>JAUMJJ010000004.1:2457226-3685840 GCA_033556795.1 Tapera naevia | reverse complement strand
GGCTTGTCGCGAATGAGCTTTTAGATAAAATCCGTATTTAGATAAAAGTGCGACTTGGCAGCGTTCGATGGCAAGGTCACGCTATTAGTTACTACGTGGAGGAGGAAACACGGAGAGGGAAAATCGGGTTATAATCGATGCGTGGGAGTGATTTGCACAGGGACTGGGATGCAAAAAGATAAGGGAGACCCTCCCGTCGAGTCACAAGGTTCAGAACGGCCCCCCCTTGCTTTCTAAACTCCTTCTCGGAGAGGAGTCTCGGTGCGGCTGGATCCCAGCCCGGTCCCAGCCTTGCTCTCGATGGTTTATGGCGAAGAGATTCAGAGGGTAAGGGTTATATGCGCACACCCGCTTCTCTGTGGCACTTAGCTGAGATTTCAACGGTCCATCGTGCTTCCCTGCTTCGCCTACCTTCCGGCGTCAATTCGCTCCAGAGTTCGAATGCGAGGCTTCGGGAAGTAGACTCTCGGGCTTGGGATTTTGTAGAATTAGATCCCTTGAGAGAGTGGTACAGCAGCACGGTCGACTCTCCGGAGAGAGGGCTGACGCCAGCGAAGAAATCCCCGGGTAGTTGTACCCTTACAGACTATTTGCCCGCCCCTCACGCGATGCTTCCGTCCAGTAGTAATATTTGGGTCTGGGGTCTTCTCGTTCCTCCCCGGACTTGTTCGCCGTCTTTCAGACGAGTTGTTTTCTTGCCTTCGTTGCAGCCGTTGTTGATGGTCTGTATCCTCGGAGCCTCCGTATCTTCCCGGGTTTTGTTGACCCTGGAGGCCCCGTTTTGGCTAAATAGGTTGTATGCGTTGGGAAAGTTGTCAGTGGACGTTCCCAGCTTGCAGCCTAGTGCTTCAGAGCAAGTCTAGCTCCCGATGCTAAGAAAGCGAAGCAAACTGCATACTAAATTGCCCGGTAGTATAACTCTGAATGGTTTATTCCATTGAAAACGTTACTTACTTAGGCTAAACAACTAGTCCCCGCTAAAGAGGAGAGTTGCCTGGCGTGCAGTCCAGCTGCCGTTCAGGGAAGATTCAAATGGGGCTCACCAGCGACCTGTCCTTGGTAAAAGATCTCGCTGCTTCGAGGGGCACCCTTGAAGCGGCGTCCCAGCGCGAGGGGAGATCATCGCCACTCAGCCGCTCTGCCCAGCAGGGAGAGCTCAAAGGCAGCTCGCTTAGGCTGTCGTATTTCTGGGCTAAAAAGGGGCCTGGCTTTTACCCCAAAAGCGCACATAAGGCGTTAGCGATTGGAGATTCTCCTACTGAGAGGCACCAAAGCACCCGGTTGCCGTCCAGACGATGCGTCTAGAGACGCCTGCTGCCTGCCAGGAGCTCGCGTTCGTGGTGACGCTGAAAGGCTGCCGAGCCTGGGGAACCCTACAGATTATCACCCGCTCCTGCCTGCTCTTCCGTGTAGGGTCTGACGAGGGAACTTGGAACCCTCGGAGGAGACTTTGTGTCCCTCGGAGCAACGTGAGAAGGAGCGGGGGCACCGGTGGTGGTCTCCTCTCTGCTCCCGGTCAGAGGAAGGGGTCCGGGAAGGAGGAGCCGCATTGAACAGGTGAAGGCCTGGCTGCGTAGCTGGCGCCCTCAGCGAGTTTGCTGACGATCCAAACCTGGGAGGAGTGGCTGATACACCAGAGGGTTGTGTCGCCATCCAGAGCTCTGGACGTGGACAGGCTGGAGAAATGGGCAGGCAGGCAGGAGCCTCGTGCAGTTCAACAAGGGGAAGTGCAAAGTTCCGCCCCTGGGGAGGAACAACCCCGTGCACCAGTATATGCTGGAGGCCGACCGGCTGGAAAGCGGCCTGGCACAAAAGGGCGTGGGGGGGGCTCTGGCTGGACACCGAGTTGAACGTGAGCCGATAACGTGCCCTTGCCGCAAAGGCGGCCAAGGATATCCTTAGCCCGATATAG
Organism: Tapera naevia; assembly: GCA_033556795.1. Lineage (NCBI taxonomy): Eukaryota > Metazoa > Chordata > Aves > Cuculiformes > Neomorphidae > Tapera > Tapera naevia. The sequence goes on along the minus strand of JAUMJJ010000004.1, from coordinate 3,683,928 downwards.
AGGAAAGCGGGCTTTAGATACGCTACAGCACAGTTGCGTCGTGCAATCAAATTGCTCACTGTCCCCAGGGCTGCAGGGCACCACAGACCCGCCCTCGGGCAGCTTTGGGGGCACTGCGTATTTTTCCAAAGGCCTCCTAGGCAGCGTAGCGCAAAGCCTCTCTCCAAGTGCCCTGCAGCCCTCAAGCCACCAGTGCTGTCCACGGGCTTTGTGTTTTGTTTTCTGCCAGGAGGCGTGCAGCTTAGAAGCGTCTGCAATTGAAGCGGGGCTTTCAGGGAACGCTTTAGCGCAGCTTCCGTTGGTTCTGCAAAATGTTCTGCCAAGTTAAGGCCTGGCCTGCCCTGGCAAAAGCGGTCGTTCGACTGGAGGGAGCAGCACCAAAAAGGCCCAAGCACGTTTGCGGTGGACTTGACGCGGTAAGAAATAGCAATGAAAGGCACTTGTAGCCACAACAGCCTCTTCTGAGACGTCGCTGCCCGGCCGCAGGTTGGCAGCACTACAGGGGCACAGATCCGTGCGCGGACTCGCCCAACGACTTGTCCCTCCGCCCCCAGGTCGGATCCCTCCGCGCCGCGAGGGCACGCAAACTCCCTGAGCCCCGGGAAGCGCCAGGCCGACGAGGGCGGACCCGCCGAAGAGGCGGGGACAAGCGGAAAGGACAGGCGAGCGCGCCAATCGAGACGCGGGATCGGCCAGCGGCGATCCGGCGGCCCAATGGGCGCCGCGGAGGGCCTGGCCGAGTGGAGGAAGCGCGGGGGCGGCAACGAGCGGTGTCGCGGCTGACGAGATTACTGGGGCGCGGGCCGCCCGGTCCGGTGGCGCCACTACTGTCTTCGGAAAGATCAGCGGCAAGGCGCTTCCCCGCCGCCGTCGTCGACGAGGACGACGAGGTAGCCGCGGCTTTGCTCTGTGCGCGGTTCCCCTTCCCTTCCCCCCACTCCCCCCGCCCCCGCGCTCGCAGGCACCCTGAGCCGAGGACCCGTTGCGCGGTGCCCGGGAGCGCGGCGGGGCGGGTAGCGGCGCTGCTGCGGGTGGGAGGGAGGGCCGGGGCCTCTCTGGGCCGTGGAGCTCTCTACTGCACCATCCCTAAAACATCGCGCTTCTTCGGTGCCCCCCCCGGCTGCCGCGGCGCCTGCTGGGTTGCCGCTGCTGTCCGGCTCGCCTCGGTTCGCAGCCCCACCGTGTCGTGCGTGCGCGCGCGCGTAGAGGAGGGCCCTTGACGGTAACGCGCCTGGTGGCAGCCGCAGACGTTTGCCGCGTGACACCCCTTTGGCGCTGCCAGTCGTGCAAAGTTTGTTGCCGAGGGATGGGAGTGGCCCTACCTCGCATAGGGTGATAGTCTTGAAACCTTAGATTAAGCACACGCAGTCAGTCTCCTCGGGGATTCCAGGTCAACGGATGGGTGGGTGGGTGGGTGGGTGGAAATGGCGAACGTCTGAGTAGCGACCGGAATGAGTTAGCTCTGGGGAGGAGAAGCGCAGGCCTTGACGTGCCTCGTCGTAGCAGCATTAGAGAGACTTGAGAGCTCTGCTGTGCCAGGCTTTGGTTCTGAACCCCCAGGCCGGATTTTTAAAGCAAAGAGTTACAGCTCTTCTTTCTTTTTCTTAAAACCAAACCGCCCCAACCCGGAAACCGGTCATCCTGCAGGCTGCAAGTGCTCCCCAGACCTTGTTTCTGGGGTGAAGTGGGACCGTGATAGCAGCGTGCTTGCGAGGTTCACGGATGCCGGAGCGCCACGACGTGCTAGGAACTAGAGTGAGCTGCTTAGCCTGTGGGGAAAAAATGCAGCCGTTTCCTACACGATGCTAACTTTAAGTTAGTACCCCGTACGGTTTCTTTATTAAAATGCCGAAGGCTAACAGTTAGGGATGCCTTCTGCTTTCGAAGGTAGGGTTTCCGTGCAATGCAGAAGGCAGACTCGTACTCTGCGCTTGCAGGCTTCCTCTGGTTCTGCTTTTGTTCGGTACTTGAGCTGCCTCTACCGAGGAAAACGAGTGGCCACCCATCTTCCACCTCACTACATTCTTTGCTGAACCAGTTAAGCCGTTTCTCTCCTGCCTCTGCGTGGACCACATCGAACAGAAAAGCTGCTTAGGAAGTGATCGGCCCGAATGAAAGCGTACCGGGGGTCGCTGGTCTGAAGTACTGGCCCGGCTCCTTGCCCCCGTCGTCGTCTTGCGTGCTGAACCCCGCTTCTGGAGGGGGCTCTGCAGATATGTTGCCGTTTGTGCACAGAAAGTATTAATACCACGTAAGAAAAATCAACGTTTTGGCTTGTGTTTGGGGTACCTGGTCATCTGCTTCTGTAGGAGTTCAGTGGGGCGTATTGATTTGCCAAAGCTGTTGCCTTTCTCGGAATCCAGTTACCGTTTTAACTGTTTACTCTTCCTCCAGGGCCTTGCGTCCCATGATCTTTCACCCCAAGCTCCGCCGCTTTTCCTAGTCGTGCCTAAGGAGCCAATTATGAGCTTATCCGTAGCAGAAGATTCTGGTGGATCTGTGAGTACTGTGGAAGCTTTCTGTACGCTAGACTGTACCTGTAATTAGTTCCTAATTTGCTGAGGCTCTTTCCCATCCCCCCCATCCCCCCCCCGTTTCCCTCTTGATAGGGCACAGTGGGCTCTTTGGGGGTTTCTGGCGCTATAATCTTTTGCCTCTGGCTTGTAACGGAACTGAGCTTTTTGACTAAGAGTGGGGATGTAAAGCAGCGCTCGTCCCTGGGAACGTACTTGTGGTGCAAAAGGCAACGTTGTTTTGGAGCGTGGTCTGATGCCTATTGTCGTGGTGTAGAGTAAGAGTAGCATTACTTCTTCTAATACAGAGAAGAGGGAGGGCTTGGGGGTTTGGGCAGGCCAGCGGTGAGGAAGGGCAAAGTGGGTTGAGAGGTGCTGGATGCTTCGCTTTTAGCTATAAAAGTCAAGTTGAGAGACTTTGTGAGTACAACGCAAAAGGCAGCCTAAAGTTTGTGTTCTGCCAGAATCGCTCATGTGGCCTGAAGCTATAAAACGGGGGCTTTAACCTGGAGACAAACTGAGCTACAGGCAGTAATTTGAAGCGCACCCATGGAATTGCTAGGAATTGGCGAAGTGGTTTCTCCGGGTGGTTCTGTGCTCCCTTCCCTTCCCTTCCCTTCCCTTCCCTTCCCTTCCCTTCCCTTCCCTTCCCTTCCCTTCCCTTCCCTTCCCTTCCCTTCCCTTCCCTTCCCTTCCCTTCCCTTCCCTTCCCTTCCCTTCCCTTCCCTTCCCTTCCCTTCCCTTCCCTTCCCTTCCCTTCCCTTCCCTCGCTCTCCGCCCCTCTGCATGCTCGTGGCTATTGGTTTAGTTTTTTGTGGGTTTGTTCTTCCTTCTCCAGCTTCTCGGGCATTCAATGACTGTTGGCAAGAAGCTTGCTGCTCGCCCGGGCCTGGCCGATGGATGCCGGACAGCTGCCGATGAAGGGCCCGAGGGCGGGCAGTCCGCCTGTCGCGTACATCTACGCATTCTGGGTGGCTGTCAGTTGGGCTGGCCGCCTGGCTAAGATTCTCGCACCACAAGAGTTGCTGCACGTGTACAAATCGCCACTGAATGGATTTTGTCTGCTGCCCGTCAGTCTAGCCGCTGTCGACGTCTTATTTCTTGTGAGGTGTGCCTGTGGAAGGCAAAAAAAGCGTTGAGCGGCAGTTGCACAATAAAGATTTAGCATGGGGATATCACCTCTGTCTTGTGCGTCTTACTGAGGGAAGTAGTTCTGCAAGCTAGAACGGTGTCTGCCCAGAGTGGACGTACGTGGAACGTTTCAGTCTGTTAGCAGTGTTCTACAGATAGACAGCGACTTGCCCGGTCATTTGAGGCGTGGCGCTGGCACCGCTTAGCGGCCTCCTGCGTCTTGTAGGAAGCAAACTCTTAGCTTTTTGGAAGCGGTACGCAAAGTTACGTAAAGCCAGTGCAGGCTTGTCGCGAATGAGCTTTTAGATAAAATCCGTATTTAGATAAAAGTGCGACTTGGCAGCGTTCGATGGCAAGGTCACGCTATTAGTTACTACGTGGAGGAGGAAACACGGAGAGGGAAAATCGGGTTATAATCGATGCGTGGAGTGATTTGCACAGGGACTGGGGATGCAAAAAGATAAGGGAGACCCTCCCGTCGAGTCACAAGGTTCAGAACGGCCCCCCCTTGCTTTCTAAACTCCTTCTCGGAGAGGAGTCTCGGTGCGGCTGGATCCCAGCCCGGTCCCAGCCTTGCTCTCGATGGTTTATGGCGAAGAGATGCAGAGGGTGTAGAAAATATTTTATAAGAACCAGGGCATTCTGTGATCCTTGAGGCCTGTATGCACAACCCTGCCTACTTGCCAAATGACAGATACAGACACCTTGGCATGTTATGAGAAAATGGAATGTTAGCTGATAGATAAGAAAGGGAATGTGATACAGGTGGTTTTAGCTGCAAAAGAAGGGGGGGCTGCAGGGTATCAGGTAACAGCGCATGTACAGAAACTTATAACCAATTAAGATAGAGAACATACCAAATGGACAGCATGTAGTAGCCAATTATATGTACACTTGTAGCATGTGAACACAGATTGTGAGTATAAAGTAACGTGTGGAATCACAATAAAGTGAGCACTGACTCTACCTCTGTGAGGATACGTCTGTGACTCGAGGGGCTCTCCGATACAAGCACATCTAATTTACACAACAGATTAATCACTGTCGACTGCAACAATAGAGTACATGTTGAAAACATGTTTTGAGTAGTATGTAGTTCCCTGTAGCTTCTCAGTTCTAATCCTGATTCTGTATAGTGTGTAGAGACAACTACAGAGATATGCTAGGACTTAGGAGAGACTAACCCATAGAGGAAATTATGCCATTAATCCCATGCAGTTTCCCATCGTCTACTACAATTTATGTTCATGTAAACACAAATAATTTTCTATTATTCTGGCTGTTGCTTTCAGGGAGTTACTTAACTGGCTTTTTACATCTGTTGCCAGATTTAATATAGAGCAAAGAGTTCCAAAATATATGTTTTTCAACAGCTATTCATTATAATCAGATACACAAATTTAAAACATTTTCGTCCACTTGTTCTCTCAAGACTCTACCCTTACTATAACATGTAGTAAGAGAAAAATCAGCTGCATTTGCAACCACATCTCCATATTGTTTTGCACTATATTCATAGTGCAAGAAATAAATCAAGAAGTTCACCCTCGAGTCATTTAACAAGTCTGTAGGAAAGATGGAGTCAAAACTAGAGACAGACACAGCCAAAACTCGCACTAGTCCCTGAAAAAGACTGGTGATGCCAGCTGTGTCTGTTTTAATGGAGCTGATGACCAAGCTCAGCTCTAAAATAACGTAAGCTTTTCTTTCCAACAGTTGCCCAAAGCTTTCCAAATCAAGAAGTGAAACTTACCTCTAGTAAGATTTGCTGCAACCTCTCTATACAGCTTTTGTACCAAGGCATAAATACATCAATCCCACCAGTTTCACAGCGCACTGTGTTCAGTTAACAACATAATGAAACGCTGTAGAACACAAAAAGAACGTTTGTCCATTAAATCTTCTCAGATTAAAATAGGTTACAAGCCTCAGATAAGATAATCCATGGGACATTTGACAGATAGAAGCTTTGAACAATAATGTCAGAATGAATATTTCATTTAGGAAATTGCATGCTATCAAAAGAACTCATTTTCTCAGGCTCTTGATGCTGAAACAATTCTCGTTTGGGACAGTTAGGCAGTTCTTTGATTCTTATTTAGAATAAGTCCATCTACCCCTTCCCTTAAGATACAAATGATGCTGCAAAGACATCACACATCATTACCCGGAATATAACAAGGAAGAGATTCTTCTGTTCACTCTTGGCTGATTCTACTCTCTTCTGCAAGCGTTCTATTTGTTCTTCTAGAGGTCCATCTTCTCTATCACTACTTCGGTCATCGTTGTCTTCATCTTCATCACTTTCTCGCTGTAAGTAAAAATGAAACACAACTAACTGGAGATGTGACTACCTGTGGATTTTGCTAGTATCCATTGGAATGATAAACAGGCCTCTTGACTGACCCAACACAAAGCCTGCAGCACAAATGAAGCTGCTCTGTAGCCTTTCAGATGCTATATGTTGAGAGTTGCTTACTTTATAAACACAATTTAAGAAGGAATTTTGGAAGGAAGGAGAATGAGAAGCTTAAGCTGAATCAATTTGAGATAATGCCAGGATGGAAAAGGCCTAGAAATAAACAAACAAACAAAGCAAACAGAAGAACCATGTAGAAGAATTTCTAGCTGAAGCTGGGCATGGGAAAATACTAGAGTTGTATGAACAGGGCATAGGGTTATCTCGTAGTAACTTGGTAAACAATCAAGAGGAATTTGGCTACTTGCAAAGTATCAGCAGGATGTGAAGCAGAGACCAAGATAAGGAAGAAGCAGCCCAGCTGGCGCCAGAGCCAGGAGCCCTCCGTGTGGACAGTGTACTCCAGCCAATCAGCAGCAACCGTAAGGCGGTGGACAGAAGCATTAACCCAATCAGCTAGCTACGCCGGTCGCGTGTACCTCTAGCCAAAGATACTTAACCACACATGCTATCAATAAAGTTAGAGCATTCACATTAACTCTATGAGTAAGTGTCTGACACAACAGAACCATGGCAGGTTGTACTGCGTCTGGCTTGGGTGGAGTAATTTTTCTTCATAGCTGCCCATGTGGTTCTGTGTTTTGGACTTGTGACTAAAACAGTGTTGAAAATTGTATCAGGTTTATGTGGCAACGTTTTGGAAGTGGGGGGGTTGCAGGGGTGGTCTCTGTGAGAAGAGCCTGGAGCTGCCTTGTGCTGGACACAGCTTGTACTGGACATAGCTGGTGCCAGCCAGCTCCAAAACAGACCCACCATTGGACAACACTGAGCCCATTAGAGAAGCTGGTGGCACCTATGCGTAACATATTTAAGAAAGGGCAAAATGCTACACAGCAGACAAAAGGGGGGGGGGGGGGGGGGGGGGGAAGTGTGGGAAACAATCCTGCAGACACCAAGGTCAGAGGAGAAGAAGAGGGAGGAGATGCTCCAGGCACTGGAGCAGAGATTTCCCCTTCAGCCTGTGGAGAGATCACAGTGGAGCAGGTGGATATTCCCTGAAGAACTGCAGCCTATGGAGAGGACACATGCTGGAATAGAGGAAAAGTGTGAGGAGGAAGGAGCAGCAGAGAGGAACTCTTATGAACTGACAGCACCCCCCCATTCCCCATCCCTCCTGCAACGCTGAGGGGGAGGAAGTAAAGGAGTCAGGAATGAAGTGAAGTTGAACCTTGACTAAATATTGGGGAGGTGTTGTTTTAATTTTGTCTTTGTTTCTCACTACCCAAATCTATTTTAATTGGTAATAAATTTAATTTTCCTCAAGTCGAGTCTGTTTTGCCACTAATCGTAACTGGTAAGTGATCTCCTTGTCTATATCTTGACCCTTGAGATTTTCCATCTCTTTTATCCCCCTGTCCTGTTGGGGAGGGGGAGTGAGAGAGTGGCTGGGTGGGCATCAGGCATCCATCCAAGGTCAATCCACCATAACAACACACTAATGTTTTAGCTATTGCTGAACAATGCTTGCACAGCATCAAGGCCTTTTCTTTTTCCCACTTTGCTCCTCCAGCGAGAAGGCTGGGGGTGGGCAAGAGGCTGGGAAAGTGCTCAGCTGAGACAGCTGATCCAAACTGACCAAAGGGATATGCCATGCCATATAACATCATACTCAGGAATTTAAAAAAAAAAAAAAAAAAAAGAGGTTTGGTCTTCCAAGGTAGCCATTTCTTGGATAGCGCCTGGGCATTGGTCTGCTGGTGGGAGATAGTGGGTGACTGCCTTTGTATCACTTGTTTTTTTCCTCTTTCCTTCACTTATTAAACTGTCTTTATCTCAACCCATTTTTTTCTTGCTTTTGCTCTTCCTGTTTTTTCCCCCATCTCAATGCAGGGAAAAGTGAGCAAGCAGCTGTGTGCTGCTTGGCTGCTAGCTGGGTCAATGCACCACACAGGTTTCAAGACTTGCAAGATCATTTTCTAGTGGAGCCATAAAAAGACAGAAGGCTGACTATCATCAATGGACAAGTAGCAGCTCAGTAACATATCTGTGGCAGAGCTTTTTAAAAACTTGTCTAAACACCATTTCAAGATTAGGATTTCCTTCAGGAACTTCGCTGATGTCACAAGACTGCCAAAACCAAATATCTTTTGTGCCAGAACTCAGATGGATCTGGTGGGTTAGCACAGCTAGAGGAAAGGGACTGGATCCCAGGGTGTTCAAATGGGAAGGCTACATATGAAACCCAGTGGGTGCTCTCCAACTAAAAAGGGACAGAGAATCAGCCAACCTAATAACAATAAAAATATCATGTTAGATCCTCTTTAAAAAAGAGTACATTATATCATATCTGCTATATAGTAATTGGACAAGTCCTACATGAGGAAAGTCCTATACAAGGCTCCAAGGTGCGTAGAGCCTTTGTTGCAGCTGTCTCTTGATTAGGGAGGGTCAAGCACTCTTTTCAACGAGCACTCAGGAGAGGCTAATATAAGAGCCAGGCCTAGAAGACAGCTCCCAGACACAGCCAACAGGTACAACAGTTTGTGCAGAAAGATGCCTCAGCATAACAGCCTCAGGTATAGTGGTAACATGCTGCAGGGCAGATCTCTCAGCAGTTGTTGGAACAACGGCCTCTGGTCAGGGCAGAGGCTTCGACACAGACAGAGCTTCGGATGGTAAAAGCACCTCTCCAAGTCCCAAGCTGCAGGGAGTGCCTGGGGCCTCTCTGACACCAGGAGAGAAGGCCCTCTGTCCTGCAGGAGGCGTGCTGTCTCAGAGGAGCTGTGTTACCCACTGGAAGAGTCATGGTAAGAAGTGAGCAGGCTGTGTAGCCTGTATTCCTCAAACATTATTCCTTGAACCAACTAATCTCAGACTGGCTGATAATTTGTGGCTTGTGCCAATCCTTTGTACCCATTGTATTTAACAAGGACCATGTTACCCATCTCCCAATGTGTTGTCCAAGTGTGTAAAAGCTTTACTGAAATGAATTAAAATAGACCTTCAAAATTGTCTTCTTCCAAGCAATGGTTTAGATCAGGAGGAGGGAAGCTCAGAGTAGGTGAGAAAATTTTATGTTAGTGCTGGTAAACATTTGTGGTGCACATCTCAAACCAAGATTAAAAGAAAAACTACTTCTTCTGCAATGCTCCTAAGTGTACTGCCAAACCTAACTGTAACTATTGTCTGATGTAACTCTAGATTTACTATTTGTTTGCAGTTGGAATCATACTAGGGAGACATCTACTCCCTGGCTACTGGAGTCCAGCCAGCACAGGAGCAGCTTAATGGAAGTAACAAAGGCTGGCATGTGGAGAGCAGCCCAAACCTTTTGCAGTTGTCCAGTGTTTGTGTTGTTGTGCTGTTATTTCTTGGGTCCATTAACTTCTAGAGAAACAAGCAAGGAGGAAAATGAGATGCATAAAAACTATAGATATAAACCAAAATGATTTAATGGCTAAAATATTCCCCACAGTGAATAAACTCCAGAAATCTTTCCAGTCAAGTGCTTTAACATTTTCCCCTCCATATTTTTTAATGCATTGGTTAATTCTGTTTTTTTTAATGTCCTCTGTGAGTGCTAAACAGCTGCCTACTTGCCTTTGTACTTCCCTGTCCTGCTATGCTTGAGACTAGGCTCTGGAACTGTGAATTCCTTGCCACAGTTTCTTGGGGAAGAGACATTCCAGGAAACCAGACACAAGCCAGTACCATGACTGGAGAGGAAGGATGCCGCTGGAGGAAATCCAGAAGCAAAGTAAGATCCAAGACAACAGAAAACAAATGAAAGTGGAAGAGGAAGTGCTGAAAGACAGGCAAACAAGCCTGTCAAATGGCTTTGACATATTTGAGTGCCCACCACCAAAACCCAAAAATGAGGTGTGAAAGCATGTGGGGTCAAGGGTTGGGGCCGTGGGGAGAAAAATACAATCTGTGAAGTGTCAGGAATGAAGAAGTTCCAACTGAGGGTTTGTTTTGCAGAGACTGGGCAATTGCCAAGTCAGAGGCCCCACAACTGAGGCTTGCACTTCCAATGCACATGTTCAGGTTCCTGTCATAACCAAGTCCTGTCCTGCAAAGGCAGAGCAGTGTTATTGCTTTTGTGATCAGTGGAAGATTAAGGAGTGCAGTGACTTGCGTGACGTTACACAGGGAAACCATGACAGAATCAATTTTAATGGGGGCTCAACTTTCTTGCACATCCCCTATGATCATATATCAAGAGTCCAATATTGTCTGATCAGGTTCTTATAGATATTCCATGTGTGGAGGGTGCAATGTTTGATATCAAATTTCCTTATTTGAAGATAGTTGATGTTACATGGGATTTCTGATATAGCAGAGTGATACAAAATATACTGAAATCACAATACAAATGTGAGCTACACTTAGCAAAATATAATAGTTGCAATACACGGTTCAATCACAACCCCACTCTGATCTCCATTACTGGACTTAATCGCTAATTTCCCAATGCAAGCCAACAGTACCATTCCATATGCTTCACCTAAAGGCAACAAAAGATGGATTTGTACCACCAAGGCTGGCTCCAGCAAGGCCTACTGATGGGCAAGGAATATTCTGATGAGCTTAGATAATGGAAATGTCCACTAGGCTGTGGCAAGTCTCAGCAACCACACAAAGATGTAAGCACAAGCAGGTGACTCTCCTCAAAAACTCCAGGGACGACCACTCCCAGAAAGACCGATAAGATTCATGCAAGTGAGGAATGCTTCTCAAGCTAATGCTGTGAAATGGCAGAGGATGATATAAGGGAATCAAATGTGAAAACATGAACCAGGTAATGCTGCTATAAGAGCCCAATGTAAAGCCCCATTCTATCTAAGCTAGGTTAACATCTGTTTGGATTTGTAGAAAGCAATTAAGCTTCCTTTGTGTATGGTAAACAAAAAGACCATGGAAGGTCTTAAATCAAACTACACCGCAAGGATATGCAAAGGAGCAAGGGAAGAGGGGAAGGGAAATGGAAAAAAGGACAAAAAGGAGCTATATAACACCCGGCATACAACTATAACACCCAGTAACTAACAAAGTAAAGAATCAATGAAATCTTACCATGCCACCTCCCCTGTGGAGAGCCGGATGGCCATGTCCGACCCGCTAAAAAATTTTCTGCAGGCTCGGCAGCAGACAGGACCAACACAGGGATCTTCTGCTCCCCAGCCTTGCCGGAAGAAGAAGAGAGCATACTCTCTTATCTTCACCTTATTTATATGTTGTGTTGTGTTAAAGGAAGATATGGAATACTTCCATGGATCAAAAGTCAATCCATTACACAAGTGATGTCTGTCAGGTGGTAACAGTCAATTATATGGTACTTGCCAGGCATTTCACTGGCTAACATAACTGGATTTGATTTTAAATATGTAATCTGTTATTTTAAAGATTCAAGACAAATATTTATTTCGGAATCAACCTGTGTGAAAGAAACCTTCAGAGGAACCTGTGATGTCAACATTTTGCAGTCAAACTAGGGAAAGCCCCAGCTTGTCTGGTAATCATCTCTTCAGGGGCATGAGAGATTTTTCAGGTTATTAAACTGAACTAGTTGAATAATTTCACAGCTGAGAAATCAATTGGGAATTGGAAAAAGGGAAGAAAGCTTGCTTGTCTTCAAGCTGTGAAAGCAGTCTGAAGCAGAGACCTGTTTGTTCTGAAGTCGTTGGACCTGTGGTCAGAAATTTGATCAATTTTGTAATACATTGATTCAAAATTTGTATTTATAATCGTACATGTGCAGTACATTTAAGACTTTTCAGAGCTTTTTAAGTTACATTTGTGCACTTGACCCTCCAATTTCTATTCAAATCTAGTTTCAGCAGAAGAGTGGGAATTTGGAGGGAGGGAAATTAGAGTAATTTATCATGACACCAGAGACCGGATAAACATAACAATGGGTGATTATTTTTGCAAAGCAAAAGTAGTAGCAAAAAGTAGTAACTATCCTTCTTTTATCTGTACAGACTTGCTTCAAAATTTAAGTTAAAATAAAAATTTATTTTTCTTTTGGAGCTCCAATGTTCTGGGGCAAAGTGCAGTGACTATGCCTTTGACAAAGTCATCTGTCACCTCACTTTGATAGCACGTGTGCATCCCACAGGAGAGTGGTGCCTTGGCAGTGGTGGGGGGTTACCCGTACAGGTCTAAAGGTCAGAGACTGAAGGCGCAGGGGGCATCTAAAGTTTCAGTCTCTGGAGGGTGCCGCTGCATCCTGATTTCGGGAGCCAGGACGGACCTGTTAATGATTTTATAAGAAGCAGGAGAAGGGTAAGCAGACCCTTTAGTACTTATTGGATCATCTTTGCAGCTGCAGGAGGGATAATAACTGGGATGGTTATTGTATAATTGGCTTGATTTATCAGTGTCTGGACTCTTTTATCATTTCATACATCTGTTGTAAGTGCTCAGTACCGGGTATATTCTGAGCTCAGTGATTTAAGAAACACCAAACTAACCTAGTGAAAGCGCTTTGTGTGAAAGTTTGTGTGAGAGTGTGACTGAGACACGCAAATGAGCGCGAAGTGAGTGTGTAGTTCTGATCCGCGTTTCCATTGTCTTGCGAGAGGTGAGGCCAGGCACGAACAAAGCGAAAGAAATAGTTGTTTGTTTAAATATTTAGAAAATCGAAAGTGGATTCCCAAAGGGAAGTGAGGTTATTCCAGTGGTTTGGCTTAGATCCCTCAGACCTTTTGGTAAAGGAACCTGTCTAAACCAAAAGGAAGACCATTGTCTCAGCAGGGTCCCAAGCTGATTGTTTGCCAACTAACATGAACTCAGTAGAATCCTTGAAGAAACTGGGAGAAAGGTAATTGTGACAAGAAGCATTGCAAACCCCCACCTCACGGACTGCCGCCTCAAGAAACCCACTGACCCAAAACTTGGACAGTAGAGGGCACACACAGCTAATTTACATAGAAAGTAAGGATTGTATTAGCCAGTAAGGCATAGAGTATTAATTAACAAGATAGTAACCAATAAATGTAAATCTGATGTAATTATGGGCAGTTTTGTAAATGAAGAATAGGATAAATACTGCATGAAATTTTCTTGAGGTGTGCTAGCTTTGTGAGGTTACTCAGCTAGCACCCCACTTTGCACAAACTGGAATAAAACTCGATACCTTGACTCTGTGTGTTATTGGCTTGCACACTGGGTAAACAATCTCACGAGTTTTAGTACAATAAGTACATAAGTGGCAAAAAGACAACTGGGAAAGATGTGGACCCATTGCTGAATGAGACAGAAGACCTGGTGATACAGGACATTTAAAAGGCTGACATACTGAATGCTGCCTTTGCCTCAGTCTTTACTAGCAAGATCAGCCTTCAGGAATACCAGGCCCCAGAGGCCAGGGAGAAAGTCTGGAGGAAGGAGGATGTACCCTTGGTGGAAGAGGATTAGATTAGGGAATACTTAAGCAAAAAGGATGTACATAAGTCCATGAGCCCTGATGGGATGCACCCACGAGCACTGAGGGAGCACGCAGATGTCATTGCAAGGCCACTCAATAACCTTTGAAAGATCATGGCGACTGGAGGAAAGCAAATGTCACTCCTGCCTTCAAGAAGGGCAAGAAGGAGGACCCAGGGAAATACAGGCTGGTCAGCCTAAGCCTGGGAAGGTGATGGAGCAGCTGATCCCAGGAATAACTTCCAGGTGCATGAAGGACAAGACAGTCATCAGGAGTAGTCAGCATGGATTCACCAAGGGGGGGTCATGCTTGACCAACCTGATAACCTTCTATGATGAAACGACTGGCCTGGTAGACAAGGGGAGAGCAGCAGATATTGCCTACCTTGACTTCAGGAAGGCCCTTGACACTGTCTCCCATAAAATCCTCATAGAGAAGCTGTTGAAGTATTGGCTGGATGAGCAGGCAGTGAGGTGGACTGAAAATAGATGATCCAAAACTGGGAGGAGTGGCTGATACACCTAGGGTTGTGCCACCATCCAGAGGGACCTTGACAGGCTGGAGAAATGGGCTAATGGCATCCTGGGCTGCATTAGGCAAACTATTGCCAGCAGATTGAGGGAAGTGATCATTCCCCCCTGCTCAGAACAGGTGAGGCCACAACTGGAGTGCTGTATCCAGTTCTGGGCTCCCCAGTACAGGAGAGACATGGACATCCTGGTGACAGTCCAACAAAGGGCTACAAGGATGATGAGGGGACTGGAGCACCTCTCCTGAGCAAAGGCTGAGACAGCTGAGACCACTTATCCTAGAGAAAAGAAGGCTCAGGGGGATCTTATCAATACATATAAATACCTGAATGGAAGGTGCAAAGAAGACTAAGCCAGGCTCTTTCCATTGGTATCCAGTGATGGGACAAGAGGCAATGGGCACAAATTGAAACACAGGAGGTTCAGTCTGAACGTAAGGAAATGCTTTTCTTACTGTGAGGGCGACTGAGCACTACAATAGGTTCCCCAGAGAGGTTGTGGAGTCTCCCTCCTTGGATATACTGAAACACCATCTGGACATGTTCCTGGGCAACCGGCTCTAGGTGGCCCTGCTTGAGCAAGGGGATTAGACAAGATGACCTCCAGAGGTCCCTTCCAACTTCAGTCATTCTGTAATTAAATGATGTATAGCAAGAAAGGGGGAATTTGGTAGAGTAAGGCACATTCAATACATTCAGTGGCAGATAATTCTTCGGTCTCACGATGTTGTTTCTCTGCAATATTATCCATAAATTAACAGCTGTAAACATTTTTTTGGTAAAAAGAGTATGTGCAGCTTAAGACAAAAATAGGGCCATGTGCTAATTCACCTACTGTATGCAAATCACACTTGGAATTTATATTTTTGAATGCAAACTAGTAACTGGAAAGATAATCTGACAACTCTGAATTACTGCAATATTTAAAGCAGAAGGACTTGAGAATTTTTAGTAACTGAGAATTGTAACATTTTCTTCACCACAGGATCATACCTGCTCAAGGACCAGTAGACACTGTGTTAAACTCCTCTAGGAGCAAGCAGATAAGCTTTGGCCTCAACCCAAAACATGCCAGTCCACTTAGCACTGGGGCCATCAAAATTTGACATTTTACATCCTCAGTGAGGAACTGCATTCTGGTAAAGCATCTGCTTCCAGAACTACTTATATTGCATCTATTTTACTGTGGTGGGTTAACCTTGGCTGGCTGCCAGGTGCCCATTAAGCCACTTTATTGCTCCTCCCCCTCGGCAAAACAACAACAACAAAAATCTATACTCCCCAGGTGATATCCAGTCATTTTCTAGGAAGTAAAGCCTCAGTGTGCATAGAGGTTGCTTTGGAAGACAAATGCCTTAATAATGAATGCCTTCCGTCCTCCTCCTCCTTTCTCTTAGCTGTTAGCCAAACTGTCTTAGGTCCTGCCTTCTGGGGCTGCTACAGGAGATACCACTCTCACTGTACTTTACAGAATCATTACTTAGACAAAAATAGCCAAAAGTTAATTTAAAAAAAAAAGGACTAATTAGACTGGCGTGGCTGGCTAGGGGCGCTGAAAGTATTTGGTGCCATAAAACACTCAGATGGGGAAGGCAAAGAAAGTAACTTCCCAAGCGCAGTACAAATTTCCAGTAACTCAGCTGCTTGTCCAGGAATAACAAGCTTCTACTATCACTTAGGACTTAAAAGTCCACATAATATATCTAAAAATATTTCGTACAAAATATTTTGTATTTTTTACAGTGAGATGACTAAGTCATACAAGGACATTTGAAAATAAAATCCAAGAGAAGCAAATAACAGATACAATTGTCTGAATCCAGGAATTGCTACACATCTGATTTGAGACTTTTTAACCCATGCCATGCTGGACGGTAGCAGGATTTGACATCACCTCGTGACTCAAACAGGTGTGTCTGTTTCCCCTTACAGGGTGATCTGCACATAGCCATCCTCTTTGGTGGTGAGTTGTACGTAGCACATAGAAAGAGAAAAGATAGAAGAGAAAGAAGAGAGTGCACAGCTAATCATGCAGCGGACAATCGTTAGGCCAACCATCAAAAACATAAATCCAGTTAGTCCTATTTTCACCAACCATGCCCTTGTGAGTCCCAAAGACAGTAGGATTAAGTGTAACCATGAACTTGGTGCCCAGCTGTTGAAACAGTCCTTTGACTGCATCAACTGAAACAGTTCAGCATTTTGGTCCATTACTTCCTTCATCTTGGCTCAAGCTTCTTCTATTGAGGTAGTAGTGTTATGGATCGTGGCGCATTCTCCATCCATAAGGTGCAGACCCCATTCTCTTTTATCAGGAGCATATCCAAGGCTAGATAGTATTGTAGAGATATTTTTGAGGCCTGTTGTACCTGTTGGTTCAATACCCCGAATGCGTATCTAGTCCAGTTACCCCAAATACGTACTTGCCACACAATGTTTTCTAAAACAAATTGGTGTCACTTTAAGGTGATATAAGGGGTAAAAAACTGTTAAAAAAAACATGCTCACCAGTTGCCTGGTGGTATAGTAGTCCAGGACTTGAACCCCTGAGATTGCCCACTCCAGATGTCTGATTTGTGTGTCTCTCTGAGTCCGCTTACATGGAGTGGTGAAATTAGAAACTCGATTGTGGCATAGGGAAGGGATACCCACTGCACACTTTAGCCCAGCATAGTGTTCCAATGTTAGATATCAGCAAAATTTCCCATTGGAGCATCCCCAAGATAGCCCAAAGGGAGCAGGATACTTACTGGTGTCACATTCATATTGGTCTGTCCAATTGAATAGGATGTTTACTGGTTGTGTGTTGAGGGGGATCCCTTTTAGGGGGAAGTGCATCCAGGGAACTCTGCATTGGTTGTCATAAGACATATTCATCATATTGCAGGCAGCATCATTATTTCTCCATACTGCCTATGGATACCCCCAGCAGACACACATGTCCCAGGGAAAGACTTCACAGGTATGGTTCTTTTCTCAGGAGTTCTATTTTATGGGGCTACTAATTCTGGTAACCTTCCCACTCATGTTTACAGGTGGTCTAAAAGTTACGTTAACTGATGTTCATGTATATGTGCAATTTTGCTTGAACCATGTTCTATCCAGATTTGATTTTGAAGGGACTTTCCAAGTCTCGAATGCTGGAAGTCCCAGTGCCACATTTCCTTGCCAATATAGTGTCTGATTTTTTCATAGAATCATCAAGTCCAACCATAGATAGCTTCTGCTAAACCATGTCCTTCAAAAACTTATCTACCCATTTTTTAAACACCTCCAGGGATGGTGACTCAACCACCTTCCTGGGCAGCCATTCCAGTGCCTGACCAACCTTTTGGTAAAGAAATTCATCCTAATATCCAGTCTGAACCTCCCCGGTGCAATTTATGGCCATTTCCACTTGTCCCATTGCCTGTCACTTGTAAGAAGAGATCAACACTCACTCTGCTACAGCCTCCTTTCAGGCAGGCGTAGACAGCGATGAGGTCTCCCCTCAGCCTCCTCTTCTCTAAGCTAAACAAACTCAGTTCCCTCAGAGGCTCTTCATAGGACTTGTTCTCCAGCCCCTCCACCAGCCTCGTTGCCCTTATCTGGACGCACTCCAGCACTTCAGTGCCCTTCTTGTGGTGAGGGGCCCAAAAATGAACACAGTACTTGAGGTGCGGCCTCACCAGCACCGAGTACAGGGGCACAATCACTTCCCTTGACTGTCTGGCCACGTTGTCTCTGATACAGGCCAAGATGCCATTGGCCCACTTGGCCACCTGGGCACACTGCTGGCTCATATTCAGCCAGCTGTCAACCAACACCCCCAGATATTTCTCTGCCAAGCAGTTCTCCAACCATTCTTCCCCCAGCCTGTAACGCTGCATGGGGTTGTTCTGTCCCAAGTGCAGGACTAGGCATTTGGCCTTATTGAACCTCATCCCATTGGTCTCAGCCCATCGATCCAGCCTGTCCAGATCCCTCTGCAGACCCTCCCTTTCTTCAAGCAGATCTACACTGCCACCCAACTTGGTGTCATCTGCAAACTTGCTAAGGGTGCACTCGATCCCTTAGTCCAGATCAAGATATTGAACAGGACTGGACCCAGCACTGAACCCTGGGGAACACCACTCATGACCAGCCCCCAACTGGATGTAACTCCGTTTCCCACCACCCTCTGGGCCCGGCCATCCAGGCAGTTTTTTACCCAGCAGAGGCTGTGCCCATCCAGGCCAATGGCAGCCAGTTTCTCAAGCAGAATACTGGGAGAAACGGTGTCAAAGGCTTTACTGAAATCCAGATACACATCATCCACAGCCTTTACCTCGTCCATTAAATGGGTAACCTTGTCATAGATGGAGATCAGATTGGTCTGGCAGGACCTGCCTTTCATAAACCCATGTTGACTGGGTCTGATCACCTGGCTGTCCTGCATGTGCTGTGTGATAGCATTCGATATGATCTGCTCCATGACCTTCCCTGGTACCAAGGTCAAGCTGACAGGCCTATAATTCTCTGGATCCTCCTTCCAACCCTTCTTGTAAATGGGAGTCATGTTTGCCAGTCTCCAGTCGAGCAGCACTTCCCCAGTCAGCCCGGACTGTTGATAGATGCGGGAAAGGGTTTTGGAGAGAACCTCTGCCAGCTCCCTCAACATCCTTGGGTGGATCTCATCCAGCCCCATAGACTTGTGGATGTTTAACTCGCCGAGCAGGTCTCTAACCAAGTCTTCTTGAAACATTGAGGATTGGTCTTCACAGTCTTCTGGCTCAGGTGGCTTGAAGCCTGGAGAACATCTTCCCTTCCTATTAAAGACTAAGGTAAAGAAGGCGTTAAGTACCTCTGCCTTGTCCCCATCCTTTGTTACTACCATTCCCTTTGCATCCAGTAAAGGAGGGAGATTCTCCGTGGTCCTCCTGTTCCTGCTAATTTACTTGAAGAAACATTTCTTATTGTCTTTCACTGAACTGGCCAGTTGAATTTCCCGTTGGGCTTTAGCCCTTCTGATTTTTCTAATCTTTTTCTAATCTTTCCCTAATCTTTCTCATTTTCCCCCCATTGTCATCTCCCACTGATCACCTGTGAAGGCTCCACAGGTGACACTGTTACATTTGAAGAGGTTGGATCAGTCTAGGTTCTGTAGAAAGAATCTCAGGTCTTCTTGTGCTGATCTAGGAAGGACCACACATATCCCCTGGTCTTGTTGCCCCCACAATCTAGATGTCCCCACATTCTATGGTATCCTTGGTTTAGTTCCCTGGACAAGTTGGAGGTCTCTTGGCCTTCAAAGGCTGCAAAAGTATAACAAAACATGGAGCATCCTAATATTAAGGCACGAGAGGTTAGTGAGTATATTTTTCCATTTTAAACAATAATTCCCTTAAACTTCTGTTGCAAATTCTCTCCTCTTTTTACTTTTTTCTTTTTTTTTTGTTGTTAAAAATGTATCAAAAATATTTACATAAACAGCATATCAAAACTGCAGCAATACAGGGAATCAACAATAACATAAATTGTTGGCGGCTGTCTCCAGTCTTCTGGAGCAATATGTGTCTTGGTGAAAAGCTGTATGGGAGACAAGAATTGGTTCCAACAATCCTTTTGAGTTGAGTGTTAAAAAGAGGGAATAATCCATCTGGTACTGATTTTATGCTCTTGTGCTTGGTCATCCACAGCGACGTGAGAATTAGTGTTTAGAGGTGTATTCAGGATCAGCAATACTTCCCCAATAGTAGGCAAGTTCACAGCAATGGGCTGCCCAGCTCGGTATATTGGTTCCACTGGAATAACCCAGGGTCTTCTGTTACCTTTTGTCTAGGTCCCAAGAGAGGAGGAGTAGAGCAAAAGGCATTGAGTTTGGGACACTCATTGGCCCCCCATCTATCATTTAAGGGGGGGGGGCATTGTGTTGGAGAGGCAAGTGGATCACCCTACCTTGTGGGGTTGGAGATACTGCTTTGAGAGCCCTTTGGCTCTCTCAACTATTTTGTTTTCTTGGGGAGAATAGGGAGTGTGGAATACCCACTGTTATTCTTCCCCTTTTGCCCATTCCTAGACCACCCCAACAGTAAAGTGGCTGCCGTTGTCAGACTGAACAGTCTTAGGTTTAGGGAGAAATCTGAACCATGGTTTTAAGCCCTTCACTGTACTCTCTCCTGTTGCCCGGGTGAATACCTTGGCCTGTACAAGTCCTGATACAACTTTTACTCCCACCAACACATGCATTTACCTTCTGATAGCCTAAAAGGCCCAATATAATCAACCTGCCATGCCTCCCATAGTCCCTTTCCATCTTGTATATGAAGCAGAGGGTCCTGTAGGGGGTGTTTCTCAAATAGAGTTTGGCAAACACCACACGTGGAAATTATGGTGGTACACATTTCCCATGTTACTGGTCATCCCTTTTCTATTTCCTCTCATGGGGGTCTTTAATCCTGCTGTGCTCTCTTTTAACATGCAACCATTCAAGTAAGAATTCCCATCTGCTTGCTGAAGGATGTAAAAGCCAGCTCTCAGCGAAAGGAGGCTCAGCTAATTGGGACCATAAACCTTGGAAGACAAGAGCTGATAATATCTCATGAGGAAAGGAATTTGGAAGGAAAGGAGTTTGAGAGCTGACAACATCTCCTGAGGAAAGGAAGATCTATTGCCATGCAACCTTGGAAGATAAACCTGGCCCCAAGAAGGACTGAGAAAGGACTTTTTAAGATGATTGTTAAAACAATATCTAAACTTTTATACTCTCTCTATAGTTGCCGGACCTTAGCTAGCAACACTCTATCTCCCATGTAACCCTACCTTATAGGAAGTATTTTAGAAGAATATTGTACCTATGCTAGAAACTATGGCCAATTTGGTAATGAAGGCCAGGATGCGGCTGGTAGCCATTACAGGCCAGGAACCAGATTTTATTCACTCACTTGTGACACCCTCAGAACTAGAATGGGCATTAGCAAACTCACTACCCTTGCAGAACTGTTTTTTAAACTGGTCAGGTGTATTGTCAACTGATTTTCCAGCAGGCAAAATAGGTATGCTATTAAAGACACAAAAGTGGACTGGCATTCCGCTGCAATCAGTCGTACCACTTAATAATGCAGTTACAGTATTTACCAATGCAGGAAAGTTGTCAAAGACAGCAGCAATTGTATGGGAAGAAAATGGTCAGTGGCAAAAGAAAATTATAAAAGGAATTGAAACAGATACATTGCAAACACTGGAATTAACAGCTGTGTGTTGGGCATTTTGTAACTGGATGTTTTGCCAGCTTAATGTTGTAACAGACTCTTTGTATGTTGCAGGTGTGGCCCAATGCATTGAGGACGCCATGTTAAAAAGTACTGGTAAGCCAAGATTGGTACAGCTCTTTCAGCAGCTGCAGCAATCGCTGCGACAGCGCACACAACCATATTGTGTTATCCACATTCGTAGTCATCAATAGAGTCTGGGCCTTGGACAAGGCAATGCAAAAGCAGACGCCTTAGTCTCGGTAGGACTGACTACCTAATGTCCTGCGAATAGATTTGATTTGGCCAGGACAACTCATAGTCAATTTCATCAGAATGCCAAAGGGCTAATGAAACAATTTGGCCTTATTCACTCAGAAGCATCTGGCATAGTGAGAACGTGTCCTCAATGTAGTCAAAATGGGCCCGGCATAGGAATTGGTGTAAATCCAAGGGGATTGAAAGCACTAGAAGTGTGGCAGATGGATGTAACTTATGTAAGCAGTTTTGGCAGATTGAAATATGTTCATGTTACTGTTGATACCTATTCGCAATTTGGGGAAAAAGCATTACACGTGAAAAGACACCTTACACAGTGTGTTGCTGTAATGGGACTGCCAGAGACTATCAAGATCGATAACGGACCGGCATACACCAGCCAGAGTGTTTGAAAATGGTTCATGCAGTGGGGAGTAAAACACATTACTGGAATCCCACATTCCTCAACAGGTCAGGCTATCATAGAGAGAACTAACAAAACTAAGTTTGTACATGAGTTAGACGTTCAAGAAAAACTAAGTAAAGCACTGTTTGTAATGAATCACCTTTGTTTTTATGGTAATGAGCCAGCAGCTTTATTGCATGGTAGGACTTTACCAAAAGTGCAAGCCAATTGTTCAGCAAAAGTAAGGTACAGAGACCCGCAGACAGGCGAATGGAAGGGTTCCGCAGAAGTGTTGTTTTTTGGGCGTAGATATATTTGCGTTTTAACACCAACAGGGCCTCAATGGATTCCGACAAAGTGGACAAAAGTAGTAGCCAGGAGCCTCGACAAAGAACAGATCCAAGATGCCGGTCAGAGTTGCAACGACATCACCTTCCAGGCACGACTTAAAAATTGATGACGGTGGTCTAGATAGCTGGCTTGGAAGTTTAGGCCTCACTGGATGGCTAAAAGATTGTGTTAAACAATTAGCAAACATGTTAATTGTGTTGTTAGTATGTTTAATTATTTTTAGTTGTTTTTGTAGAATAAGATCCCGTGTAATGTCGTGTTTTGGCTTTGTTGTGCAAAAGAAAAATAGGCAATGGAAAAACTTGGACCTCATATATCTCTATATGGATTCTTATGCCACGTATAAGAGATGCACTGAGTGGCTCCATTTTTGGGAGCAGAACCAGTGGGAGGTGAATCTAGTCCCAGTACGGCAATAAGTGGAAAGAAATACTGGACATAGCCAAACAAAAGCCGGTAATGGTAGGATGGGTGGCTGTCCACCAGAAAGGGGACCATTCTGCACGTGTCCTAAACAACCAAGTTGATTCCCTCACCCATCTAATGGGGCAAATGGAAATAGAAGAGGCAAGCAATGGCGGTCTGAAAACTAAAATTAACACGATTCCAGCATGGGGAAAATTGGAATACTTTATTGAGTGTGAGAACACAATTTTATAGATCTCGGGAGGCTGGACATTTTAATGAAAGGGCAACCTATGTTAATTAGAGAGTTACAATCTCCAACTAATTAAATTTTCTCCAGGTAGTGTGGGAGACGGGCTTGGAAAGCATCAGACGACTCAATATGAGCTCTCTGAAGCAGACGTTTATTGCCTTCCTTACAACGTATATATATGCTTCTCCATGCGCTTAAACGGTACCATTTGTCACCTCATTAGTGGAGTGGGTGCATTGTACCCAGAGCTTGGTGTATCCCTGCTTCAAAAATCAATAGCTTTAAGACCTCATGAATGAATCCCAAGTGACTCCTTTACGAGTTAGATCATATAGGGGATGAGCTATAATGGAAAAGTCCAATACTGTGTTATAAGTCAAGCAAGCAGGGCAGAAGACCAGTTTGGCTGAACAGGAAACTTCTCTTGGAACTGAGGTGGAAAAAGAAATTGTATGATCTCTGGAAGAAAGGTCAGGATTTGCAGGAAGATTGCAGAGCTGTGATTCACATACGTAGGGAGAAAATATGAGCAAATAAGGCTCAACTAGAGCTGAAACTGGCCACTGTTGTGTCAAACAAAAAAGTCTTTTAAAAAATGTGTTAATAGCAAGAGGAGGTCTAAGGAAAATATTGAACTGATGCTTCTTGAAGATGGTCACCTGACAAATAAGGGTAAAGAAAAGGCAGAAACATTCAATGCTTTTTTGCCTCAGTCTTTAATATTAGTGATAGACCTTGGGCTGCCCAGTCCTCTGAGTTGGAGGACCATAACTGTGGGAACAGTGACTTTCTGTTTGGGGAAACTGAAATTGTAAGGGACCAGTTGTACCAGCTGAATGTTTTTTAAGTCCATGGGGCTTAATGGGATTCATCCCAGTGTACTGAAGGAGCTAGAGGATGTTATGGCATGACCCCTCTCGATCAAAAGGTCTTGGGAGTCTGGGGAGGTCCCTGTGGACTGGAAGCTAGTCAGTGTTATTCCAATTTACAAAAAGGGTGTGAGGGAAGACCCAAGGAGCTACAGCCCTGTGAGTCGAACCTCAGTTCCTGGAAAAATTATGGAGAAGATCACACTGGGTGCTATTGAAAGGCATTTAAAGAATAATGCAATCATCAGGTACAGTCAACATGGGTGCACAAAGGGAAAGTCCTGTTTAACTAATGTGATCTCCTTCTACAATAAGGTCACATGCCCAGTGGATGAAGAGAAGGTGGTGGATGTAGTTTTTCTGGATTTTAGTAAGGCTTTTGATACTGTCCCTCACAGCATCCTTCTGGACAAGTTGTCCAACTGTGAGATGAGCAGGTTCAGGGTGTGCTGGGTGAAGAACTGGCTGAAGGGCAGGGCTCAAAGGGTTGTAGTGAATGGGGCTACATCTGGCTGGCAACCAGTCAGCAGCAGTGTTCCTCAGGGCTCAATTCCAGGGCTAGTTCTGTTCAATATATTTCACAACAATCTGCATGCAGGAGTTGAATGCACCATTAGCAAAGTTTGCTGATGGTACCAAACTGGGAGGTGCTGTTGACCATCTCAAGGGACAAGAGGCCTTACAGAGGAATTTGGATAGATTGGAGCACTGGGCAATCATCAATGTCATGAAATTTAACAAATGTTGGATTCTGCACCTGGGATGGAGTAACAAAAGACACAAGTACAGATTGGGAGAGAAGTGGCTGGAGAGCAGCCTTGCAGGAAAGGGACCTGGGGGTGCTGGTTGACAGCAGGCTCAATAGGAGTCAGCAGTGTCCTCTGGCAGACAAGAGGGCAAACCTCATTCTGGGGTCCATCAAACACAGTATAACCAGCCAGTCAAAAGAGGTGATTATCCTGCTGCATTTAGCATTCGTGCGGCCTCACCTTGAGTACCGTGTGCAGTCCTGGGCCCCACGATTTAAGAAGGACGTGAAAGTCCTTGAATGCATCCAGGGGAAGGCAACAAAGCTGGTGACAGGGCTGGAAAGCATGTCCTGTGAGGAGTGGATAAGGACTTTGGGTTTGTCTAGTTTGGAGGAAAGAAGGCTGAGGGGTGTCTCCATTGCTCTCTACAGCTCCCTGAGGAGGGGAAGGGGAGAGGGAGGTGCTGATCTCTTCTTCCTTGATGTCCAGTGACAGGATGCATGGGAATGGTTCAAAGCTGCACCAGGGGAGGTTTAGACTGGACATTATGAATCATCCCTTTACTGAGGGAGTGGTCAAACACTGGAACAGGCTTCCTAGAGAGGTAGTCGATGCTTCATGCCTGCCAGTGTTTAAGAGGCATTTGGACAATGCCCTTAATAACGTGCTTTAACTTATGGTCAGTCCTGAAGTTGTCAGGCAGTTGGACTAGATGATCATTGTAGGTCCCTTCCAACTGAACTATTCTATTCTATTCTATTCTATTCTATTCTATTCTATTCTATTCTATTCTATTCTATTCTATTCTATTCTATTCTATTCTATTCTATTCTATTCTATTCTATTCTATTCTATTCTAACTTTCTTCATAGCAGCCAGTATGGGGCTGTGCTTTGCACTTGTGGCTAAGAGAGTGTTGATAACACACTGATGTTTTGGCTGTTGCTGAGCAATGCTTGCACTGCATCATGATTTTTCTCTTCAGTCCCCCTCCCCAAATGTTGCGGTGAGCGAGAGTCAGACACTTACTCATAGAGTTAATGTGAATGCTCTAACTTCATTGATAGCATGTGCGGTTATATATCTTTGGATAGAGGTACACGCGACCGGCATAGCTAGCTGATTGGGTCAATGCTTCTGTTCACGCGCCTTACGGTTGCTGCTGATTGGTTGGAGTACACTGTCCACGCGAAGGGCTCTGGATCTGGCGCCAGCTGGGCTGTTGCTTCCTTATCTTGGTTCTTGCTTCACATCCTGCTGATATTTTGCAAGTAGGCAAATTCCTCTTGATTGTTTACCAAATTGTCACGAGATGACCCTATGCTCTGTTCATACAACTCTAGTATTTTCCCATGTCCAGCTTCAGCTAGAAATTCTTCTACACCCAAAGGCCAGTAGACTGAAAATGGGCAAGAATTTGAGAGAGGATACAGACAGAACAGCTGACCCAAAGTTGCCAAACAGCTATTCCGTACCAAATGCCTCTGTGCTCAACAGTAAAAGCTCAGGGAAAGGAAGAATTGGGGATGCTCATATTTATGGCATTTGCCTTTCCAAGAAAATGCAATGAGGCCCCACTGGGTGTGCTGAGGCCCTGCTTTCCAGGAAGTGGCTGGACATTTGCCTGCCAATGGAATGTAATGAATATATTAAATAAGGTTATTTTGCTTTGTTTGCAAGCAGCTTTTGCTTTCCTTGTTAAATTGTCATTATCTCTATCCACAAGTCTTTTCATCTTCCTTCTGTTTTCTCCCAACCCATGGGAGAGGGGAGTTGGGAAAGAGGTAGGGTGGGTGTTTGGCTGCTGGCCGGGGTCAACCCAGCACATTAGTAATAACTGAGGAGGAAGAAAGACCTGTTGATGGGGTTTAATTCAAAGGGTGATATCGCAGGATGACACTGGGAGGCCCATATGGCTGTTCCCCTGGGTTGCAGACTGACAGTGCTTTTGATTCCTGACAGCTTATTTGTCTTTGTAGTTTCATGTCTACTTTAACAGGAAAAACAAAAATGTGAGTTGTATTCTGTAGGCAGAGGGGCTCAGCCCATTCCCTTAAATCACAGCAGTTTTTTCCCCCTTCTTAAATATGTTCTCACAGAGGCACTACTACTGTTGCTGATCAGCTCAGCCTTGGCCAGTGGCAGGTCTGTCTCGGCGCTGTCTGGCACTGACTCTGTCAGACACAGGGGAAGCTTTTAGTAGCTTCTCACAGAAGCCATTCCTTTAGACCCTCTCCTGCTACCAAAACCTTGCCATTCAAATCCAATACAAAAGGGTAAAAGCAATAACTCGTGAGTTGAGATAATGACAGTTCAATAAGTGAAGCAAAGCTGTGCGCACAAACAAAAAAAAATAAGGAATTAATTCACTACTTCCCATCGGCAGGCAGATGTCCAGCCACTTCCTGGAAAGCAAGTCTTCAGCATACCTAACAGTTACTTGTGAAGACGAATGCTATTAGTAGAGACTGCTTTCTTCCTCAGGCTGAAGGGCCTGATAATTCCTTCCAGGAGGCAGCATTCAATTCAAACACATCCACAGTAAACTCCATGTGAGTGAGTCGGTCCATTTCCCAAAGGCCTCAATAGAGAGGGCCCGTGGGTCAAGTACATGCACAGTGAGAGTGCATTTAAATGTTTAGCAGCTTGCAGCCTAACTCACCTAGGTCATTATTGTTTATCAAGGCATTAGACACACAAAGCCAGGGTCTTTGCTGAGTAAAATGATACCCAAACTTCAGAACGGAAGGTGAAGTTTTTTGTTTCCATGTTCATGATTCTCATTTCTACTTTGCTGCCCAAGAGCTGGCTCTTTTAAAAAAAAGAAAATAGATTTAAAATAGCAGGTAAGGACAGAGATGCACTCATTCCTGCACTATAATTTGTCAATTGCCTTTTTTTCCTGGTCCTCAGAAGGCTCCTTGTACTGCCATGCATCATTCCAAGGGTGTGCAAAGAGCCTGTGCTTCTCTGTCACTGTGTGATGCCCAGGAATTTGGGGCACTTCAGTGTTTACAGGACTCAAACATTTCCCTGTTGCAGGTGAGTTGAACGTGCTCAGATCTCCATCCTCTCTGCATGAAGCACTGACCTCCTAACTCAGACCCCAGGATGGCGGTCAGATGGATGGGTGGCTCACTATGAATAATCAGATCTTCTGCCTCCTTCCCTTTCCCTCTCTTCTCCCTCTCCCTTGAGTAGAGTGTTTCATAGAGTCAATAGGAACCAGCCTATGCTGCTTGGCTTCAGGGCTCAAGATCATGTGCTGGCTTTCCTCTATTTTGTGGTATAGAGGGACCATTTGAGGCAGCCTGTGTAATAAGATCTTTAGATCTAGTGGCAAAACCAGAAGGGTGTGAAACCACACCAACCTCTTTCAGGTCTTAAATGTTGAGAAGAGTGAAAATGATGCTACATTTGTGATCCTACTTGAATAGACTTTGACATAGGAGAAACTCTTTCTGTTGAAGATAAATGTTATCCCTCTAACTGCTCTGATGGAAAGGGTTTCAGTGCTTTTTCAGCTCTGAGTGGTATAGAGAGTCAAACAGGTAGGAGATTGGACCTTCCTAGCACTGTTTTTCTGGCTTCAGAAAAAGAATGGTTGTCCCCAACTCTAAAAATGAAGTTGTTGCAGGGTAGTAGCACCTGAAGACTGTCACCTTTCAGGGCAGGCACTAGTGCTCTTAGCTTTATTCAGCCTTAGCAGGGAAGGAAGGGAGGGGAGCACACCCAGCTGCTAGGTAGGGTGACAAAATAAATGTTTCCTTCTGTGAGGTTTTCCTCTGGCCCTGTATTCTTCTGTCACATACACCCTTAAGAACTGACCCAGAATAAAAGGGAACCTGTCTCCCTGCTCTCCCTTTTTCATGGCAGTGAAACCACATATCTTACAAGGTCCCTCAAAATTCTCTCTCTCGTCTAGCTGGAGCGCACTGACCTTGCTTGACTACATGCTCTGTCTTTTACTCTCTGACTGCAGGCCAGTAGCTCATAGAGCTTTAAATTGACAACCAGGTAAAGCATGCATGGGTTTAAACTGAAAACAAGTGAAATCATTCTGTTTGTGAGTGTCCTGGCTTAACCTCAGTAGGCAGGTAAGCACCACACAACAAGATCCTGCACATGGGTTGAGGCAATCCCAAGAACAAATAAAAGCTGAGCAGAGAACAGATTGAGAGTATAATAGAATCACAGAATCATAGAATCATAAGGTTGGAAAAGACCTCTGAGATCATCAAGTCCAGCCGTACCTGTCCCCTTACTAAAACATATCCTGAAGAAACTCATCTAACCACCTTTTAAACACATCCAGGAAAGGTGACTCAACCACCTCCCTGGGCAGCCTCTGCCAGTGCCTGACCACCCTTTCAGTGAAGAAATTTTTCCTAATATCCAGTCTAAACCTCCCCTGGCACAACTTGAGGCCATTTCCTCTCATCCTATCGCTTTACTATTAAAGACCAAGGCAAAGAAGGCATTAAGTACCTCTGCCTTGTCCTCATCCCTAGTCACTACTGTCCCTCCTGCATCCAGTAAAGGAGGGAGATTCTCCTTGGTCCTCCTGTTGTTGTTAATATATTTGAA
This sequence comes from Tapera naevia, assembly GCA_033556795.1. Classification (NCBI taxonomy): domain Eukaryota; kingdom Metazoa; phylum Chordata; class Aves; order Cuculiformes; family Neomorphidae; genus Tapera; species Tapera naevia. The sequence continues at coordinate 3,654,818 of JAUMJJ010000004.1, read as the reverse complement.
AACATATTTCTTATTATCTTTCACCGAACTGGCCAGTTGCAGTTCAAGTTAGGCTTTAGCTCTTCTAAATTTTTAGTAGAGAGTAGCCCTAAAGAGAAAGATGTGCGGGTGCTGGTGGATGAGAAGCTCAACATGAGCCGGCAATGTGCACTTGCAGCCCAGAAAGCCGACCATACCCTGGGCTACATCAAAAGAAGTATATGCAGCAGATTGAGAGAGGTGATTCTGCCCCTCTGCTCCTCTCTCATTAGAGTTGACCTGGAGTACTGCATCCAGCTCTGGAGTCCTCAGCACAGGAAGGACATGGACCCCACCACACCATGGAACCGGCCTGAAGAAGTGCTGCTGCTTGACTTGCCTATATGGCCTGAGGAAGAACTACTGGACCACGTGTTCCTGAAGAACTGGAGGAGTTGGTGCTGGATGGATCACATTTTCCTGAGGAACTGTCATGCCCCACTGTAGTGGTGATAATTTTTTCCTTTTCCTCTGCTACTTCTTTCTCTCTCCTTCTCTAACTTATCTTACTGTACCTTCTTTTTCCTTGGCATTATGGTTTATTGGATTGAATCTGAGTTGTGTTGTAATTTGTTTAGGGACATTGTCTGTGTTCAAGGTATCAGATTGTCATCTGAACAGATTTGGGTCTATTTTGCAACTTTGAGAAGTTGTGACTGAGAGTGCACCTGAGTATCTTGTTTTGTGATTTTGGCTGTGTCCAAAAGAAATACTGGATTTAAATTTACCCAGGGAGATTTGTCGGTCTCTGATTTGCTGCACAGATATCAAAAGAAACCTTTCTACCCCCCCTTTTCAACTGTGCATGTCGGAGTGGGCCCTAACACTACTGGTGTCAGGAGCAGGGTGTAACAAATAGTTTGGGTTGGAAGGGGCCTTTAAAGATCATCTAGTATAAAGATGATCCTATACTAGATGAATGTAGTATAAAGATTCCCCTTTATAAAACATATAAAGCCTCCTTTATATATTGAAAGGCCACAATAAGGTCTCCACAGAGCCATCTCTTATCCAGGCTGAACAACCCCAACTCTTTCAGCCTTTCTCCATAGGAGACCGCCTCTAACAAGTCCATATCTTTCTTGTGCTGAGGACTCCAGAGCTGGATGAACTATTCCAGGTGGGGTCTCATGAGAGCAGAGCAGAGGGGGAGAATCACCTCCCTCAGCTGGCTAGCAGTGTTTCTTTTTATGTAGCTGGCTCTTTTAGTCAACCACTATCCCAAGTCCTTCTCCACAGGACTGGTGACAGACAGCAAACTTGCAGTTAATTAATGATTTAGTGCATGGCACTGTTGCTCATCAACACAGGTGAGCTAATTAGAGAGATCAAGATTGGTGGCAGCCTGGGCTGCAGTGATTATGCCCTGGTGGAATTCATGATCTTGAGGGATATAGGCCAGGCAGAGAGTAAAGACAAGACCCTGAATTTTAGGAAAGCAAAGTTTTAGGTGTTTAAAGAACTAGCGGATGGGACGCCCTCGGGGAAAAAGGAGCACAAGTGTGACATAAAAGAGTTTAATGATAAGGTCACATTATTACTTACAGACTGGAGCAAATATATCAGGGAAAATGAGGTTATATGTGTTTAGAGACAAAGAGTTATGTGCTTATAGCCAAAGGATTACATGTGCACACCCGATTCCCTTAGCTAAAATTTCAAAGGTTCATAATGCTTATCCTTGATTCATTTACATTCCAATCTGGATGTTGGGAGTTAGTTTGCTCCAGAGTTCAAATCAGAGGTTTTGCAAAGCAGACTCTCAGGCATTGGATTTTATAAAATAAATAATTTAATAGAAGGATATAACAACATGGTCAGCTCTAGGGAGAGAGACTGTAGAGAGGGGCTGACTTTGCAGAGAAGGGCCAACATGAACCAGGAAATCCCTGGACGATTATATTTACCCACTCCTCACGCAATGGCTAGAATGACCTAAGTTGGAAGGGACCCACAAGGATCATCAAGTCCAACTCCTATCCCTGCATAGGACAACCCCAAAATTCACACCATGTTTCTGAGGGCATTGTCCAAATGCTTCTTTAATATTATCAGACTTTGCTCTGTGACTGCTTCCCTGGGGAGGTGTTCCAGTGCTCCACCACCCTCTGAGTGAAGACTCTTTTCCTAAAATCCAACCAAAACCTCCCCTGGCACATCTTCCTGTCATTCCCTCTGATCCTATCATTAGTCACCAGAGAGAAGAGATCAGCGCCTGCTCCTCCTCCTCCCCTTGTGAGGAAGCAGTAGACCACGATGAGGTCTCCCCTCAGTCTCCTCTTCTCCAGGCTGAAAAGACCAAGTGACTTTAGCTGCTTCTCATAAGGCTTCCCCTCTAAACCCTTCACCACATTTGTGGCCTCCTCCGGACACTCTCCAGTAGCTTTATATCCCTTTTTTACTGTGGCACCAAAGATAGCACACAGTACTCAAGGTGGGGCAGCACCAGTGCAGAGTAGAGCGGGACAATCACCTCCCTTGAATGGCTGGCAATGCTGTGCTTGATGCACCTCAGGACACGGTTGGCCCTCTTGCCTGCCAGGGCACACTGTTTGCTCACGTGCCACTTGCCATGGATCAGAACCCCCAGATTCCTTTCTGCAGGGCTGCCTCTCATTCCCCAGTTGGTATGTATATCCAGGGTTGTCACATCTCAGGTACAAAATCTGACACTTGCCCTTGTTAAACTTCATGGACCTTCGCAAGCAATTCCTGAGATACCAGAAGCCTGCTTTCCTCATAACCAGACTTAAGGTCTTCCTGTCGGTTTTCCACTGCTTGTTTGTTCCGATCAGTAGTAATATCGGAAAACTGGTTTCTCCGGATGGTTCGGTGCTCTCTTTCCTTCTCTTCCTGCCCTCTCCACCCCTCTGCATGCTTGTGGCTTTTGGTTTATTTTTTTGTGGGTTTGTTCTTCCTTCTCCAGCTTCTCGGGCATTCAATGACTGTTGGCAAGAAGCTTGCTGCTTGCCCGGGCCTGGCCGATGGATGCCGGACAGCTGCCGATGAAGGGCCCGAGGGCGGGCAGTCCGCCTGTCGCGTACATCTACGCATTCTGGGTGGCTGTCAGTTGGGCTGGCCGCCTGGCTAAGATTCTCACACCACAAGAGTTGCTGCACGTGTACAAATCGCCACTGAATGGATTTTGTCTGCTGCCCGTCAGTCTAGCCGCTGTCGACGTCTTATTTCTTGTGAGGTGTGTCTGTGGAAGGCAAAAAAAGCGTTGAGCGGCAGTTGCACAATAAAGATTTAGCATGGGGATATCACCTCTGTCTTGTGCGTCTTACTGAGGGAAGTAGTTCTGCAAGCTAGAACGGTGTCTGCCCAGAGTGGACGTACGTGGAACGTTTCAGTCTGTTAGCAGTGTTCTACAGATAGACAGCGACTTGCCCGGTCATTTGAGGCGTGGCGCTGGCACCGCTTAGCGGCCTCCTGCGTCTTGTAGGAAGCAAACTCTTAGCTTTTTGGAAGCGGTACGCAAAGTTACGTAAAGCCAGTGTAGGCTTGTCGCGAATGAGCTTTTAGATAAAATCCGTATTTAGATAAAAGTGCGACTTGGCAGCGTTCGATGGCAAGGTCACGCTATTAGTTACTACGTGGAGGAGGAAACACGGAGAGGGAAAATCGGGTTATAATCGATGCGTGGAGTGATTTGCACAGGGACTGGGGATGCAAAAAGATAAGGGAGACCCTCCCGTCAAGTCACAAGGTTCAGAACGGCCCCCCCTTGCTTTCTAAACTCCTTCTCGGAGAGGAGTCTCGGTGCAGCTGGATCCCAGCCCGGTCCCAGCCTTGCTCTTGATGGTTTATGGCTAAGAGATTCAGAGGGTAAGGGTTATATGCGCACACCCGCTTCTCTGTGGCACTTAGCTGAGATTTCAAAGGTCCATCAAGCTTCCTCACTTCACTTACCTTCCGTCTGGTCATCCGGCATCAATTAGCTCCAGAGTTCGAATGTGAGGCTTCAGGGAGTAGACTCTCGGGCTTGGGATTTTGTAGAATTAGATCCCTTGACAGAGTGGTACAGCAGCACGGTCGACTCTCTGGAGAGAGGGCTGATGCCAGCGAAGAAATCCCCGGGTAGTTGTACCCTTACAGACTATTTGCCCGCCCCTCATGCGATGATTCCGTCCAGTAGTAATATTTGGGTCTGGGGTCTTCTCGTTCCTCCCCGGACTTGTTCGCCGTCTTTCAGACGAGTTGTTTTCTTGCCTTCGTTGCAGCCGTTGTTGATGGTCTGTATCCTCGGAGCCTCCGTATCTTCCCGGGTTTTGTTGACCCTGGAGGCCCCGTTTTGGCTAAATAGGTTGTATGCGTTGGGAAAGTTGTCAGTGGACGTTCCCAGCTTGCAGCCTAGTGCTTCAGAGCAAGTCTAGCTCCCGATGCTAAGAAAGCGAAGCAAACTGCATACTAAATTGCCCGGTATTATAACTCTGAATGGTTTATTCCATTGAAAACGTTACTTACTTAGGCTAAACAACTAGTCCCCGCTAAAGAGGAGAGTTGCCTGGCGTGCAGTCCAGCTGCCGTTCAGGGAAGATTCAAATGGGGCTCTCCAGCGACCTGTCCTTGGTAAAAGATCTCGCTGCTTCGAGGGGCACCCTTGAAGCGGCGTCCCGGCGCGAGGGGAGATCATCGCCACTCAGCCGCTCTGCCCAGCAGGGAGAGCTCAAAGGCAGCTCGCTTAGGCTGTCGTATTTCTGGGCTAAAAAGGGGCCTGGCTTTTACCCCAAAAAGCGCACATAAGGCGTTAGCAATTGGAGATTCTCCTACTGAGAGGTACCAAAGCACCCATTTGTTGTCCAGACGATGTGTCTAGAGACGCCTGCTGCCTGCCAGGAGCTCGCGTTCGTGGCAACGCTGAGAGGCTGCCGAGCCTTGGGAACCCCACAAATTATCACCCGCATCTGCTCTTCCATGTAGGGTCTGACGAGGCAACTTGGAACCCTTCGAGGAGACTACGTGTCCCTCGGAGCAATGTGAAAAGGAACGGGGGCACCGGTGGTGGTCTCTGCTCTCCTCCCGGTCAGAGGAAGGGGGCCAGGAAGGAGGAGTCGCATTGGAGAGGCTTAGAAGCATTCATGATAGCGAAAGGGAGATAGACTCGTGGAGTCGCACCCTTTCTGCCCCCAGTAATACTTCCCAGGAGACAGAGGAACTGTGTATTTCTCATCAACAGGATGAGGGGAGGGACCTAGTCATTGAGGAGGAATGGGAGCAGGTCTGCTCTCGTGGGAGTAATAGATTTCCCTCCCATCCTCCGACTCCCTTCAAGATATCGCCTTTCCAGTTGCCCTTACAAAACAAGTTTGGGGTTCTGGAATTTGAGGCTCAGGTTGATGATAGCAATGAAGAAAATTTGACCGGGGAACCTGTTGATTTTGCTCCATCTGCCAGGTGGATCAGAACTTTGTGTACTAAAAAGAAAAGGAGGGTAGTTGTAATAGGTGACTCCCTTTTGAAAGGAACACAGGGCCCTATATGTAGGCTGGACCCATGCCACAGGGAAGTCTACTGCCTTCCTGAAGCCCAGATATGGGATATCACTAAGAGACTCATGGATTTAATTCAACTCTCAGATTTTTATTGCCTGTTGGTTGTTCAGGCTGGCAGTGATGAACTTGATAAGAGGGGATCCAGAGTAATTAAAAAGGAGTTTAAGGAGCTAGGCCAATTAATGGATGGGGCAGGAGCACAGGTGGTGTTCTGCTCAGTTCCTCCAGTGTCAGAGATGTATACTGCAAGGAACAAGAGAGTCCATGCTGTTAACAAATGGCTTAAGGGCTGGTGCCGACAGAGAAATTTTGGTTTCTATGATCATGGGGAATCTTTTACTGCACTTTGCCTGCTAGACCCAGATGGGTCCCATCGAAGCAAAAAGGGCAAAAGGAGCCCGGGAGATGGCAGGGCCCATTAAGAGGGCTTTAAACTAGGCCTGAAGGGGGAGGGAGATGTAACCAGGCTCACCAGTTATGTGACTGTAGGGAGTGAGTCATAATCAAGGGTGAAGTCAGTAATCCAACTTAAGTGCATATACACTAATGCACGCAGTATGGGTAATAAACAAGAGGAGCTGGAAGTCCTGGTCCAGCAGGAGAGCTATGATATAGTTGCTATCATGGAAACGTGGTGGAATGACTCTCATAACTGGAGTGCTGCCATGGAAGGCTACAAACTCTTCAGGAGAGACAGGCGTGAGAGAAGGGGTGGAGGGGTGGCCCTGTATACTAAGGAAACCCTTGACGCCGTAGAAGTTGAGATTAGTGATGACCAGATTGAGTGCCTATGGGTAAGAGTCAGAGGGGCAATCAAGACTGACATCCTGGTTGGAGTATGTTACAGACCACCCAATCAGGAGGAAGAGGTGGATCTATTGTTTAAGCAGCTGGAAGTTGCCTCAAGATTGGCTGCCCTTGTTCTTTTAGGAGACTTTAATCTCCCAGATATCTGCTGGGAACTTAACACAGCCAAGAGGAGGCAGTCCAGAAGGTTCTTGGAGTGTACTGAGGATTGTTTTCTGTCACAGCTGGTGAGTGAGCCTACCAGGGGTGAGGCTCTCCTTGACCTGCTGTTTACAAATAGAGAAGGGCTGGTGGGTGATGTTGTGGTTGGAGGCTGTCTGGGGTACAGTGACCATGAGATAATCAAGTTCTCCATAAACAATGAAACAAGGAAGGGCATGAACAGGACGTCCACACTGGACTTTCGGCGGGGAGATTTTGGATTATTTAAGGAATTAGTTAGGGGAGTACCCTGGGAAATCGCCCTTAAAAACAAGGAGGTCCAGGAAGGCTGGAGGTACTTCAAGGACAAAATCTTGAAAGTGCAGGAACAGGCTGTCCCGATGTGCTGTAAGACGCGCCATAGGGGCAGACAGCTGGCGTGGATGAGTAAGGAACTTCTGAAGGAGCTAAGCGAGAAAAAGAGGCTGTTGCCTTGGATAACTAATGTACTTTGCTTAGAGTGCTTCCTGAAGATTTCCTGTAGCAAGTGTAGGATCTACATAAGGGGGGAAGCCTCAATGCAACAGAAATCCCCCAAAACATGTTGCGTGCTTGCTTGCTCTTCAAGCGGCATTTTTGTTTTGCTGAGCTTTTAAGTACATCAGACAGGCAAGACTTCTGCATTGTAAAGCTGAGTTGAATTGTAATGGTATGTCATAAGTTGTCTTTGTGGGTGAAACTGATATTTTCTGTATCTGTCCCCTAAACAGGGAATAATGTTTGGGAAGAAATTGTCTTCCTTCCTTCTCCCTGAAATGCCACTTTCCCACCCTCCTTTCTAGCAGCATTGTCTTATAATGAATAGTAGAATAGTCTATAGGAAAGTAAATAAACTATTTCCTGAAAAAATGATCAAATAACAGTCAAGCCTGGACTACAGGAAATGTGGTAGCTGAGACCAACAGCTTCTTTTAGAATAGTTTATGCTTTCAGATAAAGAAATAAAACTTTCTATTTTAGAAAGTCTAGATGTTTGTTAGGGCTTTAGGACTGACTCGTAAAAATATTTATTACTCTGATTGTTATATCTGTTTAAATTAACTGAAGTGGAATATCCAAGTTGTCTTTGTAAATTTTATTCACATTGCTTGAAATCTATGGGTTGTCTCTCATGAAAGGAACACAGAGGAAAGCCTTGGCAACTTCTGCCTTGCCATTCTTTTTTTTTTTTCCTCTCTTTGCAGAAGCAGAATGTTTCTTGCAATCTGAGTATCAAATTCCCTCTATAATCAGTTAAGCTCATAAAAGATAAATATTTTCCCTTTTATCTAGGAGGCTTTTGAAGAAGGCTATGTAAATGGAGAGGAAGGAATGCCAACCGGGGAAACAATTGCCACTTATCATAGAATAATAGAATCATCAGATTGGAAAAGACCTCTGAGATCATCAAGTCCAACTGTCCCTGTCCCCTTCCTAAACCATGTCCCTAAGAAACTCATCTACCTGCCAATTAAACCCCTCCATGGATGGCGACTCAACCACCTCCCTGGGCAGCCTGTTCCAGTGCCTGACTGTTGCGGTGAGCAAGAGTCAGACGCTCATAGAGTTAATGTGAATGCTCTAACTTCATTGATAGCATGTGCGGTTATATATCTTTGGATAGAGGTACACGCGACCGGCGTAGCTAGCTGATTGGGTCAATGCTTCTGTTCACGCGCCTTACGGTTGCTGCTGATTGGTTGGAGTACACTGTCCACGCGAAGGGCTCTGGATCTGGCGCCAGCTGGGCTGTTGCTTCCTTATCTTGGTTCCTGCTTCACATCCTGCTGATATTTTGCAAGTAGCCAAATTCCTCTTGATTGTTTACCAAGTTGTCACAAGATAACCCTATGCCCTGTTCATACAACTCTAGTATTTTCCCATGTCCAGCTTCAGCTAGAAATTCTTCTACACCTGACCACCCTTTCAGTGAAGACATTTTTCCTGATGTCTAATCTGAACCTCCCCTGGCACAACTTGTGGCCATTTGCTCTCATCCTATCGCTTGTCAACCAACAGACTACCTAATTTTAGTTCATTAAAGTTCCACTACATATTAGCAACTTCCTCATAAATCTTGAAGTAGCTATATTCTTTCACTTATGAGAAGGAGAGTGTCTGTGGTAGTTGTGAAACATATTTTGGCCTCCTGTTGATCTACCTCAACCAAGGACCAATTTTTTTCATTTTTAAAATGGGTACAAAGCTGACTTTGAATTACTCAAAACCCAATTTCAGTATCAAACCATTTTTCTAACCAACAAATTAAAGTACTGAAAGGTTTGGAGGAGGGGGGAATTCTGTATTCTGTAGACTTGACTACAAACTGATACTAGACACTCACTATAGAGTAAATGATGCTGCCCTTCCTCTTCCGAAGTGTATTTAAAAGATTTCTAGAAGATGATATCTTTCTTTTCAGTGCTTTTGAAACTTCAAGTGCCGGAGCAGGTATTTCCCTGCAGCCCATGGAGGGGACCAAGCCAGAACAGGTGAATATTCCCTGAAGGAACTGTGGCCTGTGGAGAGCCCATTCAGGACCAGGTTCTCCTAACAGGAACTGTACCCTGAGGAGGACCCATGCTGGAGCATGTGAAAAGTATGAGAGGGAAGGAGTGGCAGAGATGAATTGTTGCAAACTGACTGTAATCTCCCATTCCCCATCCTACCTGTGCTACTTGAAGGAAGAGGAAGTATGAGAGTTAGGGAATGGAACGAAGCTGAGCCTAAGAAGAAGGGAGGTGGGGTAGGGGGAAGTTGCTTTTAGTTTTGTCTTTGTTTCTTATCATTCTACTGTATTTTAATTGAAAATAAATTAATCTTCCCTAAGATGAGCTCGTTTTGCTTGTGATACTAATTGGTAAGTGTGGAGAGACTTACTGAAACCTGGCTCACTGAAAGCAGATATGAGCCTGACAAAAGCAAGCTGCTTAGGCCTTGAGTGGGAAAATACTGAGCTAAGTGAAAAAATACTGACCAGCAAGGTCAGTGGGCCCTTGTTGTGCAGTGAAGCTTAGGCAAGGGAGATAACAGGATGTCTCCCACGGGACCAGATGGATTTCTAAAACTACAGGAATGTATGTGACGCTTATGCAGTGATAAAGTCTGTAACCAATAAGGAGCTAAAGTTTTGCAATATGTATAACCTAATTATCGTACGACCAATAATGAGCCTGAGCTTTGCAATATGTATAACCTAATTATCGTGGCTATAAAAGTGATTGTAACACGACCAATAAACGAGTTCCACTGATGAACCATCTGGTGTCGGTGACTCCCTCCGTCTTCAACAAAATGGTGACCCCGACGTGCCCCGTTGCTAAAGAAAACGGGGGAGAACACCATCGGTGGACGGAGTTGGGTTGGGCTCTGAAGCGGCCAGAGCGGTGCTCAACGCCATTGGAAAAGGCAGGAGCAGCACCCCCAGGGATCATAGAGGTGGTACTGGGCCATACGTGCTACCGGAGCTGGAGGACCGCAACAGCGCTGAAATGGATCGGCAAGTAGCATACGATTTATTTTTAGCTAACATAGAAAAACGAGGATCAAAGAGCTGGACTCCAGATCTGTCCTGACAAAGGAGGGGATGCTGCAACGTGAGCTGACTTTGGAAGGGTGCAATGGCCATAAACAGGTACCTGGTGCAGGATAGAAAAATGGAAAAAGAAGCAGCTCTTAGTCTCCTAAAGTGCTTTTTATAAAAGCGTAGTATAAAGGATTCCATTGAATCATGGAATAAAGAGGAGGTTTTTTTCACAAACTCCGCTAGTGCTTTTGAAGCAGAAGAGGGATGAACTTTTGGGACTTTGTATATCACTAATGTGGGAGAAGAGCTATTTACTGCTTGTAACACAACTTGGAGAACTGTGATTAATGCCTTGCAAAAGTTAAAAATAGAATCGAAAGTGGCCGCTGCAGCTGTGCAGGGAGTAACAGCCCCTTTATCTACAACCACAGCTGCTCCACCGTCTCGCAGCCACAGTTGCATTGAAGTACTTTTGTTGCTATTAAGGGTCAATCGAGCGATAAGATGTGTGACTCTGTTAATGATTTATTAAGAGTTAATGATATGTCTAATGAAGCAGAAAAAACAAGCGACGTGCCATCAGCCGCGAGCGATGTTCACGCTTCGGCGGCCGGAAGTGAACTGACAGACAATACGGAAGGAACTGCAGTGACACCAGTGATGATGTAAGAGTGGGAGGAGCCAGATGTTGCAAGAAGTTATACCCACCCTGGCCTCCTCCCCCCGAAGCGGTTTGTTTAACAGGAGACAACTCATCTGAAGATGAAGCACAGCCACAGCATGAAACAATAATTCCACGAAGTAGCAAATTACAAGATCTCAAGAGGCAAATGGAGGAAGCTACGAATGCTCTACATCACAGAATGGAACAATCGTTGTCGACATTTGCATCACATGCCAGGACTGAAAGATCTGTCCAGGAACTGGCTGAAAGTACTACAAAGCTTTCAGCATCACCTTTTGGTGGTATAGGTAAAGGGTTATGTCCATCACCCATATGCAGACAGTTCTGTGATTCTGCAAAATTCTGGTAGGTAGTCAGGTGTAATCCGAGATGCCATATTAGAGGGAGATTGGCATCCAGCAGGTAACCTAACTTTTCCTGTATTATTTAATCAACATGGTAATAGTTATGAGCAGCATGATTTGGAAAATTTTACAACAAGTTAAAAAGACTGTGCAGGAGAATGGGATAAAGTCTGAAGCCATTAGTGCTGAGTTAGATTGGATTTTTACAGCAGATGTTAATTTGCCATATGATTGTCAAAATTTAGCTAAATTGTTATCTCCTTAAAAGGGGCCACAACAGGAGAAATTGTTCAGCTAAGAATAAGAGACATAAGGGCTTTAAGGTTAAGGGACATGCTGTGTTTCAGAATAACCTTAAACTCACCTCTAGGGTATAAGAGAAGGTAGTATAGTAGTAGAGTTATATAACTGTAAGGAATGAGCATTAAGACAACCAATCAATAAGACCTATGTGAACAGAGTAGCAGTATCATGTTATAGAGGTAAAGTAGAGAAAATTTTTGCAAACATGGGAATTAAGCATGTAACAGGTATTCCGCATTTTTCCACAGTTCAAGTGATTGTGGAATGAGCATATAGAACTATTAAAGAATACCTTGCAAAGCAGAAAGATGTAACAGAATTAGATCCGCAGATAAGGTTAAGTAAAGTGCTTTTTACACTTAAATTGTTTAATTATCTTAGTTTGGTAGCAGGTTTAGAGCACGTATCTGTAGTAATTCATAATAGTGGTGTGAAAATGTAAGCTACACCTGAAATACAATTGTGTTATAAGAACCCTAAGACAGAATTATGGGAGGGACCGAGCCTGTTGCTATTTACTGGTTGTGGTTATAGTTGTGTTTCCACAGATCAAGGTCCCTTATGGATTCCCAGTAAATGGACACGCCCAGCAGTCGGGTCAGTCAACCGAACACATGAGAGCCACAGCAAAGAGTAATAAGCATTCTACTTTAACAACTTCAAACAGAAATTAACACATCAAGCAAGAGGTTTCGCCCACGATATGTAATTGTGAACATACTTGACCGACAAGGACTGAAGGGGGCTTGAGAATTGAATTCTGTTATAGCTGTTAATTGTGATTGCAATTGTGTATATTGTAATTGTGCTTTGAATCTTTTATTAGAGTATGGAGTTTGTGCCAATAGGTTGATAAGAAATAGTCACGTAGCAGCAACTGAAGGTAGTCTTTGTACTGCACATTTTCACCAGAATTTTGAGGATTTTTATATAGCAGCAGGTATCACATATAATCAGCTACATTTTTATCATTTTGCATCAGGAAGTGGTTTTCGCCAAGCTCAAGCAATTTGGTACTTAAAACTTGCCATCCAGCAAGTTAAACAACCCAAGAAGTCAAGATTGATTGCTTTACAATGTGGACCCAATTGACTCAAATTAAAGGAAACAGATGATGTTCTTGGAAATTGATTCTCAATTTGGTATTACAGGCTGGCTAAGAACACTCCTGATCAAAGGTATGTGTTGTTTAAATCTGTCTGATCACTCAACATCAATACTCAAACAAATAACAGAAATGCAAACACACTTGAAAGACTTTAGCTTACAGACTCATTATGAGAATGATTGGCCAATATTGGATTTGGACCCTGGGTATCAGAATTGTTGAAACAAGGACTAGTTATATTAATTATAAATTTTGTCACCTTACTGATTCTCCCTTGTATGTTTAAATGTTTGCAGTATGAATTTGAAAAACCTAGTGCAAAATATGTTACAAAGCCACATTGCCTTAAATAAAGAAAACGGGGGAATTGTGGAGAGACTTACTGAAACCTGGCTCACTGAAAGCAGACATGAGCCTGACAAAAGCAAGCTGCTTAGGCCTTGAGTGGGAAAATACTGAGCTAAGTGAAAAAATACTGACCAGCAAGGTCAGTGGGCTCTTGTTGTGCAGTGAAGCTTAGGCAAGGGAGATAACAGGATGTCTCCCACGGGACCAGATGGATTTCTAAAACTACAGGAATGTATGTGACGCTTATGCAGTGATAAAGTCTGTAACCAATAAGGAGCTAAAGTTTTGCAATATGTATAACCTAATTATCGTACGACCAATAATGAGCCTGAGCTTTGCAATATGTATAACCTAATTATCGTGGCTATAAAAGTGATTGTAACACGACCAATAAACGAGTTCCACTGATGAACCATCTGGTGTCGGTGACTCCCTCCGTCTTCAACAGGTAAGTGATCTCTCTGCCTTTATCTCAACCTGTGGACATTTCCATCTGATTTTCTTCCTGCTTCCTGTTGAGGAGGGGGAATGAGTGAGCAGCAGCTGAGTGGGTGTCTGGCATCTCTTAGCTTGTTGAGGATTAAGAACTTAAATTACAAGGATAAAAAGCATAAATAACATTCTCTCCCACCTCAGTGTGCAGCTGTACTATAAGATACATAAGTTTTAGGAACAGGAAACTGCAGATTTTTATTTTTGTGTGGTTTGTTTGTTGGGTTTTTTGTTTTTTTTTTTTGGTGGCTGGAGTTTTTAGGGTGGTGGGTTGTGTACATGGTGTTTATTTGTGGGGTTTTTGGTTTTTTACTTTAAAAAATCTTTATGAGGGTATTGCTTTAGTGTTAGGAAGAGAAGTAGCGTAAGATCTGAAGTGGAGTTCTAAGACTGCTGGAGATGTCACAATCTTATTTTTAGTGATGTATTCTTGTGGTTTTGTTGACCTTAAATGGACACCAGGTGCCCAGCAAGACTCTATCACTCCCCCTTCTCAACTGGACAGGAGGAGAAAAAATACGACCATCACAGGCAATAGACTCCACTTGGGGAACTGAATTTAATTTATTTCTGATCAAAAGCCAGAGCAAAGTAATGAGAAATAAAAAAAAAAAATCTTAAAACACCTTCCCCCTGCCCTTCTTCCTGGCCTCAACTTCACTCCTGACTTCTCTACCTCCTCCTTCCAAAAGGCACAGGAGGATGGGGAATAGGGGTTGCAGTCAGTTCATCACATGTCCTTGATGCTCCTTCCTCCTCACACTCTTCCCCTGGTTCAGTGTGGGGCCCTTCCCACAGGAGACAGTCCTCCATGAACTGTTCCAGCATGGGTCCTTTCCATGGAGTGCAGTCCTTCAGGTCCTGCCAGGAGCCTGTTCCAACACATACTCTCCACAGGATCACAGATTCCTGCAGGTGGATATCTGTTCCACCTTGGACTTCCATGGGACACAGAGGGACAGCCTGCCTCACCATAGTCTTCACCAGAGGCTGAAAGGGAATCTCTGCTCCAGTACCTGGAGCACCTCCTCCCTCTCCTTATTCACTGACCTTGCTGTCTGCAGAGTTGTTTCTCTCACATATTCTCATTCCTCTCTTCTGACTACTGCTGATGTTGCCCAGTTTTTTACCCTGCCCCCCTTCTTAAATATGCTATCACAGAGGCACTATCACCATCAGTGATTGTCTCAGCCTTGGCCAGCAGTGTCACTGACTTGGAGCAGGCTGGCATTTATTCTATCAGACATAGAGGAAGCTTCTAGCAGCTTCTCATTGAAGCCCCCCCTTGTAGCCCTGCTACTACCAAAACCTTGCCACACAAATCCAATACATTTAATTAAACTTAAACTTATCTAAAGAATCTGTTCTTGAGGAGACAATGTGAGAAGTAGAAGACTGTCTGAATTATCAGACCATAATAAAAGATGAAATAAGGAATTAGTGGAATTGACTGCAGTTATGTAAAATGTCTGTTTTATTCTTAGGTACGATGCATGTTAAATATTTGGGGTGTGATGCTCTTTATCAGACTATCATAGATTGTAGGACAAGCTGGGATAGGTATGTGTACTAATACTATAATTTTACTTCAGTGACACTTGAATATGTGATCCAAAAGAGGTGTTGATCCTAAGCTTGTTGTTAGATAGGGGCAGAAAATGACCTTAATATTTCTGATATTTCACCCTTATAAACATTTTAAGCAGTATGAATTTACTTTTTCATTTAGCTACACGATATGTAATTTTAAATTGACATATGTAGGTCTTCAATAAACTGTACAGACAAACTTTCTGATTTCCAATTATTAAAATCTACATATAGACTGTGTAGTAAATAATTTTCTTCAAAGACTTAACTTAGCACTGGATCGCAAAAAAACTCTTATGCAAAGGGCATAAGTTCCCTTGAAAGTATCAGGATGCAGGTTTTACCTTGCTGACTAAAGATTATGCTTATTCAATCTGATAAATCTTGTTTATATCTAGGAGACTTTCCTGTGCTACAGAGAAGCAAAGAAGCCTTTTGCTTGATCATGCAGGGCCATATACAGTAAAACTGTGTCAAATTTGCAAGACTTTTTGAAGAAAATTAAGTTGAAGGTTTGTACATCTTAATACTGCCGGACTTACACTTTTTTTCCTCTCTTTCAAAAGGTCTGTCTGTTGTAATTATTGCAATGGCCACTGTTGTGGCAACTATTACAGGACTGTCTACTTCAGCAATAGCTACAAATGGAGGTAAAGCTGTTTTCATAAACCTTTTAAAGCATTTTGTCATCATTCTGAAGTGTACACTTTAGATGAAGCCTCTAATTTCTGTTTTCTTTTAGCATGAGGGGAAGAAAAATCAACAGAAATATGGGTAAAGAGTAGGGAAGAGGTAGTTTTCTGAGGAGCAGAGTTCCTAATTTTCTGTATTTGACTAAACACTAATGGAAGGAATGAAAAAACAATCATTTCTCTAGGTATGTGATTTGACAAGTGTCTTGGTTCTCCGTTGTGGGAGAAGCATTATCTATTTTTAATTTTTTTAATAGGAACCCTTTCAGAGCGACCTGTCCAGGAATGAATAGGGTCTTGATATTCTCCTGTACCTGCATTGGTTGGGTAAGAGCATGTGTGAGTACTCTTATGTGTTTGTGCCCTGTGAAATAAAACTTACTAATTAAGACACACATCCTGTAATGTGGGAGACTGCAGTGAGTTTGCAGATGCCTTGGCAGAGCATGAGATATTTGACCTTGACCAGATCGTCGTGTACCCGTGAGAAGGTGTGAATCCCCCAACCAGATGGCTGTGCACCCATGAGAATGTGGAAACCCCCTAATGGAAAAAGGTAAATAAGTTGCGAGAGTTGTGAGAACTCATGAAACAACAAGATAAGGGACTTAGATGAGCTTGGGTGAAGATTGACATGTAACTGTAGCCAATAATTGCTTGTGTAGATGCAATAAGCACCAATGATATTAGAACACATATATGCTGAAAATATATAAAAGCCAGCTGTGTGAAACAATAAAATGCTTAATGCCTTAATGCCTCAATGACTCATACATGAATGCTGCTTGAACTTCATGTGTTGTGTCCGTCTTGACAGCGACAATTAACAACAACAAAATCAGTTAAAAATGTCTATCTCCATAAATACAAGGTTAATCTGGAATAGTTCAGAGTACTTGAGCTAGCATGTAGAACAGCTAGGTAACTATGTTTAAAAAATCAAATCAAACCACGCAAACAAATCACCTTTGGATATTTATATGCAGACGAAACAAATATTTCCTCTTTCCTGAGTAAGCTGCTTAGGTTACTGGTGATGTTGTAGCTTGCTCTGTTTAGATAATTGAATGTCATCATTTAATGACATGGATAGATGCACTCATTGTTAAATAGTGAGGTGTAGTAACTTTAGAAGGTCTCTGTCAGTAACTCCTTTCTTGTTTTGTTTTGTTTTAAAAAAAACTTGAAATGTCTTAGGAACTTTTAGAAAATGAGGTTACATATTGGTCACAGTGTCATCTTTAACAGTAAGGATTTTGTGATATTTTTATAAGAACTGATGTTATACTTAAAAAAGGTTGAAAAGTAGTGAGTAGTATTTTATCATTCCTGTACACTTTATGTTGCATTCAGTTCTTCCAGGAAAGAAATGATTTGTATTTAGTGCTTAGACAGGTGTAGTTTTGAATGCACTTGCTTCATAGGAAAAGGATGACCTATAGTACAATTTATTTACCTATGGACAGCTTAGATGTCACTAAGAACTGTGGGTGAGAGGCATAGAATTACACTCAGTGGGATGGTAGAAGGTTTGCATAGGAAGACCATCTTTAGTTCCTGTTGCAGTTATTGCAAATGTGTAGGTCCTTGCAAGCTGCAGACATTCCTCTGTTCAGTGTCACAATGGCTATGAGAATGCTAAAAGAGTAACTTCAAGAAACTGTTTGAGCTCTGGAGCCTGAAGTTGTATCTAATTCTAGTTAAGTTCCTGTGGAAAGTATTACTGAAACCTGGCTCATTGAACGCGGACATGAGCCTGACAAAAGCAAGTTGCTTAGGCCTTGAGTGGGAAAATACTGAGCTAAGTGAAAAAATACTGATCAGCAAGGGCAGTGGGCCCTTGTTATGCAGTGAAGCTTAGGCAAGGGAGATAACAGGATGTCTCCCACGGGACCAGATGGATTTCTAAAACTGCAGGAATGTGACGCTTATGCAATGATAAAGTCTGTAACCAATAAGGAGCTAAAGTTTTGTAATATGTATGAAGCTCATTAACCAAACTATTTGGGTAGAACTACTGCTAATAAAGACTGAGACTTGTTAATCAAACACCATATGCGTGTCGTTAAGTCTCTCGCAGTCTTTGACAAATGGTGTCCTTAACAAATGGTGACCCCAACAAGTTCCAACATTGGATAAAACAAATGCAGAATTTGGTCACATAACTATTTTTAAGTATATAAAAGTTTTTTTATGAAATATTTTTATAATTTTTTTTTTATGATATTAAATGGATTTTCTTATGAAGCCCTTAAGAGAAGGACTTGGAGCTGCTGGTGGATGAGAAGTTCAACATGAGCCAGCAGTGTCTGCTTGCAAGCCCAGAAAGCCAACCATATCCTGGGCTGCATCAAAAGAAGTGTGAGCAGCAGGTGGAGGGAGGTGATTCTGCCCCTATGATCTGCTTTCGTGAGACCTGACCTGGAGTCCTGCATTCAGTTCTGGAGTCCTCAGCACAGGAACGGCATAAATCTGATAGAGAGAATCCAGAGGAGGCCGACGAAGATGATCTGAGGGCTGGAGCTCCTCTGCTATGAGGACAGGCTGAGAGAGTTGGACTTGTTCAGCCGGGAGAAGAGAAGACTCTGGGGAGACCTTAGAGCAGCCTTCCAGTACTGAAAGGGGGCCTGCAGGAAATGTGAGGAGGGACTCTTTATCAGGGAGTGCAGGGATAGGGTGAAGGGTAATGGTTTTAAGCTGAAAGAGGGGAGATTTAGATTAGATATAAGGAAGACATTTTTTACTGAGAGGGTGGTGAGGCACTGGAACAGGTTGCCCAGGGAAGTCGTGGATGCCCCATCCCTGGAGGTGTTCAAGGCCAGGTTGGATGGGGCTTTGAACAATCTGGTCTAGTGGAAGGTGTCCCTGCTCATAACAGGAGGATTGGAACTGGATGATCTTTAAGGTCCCTTTCAACCCAAACCATTCTATGAAACTGTCTAATTATGGATAACAGAAGTAGCATGAAATTAAATTCCAGAAACAGTATTAAATTTCTACTAAAACCCTCCTCTTGCAACGAATATAGACTATAAAACATTGGAAAACAGTTGGGGGAGGATTTGAATACAGTATTATCCATATTATTTTATAAAAACTCAAACCAACAACCAAAACCACAAAGAAAAAGACCCCTAAGATAATAGCAAAGCTACTTTTTGTTTTCATACAGCTTTACTTTTCCTCTACAATGGCTAGACCACATGAGTGAAACTCTTGCTGGATATCAACCCTTCATATTCTGTGTGCTCTTGCAAGGATGTAAAATTTTTCTGCTAGAGCTATCTACATAAGTGGGCTTCTAGATTTTTGTAGTTATGAGTTCTGTTCTGGATTATGGTGTATTAGTTGAGTGGCTTCTTTTAACAACATGTCATACTGTTTCTACTGGAATGGAGTCTATGTGTGTGTCTCTTCAAAGGGGTGTGGGGCTGTGTGTGTGCGCTTGTGTGTTCCCTCCTGGGCATGCCTCCCACCCTTTCCTTGGCCTTTCCTTCTCCCCCTGTTTTTCTGGGCATGCCCCTCCTCAGCCTCCCTCTCTCTTCCTGGATTTACCCCTCATTGGCTCCTACTCTCTTTTCCTCCCTCTAGGCCTCACCCCCACTCCCCCCAACTGTGCCCTTATTCCCCCCTCCCCACCCAAGCACTGCCCTCTTCTCACCCTTTTGGCTCCTGGACTCTTGCCTTGCCTTGGGCCTTGTCTTCCTCTTGCCCTTTGCTCTCATCATGCCCCTGATGCCTCAGGCCCTACTGTCAGCTTTTCCTCCTCTTCTTGGGCCTTGCCCTTGCCTTCCTCTTGCCCCTGGCTCCTCAGGCCTCTCCCTGCCTTCCTCAACTTAGACCTTGCCTGTCCTTGGGCCATGCCTGTCTTGTCTTGCCTGCTGACTTGCCTCTCTCACCTCAGTTTGGCCTCGCCTGTCTCACTTTGGCCTTGGGCCTCTCCCTGGGCCTTGCCTCAGGTCTTGCCTTAGGCCTTGCCTATTGCTTTGCCAGTCTCCCCTTGGGCTTTGCTTTGACCATGGGACTTGCCTTGCTCATCTCACTTTGGCCTTTACCTGTCACCCCTCAGGCCTTCCCTTACCCATCTTTCCTCTCCTTGGGCCTCAGGCCTTGATCATCTCATGTTGGACTCATCCATCTCGTCCTCCTGGACTCCTCACCTCGCCAGTTTCCCCTTTGATCTTGCCCACCTCGCTTTGGCCTCAGACCTTGCCTCTCCTGTCTTGCATCTCTTTGGGCATCAGGACTTTCTGTCTAGCTTTGGTGTCTGGGCCTCGCCTTGGGCCTCCCTGAGCCAGCCTTGCCCCTGTCCCCCTGCCTGGGCTCGTCCTCCTCTGCCTGGGCCTCATCTGGTCCTTCTCAGACCTTTGCATCACCTCAGGACATTTCATCATCAAAGCTCTGCACCAGCCGTGACTGATGCAGCATCCCAGATGGAGCCCCAGTGGCATGAATGGTGAAGGGATCGAGTGCACAGGTGATTTTCTCCTCTGTCATTACAGGGAAAGATGAGGGAAGGAATAGGAAGAGCCAGGAAATAAATACCTGGCTGCAAGCCTGGTGTGAGGAGCAAAACTTTGGGTTTTTTGACCATGGGTTGGCCTACATAACACCAAGCCTGCTGGCAAATGATGGGGTACACCTGTCCTCGAGGGTGTTATAGTTTCAAATCTTTCAGGGAATTTTTCTGTCCTTTGCCAACACGGGGGTTTTGGGAGCTCAGTCCAGGACGGATGGGGGGGGTGGGGGGTGCTGGATAGCTCTGAATTCCAGTTTGATGGCTGGGCGAGGTGAGGGGGAAGAGAGAGAGAGGTCTCTTCCTGGTGCTGGCACTTCCTCTCCGTGATGGTTGTGAGGAGGAGCCACTGTTTGTGTGGGTTGCTGGAAGCATCTGGAAAAGGGAGCTCCCTTGGATCATTTCCCCCAACTCCACGTGCCCCGTGCTGTTCTTCGGAGAGAGAGGGAGAGCGGTCACCACTAGCTGGATTTATTGCAGACTCCCTGGGGGGCCCCCGCCCCCCTTCCCCCCCAACACTTTTTGGATAGAAGGACTAGGAGAGTCTCTACGCTGCCCTAGGGAAGGATTCCACCCCACCTCTTGTGGCCGCCATTTCCCCATGTGAGTTTTTTTCCGGGACCATCATCTCTCCCTGGAGGCTATTCTGTGAATCGCCAGAGCTCGGGGATGGCTATAGCATCCGCTGCCTCCCGAGGTGCGGCACCGCCTCTTGCTGTCCATAAATATAACTGTGCTGAAAGGAGCAGAGATAGAACTTAAACCATTAAAAGTTTTGGGTTACAATGTTGCTATTGTCCTGCTCTGGTTTTGGAGATATATATATATATATTTGTAGTTACAAACTGCTATCCTTTTCTATACATTTTCTGATTAAAGTCTTTTAATTTTAAAGGTTGTTGTGGTTTTTTTGGGAAGAGGCCCCCTGCCTAGTCCAGATAGGCATCTTAGTTTTTTTTCCTTTAAACTGGGACAGAGGGGCAAAAGGATACTTACCAAGAAGTTAGTAGGGCTCATCAATAGAGCTTTAAACTAGATAGGAAGAGGGAGTGGAATAAAACCAGGCTTGCTAGAAATAAGCCTGGGAATGTGAAGTGAGAGGGCCTGATCAATAGGCCTTAAATAAGTGACTCATGGATGATTCGTATCGCATTGTTGTGTGTACTGTTTAATCTGTAACTTCTCACAGTCATATTATCATTAAAATTGTGTTGTGCTATTCTTAATCAGTGGACTTGAGTTGTACCACTTTAATTGTAGTTTCACAAGCATGAATACCGTGTGAAGTGGGAGAAAACACTTTAAACAGCCTCCTTAGTTTAAAGATAAGAGAAACCCAACTGCCTTCCTTCCAACCTTTTCCATAGTTTTGACCAGACTCCAGCAGGGGAGGGGGCAATGAAGCAGTTGAAATCAGAGTTCCCACTTTTAGAATTATGTAAAAGTTCTTTATTAAATGATATAAAAACTGGACCCTCTTGCAATGATCTCTGGAGATCCCATCTATGGGTAGATGTGCCACATGGACCTCCCAGTTGTCTAGGGACAGACTCTTCAGATCTTCACTGCAGAAGGGGCTCCCCAGTGACTGTGGATCTGGATGATGATCATTAAAGGGGCAGTTGGTGATGTTGTTTCTTTTACCCAATTGTTAAGGCTCTCCAAGCTGCAGAATGTGGCCCCCCCTCCTGCACTGGTATCGGATGCTGGTGGCAAAGTCACCTGTAAGGACTGTGCTCAGGTAGAGGAACTCTTACGCCTGGTGACAGAACTCAGGGAGGAGGTGACTAGGCTAAGGACTATCAGGGAGTGTGAAAGAGAGATCGACTTCTGGGACAACACTCTATGCTCCCTGTCTCAGCCCCAACAAGCAGACATGCCTTGTGCGACAGAGAACTCCCCACCCCGTATCCGCTCAACTGAGGAGAGTGATTTAGGAGACAGAGAAGAATGGCAGCGGGTTCCTGCCCGTCACAGACGGCATGTCTCCCCTGTTACAAACTTGGCCCTGCAGATTCCCTTGCAGAATAGATATAAAGGTCTGCAAGTGGAGCCAAACCCCATTGCTGACAATTGTCACAGCCTGGAGATGTTCCTCAGGTTAAGAAACCCAAAGCCGTCAATTAAAACAGTTTCTGTAAAGAAGAAGAGGAGGGTTGTAGTCATTGGGGACTTCCTCCTGAAAGGAACCGAGGGACCAATATGCAGACCAGACCCATTACATAGGGAAGTCTGCTGCCGACCTGGAGCCTCTCTCAGAGACGTGGCAAGGAAACTCCGAAATCTTGTTAAGTCCACAGATTATTATCCACTACTCATCTTTCAGGTAGGAAATAATGAAAAGCCAGCTAGAAATATTAGGGTGATTAAAAAAGACTTTAAGGCTTTAGGACGGATGGTGAAGATTTTGCGTGCACAGGTAGTTTTCTCTTCTCTCATAGGGAATGGTGAGGGAAGGAGTGGGAAGAGCCAAGAATTAAATATCTGGCTCCGAACCTGGTGCGAAAAACAAAACTGGGTTCTTTGACAATGGGTTGGCCTACAGACCAGGCCTGCTGGCACACGATGGGGTACATTTGTTCCCAAAGGGCAGAAGGACACTTTCCACGAAGTCAGTAGGTGCGAAGAGCGAGGAGAACTATGCAATAGACTCAATGTGAGTGGTAAAGCAAGTTCTGGTTTATTGCGAAGCTTATTCACGACTATACCATAACCCATGTCTACTTAAGTTATGTCTACTTGTCTAACAATCATTGGCTTGTCTAACAATCATTGCCCCTTACATACACTTGTCTTATAATCATTAGTTTTGCTCCAAAAGCCCTATAATCATTAACTTAACTCTAAAAGTTACACCATCATGCCCCTCTTCAAAGCTCTAAGGTTACATTAGCATGTTCCTCCTACTTGCTCCGATTACTTGCTCCTCCTACTTGCAGCTGCTGCTATATGCTCGGGTCCTGGTCTCATCCTAGCCTACTTCCTTAAGTTGTTTATCAGTCATAAGGTCTTCTTGACCTTCTCTTGGGGATTTTCTCACTGCCTCCCTCCTTGTCAGCGTGACTCGGCAAAGTCCTCAGTACTTTTTCATCACAGCCCAGCTCAGCTGATTTCTGTCAGGGCCAATTCACAGAGCTCCTCCTTTGAGCCATGTCCATGCTCCCACAGCCATTCTGCAACAAGTAGGGCTAATCAAGAAAGATACAAACTAGATTGGAAGGGGGAGGGGAACACCACTGGACTTGATAGAATAAAGCATGGGAATGGCACCACAGGTTCTGAGGGATGAAATACTAATGAGGGCCCCTGGTCTGCCACCTCAGTGGAAGCAGGGGATAGCGCTCCAGGTGGCAGCCAGAATTCAGAGTATTCGTGGTCTGCAAACCACAGCTAGAAAACACTTAGGAACTATGGCTATTCCACTCAGGAAAGAAGTGGAAACAACAGCCCAACTGAAGTGCATTTACACCAATGCACGCAGCATAGATAACAAACAGGGGGAGCTGGAAGCCATTGCGAGGGAAGAAAACTATGACATAATCGCCATCATGGAAACTTGGTGGGATGATTCACACAACTGGAGTGCTGCCATGGGCGGCTACAAACTCTTCAGGTGGGA
Organism: Tapera naevia; assembly: GCA_033556795.1. Classification (NCBI taxonomy): domain Eukaryota; kingdom Metazoa; phylum Chordata; class Aves; order Cuculiformes; family Neomorphidae; genus Tapera; species Tapera naevia. Next base: position 3,631,095 of record JAUMJJ010000004.1, on the reverse strand, counting down.
TAGTCTAGGAAAGAGAGGCAGGGGGGTTGCCCTCTATATTAGAGAATGTTGCATGGAACTCAATAATAGTAATGATAGGATTGAGTGTTTGTGGGTTAAAATCAATGGAATGTGCAGAAAGTGAGATATAGTGGTGGGAGTCTGTTATTGGCCACCCAGCCAGGACGAAGAAACTGATGAGCTCTTCTACAAGCAACTGGGAAAAGTCCCACGATCTCTGGCCCTTGTTCTTCTGGGGGATTTCAACCTTCCAGATGTCTGCTGGAAGTATAATACAGCAGAAAAGAAGCAGTCTAGGAGGTTCAGTGAGTGTAACAAAGATAACTTCCTGACACAACTAGTGAGTGAACCGACTAGAGAAGGTGCCCCGCTGGATCTGCTGTTTGTGAACAGAGAGGGCCTCGTGAGAGAGGTGACTGTCGGAGGATACTTGGGGCACAGTGATCATGAGATGATAGAATTCTCAGTTCTTGGAGGAGTACAGAGAGGTCAGCAGAACTGCCACCTTGGACTTGCGGAGGGCAGACTTTGAACTGTTTAGAAGGCTGCTTGATAAAGTTCATTGGGAGGCAGTTCTAAATGACAAAGGAGCCCAAGAGGGCTGGATGCTCCTCAAGAAGGAAGTTCTGGCTGTGCAAGAGCAGGCCATCCCCCTGTGCTGTAAAATGAGTCAGCAGGGAAGAAAACCAGTTTGGCTGAGTAGAGAGCTTTGTATTGATCTCAGGAAGAAGAGGAAAGTTTATGACCTTTGGAAGAGGGGGCAGGAGTCCCAGGAGGACTACAAGGGTGATGTGATATCATGTAGAGAGAAAATTAGAAGCGTTAAAGCCCAACTGGAACTCCAACTGGTCAGTTTGGTGAAAGATAATAAGAAATGTTTCTTCAAATATATTAACAACAGGAGGACCAAGGAGAATCTCCCTCCTTTACTGGATGCAGGAGGGACAGTAGTGACGAGGGATGAGGACAAGACCTTCTTTGCCTTGGTCATTAATAGTAAAGTGAAATGTCATTGGGATACTCAGAACCCTGAGCCAGAAAACGGTGAGAATGAAGCTCCAACAATGCAGGAGGATTTGGTTAGAGACCTACTTGACCAACTAGACATACACAAGTCTGTGGGGCCAGATGGGATCCACCCAAGGGAATTGAGAGAGCTGGCAGAGGTCCTCTCCAAACCCCTTTCCCTCATCTACCGGCAGTCCAGGCAGATTGGGGAGGTACTACTTGACTGGAGATTGGCAAATGTGACACCCATTTACAAGATGGGTCAGAGGGAGGATCCGGGGAACTACAGGCCTATCAGTCTGACCTCGGTGCCGGGGAAGGTCATGGAGCATCTTGAGTGCTGTCACACAGCACATGCAGGACAGCCAGGTGATCAGTCCCAGTCAACATGGGTTTCTGAAAGACAGGTCCTGCCAGACCAATCTGATCTCCTTCTATGACAAGGTTACCTGGTCAATGGACGAGGGAATGGCTGTGGATGTGGTGTACTTGGACTTCAGTAAAGCCTTTGACACCTTTTCTCACAGTATTCTGATTGAGAAACTGGCTGCCATTGGCCTGGACAGGCACACCCTCTGCTGGGTAAAAAAACTGGCTGGATGGCCGGGACCAGAGGGTGGTGGGGAATGGAGTTAAATCCAGTTGGAAACCAGTCATGAGTGGTGTTCCCCAGGGTTCAGTGCTGGGTCCACTCCTGTTCAATATCTTTATCAATTATCTGGACTAAGGGATCAAGTGCACCCTTAGCAAGTTTGCAGATGACACTAAGCTGGGTGGCAGTGTTGATCTGCTTGAAGGAAGGGAGGCTCTGCAAAGAGATCTGGACAGGCTGGATCGATGGGCTGAGACCAATGGGATGAGGTTCAACAAGGCCAAATGCTGAGTCCTGCACTTGGGACACAACAATCCCATGCAGAGTTTCAGGCTTTGGGAAGAATGTCTGGAGAGCTACCTGGAGGAGAAGGTTGACAGTGGCTGAATATGAGCTAGCAGTGTGCCCATTTGGCCAAGAGACCATTGGCCCGCTTGGCCTGTATCAGAAACAACGTGGCCAGACAGTCAAAGGGCAGTGATTGTGCCCCTGTAGTCAGCACTGGTGAGGCCACACCTTGAGTACTGTGTTCACTTTTGGGGCCCTCACTACAAGAAGGACATTGAGGGGCTGGAGAGCGTCCAGAGAAGAGCAATGAGACTGGTGAAGGGACTGGAGAACAAGAGGAGCAGCTGAGGGAACTGGGGTTGTTTATCTTGGAGAAAAGGAGGCTTATCACTGTCTACAACTACCTGAAATGTGTTTGTAGGGAGGTGAGTGTTGGTCTCACAAGTAACAAGCGATAGGATGCGAGGAAATGGCCTAAAGTTGCACAAGGGGAGGTTCAAATTAGACATCAGGAAAAATTTCTTCACTGAAAGGGTTGTCAGGTTGGATTCAATGATCTCAAATGTCTTTTCCAACCAAGGAGTTCTATGATTCTATGACTGGTCTCTCCCTCACCTCGCCACCCTTGCCTCATATGTGCCTTACCGCCCTCAGACTGAGGCTCACCCTGGCCTTGCACTCATACTCATCTTGCCCACACCTTGCCACCCACGGGCCAAGGCTGGCCCTCATGTCTCCCTTGCCTTGTCTGCATCTTGCTGCCCTTACCTCGACTGCGCCTTGCTGCCCTTGATCCAAAGGCTTGCCCACACCTCGCCCACACCTTGTTGCCCTCAGGCTGAGGCTCACTATCATATTTCCCTCGAAGCCCTTGGGCAGAGGCTCACCATTGCCTCGCCCTCTCCTTGCTATCCTTGGGTCAATGTTCGCCCTTGCCTCCCCACCCTGGGGCTGAGGCTTACCCTCACTTCACCCTCTCCTCACATCACCCTTGCCTTGCCCTCACCTTGCCGTCTTTGGGTGGAGGCTAACCCTCGACTGCCCAAGGCTTGCACTCTCCTTGCTGCCCTTTGGGCCAAGGATCACTCTCACTTTGTACTCAGGACAAGGCTTCCCCTCACATTATCCTCGCCTCACTGCCCTGGGGCCAAGGATAACCATTGCCTCACCATCAAATTCCCTTGGGCTGAGGTTCACCTTCACATCACCCTTATCTTGATACACTCAGGCTGAGGCTTGCTATTGCGTTACCCTTGCCACCTTTGAGCAGAGCACCCTTGCTGCTCTCAGGCCAAGGTTAGCCCTCATGTTGCCATCGCTTCAACCTCTCCTCACTGCCCTGGGTCCACCATCGCCTTACCTCTCTTCACCCAAACCTCGATGGAGCCTTGCCTCATTGCCCTCTCCTCACTGCCTTGGGTCTGAGGCAAACCCAAGCCTCGTCCATGCCTTGCCAAGCCTCGCCACCCTTGGGTCAAAGCTTGCCATTGCTTCACTCTCACCTCACCACTTGTTGTCTGAGACTCCCCTGCACCTCACCTGAGCCTCAACACCCTTGGGCTGAGGTTTGCCCTCACCTCTCCTTCACCTCACCAGCCTTGAGCTGAGGCTTTCCTGTGCCTTGGTGCTGCCCTTGCCTTGCCCAAGGCTTGCCTTGTCATTGCCTTGCCATCAACACCCTCGGGCAGAGGCTCATCCTTGCCTCACTCTGACTTCACCCTTGCCTGGCTGCCCTTGCCTCACTGCCCTTGCCTTGCCCTCTATGGGCGTAATAGCCTTTGTGAGGCTTGCCATAGCATTGCCCTTGACACCCTTGGGTAGGGGCTCACCCTCAGCTCGTCATTCCCTCACTGCTCTCGGGCCAAGGTTAGCCCTCGTGTTGCCATCTCTTCGACCTCACCTTGCTGCCCTCAGGCCAAGGCTCGTGTGAGCCTTTCACAAGCCCTGCCTTGTTGCCCTCTCCTTGCTGCCCTCAATTCGAGGCTCACTCAAGTCTCGCTCATGCCTCACTGCCTTTGCCTAGTCTCACTGCCCTTGGGTCAAGGCTTCCTCATATCTTGCTCTTCACTTTGCCACTCTCAGATCTAAGCTTGTCCTTGCCTCACACTCTGCCCTCTGTCTGAAGTTCCCTCTTGTGTCACCCTCGCTTCACACTTTCCTTGCTGTCCTTGAGCTTAGGCTCGCCTGCACCTTGCCCTCAGCTTACCACCCTCACCTTGCCCTCAGGCCAAGGCTTGCCGTCGCATCATCCTTGACACCCTCAAGTACAGGCTTGCCCTCACCTCACCCACACCTTGCTGCTCTCACCTCATCTCACTATCCTCCAGTCACTTGTCCTCCCCTCACTGCCTTCTGTTTGAGGATCACCCGTGCCCCGCTACCCTTAGGCTGTGTCTTGCTGCCTTTGGCTGAGCATTGCCCAAGCCTTACCTTGCCCTCACCTCACCACTCTTGGGCCAAAGCTCACCCTCGCCTCACCCTTCACCTCGTCACTCTCAGGCCGAAGCTCTCCCTTGTCTCATCCTCACCTCACTGCCTTCTGGCCGAAGTTCCCTGTTGTGTCACTCTTGCTTTACCCTTTCCTTGCTGCCCTTGGGCCAAGGCTTGCTCTCACCTCACCCTTGCTTCACTGTCCTTGAGCTGAGGCTCACTTGCTACTCGTCACCCTTGGGTTGATGCTCACCATCGCATTGACCTTGACACTCTTGGGTAGAGGCTTACCCTCACCTCATCCTCGCCTCGCTGCCCTCAGGACATTAGCCTTCATGTTGCCCTTGCCTTGCCACGCTGCCCTAGGACCGAAGCTCGCCCATGCCTCACCCTTAACTCATCCTCCCCTCACCACCTTCCGGTCAAGTCTTGCCCTCACCTCGCACTCACCTCGCCTTGTCGCCCATGGGCCAACACTTGCCCTCACCTCACCCCTCCGTCCTTAGGTCGAGGCTTGCCATCACTTCACCATCAACACCCTTGGGATGAGACTCACCATCGTATTGCCCTCGACAACCTTGGACAGAGTCTCGCCCTCTTCTCATCCTTGCCTCGCTGTCCTCGTGCCGGGTTTCCCCCTTGCATCACCTTGCTGACCTCAGGCCGAGACTCGCCCTCGCCTCAGTGTCTTCAGGCTGAGGCTTGCCCTTGCCTCTCCCTCGTCTTATTTCCCTCAAGCTGAGGCTCGCTCACTACTCACCGTCCTGGGGCCAAGGCTCACCCATGCCTCACTGCTGCCCTTGTCTTGCTCAAGGCTCGCCCTTGCCTTGCCACCCTTCGGGTTGAGCCCTCACCTCACCCTGGCCTCACCCTTGCCTTACCGCACAGAGGTTCCATGCATCATTGGCACAGAGTATCTCAGGAGAGGGTATTTCAAGGACCCAAAAGGGTACTGGTGGGCTTTTGGTATAGCCACTGTGGAGATGGAGAAAATCAAACAGCTGTCTACCTTGCTTGCTCTCTCAGAGGACCCATCCATCATGAGGTTGCTGAGGGTCAAAGAGCAATGGATGCCAATCATCAGTAGTGTGCTGATGGCAATATTGCACCAATCACGATCTCCGATTCCCATCCAAAAGCTGATTTGTCAACTGGAGAGCCAAGGAGTGGTCAGCAAGTTTCGTTCACCCTTTAACAGTCCCATGTTTCCAGTGTTCTAATGGAAAGTGGAGACCATTGTGACCTGAATGAAGTCATGTCACTGCTGAGTACTGCCATGCCAGACATACTAGAACTTCATTATGAACTGGAGTCAAAGGCAGCCAAGTGCTATGCTACAACTGATATCACTAATGCATTCTTCTCAACCCTTTGGTAGCAGAGTGCGGCCACAGTTTCCTTTCACTTGGATGGGCACCCAGTACACCTGGAATCGACTGCCCCAGAGGTGGAAACAGCCCTACTATTTGCCATGGACTGATCCAGACTGCACTGGAGAAGGGTGGAGCTTCAGAACAACTGCAGTACATCAATGACATCATTGTGTGGGGCAATATAGCAGAGGAAGTTTTTCAGAAAGGGAAGAAAATAGATCAAATTCTTCTGAAAGCTGGTTTTGCCATAAAACAAAGTAAGGTCAAGGGACCTGCAGAGGAGATCCAGTTTTTAGGAATGAGCTGGCAAGATGGACATTGTCAGATCTCAATGCATATGATCAACAAAATAACAGCTATGTCTCCATCAACTAACAAAAAGGAAACACAAGCTTTCTTAGGCATGGTGGGTTTCTGGAGAATGCATATTCCAAATTGCAGTCTAATTGTAAGCCCTCTCTATCAAGTGACCCATGGGGCCGTGAGCAATGACAGGACTTTGAACAGATTAAATAGATTGTTCACACAGTAGTCCTTGGACCAGTCTGGGCATGATGATAAAAATGTGCTCTACACCACAACAGTTAAGAATGATCCTGCTTGGAGCCTCTGGCAGAAAGCACCAGGGGAGACTTGAGGGTTTTGGAGTTGAAGATACTCCAACTGAAAAAGAGATATTGACGGCATAGGAAGGAGTTTGAGCTACTTCGGAAGTGATTGGTATTGAAGCACAGCTCCTCTTAGCACCTTGACTGCCAGTGCTGGGCTGGATGTTCAAAGGGAGGGTCTCCTCTAAGCATCATGCAAACCAGTTGCTACAGGGAGCAAGTGGGTCGCACTGAACACCTAGTGGGCTCCGATTGGAAACTCCAGTTGCCTAGAAATTTTGGAAGTGATCACAGATTGGTCAGAAGGCAAAGATTTCAGAATGTCACCAGAGGAGGAGGTGATGCATGCTAAAGAGGCCCCACCATATAATAAACGAGAAGCGATAAGCCTTGTTTACTGATGAGTCCTTTCATATTGTAGGACTCTCTTCTGAGAGGTACAGAGGCACACATTTGCCGATGTGACCCATTCTCTAGAGAGATGTGCTGCTTACCAGGGGCTCGTATCAGGGACATCACCAAGAGGCTACCAAGTCTTGTACAGCCCTCTAACTACTATCCACTGCTGCTGTTTCATGTAGGCACCAGTGATATAGCTGGGGTGGCCTGAGGGGTATCAAGAGAGAATATAGAGCCCTGGGAACAGCAGTAAGGGACTCTGGAGCACAGGTAGTTTTTTCATCAGTCCTCCCGGTCAAAGGGATGGGGTTTGAAAAGGCCAGTCGAGTCTGGCAAATCAACAAATGGCTGCAGGACTGATTCCACAGCCAGGGGTTTGGCTACTTAGATTATGGGACTCGCTTTGACAAACCTAGTCTACTCGGGGCTGATGGGGTCCATCTGTCAGAGAAGGGGAAGAGGATCTTCGGACATAGGCTTGCCAGGCTGGTGAAGAGGGCTTTAAGCTAAAGTTTCCAGGGGAGGGGAACGTCAATCTATCCCACTGCTACCAGTTTGATGCCAGTGCCAGCAATAGATGCCCAGAGTCTGAAGAAGGAACACAGGTCAGCAGGAGAGCACCTGAAGTGAAAGACAAAGGATTTTCAGCCGGTAAGTCAGCTTCATCAGGGGTAAACTTAAGTGCCTCTATGCCAACGCATGTAGCAGGAGGAATAAACAAGAGGAACTGGAGGCATGCATGCCTACAGGGCTACGATCCACTGGCATCATGGAGATATCATGGGATGGATCCTGTGATTGGAGTGTTGGGATGGAGGGATGGATGAGGAGCCAACTGAGAGCTTATGAGTCAGGATTAAAGGGAGGGCAGGGACAGGTGACATTATAGTAAGGGTCTGCTACAGGCCACCAGACCAGGAAGAGTGAGCGAGTGAGTGGATGAAGCCCTCTGTAGACAGATAGGCACAGCCTTGCATTCACAAACCCTGGTCCTCATGGGGGACTTCAACCACCCCGATAGCTGTCGGAGGGACAACACAGCAGGACACAAGCAATCCAGGAGGGTCCTAGAATGCATTGATGACAGCTTTCTTCTCCAAGTGATAGAAGAGTCAGAGGAAAGGTGCTATCCTGGACCTTGTTCTCATCAACAAGGAAGGGCTGGTGGGGAATGTGAAGCTCAAGGGAAGCCTTGGCTGCAGTGACCATGACATGGTGGAGTTGAAGATCCTTAGGGAAATGGGGAGGGCACACGATAAGCTCACTACCCTGGACTTCAGGAGAGCAGTCTTCAGCCTCTTCAGGGATCTGCTTGGTAGAGTACCATGGGATAAAGGCCTGGAGGGGAGAGGGACTCAAGAAAGCTGATTAATAGTCAAGGTTCACCTCCTCCAGTCTCGGGAGCGATGCATCCCAAAAAAGAGGAAGTCAGGCAAAAACGCCAGGAGGCTTGCATGGATGAACAAGAAACTCCTGGAAAAAACTTAAACACAAAACGGAAGCCTACAGAGGGTGGAAGCAAAGACAGGTAGCCTGGGAGGAATACAGAGAAATTGTCGGAACGTCCAGGGATTAGGTTAAGAAAGATAAAATTAAACTGATTAAAGGGAGAGTATGTTCCCCGCGGGTGTTACTTAGCAGCCAGAGATAAGGACAAGAGGCGGTGGTTCTCTTGGCCTTATCTGTCTCAAACACTCCCGGTTGTAAATAGCTGCTAAACGACATTCCTTTGATCTGTGAGTATTCAAGGGGAAAGATAGAGACTAGCAATAGGGAAACTTCAGGCAGAGGCTCTTAAGGACTGAACACCCCCCCCACGCTCTGCCCCGTCGGCTGGATTGGCGTTTGAGTTGGAACCAGGACTGATGACATTTCTCTCCTTTTCTCTCTCTTTTTCTCTCCTTTTTGAATTAAATGTACAGCCTCCTCTCTTTTCTATGTTCTTTTGATTAGCTCACGACCTCCTTACTTTTCCTCCTTTTGATTAACACACAGCCTATCATAGTGTTGTGTTTGGTGCAGTATATTTCACATACATATCGTAGTATTGTGCTTGGTGTTGAATATTTTACACATATATTGTAATGTTGTGTTTGGCATTGCATTTGGAGCCACACATTTAATATTGTATTTGTGTTTTGAGGCCGCATATTTTGCTTGTATAATTAACTAGAGTAGGCACATATTGGCAATAAATTGTTCTGTGTTTATGGACCTTTGATGCTTTTTTCACCACATTTCTAACGGGGGGGGGGGGGACGGGGGGGACGGGACGACACGACAAGACACACATGACATTCTTATCTCTGCATTGGAGAGACATGGATTTGACAGATGGAGCACTTGATGGATGAACTCAAAGAGTTGTGGTCAATGGATCAATGTCCAAGTGGAGACTGGTGACAAGTGGTGTTCCTCAGGGGTTGGTATTGGGATCAGTGCTGCTTACCAACTTTGTCAGAGACATGGACAGTGGGATTGAGTGCACCCTAAGTAAGTTTGCCAACAACACCAAGCTGTGTGGCATAGTTGATACACTGGAGGGAAGGGATGCCATCCAGAGGGACCTTGACAGGCTTGAGAGGTGGACCTGTGCAAACTTTATGAAGTTCAAGAAGGCTAAGTGCAAGATCCTGCACCTGGGTCAGGGCAATCCCAAGCTGGCTGGGTGGAGAATGGCTTGAGAATAGCATTGAAGAGAAGGACTTGGGGCTGCTGGTGGATGAGAAGTTCAACATGAGCCAGGAATATGTGCTTGCAGCCCAGAAAGCCAACCATATCCTGGGCTGCATCAAAAGAAGTATGAGCAGCAGGTGGAGAGAGGTGATTCTGCCCCTATGATCTGCTCTCATGAGACCTCACCTGGAGTACTGTGTTCAGTTCTGATGTCCTCAGCACAGGAAGGACATAGATCTGTTAGAGGGAGTCCAGAGGAGGGCCACAAAGATTATCAGAAGGCTGGAGCATCTCCCATATGAGGACAGGCTGAGAGTTGGGGTTGTTCAGCCTAGAGAAGAGAAGGCCCTGGGGAGACCTTAGATCAGCCATCCAGTACTTAAAGGGGACCTGCAGAAAAGCTGGGGAGGGGCTCTTTATCAGGGAGTGCAGTGACAGGACAAGGAGTAATGGTTTTAAGCTGAAAGAGGGGAGATTTAGATTAGATATTAGGAAGAAATTCTTCATGATGAGGATGGTGAGGCACTGGAACAGGTTGCCCAGAGAAGTAGTGGCTGCCCCATCCCTGGAGGTGTTCAAGGCCAGGTTGAATGAGGTTTTGAGCAACCTGGTCTAGTGGAAGGTGCCCCTGCCCATGGGGGTGTGTGTGTGTGTTGGTTCTAGATGATCTTTAAGGTCCCTTCCAACTCAAACCATTGTATGATTATGATTCTGTGAAAAAATCAAAGGTAGAAAGCTGCTGTGTGGAGTCTTACACAACGGGTCACAGAAGTTGCTGAAGGACAAGGTGAATTTGCAGAGGTGAAGGCCATTCAGATGTCTTTAGATATTGCTGAACATGAATAATGGCCAGTGCTTTAACTCTATACTGAGTCATGGATGGTGGCACATGCCCTGTGGGAGTTGTTACAGCAGTTGTTACTGGCAGTGTAGAGGCAAACCCATCTGGGCTGCCCCAGTGTGGCAAGGTATTGCTGCCTGACTAGAGAATCTGATTGTAAAAGTACATCATATAGATGCCCGTGTAGCTAAGAGTCAGGTCTCTGTGGAACATTAACACAGTAATTTGCTTATTGTTGATGTCATATGATGTTAATTGCTGTATAATACTGTATGTCATCACTTTTATTATTGCTATGTGACATATCAAAGGTAGCAGAGCAACTTTGATGAAACTGAGCAAGTTCAGCGGTTTCATAAATGGTTTCACCAACTGGTAACCAGCAACTTCCCCAAGACTGAAATCTTCAACCTGCAGACCATGGGCATGGGCTGCATCATATACACCAGATATGAGCTCCAGATGCAGCACGCAATAATCAAACATCGCTCACAAACTCTCCTGTCCTGAAAGACTGTTATGACAGGTGGAACCCAAAGTTGTGGACTAAATGAATTTGACGGACTTTTTCGAGGGATGTCCCATGAACTAAGTGTTGGGGATTAAAATAAATTTTCTTATAGAATATTAATTACTTAGAGTTAAGTTAAATTGCAATTTTCTTATAGCTTACCATGAGTGGATAGCTTGACATAACTGAACTTTGTGTTCAGTATTAGTGAATTTTGTTAGCAAGAATGACTAAGCAGAAGAGAGAAAGAAGAGGTACAGGGCATCTTTCCCCCCAAAGATAACAAGGACCAAAACCTTAAGGGAAAAGGCCTTTAAAGCAAGCAATAGATTGACAAGGGGACCTTGGTACAGATAAGACAGGAGGATCAACATTCACAGAATTACACAAGGGCCCCAGGGCCAAGCCAAGCCGGAAGATAAGGAAGCTATGCCAGCTGCAAACCTTAAAGACAAGAGTCAGTGTGCCTGGAAGCAGGAAGAAAAACAGACCCCAGCCCCCAAAATATCATTGGACCAACTGCCATGTGGACAGTGCATGAAGACTGCATGGAGGAGGGTGGATTTTGGACCACCAAGATGTAATTGCCCAGGGATCATTCATCATTCAGGGCGTGCTCCTCTGGACGCACCCAGTCCGAGCTGAAAATAAATCGCACTCTGTGGCAGAACCCAGGGTTTGAACTCTTCATTACAGCTGGGGGCTAAGCCTGGATCCAGTCGCCCCTAGACTGTCTCTCTGATGGGTTTAGAAAGCAAAGGGACTGGCAACATAAAGGTGAAGTATTTCTAGCTTAGTGGGTCCATGACACTTCAGGTCATCAAGGAAGGCATGCAACATACAAATGGGCCTGTGACCAAGGGGTGGATTTAACCATGGACGATGCTATTGCGCAGGTTATCTACAATTGTGAAACATGCACTGCAATAAAGCAAGCTAAAAGGTCAAAGCCTTTGTGGCATGGCAGACGATGGTTGAAATATAAACTATAACGTTTTGTTCTTGAAAAAACTTTTCTGACTGTTGATTAAAATGATAACATAATAATGATGTAGATGTTAATGTCCAACATATAGATCATAGGATTTGTGGTGGTCATCTGTGTAGGGGCCCTCAGGTTTACTTTGTGTGTTGTTGATTGTAGGTGCTGGGAAGAGGTATGATATATCATGGATCGCCTAAGTCTAATCTATTTGGTAATACTTATCTATCTATCTATCTTATCTATCTCCCTGAGAATTATGAGTTCAAAATACTGTATGATGCCCTTGTACAATTTTGTTTACAGCTGGTCAAGTCTGAACCTTGCAAATCGTCGAGAGGGTCTTTTATGACTCTTTAACACTAAGGGAGTAATATCTCTATGTGTGTGTATGTATATCAAAAGACAGGAAAAACGGTGGTGATCAATTGGAAAGTGTAAGATCTGGGCATGGCATAGATGGTATGAAATAAAGGGTGGATAATGTCTTGGTTCCGGCTAGGAAAGGGTTAATTTCCTGGTGTTGATGGGGACAGAAAATTTTCACAAGAAGCCAGGAAAGGACATAGCCAACTAATCTGGCCAATGAGATATCCCATCAATGTCATGTTCAGTGTATATATATATATAAGGGGGAAGCAGTAGTTGGTTTCAGTTCAAGCAGCTTAGCATGGCTGGGCTTGGTTCATGGTTTTGGGTTTCACAGCATGTGGGGGGGTTTCTGTGGCACATTTTTTTTTTCCTGTGCTACTGTTCACAGCATGGTTCGGGATTGGGAGCATGCTGGTTTTCAATTCTCCAATCGGGGAGCTATTTTGCATTCTGTATCACCTGTTCAGCATATTCTTTTACTGTTAGTATTGCTGTTATATTCTCTTTCTGTTTGCTGTCCTGTGAAAGTGCTCTTATCTCATCCCATGGATTTCACCTTTGCTTTCCAGTTCTCCTCCCTACTCTGACTGGGAGGAGGGAGGGATGAGTGAGTGGCCAAGTGGTTCTTTGTTTGCCAGCCAAGGCTAAACCACAACAACATTATATTTCACTCACTGAAGTTACAAAGACATCCTCAGATATGACCTTGGGATCATAGGAAGCAAATGTATTCTGTCATTTTGAATGGGAAACAAATTTAATTTCCAGTGAGAGATGCTGAGAAACAGATCCATAGACAAGACAAACTTTCCCAAGATGTTCCCTGACTTCACTGTTTTTGTCACTTGGGTTTCCTGAGACCATGTTATTCAGTGGTAGCTTAGTCAAAACATGTAACAGCTTCCAACGCATTTTTCTTCCATAACTTCTTTTCCAATCCTTTTATGAACCTATGGTGACTAATGCCATAGATTCACATGACCAGAGAATTACATGGTTGAGCTATGTATTGTGTGAAAAGCCACTTTCTCTTGTTTTTAAACTAGAATCTGCTCATCTCACCTGATTTGCCCCTTCATTCTTGTATTATAAGAGACATTGATATGAATGCATAATATTCAAACAGCTTTTAACTGTAGGGTACACAGCATTTTATTTTTCTATTTATGTAGTTAATATTGACATCTATCTGTACAGTATACTTTGTCATGTGCTTTTAAAAATATTATGTCTTGCTTTCAGGTGATGAGCATGGTATCAGGATTTGCACCACTAATTTCTGCAGGTATTTTTTCAGCCACGCTTTCTTCTGCATTAGCATCTCTTGTGAGTGCACCTAAGATTTTCTATGTAAGTATGGAAGCAAAATCATAATATTTTAAAGAGTAATTCTAATTAAGTTTTGAAATAGAATTTTAGAAGAAAATTCTGGTATAGTGCTATCTTGATTTGTACCAATCTAGTCAAGTAGATTGATATAATATTTACCTGTTGCTTGGAATTGGAAAGTAGTGCATTACTGTTCTTAAATATAGCTAGAATACAGTTTATCCCAAATCTTGTGGTTTTGGTTAGTTTGTTAGAGGTAAGTTGTGGCATAACTAATGTTACAGGAGTCTGCAAACTCCTTTTGTTAGAAGAGAGACCAAGGATCAAATTAGCTGAAATGGTGATTACTTTTGTCCTATTGGCTATATGTCCAGGGACATTTATATGCAGTAGTCCATCTTTGCTACTGTCCTTGTTTCTGAAGAGTAAGTAAAATATAGTCTCTAGATATTCATATAATTGTTTTCTCTCGGCACTAAATTTAGTGTCAATGGAACACATACAAAGATTACATATCAGATTAGTTCTTTTCTAGAAGTGATCATAGAAGGAAACAGCATTAAGTAAAACTTGTAGCTGTTGAATCTTAATTCTCAGATTATGAAAATAACTCAATATAAATGTGTAGCAGTTCTTGTATAAATCACTTTAAAATGATTTTGCTGTTGTTCCTGAAAGTATTTTGTTCTACCTTCCTTTTAACTTTTTAATTTCATTTTGTTATATGAGTTCTCTTTCATTCAGTAGAACTTTAGCATCCTTTAGCAGTCTTCTTCCTCAAAAGTTCAGTTAGGAGTCAAACAAGGAAGGGGTGTTGTTGCAGAATATAAATAAAAGTGTTGAAGCAAAGAATTAATTTTACATTGGGTGAACTTTCCAATTTCTTAGGAAACACTGTTTTGTCTCTAAAGAAAGATTCCTTGTTATTGTAAGATGCCATTAAAGTACAATAGGCAACCACATGCAAAGAAAGCAAAGCTTGTCCTAATAGGTAGAAATTGCCAAAGGACAGAATGTAAGAAATGCAAAATGCAAAGACAATTGCAAATAGAACACGTTGCTACAGACCTTCTGATTTTAGAAAGACAGTGTATGTAGTGAAAGGCCACATCAGTAAGCATGAATAAGGATACATTCTTTGAGCAAAATGAATATTAACTTTTGAATCTCTTTTTTTCCTTTGGCTTTGTGCAAGGACAACATTTCCCCAGGATTTCTGATGTTTGCTAAAGACTATGAGAAGAACAATGAACCTCTGAGAGGATATCTCCTAACATTCTTAATTGCTCTTGGATTCATATTAATTGGTTAGTTTTAAATTATAATAAATCTCAATATCCTTTTGTCCTTATGAAGCATGCTATTCCATTTCATGAGTTGATAACAATGTCCTTGAGGTTTAATGCTCAGTTTGTTTTTAAGCCTGCATTCTAATTCCGTTTAGTTTGAGGACTCTTTTATCCTGTCCTCTAGGTATAACTATCTAGAATTATAATAAATCTGAACTCTAGCAATACTGCATTTTACTTAATCATCTCAGATATCTGGTCTTAAATGCTGTCAATCAATGAAAATATAGCTTTAGCTTGAGGTGGAGAGAAATTGTACAACATCAATGTGAAAATTTATTTCAGATTTTTAATAATTATAAACAAAACTTTGGTAAATGGCAAACTTACATGATCAGGACTTTTTAAAGTATTGTGTTCTGTTAAGCTATGAACAATAGCGATGACAGTTGATGTTGCTGTTGCCAAATGCTAGTCTAGATAGGAATATAGGTCTTTTGAATAGATGGCAAAATAATTGTGCTGTGTTCACCCATGTGTCCTTATGATAGTGCTATTAAACTTCTTTTCCCTATTTACTCATTCATCCTTCCCCTTCTCTGTTTAAGGTAGGTATAGCCATGCTGTCTCTACTGCAACATGCTAATTGGAAGCTTGGTTATAAGAAATAGAAAATTGTAGGATTAACATGGCATATTCTCCAATTTGATCACAGTTCATTGTGATGGTGGAAGTACAAAACCAAATATTTTGTACCGTACTGCCTCAAGGAAAGGAGTACATCAAACTCTAATTTCTCACTAAAGGGGAGTACTCTTCACTGTTGCCATATGGTAGTGCTCTATAACAGTACACTAGCATTAGTACTGTTGATATAACTCTTTATTTAAAATAAAATTGTGAGTCAAATTGCTCACATGAACTTTGTCTGCTGTTACCGTTCACCATATTTGATTATCTCTTAATCTTATTAGTCTCTTATTCTGTGCTGTTTGAGAACTGAGACTTTAGCTAGTGTCATGGTTTAACCCCAGCTGGCAACTAAGCCCACACAGCCATTTTCTCACTCCTCCCACAATGGGATGGAGGAGACAATTGGAAGGGTAAAAGTGAGAAAACTCATGAGTTAAGGACAGCTTCATAGGTAAAGCAAAAGTCAAGCACGCAAGCACAGCAAAACAAGGGATTCATTCACTACTTCCCATCAGCAAGAAGGTGTTCAGCCATCTCCAGGAAAGCAGGGCTCCATCATGTGTAACAGTTACTTGGGAAGACAAACACCATAACTCCGAACATCCTCCCCCTTCCTTCTTCTTCCCCTAGCTTTATATGCTGAGCATGACATCATATGGTATGGAATATCCCTTTGGTCAGTTGGGGTCAGCTGTCTCAGCTGTGTCCCCTCCCAACTTCTTGTGCATCCCCCAGCCTACTCACTGGTGGGATGGCGTGAGGAGCAGGAAAGACCTTGACTTGTAAGCACTGCTCATCAATAACTAAAATACCCCTGTATTATCAACACTGCTTTCAGCAAAAATCTAAAACACAGCCCCATGCTAGCTACTGTGAAGAAAATTAACTCTATTCTATCTGAAACTAGCACAGTTAGTTAGAGACATACTGTGTATATATTAATATTCATTCCACTGCTTCTGAGGCTGCATTGTTTGTTCGAGCCACACAGGGAAAGAAATCTCCTGAACAAACTATTTTGTGAAAGTATGTAGCACTGCAAAACAGACGATAGCATGGAAAAACATGTTGAACAGAAAGGATAAACTACTACTCCACAGAGACCACAATAAAATAAGGTTGTTTGTAGTAGATTTTTTACTCTGGAATCTATAAAGGCATTTGTTAGTATATTTCTGAACAATTTTTGTTTGTTTGTTTTGCTTTACAGCTGAATTGAACATCATTGCTCCAATAATCTCTAATTTCTTCTTGGCTTCAAATGCCTTGATTATCTTCTCTGTATTTTTTTGGGGTGAAAGTTTAATCTGTAATTTCTAGATGCAGAAATATATTTTATAATGTAGAAAGTTAAATGTCTAGTTTAATGTAGTTATTAAATGTCTATTTGACTTTCATGGTACATCTGAATCACAAGCTCAATATGCTGTATGCTTGGGTCTTCTGAATTTTTGAGTGATCCATGCCCAGTAAAGCTTGGGAGCTACTAATTTTGGTCATCTTTACTGAGAGAACACAAAATACTTCAGTATTTATTCAGAAACTCTCAAATGGATCTCTGATGATATCCACCATTGTCGTATCTCCTTTCTATGATTAAGTTCCTTTAAGGTCTCTTACTTGAAGAATGCTTTCTTGTTAATTCAGTATCTGGAGTTCAAGACCCATCCTTTTCTCTTCTTTGGATTTATCTCTTAATATATTTAGCCTTCCAGCACAGAAAAAACTGAAATTGCAAGGTAATTCTGCCATATTTTTATAGCCTTTGTTCAGTGTGAGAGGCTAGTTAGAATAAAGGAAGAAGCCAAATGACAGTACTTGTAGAATCAATGGATTTCATGCTCAGTCCTCTATTGGTTCATAATGTGTAGGAGAATGGCTCTCAGACCAGGGTAATGGGTCACTGAGTCAGCTTTGTGAGCAGTCACCTGTTTGAAGAAGGAGACGTGCAGGCAGAATGTAAGTAATGTAAGAATGTAAGAATGTAAGTGCAGGCAGTGTAAGGAAGAATTCGATAAGGCTGTAGGTTTTCTAGTGAAATGGTATAAAAGCTAGTATCCACAATCAATAAATGAGCTTGCTTTACCAATCACATTGATTTGTTGCTTGCTTCCCCTCAGTCGCAAGTGGCGCCTGAACAGGGACCCCCAATCCCTGTTTCACTGGACTGAGGGATCGGGAAGGCATCGACAGCAGCGGTCGGGGGGCAGAAGGGTGAATGATGTGCTCACTCCATGCCTGAGCTGAATGATACAGAGGAGCTCTCCACACCGATATGTTTGCTACCCCAGGAGAAGATTGCATTAAAGCGTCCCGCGCAATGGAGAAAGAGGTAGCATTATCTTTGTTGCAATGCTTTTTAGAAAAGCAGGGGGTAAGTCCTAAGGCCATTAGTACGAAAGAATTGTCTAGTTTGGTGGAATTAGGAATAGCGCAAGGATTTTTTAAACAGACTGATTTGTTATTTGAGATGAGTGAATGGCAAGCGTATGGTGATTATTTGTGGGATATGGTTATAGATGAGGACAAGGTAGCAAAGGAACTTATGAAGGCTTGGAGGGAAGTGTTCAATTGTTTAAAAAGATATAAAGAAGAGAAACGAATTGCAGCAGTGGCTCAGGAAAGATTAAATGACATGGGCGGTGCAGAGGCAGTGTGGAAAGAAGGTGAAAAGGATCAAGGAGTGATTGCTATAGGGGCACCTTATGTGCCTCCTGCTCCAACAGGTGAAAAAATTAAAGTTAAGCCATTATGCCCGCCATCGGAGGACAAGGAAATTACTCCAACTGCCCCTCTGATGGCAGAAAAAGAGAATTTAAAAGAGTCTACCGGCTGAAGCGGATGCATGCAGACCGGCTGTTTTAAAAGCTGTTAGATGAGTTGATTGGGGGAGTATAACTAAAGATATAATTGCAGCTCAAGATTATGATACTTTAGAGGTTATATCTGAACACCAGGCATTCCCTGTTCGTTTTGAAGAAGATGAAAATGGGGTCCTTCAGGGTGACTATAGACCCTTAGATTGGAAGTTGCTATCGCAATTGCGAACTACTGTAAATGAATCAGGGCTGCACAGTGAGCCTGCTAAACAAATACTGAATTATATTTGAGGAGCTACTATGTTGTGTCCAGAAGATATTAAATGTGTTGTAAAAATGATTATGACAATGTCACAGCAGCTGCTTTGGCAAGCTCACTGGCGGCAGTTATGTGAAACCACTGTCCATATACCTCGACCTCCAGGAGACCCACTTAATGGTGTAACTGTTGAACAACCTATGGGTACGGGTCCCTTCGCAATAGTGAATATGCAGTTGAAGACTGGACCACATATTTTAATGGAAGCTATGCGCACTGCATGAGAGGCTATTAATGCAGTAAAAGTAGCTCCTTCATCTCCTTCCTGTATGTCAAACAAACAGGGAAGGTCACAATCTTTTGCTGAGTTTGTTGATAAAGTAACAGATGCAATAGATAAATCAGATGCACAGAAATGGATGAAAGCTGCGCTTTTGTGACAGTGTGTTTTAGAAAATTGTAACCCTACTACAAGGAGCATTTTAGTTACCTTACCCATAGATGCAACAATAGAACAAATGTTAGATCGCATGAGTAGGGTCCCGGTGGGACCACAGGCAATGATAGTTGAAGCAATGAAAGATTTAGGAAAAAATATTTTAGAAGCACAGCAACAGGCATTTGCTGCTCTATCTCCATTGCGCCAAGAAGATCCTGCTCCAGCTCACTTGATGAGGCCAAAACGATACGTGAAGTGTTTTTGCTGTGGCCAAGGAGATCATTTTCACCAACAATGCCGAGTTCCTCAAGTTTGGTGTCAACATTGTAATATGGATAATCACAGTTCCGAGGCTTGTCGTCGCAATAGAGTGTCGGGAAACTCATCAAAGAGCGTGAGGAGCCGCAACACGCAGACACCAATCGTGGCTTCAGTAACAGCATCGACAACAGAGAACCCTTGCAATCCGCCGGCAGTTTGTGCCCAGCAACAAAAGGGAGCTTCGGATTAGATTTGGTGACCTCAATAGAAGTCATCTTAACTGGAGTAAGAGGACCACTGATAACAAACGGCCGAGCTCAAGGTGCTTTATTACTTGGACGTTCCTCGTCCAGTATTAAAGGACTATTTGTTTTACCTGGTGTAATTGACAGTGACTACACTGGAGAAATTCAAATTATTATACAAACTCATTTTCCACCTATGATAATAAGAAAAGGTAGCAAAATTGCTCAGTTGATTCCAATGCAGCAGCTGACAACAACAATGTCAAAAAATCCAGTGCCCTGTCGGGGCAATGCTGGATTCGGATCAATTGGAAATCTTGCACTGTTTACAATGACATTGAATCATTGGCCTGTTGTGACTGTGATACTAATACATGAAGGTGAACAAAGACAACTATCTGCACTAATGGATACTGGAGCCGACATCACCATCCTGTCATGTGCACAATGGCCATCTCACTGGCCACTGCGCGCTATGTTGTCGGGTGTTGAAGGTGTTGGTGGCACCGCTACAGTCCAGCGTAGTGTGAATAGAGTTCAACTCATCCTAGAACAACAGACCGCATCCGTTTATATTACAGTAATGACGTTGCCAATAGGAGTCAACATGTTAATTGGCCAGGATGTCCTGAATAAATTAGGAGTGGTTCTCACAGATAAACTTTTTTTATAGCGGTCACTGCGGAATGGACTTTCCCGATCCAATTGAAATGGGTGGAACAAGAGCCCATTTGGATAGAGCAGTGGCCGTTAAAAAGGGAAAGTCTGGAACAAGCTCATATCTTGGTCAATGAGCAATTACAACAAGGACACTTGAAATTGTCTACAAGTCCGTGGAATACTCCTATCAACAACTTTGGCAGATAAAGGACTTGTTGTAATAGCACCTGAAAAGATTCAACGGACATCCCCATGGAATTATCTTGGATGGATTATTACTGAAGCTCAAATTCGACCACAGAAAGTTAGAATTCATACTAATATTAAGACTCTCCATGATGCGCAAAAACTAGTGGGAGATCTACAATGGCTTCGACCAGTTATTGGTATTTCTAATACCACCTTAGATTGTCTGTGCCCAATGCTTAAGGGCAATGACCCAGCTACTCCAATTTATCCAATACCACAACAATTAATGATTATCAAATAAATCGCATCAATGATTCTGGATAGATGGGTTGATCAATTGGATCCTACCCTTCCTATTGATCTGACCATTTTGAATGCTCTGCGACAATTAATTGGTGCACTTACCCAATTACAAAAGAAAAATGGGGAGATGGTGCGCATTTTGGAATGGATATTTACGAGTATTCAACCAAAAATACCATTCAAACGAGAATGAAGAATTTAGTAGAGCTAATAAAGAAAGGAAGGAAACATATTTTGCAGATATCCGGACAGGAACCAGCAACTATATATCTGCCAATTAAAAAGGATGATCTGGAGTGGATGATTGCCCAATCACTGGTGCTGCAAGGCAGTTTGCTGAGTGCATCATCTGAATTAAATTTGAGTAGTCTTAAAGCACCTACGCTGAGGTGGATCAGTCAACAATCATGGATAGTCCAAAATGGATACCTTCGAAGTGGACTAAGCTTGCTGCTACTCCTGATGACCCTGCGTGTTACAAACAGTCTGCATCTGTCACCGGAATTGATTGAAGGACAACAAATTGGAAATATGTGGATGGATTTGGCCCAAAGATTGGGGGTGGATGATTTTTGTTTATCTTTGCATCAAGTTGGGAATCCTTTTAAAACTTGTTTTATAGGTAGCCTAGTGGTTAATCTGTCTGAATTTACAGCAGAATGGGTAAAATTGACAGTTCCCTAAAATGATACAACAGTAGAAGAGGCTGCTAATCTCAGCTCATGGAATTTGATGACTGTGTTAAATGTATCACTAATATCGAATTTGTCAAAGGCTATTTTACCTCCACAGGAATTGAGTCTTTTAGGCTCAGAACAAGCAAAAGGGTGTATTAAATTTAGTTCTGTCTCTAACAGCAGAGGACCAATTGAAACAACAGTCTCACCAACCATTTCTAAGTATAATAACAACTCATATTGTCCAGCAAAAGATACAAAGTATACCAAAACCAGAGCCAAAGATCTACCTCCTGGCTACTTTTTGATTTGTGGAGATAGAGCATGGCCGGGAATCCCTTGTAAGTCATTTGGTGGGCCCTGTTATATAGGCAAACTCACATTATTAGCTCCAAAAAGAAAGCAGCTACAGCAGGTATTCCAATTGATAGGCCTAACAGAGCACTCCCCGCTCAAAAGAGAGGTGCAGTAAATTAATGAAAATTACTCTGATAAAGTCCTACTATGGGATACATCTGCAACCATTGCAGCTTCAATCTTTTTACCTTCACTTAGCTCAGTACATAACGCTTTAGCAATAAAAGCTTTAACATGCTGGGTTGGCAAGCAAATCAACTTGACCTCTAATATATTATATGATTTTGCCACAGAAGCTGATAGTGTAAGAAAAGCTACGCCACAAAATCGTGCTGCTATTGATTTTTTGTTATTAGCTCATGGTCATGGATGTGAAGAATTTGCAGGAATGTGTTGCTTCAACCTCACAGATAAATCACAATCAATACATGATCGAATAAAACAGCTTAATGATAATATGCAAAAGCTAAAAGAATGGCAAAGCCCTCTAGATAAATTGTTAAGAGGTTGGAGTCTGTCAGGTTGGTTGCGGGAATTAATCAAACAAGGCTTGATTGTGTTGTGTTTATTGTTAGTAGGAGTCATGCTTGTCAGATGTATAGTATCTAGTGTTAAGTCTCTTACTATGAAAACTATCAATAATGTATTGTTAGTACAAAAAGAAAAAGGGGGAATTGTAGGAGAATGGCTCTCAGACCAGGGTAATGGGTCACTGAGTCAGCTTTGTGAGCAGTCACCTGTTTGAAGAAGATGTGCAGGCACAGAAGATAAGGAAGAATGCGATAAGGCTGACCACAAAGGAGCCACACCTAATAATCATTAACAGCAGCTGTTTGTACAAGAGTAACCTTTGGATATCCAATCATGTAGTTTACTTGTGTAACGTAGCCAATCAGATTTTGTAGGTTTTCTAGTGAAATGGTATAAAAGCTAGTATCCACAATCAATAAATGAGCTTGCTTTACCAATCACATTGATTTGTTGCTTGCTTCCCCTCAGTCGCAATAATGAAATCATGTCACTAAAAGGTTCTTATCTACTGGACTGGTAATTATAATTCTTTTTTTTTTTAGAGCATTTGCATGAATCAGTATCTACATAACAAGTGTATATGTCTAATGCAGTTATTAATCTTGTGTATGTTGGGGGATGTGTCTTGTGGTTGTGTATTTACCTGATCTTGAATGCACTTGTGACAAATAAGGGTGTAAAATGGTGGCAATCCAGTACTTCAACATATTAGCATTCTTCTAAGACACGTCTATCCTTTTAATATGAAAATTTCTGGTCATGTGGAAATGTTAAAAATACACACCTAGAAACAGTTAGTATGTGATAGAGACACTTGATTGTGATTCCTGTTATATTACCTTCAGAAGCAAAAATCAACTGGGTAATGCAAGCTATTGCCAAAAGTTCTAATAGCCTGTTTTAATAGATATACTGGCACAAGTGTTAGCAGAGAGAAGAACACATAACCACCCGGGGGAGGTTATATGTGGTGCTTTATTTCGAGGCCCCGGGAACCAGGGGTACACACCCAAATCTGTTTCCGAAACCGTTACAGCGTGACCACATTTTATTCTCTACATGTTACATAACCTAATGTATATTCAACAGGTTACAGCTAATACATGTGCATATATGGATTACTTCATCAGCTAATTATTATTACTTTGGCGCCAGTGTCTTCTGTTTTTCTTAGTTAACTCCAGTATGCAAGGTCTTCTTATCTCAACCGCAGGCCCAGTCTCTTTATCTCTACTGCAGGTGCAGACTTGGCTTGGATAAGTTTCGGGTACTTCACAGAGTTCTCATGAGAGAAGAAAGTCTAAATAACCGCTACTTCTAATAATCACTAACACACTTAAAGTAACAGGATTTAAAACCACTATAAAAGACATTTAAACCCACTATTCTTAAAACTATTATAATCACTATTTCTACTTAAATAATATCAGACTAATAAAATCTCACACTTTTCCAACATTTCCCCCCTTTGAAAATACTTCATTTTCTGCAAGTATTTTCACTTACACAGTTGCTTCTTGGTATGTCAGTGGGGGTGTTGGGCGTTGTGGGTATTCTCGTGTGACTGCTCCAATAATTTTATGAGTCCAGTTACTACTACGAGTGATTTCTTTTCGGATACATAAATACATCAAGTAAATCACAAGGAATACTATTAAAAGAGTACACACTGTTTCAACAAGAGATTGAATACATCTGGTAAGGTGGATTCCTAAACTATCGAACACTGCTCCAACCCAGTTATGACTGACCTCTTTCTCTTCCTTTTCAGCCTCCTTTTCAATTCTTCCAAGTTGCGAAATGTCATATTCTATATCTGCAGTAACATTTGGTATATGTACACAGCAGGGATCAACACGAGCTTTGAGATATCCACAAACACCATGCTCTTTTAATATATCCAATGCCATTCTGTTCTGCAAAGTCATTTTTGTTGTTGCTTGTAATTGCAAGTTTAAATCTCTAAATCCCTTTTTAGTTACTCTTGCTAATCTTTCAGTCTGTCCAATCAAATTATAAATAATTTCTCTATTACGATATGCAGCTACCTGAGCAATGAGGGATTCTAATGCCCATCCTACCTTTACTTCTGTTGAGGGTTCCTGCCAAATGTCATCTATATCTTTAATGTCATCATTTATGTCTCTTCTTGCTCGAATCTGTAAAGTTTCTAAGTTACCCCTAAAGGATGATCTTTTCCAAATTGGACAAAGTGTTGGTAATCCTAGGGTGATTTCTTTGATGGGTCCATCTATTGATAAATGGGTGGTCCAAGTTCCATCACTAGCTGCCCACACAAAATATCCCATGCTTTGTATTGTAATTGTTTTACAATTTATGTGCTGATATTCACCCATGCTTTTCAAGTTGCGACATGCACAGCCAATTTCTAATGCTACTCTCACTGGTACCAAGGTGATAGTTTCTGAATCTGTATCACAATCTAAAACTTTTGAACAATTCCACCATTGCACATGTTTAGTTTGATCATAATTGTGTTTTTTGATTGACCATCGAAAGCACCAGGATGTTTCTCCACCATATTGGTACCTCTGAACTATACTCATTGACCAGATTGTGTCCCACCGGTCGGATTTTGTCTTATTCTTTTCTCTGCATTGCCAATAAGGTTCTTTGTCAAAAACAGTTACTGTTTTCACCTCATTATATGTACACCATCCTGGTATACCAGGGCTGAAACCAAAGAAATAAGGGGTTTCTGTAAACACTGCTCCTGGTAGTTTATAACAGTCCTCCTTACTTTCTGGATGATTCCAAGTTTGCCTGTTAATTTGTAGTTTATCCTTCTGCACTGTCTTAAAATCCCGCCAACATTCTATTTTATTTTCTTTGTTTTCAATTTCCAAAAAGGGGAAGGTTATTATTCCCAACTGATAGGTTCTCCAGCCGTTTTTGGTATTGGTAGGCATGCTGTTATTGAATTTACATTCTGCATCTGGGCGAAATCTCTGATCAGTCCTAGCATCAGATTCTCCTCTGGATCCTGTCGGGAAGTGTGAATTACCTGAGGTAGTTGGGTGTCCTCTATTGCTTGTTTTGTTCTAGCCTCAGTGATTTGTACTTCTCTGCCAGGTACCTTATGCCAAATTCGAATTAATCCTGCTTCCATTGGGGCCGTATTTTTAAACCTGCAAGACAGAGTGGCATTTTCCCCCACAACAACCGTCATTGTCATTAAAGACCAGATCACAATCAAAGTACTGTATACAAAATACAACATCTTATTTGCTCTTCAATTTGAGTCTCGTTGGTCCCAATATTTCTACATCCCAGTCTTTAGAGACCTTCTTTACTCGGGTATAATGAATCCAGGAGTCTATCCCTTTTACTTTTACCGCAGTGAAAGTCGTTAGCAGCACCAGGTATGATCCATTCCACTGTTCTTTCGGTGGTTCCTCATTCCAGTCTCGAATGTAAACCTGGTCTCCTGGCTCAATGTCATATACTGGGTTCTCTAGTGACAACCGACGGTTCCAAATCAAAGTACTTCGCAGTCGCGTTAATGTTCTACTGAGAGACAACACATAATTAAATACATCCTGATCTCCTTTAACATGCATGTTCAGATCTGGTTGCGGAGATTCATATGGTTTTCCAAAGAGGATTTCATAGGGGCTCACCCCCATCCCACTCCTGGGTTTAATTCTTATTCTCAAAAGTGCTATTGGTAATGCTTGTGGCCATTTAATTTTGGCTTCCTGACATATTTTGCTAATTTGCCTTTTAATTGTTTGGTTCATCTTTTCTACTTGTCCACTAGAATGTGGCCTCCACGGTGTGTGGAGATTCCAAGAAATCCCTAACATTTTACTTATTTCTTGAACAATGGTGGCCACAAAGTGTGGTCCCTTATCTGATGATATACCTAAAGGGACCCCAAACCTAGGAATAATTTCCTTTAATAGCCATTTTACAGTTTCTTTGGCTTGGTTGGTGCGACAGGGAAAGGCTTCAGGCCATCCAGAAAAGGTGTCAACCCCGACTAACAAATACCAGTACCCTTGAGTTTTTGGTAATTCTACAAAATCGATTTGCCAATAATCACCTGGCTCCATACCTACCTTGATATGCCCCATTTCTGTCCTTTTCCTGACTACTGGATTGTTTTTCAAACAAGCTTCACATTTTGAATTTATAGATTTTGCCATTGTTAACATCAGTGTTGAGATTATTCCACGTTTTAGATATGTCACCAATGCTTCTGCTCCCCAATGACATTTCTGGTGCTCTGTCTGTAAAATCATTCTCATAATGGCAGGAGGCACAACTATCTGTCCAGTTGTAGTTACATACCATCCTTCTGGATTCAGTTGAGCTTTCACTAGCTCTGCTAGTTTCTTGTCTTCTTCTGAGTACTTTGGTTTCTGAGTGAGATAATTTTGAAAGGGGCTTACCTTCGTCGGTATTAAGGTCATCATAGTCTGTACCTGTCGTGCAACTCATCGAGCTGTTCGATCTGCTAACGTGTTCCCTTCAGCCACTTTGGAGTCCCCTCCTTGGTGCGCTTTACAGTGCATGATTGCCACCTGCTTGGGTAATTGTACAGCAGCTATTAAATTTAGAATTTCTGTTTGATATTTTATATTAGTACCTTGGGATGACAATAGTCCACGCTCCTTCCATAAGGCTCCATGTATGTGAACCACTCCAAATGCATATTTTGAATCAGTCCATATATTTATTCGTTTGTCCTTACTTAATTCTAAGGCTCTTGCCAGAGCTATTATTTCTGCTCGTTGGGCTGAAGTCCCTGCTGGAAGGGCTTTGGTTTCTATTACTGTATTTTGTGTGGTTACTGCATAACCTGCATATCGCGTTCCATTTTCCACAAAGCTGCTACCATCAGTAAAAAGTTCATGGTCGGGTTGGTCAAGCGGAGTATCTTTTAAGTCCGTCTGAGTTGCATAGGTATGCTCAATAACCTCTACACAATCGTGTTCCAGAGGACCATCTTCTGTGGTTGCACCTAGAAAAGCTGCTGGATTTAACAGATTAGTTGTTTTCAAGCTCACATCATCTTGCTCAGTGAGTATGGCCTGGAACATCATCATTCTGCTAGGGGAGAGCCAATGCCCTCCTTTTTGTTCTAAGACAGTTAACACCATGTGGGGTACGTATACCTCAATATGTTTTCCCAAGGTTAATTTCCTAGCTTCTTGTATTAAAATCACTGTTGCTGCTACAACTCTTAGGCATGATGGCCAACCAGCACTTACAGGGTCTAATTGTTTGGAAAAATATCCCACTGGTCGTTTCCAGCTTCCCAGTCTCTGTGTTAAGACTCCCAGTGCTAGTCGTTGTCTCTCATGGACAAACAATTGAAAGTCCTTAGTTAAGTCCGGTAGGCCTAATGCTGGTGCCTTGGTCAAGGCCTCTTTCAGTTCCTTAAAGGCTCTTCATTGGGGTCCTTCCCAGAAAAAGGTTGGTGATTTCTGTGCCTCATATAGTGGTTTAGCTATGAGTCCATAGTTCAGTATCCACAACCTACATCAACCTGTCATTCCCAGAAATGTTCTTAGTTCATGTAAGTTTTGGGGTTCTGGGATTGCACAAATTGCTTTAATGCGATCCATCCCCAATCTCCTTTGCCCCTGTGTGATCTCACAACCTAGGGATAGTACATTTGTACAGGCAATTTGAGCTTTCTCCCTCGAGACTTTATATCCATTCATGTCTAATTGATTTAGTATCTCGATAGTTACTTGCATGCATAGTGATTTCAGTTCTGTCGCAATGAAGATGTCATCGACACACTGCAACAAGAGATACTGTGATCTGGGTACCTGAATTCCTCCTTGTGTTGTCCAGGACTCCAGTTCTTTTGCCAATTGATTTCCAAAGAGCGTCGGACTATTCTTAAATCCTCGCGGGAGCCTCGCCCACGTCAGCTGTGTTTTTTGTCCATTATGTGGGTTTTCCCATTTGAAAGCAAAAAGTTTCCTGCTAGCTTTGTCAAGAGGAATGCAGAAGAAAGCATCTTTTAAATCAATTACTGTAAGCCGTTTATATTTCTCCTTCACAGATGTTAACAATGTGTATGGATTAGCTACCACCGGGTGAACATCTTTTGTGATATTATTAATTGCTCTTAAATCCTGTACCATCCTGTATTCTCCATTTGGTTTCTTTACTGGAAAAATCGGGGTATTATATTCTGATTCACATTCCTCCAGTATCCCAAATTTTAAGAATTTTTCAATAATCTTCACTATTCCATATTGAGCTTCTAATTTTATTGGATATTGTTTTACCCGTATTGGTTTTGCTCCCTCCTTTAATTCTACCACCACAGGTTGTGCCAATTTAGATTTTCCTGGAATATCAGTTTCCCAAACAGTAGGGATTACTGCCTCCTCCACTTCCTCAGGTATTGGAATCTTTGGACTATCTTTCAGTACCAATATATGTCCTGATCTCGATTCCGGGACTTGCATTATTAATTCCCCATTTTCAAATGTAATTTTAGCATTCAATTTAGACAGTAAATCTCAGCCCAACAGAGAAACTGGGCAGTCTGGCACATATAAAAATTCATGTGTCAATTCCTTCCTCCAAGTCGTAACTCCAGGGGTCGCATAAATGGCAGTATTTCCTCTTTCCCTGTGGCTCCCACTACTGTAGTTGTCCTATTCCCTATTTTTCCATACAGATCATTTAAAACCGAGTACGTTGCACCAGTATCTATTAAGAATTCCACTTCCTCTCCTCCAAGCCTTATTTTCACTAAAGGCTCATCTGATTCTAGTCAGCTCTGATTTTCGTGTTCTCCCAAAACCATCATTCTTGCCATATCAGCATTTCCAGCTGGACTCTGTCTCCTTTGCGGGCATTCGCTTTTCCAATGTCCTTCCTGTTTGCAATACGCACACTGATTTATGCCCAACCTGCTTAAACTGGCTCCTAAATCACTAGGTGAAGATCCTAATCCCCTTCCCCGCCCACATATCATTCCTCTTCCTCTGCCCTGACTTCTAAAATTGCTCTGGTCTCTGCCTTGTACCACTGCCAGCAGGCTCCGTTGCTGCCTTTGAACACTCTCTCTCTCACGATTATTATAAACCTTCCAAGCCACCTCTAACAACTTATCCAAATCACGCAACTCTGCGCCCTCCAACTTCTGTAGTTTTTTCCTTATGTCATCTTGTGACTGTCCTAAGAAAATCAAAGCCAACTGTACTTTAGCCTGCTCTGTTTCCACATCTAAGTCAATATATTTTCTAGCCACCTCCGTCAGTCGTTCCAAAAACGCGGACAGGGATTCTGTCTTTTCTTGTCTAACATTATACAGTTTTGACCAATTTATTGCCTTGGGCATAGCATTCTGCACCCCAACTACCACCCATTCCTGATATCTCCTTAGACTCCTTATCCCTGCTGGAGTATTATAATACCACATGGGATCTTCTACAGGAAAATTCTGTTCAACTGTCCCAGTGACTATACCCTGCCTGATATCTTCCCTGACTCGATCACGCGCAGTCCTTAATACCATTTCCTTCTCCGTGGAATCCATCAAAGTATCCAACAATACCTGAATATCATCCCAGTCGGGGTTCTGAGTTTTTAAAATCATTTTTACCACCCGGGCCACTTTACTCGGGTTTTCCCCTTTAAACCCCAGCCGATTGCTTCCAAAGCATTAAATCTCCTGGCGAGAAAGGTATTTTAACATTATACCGGTCCCTCTGCCCCGACCCCTTGTCGGAGCGGTGCCAACAAAGCGCCGGACGCCTGGTGACGGGTTCCCCCCCCCCCCCCCGGACATCTCGTTGCCGTGTTCCATGGGAAACTGGGGTATCCTCACAGTCATATTTCACATTATTCTCTCCTTCATCCTCCCCATCTCTCCCCCACAGAGCTCACCCGAGCTTGTATCAACAACCATTAGCCCCCACGCCTT
The DNA here is from genome assembly GCA_033556795.1 of Tapera naevia. Classification (NCBI taxonomy): domain Eukaryota; kingdom Metazoa; phylum Chordata; class Aves; order Cuculiformes; family Neomorphidae; genus Tapera; species Tapera naevia. The sequence goes on along the minus strand of JAUMJJ010000004.1, from coordinate 3,601,043 downwards.
TTTCCATTCATCTTTGTTTCTCAAATAAAAGAACAAATCTACATATGGCACTTCATCCCATTTACCCTTGCGGTGACAGACTGACATGAGTTGCTGGATTGTATTATAGTGTTCCATTTTCTGGCCATTGAACCTGATTCCCTAATTTATATTGTGTCCACCATACATTACAATAATCAATTAATTTCCCTTTTTGCATGTCCTGCCCAAACCGCCCCTCCTTCCAGTGACTTAGAATACACCCTAACGGAGATGATTTAGGTATTGGAGATGATTTAGGTATTGGTGACATCTTAATTCTTTCTTGACACAAATTAAAACAACATATACGAGACAAACAACATATACCAGACTAGACAAAATAACACATAACGCACATAACACACATAGAACGCACATGACGTTCCCAAAATTACCAGACAGATTATCTGGTTACCAGACCAGATAAATGATCAGACCAGACCACTGATGCCGAACCTGCAGGGCTTTCGCTCCTGTCTGACGGACGGCGCCTGGGCTTTACCCTTGGAGCTCCAGAACTCAACCAAGCGCAGCTTTCGCCACGTCTAACAGGCAGGCTTTTACCAGACCACAGAAAATGGTAACATTACCTTACAGATTTTTACTTTACCAGACCCCAGAAAATTTTTACCTTACCAGTCTAACAAGTAGACTTTTACTTTACCAGATCCCAGAAAATGGTACCATTACCCGAATAAAGATAAAGCACCGTGTCTTACCAATACCTCTGGTCCGTCGGGGACAGCGGAGGTCGGTTGTGGTCGATGGCTCCCTGAGAATCACCCGGTGCCGGCTGGAGCAGGATCGAAGCGCAAGCCGCCTCAGCGATGCCTGCGAGGTCCCATCTGGGTCGCCAAAACTGTTAGCGGAGAGACGAACACATAACCACCCGGGGGAGGTTCTATGTGGTGCTTTATTTCGAGGCCCCGGGAACCAGGGGTACGCACCCAAATCTGGTTCCGAAACCGTTACAGCGCGACTGCATTTTATTCTCTACATGTTACATAACCTAATGTATATTCAACAGGTTACAGCTAATACATATGCATATATGGATTACTTCATCAGCTAATTATTATTACTTTGGACCCAGTGTTTTCTGTTTTTCTTAGTTAACTCCGGTGTGCAAGGTCTTCTTATCTCAACCGCAGGCCCAGTCTCTTTATCTCTACTGCAGGTGCAGACTTGGCTTGGATAAGTTTCGGGTACTTCACAGAGTTCTCATGAGAGAAGAAAGTCTAAATAACCGCTACTTCTAATAATCACTAACACACTTAAAGTAACAGGATTTAAAACCACTATAAAAGACATTTAAACCCACTATTCTTAAAACTATTATAATCACTATTTCTACTTAAATAATATCAGACTAATAAAATCTCATCAGACTAATAAAATCTCACACTTTTCCAACACAAGCATCCTCAAACTCTCCTTGAGACACACTTTTAGCTATGGAAATGTTCCTGATTTTGCCCTCTATTTAAAAACGATGCAAATTAATTTCAAATGTATTGGAAAATTAAAAATGTAAATGTGTAAAAGTCCTTATTTTGTACATTACTGAAACTGATGATTATTATGAAATGTGATGCAGAGCACTGAGGAAGAAAGATGAACAGCTCTTACCTTCCCTTGGAGCAGTGATTAAATTGCTTTCCACTCTTCCCTCCTCTATCCTATTTTGACTAGGTTGGCATCCTACTTTCAAATACTACAATATGTGGATTTCTCTTGTTGGGGCTATTCGGTGCTGCATTGTGATATTTGTCATTAATTGGTGGGCAGCACTTCTAGCAAATGTCATAGTCCTTGGACTCTATGTCACTTACAAGAAACCAGGTATGTATAGGGATTTCCTCATTTTGGTGTGAGGAAGAGGAGGGTAGAAGAAAGAAAAGGTCATGTTGTTTAGAGAAAAAATGAGAACAATTCTACTTGGATAGCTAGTTCAAACTTCTGTTCCAGACTTTTCAGTTGTAATTATCACAGTATCACAGTATCACAGTATCACAAGGTTGGAAAGGACCTCTGAGATCATCAAGTCCAACCTATAACCCAACACTAACACCAACACTAACACCAACCATCATCTAAACCATGGCACTCAGTGCCTCATCCAGTCTCCCCTTAAACACCTCCAGGGTCGGCGACTCCACCACCTCCCTGGGCAGTGCATTCCAATGGCCGATCACCCTTTCAGTGAAGAACTTTTTCCTCACATCAAGCCTAAACCTTCCCTGACGAAGCTTGAGTCCATGCCCTCTAGTTCTGCCACTGGTCACCTGAGAGAAGAGACCAATTCCTGCTTGACTACAACCTCCTTTTAGGTAGTTGTAGAGAGCAATGAGGTCTCCCCTGAGCCTCCTCTTCTCTAGACTAAACAGCCCCAACTCCCTCAGTCGCTCCTCATAGGGCTTGTGCTCCAGCCCCTTCACCATCTTCGTTGCCCTCATCTGAACACATTCCAGTATCCTAACATCTTTCCCAAACTGGGGGGCCCAGAACTGGACACAATATTCAAGATGAGGCCTGACCAGTGCCGAGTACAGGAGGACAATAAATTCTCTGGTCCTGCTCACTACACTATTCCTGATGCAGGCCAGAATGCCATTGGCCTTCTTGGCCACCTGGGCACACTGCTGGCTCATGTTGAGCTTCCTGTCAACCAGCACTCCCAGGTCCTTTTCTGCCTGACTACTCTCCAGCCACTCTGTCCCCAGTCTGTAGCTCTGCATGGGATTGTTGTGTCCAAAATGAAGTACCCGACATTTGGACTTATTAAACATCATCCCATTAGAATCAGCCCAGCTCTCCAATCTGTCCAGGTCCCTCTGTAGGGCCATCCTACCCTCTAGCAGATCAACCCTTCCTCCCAGCTTGGTATCATCTGCACACTTGCTGATGATGGACTCAATCCCCTCATCCAGATCATCAATAAAGATATTAAACAGGATGGGACCCAATAACAATCCCTGGGGAACACCACTGGTGGCCGGCCGCCAACTGGATGAAACACCATTCACCACCACTCTTTGGGCTCGGCCATCCAGCCAATTCCTAACCCAGCACAGAGTGCTCCCATCTAAGCCACGGGCTGCCAGCTTCCCTAGGAGTCTACTGTGGGAGACAGTGTCAAAGGCCTTGCTGAAGTCCAGGTATACCACATCCACAGCCTTCCTCTCATCCACCAGGTGAGTCACATGGTCATAAAAGGAGATCAGGTTGGTCAGGCAGGACCTACCCCTCCTAAACCCATGCTGGCTGGGCCTGATCTCTTGGCCGTTCTGCAGGTGCCGCATGATTGCACCCCGGATTATCTGCTCCATGATTTTACCTGGGACCGAGGTCAGGCTGACAGGTCTGTAATTACCTGGATCATCCTTACGGCCCTTCTTGTGGATGGGCGTCACGTTGGTCAACTTCCAGTCTTCCGGGACCTCTCCAGTGAGCCAGGACTGCTGAAAGATGATGGAGAGCGGCTTAGCAAGCTCATCCGCCAGCTCTCTCAACACCCTAGGATGGATCCCATCCGGCCCCATAGACTTATGAGGGTCCAAGCGGCTCAGCAGGTCTCTAACTTCCTCCTCATGGATTGCAGGAGGGGCCATATTTCACCCTGCCCCCATCAACCACTTCAGAGGGCAACTGTCAAGCGAGCTGACATCCTTGCTGTTGAAAATTGAGGCAAAGAAGGCATTAAGTACCTCAGCCTTCTCTGCATCTTTGGTGCGGCATCTCCTCTCGTTGTCTGAAATGCACCGAAAGGAGCAAATATAGAGCTTAATCTGTTTAAAGGTTTTTGGGTTGACGTTGCTGTTGTTCTGCTCTGTTGTTTGTATATATGTGTATATAGATATTTTTAGTTAAGAACTGTTATCCTTTTCCTATGCATTTTCTGATTAAAGTCTATTAATTTCAAAGATTTTGGTGGTTTTTGGGAAGAGGCCCCCTGCCTATTCCAGATAGACACTTAAGTTCTTCTTTAAACTGAGACAACTGCTAACATATTTAAGAAATACAAAACTTGCTTCTCAAACACTTGTACTTATACCGAGATTACTATTTTGTTGTTATATGCTTCTTAACCTGTTTTACTTGTGCTTTACCTTTGTCAGTTACTGTACCTTTCAAAGAAAGAAGGTAAGTAGGATTGCAGGTAGAGATTTTTTTAAAAAGGGAGACTGTCACAGTGTAGCCCCTGCTTGGCATGATCAGCAGATAAACATGACCAGTTGTCCTAATCCTACACCCCCTCCTCCCAGGGAAAGAAAGACTTATGGATTGGAAACTAAAACTAAAACAGCTTTAATTAAATAATAATAATATATTATTAATAAGAAAATAATTAATGTATATATAAATATATGAAATCATACACACCCTCCCCTGATGACTACATCACCACTGATGCTGCAGAGCAGGCATGGGGGAAAAGGTTCTAGGCTAGACTCAGCAGCAGGAGGGAGTTGGACTCAGGAACTGGATTCAGGAATGCACAGATCCAGGATGAGGGGCTAAAGTTGGCCATCAAAGAAGTGATCTTGACTCTCGTGATTCCTCAGTTTTATACTGAGTATGATATGTACAATATATTTTAAGTGCTGATGATTAATGGCTAATGCAACCTGTATGATATGATTAAGTTCATATTTTTCTTTTCTAAATCTTGGGGTTTCTGTCCTTTTACTCACTTCTACTCAGTCATCTATTCAGGCTTATTGCTTGTTTCTGCAATAATGAAGTTTATTCTCTTAATTTCTTTAAATAAAGGAGTGAGTTCCTTCCCCCATCAGATATAATGGAAATAAGCACATTAAACTTGTATTTAGTTTGAGTATGAATTAAAATTTCATATCTTTTTTTTATCCCCAAATGTTTTGAAATACTTCAGAAATGTGTAGTCTGCAAATCAAGGAGATGTACTTGAAATAAATCCCATTTAGATGGGAGGAATCAAAATTTAGATTTTTCAGTGTATCTTGTCATCATCTCTGTGGAGCTCAACTGACTTGTTCATGTTTCTTTTATTTAATCACCATTTTATATAGGAGAGATAAAAGGGAACAGATAGCCATTATGTACATTGCTTTTCAGGACACGATGTTCAGTTCACTAATGCAGTTGATAGTTTGGAATTGAAACTGAAATTGTAACACAGACTTCTGATTTGGAAGTATTAAATGTAGTTTATTCTCTAAATTTTTTTTCAAAGAGGGTGCATAAAGTATACTTCTGGGGAAAGAAAAGGTCATAAAAGTCTTTATTTATTTTTCTTTTGTGTAGTGATGCCTTTGATATCCAGTATGGCGTAGTTGTTATCTGCCTAAAAGAGGGATTGGACATATCTCTTCTTCAGAAACAAGATAAGATTTATTCTATTCCATCTGGCAAATAGCTGCTCTTTTAACACAAGTTTCTGAAGATGTTAAATGAAGAATTTTTTTAACAAAAAAACCAAGCCCACTCTTTTCTTAGAATGAAAATCATTGAAATGAATAAGCCTGTATGATGGGTTGGCCATGGCTAGCTGCCAGGTGCCCACCAAGTGGCTCCCTTTCCCCAACAGGACAGGGGGAAAAAATGCAAAGAAGGGTCATGGGTTGAGAGAAAGACAGGGAGATCACTCAGCAATTATCATCATGGGCAAAGCAGTCTCAACTTGCAGAAAATTAATTTAGTTTATTGTTAATTAAAGTCAGAGTAGGATAATGAGAATTGAGAACAAATCTAAAAACACTTCCCCTCGCCCCCTTTCATGGGCTCAACTTCACTCCCAACACTTCTGCCTCCTCCCCCCAAGTGGCACAGGGGGACGGGGAGGGAGGGTTGCAGTCAGTTCATAACTCTTCATCTCTGCTACTCCTTCATCCTCATACTCTTCCCCTGCTCCAGTGTGGGGTCCCTCCCACAGGATACAGTCCTTCATGAACTTCTCCAATGTGAGCCCTTCCCACAGGCTGCTGTTCTTCACAAACTGCTTCCAGCATGGGTCCTTTCCACGGAGTACAGTCCTTCAGGAACAGACTGCTCCATCATGGGTCCCCTGCAGGGCCACAGGTCCTGCCAGGAGTCCACTCCATCATGAACTCTCCATAGGCCGCAACTTCCTTCAGGGCACATCCATCTGCCCTGGCATGGGGTCCTCAATGGGCTGCAGGGTGGATATCTGATCAGCTGTGGTCCTCCATGGGCTACAGGGGAACAACTTGCTTCACCATTGTCTTCACCACAGGCTGCAGGGAAATTTCTGCTCTAGCACCTGGAGCACCTGGAGCACCTCTTCCCCCTCCTTCTTCACTGACCTTGGTGTCTGCAGAATTGTTTCTCCCACATATTCTCACTCCTCTCTCTCCCTCCAGCTTCTATTTCACAGCATTTTTTTACCCTTTCTTAAATATGTTATCACAGACATGCTACCACCATCTCTGATTGGCCAACGGTGGGTCCATCTTGGAGCCAGTTGGAACTGGCTCTGTCCAACATGGGGGCAGCTTCTGGTGTCTTCTCACAAAAGCCACCCTTGCAGCCTCCCCGCTACCAGAAACCTTGCCACAGAAACACAATACAGCCTGAAATACTCTTTGTTCAGCAACAAAACTTGATTTTTTATATATACAACTATCTGTATGTGTAAGCTGTATATACTTGCTTCCCAATAACTTAATATGTTACTGAAAGAAAATAGAGGCTACCAAATTGATATCAAGTACTTAAAACACAAGTCTAGAAATTAAGAAATAATTTAGCAGAAGTTGCATGATCCAATAACACTATATTATGTATTCTTCCCCTCACCTCAGCAGCTTAGAGACCTCAACAGCAGTCTGTCTTAAGTTTGGAAGGGTTTTGTAGTTTCAACTTAGAAAACTTGGTTGCACTTTGTAGGTAGTTGTCTTAAGCTGACCAGCATAATTTTAGTTGAATTTTGAACAGAATCATAAAGGAAGCCTGTGAACTTTGTTGGCAATTGTCTACTGAATTGATAATGTCATGCAGTGTGGCTACAATGAGGAAGATTGCTTGAGACATGCAATTTATGCTGTGTAGGTGGCATCCTGCGGAATGTTTTTCCTTCACTGGAAATATACAAAGGTGTTTGGATTTAGAGGGAGGCAGAGAATTTGTTGCTATGTGCAAGAGAGCAAAGTAGTATGAGAAAAATGGCAAGGAGTGGCCTGTTCGCACAGGATGCTGCTGAGAAGACAGGGAAAGCATAACTCCAACGTGTCAGGAAAATCTTATTAGTATCCACTGGGATCTGTGTTGAGTTTGCTTCAACTCAACCATCAAGTAGCTCAACTGCAGCCAAGCCTGGAAGAAAAGTTGGTGTCCTGGGTCATGGCCTTATCTAAGGCTCATCCTCCACTTGGGGTTAGGGTTTATATTTTTTCTCCTTTTGCATGGAAAATGTTGCACCAATCACCCCCATATTTTTAAACAAAACCCAAGTTCTTGATGTCAAATAGAATTAGTAGTGTGACTCCATTAATATATTAGCAGAGAATGTGATACCTTTACCACACATTTCATCCTGTCAGCATCCTGTCAGCAGTAGGTTCCATTAGCAACACTTGAAAAACTTTCTCTATAAAGGTTAATGTTATTCTGGTATCAGTAGTTGTCTTTTGTAGTTAGTGTTTCTCCTATTAAAGTCTTTCTTTTTTTTTTGTTCTTAGAGGCTTTTCCTTTTGATCAGAGGGAATTTTTTTTTCCAAGATGAGTAACATTTCTAGTCAATGTTTCTGTTTAGCTCTTAATTTTTTTTTTTAAATTCTATTTATACCAGAGGTAGCATCTTGATATTTTCACATTTTTAAAAGATGCACATAATAAAAACATGAAGTTTGTACTCTCTCAGTAGTAGCTAGCTCTGTTTTATGTTTAGCCTATGGTAATACAGTAAACACCAAAATCTGGGAAGGAAGTAGCAGGGATCTAAAGCTATTTTCAAAGGAGGAGCCTTTTTGTACTTTGAATCAGTTTATATAAGTTTTTGTTGTTTTCTATAGCACGACAGTTGTAGTATAGTTTAACCAACTGTGAACTTTGCCAGTATAGCCACGTATCTCTGTCTAATACCATTTGGCACAAATAAGTGGTTTATAATGTGTTTCTTTTCCTCCTCAAAGAAGCGATGATACTGTCATTCCAAGAGAAATCTCTGTGTTCCATGGATGTCATGGTAAAAGTGGATTATAGCAAGAAAGCTGAGACAGATGCTTTTTCTATAGCTTTTGTTGCATCATCTAGTGAAAAAACCTCCTCTTCTACAGAAAGGTGACTTTCTAGTTAGCAATGAAACTTGAATTCTCAGTCTTTATCTCTGGTTCTGTTTTCATTCCTTCCCCCAAGGAATTAGATATGGTTGTTCTGTTTTTTTTTTCTCTGGGGAACGGAAGTGTCTCATGCTTTCCTAGCCACTGATGTCTAAAAGTTTAAGTATTTTGTTTTATAATTTACCAGTACATAAAATAAATCTTTGAGCTCTAGGCCTCTAAATAAAATAGTTAGTAGACTCCAACCTACAATGGATTTTTTTTTATTGTTTTAAATAGTTAATGCGATTGAGTGAGAAGTAGGCCACAAAGCTATATATTGAAAGTGCTGCTAAATTTATGAAGAGTTATTTACCTCAGACTAGAATATTTTATTATATACATATTAACAGACACAAATAAATCAGGATACTTTGACGTCAACTGACTTTTCTCATTTTAAGGAAAAAGCTTAAAGTGACTTTATAATCAAATGAGAAATGTTTGGACTTGTTTTTTGGGTTTGTTTCTTTTTAAGTACAAGTCATTCTTAGGACACTGTGTTTTTTCATCTTAAAAGCCATTTAATTCTACATCTTTATTTTCTACTTTTTAAAAAAATATAAAATAGTTGTGTTTTCATTAGCATCAGAAAGGAAATTAACATTTTCATTTTGTATGTTTAAACATGTTACAGAGGATGAGGAGGATGGAAAGACTCCAACACAATCACTTTGAAAAAAAGGCAGGCATTTTTTACCATTTTGTGTTAAATCATTCTTTCATATTGTTAATTTTGATTTTCCTTTCACACTCTGTTGAAGACGGAGGGAGTCACCGACACCAGATGGTTCATCAGTGGAACTCGTTTATTGGTCGTGTTACAATCACTGTTATAGCCACAATAATTAGGTTATACATATTGCAAAGCTCAGGCTCATTATTGGTCGTACAATAATTAGGTTATACATATTGCAAAGCTTTAGCTCCTTATTGGTTACAGACTTTATCACTGCATAAGCGTCACATACATTCCTGTAGTTTTAGAAATCCATCTGGTCCCGTGGGAGACATCCTGTTATCTCCCTTGCCTAAGCTTCACTGCACAACAAGGGCCCACTGACCTTGCTGGTCAGTATTTTTTCACTTAGCTCAGTATTTTTCCACTCAAGGCCTAAGCAGCTTGCTTTTGTCAGGCTCATATCTGCTTTCAGTGAGCCAGGTTTCAGTAAGTTAAATTCCCCCGTTTTCTTTATTTAAGGCAATGTGGCTTTGTAACATATTTTGCACTAGGTTTTTCAAGTTCATTCTGCAAACATTTAAACATACAAGGGAGAATCAGTAAGGTGACAAAATTTATAATTAATATGACTAGTCCTTGTTTCAACAATTCTGATACCCAGGGTCCAAATCCAACATTGGCCAATCATTCTCATAATGGGTCTGTAAGCTAAAGTCTTTTAAGTGTGTTTGCATTTCTGTTATTTGTTTGTGTATTGATGTTGAGTGATCAGACAGATTTAAACAACACATACCTTTGATCAGGAGTGTTCTTAGCCAGCCTGTAATACCAAATTGAGAATCAATTTCCAAGAACATCATCTGTTTCCTTTAATTTGAGTCAATTGGGTCCACATTGTAAAGCAATCAATCTTGACTTCTTGGGTTGTTTAACTTGCTGAATGGCAAGTTTTAAGTACCAAATTGCTTGAGCTTGGCGAAAAGCACTTCCTGATGCAAAATGATAAAAATGTGGCTGATTATATGTGATACCTGCTGCTATATAAAAATCCTCAAAATTCTGGTGAAAATGTGCAGTACAAAGACTACCTTCAGTTGCTGCTACGTGACTATTTCTTATCAACCTATTGCCACAAACTCCACACTCTAATAAAAGATTCAAAGCACAATTACAATATACACAATTGCAATCACAATTAACAGCAATAACAGAATTCAATTCTCAAGCCCCCTTCAGTCCTTGTCGGTCAAGTATGTTCACAATTACATATCGTGGGCGAAACCTCTTGCTTGATGTGTTAATTTTGTTTGAAGTTGTTAAAGTAGAATACTTATTACTCTTTGCTGTGGCTCTCATGTGTTCGGTTGACTGACCCAACTGCTGGGCGTGTCCATTTACTGGGAATCCATAAGGGACCTTGATCTGTGGAAACACAACTATAACCACAACCAGTAAATAGCAACAGGCTCGGTCCCTCCCATAATTCTGTCTTAGGGTTCTTATAACACAATTGTATTTCAGGTGTAGCTTACATTTTCACACCACTATTATGAATTACTACAGATGCTTGCTCTAAACCTGCTACCAAACTAAGATAATTAAACAATTAAGTGTAAAAAGCACTTTACTTAACCTTATCTGCGGATCTAATTCTGTTACATCTTTCTGCTTTGCAAGGTATTCTTTAATAGTTCTATATGCTCATTCCACAATCACTTGAACTGTGGAAAAATGCGGAATACCTGTTACATGCTTAATTCCCATGTTTGCAAAAATTTTCTCTACTTTACCTCTATAACATGATACTGCTACTCTGTTCACATAGGTCTTATTGATTGGTTGTCTTAATGTTCATTCCTTACAGTTATATAACTCTACTACTATACTACCTTCTCTTATACCCTAGAGGTGAGTTTAAGGTTATTCTGAAACACAGCATGTCCCTTAACCTTAAAGCCCTTATGTCTCTTATTCTTAGCTGAACAATTTCTCCTGTTGTGGCCCCTTTTAAGGAGATAACAATTTAGCTAAATTTTGACAATCATATGGCAAATTAACATCTGCTGTAAAAATCCAATCTAACTTAGCCCTAATGGCTTCAGACTTTATCCCATTCTCCTGCACAGTCTTTTTAACTTGTTGTAAAATTTTCCAAATCATGCTGCTCATAACTATCACAATGTTGATTAAATAATACAGGAAAAGTTAGGTTACCTGCTGGATGCCAATCTCCCTCTAATATGGCATCTCGGATTACACCTGACTACCTACCAGATTTTGCAGAATCACAGAACTGTCTGCATACGGGTGATGGACATAACCCTTTACCTATACCACCAAAAGGTGATGCTGAAAGCTTTGTAGTACTTTCAGCCAGTTCCTGGACAGATCTTTCAGTCCTCGCATGTGAAGCAAATGTCGACAATGATTGTTCCATTGTGTGGTGTAGAGCATTCGTAGCTTCCTCCATTTGCCTCTTGAGATCTTGTAATTTGCTACTTCGTGGAATTATTGTTTCATGCTGTGGCTGTGCTTCATCTTCAGATGAGTTGTCTCCTGTTAAACAAACCGCTTCGGGGGGAGGAGGCCAGGGTGGGTATAACTTCTTGCAGCAGCTGGCTCCTCCCACTCTTACATCATCACTGGTGTCACTGCAGTTCCTTCCGTATTGTCTGTCAGTTCACTTCCGGCTGCCGAAGCGTGAACATCGCTCGCGGCTGATGGCACGTCGCTTGTTTTTTCTGCTTCATTAGACATATCATTAACTCTTAATAAATCATTAACAGAGTCACACATCTTATCGCTCGATTGACCCTTAATAGCAACAAAAGTACTTCAATGCGACTGTGGCTGCGAGACGGTGGAGCAGCTGTGGTTGTAGATAAAGGGGCTGTTACTCCCTGCACAGCTGCAGCGGCCACTTTCGATTCTATTTTTAACTTTTGCAAGGCATTAATCACAGTTCTCCAAGTTGTGTTACAAGCAGTAAATAGCTCTTCTCCCACATTAGTGATATACAAAGTCCCAAAAGTTCATCCCTCTTCTGCTTCAAAAGCACTAGCGGAGTTTGTGAAAAAAACCTCCTCTTTATTCCATGATTCAATGGAATCCTTTATACCACGCTTTTATAAAAAGCACTTTAGGAGACTAAGAGCTGCTTCTTTTTCCATTTTTCTATCCTGCGCCAGGTACCTGTTTATGGCCATTGCACCCTTCCAAAGTCAGCTCACGTTGCAGCGTCCCCTCCTTTGTCAGGACAGATCCGGAGTCCAGCTCTTTGATCCTCGCTTTTCTATGTTAGCTAAAAATAAATCGTATGCTACTTGCCGATCCATATCAGCGCTGTTGCGGTCCTCCGGCTCCGGTAGCACGTATGGCCCAGTACCACCTCTATGATCCCTGGGGGTGCTGCTCCTGCCTTTTCCAATGGCGTTGAGCACCGCTCTGGCCGCTTCAGAGCCCAACCCAACTCCGTCCACCGATGGTGTTCTCCCCCGTTTTCTTTAGCAACGGGGCACGTCGGGGTCACCATTTTGTTGAAGACGGAGGGAGTCACGGACACCAGATGGTTCATCAGTGGAACTCGTTTATTGGTCGTGTTACAATCAATGTTATAGCCACGATAATTAGGTTATACATATTGCAAAGCTCAGGCTCATTATTGGTCGTACGATAATTAGGTTATACATATTGCAAAACTTTAGCTCCTTATTGGTTACAGACTTTATCACTGCATAAGCGTCACATACATTCCTGTAGTTTTAGAAATCCATCTGGTCCCGTGGGAGACATCCTGTTATCTCCCTTGCCTAAGCTTCACTGCACAACAAGGGCCCACTGACCTTGCTGGTCAGTATTTTTTCACTTAGCTCAGTATTTTCCCACTCAAGGCCTAAGCAGCTTGCTTTTGTCAGGCTCATATCTGCTTTCAGTGAGCCAGGTTTCAGTAAGTCTCTCCACACACACTCCTTTTTGTATACACACATGTGTATATGTACCAGAGAGATAAAATGTCAGCATACAATGTTAATTTGTTTCTTGGTACCTGAATTGGAATATGATTGATTCATCTTCAAGGATTAGGTTGTGGTAAAATGACAGTTTGTGCAAGTACCCAGAACAGGTTGTTACTGAGAAAGGATTGTGTACGCATTCAAAATATGAATGTGGAGTGGTTTTGGGTTTTTTTGTTTGGTTTTAGGTGTTGGCGCTTTTTTTAAAAAAAACAAACAACAAACAAACAACAAGGCAGCAGAGACACCCATATCAGGAGCCAGCAGCTCTTGCAGGAGATGCTGACCAGTTGTGAGAGTTGCCAGAGCAATGACGGACTCCCCCATATGTACAAAAAGTGCCCCAGGGAACATTAGTGACCAGGAGCACTAAGAACAAAGCATAGATATCAATTTAAATGGTAGAGCATGTAGGAAGGGCATAGTCACCCTACCAACTCAAGAGGTGAGTTCAATTGGTGGTCATCTTCTCAGATGGAGCTTAGCTATGGTGTCTACGCAGTGGAAAGCTCTGTCCTCTGCACCCATCAGAATGGATGTGGCAACCAAGACAGTTTCCACAAAACATGCAGCCATTCAGGTCTCAGGCTGCAGGGAGTGCCAGAGCCTTTCAGTGGTAATGGATGGCAGTAGTGAGAACAACTGTGTGAGGTGTGACCAGGTGCATGATCTGCTAAGCACGGTGGAAGAACTACGAGAGGAAGTAGAAAGGTTAAGGGGCATGAAGGAGTCTGTCTCCCTGAGACGGAAACAGGAGCAACCACCAGAAAAAAACATGATCAAGGGGATCCTGTATCCTTCCCCTGCCAGGCTGAAGGCAGCAGCTGAAAGGAAAGGAGTGAATGGAGGCAAGTCCATGCTTGAGGTGGCAGGTGAACCCTCTCCTTGTCCACCTTACCTTCCCAGGTGCCTCTGTACAAAAGGTATGAGGCTCTGGATGGGGAAGGCCAGTCAATGGATGATGAGGATGAAGGTCCATCTCCACCAGAAATGTTGACAAGGTCAGAAAGGCCTACCCCCCCCCGTATCATGACCACCTCAATGAGGAAGAAAAGTTGGGTTATAGTTGCAGGCAACTCCCTTCTGAGGGGAACAGAGGGTCCAATATGCCAGACAGACCCTCCTCTTAGGGAAGTCTGCTGCCTCCCTGGGGCTTGGGTAAAGTACATCACTAGGAAACTTCCTAGCCTGGTATGGCCCTCGGACTATTACGCATTAGTGCTCTTCCATGTGGATGGTGAAGAAACCAGCATGCATTGTCCGAGGGTTATCAAGAGACTTCAGGGCTGTGGGACAGTTGGTGAGGGAATCTGGAGCACAGGTTATATTTTCCACTCTCCTTTGAGTGGCAGGCAGTTACATTAGAAGACATTGATGCACACAGTATTAATACACGACTCTGTGACTGATGTCATGGCCACAGATTTGGGTTTTTTGATAATGGGATGGCCTACACATCACCAGGCTTCCTGGCATCAGATGGGATTCACCTTTCCCAAAGGGGGAAGAGAGACTTTGCTCAGGAGCTTGCAGGGGTCATTGACAGAGCTTTAAACTAGGCTTGAAGAGGGAGAAGGATTATATCAGGCTCACCTATGACAAACTGTGGGATGAAATGCCAAGGTTAGAGGGACGGGGTGCTAGCAGTGGCCCTCATCCTGTGTCTCTGAGACATGCTGAGTACACTGGAACACAGCTGAAGTCTTACAGAGATGAGCCAGCAGCTCCTGAGGTAATAGGAGCCAACAGGGAAACAGCAGGGAAACACCTCAAAGGAATTAAGGGATGTTCCTCTAAGATGAGATGGCCAACAGCCCAGCTGAAGTGCCTCTACACCAATGCTCGCAGCATGGGCTACAAACAGGAGGAGATGGAAGCCACTGTGCTCCTAGAAAGCTGCGATCTAGTTGTCATTACTGAAACTTGATGGGAGGAATCTCATGACTGGAGTGCAGTTGTTGATGGCTACAAGCTGTTCAGAAGAGACAGGCAAGGACGGAGGGGCAGAGGGGTTGCCCTCTAAATCAGGAAATGGACAGAGTGTGAAGAACTGTCCCTGAAGTACAGCCACAAATAGGTCAAAAGCTTATGGGTGAGAATAAAAGACCAAGGCAACAAAAGGAACCTTGTGGTTCCTGTCTATTACAGGCCACCTGATCAAGGGGAGCCTGCTGATGAAGCCTTCTTCCTCCAGCTACAGGAGGCATTGTGCTTGCAGGCTCTTGTCCTGCTGGGGGACTTCAATCACCCTAACATCTGCTGGAAAAGTAGCTTGGTGAGCTGCAGGCAATCCAGGAGACTCCTGGAGTGCATCAAGGATAACTTCTTAAGTCAGGTAAGACATCCCTACCCGAGGGGATACTTTACTGGACCTGTTGGTCACCAATGAGCTAATTGGTGACATCAAGTTTGGAGGCAGCCTGGGCTCCCACTGGTGGAGTTCACAGTCCTGAGGGATATGGGTCAGGCAAAGAGTAAAGTCAAGACCCTGGATTCTAGGAAAGCAAACCGCCAGCTCTTCAAGGAGTTAGTCAGTAGTACCCCCTGGGAAACTGCCCTCAAGGGAGCAGAACAGACCTGGCAGATCTTTAAGGACACTGTCCATAGAATGCAGGAGCTCTCAGTCACCAGATGGAAAAAATCGGGAAAGGAAGGTAAGAGACCACTGTGTCGGAGTCGAGACCTGCTGGTCAAACAAAAGGGCAAGAGGGAACTGCACAGACAGTGGAAGCAGGGACAGGCAACCTGGGAAGAGCATAGGGACATTGGCTGGTTGTGTAGGGATGGGGTCAGGAAGGCCAAGGCATGGCAGGAGCTGAGCTTGGCAAGGGAAGCAAAGAATAACAAAAAGGGCTTCAACAGGCATGTCAGCCAGAAAAGGAAGATCAAAGAAAGCGTAACACTGATGATTAACATGACTGGCAAACTGGTGACAATAGAAGGTTGAAGTACTCAACAACTTTTTTTTGCCTCAGTCTTCATTGGCAGTCTCTCTTCCCACACCTCTCGAGTGGATGGACTGCAAGGCAGGGATTGTGGGAGGAAAGTCCTTCCTATTATAACAGAAGACCAGGTTCGAGACCACACAAGAAATCTGAACATTCACAAGTCATAGAATCATCTGGTTGGAAAAGACCTCTGAGATCATCAAGTCCAACCATACCTGTCCCCTTACTAACCCTTGTCCTAAGAAACTCATCTATCTGCCTTTTAAACACCTCCAGGGATGGCGACTCAGCCACCTCCCTGGGCAGATGTGCCAATGCCTGACCACCCTTTCAGTGAAGAAATTTTTCCTGACGTCCAGTCTGAACCTCCCCTAATGCAACTTGCGGCCATTTCCTCTCATCCTGTCATCTGTCTCTTGCAAGAGACCAGCACCCACCTCGCCACAACCTCCTTTCAGGTAGTTATAGACAGTGATGAGGTCTCCCCTCAGCCTTCTCTTCTCTAAGCTAAACATTCCCAGTTCCCTCAGCCACTCCTCATAGAACTTGTTCTCCAGCCCCTTCCCCAACCTCGTTGCCCTTCTCTGGATGCTCTCCAGCCCTTCAATGTCCTTCTTGTAGTGAGGGGCCCAAAAGTGAACACAGTACTCAAAGTGCGGCCTCACCACTGCTGAGTACAGGGGCACAATCACTGCCCTGGTCCTGCTAGCCACGCTGTTTCTGATACAGGCCAAGAGGCCATTGGCCTTCTTGGCCACCTGGGCACACTGCTGGCTCATATTCAGACCGCTGTCAACCAACACCCCCAGGTCCTTCTCCTCCAGGTATCTCTCCAGCCATTCTTCCCCCAGCCTGTAATGCTGCATGGGGTTGTTGTGTCCCAAGTGCAGGACTTAGCATTTGGCCTTGTTAAAACTCATCCTGTTGGTCTCAACCCATTGATCCAGCCTGTCCAGATCCCTCTGCAGAGCCTCCCTTCCTTCAAGCAGATCAACACTGCCACCCAGCTTAGTGTCATCTGCAAACTTGCTAAGGGTACACTCGATCCCTTCATCCAGATTATTGATAAAAATATTGAACAGGATTGGACCCAGCACTGAGCCCTGGGGAACACCACTTGTGACTGGTTTCCAACTGGATTTAACTCCATTTCCCACCACCCTCTGGGCCTGGCCAGCCAGCCAGTTTTTACCCAGCAGAGGGTGTGTCTGTCCAGGCCAACGGCAGACGGTTTCTCAAGCAGAATGCTGAGAGAAAAGGTGTCAAAGTCTTTACTAAAGTCCAGGTACACCACGTCCATAGCCTTTCCCTCGTCCATTGACCAGGTAACCTTGTCATAGAAGGAGATCAGGTTTGTCTGGCAGGACCTGCCTTTCATAAACCCATGTTGACTGGGCCTGATCACTCGATTGTCCTGCATGTGCTGTGTGACAGCACTCAAGATGCTCCATGACCTTCCCCAGCACCGAGGTCAGACTGATAGGCCTAAAGTTCCACAGATCCTCCCTCTGACCCTTCTTGTAAATGGGTGTCACATTTGCCAATCTCCAGTCAAGTAGTACCTCCCCAATCTGCCTGGACTACCAATAGATGAGGGAAAGGGGTTTTGGAGAGGACCTCTGACAGCTCCCTTGAGTGGATCCCATCCGGCCTCATAGACTTGTGTATGTCTAGTTGGCCAAGCAGGTCTCTAACCAAATCCTCCTGCATCATTGGAGTTTCATTCTCACCGTTTTCTGGCTCAGGGTGCTGATTATCCCAATGACATTTCACTTTACTATTAAAGACCAAGGCAAAGAAGGCATTAAGTACCTCTGCCTTGTCCTCATCCCTCATCACTACTGTCCCTCCTGCATCCAGTAAAGGAGGGAGATTCTTCTTGGTCCTTCTGTTGTTAATATATTTGAAGAAACATTTCTTATTATCTTTCACCAAACTGACCAGTTGGAGTTCCAGTTGGGCTTTAACGCTTCTAATTTTCTCTCTACATGATATCACATCACCCTTGTAGTCCTCCTGGGACTCCTGCCCCCTCTTCCAAAGGTCATAAACTTTCCTCTTCTTCCTGAGATCAATACAAAGCTCTCTATTCAGCCAAACTGGTTTTCTTCCTTTTCAACTCATTTTACGGCACAAGGGGATGGCCTGCTCTTGCGCAGCCAGAACTTTCTTCTTGAGGAGCATCCAGCCCTCTTGGGCTCCTTTGTTGTTTAGAACTGCCTCCCAATGAACTTTATCAAGCAGCCTTCTAAATAGTTCAAAGTCTACCCCTCCATCTTCTGCCCTAAAGTCCATGAGACCTGTCCAGGTGTATCTCGGAGTCTAGAGGAAATTGGCTGAAGTAGTTGCCAAGCCACTCTCCACTGTATTTGAAAAGCCATGGCATTCAGGGGAAGTCCCTGGTACACTGGGGAAAGGGCAACCTTGTGCCCAGTTTTAAAAAGTGTACAAAGGAGGACCTTGGGAACTACCGACCTGTCAGCCTCACCTCTGTGCCTGGGAAGATCATGGAATACATCCTCCCAGAAGCCATACTAAGGCACTGGAGGACAGGGAGGTGATTCGAGACAGCCAGCATGGCTTCACCAAGAGCAAGTCCTGCTCGACCAACCTAGTGGCCTTCTATGATGGAGTGACTGCATCAGTGAACAAGGGAAGAGCTACGGATGTCATCTATCTGGACTTCTGTAAGGCCTTTCACACAATCCCTCACAACATCCTTCTCTCTGAATTGGTGAGATAGGGTTTAGATGGGTAGACTGTTTGGTGGATAAGGATTTGTTTCATCCAGAGGGTAGTGGTCAACAGTTCAATATACGGATGGAGATCAGTGACGAATGGTGCCTCTCAGGGATCCATATTGGGACCAGTTCCGTTTAATATCCTTATCAATGCCATAGACAGTGGGATCGAGTGCACCCTCAGCAAGTTTTCAGATGACACCAAGCTGAGTGGTGCAGTTGTCACACCTGAGGGAAGGGATGCCATCCAGAGGGACCTGGACAAGCTTGAGAAGTGGTCCCATTTGAATCTCATGAGGTTCAACAAGGCCAAGGACAACGTCCTGCACCTGGGTCGAGGCAACCCTTGATTTCAGTACAGGCCAGGGGATGAAGGGATTGAGAGCATCCCTGAGTAGAAGGATATAGTGGTATTAACCCAGATGGGACAGTCATTTTATGCTTACCCAGATAGACATGCCTCTCCGAACGGTGGACATAACTGAGAGGGAATCCAGCACGCACCAACTTTTTTGATCAAGGAATCCACTGGTTACTCTCCACTGATGCATGAGAGGCAACTCAACAGTGCAATGCCAATCTGATATATTTCATAGGAGGCAAGGGATCATGGAGGTAAGTGTCCATCTTATGGGATTGCTCTACATAAGACATGCCAAGGGAGGCTTGTAGCAGGACCTTAATCCTAAGGCTTCTTGCAAAGAAATCTGTGTTATCTCCACCGACAGGGGGTTGGAATGGGTTGCATGAAGCTGCAGGCTAAGAAATTCCTTGTGTGTAATATGAGTGCAACTGCTTCTACTGAGATGTCCCTGTGTACTCCCATAGGATGCATGATGAAAAACTGAAATAAGTTTTTAGGGGATCCCCTAAGAAAGCACAACTTGAAAACTTACTGTGCTCGGTGGTAACTGATGAATGATTTGGATGACGGGGAGAAATGGCTGGAAAAAAGGATCTCTGTGCTATAATACTCTTTTACAGTTGATGTTGTTCTGTAGAAGGATGGATAAATAAGTTGATTTGTGCTTTACTTTAAGAAATTACTATGAGACACATAAGAAATGTAAGTTGTTGTTGGATGATGTTAAAGGAATGTATGCGTTAGCAGAGAGTGTTAATGAAAAAAAGAAAAAAGGGGAAAGTTCATCATTCAGAATGTGATAAGGGAAGGAAGAGTGTTAATGATTGTGAGGAGGCTGGGGATGTGCAATTGTTGGTACCAACAGTTCCTCCAGGACCCCTTGGGTTAGGGAATGTGCAGAAGGAATAGGGGTCAGGAGTGAGAGTGTTAGCCCAATATCAGGAAGAACAAAGGGACAGCACCCTGTGATACAGGCTCACTTAAGACAAATGGGGAAAGGGGCATGGGGAAAGGTCCCTGGCTGGACTCAGCAGCAAGAGTGAGTTGGACTCAGGAACTGGATTCAGGAACACAAGGATCTGAGATCAGGGCAAAAAAACAGACGAGGTTCTCACTGGAGAGAGTGGTGATTAGGGTCCTACTTAAAGAAATAATTCCAAGATTTGGTATTCCTGAAGGAATATTGTCAGATAATGGACCTCATTTTATAGCAGAGACAGTTCAGGGAGTTGCTAAGTTTTTGCAGATACAGTGGGACTCGTGCACACCTTGGAGACCCCAATCAAGTGGAAAGATAGAGAGAATGAATCAGACTTTGAAAAGGCAA
Organism: Tapera naevia; assembly: GCA_033556795.1. Taxonomy (NCBI): domain Eukaryota; kingdom Metazoa; phylum Chordata; class Aves; order Cuculiformes; family Neomorphidae; genus Tapera; species Tapera naevia. The sequence continues at coordinate 3,580,629 of JAUMJJ010000004.1, read as the reverse complement.
ATTTCAAAATTGTGGCAGGAGACTCAAATGAAGCGGACAGACATGCTGCCTATAGCATTGATGAGAGTTCAGATTACCCCTAGCGTCGGAGAAGGAGTAATCCCTTTTGAGATTCCCATATTCTGTCACTTCAGACATAGAGAAAGGAGATCAGATGCATGTAAAGGGGGAAGAAGTGTTGACGAATCACCTGTTATATTTGTCACAGGCTTTATCCTCCCTACATAGGTATCAACAAGCTCTTTTACCTTTAGACTCACCAGTCCATGAATTTCAACCTGGGGATGAAGTTTACATCCGCACATAGAACGATGAATCTTTGAAGGAAAAGTGGAAAGGACCTTATCTGGTGCTCCTGGCCACTTACATTGCTGTAAAGGTAAAGGACATTGACTCCTGGGTACATTACACCTGGGCGAAGAAGGCTCCTCAGAAGGAGTGGATTTCTGAAGAAACAGGACCACTGAAACTGGAAATCACTTGGACTCAATGAACTGTGAATAGGAATATGGAAAATCATATCTTTAAATAGATTGTATGCAGGGATTTATATTGTTTTATACTTTAACAATCTTCTTCCTTGTTCTTTTATTGATATATTTGCAAAAGAGTGCAAATTTCTTTAGGGTATGAAATGAAGGAACTATGGAGGTGTGTGTGACACTCTTCTGTTGTCTTTGGATACAGTTGAGAAACCCTGAGCTGTCTTACAGGGAACCAGGAAATCCATGGGAAAAAGAATTTACATTTCTATCTTCTACAGAAGACCATTCAAATTGCAAACGAATAAAATTGTTGGATATGTAATCACTTTCCTGAGCATGCAAATAAAGGAGTTCCCTTAACTGGGATTCCAATACCTGCTCATGTGTCATGGGGCAATTTGTGGAAAGGCACCACATTTAATGTGAGTTGAGAAACAGAGAATTAAGAATGGGAAATAGAGGTCGGTAAACCATCTGAGAAATATTGCACCTGCATATAAATGTGCAATCCTCCACAGGACATAAATAAGGTGTTCTATCTGTCAAATACCTTTGTGGGGAATTATACAAATTGTAACAAAGAAATAAACATAGGGATAGGGATACAACACAGTAGCTGGCCAGTTCCAAAAGGAAAGGGTTGGTATTGGATTTGTGAGAACAAGGCACATAAACCCTTACCATACAATTGGGCGGGAATGCGCACCCTGGGAGCAGTAGTGCCCACTATCACAGTAATTAAGAGGTTAGAATCTAAAATTTGGATAAGGACCTATCTCAGGTGAAATAAGAGAAGCAGACACAATCCATTGATAGAAAGACCCATTAGATTCCAGTCCTTTGCCTGACTATGAGTTAGTGAATTAGAAAAAGTAATAGTTAATATTTCCACCATAACTGAAAAAAATAGAAACCAAAACCTCTGGTGCTATTAAGGCGTTACAAGAAGAAGTGTCTGAATTGGCTGAAATAACTCTACAAAAAAGAATGGCCCTTGACATGATGCTGACTTCACAAGAAGGGATAATGCACAGTTTTAAACACTAGTTGTTGTGTATATGTGGATCAGAGCGGTAGGTTTTCTATGGATTTAGAAGAGATTTGGAAAAAGACACGGATACTCCATGAGATGCAGAAGGATGACACTTCATATGGATTAGAAGAGACATTTAAATGATTGACTTCCTGATTTAAGCTTACGGGTAAAGAAGTTGTTTAGAATTATAACAGCTGGCTGAATATGAGCCAGTGTGTCCAAATGGCCAAGAAGGTCAATGGCATCTTGGCCTGTATACGAATCAGTGTGGGCAGCAGGACCAGGGAAGTGATTGAAAGGAGGCTGTTAGCAAGGTAAGTGTTGGTCTCTTCCCCTAAGTGACAGGTGATTGGATGAGAGGTTGCGCTAGGGGAGGTTCAGATTAGACATTAGGAAAAAGTTCTTCACCAAAAGGATTGTCAGGCACTGGCAGATACTCCCCAGGGAGGTGGCTGAGTCCCCATCCCTGGAGGTATTTAAAAGATGGGTAGATGAGGTGCTCAGGGATATGATTTAGTAGTGGACAGGTATGGTTGGGCTTGATCTCAATGATGTTTTCTAACCAAGCTATTCTATGACCTCGATGCTTTTTCTCACTCACTTTTTAAAATTTTTACTCCCTCCTCTGCCTGTGTGGTGTTTTTTGCCCTTTTGTAAATGTGTTTTTGTGCTAGGTCTGGCTGGGATGGAGTGAACATTCTCATAGCAGCCCTTATACTACTGTACTTTACATTTGTGGCTAAATCAGTGTTGATAACACACCAGTGTTTTGGTTGTTTCTGAGTAGTGCTTGCACAGTTTCAAGGATTTCTCTCCAACCCTTCCTTCCCTGTCAAAGGACAGTAGGTTGGGGGTGTGCAAGAGGTTTGGAGGGGACAAATCTGGAACAACTGACCCAAACTGGCCAAATGAATATTCTGTACCATATGACATCATGCTCATCAATAAAAGTTGAGGGAAAGAAGGAGGATGTGGGGACATTTGTGGCTACAGCATTTGTCTTCCCAAGCTTTTCAGGAACTGACTGGACTTGGAAGGAGAGAACAAATTCCCCTTTTTGCTTTGCTTAAAAGTGCATTTTTTATTTCTCTTCTTATTAAATTGTTCTTATCCCAGTCTATGAGGTTTTCCATCTTATTTTCTCTCCCTGTTCTGTTGAGGAGAGGGAGTGAGAGAGCAGCTTGGTGGGCACCTGTAGCCAGCCAAGATCAACCTACAAAAGTTTTCAGAGATGCCACCAGCTTCACTAATTGGCTCAGCTTTTACCTGTGGTGGATCCGTTGAAGAGCCAGCTGGAACTGGCTATGTCTGGCACAGAGCAGCCCCCGACCTTGTCTCACAGAGGCCACAGCCCCTCCACTACCAAAACCTTGCCACACATACCCAATACACTCCCATTTGTAGAAAATGTTACAAGCTGTCAAACTCACGTTAAAGAATTTTATACTTCTATCTAGCCCTCTAGAAGCAAACAAACAAAAACCTAAGTGCTTTTAAGCCTAAGAGAAAATTTGCAATACCACATAATTTTAGCAATGCCACATAAAAAGGTTAGTACATTAAAAAAAAATCAGTCTGCAGAATGTGAACCAGAATGCTGTGCAACAATTCAGTCCCCCCTGAACTTCAGTGAAGTTAGCCTGCTTTCCTGGCAGTTTGTTTATCTGCCTGTCCAGGTCTTGGAGCTCCCACATTCCCTAGTATCTCTGTACAGAGTAAAAGCTTCCCAGGATTCTGGACTTCCTAGGTTTCCAGGTTTCTGTGCTCCCTAGCTGTCAAGCTGTAGGCTTCTGGGCTTTCAGAGTGCATGACTGTGGGTAGCCTGACTCTGTAGGAATCCAAATAGTCCAAAGATTTGTGACTGGGCATTAACTTCTAATTCTAGTTCCAAAAAAGTTTTGTTTTTTTTTTTTTTTAATGACTGGCCTTCTTTCCCTTCCCTTATTTACTCCCTCTTCCAGTCTCCCAAATATTTTTAATATTGTGCTTGTTTTACAATTGATTTTTTTAAAAAATACAAATTTATTCATAGATAAGGATGGTTCTTGAACAAGTTAAATCAAGCACATGAAAAACTGAATAATGAATTTGTCTTGCTGTACATCAGTTCAGATTGTGAGTGTTCTCTAGAATCTGTTGACCCTAACAATAGGAAATATCACACCATTTATAACGATAGTGTTAATTGCCCCAATTAAAGAATATATCTTGGGTATTGATACGTTAGCAGGACAAACAGTTGAAACCTTAAATGGTTGCTTCTGCTTCAGAATTTTACAAGTGAAATTTGCTACTCGATCTTTAACCATCTTGTGTAGATTCCCAAACTGGAATCCTGTTGTGCTGCCTGTGCCTGCCAAGGTGGTAACTCTAAACCAATATTGTATTCCGGGGGGGAGGAGGAAATTACCACTTTTTTCTTTAACCACTCAGGCACTTCAACAAGTGAGAATTGTTATGGAAACTAGGACTGCTTTTAATAATCCAATTCAGCCTGTTTGTTTGAAAACCAGACAGTGCTAGGAGAATGACTGTAGATTACAGAGAACTGAATGGGGACATCCCCCCACTCGTAGTTGCGGTGCTGTGGGAATAAAGGTAAAGGTGGGAATAAAGCTATATTTGAGAGTGGGGCTAAATGGGGATAGAAATGGGAACCTTAAAAGTTTTCTGAGTGCAAGGCAGTTTTTCTTTAAAAACAAAGGCAGTGGAGATGCACCACGCACACAGAGGCAGCACACATATCATAAAGAAATGTGGCCAGGACACACTGATCTGAAGTGGGGGCTGAGGTACTTGGGAGGCAAGCATAGACCGCTCCTGCTATCAGCAATGATCAGCAAGGCCCAATTATATTCAAAAGAAGATGAATTGCATCTGCTGCTCTGACAATCTAGCCCTTTAGTTGACCTTCGCTCATTAAAACATCATTGTAATATCATTACAATACTAAAACACACCTCCACATCTAAGGCTAGCTGCCTCCTCTCCGCCTCTGAGGCAAACCCCTCCCAAAACCACTCCTACTGGGCCTGCACAGTTAAATTTGGCAAGCAAAGGAAGAACTTTTTCTCCATCAGTCAGCAGGGCTTGACGTAATGCTTTCAGTCACTCAAGCTCCACCTAAACCTCCACCTCAAAGGTGCAAGTAATATAAAAAATGCAAACAAAGAAAGGATGAGGAGTGGGAAAATGTCAACGAAAATTTTGGGATCAGCCGACGGGGCTGAACCCTATCTCCCCTCCCCCTGAACATTGAAACATCATTGGGGTAAGATCTTTGTGTTATGCGCACTAAATCTATATCTTAACATCAAGCTGTTTATTACTATTTCTCTATACTTTGAGCTTAAATACAGATTTCTTTCCTGCATTTTGTTCCTTCTGTCCTTGGGTTTTTGACTTTCAATGTATCTTTGCAAACAGTATCTTATTCCCAGCCACTACCGAACCCTTATTTAGTCACGAGTTGTTATAATCTTAATAAAATTGACTTGTTTATACATATACGTCTCAGAAATCCTACTAACTGTTAAGAGGTGTTTTAATGGAGTTTCTGATTTAAATTCAGTAAACTAGACAAACTTTGATTGTCTTTGAGAGATTGCTGATAATAATTGGAGAAAGAAAGTTTAGATCAAGCTGGTTGGTATATTATCCACATGTTATTGCTTAATTTTACGGTATTCTGACGGGCTGGGCAATTATGTTCATCCTTGCAAAATTGTCATATAAAAAAGGCCCAAGAAATGTAGTGAGGAGCAAGGTGGACAAGATGAATTGCCTTGCATGTTTGCTCAGTGTTTTGCCACAGTTGTTTTTCAGAGAAAAAAGGGTTAAGTGGATTGCTAACTCTCATAAACTCCACTAATTCTCCCTTTTTGAAATTCCCTCTTGTTTTAAAATTTATTCCCATTTTCGTGACAGGTGCCAATCACGGTTGCTCTTTTGGAAGAAGTTGGCAAAGGTTTACAACCCTGGAAAGTGGTGATAGATCTTGCTAATGCTTTCTTTTCAATAGCTATTGCTTCAGAAATCCAAGACCAGTTTGCCTTTGCCTGGCAACAAAAGCAACTTTCCAAGTATTAGCTCAGGGATGCACAGTCTGTCCATTTTCCATCAAATACTCATGCCAGGCCATCAAATCCACACAGGGATTCTGTTGTCCCTCTCTTCCACCTGGCTGGAGGCAGGGCCCCTCTAATCCTGCGTATAGTACCTATCAAGGAATGGGTTTGTGTGGCTCATAGATGGTTGAGACCCTTCCTGCTTACCCACATGTCATAGATAGGGTTTCAAATCCCATCTACCCTGTTTGGAGAGCTGCCCCCTTGAGACTGGAGCAACATTTCTCCTAAAAGAACCTCCATGTGTTTTTCCTTTTAACTCATGAACTCGTGACTCTAAGACAGTGGTAGGTTTTCTGTCTCACTTCCTCATGTCCTCTCCATGATCACATAGAAAAAAAACCCAGAATGCGTCATGGTGTGTGCTGTCTCCCTTGGGCAGGTCTCATAGGAGGCTTTCTCTTAATGGCTGAGATGCAGGCCCCTGCAGGTGAGGAGTAGGATCTATCCTCCATCTGAGACAGTTTGTCAAACAATTGGTCAAATAAGCATTTGAATCTTTGTTCAGATCTCTTGAATCTTTTGGACAGTTAGTCCACAGCTGAGACACAGGCCTGTATCAAACAAGAGACAGGAACTTTGAGGTATGTGGAAACATTACTGCCGCCAGGCAGGTGAGCAGATTGCTGCCTGGCTGCTCTGATGCTGGGATAGTGGGGCCAACAGTCAGCCATTGGAAGGTGAGGAAACCCAACAGCTGGGGTCCCTTGCTAGGAACTGGGAACTGAGAGAGAAATTGGAAAAGAGGCAGCAATTCACAGTCTCTCGAGACAGCTCCTGTCAAGTGTGAAGACAAAATATCTATTCAAGGAAAATCATGTGAATTACAAAGGAAAGTGGACTACTGATCTGTGGAATCAGATTCTATAACTTGATAAGAGTTATAAATAAGGTATGTTGGATAATTCCAAAAAGCCCTGCGCGCCGACCACCCCTAAAAGACATTTAAAGCATACATTCATACATATTCATTACATTTCTGAGAATAGGTAGGCTTAAGATAATTAGTTCTAAGAAATCATTATCATAGGTTCCAAGGCCAGTAGACTGTTGATACTTGCAAGCTGATTCCTTCTTTTCAGTACACAGAGCATCCCAGTTCCTTCTTATCAGTGCTCAGGGCCCCAAGGCCTTCGGTTTGCAAAACTATGTTGTGAGATTTTTCTCTGTGCATATTATTCCCACAGCTGTCTGTCTAAAGTTTAACTACATTCTACTTTTTAGTTAACTCTTACTATATCAATTCCTTTCTACTTTCTAATTAGCCCCTACTATATCAATTCCCCCTTGTCTTTTTATCCTGGGAAAATTTGTTTGCCTTATACATGATCTATTTGTCGAAGGGGAACTGGATAATACTTTGCCTGAAAGCTGGTTCTTAAAGCTTTCTCATGTGCACTAAGTGTGGATGTTAGGAATGCTGGCCACCTTAACACTCTCCAATTCCAAACACACAATACTGCAGGCAAAACAAAGCTGATTAGAACTAATACCAAAAGAACAACAATGGGGTGATACAGCTTATTTAGAATGACAGTAGCAGTAAGTGACCATCCAAAAAGTATATCCCACCAGTTATGTTGTGCAGCTCTCTTTACTCTTTCCAAGACACTGTGAATTTCTGTGAACAGTTGTCAAGTTTTTCTGTCCATTCTCCTGGATTTCCTTTAAGATTTTGATTAAATCTTCATGTTTCATCAACTGTTTTATCAATGCAAGATTCATTCCAATAGGTACAGGTGACAACTTGTGGAACATTGTATAGTTGGATCGTACCAGCTGGTGGGATATGACTGGCACTAAATAAGAAAAGTCACATCCAACAATTTTAAAAAAATTACAAATACAGAAATTGGAATGGTTCTTACAATTTACAACTATCTTGTCTGCTGGTATAGAGTTGCAAGCAGTTCTCAAACATACACAACTTTGCCCAATATATACAAATACTGTCTTTTGCTTAGTTCACAGATGGATTTCAAAATGGCTAATACTTTGCTCAGTATCGAGATAAATGTCTTGAGTGTTGATTGTATTACTTCACTACCGATCATTTTAAAAGTTCAGACCTCCTGAGTACCAGTCTCGTTAAAACCTGTTTGGCAAAGGATCTCTTTGCCAGAGTCGGAGCTTTAAAGTTCCAGTTTCTGTTGACTGCCAGCATTGTTTAGGGGCTTTCTTCACCCTGGAGTGATGTATCCACAATGACTGCTCCTGTATTTTAACAGCTGTGTATGTTGTCAATAAGACCTGAATTGATCCATCCCATTTTGGTTCCAGAGGTGAGTCTGAAAGAGATCTGACATACACATACACATAATCACCTGGCCTTAGGTTATGTGTTGGTCCATCCAGATCCCGAGCACGAGTTCCCGAGACCAGTTTTCTCGATTTCTCTAAGATGCTTCTGTAAACTTATTACATAATCAGTTAACACTTCAGTGCCAACTTGTGCTGATGTTCCTGCTTGAACCATATAAGGTCTTCCATACAATATTTCAAAAGGGCTTAATCCTTCCTTAGCCCTTGGCTTAGTTCTAATGCGTAACAAAGCTAAGGGTAGTGACCGAGGCCAAGCTAATCCAACTTCTTGACCCAACTTTACAATTTGTAATTTAAGAAGGTGGTTCATCTTTTCCACCTGACCACTCGCTTGTAGCCTATAGGGAGTAATTGCCAGTCTATCCCCAAGAGCCTACTAACTTGTTGTGTAACTTTGCCCACAAAATGAGTGCCTCTGTCTGAGGATATTACTGCTGGCACCCCAAATGTTGGTATAATTTCATGTAACAAAGCCTTAGTCACTTTTCTAGCCTTGGTTGTCAGCAAGGGAACAATTCTGGCCATCCTGAAAAGGTGTCAATTAATACCAACAAGTATCATAATCCCCCCTTCCTAGGGAGTTCTGAAAAATCAATCTGCCACCACTGCCCAGGGAGATTACCTTTCCCTATTTGCCTTAGTTCAGTCTCTCGGGTCCATTGAGGATTATTTTGCAAACAAATGTCACATTGTTGTGTCACTTGTTTGATGGTTGTGTACAGATTATGAGCAACAATGCATTTGCTCAGGTGTTTATATACAAGACCTCAACTCCCCAGTGAGTTTTTCTATGCTCAGCCATTATTATAGCCCAGAGCATTGTGCACTACTATTTTCCCTTGTGGTGTCTTAACCCAACCATTTTCCTCTGTTCTTCCCTCTAAGTCTCTAATCAGTTTTTGCTCTTCCTTTGAATATTTAGGAGTTTGATCAATTTGGATTTTACTGTCCGGGATTAAAGACTGCAATTCCGCTAGGCTTTCCTCAGCCTCTCTCCTTCACTGTCTGCCATAGAGTTACCTATTTCCTGATCCGTAGTCCCCTTTTGATGAGCCTTGCAGTGCATGATGGCTACCTTTTCTGGTAGTTGAATTGCTTCTAGCAAGTTAACGATCTCTTCAGCATGTTTTATATGTTTTCCTTGGGTGGACAAAAATCCCCTTTTTTCCAGATCACTCCATGAGCATGGATCACCCCAACCGCATACTTAGAATCAGTCCAAATGTTGGTCTTTTTCCCTTTTGCTAACTGTAAGGCCCGAGTTAGGGTTATGATTTCTGCTCTCTGTGCTGAAGTGTTAGGTGGGAGGGCCTGGGCCTCTATTACCTGGTTACTGCATATCCAGCCTTACGCTGACCTCGAAGCTGCTGCTATCTGTATACCAGATATCTTTGGCGCCCTCCAATGGCTATTTCTTTAGATCTGGCTGGCTGGAATACACTGCTTCAACAGTCTCCAGGCAATTGTGGGTCACAGGCTCTCCTGTTGCTCTGCTGAGAAAGGATGCTGGATTGACAATGTTAACAGCCATTATTTGGATATCATCTTGCTCTACCATGATGGCCTGATATTTGAGGAATCTTTGTGGGGATAGTAAATGTCACCCTTTTGCTTCTAACACAACAGAGATAGTGTGTGATAGCAGTAGAGTCATCTTTTGACCCACGGTGAATTTTTGGGCCTCTTGGATGTTGGTCACTACTGCAGCCACTGCTCTTAGGCAGCTCAGCCACTCTCTGCTTACTTCATCCAATTGTTTGGAGAAGTATGCCACTGCTCTTTGATCTGGGCCAAGGTTTTGGGCCAAAATTCCCAATACAATGCCATACTTCTCATGGGAAAACAGCCAAAAAGGTTTTGTAGGGTCTGGTAACCCTAAAGCTGGTGCTTGCATGAGTTCTCTTTTCAAATTGTGAAAAGCCTGCTCGGCTTCTCTATTCCACATGAGATCTCTTGAATTAGTTTTAATAAGTTCATAAAGTGGTTTTACCAGGAGTCCGTAGTTGTAGATCCATAAGCGACACCAACCTGTCATTCCCAGGAAGGTTCGGAGCTCCTTAACCGTCTGTGGCTTGGGAGTTTGGCAGATGGCTTTCTTTCTCACCGTCCCTAAGGTCCATTCGCCAGCTGTGATTTCATGTCCTAGATATGTCACCTTTTGCTGTGCTATTTGCGCTTTCTGCAGAGAGACTTGGTAGCCACTTAGTCCAAGAAAGTTCAATGAACTCACTGTCCATGTTATACTCTGCTCCTTTGTTTCAGTGGCTATGAGGAGGTTGTCCACATACTGCAATAAAATCCCAGCCCCAGGTGGTGATTCCCATCGTTCAAAGTCTTTGACCAGCTGGTTTCTGAAAAGGGTAGAGCTATTCTTAAAACCTTGTGGAAGTAAGGTCCATGCTAGCTGTGTTTTTCTCCCGGAGTCTGGCTTTTCCCATTCAAAGGCAAATAGTAATTGTCTCTCTGGGCTCAAAGGTATGAAAAAGAAACCATCCTTGAAATTCGATACAGTAAACCAGGCCAATTCAAGTTTCAGTTTGGTTAACAGAGTGTACAGGTTGGCCACCACAGGATATAAATCTTCAGTTATTTTGTTAATGGTCCTAAGGTCTTGGACTATCCTGTATTTTCCATCCGACTTTGTCACTAGTAATATAGGAGTATTATACTAAGATTCACATTCCACTAATAGTCCATACTTTAAAAATCATTCTGTAATTGGGCAAATTCTTTTCCTATCCTCTAATCTCAAAGGTTATTGCTTTACTCTTACCGGTTTGGTTCTTGGTTTGATTTTGTCTGTTACAGGCAAGGCTGTTTTTTTTCCTTCTTTTAAATTCTCCTTTTCTAATGCCAACACAATAGGGTCCTGTGGAGGGTTTAAACCACAATCTTTCTGTCATTCTGAGAATCATAGAATCATAAGGTTGGAAAAGACCTCTGAGATCATCGAGTCCAACCGTGCCTGTCCCTACTAAACCATATCCCTAAGAAACACATCTACCCATCTTTTAAACATCTCCAGGGAAGGAGACTCCACCATGTCCCTGGGCAATCTGTTCCAATCCCTGACCACTCTCTCAATGAAGAAATTCTTCCTAATGTCCAGTCTAAACCTGCTCTGGCACAACTTGTGGCTGTTCCCTCTCATCCTGTCGCTCATCACTTGCAAGAAGAGAGCAGCACCCACCCCATCACAACCTCCTTTCAGGTAGTTGTAAACAGTGATGAGGTCTCCCCTCAGCCTCCTCTTCTCTAAGCTAAACAACCTCAGTTCCCTCAGTGTTTCCTCTTAGGGCTTATTCTCCAGCCCCCTCACCAGTCTCGTTGCCCTTCTTTGCACATGCTCCAGCACCTCAATGTCTTTCTTGTAGTGAGGGGCCCAAAACTGAATTCAGTACTCGAGGTGTGGCCTCACCAGTGCCAAGTACAGGGGCACAATCACCTCCCTGGTCCTGCTAGCCACGCTGCTTCTGATACAGGTCAAGATGCCATTGGCTCTCTTGGCCACATGGACACACTGCTGGCTCATATTCAGCTGGCTGTCATCCAACACCCCCAGGTCCTTCTCCTCCAGGCAGCTCTCCAGCCACTCTTCCCCAAGCCTGTAACTCTGCATGTGGTTGTTGTGACTCAAATGGAGGACTATGCACTTGGCCTTGTTGAATCTCATCCTGTTGGTCTCAGCCCATTGATCCAGCCTGTCCAGATCTCTCTGCAGAGCCTCCCTTCCTTCAAGCAGATCCACACTTGCACCCAGCTTGGTGTCATCTGCAAAATTGCTAAGGGTACACTCAATGCCTTCATTGAAATCATTGATACAGATGTTAAGCAAGACTGGACCTGTTGGAAAAGTGTAAGATTTTATTAGTCTATTATATTAGTATGTTATTAGTCAAGTATAAAATCAATGATTTTATTTATCAATCTGATATTAATTAGGTAGAAACAGAAATGGTTTTAAATTTGATTACTTTGGGTTAAGTGTGTTAATGATTGTTAGAAGTAGCGGTTATTTAGGCGAAAATTTTTCTTTTCTTATAAGAACTGTGTGAAACTTATTCAAGCTGAGCCTACAGCTAAGATAAGAGGAAGGACCTTGCATACCAGAGTTAACTTAGCAGATAGAAGGAAGCTGGCGCCAAAGACATCATAATTAGCCGATGCAGTAATCTGTACATGCATATGTATTAGAAAATGTTGTAACCTGTTGAATATACATTAGATTATGTAACATGTAGGGAATAAATTGCAGTCGCGCTGTAACAGTCTTCGAACCAGATTTGGGTGCGTACCCCTGGTTCCCGGGGCCTCGAAATAAAGCACCACATATAACCTCTCCCGAGTGGTTATGTGTTCGTCTCTCCGCTAACAGACCCAGCACTGAACCCTGGGGAACACCACTCATGACTGGTTTCCAGCTGGATTTAACTCCATTTACCACCACCCTCTGGACACGGTCATCCAGCCATTTTTTAACCCAGCAGAGGGTGTGCCTGTCCACACCGATGGCAGCCAGTTTCTCAAGCAGAATACTGTGAGAAACCGTGTCAAAGGCTTTACAGAAGTCCAGGTACACCACACCCACAGCCTTTCCTTTGTCCATTAACCAGGTAACCTTGTCATAGAAGGAGATCAGATTGGTCTGGCAGGGCTTGCCTTTCATAAACCCATGTTGACTGGGCCTGATCACCCGGTTGTCCCACTCATGCTGTATGATAGCACTCAATATGATCTGCTCCATGACCTTCCCCGGTACCGAGGTCAAGCTGACAGGCCTGTAGTTCCCCGGATCCTCCCTCTGACCCTTCTTGTAAATGGGAGTTACATTTACCAGTCTCCAGTCTAGCGGCACTTCCCCAGTCAGCCAAGACTGCTGGTAGATGAGGGAAAGGAGTTTGGAGAGGGCTTCTGCCATTTCCCTTAATACCCTCGGATGAATCCCATCTGGCCCCATGGATTTGTGTATGTCTAATTGGCCAAGCAGGTCTCTAACCAGGTCCTCCCAAACAGCTGGAGCTTCATTCCCATTATCTTCTGGCTGAGGGGGCTGAGTATCCCTAGGGCATTCCTCCTTGAGTTTAAAGACTGAGGCAAAGAAGGCGTTGAGTACCTCTGCCTTGTCCTCATCCCTCATCACTACTGTCCCTTCTGCACCCAGCAAGGGAGGGAGAGTCTTCTTGGTCCTCCTGTTGCTGCTGATATATTTAAAGAAGTTTTTTATTATCTTTGACCAAAGTGGCCAATTGAAGTTCTAGTTGGGCTTTAGCCCTTCTGATTTGTTCCCTACACAATCTCACTTCACCCCTGTAGTCCTCCTGGGATGCCTGCCCCCTCTTCCAAAGCTCGTAAACTTTCTTCTTTTTCCTGAGATCTCTACAAAGTTCCCTACTCAGCTATCCTGGTTTTCTTCCCCGCCGACTTGCTTTACGGCATACGGGGATGGCTTGCTCTTGTGCTGCCAGGATTTCCTTCTTGAGGAGCGTCCAGCCCTCTTGCACCCCTTTGTCCTTTAGAGCCACCTCCCAGTGAACTTTATCAAGCAGCCTTCTGAAGAGTTCAAAGTCTGCCCTTTGGAAGTCCAGGGTGGCTGTTCTGCTGACCCCTCTCCTCACTGCCCCAAGAAGGGAGAATTGTATCATCTCGTGATAGCTGTGCCTCAGGCGTCCTCCAACCGCCACCTCTCCCACAAGGCCTGCTCTGTTCACAAACAGCAGAACCAGCTGGGCACCCTCTCTAGTCAGTTCACTTACCAGTTGTGTTAGGAAGTTATCATCCACGCACTCTATGAACCGTCTAGACTGCTTCTTTCTGCTGTGTTGTACTGCCAGCAGACATCCAGAAGGTTGAAATCCCCCACTGAGTGATTTCTGAGGGTGAAGAATAAATCTGCATATGAATGCTCTTCCCATTTTCGCTCTCTCCTCAAAAACAATGCTAGTTGCAAAAGGGTATTATGATTCAAAGTACCATTATAGGGGCCATCTCTCTTCCTCTTCTAGTTATAAAAAAGGCCACCACTGATTACTGTATGTTACTAACTTTTTCTTATTCATCAAACTCCCACTTCCTCCTGCCCATTCCTTCCAATGTTTTAATACGCAGCCTAAATGGCTTGCCTCCAGATGCTCTTTACTCTGTTTACTGCCCATGATGCTCAAAAAAAATTCTAAAATTGGTTCCCATTAAACTCCTAGGTGTCTCTCGAACCGCTTTCCACTCAAACCTCCTCTGACACTCTTCAAGGGTGCTTTCCCGGCGAGACTCTGGGATTACCCATGAGGCTGGTATGAACTTCTTTTTTCAGCCACAAAACAAAGATATCTACATGGTCCCAATGTTCTATGCCATGAGAATGCACACACTTCGAACAATAGGTCGATCTCAAATTGGAGTGACAGTAAAATACCTCCTTACACACCAAACACCATAATTTTACCCACGTTCTGTTTTAGGATGTTTTAAACAAGGAATAAAGTGAGGTCTAGGTGGCCACACAGTCAATTCAATACTCTCGTTCTCAAATTCCAAAGTTTCCAATTCACATGCCAAAGTGAACAACAGTGAATTCAACGTTAGGTAAATCCCTGACCCCCCATAGACCTCACCTATGAGTGGACGCATTGCAACGAACCTCCCAATTTCTGGGACAGATTCTCCAAATCCTCACTGCAACTGGGGCTCCCCAGCGACTGCACATCTGGATGAAGATAATAGGGTAATTAGTGGTGTATCTTTGTTAATTACTATACTTATTCTCTTGTAGTAATGATTAGACACATTGCCTTTAAAGGTGTTATTGTTAACTCATTGTTAATCACTACTAATCATTTGTTACCTTTGTTGTTTTAATAAGTTAAGTAAAACTTGATTTCACAGAGTATTTGAGAGTTTGGACCTTTTATGCTGATTGCATTCTATGGTTTGCACTCTGTGGTAAAACAGTCATCCAAGATGGAAAGCTGCTCTGTGGAGCCCTACATGAAGGAGAAGGTCAATTGAGTCAATTTTCAGAAGTAAAAACTTTAGACACTGCTGGACAAGAAAAGTTGCCAATACTTTATCTCTATACTGACTCATGAATGGTAGCAAATGCTTTGTGAGGATGGTTACAGCAATGGAAAAAGAACAACTGGTGGCGTAGAGGTAAACTCATTTGGGCTGCCACATTGTGGCAATACATTGCTACCTGGCTAGAGAAACAACTCATAAAGGTACATCATGTACATGGTCATGTACCCAAGAGCCGAGCCACTGAGGAATAACCAGCAGGTGGGCAAGGCTGCTAAAGTGCACCAAACAGATTTGGACTGGGAATGTAAAAGGGAACTATTTTTAGCTCGGTGGACCCATGACACTTCAGGTCATCATGGAAGGGATGCAACATATAAATGGGCCCGTGATCGAGAGGTGGATTAAACCATGGAGACTATTGCACAGGTTATCCACAATTGTGAAACATGCACTGTGATAAAACAAGCTAAACAATTAAAACCTTTGTGGCACAGGGGCAAACTGACTATATCACACTCTCTCAAACTCACCAGGGTAAGTGCTATGTGCTTAAAGTGGTGGAAACAACCACTGGATGGCAGGAAACATATCCTGTGCACCATGCCAGAACCTGTAACACTATCCTGGGCCTTGAAAAGCGAGTCTTATGGTGGCTGTCACTCTAGAAAGAACTGAGTTGGATAATGGGACTCATTTCAAAAACAGTCATATAGAAACATGGACCAAAGAGCATGGTATTGAATGGATATATCATCTCATGCAGCATCCTCAGGGAAAATTGAGCCATACAATAGACTATTAAAAATGATCCTGAAAGCAATGAGGGGTGGAACCTTTAAAAATTGGCATAAGCATTTGGTAGAAACCACATGGTTATTTAACACCAGAGGATCTACCAATTGAGCTAGTCCTACTCAATCAGACTTTCTACAAACAGTAGAAGGGGATAAAGTCCCTGTGGTGTGTGAAAGAAATTTGTTGAGGAAAACTGTTTGAGTTTCTCTTGCTTCTGGCAAAGACGAACCCAAGTATCTATGATGTTGAAGGATGGTTAAAAGCCCAATGCATACCTCAAGGGAATCTGACTCTGGGTGAGAACAGTCAATTTTAAGTTGTATGATGTTAAATGTTGTCTAATACTGACAGTGTTCAACAAGTTCAGGATAATATAATGGTGATAACTGGAGCTAGTTTCATCATGTGGCATCCAGTAACAACCTTCAATTTGTGGACACGAACCACAATGAATTTTCATACCATCCCTTCTGCCCTGAGAGACTGTGATAATGGATGGAGACCCACAATTGTGAACTTTATGAACCTTTGTGTAGATAAATCACAGATGAGTAATCTACATATATGTGTATATACTTGAAAGTAAAAGTAGTAGTGAACTGAAACGTGATATAAATGGTATGGAATAAGGGGAGGAATGTTGTTTTGAGCTAAAGCAGAAACAAATCTCTAACTTTTCAGCTAAGCCTCTCTTAAGTAACTTTGATACAAGAAGTGGTTGATTTTGCAGAGAATGGAATATTTTGACTTATGTAGAGTTGTTTTTTTGTAGAATTGGTTTTCTAACTAACTTCAGTTAAGTGATATCTAAGTGGCAGTATTTTTTTTAATTTAGACAGACAGACACAAACTGTTCTTCTGATATAGTATGCTTTTTTAAAATACTGCTGAACCCAGTCAATATTTTTTTGCACTATCTAAAAAATGCAAGGCCAAACAGAGAGCTATCTCTAAAGCTCTAATTAGAGCAGACAAACTTGGCTGTGTTGAAGTTCATAATAAAATTAGTCCTTGGAAAGGGAGAATTTATACATATGCATGTAAGTTGGATATATATTCTGTCCCCAGCTCTTGTCTCATTGCGCATGATTGATGGAAATCATTCCCTCATGCGTCCAGTGCTGAAATAAAGGATGCTGCTTTCTAAAACTCAAAAATGAGTCTTAGTTTATTTGCCAGCATTTTTGGTATCATTTGTCACCACAGGGGGGACTTGCTTTCAGGAGTTGGGATCTGTGGGGGTTGAGGACCCACCAGCCAGCAACCAAGAGCTTTTCGGGGGGAACCTCTACCCCCCCGGATTGTGTCCTCGGAGCAAGGATTCCACTGGTAAGAATTAAAGAATTAAAGCATCCTTTCTGGTTTTTGGTTTGGTTTGATTGCCTTCTCATAAGTCGGAGACGAAAGTCCTGCGGGGTTGGGCTAGAAGGGTACCTAATTTGGAATTTGATATAAAATACGGATTTTGATTTGGTATTTGATATATAATCCCAATTTTTGTTTGGAATATAATTGTGATTTTGGTTTTGGTTGACTTATGATTTGTAATTGTATTTGTAATTGTCTATGTGAGGGACTCTGTTTGTAATTGTCTGTGTGATTGGTGATTGTCTGTCTGAAGAGTTAGAGTCCTAATTTGTTTAAGTTTGGAAAACTGACTTAGTATGGTTTACTGATTTCTTTTGTGTAAACTGACTTTGACATGGTTTGCTGATTTTACTTAAGATTTTGAGACAGTAGGGGTTGCAATTGCCATCTGGTTTAGTTTATTTGTGATTTGTCAGTAATTGAGTAATAGCTTGTTTGAAATAGGGGTGTGGGTCATCACAAGGAAGTGTCAGTGTTGTAAAGAAATCCCCTCTGGGGTGCATTTTAATGCATTGGAAGCAGTTAGGGGAGCCTCCAGGATTGGTAACAAAAGAAAATTTAATTAAATACTGTAATTAATGGTGGCCATTGTATAAATTAGATGAAGGAGAACGATTGTCTGCTAATGGGTCACTGAATTATAATACTTTGTTACAATTAACATTTTTTTCTAAGAAGAGAACAAAAATGGGACCTAACTCTGCATTTGGATATGTTTTATATGTTACGGAATCACCCAGAGTGGCAAAAGGCATGTGGTATAAATGTAGTGATTTCCTTGTCTTGGCCTTGTGAAAAGATAAGGGAAAGGTTTTGAAAAATGTTGTAGTAGTTTGAAAAATTTTCTGCTTGTAGTATTGGGAAAAGATGTTTGAACAACAAAAGACAGTGAACCTGAGGACAAAACTGACTTATTGATCGCTCCTGAACGCTGTCTTGGAGGGATGCACAATGAGGGATCAGAAGTAGATAAATGAGAGAATAATTCTCGGCTTGGTAGATCATCAGTGGTAGCAGAAGGGTTCAGTCCAATGGTGCGAATGAGAGGTAAACAGGGAGAAGTCATACAAACTCCCTTATGTCAGGCTGTGGGAAATGAAGAACTGATGATTATAAAAAGTCCCTTTTTCTGTTACTGATTTGAACAATTGGGAGTTGGCAGCTGGAAATTATAGAGACAATGCAGATTGACCAGCCAGTGCTTTGCAGATAATGATTAAAGCACAAAACTCTGCTGACTAGTGTGGTGTATTAAGGCACGAACTCCTGTATAGTGAATACTGAAGACCTTTATTACAATCTAAGCAAGACTTATATATCCTTTACAGAGCCTCTGCATTTTTCCACACCGCACATATCTTCCTCTTATGACCTTTTCTTACACAAATATTTACAAGACTAAGCACAATATGCTTTTCGTGTTTCAACACTGCCTCCGTGTACTCAAAGCTTGGTCACCGTTCCCACGGCTTCTTCTTCATCAGCAGAAGGATGTCTCCATCTGCTGCAGTTGCTAATTCACTTATTGACCCCACAGATTGAAAAGATATTACAGTAATTATACAAGTTTTGTTTAAATGAAAATGATTCATAAAGCAGGTTGACTGCATAGTTTAGTATACGAGGGCAATTTAGTGATTTTGGCCCAAATTTGATGTTTCAGATAATGAATGGATATTTGGCCTTGAAAATCAGCCAAAGCAATTTACATTTCGAGACTCTCAGCCATAAGCCAATTCAAATTTTCTTTGGTTGCAGGAATAAAAATGACAAATGGATCTATCCCATCAAGAGCCTGTAGTTGGGCCCTTCCTTTTCGTATTAATTGAGCATAAGCTTTAATAATTGTAACCACCATTTTTGATTGAGAATGTGGCAAAAAGAGCCATTCAATTATTCATAGAGGGTATTTTGCACTCTCCTCCCATTGGAAAAGAGCTGCAAAAGGCTGAAAGACATTAGCGATTATTGCTAACATAATTGGTAGTGCAAGGAGGCGCCACCATCCCTGGCGATTTTCAACAACCTGTGCTACTGTAGATAAAGCCTCTTTGGACTCATCAGTAAGAGTTCTAAGTGATGATAGATCAGGATTTCTCTTTAAAAGGTTAAATAATGGATGTAATTTTTCAGTAGTAAGTCCCAAAATTGATCAAGGCAAGTTAATTGCTCCTAAAACTTTTTTCAGTTCATTAAGTGTCACTGTATTATTCAGTTTTATACAAAGGGGTTTGTGGATGAATTTCTTGCAGAGTAATCTTCAATCCTAGGTATTTCCACAGGCTGGTTTTCCGGACCTTCTCTGGTGAGACGTGCAGGCCAGCTCGTTCAACAGCCTTGTAAACTTGTTCAACAACCTTTTCCAAGTCGTTGTCAAACAGTGCAGCAATTAAAATATTGTCCATGTAATGATAAATGATGGCATTTCTATTCTGGACTCTTACTGGGTGAAGTGAGACATCAACAAAAACTTGACAGTTCATCAGACTATTGCACATTCCTTCTGGTAAAACCGTCCAGTGGCATCACTGCATGGGTGCTTGCTGGTTTAATGATGGAATAGAAAAGGCAAAATGTGGTGCACCTTCAGGATGTAAAAAATAGTGAAAAAACAGTTCTTCAAATCAATCACTGTTAAAGACTGATTTGCTGGCAGCACTGATGCTGAGGGGAGCCCCGGTTGAAGAGCTCCCATAGGTTTGATGACAGCATTATCATCTATCTATCATCTATGATCTATCAACAGTCCTGCCTGACTGGGGAAGTGCCGCTTGACTGGAGACTAGCAAAAGTAACTCCCATGTACAAGAAGGGTTTGAAGGAGGATCCAGGGAATTATAGGCTTGTCAGCTTGACCTTGGTATTGGGGAAGGTCATGGAACAGATCATACTGAATGCTATCACACAACTCATGCAGGACAGTCAGGCTATCAGACCCAGTCAACATGGGTTTATGAAAGGCAGGTCCTGCCAGACCAACCTGATCTCCTTCTATGACAAGGTTACCCGGTTAATAGATGAGGGGAAGGCTGTGGATGTGGTGTACCTGGACTTCTGTAAAGCCTTTGACACCGTTTCTCACAGTATTCTGCTTGAGAAACCGTCTGCCATTGGCCTGGACAGGCACACCCTCTGCTGGGTAAAAAACTGGCTGGCTGGCCAGGCCCAGAGGGTGGTGGGAAATAGAGTTAAATCCAGTTGGAAACCAGTCACGAGTGGTGTTCCCCAGGGTTCAGTGCTGGGTCCAGTACTGTTCAATATCTTTATCAATGTTCTGGACGAAGGGCTCAAGTGCACCCTTAGCAAGTTTGCAGATGACACTAAGCTGGGTGGCAGTGTTGATCTGCTTGAAGAAAGGGAGGCTCTGCAGAGGGATCTGGACAGGCTGGATCAATGGGATGAGACCAACAGGATGAGGTTTAACAAGACGAAATGCTGAGTCCTGCATCTGTGACACAACAACCCCATGCAGCGTTGCAGGCTTGGGGAAGACTGGCTGGAGAGCTGCCTGGAGGAAAAGGACTTGGGGTGTTGGCTGACAGCGGTCTGAATATGAGCCAGCAGTGTGCCTAGGTGGCTAAGAAGGCCAATAGCATCTTGGTCTGTATCAGAAACAGCATGGTCAACTGGTCAAGGGAGGTGATTGTGCCCCTGTACTTGGCACTGGTGAGGCCACACCTCGAGTACTGTGTGCACTTCTGGGCCCCTCACTACAAGAAGGACATTGAGGTGTTGGAGCACGTCCAGAGAAGGGAGACGAGGCTGGTGAAGGGGTTGGAGAACAAGTCCTATGAGGAATGGTTGAGGGAACTGGGAATGTTTAGCTTGACGAAGAGGAAGCTGAGGGGAGACCTCATTGCTGTCTACGGCTGCCTGAAAGGAGGCTATTGAGAGAGTGAGTGTTGATCTCTTCTCTCAAGTGACAGGTGATAGGAGAAGGGGAAATGGCCATAAGTTGCACCAGGGGAGGTTCAGACTAGATATTAGGAAGAATTTCTTTACTGAAAGGGTGGTTAGGCACTGGAACAAGCTGCCCAGGGAGGTGGTTGAATCGCCATCCCTGGAGGTTTTTTAAAAAAGGATAGATGAGTTTTTGAGGGACATGGTTTAGCGGATAATGGGTGCGGTTGGACTTGATGATCTTAGAGGTCTCTTCCAACCAGAAGATTCTATGATCCTATGATTTAAAAATTTTTCTCTTTGTGTTTTATACTCTGTAGCCTCTGTGCCAGAGATGCACTAAAAAGGAGCTATCGTAATTCATGTGTCCGTGAACAGTAGGTTGTGAGTGTTACTGGACTTGCACTCACAAGGTTCAGAATTGCCTTTAGATAGATGGACTCTTTTATGAGTCTTATCAAGGGCAGTCCATCTTGTTATGCTAAACAGAATGGAAGAGAGGTGAGGAAGGCCCGTTAAACAAACAACAGGATAGCAGTGGAGTAGCTGTCCACCCCACCACTTATTCCAAATTTTTTTGGGCCCATTCTATTTCCACTTGGGATGATGCACACATATTTTGAAGCACTTTATCCATGACAATCCCATCTGTGATGCATTTTGCTGTCACATTAAATAGGTACAGCTCTGACATCAGGGACTGTCACCCACAGGGTTAATACTTGCTGCCAGCAAGCCCAAGTGGGCTGTCACCAGAAGCAGTTTAGAAAGTTATGATCTGCGGAATCGGACTCTATAACTCGATAAGAGTTATAAAGAAGGTATGCTTATTCACCATTGTGCGTCATGGTGGATAATTCCAAAAAGCCCTGAGCGTCGAACAAAGGACAGGTCAGTATTTATCGTTAAAAGACATACATACTCATTACATTCCCGAGAATAGGCCGAGCTATGTCAATCAGTTTCAAGAAATCATTAACATAAGTCCACTCCTGTTGGAGAATGGCTGCGGGAGCGTGGACATGGCTCAAAGGAGGAACTCTGTGAATCGGCCCTGACAGAAATCAACTGTGCTGGGCTGTGATGAAAAAGTACTGAGGACTTTGCCAAGTCACGCTGACAAGGAGGGAGGCAGTGAGAAAATCCCCAAGAGAGGGTCAAGAAGACCTTGTGACTGTACAGATAAACAACTTAAGGAAGTAGGCTAGGATGAGACCCGGACCCGAGCATATAGCAGTAGCTGCAAGTAGGAGGAGCAAGTAGGAGGAGCAAGTAGGAGGAACATGCTAATGTACCTTTAGAGCTCAGCCAATGATTGCAAGTAGGAGGGGCATGATAATGTAACGTTTAGAGTTAAGTTAATGATTATAGGGCTTTTGGAGCCAAGCCAATGATTATAAGACAAGTGTATGTAAGGGCCAATGATTGTTAGACAAGCCAATGATTGTTAGACAAGTAGACATGAGTTAAGTAGACATGGGTTATGGTATAGTTGTGAATGAGCTTCACAATAAATGAGAACTTGCTTTACCACTCACATAGAGTCTATTGCATGGTTCTCCTCGCTTGTTACACACTCCCATTCATGCTTGTCTACTGTCTCCTGGAGGGGGCAGAGGGTCTTTGGGGCTTCACCTTGATAGGAGATATAAAGAGCCAAGCAGTAGCCCTAGGGCTTTTAACCTTTAAGAGTCATTAGCGAGACGTTAGAATAAGTAAGCAAAGAATGTGGGTTCTTAGGCCTGTAAAATAGGGATATTATGCAAGCCCATCAAAGTGTGATAAGAACAAAGGACAGAAACTGATACAGGAACTCCTCTCCAAGATCGTTGAAACTAGCCTAGGTCTTCGCAGGAACCAGAAGTTACTCTCGGAGCTGTAGTGCGCAAAGCACAAGAGGAAGGAGAATACGAAAAGAATTTCTCGGAACTCGGGGACAGGTTATGCATTTGTATAGGCGTATTGAGGAATGCAATGAATACATAACATTTTACTACATAATAACCAAGGCAAAGTACCATGCAGGGAGGGCACGTTTGTGGTGGAGCGATCCACCGTGCACCCAGCGCTGAATAAACATACCTACTTTATAACCTTTCAGGTTGTAGAGTTGTTCCTCCGCATGTCAACCTTGGAATGTAAAGTTCTTAACCGCCAGTCTGGTTAAACTGGTTTCTGGCTGTAAGAAAGATCTTGTGGACAATGGGCTATCTGCAAGGCCATTTGGTTCCTCTTATCTTGTGCTTGAAAAATGGCCTTGCAACTGGAGGTAAGGTATTCAGTATCTTTGCCAGCTTACACAATGTCCCTCCAAGTTTGCCTGCTGTTATCTCCTTAGGCATTCCTCTGCTCCCCCTCCCCCTTCCTGCTGTTAACCCCCTATGCATTCCTCTGCTATCAACTATGCCTACTATATCAATTATACAATGCCTGTCAGAGAGACAATTTTACAATTTTGAAGTGGAAAGTAATTTAATTAAAGCAACAGATTAAAGGAAGTTCGGATCACTATTGATAAATTCACTTGCTACATTAGTGCTAGAAGATTATAACCAGTTAACAATGTTCATATAGATATATGAAGTAACAAATGAAGCTCGAGTTAGTAGTTATTTTCCCAGGAAACATCTGACAAAGTCAGAGGCACACAATTCTTACTAAAGAGGTACCCCTTCTTGTGGAGGAAGAGAAGTTCAGGTTCATCAACCTGTCCATCAGGTAAGGCTGATAAAGGAGGGGAGATTTTAATAAAAAGTAGCATTATAATGTTAATTGTCTAGTTACACAATAGAATATAGAAAGCTTAAAAAGACCAAAATAAGAAATGAGTGAGGGATTTGTAGGGGGTCTCTTTAAAGCTTTAGGACTTTATTACCTCACAATCTGCCCAGGGCTCCCCAATGATGACCGAGCGGAGGTTCACAGCAAGTGAGAGATGTTCATGGCATCACTGAGCTTTGATCCATGGTGAGGAGCATAGGGTCTAGTACATCTTAGCTTTTATGTGTTTGGTGGGTGCGTGATTGGTGCGTGGAAGTGGTGGTTTGGCCTAAATATTATTCGTGTATTCATATGATTGGTGAACAGTGAAGTCAATTGCATGGTATTGTTTACATTCGAGTTGCTGGTTAGAGCAAAAATAAAGTTATTTTTGCAGCATGTTTTGGTACAAGAGTGTGGGAAGCCTGACCGCAAAGGCCCATACAGATGGGGCTTTGAGCAACTTGATCTAGTGGTGTTAGCGGAGAGACAAACACATAACCACCTGGGGGAGGTTATATGTGGTGCTTTATTTCGAGGCCCCGGGAACCAGGGGTACGCACCCAAATCTGGTTCCCTTCTGCCTGACTACTCTCCAGCCACTCTGTCCCCAGTCTGTAGCTCTGCATGGGATTGTTGTGTCCAAAATGAAGTACCCGACATTTGGACTTATTAAACATCATCCCATTAGAATCAGCCCATCTCTCCAGTCTGTCCAGGTCCCTCTGTAGGGCGCATGATTTCACCCAGGATTATCTGCTCCATGATTTTACCTGGGACCGAGGTCAGGCTGACAGGTCGGTAATTACCTGGATCATCCTTACGGCCCTTCTTGTGGATGGGCGTCACGTTGGCCAACTTCCAGTCTTCCAGGACCTCTCCAGTGAGCCAGGACTGCTAAAAGATGATGGAGAGCGGCTTAGCAAGCTCATCCGCCAGCTCTCTCAACACCCTAGGATGGATCCCATCTGTCCCCATAGACTTATGAGGGTCCAAGCGGCTCAGCAGGTCTCTAACTTCCTCCTCATGGATTGCAGGAGGGGCCATATTTCACCCTGCCCCCATCAACCACTTCAGAGGGCCAACTGTCAAGCGAGCTGACATCCTTACTGTTGAAAACTGAGGCAAAGAAGGCATTAAGTACCTCAGCCTTCTCTGCATCTTTGGTTACTATATTTCCCTCCACATCCAACAAGGATTGGAGGTCGCTGCCGCCCTTCTTTCTACCATTTATATATTTATAAAAACTCTTCTTCTTATCCTTAACAGAAGTGGCCAATTTGAGCTCCAGCTGGGCTTTTGCTTCCCTGATTTTTTTCCTACACAACTTAACAACATCTTTGAACATGACCCGGCTTACATCCCCTTCTTTCCAACGACGATACATCCTCTTTTTCTTACTTAGTTCCTTCAGAAGCTCCCTACTCATCCAGGCCGGCCGTCTGCCCCTACGACTCTTCTTACAACACATGGGGACAGCCCGCTCCTGTGCCTGCAAGATTTCATTCTTGAAGCGCATCCAGCCTTCCTGGACCCCCTTGCCACTAAGAACTATTTCCTGACCAGTTCCTTAAATAATCCAAAAGCTGCCCGCCGAAAGTCCAGCATCGATGTTCTGTTCCTGGCTTTTCTTGTTACACTGTTTAGAGAGAACTCAATTATCTCATGATCACTACACCCCAGACAGCCTCCAACAGCAACATCACCCACCAGCCCTTCATTGTTTGTAAACAGCAGGTCAAGAAGAGCCTCACCCCTGGTGGGCTCACTCACCAGCTGTGACAGAAAGCAGTCCTCAATACACTCTAAGAACCTCCTGGACTGCCTCCTCTCAGCAGTGTTAAGTTCCCAGCAGATATCTGGAAGATTAAAGTCTCCTAAAAGAGCAAGGGCAGCCGATCTAGAGGCAGCCTCCAGCTGTTTAAACAATAGAAGATCCATCTCCTCCTCCTGGTCGGGCGGTCTGTAACATACTCCAACCAGGAGGTCAGACTTGACTGCCCCTCTGACTCTTACCCATAGGCACTCAATCTGGTCATCACCGATCTTGACTTCAACAGCATCCAGGGTTTCCCTAGCATAGAGGGCCACCCCTCCACCCTTCCTCTCACGCCTGTCTCTCCTGAAGAGCCTGTAGCCTTCCATGGCAGCACTCCAGTTATGACAGTCGTTCCACCACGTTTCCATGATAGCAACTATATCATAGCTCTCCCGCTGGACCAGGACTTCCAGCTCCTCCTGTTTGTTCCCCATACTGAGTGCGTTTGTGTACATGCACTTCAGTTGGGTTACTGATGACACCTTTTGAGATGGCTCATCCTCCACAGCAACATCTTTGGTGAGCCTAGTAACTCCCCCCTCCCCCTTCATGCCTAGTTTAAAGCCCTCTCAACAAGTCCTGCCAGCTCCTGAGCTAGAATCCTCTTACCCTTTGGAGTTACACGAGACCCATCTGGGTCAAGCAGGCCAGGTGCCGTAAAGGTTTCCCCATAATCATAGAACCCAAAATTCCTCTGCCGGCACCAGCCCCTAAGCCATTTATTAAGCGCATATATTCTCTTGTTCCTATCTGTATACATCCCTGCCACTGGAGGAACCGAGCAGAACACCACCTGTGCTCCTGCCCTATCTATTGACCGTCCCAGCTCCTGGAATTCCTTTTTAACTACCCTTGACCCTCTTTTCGCTAGCTCATCACCGCCAGCCTGTACCACCAGAAGCGGGTAATAATCTGAGGGTTTAATTAGGTCCGGGGGTCTCTTGGCGATGTCGCCTACCCAGGCTTGGGGAAGGCAGCAGACTTCCCTATGAGTTGGATCCATCCTACAAATAGGGCCCTCCGCCCCTTTCAGAAGGGAGTCTCCCACTACAATGACCCTCCTTTTCTTTTCTGTCTGACAGGCAATGTGACGTTAATAACCTCCTCAAGTGAGTTCTCTGCAATACTATCCTCCACCTGAGCATCCTCCACCTGTACATCAAATTCCAGTACCCCAAACCTGTTTTGTAGGGGCAGCTGGAAAGTTGGCATCTGAAAGGGAGGTCTATAACCCCCACGAGAGCAGACCTGCTCCCAGTCCTCCTCACCAACCAGGTCACTCCCCCTATCCTGTTGATGAGGAATATGGCATTCCTCAGCCTCCTGGGGAGGATTACTGGGAGGAAAGAGGGTTCTACCCCACCAGTCTATCTCCCTTTCACTATCACGAATACTCCTCAACCTCTCTACCTGATTCTTAAGATCTGTAACCATAAGGAGCAGATCTTGAATCTGTTCACACCTCATACAGGCATTTTTGGTATGGTCCTCAGGAACCACAAGCAAGCTGAGAGTCCCTGCAGTCCCGAGTCTGGGCAGCTGCATCCCGTAATAGTGGCTCAGTTTGGATACCTACACTCCTGGTGGCAGAGGTTTTGCCACACCTAGTCACCGTTGCTGTAGGGGAGTGGGAAGCCAACCACCTGCCAGAGAGTGCCTGCTTGCCCTGCCTGCGCGAACTGCTGCGCAAACTGCCTATACTGATGGTTATTACCTTTTTAGAGATTCCACTCAAAAGGGAAGAGATATGTTGTGGGGGAAAATGCTACTCTGTCTTGCAGGTTTGAAAATACGGCTCCGATGGAAGTAGGATTAATTCGAGTTCTCTGGGAAAACATGTCAAAAACCCCTGTGGTATCTGATAAAGAAATACAAATCACTGAAGTCAGAACAAAACGAGCAATAAAAGACACCCAACCACCCCAGGTAATTCACATTTCTCAACAGGATCCGGAGGAGAATCTGATGATAGGGGTAATCAGAGATTTTGCCCAAATGCAAAATACTAGTTCAATAACAGCATGTTTACCAATACAAAAAAAAAACAAAACAACGGCTGGAGAACCTTTCAGTTGGGGAATAATAGCCTTCCCCTTTGTCGAAATTGAAAATAAAGAAAAATAAAACCGTGTGTTGGCAAGAGTTTAGGACTGTACAAAGAAATAAACAGAAAACAATAAGGCAGACATGGAAGAAACAGGGTAGCAGAAGGGACTGTGAAAAGTTGCCAAGATCAGTATTCATAAGGGCACTGTCCTGGTTCGTAGAGGTGGGATGGTGTTCTTTTGATGATATTCAAACAGTAACAACCTTTGAAAAGGAGGCATTTTGGAAATGCAGGGAAGGAAATAAATCAAAATCCGAAGAGAGATGGGATACTATCTGGTCAATGAGTATTGTCCAGCATATAAACTGTAGAACAATTACTATACAGAGCATGGGACATTTTGTATGGGCAGCTAGTGATGGAACCTGGACTACCCACTTAGCAACCAATGGACCCGTAACGGAAATTACCCTAGGCCTGCTGACACTTTATCCAATTTAGAAAAGATCACCTTTTAAGGGCAAATTAGGAACTTTGCAAATTTGAGCGAAGAGACATAGATGATGACATTAAAGACATAGATGACACTTGGCAAGAGCCCTCAACTGGAGTAAACATAGGATGGGCGTTATAATCCTTATTTGCTCAGGTGGCTGCATATCGTAATAGAGAAATGATTTATAATTTGATTGGACAGACTGAAAGATTGGCAAGAGTAACTAAAAAGGGATTTAGAGACTTAAACTTGAAATTACAAGCAACAATGAAAATGACTTTGCAGAACAGAATGGCATTGGATATGTTACTATTAAAAGAGCATGGTGTTTGTGGATATCTCAAAGATCATATTGATCACTGCTGTGTACATATACCAAATGTCACTGCAGATACAGAATATGAAATTTCACAACTTGAAAAATTGAGAAGGAGGTTGAAAAAGAAAAGGAAGAGATCAGTCATAACTGGGTTGGAGCATTGTAACAATGTGTACTCTTTTACTAGTATTCCTTGTGATTTACTTGGTGTATTTATGTATCCAAAAAGAAATCACTCGTAATAGCAATTGAACTCATAAAATTATTGGAACAGTCACACGAGAATATCCACAACACCCAACATCCCCACCGACATACCAAGAAGCAACTGTGTAAGTGAAAACACTTGCAGAAAACGAAGTATTTTCAAAGGGGGGCGTAGAAAATATTTTAGAAGAATCAGGGCATTCTGTGATCCTTGAGGCCTGCCTACTTGCTGAACAACATGGATACAGTGACCTTGTAGAATCGAAAGTGGTCGCTGCAGCTGTGCAGGTAATAACAGCCCCTGTATCTACAACCACAGCTGCTCCACCATCTCGTAGCCGTAGTCGCATTGAAGCATTTTTTGGTGTTATTAAGGGTCAATCGAGCGATAAGACGTGTGACTCTGTTAATGAGCTATTAAGAATTAATAATTTATCAAATGAAGCAGAAAAAACAAGCGAGCGATGTTCACGCTTCAGCAGACGGAAGTGAACTGTGAGACAATAGGGAAGGAACTGCAGTGACACCCAGTGATGATGTAAGAGTGGGAGGAGCCAGCTAACACAAGAAGTTATATCCACCCTTGCCTCCTCCTCCCCCTGAAGCGATTTTTTTACCAGGAGACGGGTCATCTGAAGATGAAGCACAGCCACAACATGAAACAATAATTCCACGAAGCAGTGAATTACAAGATCTCAAGAGACAAATGGAGGAAGCTATGAATGCTCTACATCACAGAATGAGACAATCATTGTCGACATTTGCGTCACATGTGAGGACTGAAAGATCTGTCCAGGAACTGGCCGAAAGTATTATAAAACCTTCAGCACCACCTTTAGGTGGTATAGGTAAAGGGTTGTGTCCACTACCATATGCGGACAGTTCTATGATTCCGCAAAGGTCTGGTAGGTGGTCAGGTGTAATCCGAGATGCCATATTAGAGGGAGATTGGCATCTGGCAGGTAACCTAGCTTTTCCTGTTTTGTTTAATCAACATGGTAATAATTATGAGCAACATGATTGGAAAATTTTACAACAAGTCAAAAAGACTGTGCAGGAGAATGGGATAAAGTCTGAAGCCACTAGGGCTGCATTAGATTGGATTTTTACAGCAGATGTTAATTCTCCACATGATTGTCGAAATTTAGCTAAATTGTTTTTATCTCCTTCACAGCAAATAATATGGGATAGAAAATGGTCTCGTCTTGCAGAATTGGAAGCCATGAGGGAAAGGGATCCACAAGATATGTTAAATGGTGTAACTCCAGAAATGTAGACAGGATTGGGGCATTTTCTAATGTAACTTTACAATTGCAATACCCTAGAGCGTTACACCATTTAGCAGCACAATTGGCTCGATAGCCATTTTATGCAATCCCTGATGATAGTCCAACTCCCTCATTTACAAATGTGAAACAGGTGTTAACAGAACCATATACAGCATTTATTGATCGATTATCAGCAGCTCTCACAGCTCAATCTAACATGAATGAGGATGCCAAACAAACAATGTTTAAACTGTTAGCCTTTGAAAATGCAAATGCAAAGACAAAATCTATTCTAGCTACATTGCCTAAGGAAGCCGGAGTTGGTGATATGATTGAATTAGCAAATTGGGCACAAAATAGTGCCCAAGGAAAATTAATTGCTCAAGCTGTATCGTCAGCAATGGCACCAACGACTAATCTGTTGGCTGCTGTAGTACAAAAGATAAGATCAAAAACATCTAGTGATAAGCCTGTCACAGGAATTTGTTACAAATGTGGGAAAAAGGGCCACCACAGGAGAAATTGTTCTGCTACTGTGTGGTGTGATCATTGTCAAAATAATAATCATGCTACTGAAATATGTAGGATAGCAAAAAACATGAATCAAAGAGCTAAGGGTCAGGAAAATGGCGATTATTGCATGATTTACGTAAAGTTAATGAGCAGATGTGGCCAATGGGTACATTATAACCAGGAATGCCATTGCCCACTATGTTGCCTCAAGATTGGCATATCTTAGTAATAGATTTGAAGGACTGATTCTTTACGATTCCTCTAGAGCCAGAGGATACGGTACAGTTTGCATTTACCCTACTGTCAATCAACAAAGCTGCACCAACGTCTAGGTATGAATGGGTAGTATTACCGCAAGGGATGAAAAATTCTCCCACAATGTGTCAACTTTATGTATCCTGGGCTTTAACCCCAATACGAGAGAAATTGTCAGATGCAATCATTTATCATTACATGGATGATATTTTCTTTTGTCAAAAAACACCCATTCAAGAAAATTTTATCACATTTATTGGTGAAACTCTTGGTGCCAAAGGTCTCGTGATAGCTCCAGAAAAAATACAGAAATCATCTCCATGGAAATATCTAGGTTGGCTAGTTCATGCCAAAACAATTAAACCGCAAAAGGTAGAAATCAAAACATCAATAGCAACCTTGAATGATGTGCAAAAATTGATTGGTGATCTGCAATGGGTACTAAATGTAGTGGGTATTACAAAGACATTGAACCACTAATGCCCCTTTTAAGTGGGACAGATGCCAATCAGCCTGTGACCTGGACTTCTGAACACAAGCAGGTTGTACAACAGCTAAGTACCAAAATTGTACAGCAGGTTGCAGATCGTTATTTAGGAAATGCACCTTTAGGTGTGGTAATTTACAATGACACATTGTATCCCTTTGCATTAATACTACAATGTTCTGCTTGGCAAAAGGAAAAAGGAGGAAAGTCAGCTGACATTTTGTCATCACCTAATGCCAAACAGAACAGCAAGCTGAATCAAACACCTAATGCCAGAACGAAAAATCAAGTAGCAATCCTGGAATGGTTGTTTCCACCTTTTACAGCACCTAAGAGTATATGGCAAAGAACGGAAGTAATCAGCCATTTGATAAAAAAGGGTTGCCAGAGATGCAAAGATGTTAGTGGCAGTGAACCAGATTGGATAAGTTTACCCATTAAATTAGAAGACTTAGAGTGGATGTTACAAAATTCTGAGACTTTACAGATATCCTTATTATGATATGAAGGTACATTACACAACAAAGTACCGGTGGATAAAAGATTAGGCTTTATTTTATGACAACATTGGATCCAAAGACCTAAAGTTATTCAACAACCTCTACAGGGTCAGACAGTTTTTACAGGAAAAAGATCCATGCGTGCTGCCTGTGTATGGAAGGAAAAGGATGAGTGGCAGCACCATGTTATAGAGGGAGATATACAGGATTCTCTGCAAACATTGGGGTTAGCAGCAATCACCTGGGCATTAATTAACTGGAAAGATTCACCAGTGAATATAGTATCTGACTCGCAATACTCAGTAGGAGTTGTAGAAGGAATTGAAGATGCATTAATCAGACCTCCTAATAATAAAAGCCTAGGAGAATTGTTTTTCCAGATTCAACAAGCAATTAATATTCAGACAGAACAGTGCTGCATCATCCACATCCATAGTCATTGCAATAACCTAGGATTGGGCGAAGGTAATGCTCTAGCTGATTCACTTGTCAGTGCCGCCATTCCTATCCCGGTTGATGCCTTTAACATGGCTAGAGAAAATCATTCTATGTTTCATCAAGCTGCTCGCGTTTTAAAGCGACAACTTAACTTGGGTGGACGCTCAAGGTATAATTAAATCGTGCGCACAATGTAGTCAACATGGAAAAGGGTTAGGACTAGGAGTGAATCCAAAGGGGTTGGGAGGTTGTGAAATATGGCAGATGGATGTCACACATGTACCTGAATTTGGGAAGCTTAAATATGTGCATGTGTGCATTGACACATTTTCAAAAATTATTTGGGCCACGGCACAGGCAGGAGAAAAAGCAATACATGTCATCAGACATTTGACTGTATGCTTTGCAGTAATGGCGGTGCCAAAATGTATAAAAACAGATAATGCCCCTGCGTATGTGGGAGGAAGAGTAGAGAAATTTTTGCAAACATGGGGAATTAAGCATGTAACAGGTATTCCGCATTTGTCCACAGTTCAAGTGATTGTGGAACGAGCACATAGAACAATTAAAGAATACCTTGCAAAGCAGAAAGATGTAACAGAAATAGATCCGCAGATAAGGTTAGGTAAAGTGCTTTTTACGCTTAATTATGTTAGTTTGGTAGCAGGCTTAGAGCAAGCATCTGTAGTAATTCATAATAGTGGTGTGAAAATGCAAGCTATGACTGAAATACAATTGCTTTATAAGAACCCCAAGACAGGATTATGGGACAGGATTATCCATTGCTATTTACTGGTCATGGTTATAGTTGTGTTTCCACAGATCAAGGTCCCTTATGGATTCCCAGTAAATGGACACGTCCAGCAGTCAAGTCGGTCAACCGAACACACGAGAGCAACAGCGAAGAGTAAAAAGCATTCTACTTCAACAACTTTGAACAGAAATTAACAAACCCAGCAAGAGGCTTCGTCCACAATATGTAGTTGCGAACATACTTGACCGACAAGGAATGAGGGGGGGGCTTGAGAATTGAATTCTGTTATAGTCGTTAATCATAATTGCAATTGTGTACATTGTAATTGTGCTTTGAATCTTTTATTAGAGTGTGGAGCTTGTGGCAATAGGTTGATAAGAAATAGTCACGTAATAGCAACTGAAGGTAGTCTTTGTGTTGCACATTTTCACCAGAATTTTGAGGATTTTTATATAGCAGCAGGTATCATATATAATCAGCCACATTTTTATCATTTTGGATCAGGAAGTGCTTTTCGCCAAGCTCAAGAAATTTGGTCCTTAAAATGTGTCATCCAGCAAGTTAAACAAGCCAACAAATCAAGGTTGATCGCTTTAAAATGTGGGGCCAGTTGACACAAATTAAAGGAAACAGATGATGTTCTTGGAAATTGATTTTCTCAACTTGGCATTACAGGCTGGCTAAAAACACTCCTGATCGAAGGAATACATATTTTAGTAGCTATTTTAGTAGTCGTGATTTTAATAAGATGTATGCTGTCTTGTGAAAAGAAAGGTTTAGAAAGAATTGTTTATGCAGCTTGGGTTGTGCAAAAAGAAAAAGGGGGAACTGTAGAAAATATTTTAGAAGAATCAGGGCATTCCGTGATCCTTGAGGCCTGTATGCACAACCCTGCCTACATGCCAAATGACAAAGATACAGTGACCTTGGCATGTTATGAGAAAATGGAATGTTAGCTGATAGATAAGAAAGAGAATGTGAAACAGGCGGTTTTAGCTGCAAAAGAAGGAGGGCTGCAGGGTATCAGGTAACAGCACATGGACAGAAACTTATAATCAATTAAGATAGAGAATATACCAAATGGACAGCATGTAGTAGCCAATTATATGTACACTTGTAGCGTGTGAACACAGATTGTGAGTATAAAGTAACATGTGGAAGCACAATAAAGTGAGCACTGACTCTACCTCTGTGAGGATACGTCTGTGACTCGAGGGGCTCTCCGATAGGGGGGAAATGTTGGAAAAGTGTAAGATTTTATTAGTCTGTTATATTAGTCTGTTATTAATCAAGTATAAATTCAGTGATTTTATAAACAGAAATATAATGGTTTTAAATTTTATTAGTTTCAAATTCGATTACTTTGGGTAAAGTGTGTTAATGATTGTTAGAAGTAGTGGTTATTTAGGTGAAAAGTTTTCTTTCGTTATAAGAACTGTGTGAAACTTATCCAAGCTAAGCTTGCACCTGCTGTTCAGATAAAGGCTGAGCCTGCAGTTGAAATTGCATACCAGAGTTAACTAAGCAAACAGAAGGAAGCTGGCGCCCAAGATATCACAAGTAGCCGATGAAGCCGATGAAGCATATGCATTAGTTGTAACCTGTTGAATATACATTAGATTATGTAACATGTAGGGAATAAATTGCGGTTGCGCTGTAACGGTTTTGGAACCAGATTTGGGTGTGTACCCCTGGTTCCTGGGGCCTTGAAATAAAGCACCACATATAACCTCTCCCGAGTGGTTATGTGTTCGTCTCTCTGCTAACAGTATGAGGACAGGATGAGAGTTGGACTTGTTCAGCCTGGAGAAGAGAAGGTGTTGCCTTCAGCGAAGGCATGGCGACCTGGTTCAGGAACAGGACGACGGCCAACCCCAGGCCGCTCGGGCCATCTGCTCACAGACACCAATGTGGTGGACAGCAAATGGCATTTATTGATAGATAACACAGGTTTATATAGCTAAGATTTACAACGTCACTTCCGCCTGCTTACATCATGAACTAAACGTTATTGGCTACTGGTGAGAGGTGCCCTATCCTTCCTTGCATTGCGAGATCTTCTGGCCACCGGACCTTAGCTAGCAACAAGAAGGCTCCAGGGGGACCTCGTAGTGGCCTTCCAGTACCCTGAAGGGAACCTATAGGAAAGATGAGGAGGGATTCTTTATCAGGGAGTGAAGAGATACAATGAGGGTTGATGGTTTTAAACTGAAGGACAGTAGATTTAGATTAGATATAAGGAAGAAATTCTTCACAATGAAGGTGGTGAGGCACTGGAACAGGTTGCCCAGAGAAGTTGTGGATGCCCCATCCCTGGAAGTGTTCAAGGCCAGGCTGGATGGGGCTTTGAGCAACCTGATCTAGTGGGAGGTGTCCATGCCCATGGCAGGGGGGTTGGAACTAGGTGATCTTTAAGGTCCCTTCCAACCCAAACTATTCTATGATTCTATGATTTTTCTTAGAGCACAAAACCTCTTGATTCCCATGCGTAAAAAAAATCAGGCAAGGAAGTCAGGAGACCAGCATCCTGAATAAAGATCTTCTGGTTGAGTTGAAGCACAAGAAGAAAATGCATAGGCAGTGGAAGCAGGGAGATGCATCCTGAGAAGAATATAGGTATGCTGCCTGGGTGTGTAGGGATGGGATCAGGAAAGCTAAGGCACAGCTAGAGGTGAATTTGGCAAGGGATATGAAGAATCATAAGAAGGGCTTCTACAGGTAGGTTGGTCAAAAAAAGGAAGATTAAAGAAAAGGTGCACCCCCTGACAAATGAGATATAAGACAGGGAGAAGGGTAAAGTACTCAACATTTTGCCTCTGTTTTCACTAATAATTGTTCTTTCCACATCTCTCAAGACCCTTAACCTCAAGGCAGGGACTGGGGGAACAAAGATCAGGTTTGAGACCACCTGAGGAACCTGATCATACACAAGTCCATGGGACCCGACAAGATGCATCACAGGGTCCAGAGGCAACTGGTAGATGTAGTTGCTAACTCACTCTCCATCATATTTTAAAGCCAAGCGTATCCTGGGCTTCATAAAAAGAAGTATGACCAACAGGTTGAGGGAGGTGATTCTTCCCCTCTACTCCCCTCTCATGAGACCTCACCTGGAGTACTTCATCCAGCTCTGGGATCCCCGGTACAAGAAAGACATGGACCTGTTGGAGCAGGTCCAGAAGAGGGTCATGAAAAATGATCAGAAGGCTAGAACACCTCTCCTATGAAGTAAGGCTGAGAGAGTCAGGGTTGTTCAGCCTGGAGAAGGGAAAGCTCAGGAAAGACCTTATTGCAGCCTTTCAATATATAAAGGGGGCTTATTAGAAAGACAAAGAGAGACTTTTTACCAGGGCTTATAGTGAGAGGACAAGGAGCAACTATTTTAAACTGAAAGAGAGCAGATTTAGATTAGATATAAGCATGAAATCCATAGATTCATAGAATTACCTGAGTTGAAAGGGACCCAAAAGCATCATCAAGTCCAACTCCTATCCCTACACGGGACACTCCCAACATTCACACTGTGTGACTGAGGGCATTGTCCGAATGCTTCTTGAATGCTGGCAGACTGAGTGCCATGACTGCTTCCCTGGGGAGCCTGTTCCAGTGCTCCACCACCTGCTGGGTGAAGAACCAACCTAATATCCAACCTAAACCTCCCTGGCACATCCTCCTGCCTTTCCCTCAAGTCCTATCATAGGTTGCAAGAGAGAAAAGATGAGCGTCTATTTTACCTCCTTCCCTTGTGAGAAGGCAGCAAATGGCTATGAGATCCCCTCTCAGTCTCCTCTTCTCCAGGCTGAACAGACCAAGTGATTTCAGCCACTCCTCATATGACTTCCCCTCTAGAAACTTCACCAGCTTTGTGGACCTCCTCTGGACACTCTCCAGCAGTTTTATGTCCTTTCTATACTGTAGTGCCCAAACCTGCACACAGTACTCGAGGTGGGGCCTCACCAGTGCAGAGTAGAGCGGGACAATCACTTCCCTCGATCAGCTGGCAATGCTGTGCTTGATACACCCCAGGACAAGGTTTGCCCTCTTGGCTGCCAGGGCACACTGTTGGCTCATGTTCAACTTGCTATTGACCAGAACCCCCAGGTTCCTCTCCGCAGGGCTGCTCTCCAGCATCTCAGACCCCAGTCTGTACATGTATCCAGGATTGCCGTGTCCCAGGTGTAGAACTTGGCACTTGCCCTTGTTAAATTTCATGCTGTAGGTGATTGTCCAGCTCTCCAATCTGTCCAGATCCCTCTGCAGGGCCTTTTTGCCCCTAAGAGTGTTGACGGCTCCCCTCCAGTTTTGTATCATCAGCAAATTTTGTCAATAAACCTTCAAGTCCTTTGTCCAGGTCATTTATGAAGATATTGAAGAGCACTGGCCCCAGGATGGATCCCTGTGGGAGCCCGCTAGTGACTGGATGCCAGCCCAATGTAACTCCATTCACTATGCCTCTTTGAGCCTGACCCATCAGTCAATTGCACACCCATTGTATTATGTGTTTATCCAGCTGTATGCTGGACATTTTGTTGATGAGAATACTGTGAGAAACAGTATCAAAGGCCTTGCTGAAATCCATAAAAATTACATTGACCAGTTTTCCCTGGTCGACCAGGTGAGTGACCCTGTCATAGAAGGAAATTAAGTTTGTAAAGCAGGACCTTCCCCTTATGAACCTCTGCTGGCTGGGACCAAAGACTTTGTTGTCTTTTAGGTGTTTTTCAGTAGCTCCCAGAATAATCTTCTCCATAATCTTCCCAGGCACTGAAGTGAGACTGACAGGCCTGGGGTCATCCCTGCTGCCCTTCTTGAAGATTGGGACAACTTTTGCCAGCTTCCAGTCAATTGGTACCCCCCCAGATTCTCAAGAGCATTGAAAAATCATTGAGAGAGACTTCGTTATGACATCACCCAGCTCTTTAAGTACTCTTGGATGAATCCCATCAGGCCCCATCGACTTATAGGGATCCAGGTGGAGCAGCAGATCTCCTTTTACGATCATGTGACTCGCCTGGTGGATGAGAGGAAGGCTGTGGATGTGGTATACTTGGATTTCAGTAAGGCCTTTGACACGGTCCCCCACAGTAGACTCCTAGGGAAGCTGGCAGCTCGTGGCCTAGATGGGAGCACTTTGTGCTGGGTTAGGAATTGGCTGGATGGCCGAGCCCAAAGAGTGATGGTAAATGGTGTTTCATCCAGTTGGCGGCTGGTCACCAGTGGTGTCCCCCAGGGATCGGTATTGGGTCCCGTCCTGTTTAATATCTTTATTGACGATTTGGATGAGGGGATTGAGTCCATCATCAGCAAATTTGCAGATGATACCAAGCTGGGAGGAAGAGTTGATCTGCTAGAGGGTAGGATGGCCCTGCAGAGGGACCTGGACAGATTGGAGAGCTGGGCCGATTCTAAT
Source organism: Tapera naevia (assembly GCA_033556795.1). Lineage (NCBI taxonomy): Eukaryota > Metazoa > Chordata > Aves > Cuculiformes > Neomorphidae > Tapera > Tapera naevia. The sequence continues at coordinate 3,542,309 of JAUMJJ010000004.1, read as the reverse complement.
GGGATGATGTTTAATAAGTCCAAATGCCGGGTACTTCATTTTGGACACAACAATCCCATGCAGAGATACAGACTGGGGACAGAGTGGCTAGAGAGTAGTCAGGTAGAAAGGGACCTGGGAGTGCTGGTGGACAGGAAGCTCAACATGAGCCAGCAGTGTGCCCAGGTGGCCAAGAAGGCTAATGGAATCCTGGCCTGCATCAGGAATAGTGTAGTAAGCAGGACCAGAGAAGTTATTGTCCCCCTGTACTCGGCACTGGTCAGGCCTCACCTTGAATATTGTGTCCAGTTCTGGGCCCCTCAGTATGGGAAAGATGTTAGGATACTGGAATGTGTTCAGAGGAGGGCAACGAAGATGGTGAGGGGGCTGGAGCACAAGCCCTATGAGGAGCGACTGAGGGAATTGGGGCTGTTTAGCCTGGAGAAGAGGAGGCTCAGGGGAGACCTCATTGCTCTCTACAACTACCTAAAAGGAGGTTGTAGTCGGGCAGGGGTTGGTCTCTTCTCTCAGGTGACCAGTGGCAGAACCAGAGGGCATGGACTTAAGCTTCGTCAGGGAAAGTTTAGACTTGATGTGAGGAAAAAATTCTTCACTGAAAGGGTGATTGGCCATTGGAATGGGCTGCCCAGGAAGGTGGTGGAGTCACCTACCCTGGAGGTGTTTAAAGGGAGACTGGATGAGGCACTGAGTGCCATGGTCTAGATGATGGTTGGTGTTAGTGTTAGGTTATAGGTTGGACTTGATGATCTCAGAGGTCCTTTCCAACCTTATGATACTGTGATACTGTGATACTGTGATACTAAGCTAAGAACAGCATCTACTGTATGTTTTGATTGAAACAGTGCTTTCAAAGCATATATGAACAAAAACATATGGAAAGTCAGAAGGCTACACACAGATCTGGACCCATTGACATATATGGGATTTATTTGCCCTGACTTCAAGGAGAATGAACAGAGGTTGACTGCCAGTATAAGTTTAACGTCTTGTTAGAGCTGAAGCAATCAGGGAGGGCAATGCAAAACTATTTTTTTTTCATTTCACATTCAGAACATCTTTGTCTAATGATTATCTGCTGCTTTGGAAACCAGTTGTGTATGAACATATTTTCAATGAGAAATTTGAGTTACAGATATTAAAAATTAGACTCCCAAAATGAGACTTCACTGATCAGAAAATTATTTCCTTATCTCTATGGTTTTGTTGACACTAACAAGATGTCTTTTCCTCTGATGCAAGTCTATGAGTAGTTGAACAGGAGAGGTTGCTTCTCCTATATTTTATAATTCATCTCAAACATCATCTTAGCCTCTTTTCCTTAAAAAGGCAGGAAGCAAATATTGTTTGTCTTTATTAGAACACCCAAATATATTTTTTTGCATAAATTTCTGGGTATCTAAATGCTCTGAATTGCTTAAACAAGTGCCTCTTAAACTGATGTTGGATGTCTTGATATAATCCAAATTCATTTGGCCAGAGAATCTCAGGATAATAAGTGTTATTTTATTTTCATTTTTTCCTTGTTTTTAGCATAAAAACTTTCATTTCTCTGCATTGAGATTAATATCCTTAGTCCTGGAAAAACATTGCTCTTAGAAGCAGCTCCCAGGGCTCAGTGTTGGGTCCAGTCATATTCAATATTGTTATCAATGATCTGAACGAAGGGATTGAGCATACCTGGTGGCACAAGAGCAGGCCATCCCCGTATGCCATAAAATGAGTCAGCGGGGAAGAAAACCAGTTTGATTGAGTAAAGAGCTTTGTATTGATCTCAGGAAGAAGAGGAATGTTTATGACCTTTGGAAGAGGGGGCAGGAGTCCCAGGAGGACTACAAGGGTGAGGTGATATCATGTAGAGAGAAAATTAGAAGCGTTAAAGCCCAACTGGAACTCCAACTGGTCAGTTTGGTGAAAGATAATAAGAAATGTTTCTTCAAATATATTAACAACAGAAGGACCAAGAAGAATCTCCCTCCTTTACTGGATGCAGGAGGGACAGTAGTGATGAGGGATGAGGACAAGGCAGAGGTACTTAATGCCTTCTTTGCCTCAATCTTTAATAGTAAAGTGAAATGTCATTGGGATACTCAGCCCCCTGAGCCAGAAGTCAGTGAGAATGAAGCTCCAACAACCCAGGAGGATTTGGTTAGAGACCTACTTGACCAATTAGACATACACAAGTCTATGGGGCCAGATGGGATCCACCCAAGGGTATTGAGGGAACTGGCATAGGTCCTCTCCAAACCCCTTTCCCTCATTTTCCGGCAGTCCTGGCTGACTGGGGAAGTGCCACTTGACTGGAGACTGGAAAATGTGACACCGATTTACAAGAAGGGTCAGAGGGAGGATCCAGGGACCTACAGGCCTATCAGTCTGACCTCGGTGCCGGGGAAGGTCATGGAGCATCTTGAGTGCTGTCACAGAGCACATACAGGACAACCAGGTGATTAGACTCAGTCGACATGGGTTTATGAAAGGTAGGTCCTGCCAGACAAACCTGATCTCCTTCTATGACAAGGTTACCTGGTCAATGAACGAAGGAAAGGCTGTGGATGTGGTGTACCTGGACTTCAGTAAAGCCTTTGACACCTTTTCTCTCAGCATTGTGCTTAAGAAACAGGCTGCCATTAGCCTAGATGGGCACACCCTCTGCTGGGTAAAAAACTGGCTGGATAGCCGGGCCCAGAGGGTGGTGGGAAATGGAGTTACATCCAGTTGGAAACCAGTCACGAGTGGTGTTCCCCAGGGTTCAGTGCTGGGTCCAGTCCTGTTCAATATCTTTATCATTGCTCTGGACTAAGGGATCAAGTGCACCCTTAGCAAGTTTGCAGATGACACTAAGCTGGGTGGCAGTGTTGATCTGCTTGAAGGAAGGGAAGCTCTGCAGAGGGATCTGGACAGGCTGGATCAATGGGCTGAAACCAACAGGATGAGGTTCAACAAGACCAAGTGCCGAGTCCTGCACTTGGGATACAACAGCCTCATGCAGCGTTACAGGCTTGGGGAAGAATGGCTGGAGAGCTGCCTGGAGGAGAGGGACTTGGGGGTGTTGGTTGACAGCGGTCTGAATATGAGCCAGCAGTGTGTGCAGGTGGCCAAGAGGGTCAATTGCCTCTTGGCCTATATCAGAAACAGCGTGGCCAGCAGGACCAGGGCAATGATTGTGCCCCCGTACTTGGTATTTGTGAGGCCACACCTCGAGTACTGTATTCAGTTTTGGGCCCCCCACTACAAGAAGGACATTGAAGGGCTGGAGAGCATCCAGAGAAGGGCAACGAGGCTGGTGAAGGGGTTGGAGAACAAGTCCTACAAGGAGTATCTGAGGGAACTGGGGTTGTTTAGCCTAGAGAAGAGGAAGCTGAGGGGAGACCTCATCACTGTCTACAACTACTGAAAGGAAGTTGTGGCGAGGTGGGTGTTGATCTCTTCTCTCAAGAGATAGACGACAGGACAAGAGGAAATGGCCGCAAGTTGCGCCAGGGGAGGTTCAGATTAGACATCAGGAAAAATTTCTTCACTGAAAGGGTGGTCAGGCATTGGCACATCTGCCCAGGGAGATGGTGGAGTCGCCATCCCTGGAGGTGTTTAAAAGGTGGGTAGATGAGTTTCTTAGGGACATGGTTTATTAAGGGGACAGGTATGGTTGGACTTGATGATCTCAGAGGTCTTTTCCAACCAGATGATTCTATCATTCTATGACCTCTTGAGTGGATGAAATGCAAGATGGGGTCTGGGGGAGAAAAGTCCCTCCCACTGCAAGAGAAGATCAGGTTCAAGGCCACCTGAGGAACCTGAACATGTATATATGACCCGATGAGATGCATCCAAGATTCTAGGAGAAGGGCAACCTTGTGCCCATTTTTAAAAAGGGTAGAAAGGAGGACCCTGGGAACTACTGACCTGTCAGCCTCACCTCTGTGTCTGGGAAAATCATGGAACGCATCCTCCTAGAAGCCATGCTAAGGCACGTGGAGGACAGGGAGGTGATTTGAGACAGCCAGCATGGCTTCACCAAGGGCAATTCCTGCCTGATCAAACTAGTGGCCTATAATGGAGTGTCTACATCAGTGAACAAGGGAAGAGCTATGGATATCGTCTGTCTGGACTTCTGTAAAGCCTTTGACACAGTGCCTCACAACACCCTTATCTCTAAATTGAAGAGATATGGATTTGATGGGTGGACTGTTTAGTGGATAAGGAATTGATTGGATGGTCTCATCCAGAGGGTAGTGGTCAACAGCTCGAGGTACGGATGAAGTGATCCCCTTCAGGGATCTGTATTGGGATCAGTCTTGTTTAATATCTTCATCAATGACATAGGCAGCGGGATTGAGTGCATTCTCAGCAAATTTGCAGATGACACCAAGCTGAGTGGTGTAGTTTATACACCTGAGGGAAGGGATGCCATCCAGAGGGACCTGGACATGCTTAAGAAGTGGTCTCATTTGAACCTCATGAGGTTCAAGAAGGGCAAGGTCCTGCGCCTGGGTCGGGGTAAATCTTGGTATCAATACAGGCCAGGGGATGAAGGGATTGAGAGTAGTACTATAGAGAAGGACTTGGTGTTACAAGTGGATGAAAAGTTTGACATGAGCCAGCAATGTGCGCTTGCAGCCCAGAAGACCAACTGTGTCCTGGGCTGCATCAAAAGAAGCGTGGCCAGCAGGTTGAAGAAAGTGATTCTGCCCCTCTTTTCCCATCTGGTCAGACTCCACCTGGAGTACTGCATCCAGCTCTGAAGTCTTCAATATTGGAAAGAAATGGATTTGTTGAAGTGGTTCCAGATGATAGCCACAAAAATGATCAGAGGAATGATACACCTCCCCTATGAGTAAAGGCTGAGAGAGCTGGGATTGTTCAGCCTGGAGAAGAGAAGGCTCTTATTGCAGCCTTTCAGTACTTAAAGGGGGCTTATAAGAAAGATGGGGACAGATTTTTTAGCTTTTTTAGCTTGCTGCCATAGGACAAGGAGCAATGGTTTTAAACTAAAAAAGAATAGATTTAGATTGGATATAAGGAAGAAATTTTTTACATTGAGGGTGATGAAACACTGGAACAGGTTACCCAGAGAGATGGTAGATGCCCCGTCCCTGGAAACATTCAAGGTCAGATTGGACGAGGCTCTGAGGAACCTGATCTAGTTGAAGATGCCCCTGCTCACTGCAGGGGAGTTGGACTTGATGACCTTTAAATGTCCCTTCCAACCCAAACCATTGTATGATTCTATGATTCCTTCAGTACTCTGGGATGAATCCCATCAGGCCCCATGGACTTGTGTACATTCAACTGATATAGCTTACAATTTCAGCAGGTGGCTCATAGATAAGGCCAGACTGGAGCAGGTACACCTCTAAGGGACTGTGGTTTGTGGATAAGTCCAAGTTGGAGCAGGGGAAAGGGAATGAGTTCATTGTAATGTTGAACACTATGGTCTGGTCCAGAGGGACCAGGAGTGGAGATCATAACAGATATACCTTTACATTGTTGTAACCCATTCAATTTGTTATAGGAGTTACTATATAAAGAACCACCCAGACCAATAGATGACAAGCCTTACAAGTGCAGCAGTGACCTAACCTGATCTGGCTTTGGTGCCCAATAACTCCACATAATACACCACCTCTCCTGTCCTGAGTGACCACTGAAAGAGATGGAGCCCAAAGCCATGGACTAAATGAACTCAGTGGACATTTTATGGACATTTATGGACAATTTTACAGACATTTTATAGGGGTGGTCCATAGACTAAGGGAATGATATCTGCCCATTATATCAAAGGCTGAGAAGGGGAGTGGAGGTTAACAAGAATGTATTGGATAATGTGAGACCTGAGCATAATGTAAATGCTGTGGAATAAGGGGTGGAGAATGCTTTTTTTTCTTCACAGTAGCTTGTATGGGGCTATGTTTTGTAGTTGCAATGAAAACAGTTTTGATAGCACACCAATGTTTTAGTTATCGCTGAGCAGTGCTTACACATCATCAAGACCTTTTCCGCTTCTCAGACAACTCCACCAGCAAGTAGGCTGGGGATGCACAGTAAGTTGTGAGGGGACATAGCAAGGACAGCTGACCCCAACTGACTAAAGGTATATTCTATACCATATGACATCATGCTCAGCAATAGAAATGTGGGGGAAAAGAAGGAAGGGGGAGACATTCAGAGTTCATTTGTCTTCCCAAGTAATCATTAAGTGTGATGGAGCCCTGCTTTCCTGGAGATGGCTAAACACCTGCGTGACAATGTGAAGTAGTGAACAAATTCCTTATTTTGCTTTGCTTGCACATGTAGGCAGGTTTTTTTTTTTTAACTTTTTAAACTCTCTTTATCTTGTGGCGATTTGACCTTGGCTGGATGCCAGGTGCCCACCAAGCCGCTCTATCACTCAGCCTCCTCAACTGGACAGGGGAGAGAAAATATAACAAAAGGCTTGTGGGTTGAGATAAGGACAGGGAGATCACTCACCAATTACTGTCACAGGCAAAACAGACTCAGCTAGAGAAAATTAATTTAATTTATTACCAGTCAAATTAGAGTAGGATAATGAGAAATAAAACCAAATCTTAAAACACTTTCTCCTCAGCTCCCACAGGGGGACAGGGAATGGAGGTTGCTGTCAGTTCATAAATCTTTGTCTCTGCCGCTTCTTCCTCCTTACTCTCTTCCCCTGTTCCAGCACAGGTTTCATCTCATGGGGAACAGTCCTCCACAAACTTCTCCAATATGGGTCCTCCCCATGTGTTGTAGTTCTTCACAAACCACTCCAGAATAGGTCCTTCAGGAACGGACTCCCCCAGCATGGGTACCCCATGGGTTCACAGGTTCTGCTAGGAGCCTGCTCTAGTATGGGCTCTCTGTGGGGTCTTAGTCCTTCAGACACATCCACCTGCTCCAGAGTGGGGCCCTCCACAGGCTGCAGAGTCGATTTCTGCTCCACTGTGGACGTCTATGGGCTGCAGGGGGACAGCCTGCCTCACCATGGTCTTCAACAGGGGGAACTCTACTCTGGTACCTGGAGCACCTCCTTCACTGACCTCGGTGTCTGTGTAGTTATTTCTCTCACATATTCTCACTCCTCTCTTCCAGTTGTGGTTGCACAGCAGATTGTTTTTTTTTTTAAGTATTCTATTACAGAGGTGCTACCACCATCGCTGATTGGTTCAGCCTTGGCCAGCAACAGGTCCATCTTGCAGCTGTCTGATACACTACTCCTTAACCAAACTAGTGGTAGTTTGGTACAGATTCCAAAGGAGATAAAGGCCTAAGCCGTAACTGGGTCAAGAAATTCCCTAGTTGCAACCTGTTCTCTGAAAAGTCACAATGGAACAGAGTGACGCATTGAGCATTGATGCATATGAGCTTGGAACACTGATCATTTGATTAACACATGAATAACAGGTGGCTTTTCCAAGACTCATTTTTCAGGGAACAAAGTTGTTAAAAGTAGTTTCATGCTTACTTTTTCCATTACACATAATTTGACTACAAGCCAACCACTTTATTCCATAAATATGACAGCCTAAGTGAGCCTTCTTTGAGCTCTCCCTGCTAAGCAGCTGATTGCATGGTGGTGATCTACCCTTGAGCTGGGAAGCCTCTCATGGTTGCTCCTCGAGTCAGAGCAACCTTTCACCAACAGCAGATCTTTGGTAAGTGAGCGATATCACACATAACCTTGTATTATAATGCACTAAGATTTTGTATTGGTAACTTCTATTTTTGTCTTGATAACATTGCTTTTGTCTTGGTAACTTTGATACTGTCTTGATAGTTTTGAATCATTGTTATATCCTTTGTGTGGTATATTAGAGTGAAACTTGACATTGAACTTTGCTAAATTATGTTTTCACATCATATTTCAATAAAATTATTTCTGCTGATCCTTTTGACAGTGGTTCTTTTGGCAGTCTAAATCACCCATTTGTGACAAATTGGTGTAGTTGGCAGGATCCTAAATCAGGTATCGCAACACCACTGTCTGTGGAGTTATCAATGGTGGATGTGTGTCACAAGTTCTTTTTCCTCTAAGAGGAATAAACAAGTTGCGTGTCAAAGGTAGGGCTAGCTGATGGTCCCAGAAAACAGCAGGGTAGTAAGAGATAAAATGACCTTCTGCCATACTTGGAATAATTAAATGGCTAAGGGTAAAGAGCTAGCTGGGCTTTCTTGGGAAAGCAGGATTGCGTTGGTTCTGCATTGGTTCTTTCTGTTAAAAAAACAAACAAACCAAGAAGATCAAGGCATGATTTTTAGAGCGGTTTGCAACCCACTGTCAGAAGATCAACCAGTTATAATAATCTTTAAGTACATATTGGTTTCCTGTTCTGGTTTGAGCTAAAGCAGAACAAATGCTCTAACTTTTCAGCTAAGCCTCATCTAAGTAATTTCATTTTCTGGAATTTAACTATATGTTTTTCAGACAGTGTCTGCCTCTACAAATGATAATATTTGGTATTTATGATTATCACCAAAGTAATGGGGCATCGGTATGCAGAAAGGTCATTACTTACATCTATCCCTATGGAGCTGAAGGTCATCCTCACTGGTGGAATGACATAAGTCAAAGGGACAAAAAAGGGTCACATCTGCAGGGAGGAGTGGACAGGACAGGTGACCCCAAACTGACCAACAGAGTATTCCATCCCATATACATCATACTCAGTGTAAAACTGAGGGATAATGAAGGTCAAATACTCTTCTTTGATGGTCAGCATCCAGCATGAACTCCACCGATCTTTTTTGCCCTGATCCTGATCCATGTGTTCCTGAATCCAATTCCTGAGTCCAGCTCCCATTTGCTGCTGAGTCCAGCCTAGAACCTTTCCCCACATATGCTCTGCCAGCATCTGTGGTGACATAGTCATCGGGGGGGGCGATTTTGTGTATTTGTATATATTTTATTATTTTCTTAATAATATTATTTTCCTTATTATTGTTGTTTTATTAAAGCTGTTTTAGTTTTATTTTCCAACCCACAAGTCTCTTTTCCCTTTCCCCTTTCCCTGTCATATGGAGGGGGTGGATTGGGACAACTGCTCACATTTAGCAATTGATCAAGCCAGGCTGGGGCTAAACCATGACAGTCCTATAGGGGAATGTGTCTCTTCTGTGAGTATGAAGATTCTAATTCTATTCTAAAGCTAGATGCTGTGAATACACCTCTCTGTTTGTTCCTTTTTCTTAAAACAGACTACTTATATTATCAATATAATTACCTTCTCTAAACTTTTACCTTGATCTGTTTAACTCCCTCTACCCATGTCACTTGTTCTACATACATCTCAACAGTGAAGCCAGCCAATAAGAGTCTTTTTTTTGAAAGATCAAAACCAGCAGACTCTTCTTCCTCTGCTGATGCTACAGAGGTGTCCTCTCTCTCAGGCTGCAGTCCTTCAGGAAAAATGTGCTCCAGTGTGGTTTCCATTTGCTTTCCTCCAGTCCTCAGGCACTTTTCCCAGTTGCCATGATCGATCAAAGATTATCAAGAGTGACTTCACAATGACATCTTCCAGTTCCCTCAGCACTTGTGGGTCCATCCCATTAGGGCCCATGGACCGGTTTGCTTAAGTATTCCCTGACCTGATCCTCTTCCCCTAAGGTTACATCCTCCTTGCTCCAGATTTCCCCCCGGTCATGAACTTTGATTGATTGTGGCAACTGGGAAAAGTGCCTGAGGACTGGAGGAAAGCAAATGGAAGCCACACTGGAGCAGTAACTTTGTAAAGCATGGGTTTAGGCTTAAATTATCTCCAAATGTGGAGATTTTCTGTTAACTTTTTGCAAAAGTTAAGGTTTATACTTCCTTTACTTCTTTTTAACCTCGATGATTATTGATTATTTCTTTTTTTTTTTTCCCCTCCTAACAAGTAAATCTTCCCTGTCTTTCCTAAGTAATGGAAGTGGAGCTGAGTTGGTTAGAAAGTGAGCTTCTGCACATGATCTCTTCCGAGATAGCCAGGAGAGAGTGTGTTATTTAAAATAAACTCTGATTTTAGCAAGACTTTTCAGTCAAGCACTGATCCAGGCAAGAACTACAGGATTTAAGAAGATTCTGGTAGAGTAGAAAAGTATCTTTAAAAAACGTGTTCCTTCTGTACACAACTTCCAGGTGCTTATAAACTAAGATATGGTCTCACTCCAAGAACTTTGAAAAGAAGTTAAACTTTTTAACAGTTTAATCTTGCGTGATGTTAGCTACTGTTAACTGAATAGTGTAGTATGAACCAAGTGAAGGCAGCTAGTCTGATTCTCTGTGCTGTGCTTATTCCAGAATGCAGTCCAGTTTTGGTGTCTTGCCACTACTGAACAGCACTTTTCCAAGTGACTTTGATTAATGATATATTACTTAGTGAAGGGCACTTTTAGTGTCCTACCTTAAAGTGTGAGGTAGACCTACCCATGTATGCAGTCCTTTATTCCCCCTTCATGGAAGGAATGGTTCTGTGGAGTATTTAAGTCCCCATCCCCCCCAAAACGAAAACTATTTAAAAGAATACTGAAATTACTGTAAATTACTGTCAAGTAAATGCTTTCATCAGTATTATAAGGAACATGTCCCTTCTTTGTGTACTGTGTGTACCAACAGATACACTCAGGACTTACACAAAAAGCACCAATAGCCTCATCATGATCCCTGCTCTGACTGATCAGGGTAAAGGTGTGTTAGTGAGTTTGGTGGGTTGACCGTGGCTGGCTGCCAGGTGCTCACCAAGCAACTCTCTCACTCCCCATCCTCAGCAGCACAGGGGGAGAAAATGCAATGAAAAACCTCATGGGGCAAGATAAGGACAGGGAGACTGCTCACCAATTACTGTTGATAAAAGTGGCCCTAAACAGCGCCTTGGATTTGACAAGAGAGTCAATGTATGGACAGATTCTAAATATACCTTTGGAGTTGTGCATGCCCATGGAGCCATATGAAAAGAGGGGGCTTTTAACAAGGGACTGGGATCAAGCACACAGAACAAATTCAAAAATTACTAACCAGCGTTCAGACACCTACAGAAGTGGCTATTATGCGTTGTAAGGCACTTCAGTTGGAGACATCTGATATTTGATTGGGAAATCAATTGGCTGCTAAAGCTGCTAAAGAGGCTGCAGAAACAGGCATCATGGCTTTAGTGACAGAGAAAGAAATAAAATTTCCAGAAACACCTCCTAGATATGATAATAAGGATTTTAGATTGATTAAGACATTACAGACAAAAGAGCAAAAGAGTGGGTGGTTTGTCACATCCACTGGGCAGGTGGTAATTCTTCCTTTTCTTTTAAAGGAATTGGCCAAAAGGGAACATGTTAAAGTACATCGGGGAACAGAAAATCTTTTAAAACACTTAAAGAAAGTAGTTATAGGGAGATCCACGATGGAAATAGTTCGTTCAGTTACAGAAAAATGTGGTGCATGCCAAAGAAACAATACCAATACCAATACCAGTAATTGAGTAATGCTTGGGAATATTAAGGAAGGAAATTCAACAAGGTCCTCATTTTGTGGCAGAAGTAATCAAAAAACTAAGTAGTATTTTGGGAATATCCTGGGATTTGCATATGCCTTATAGGCCTCAGTCTAGTGGGAAAGTGGAAAGGATTAATTATGCCTTGATGTTGCAGTTGAGCAAAATATATTAGGAAACCTCTATGACCTGGGTAAAAGCTTTACCTTTAGCATTATTAAGAATTTGAATTCAACCTCAATGAGGAGGCCTTAGCCCATATGAAATATTGTATGGGAGGTCTTACCAGATGCCACATGTCCCAGGAGATATCACTGTTAATGGAAGTTTGGACATTAATAACTATTTGATATCTTTAGGAAAGACTCTTCAGGAATTGCAGAAATTTGGGACTGTTAACAAATCCCTAGAGCTTGATACATCAGCACATCCATTCCAGCCTAGAGACTGGGTGTATGTCAAGTCCTGAGACTCAGAACCATTAACTCCTTGGTGGAGAGGACTGTACCAGGCACTTTTGACTACATACAAAGCTGTGAAGTTGGCTGGAAAAGGATCCTTGATTCATTATGCACGGATTAAGAAGGTTCCTGCTTCATGGACCACAGAACAACAATCCCCAACTGCTCGCCACAAGGGAAGCAAACTGGTACCAAAGCCAGCGTGGAAAATCCAATGGGACTCAGGGAACCCACTAAAGATAAAGATTCCAAGAATTAGATCATGATGAATTTGGGGGTTATGTTTCAAATGTTTATCATTACAATAATAACTGTGGGAAAAGGGGTAGATTGTAAGGACAATAGCATATTGGAATTGATAAAAGGTTTTGGTAAAATGAATAGACCTCCTAATGTGACAGCCTGCCTACTCATGCCACATTCCACCTCAGATCACATTCCTTGGGGATCTTTAAAAATGGATAATGTCACCAATGGCTAAAACAGACTAACACGAGCTATTATTTTGACAGCCAAAACCGATGCAGACAAAGAGGGAGTGACGTAGTGCAGGATGCAACACTTTGGAGGTCAATAAGTAACAGATTTGGGCATTGTGCTAGCACTCTTTGTCCAAAGGGGGTCCACCCCGTTAGAACATAATTTCTTAGATTGGGTTGCAGGATACAGCGAGGCACGAGTCGCTGCTGGATTAATGACCCTGTGTGTTACCAACCGCAGCAGTGATGTGACTGAATTACCAGAATGTAATATCTTGAGAAAAGGCTCTGGAACTTGGGATAGAAAGTTACAAGGAGATGGGAGATATATTTCTCCCCTGAATTGGTGCTTTAAATGGGGAAAGAAAGATAAATTTGATTACCCCAAGTTGGCCTGGAACTGTGCACAGAAAATCATGTGACTGTATCAGGGGCAGATGTAATGATGACAGCCTTTCATTGATTGTAAAAAGAGCATTAGAATTGCGAGAAACCTGTCTCAACATCTCCAACTGTTCACAGGTCAAAGTGCCAGGCCCCGAATACAGCGTATGGGGATTGGAAAGTGGGTCTTGGACTACCAGATTATCTTTTACTGAAGGAAATACACTTGTAACCTTAGGCCTATCTGTGCTCTATCTGAAAGCGAAGCCCTATAAGCCATCGGCATTGGGGAAGAACCAAAAGAGTCAGTGAGGAGGAAAACTGGCAAGGGCTGAGCACATCCACTGAGGTAGGATGGGCATTACAGAGTTTTACTCCTGGGATTGACTGCACTGGAAAATAGGATTCTAATTGAAAATCTCACCTAGCAAGTGGAACCACTGGCTGGTTCTGTTGCCAAAGGATTCAAATTGATCAGCCAGCAGGTACAAGACAATACTAAGGCAGCGTGACAGCACCACCTGGTTTTAGATTTATTGGAGGCCAAAGAGCACGGAGTTTGTGGGCATCTGAAATTGGACACAGATCACCGTTTCATCCATATCCCAAATGTAACAGAAGATCTTAAAAAGCAGAGAACAAATTCAGGTTGTTGCCCTACGAGCTCGGGATCTTAGAGAAGATGCAGAAAGTAATTGGCTGAAGAAATTTTAAGCCATATAAGGTGGAATATTGCTGACTGGGTGGCTTGTTTCCTTGTTACAAACTTTAGTGTTAATCACTCATAATAGGGATCATCTTTTTAGTATTAAGTTATGTAAAATGCATAGTTTTGAAAAGGATTGTATTTCTAGAATAGAGTAAGGTAAACAATGTTCATATTATTTTGCTTTGCCTGTATCTGTGAGAAGAAGGGTGATGTGGACCTTTAGATGAGAATCAAAGGTCTAACAAGAAAAGGAGGAATTTGATACAAGAAGCGGTTGTTTTTGCAGAGAATGGAATATTTTGACTTACGTCGAGTTGTTTTTCTGTAGAACTGGTTTTCTAACTCACTTCAGTTAAGCGATATCTAAGTGGCAGTATTTGTGAAATTTAAACAGACACAGACTGTGTTTTTTTAAATAGTGCTTTTTCCAGACAATACTTTACTTATCTAAAGAACTCACGGTCAGACAGAGAACTAGCTTTAAAGCTCTAATGAGCAGAGACTTGGCTGTTGTGAAGTTCATAATAAAATTAAGATTAGTCCTTGGAAAGTAGTAGAATATGCATGAGATTGATGGGAGAATTTATACACACGCATGTAAGTGGGATATATATTCTGTCCCCAGCTCTTGTCTCGTTGCACATGATTGATGGAATTCATTCCCTCATGCTGCCCAGCGCTGAAATAAAAGATGCTGCTTCCTAAAACTCCAAAACGATTCTTAGAGAGTTTATTTGCTGGCATTTTCAGCACGACTATTTTTTTAATACTACCTCTAGCTTCCTTTCCTTAAAGATTCCTTACTGAAGTCTTGAAATTTTTGTATTAAACATAGTGTTCTGATTCAGTACTGGATGAAGCATCAGTACAATATTGCACATGTTTTAGTAAATGGCTTGGTATTGGGCAAACTCGTCGAGGATCGGCAGCAGGAATGGTAAGTTCTGCAGTTGGGTGCTTGTTTGAGATGGGCAGCGAAACCCCCGAGAGAGGGAAGGCTCAAGAGAGAACCGCTGCAGCACGAGTCTCCGCAACCCTGGAAGCAGCAGCTGTCACGTGGGTGGCTGACAGTGCGGGAGATTTAAACTTCTCCTTGGGGCATGGCTCATCCATTAATTGGCCTAGCTCCTTAAACTCCTTTTTAATTACTCTGGAGCCCCTCTTATCAAGTTCATCACTGCCAGCTTGTACAATCAACAGGGGATAATAATCTGAGGGTTGAATTAAATCCGTGAATCTCTTAGTGATATCCCGTATCTGGGCTTCAGGAAGGCAGCAGACTTCCCTGTGGGATGGGTCCGGCCTACATATAGGGCCCCGTGTTCCTTTCAAAAGGGAGTCACCTATTACAACTACCCTCCTTTTCTTTTTAGTACTCAAAGTTCTGACCTGCCTGACAGACGGAGCAAAATCGAGAGGTTCCCCAGTCAAATTGTCTTCATCACTATCATCAACCCGAGCCTCAAATTCCAGAACACCAAACTTGCTTTGTAAGGGCAACTGAAAAGTTGGCATCTTGAAGGGAGTCGGAGGATGGGAGGGAAATCTATTACTCCCATGAGAGCAGACCTGCTCCCATTCCTCCTCAACAACTAGGTCCCTCCCCTCATCCTGTCGGTGAGAAATACACAGTTCCTCTGTCTCCTGGGAGGCATCACTGGGGGCAGAAAGGATGCGACTCCACGAGTCTATCTCCCTTTTGCTATCACAAATGCTTCTCAGCCTCTCTACCTGATCCTTAAGCTCTGCAACCATAAGCAGCAGATCGCTGATCTGTTCACACCTCATGCCGGTGTTTTTTGGGTTGTCCTCAGGTACCATGAGCAGGCTAAGACATTCCCTGCAGTCCACAGTTTGGACACTTGCATCCCTCAACGGAGTCACTGTTTCACTGTTTGAATAGACACGCTCCTGGTAGCAATGGTTTTGGTTTGCCTGGTCACCATTGCTGGTCAAGGGAGCAGGAAAAAACAAAAGAAAAGAAGAAAACAAACAAACAAAAAGAAACAAATCACCAAACAACCACCCCTACCAGAAGAACACCTGCTCACCCTGCCTGTGCAAGCTGCCTCTCTCCAACTCTGCCCACTCCTATTCGCCGTGCTCAGGTTTGTCATCTTAATAACCTGCTGAGCCATGCCCCAAGGAGAAGTTTAAATCTCCCGCACTGTCAGCCACCCACGTGACAGCTGCTGCTTCCAGGGTTGCGGAGACTCGTGCTGCAGCGGTTCTCTCTTGAGCCTTCCCTCTCTCGGGGGTTTCGCTGCCCATCTCAAACAAGCACCCAACTGCAGAACTTACCATTCCTGCTGCCGATCCTCGACGAGTTTGCCCAATACCAAGCCATTTACTAAAACATGTGCAATATTGTACTGATGCTTCATCCAGTACTGAATCAGAACACTATGTTTAATATACAGCGTAGGTGGTGTTCTGCTCAGTTCCTCCAGTGTCAGAGATGTATACTGCAAGGAACAAGAGAGTCCATGCTGTTAACAAATATATTAAAGGCTGGTGCCAACAGAGAAATTTTGGTTTCTATGATCATGGGGGAACTTTTACTGCACCTTGCTTGCTAGACCCAGATGGGTCCCATCGAAGCAAAAAGGGGCAAAAGGATTCTAGCCCGGGAGATGGCAGGGCTCATTAAGAGGGCTTTAAACTAGGCCTGAAGGGGGAGGGAGATGTAACCAGGCTCACCAGTAATGTGACTGTAGGGAGTGAGTCATAATCAAGGGTGAAGTCAGTAACCCAACTTAAGTGCATGTACACTAATGCACGCAGTATGGGTAATAAACAAGAGGAGCTGGAAGTCCTGGTCCAGCAGGAGAGCTATGATATAGTTGCTATCACGGAAACATGGTGGAATGACTCTCATAACTGGAGTGCTGCCATGGAAGGCTACAAACTCTTCAGGAGAGACAGGCGTGAGAGAAGGGGTGGAGGGGTGGCCCTGTATACTAAGGAAACCCTTGACGCCGTAGAAGTTGAGATTAGTGATGACCAGATTGAGTGCCTATGGGTAAGAGTCAGAGGGGCAATCAAGACTGACATCCTGGTTGGAGTATGTTACAGACCACCCAATCAGGAGGAAGAGGTGGATCTATTGTTGTTTAAGCAGCTGGAAGTTGCCTCAAGATTGGCTGCCCTTGTTCTTTTAGGAGACTTTAATCTCCCAGATATCTGCTGGGAATTTAACACAGCCAAGAGGAGGCAGTCCAGAAGGTTCTTGGAGTGTATTGAGGATTGTTTTCTATCACAGCTGGTGAGTGAGCCCACCAGGGGTGATGCTCTCCTTGACCTGCTGTTTACAAATAGAGAAGGGCTGGTGGGTGATGTTGTGGTTGGAGGCTGTCTGGGGTACAGTGACCATGAGATAATCAAGTTCTCCATAAACAATGAAACAAGGGAGGGCATGAACAGGACGTCCACACTGGACTTTCAGCGGGGAGATTTCGGATTATTTAAGGAATTAGTCAGGGGAGTACCCTGGGAAATGGCCCTTAAAAACAAGGAGGTCCAGGAAGGCTGGAGGTACTTCAAGGACAAAATCTTGAAAGTGCAGGAACAGGCTGTCCCGATGTGCTGTAAGACGTGCCATAGGGGCAGACAGCTGGCGTGGATGAGTAAGGAGCTTCTGAAGGAGCTAAGTGAGAATAAGAGGGTGTATCGCCTTTGGAAAGAAGGGCTGGTAAATCAGGTTATGTACAAAGATATCATTAAGTTGTGTAGGAGGAAAATTAGGGAGGCAAAAGACCAGTTGGAGCTCAAACTGGCCACTTCCATTAAGGACAACAAATATATTAATGGCAGAAAGAAGGGCAGCAACAACCTCCACTCCTTATTGGATGTCGAGGGAAATATAGTAACTAAAGATGAGGAAAAGGCTGAGGTTTTTAATGCCTTCTTTACCTCCATTTTCAACACTAAGACAGATTGTTCACAGGACAACTGGCCTTCTGAAGTGGTGGATGGGGTCAGGATGGAATATAGCTCCCCTGTAATCCAGGAAGAAGTTAGAGACCTGCTGATCCACTTGGATCCTCATAAGTCTATAAGTCTATGGTGCCGGATGGGATCCATCCTAGGGTGATAAGAGAGCTGGCAGACGAGCCTGCTAAGCCGCTTTCCATCATTTATCAACAGTCCTGGCTCACTGGAGAGGTCCCGGATGACTGGAAGTTGGCTAATGTGACGCCCATCCCCAAAAAGGGCCGTAGGGACAATCCAGGTAATAACAGACCTGTCAGTCTGACTTCGGTTCCAGGTAAAATTATGGATATTCCTGGGTGCAATCATGCGGCACCTGCAGAATGACTGAGAGATCAGGCCCAGTCAGCATGGATTTAGGAGGGACAGGTCCTGCCTGATCAACCTGATCTCCTTTTATGACCATGTGACTCAGCTGGAAGACGAGAGGAAGGCTGTGGATGTGGTACACCTGGACTTCAGCAAGGCCTTTGACACCAGCTGGAAGACGAGAGGAAGGCTGTGGATGTGGTACACCTGGACTTCAGCAAGGCCTTTGACACCATCTCCCATAGTAGACTCCTGGAGAAGCTGGCAGCCCATGGCTTGGACAGGAGTGCTCTGTACTGAGTTAGAAATTGGTTGGATGATCGAGCCCAGAGAGTGATAGTGAACGGTGTCTCATCCAGTTGGTGGCCGGTCACTAGTGGTGTCACCCAGGGGTCCGTGTTGGGCCCAGTCCTGTTTAACATCTTTGTTGATGATCTGGATGAGGGGATTAAGTCCATCATTAGCAAGTTTGCAGATGATACCAAGCAGGGAGGAAGTGTCAATCTGCTGGAGGGTAGGAGGGCCCTACAGAGGGACCTTGACTGACTGGAGAGAAGGGCTGATTCCAATGGGATAAAGTTTAACAAATCCAAGTGCCGGGTACTTCATTTTGGACACAACAACTCCATGCAGCGCTATAGGCTGGGGACAAAGTGGCTGGAGAGTAGTCAGGCAGAAAGGGACTTGGGAGTAATGGTAGACAGGAAACTCAACATGAGCCAGCAGTGTGCCCAAGTGGCCAAGAAGGCCAATGGTATCCCGGCCTGCATCAGGAATGGTGTGGCCAGCAGGACTAGAGAAGTTATCGTCCTCTTATACTTGGCACTGTTTAGGTCGCACCTTGAGTACTGTGTCCAGTTCTGGGCCCCTCAGTTTAAGAGAGATGTTGAGATGCTGGAGTGTGTCCAGAGGAGAGCAACAAAGATGGTGAAGGGGCTGGAGCACAAGCCCTATGAAGAGCGACTGAGGGAGCTGGGGTTGTTTAGCCTGGAGAAGAGGAGGCTCAGGGGAGACCTTATTGCTCTCTGTAACTAACTAAAAGGATGTTGTAGGCAGGCAGGGGTTGGTCTCTTCTCTCAGGCGACCAGTGACAGAACAAGAGGACATGGTCTCAAGCTTCGTCAGAAGAGGTTTAGGCTTGATATTAGGAAAAAATTTTTCACTGAAAGCATGATTCGCCAATGGAATGCGTTGCCCAGGGAGGTGTTGGAGTCATCATCCCTGGAGGTGTTTAAAAACAGATTGGATGAGGCACTTAGTGCCATGGGTTTGGGGGTTTGCACCTTTTGTGCATTAAGTCTATAGTAATTTGGAAGACTAAACTTCAAAATCTCTATCCTTAAAGGGATAACACTAAAGAATATGAAAATCCAAAATGATCATTGTGGAGGCACCCACAAAACAGTCTAACATACGTGGATTTGTTTAGCACTCTGACAAACAAAAAAACCTCACAAGTTCGGATGTCAAGTGGGAATATTACTACACAGCTTAAGTTCTATGAAGATTCCTCTAGAAGGATAACCCAAAATGTGCACAATCACTCACTCACAAATGGAAATATATCTCTCTCAGGGACAAGTTAGGCAAGGCAGGGGGGTGGCATGGCCTGCTCTTGTGCCACCAGGATTTCCTTCTTGAGGAGTAATACCAGAAGTCAAGCAGGTAATGCAAGAGGCTGACATGGCTGTAATAGATAAATAAAAGTTTTGCTTCAGCCAGATTGTGATAGTTAAAATCAGTAGGCAGTTGGGAAGAATGCAAGTTTCCAAATACCCAATTAAGGGAAGAGGAGACAGGGATTTACACAGCCATGTGAAGGATGGGATATAGCAAGGTGTAAATCAAGAAGGAGATAGGGAGGTGCCAGATGGAGTTTAGCAAAGCTGTAAATTAGGACTAACTGTGTAGATAACAGTCTCCTTTCCTTTGAGGGGGGGGAGGTTTTGTCTGTCAGCTTATGGTTAATTAGGGTAAAAGGATGCACGCACAGGAACAAGGGAGGGAGGTCAAATGTCCGATAGTGAGGAAGACTGCCTGTCTTCCTTCTGCAACCCCCCCTCCCCCAGGTGGTGGTGTGCATGTATGGGTGAGGGGGGGGAAGTAACAAATGTAAATGAATTACGGGAACCTGGTTGAATAAGTACTCTAAATAAATGTATGTGAGCGGAACCAAACTGTGCGTAGAGGGGGATCCATCGCCTTATGCACCTAGCGCTGTAAATAAAAATCTTTGCTTCTAAGACTTTGTCCTCTCTAAAGTTATATCTGTGAGCTGGCTTTTCTCACAACTTGGGGGCTCGTCCAGGATCTGAAGCCCCTTGTCCGTGGAGCAGGACAGGATGCATGGGAAGGCGGGCCCTGCTGATTTTGGAAGTCAATTGCTCCCTGTCTTGTTCCATCGGGGGAGGTGGCGGAACGACCTGGACGTGGTGCAGGTGGTATCATTATTTCTCCATCCTGCTGATGGACACCCCCAGCAGAAGCACATACCTAATTAAAGTTCTTAAGCCATTAATAAACCAAGTTTCAGGAGGTTCTCCTGACTCATTTTCACAGGGAATAACTTTAGAGCAGTTGAAAAGAGGACTAACAGGTCCATGGTGAAGGGGTGAAATGTCAATGCAATGGAGTTTTCTACCCTGTAGCGACCAGGTAAACGATAATTTATTCAAATCTCTCCCAGCCGGGTTCTGTTGTTTTGGAATGGTTTGCATCAGGAAGGGTACAATGTAGTTTGCTTCATAACAGTCTGGCACATGGAATGGGTTAAATGTGGGATCCCAGGAAAGGCTTCACAGGTACGGTTCTTTTCCCTGTGAGTTCAGGTTTATGGGGACACTAATTTTGGTAACAATCCCACTCACATTCACAGGTGTCTCAAAAGTTACCTTAACTGATGTTCGAGTATAGGTGCAATTCTGCTCAAACCACATTTTATCCAGATTTGACTTTAAAGGAACTTTCCAAGTCTCACAAGCTGGAAGTCCCAGTGCCACATTTCCTTGCCAATATATTGTTTATTTTTTGTCCCCCATCGTCACCTCCCATCAATCACCTGTGAAGGCTCCACAAGTAGCACTGTTGCGTTTTAATAAGTTGGACCAGTTCAGCAGGAAGAATCTCAGGCCTTCATGTACTGATCTAGGAAGGGCCACACATACCCCTTGGTCTATGTGTCCCCATGTTCTATGGCATCCTTGGATTAGCTCCCAGGCCAAATTGAGAGTCTCTTGGTTTTCGTAGTTTGCAAAAATATAACAAAACAGGAAAAATCCTAACATTAAGGTACGAGAGGCTAGGGAGCACATTTTAAGACTTCTGTTGTCAACTGTCTCCTCTCCTTTTTCTTCTGTACAAAACAATATAATCAAAACTATTTACACAAACAACGTGTCAAAACTACAGCAATACAGGGAATCAACATTAACATAAATTGTCAGTGGTTGTCTCTAGTCTTCCTGAGCAACATATGTCCTGGTGAGAATCTCTATGGGAGACGAGAAGGGATACAGCCAATCCTTTCGGGTCGAGTGTTAAAAAGATGGAATAATACATTTGGTACTAATTTTATGCTCTTGCGTTTGGTCATCGACAGCGACCCAAGAATGAGAGTTTAGGGGTGTTGTCAGGATCAGCAGTACTTCCCCAATAGTAGGCAAGTTCACAGCAATGGGCTGCCCAGCTCGGTATATTGGTTCCACTGGAATAACCCAGGGTCTTCTCTTACCTTTTGTCTAGGTCCCAAGAAAGGAGGAGTAGAGCAAAAGGCATTAAGTTTGGGACACCCATTGGCCCCCCCATCTATCATTCACACGGGTCATTGCATTGGAGAGGCAAGTGAACCAACCTACCTCATGGGGTTGGAAATACCACTTTTAAGAGCCCATTTGCCCTCTCAACTATTCCGTTCGCTTGAGGATAATAGGGAGTGTGGAATACCCACTGTATTCCTTCCCCTTTTTCCCGTTACTGGACCAGCCCAACAGTAAAGTGGCTGTCGTTGTCAGACTGAACAGTCTTAGGTTTAGAGAGAAATCTGAAGTATAGTTTTAAGCCCTTCACTGTAGTACAGTGTGAATGCCTCGGTCCTGATACAACTTTTACTCCCACCAGCACATGCCTTTTACCTTCTGATAGCCTAAAAGGCCCAATATAATCAACCTGCCATGCCTCCCATAGTCCCTTTCCATCTTGTATATGAAGCAGAGGGTCCTGTAGGGGGTGTTTCTCAAATAGAGTTTGGCAAACACCACACGTGGAAATTACGGTGGCACACATTTCCCATGTTACTGGTCATCCCTTTTCTATTTCCTCTCATAGGGGGTCTTTAATCCCGCTATGCTCTCTTTTAACATGCAAACATTCAAGTAAGAATTCCCATCTGCTTGCCTCTTCTATTTCCATTTGCCCCATTAGATGGGTGAGGGAATCAACTTGTTTGTTCAGGACACGTGCAGGATGGTCCCCTTTCTAGTGGGCAGCCATCTTACCATTACCGGCTTTTGTTTGGCTATGCCCAGTATTTTTTTTCATTTATCTCATTGCCATACTGGGACTCAATTCACCTCCCACTGGTTCTGCTCCCAAAAATGGAGTCACTCAGTGCACCCCTTACACACAGCGTAAGAATCCATATAGATATATATGGGGTCTAAGTCCTCTCATTGCCTATCTAATACACCCCATACCATTACGAATTCTCCCACTTGGGTGCTGCCTTCCTCTTCTGTTATGATCTGCTCCCCTAAATCAACATGAAGAACCATTGCTCAAAATTCCCATTTCTTTTCTTCACATTGGGAGGAAGCATCCGTGAACCCCTTTATGTGGGGTTCAAAAGAAGGAGCTTCCCTGATTTCACTAGGGAGGGGTCCCTTTCTCTAGGGAGATTCGTCTATTGGCAATAACTTGGGGGTTCCTTCATCTATTTTATAGGTATGGCAGAAGTGTTCCAACTGGGTGTACCACTTTCGCATGGTATCTCACTGTCCCACCCCCACAGGGGTAGCAGCCAGTACCAGCCTCAGTACCTTAAAAGGTCCCTGCAGAATGATTTTCTGTTGCTTGGTGGTCTTTTCTGCTTTCTGTAGGGCCAGAGTGACCACAAAAAGACTGTTTTCCTATGCCAAGTACCATCTTTCACCATCCTTAAAGCTGCAAGAATGGAACCCCACAGGCCGAGTCGGACCATCTGGACCATGTTGCCACATGTGAATGGACGCACCATGTGCCGCAAAGACCCATAATTTTGTGGGACTGCTCTTGTATGGTGGAGATCAACTCAGCTATGTTGTCAGTGGGCCAGTGTTGGTGTTCAACTTATGAAGTTGATGGTGAGCCACCATTTGCCGTTTGGTTTACAAACTGGTCATACTGGAGAATTGTAGGGGGAGTGGGTTTGTATAATCACTCTCTGTTCTTGTAGCTCCTGCATTACCAGGGTAATGCCCTCTTTGGCTCCCAGTGGTAGAGGATATGGTTTCACATTTATGACTTTGGAGGGAGGCAGTAATGGGGCAACTCGTAAGAGCCTCACTGTCACAGTAGGGGACCCAAATTTCCACTCTCTGTCCTTGGAGTCAGTCCATGACTTTCCCTTCAACAGGTCCAGCTCCAAGAAGTTGGTTGGAAGAGTGCCCAATACCATAATACCCAATATCATCTGTCAGGTGATCATCTCCTGGTAGTCAACACTTTACCCGCACTACTGGCTGAGGTTGGGAATAGCCAAAAGCATCCATGATTAGGATTTTCTTCTTGTCCAGCACTATCCTGCTATGGGCAGACGTGTCCATATTTAAAGCTGAGATTTGCGCCCCAGTATCTACTACAAAAGTAATGGGAGTTTTGGAAGAATCCAGGGGAAAAGTTACCAGCAAATCCCCTTGATTGTTTTCTGTGAGCCTTCGTACGTGTACCCATTTGCCGCTCCCCAGCTCACTTACTGGGGACGGTGCAGGGAGTTTCCCTGCTCTGAAATATGAGGAATCAGTACAGGAGTGTCTCCATGTGTTTCTCCCTTCCTTGTTCTCTGTTCCCTGGGGGATTTCCACATTTCTACCAGTAGTTGCAGGTTGAAGAAAGACTGCCAATCCATTAACTCTTTCGATATTGGGAAACAGGTTCCCTGGGCCTTCCTCTCCACTTTGGGTGGAAAGGACCACCACTTGGCATCTCCATCTGTCTAACTACAGCCTAGTTCTTTCCATCCTTTGTCCAAAATCCCACATGGCGTT
This sequence comes from Tapera naevia, assembly GCA_033556795.1. NCBI lineage: Eukaryota > Metazoa > Chordata > Aves > Cuculiformes > Neomorphidae > Tapera > Tapera naevia. The sequence continues at coordinate 3,518,285 of JAUMJJ010000004.1, read as the reverse complement.
CTTAATTTAACAACTCCCTTGCTATCACTCCCCAAGTGAGACCTGGGTCAGCCTGAGGCCCTCCTGCTGCCATGGCTCACAATCGGTCCTGGATCTGCACCGCATACATTCTCAGCGCATCAGGTAGTCCCCTAATTAATGGTGTCATCCTATATGCATTGGCTAACATCTGCATCGGTAAGGGTTGCCCAGGAACTAACTGCTGTTCACGCATGCTCTCCATGAGGTAGCTTACCCCCAGGGTAGGTATGACCATGGAATCTCCTTGTTCCAAAGGATCAAGTGCCCCAGCCCAGAATGCAGCTCTCTGGGTAAGGGACCATGATTCTGAATGATCATCTACAGTCAAAACCACAATAACTCCCCAGTACCCTTGGGCTTCCATCTCACTCAATCTAATCCTAGCTCCTCCTTCCCACGAAACCCTCCACAGGTACTCAGTCTCTGTCTCCTTTGCCTGCCAGATAAACCGCAGAAGTACACTTATCTCTGTAGCTGAGGAAGTAGGAAGTGGTCGAGCATTCTGGTCCCCACCACCTTCGCCCTCTGGCTCGTGGGCTATCTCGGTTTTAACCAGGGGGCGGAGCTTGGCTGCACCCGTGACAGTGTGTGCTGCCTCATATCCCCGTCGAGATTCTCGTAGATTGTCCCAAGAGTAGAGGGAACCACCCTCCTTAGCCATGTGATCCTCCTCTTTTACCATCGCCGAGAACCCTGACTCGCTCTCATTATCCTCCCACAACTGTAATCTCAGCTGCCTTTCCTCTATCAAAAGCGTCTCGCAAGCTGCCTTGTAACTTTCCATTAGTCTGTCTCTCGCCTGCCAGCGCCTTTTCTGAGCGCTGCCGCCTGACCAATTCCATTTCTAATTTTTCCTGGAAGCGCACCCGCTCCGCTTCCAGTGCGGCCCGGGCAGTGCATTCTGGCTTCAGCTCCACCCGGAGGGAGTAACGCTCCGCCTCCAGCTCCGCCCGGAAGGAAAAGCCTTCGGCCTGGAGGAAAAAGCGTTCTCCCTCCAAGGAGGAGTACTCCGCCTTCAGCTCCGCCTCCCTTTATTCCTGTTCGCGGCGTTCCTTTTGAGCAGCCACGGGGGCGGCCGCAAGAACTCAGCACACAAAGGCTTTCCCTTTTCCTGGCTTGCTCTGGTTTTCTGTTGCAGGAGCCCAAATCCGTTCCACCATTGCAACTGGTTAACTGCCAGTCTTTCTCAGCCCAACCGCGTCCAGCAGGATCAGAGCATGCTTATAGTCTTTCAAAACATTTTCTAATGGGGAGCAGTCAAACACAAGCGTCCAGACCGCCATGCTTGCTGCCGGGGATTCCCGCACTGAGCAGGAGGACAAAACCCCCTTTCTGCAGTTACTGAAACTGCTTATCTCAAAATTCCAGTCAGACAATTACAGGCAATCTGAAAACCGGTGTCAAAACCGAAACAAAATGCCCGCTACAGTCTGCTGCAGCTGCACTTATTACAAAGAAAAGAGGAAAGAGAATGAGGAGAGAAAAGAGAGTTGATGAGAGATAGGTTAAAGATAGTCACCACTTTTCCAGATTCCGCGCCTTGTAGCACACTGATGTGAATGAATCCAAATCAGTCGAACAAGGAAAAGGTATCGTTTAATAGCTTAGGTAAATAAAGGCAAGCAAACAGCGCTGGGTGCACGGGGAGTCTGCACTCCACCAACACGCACACGTGCTAAGTCCAGTGTCTTCTATTTATAGTTTCGGTTTCCCCAAAACCTCCCCCGTCCTCTTGTTTCCTTGGTGTGACGTAGTGCCGTTCCTCTTGTGCAGATTCCACTGTTGCTAGGGGTCTTTAGGTGACCTCGGCCCAGCCCCGGCGCCCCAACCCCCACATAACAAACCAGAATTCCCGCCACAACAACGACCGAAAACAAATTGAAACAAAGCCAAGCACATCCCGTACCTGGTTCCCTGCCCGCGGCTATGTTAAACAGTCTGGTTTGCCTTATCTTAAAGTTTTACTATTCTTTCTTATTCCCACGAATCAGTCTCCCATTTCTCACAACACTTTTCTTCGTGTCCTGCTGGTAAATGTGGAGTGTCCATATGGCAGCAGGTAAGCGCACGGTTTTTAAACCCTCTGTCCCCACCTCTCACCTGGGTCAGGTGGCAGATCAGGTAACAGGCATCGGCAGGTCTGCTCGTGGAACACTGTCCACACGGTGGCGGCGCAGGAGCACATTTCAGAATCACCTGGTTTGAGACATTTTAACTCACGCCATGCCGGGACTCTACAAGCATATACCGTGGTAGCTCAGATATCAATATGGCAAGGTCTGGCAGATCAACAATATTGGACCATAGTCACAAACCTGCCAAGGGAAGTGTCATGTGGTTACCATGGCGGAAGTGACTACCAAGTGGCTGCAAACATAACCTGTAAACCACGTCAGAGCCCAGAATACCATCCTGGGACTTGAAAAAGTAGTTCTATGGTGACACAGGACCCCGGAAAGAATTGAGTCAGATGACAGGACTCATTTCAAAAACAATCTCTTGGACACCTGGGGCAAGGAACATGGCATTAATTGGGTCTACCACATTCTCCATGACCCATAAACCTCTGGGGAAGGCTAAATGATACAATGGACTGTTAAAGACTACACTGAGAGGAATGGGTGCTAACACATTCACGCACTGGGATGCAAATTTAGCAGAAGCCACATGGCTGTTTAACACTAGAGGATCTGCTAACCTGGCCCTGCCCAAATGAAACCCCTACATATTGTTCAAATAGATAATGTCCACGTGTTGCATATAAGGAACTGGCTTGGAAAGATAGCACGGATTAGTCCTTCCTCAGGGAAAGGCAAACCCATTCATGGGATTGCTTATGCTCGAGGACCTGGGTAATACAGGAGGATGGGAAAACCCCATGTATATCTCAAGGAGATATAACCTTGGGGCAAAATAACCCATAATTTGAGTTGCATGTTATAGGAAGTAATGCAGCAGAAACCACCTGAACCAATGGAGGATGTGTCTTGCAAGAAACTGGGCATGTGCAGTGGTAACCTAACCTGAGCTGTCTTTGGTAACCAATAACTCAACAAAACGCTGCCCTGAACACTCACCATAGAGACAGAACTCAAGTAATGGACTAAATCAACTCAATGGGCATTTGTTGGGGGTGACCTATAGGCTAAGGGAATGATATCTCAGTGTGGTGAGTTGACCCTGGCTGGATGCCACTTGCCCATCAAGCCACTCTATCACTCCCTCTTCTCAGTTGGACAAGGGAGAGAAAATATAATGAAAGGTTCACGGGTTTGTCCTGCAGAAAGGGATCTGGGGATTCTGGTTGACTGCAAGTTGAACATGAGCCAACAGCGTGCCCTGGCAGTCAAGAGGGCCAACCGTGTCCAGGGGTGCATCAAGTACAACATTGCTAGTAGGTCGAGGGAGGTGATTGTCCCACTCTACACTGGTGCAGCCCCACCTTGAGTACTGTGTGCAGTTTTGGGTGCCACAGTATAAAAAACCCATAAAACTACTGGAGAGTGTCCAGAGGAGGCCACAAAGCTGGTGAAGGGTCTAGAGAAGAAATCATATAAGCAGCGGCTGAAATCACTTGGTCTGTTCAGCCTGGAGAAGAAGAAACTTAGGGAGGACCTCATAGCAGTTTACTGCTTCCTCACAAGGGAAGGAGGAGGAGCAGACGCTGATCTCTTCTCTCTGGTGACCAGTGATAGGACTCAAGGGAATGACAGGAAGATGTGCCAGGAGAGGTTTAGTTTGAATATTAGGAAAAGGTTCTTCACTCAGAGGGTGGTGGAGCACTGGAACACCTCCCCAGAGAGGTAGTCATGGCACCAAGCCTGACAATATTCAAGAAGCATTTGGACAATGCCCTCAGACACATAGTGTGAATGTTGGGATTGTCCTATACAGGGATAGGAGTTGGACTTTATGATCCTTGTGGGTCCCTTCCAACTCAGATCATTCTATGATTCTATGATAAGGAGAGATCACTCAGTTATCACCACAGGCAAAACAGATTTGTCTTGGGGAAAATTAATGTAATTTATTAGCAATTAAATCAGAGAAGAATAATGAGAAATAAAACCAAATCTTTCTCCCTTCTTCCCATGCTCAACTTTGATCCCAGTTTTCTCTACCTCCTCCCCATCAGCGCCCCTGGGGATGGGAAATGGGAGTTGTGGTCAGTTCATCAAACATTGTCTCTCCTGTTGCTGCTCCTTCCTTCTCAGCGGGAAGATTCCTCACCCTCTTCCCCTGCTCCAGTGTGGGGTCCATCCCATGGGAGAGAGTTCTCCACAAACTTCTCCATTGTGAGTTTTCCCATGGGCTGTAGTCCTTCAGGAATGGACTGCTCCAGCATATGTCCCCCACAAGGTCACAAGTCCTGTCAGCAAACCTACTCCAGTGTGGGTTCCTCTTTCCACAGGTTCACAGGTCCTGTCAGGAGCCTGCTCCAGCAAGGGCTCTCCATGGGGTCACAGCCTCCTTTGGGCGCATCCACCTGCTCTGGTGTGGGGTCCTCCACAAGCTGCAGGTTGGATATCTTCTCCATCGTTAACCTCCATGGGCTACAGAGGGACAGCCTGCCTCACTATGGTCTTCACCACGGCCTGCAGGGGAATCTCTGCTCCAGTGCCTGGAGTACCTCTTCCCCCTCATTCTTCACTGACCTTGGCGTCTGCAGAGTTGCTGCTTTCACATATTATCAGTCCTCTTTTCTGGCTGCTATTGCACGAGTTTTTTTTCCCCTTCTTAAATATGTTATCACAGATTGGTTCAGCCTTGGCGCCAGATGACATTGGCTTTATCCAACATAGGGGTAGCTTCTAGCAGCTTCTCACATAAGCCACCCCTGCTACTAAAACCTTGCCATGCAAACCCAATACAGACAGGAAGGGAATGGTGGTTAATTAAGATGCATTGGATAGTATAGGACTTCAGCATGATGAAAATGGTGTTGAAGAAGTGGTGGAGAGTATACTGGATGTGGCTGGGATGGAGTTAATTTTCCTTGTAGCAGCCTTCATGGCACTATGTTTTCGATTTGTGGCTAAACCAATGCTGATAACACACCAGTATTTTGTGTGATGCTTGCACAGCTTTCTCTTTTACCCTACTCTGTCCTTGTAGCAAGTAGGCAGAGGGTAGGCATGAGGCTGTGAAGGGACACAGACGAGGCAGGTGGCTCAAATTGACCAAAGAGATATTCTATACCATATGATGTCATGCTCAGCAATAAAAACTGAGGGGAGGGAGTTTTAGGGGAGATAGCTATTGCTCAGACTAGCTAGGCATCTACTTGTGGGAGGTGGCAAGTGATTACTTTTGCATCACTTGTTTTATTTTGGGTTGGGTTTTTTCCTTCTTTCCTTTACTTATTGAACTTTTTAACCTTGACCCTTTTGCCTTTCCAATTCTCTCCCTGGTCCAACTAGGGGGCAGGAAGTTAGCGAGCAGCTATGTGGTGCTTAGCTGCTGGCCAGGGTCAACCCACCATAGCATTAGGTCACATAACGTTAATGTGTATCAGATGAGGACCATTTCCCCAGAAACACTATATCACAACAGAGGAGGGCCTGCAGCTAAGAAAATGCTTTCTGGCAAATAAAAGTGTGTGGTACCTGACAGATGCCCAGGTCTACACCTTTTGCTGTGGTACTCTACCTGCCATGTGCATTTGACCAACACTCCACCAACCAGGCCAACTAGATGAATCTAGGAGGAGAGATCAGGAAAGAGATTACTACAGGTTCATGAAACACCAGCATGCAAACAAGGAAAGCAATAAAGGGGCCAGGTGCACAAGTCCTGTATGATATTAAAGCTGCATATCCCGAAGAAGGAAACATATCTCAGAAATCCCCTAACAACTCTCTAAAACAGACTTATGATGGATTACGTCTACATATCAGAGTTGGCAGTTTTTGACTGTTCAATAGACGTTTTAAATAAGTTTAAACCTGAATGTTGAGTGTTTTGCAGTCAGACAGAAGACAGTCCTTAAAAAAGGTTGTTTCTTTCCTACCTATTATTGATACTGTTCTTCTAGTAAAGTTTCCTAATGAAAAAAGTACATTGTATCTATTTATTTAACTCTCCATCTTCTTCCTCTAACTTTTTTAATCAGATAGCAAGTTCAACCAAGTCTGTAAAAATAGCTTGAGCTCAACTGGTATCCGACAAAGCCAAATCAAGCCCCCTACTGCCTTCCTCCTTTATCAATACTTTTTGTCCAGCCAGCAGTTTATGGACATGAAAAGGAACTTGAGGTGTTGAAGTATGAGGAAAGTCATAGGGAACATAAGGAATTGAGATGATGGTATATAGAATATGAAATTGTGGGAAGAATGGTCCTCTTAGTTGTTCTCAGAACACCTATATGTTTTCCTTCTTTTAAGTATTTGGAGACTGCCAGACAGAGCTTGAATCTGAAAAGCTAACTGATCTCACTTTGTAAACAAAAGAAAGATCTATATAGCTGGTGTGGTTATGGCTGAACCTGTCCTTTGGTGGTTTGGGGTTTTCTTTCTAAAAATAACTTTTTCTAAACAACATTCAAAGTCTGACTGATTTTAAAACCAAAGTGCTGTTTTGAAATAAGATACTGATTTTCAAATGTGTAGGTAAGAATTAAAATAAACTGCATCTTGTCTTGGATGTTGTTACTGAACCCATATACTTTTTTTCTGGATAACTTAAGCACTCAATAAACATCACAAGAAAGCACAACCTGTCCTGAAGGAGAAAAGGCTTTACTCAATTTCCAAATTAAATTATCTCTCTGCTGTTTCGTCTACCCTCTTTGCCTTTTTACATATAAAAGTCACAGACCTTAAGTTATCAGGCTCCTAATACAGACATGGACTAAGAATAGAACCAGAACTAAACAACAAGAATTCTAAAACTAACTGGTGGCAAACTCATCTTCCTCTTAATAAAGACGTTATTTAATAATGGTTTTATAGGCTATTTAAAATATATATATAGGATTAGTGTGATTTGAAAAACAATAAAATTATAAGATTTAATTAAATCAAGAAGTATACTTAAGGAGAAAAATAGTACTGTTTAAAACTATCATCTGAAACTTCTTTATACAAAGACAATTTATTGCTTGTAGGATCATGGCTATATATTTCTTTTTTAACCCAGGATGCTAAATTTATTGCTTTTACCTTCAGCCATATAAGTGCTTATTGTGATTGAGTAAACCTTCAGGAATTAATTTTTCCCCTACTTCAGAATATAGTCTGAAGTGATCTACTGTAGTTATAGATTTGCCTTTATCTTAAAAGTGTCAAGCATTATTGCCTAATAATAAAAGACAACTTCACTCTTACTTTGCCTAGCTAAGCATTGAGAAGGTTATACTAACAGGAACATCATATTTATAAAGCAGGCAAGAGACTTTTAGAAATAATTAATAGTTCTAGTAAGCCAAGAGCAATTTAAAGGCAGACAAAACAGCAGCAAAAAGAAGTATGAACTTTTCTTAGCTGTCTTGATGGATTTTAACATTGAAGCCTCATTATAACCATTTAAATGACAATGTTTTAATTATTTCTTTAATCTGCTCAGCAAAACCTTCAGCCATTCAGTGTCACTGTTCAGATGTTCCAATCATGTACAAATACTCTGTCCAAACAAGGCAGCAATTTGTAAAAAGGATTTAGATTATTGTATTACATATCAGGTATAAGGATAGCCTTGAATCATAATTGCCCAATTATCAGTTTATTATTCAATTAAATTAAAACAATGTAGTTAATTAAAGTAAATGTATGCATACATTTGCACCAGTTGTAGTTGTTCTATGTGATATTAACTTGTAAATAATCATTTACAGTAAAATGAGATATATACATATTTTGTAAGGGTGTTGTGGGTTAACCTCAGTAGGCAGCTAAGCACCACACAGGTGCTTGCTCAACCCCACCCCGCCTGTAGTGGAATGGTAGAGAGAATTGGAAGGGTAAAAGTAAGAGAACTCGTGGGTTGAGATAAAGACAGTTTAATAGGCAAAGCAAAAGCTGCATGCACAAGAAAAACAAAACAAGGAATTAATTCAGTATGCTCCATTGGCAGGCAGGTGTTTAGCCATCTCCAGGAAAGCAGGGCTACATCATACATAATGATTACTTGGTGTCACGGTCCACTCGGTGGACACATGATAGTTCATTTACTGTGATCGCAAAGCACAAAAATCAAGGCGACCACAGCAAGGGGTTATGCTTCAATCAAACAGTGAAACTTTATTGTTTTGCCCGTAGAGTGGCGTGTGATAGACAGGAAGAGTGATGGGAAGGGAAAGGAAAGGTAAAGTAAAGAGAGGAAAGAGGATTATAGCTACCACCACGGGTCCAAGGCGCCCCTATGGTCCCAGGTCCAGGCAGCGTTCTGCTGGTCCTTCCCATCATTGTGATTCTTGGTGGGGAAGATCTTCCTCGAAACTCGGTTAGGAGCCATCTTTTATGCTAAGCAACACACCTTGCATCACCTCTATCCCATGGATTGTCGCCAATCTCCGCTTTTGCTTTGCTACCCAAAACTTAACTGCACAGGCCCAAAAAGGTTCTCACTTAGCTTCCCAAAGCTTAACTGCGCAGGCCCAGTAGGTGTGGTTTTGGGAGGAGTTTGCCTCAGAGGCAGGGAGGAGGGGGGTAGCTTTTGACCAAGAGGTGTGTTTTCCTATTATAATGAAGAAAAGTTCACCGAAGGTTCAAGTTTTACTGAGGCAGCAGGTGAAATCCATCCTCTGGACAGCAGCTATACGGCCTTATCTCGGTTGTTACTTGCAGTTCCAGGTATCGGAGACTCCCTGTACCACACAGTTCTTTCTCTCAGGGCGTTTGCTTCTTGGTGTCTCTCCAAGTCCCTGATAGCAATGCTGAGGCAAATACTGTTCTTTGGACTGACTCTTGCATTTGGGAAGACAAATGCCATCACTCTGAACATTCCCCCTTCCCCCCCTTCTTCCCTCAGCTTTTTGTTGCTGAGCATAATGTCATATGGTATGGAATATCTCTTTGGTCACAAATCTAAAACACAGTGCCATGCCAACTGCTGCAAAGAAAATTAACTCCATCTCAGCCACATCCAGTATAAGTGTTTCAGTGTTAATTACATTAATTTAAATTAAAGTTTTTATTTTTAATTTAATTTAAAGCAGTTATTTTTATTCTGATGTTCTTGAGTTCAAAGTCTATTGATCTTGTGGCATCTTTGTCTATCACAATGAAGTATTATCCCTTAAGCTGACTTAGGTAAACTTAAATGCTTCAGGAAGGAACATAGTCTAATACAGCTTTTTTTAGACTTTGAAGCTGTTTTCTTGTCTGAACACTGTATGTATTTTTTTAAACTCTAAGGAGGAAGAAAACATTTATTATCTTTGTCTTTAACTCTTGAGATTTTAAGGTATTTTCCTGTGTTGCTTGAGAGATGGACTAGTGAAAGTGACTCACCTAGCCTCTGCTACTTCAGTCTGGTTCCAAAATGGAGATGGAGTTGCTGTGCATAACAGTTGATCCCAACACATTGGGTTGAAGGAGCAGATGTGAGAAACCTCTGCAGCCCTGCTGAGCAGGTGGCAGGTGCCTTGCCTTGGCTACCCAGCTTTGCTCACCCGGAGGGGGGGAAGCCATGAGATAAACCCAAGGCCAACATCTCTAGCTAACTGACTGTGGCTCGGATGGCGATCTCTGGCCAACACAACTCTTCAAGTATGATCTGATTTTACAGACTCTCTTCTTTCAAGCCTTTCTTTCCTTCATGAGCAAACTGTGTTTTCATGTTAATCATCTCAACCTCTTTTACTCTTGCAGGGTGTAAAAGAAATTCCAAGTTTGGTACCACATCCTGGTCAGTAATGACCCCACAATCCTCTCTAGCATGATGGAGTGAGATTGCATATTCGAGAATCCAAAGAGGAGAAAGCAGGTAAATCACTTCCTCTTCCCACCACATTTGGCTGTGTAATTGTGTTGCTTAGAGTGTAGTCTCTCACTCAGCAGCCACTACTCTCTTTTACCACTCTGGAAACATGTGGACTCCAGCAGTAGCACAATTTACATGATTATTTTTCTGAACATGAGCCACCTTAAACATCTTTCTCATTAATCACTTCAAAACAACTTGAGTTAGATATCAAGAAGAAGAAAGGAGCGTTCTGCCTCTAGCTGGGGGATGCTTTCCTCAAGGAGGCAAGTGTCCTCTCTACAGCTGCATGCCAAGCCTTCCTAAACATGCCCTAATGCCACTTGTAACCGCATAGGAAGACTAAGAAATGCATATGTATTTGTTAGGACGCTCTGATTTTAGAGAGGAAAAACCTGAAACCAAAAAAACCGCACACCACACTAAGCAGTAACATGTAGGCTAGGCCAGGTTCCCTGCCACGATGCGCGAGATATGAGCCGGGCCCCGCCTTCCCCCTCACACAGGAGCTACAGCGGGCACCTGGAGCAGCACTGGCCCCAGCGCCGGTTCGATGCTGCGGCGGGCGAGTGCCTGCTGCCCATAGTCCCAGCAGTATCCGGCGCGGCAAGGAGTCCGCTTTGGCTCCGCTACCCCCTCTAAGTGGCTCTTCCTACCGCCATGGCCCGGCGGCGCTGTCCCCTCACGGCTGTTGCTCCTCCTTCTCCTTGCTCTGTCCCAGGGCGCAGGACTGACATCACGCCCAGTGTTTCCATCCGACTAAAGGAGGAGGGGGAGGAGGAGGATGTTGAGCAAAGTGATGGCGGTGGTCGAGAGGACTTAAGAAACGGCGGCGGAGCAATACAACGTCTACTCCTAAGCTTCTCCCTATCCCGCTTGGGGCTCTGTTGTTCAAGCTGGTGGAGGCTGCAGGCGAGCTCGCTGCGTGGGGGCTGTAAGGAGCCAACGGCCCAGGCCCTGTGGCGGCCGCAGGAGCGGCCTCCGACTCTAGGTTGCAGCACAAACCTCTTCGTGGGTTGTAGCGCCGTCTCGGACAAGGGCAGCCCTAGAGAGGGCAGGCCGAGCGCACGCACGCAGGTAGGCAGAGGCCCGCCGTGGCTTCTTTCCCCGATACGGAATTGTGTGGTGGCTGTCGCTTTCGAAGATGGATGAGGAGGCGACTGGTATTGAGAAGAAGGCTCCTGGGCCCGCTCGCTGTTTTCAGAAAAGGGAGGGAAGGAATTGTGAGAGTTGAGACGAGTAGCTGGGGTTGAGCCTCTTTCGCTTGCTCCTGGGGGGGGGGACGGACACCGGACGGACCCTATGACGAACTGGCTGGGAGGCAGGAGTGCGGCCTTCGCTCTTCTCTGGCCATGGGGGGGCACTGAGAGAAGCGAGCACGGAGGACAGTGGCCGCCTTGGCAATACTGCCAGGGAGCCTTGGTCAGGAGCGGCGCTTGTGCGGATCGCTCCACTAGCAGAGGGACGTCTCCGGGGGAGGGAGGTGAATCCGCGGGAGTTGGGGAGGCAGCCCTGGCCTGGGCTCTCCCCGGGAGCGCTTTGGGAGCGGTCGGTCACGGGAGGCCGCGAGAGCGCGGTGCGGGTGGTCGGGAAGGATCATCGCGGAGCAGGGAGTGGGCAAAAAGGAGCGAGTTTCGTGGCCACTAAAGATGTTTCCTGGGTCCCGGGGAGTGCCGGTACCAGAGGTGGCAGAGTGTTCGCACCCTGAGCGCAGGAGGGCAGACAGCGCTGAGCTTGGCCTTGTTGGGCAGTAGCGGCCGATCCGCGAGGGACCGTCAAGCTGTCCAGCTCACCGCTGCGGGGGCCCCAGCCTCACTTCGAGGCCTCTCTGGGGTTACAGGGCCATTTCCTATCACTTTTCTTCCGTCGTCGCCTTTGTTTGCTGGCTGGAGTGACCCTGGTGTCTGAGATAGTGCCTGAGCGCGGGGCTTTTTCCATCTCGGAATGAGGCAGCCTCGGCCTCCATCATGAGCTGTAGGTCGGGCTGTATTAGAGGAAAGCACCTCGAGGCAGGCAACCTGCAGGTGAGTCCCTAATTGCTTTCACAACATTAAATTTGTGAGAGGTACTGCTTTTTAGCTGATTATCAGTGAATTCATACTTGCACTCCGTTTAAAGTGAGCCTAAACTTTTTCTAGGTGCATCTGACATGGCAGAGATTTGGTTGAAGATGTTCATGTATGTGAAATAACGATCACTCCATTTGTGGGATCTTGTTAGCTTGATGTAGTTGAACCAATTTTTTAAAATGAGAGTCTTTTATTTTCCTGCCTTTACCTCCAGCTAAATGTAAGCATTATGTCTGTGTCTGGAAATGCCTCCGATATGTTTGTTTTGTGCACAAAATAATTTTGCTAATTGGATCTTAGGGCATTAATATACATAATTTATATTTATGTGTTTGGGGAGGTTGTTTTCCTTTAAAAGTTAGATCTGGTTGTTCTTAAGACAGTACTATGGCATACCAAAACCTATTTTTCAGTTAAAAAGTATATGTCAAATGTGATAGAAACTCCCTTTCAGTGTTGTTGTGACAGGACAAGTTATTTTCAGTATCTTTCAGTTGCAACCATCAAATATTTCAAATTATGTCAACGTTTTCCTTTACTACTTTAGGTAATCTGGGAAAAATCTTCAATACCTGCAGAGAACAGCTGAGTAGACAAGTCGCCTGGGAAACAGAGTATCAAGAAGTAGATTCTTGACATTCACCTTCTAACTTGAGTGGGCTTCTGTTTACGTTTTACATTTCTTAATATTTACAATGAACGGGCACAGTGATGAAGACACTGTAAGAAACAGTAGTGGAGAGTCAAGGTAAGCACTTTCAGTGCTTTGTTTATTAGAACTGGTTTACATTTTAACTTTGCCAAAGCTTCCTGGTGAGCAAGCAGACCATTATTTAGGAAGACTAGCCTTACTTTTTTCAGATATTTAATCTGCTTGTTAGAATCAGTTAGCTTCATTTAATAACTAACAATCCTGTATATACCTTACATAATACAGTTTTAATATTGTTTAAACTCTAACAGCATCCGTTACTCTTTTTCTTCAAAAGTTGTCTTAAGTGTCAAAAACTGAAAGAGATTAGATTGAAATGTTAAAGTAAAACTCATGTCTATCTTGTGTCTATCAAGCACAGGGCATGCATACATAATATGTACTATATAAACCCCAAACTAGGCTATCTTTAAAGTTGGAACAGTGGACTGTTAATTCTAGTGAGGCTTCCTTTTTTTTTGTTGAGTTTTCAAAGCAATATAATGGAAAGTATCAACTTCATGTTTGTTTTCCAAAGTGAAAGTACAGTTTTGCCAGCTGTTTTCTTAATTAAAAAAAATAAAAATCCACCCCTCTAATGTTGATTGCTGGTGTTCTAGGATGTGTAGAGAGCTCACTTGGTTGGAAAAGTCTGGTTAGAACTTTCCCTGCTGCAAGATGAGGATAATGGTGAACTTGTAGGGGTGGAATTAAATCCTTCTTCTAGAACACTGCTAATTTCAACAAATATCTACTGTACTAGGAAGTTAATATTTCTAATACTGGGAATATGATGAATGCTGCAGACTTAAGAAGGCAAGACAGACTTGCAAATTGAAGCGGTTATGTTCATCTGTCTCCTTCTCTTTCTGATCACAGCCTGTTGAACCTGTTAGTTAATTCCATCAGTCAAAGGTCATAAAGAAAACAAAGTTCTGTGGGCTTTATGAAAACAGCCAGTTGGGTTGAGAGGATAGATCTAAATTATTGCCCCAGCTGAAGAAATCAAACATCAGCATTCAGCATGTGCTGGCCATTAAGCATGCATGTAGCATAGTAAGTAATAGGGTGGGAAGAGAGAAGTGTTTAGGTGATCATAGGTGCAAATCTTAAGGAAACCTATGAGCAGTAAAATTAAAGAAACTTTTGTGTACTTTTTTTAATTCAAGTTTCCATATTATACCTAGAAATATTCTAGAAAGTCAGTAAACTTTGAATCTTGTGAATAATTTGTAAGTTTTTTTTTTGTTAGATTTCTAGTAAAGATGGTACTTGTCTAGTTAGTGAACAAATTTTGGGTTTCTTCTAGTAAGTGGCAAAATATTCCTGTTTACTTATTAAAAAATAAAAAGAAAAAAAACCCAAACCAAACAAAAAAATAACCAAACCCAAACCAAACCTTGTCAGTTGATTAGAAGAACATGAACAAAATAAAACGGTGTGAACAAAGCTAGTCTTCTGAACTTTTTGGGAATTGTAAATAAGAACTCCAATAAACATTAACTTCTTGGGGACAACTCTAACGACTTTGTCTTTATGAAGTTTTTGTATTACTTCAAACAAATCACCTAGCTAAAGATAATGTGGGAATAATACTGTATATCAAACTATGACCACTTCTAAATATTAGTATATCAAAGTTATTCAAAAGCTGTAGCAAGTCTCATAAGACTAAACCAACTAAATATTCAAAAAGCTTCCAGACGAGTTTATTATAAGTAAATATCAGGAAGATGCAAATTACTTAAAACATGATAGTTGCCTGTGAAGTAAGACTTCATTCTGCATCTTAAATGTGCTGCTGAGCACATTTTAAAGCTTAAAGTTTTTAAAATGTTAAACTAATTTTTTTCTTCTAGGCTTGTATCAGTCATTAATCCTGTAGCCTAATTCATAGACACATCTTGGAAAACCTATTTGTATGCTTGCTGTTTGATATCAGGAAACTCTGTTTTTGTAAATGAAGGGTGAGGGCATCCAATATTAAAGAATTGAGCCTTTTTTTTTCTGTCCAACCTATTTTAATTATTAAAATTATTGTGAAAGGGTTTTGATGCTTATGGGGGACCTTAGTATGACTTGCCCCTGTTGTTGTGGTTTGTTTTTGTTTTTTGGGGTTGTGTGTTCCTCCCTTTTGAGAAAGTAATTGAGAATTGCTGCTGAGAAGTCAGACTTTCAAAAGTAGGTAGAAAATGAGCGATGAAGACATACAGTGACAAATCTAGGCAGCAGCATTGGTGCTACAGTTGGAATAACGACAATGAATCTTTGAAAAATATGTCACTTTAAAAATATGACACTTTACAAATGTAGCAAGACCATTTTTCCAACTCATGGCTATATAAGCTTCCATGGTGCTTGCTCCAGGGTGACAGTCCTGATCACAGTTAAATAGAGCCAGCTCTAGGGGAGCCACCATCAGTACTTTGGAAAGTAAAGAGAAGTAGGGGATCAGGGCTGGCTTTACAGAAATATACAGCCTCATGGATTTTAAAGAAACTCCTACCATGAATTGCAGAAGTTGTGGAAAGCCTGTAGTCTTCTCAGCAATAGAAGGGGCTAACTGGAAACCTTAGATTGTATACACTGACTAGTATTGTGGTAAGGAATTGCAACTGTCTTCTATTCCCTGTGACTGGCTGTGAAGAAGCATTTCTGAAGCATGTGGGAAAGAAATGGCCAATTTGCCATGCTTCTGTGTTCCTTTCCACCGAGTCCCTTCATCTTTCACCAGAAATCTTTCCATTGCTGCAGGTGCTGAGCCAGAAGTTTTGTTTGGCCATAAGTAGAAGCAAATCTCTTGTATTTTCACAGTTTAATAACTTGTTGCACTGTTTGGACTTTTCTTGGCCATGTTAGCAACCTCTGAAGCTATAAATCTGTGCTAGTGCCAAGCATGATGAAGGTTGTAGACTGACATAAACACTATAATCTATTCTTGCTACTTGTCGTTAGAATTTCTGTGTAATAATTACGGTGGAGTCTACTCTCCAGTTTTTTTATTTACTTGAAATCACTGCTCTTGAATGTTTTCACTAGTTCTAGGTGAAATATCACAGATAATATTTATCTGGATAGCAAGTAAGTATAAGCACAAAAACTTTATAGCAATGCTCTGAAAAAATGACTCCTAAATTTAAGAAAAGCATTTTTGTGTAGTGTTCCTGAAAGCATTCTGTTGCAAACTTGAATAGGAATAAACGTATGTTAGTTAGCTAGCATTAAGAAAGCTTAATGAGCAAGGAAGGGCAGTTATAGCTGAATTGCAACAGAAGCCCCACATAGAACAGGAAATGCAGAAGTGAAATATTAAGTGCCAACTGAATAGCAATCTTTCTCCGCTCTTCCTATGTTTCCTGTAGAACAAGACATGGGGCACTTGAGCAGACCTAACTTGTAGATAAAAAAGGATGTGCTCGGTAAAGCTTATCTGGAAAGTAACTGGCTGGGATGCATTGTACTTCCTTTTTCCAGTAAGCAGAAAGTGACTTCTTACACCAAGATCCCTTACCATTGTTTATGTTCTTGAAAGCTGATGTTAATACAAGACTGTAATTTCTGTGGATTTAATTTAGTTTGTTGATTTAATAGTCTGTGGACCACAAAAGATAGTTAAGTAAAGCTATATTTTTGTCAGCAAGCTTGAATTTGCTGTATAAGCTCATACCTTCCACAAAAGATGAAAAAGATCAATTGGAAGCCACTGTTTTAAGCTTTGCTTTCAAGAAACCTAAGTGGGAGTTAAAAAACAAGTATTTTCATCTATTTTTTTCTTTTTGGTAGAAGTAGGTAATACAAATTAGGGAAAAAAAAAGGAAAAAGTGTGTATGTATAGAGTTGTATTGGCAAAATTTTGGTAGTGAGGAGAATGCAGGAGCTGCCCCTGTGCTGGACAAAGCCAGTTCCAGCTGGTTCCAAAATGGGCCTGCCACTGATCAAACATGAGCCAATCAGTGAAGCTGGTGGCACCTCTGTGATAACATTTAAGAAGAGGTAAATCGATGTGCAGCAGACTGTGTGAGAGAGGGAGGAATGAGGGGGAAAAATGTGAAGAGAAACAGTTCTGCAGACATTAAAAGTCAGTGAAGAAGGGGGAGGAGGTGCTCCAGGCATTGGAACAGAGATTCCTCTGCAGCCCATGGAGAAGACCACTCCAGAGCAGATATCTGCCCTGCAGCCTGTGGAGGGCCCCACACGAGAGCAGGTGTGGATGTGACCTGATGGAAACTGAAGCCTGTTGAGAGTGCATGCTTGGAGCAGGCTCCTGGCAGGACCTGGGGCCTTGTGGAGAGAGGAGCCCACGCAGGAGTAGGTTTTCTGGCTAGAACTGCAGCCCCTGGGTGACCCACACTGGAACAGTCCATTTCTGAAGGATCAGGGCTTTAAACTAGATGTGAGAGTAGAGGGGGATAGTATCAGGCTTGCCTATGACAAGCTGCAGGGGGACACACTATGGGTACAGGGACGAGGGGCTAGTATGGGCCCTCCACCTGTTCTCCCATGGCATGCTGGGGACACTGCAGCACAGTTGAACTCTTGTAGAGATGAGCTGAGGGCTCCTGAGGTAGTAGGAGCCAACAATGAAGCCTCCATGGAACACCTTAAGGGAAATAAGGCTAAGAAAGTGATATAGCCAACAGCCCAGTTGAAATGCCTCTTCACAAACACAAGCAGCTTGAGCAACAAACAGGAGGAGTTGGAAGCTACCATGATGCTAGAAAGCTGTGATCTGATTGCTATTACTGAAACTTGGTGGGAGGAATCCCCTGACTGGAGTGTGGCTATCGATGGCTAGAAGCTGTTCAGAAGGGACAGGCTGGGAAGGAGGGGCAGAGGGGTTGCCCTCTATATCAGGAAATGGACAGAGTGTGAAGAACTGTCCCTGAAGTACAGCCACAAATAGGTCAAAAGCTTATGGGTGAGAATAAAAGACCAAGGCAACAAAAGGAACCTTGTGGTTCCTGTCTATTACAGGCCACCTGATCAAGGGGAGCCTGCTGATGAAGCCTTCTTCCTCCAGCTACAGGAGGCTTCACGCTCCCAAACTCTTGTCCTACTGGGGAACTTCAACTATCCTGGCATCTGCTGGAAAAGCAGCATGGCAAGCTGTAGGCAATCTTAGGAGACTCCGAGAGTGCATTGAAGATAATTTCTTAACACAGAAAGGAGACACCTCTACCCGAGGGGAAGCAATACTGGGCCTGATGGTCACCAATGCAAGTGAGCTCATCAGTGATGTCAAGAATGGGGGCAGCATGGGTTGCAGTGATCGCATACTGGTGGAGTTCAAGGTCCTGAGGGATATGGGACAGGAGAGGAGTATGGTCAGGACCCTGAATTTTAGGAAAGCAAACCCTCTGGGAAATGGTCCTCAGGGACAAGGGAGCAGAACAGAGCTGGCAGATATTTAAGGATGCTTTCCACAGAGCACAAGTCCCCAGCTGTAGGAAATCAGGCAGGGAAGGGAAGAGACCAGTGTGGCTGAGATGAGACCTGCTGGTCAAACTGAAGAGCAAGAGGGAACACAACAGGCAGTGCAAGCAGGGACAGGGAACCTGGGAAGAGTATAGGGATGCTGCCCGGTTGTGTAGGGATGGGGTCAGGAAGGCCAAGGCACAGCTGGAGCTGAACTTGGCAAAGGAAGCAAAGAAGAACAAGAAGGGCTTCTATGGGTCTGTCAGCCAGAAAAGGAAGGTTAAAGAAAGTATAACCCCAATGATGAATGAAAATGGTGACCTTGTATCAACAGATGAGGAGAAGGCTGAGGTACTCAACAACTGGCCCTCTGAAGTGGTTGATGGGGGCAGGGTGAAATATGGCCCTCCTGCAATCCATGAGGAGGAGGTTAGAGACCTGCTGAGCCACTTGGACCCTCATAAGTCTATGGGGCCGGATGGGATCCATCCTAGGGTGATGAGAGAGCTGGCGGATGAGCTTGCTAAGCCGCTCTCCATCATCTTTCAGCAGTCCTGGCTCACTGGAGAGGTCCCGGAAGACTGGAAGTTGGCCAATGTGACGCCCATCCACAAGAAGGGCCGTAAGGATGATCCAGGTAATTACAGACCTGTCAGCCTGACCTCGGTCCCAGGTAAAATCATGGAGCAGATAATCCTGGGTGAAATCATGCGCCACCTGCAGAACGGTCAAGAAATCAGGCCCAGCCAGCATGGATTTAGGAGGGGTAGGTCCTGCCTGACCAACCTGATCTCCTTTTACAACCATGTGACTCGCCTGGTGGATGAGAGGAAGGCTGTGGATGTGGTATACCTGGACTTCAGCAAGGCCTTTGACACTGTCTCCCACAGTAGACTCCTAGGGAAGCTGGCAGCCCGTGGCCTAGATGGGAACACTCTGTGCTGGGTTAGGAATTGGCTGGATGGCTGAGCCCAGAGAGTGGTGGTGAATGGTGTCTCATCCAGTTGGTGGCCGGTCACCAGTGGTGTCCCCCAGGGATTGGTATTGGGTCCCATCCTGTTTAATATCTTTATTGATGATCTGGATGAGGGGATTGAGTCCATCATCAGCAAATTTGCAGATGATACCAAGCTGGGTGGAAGGGTTGATCTGTTAGAGGGTAGGATGGCCCTACAGAGGGACCTGGACAGATTGGAGAGCTGGGCTGATTCTAATGGGATGATGTTTAATAAGTCCAAATGTCGGGTGCTTCATTTTGGACACAACAATCCCATGCAGAGCTACAGACTGGGGACAGAGTGGCTGGAGAGTAGTCAGGCAGAAAAGGACCTGGGAGTGCTGGTGGACAGGAAGCTCAACATGAACCAGCAGTGTGCCCAGGTGGCCAAGAAGGCCAATGGCATCCTGGCCTACATCAGGAATAGTGTAGTAAGCAGAACCAGAGAAGTTATCGTCCCCCTGTACTCGGCACTGGTCAGGCCTCACCTTGAATACTGTGTCCAGTTCTGGGCCCCCCAATTTGGGAAGGATGTTAGGATACTGGAATGTGTTCAGAGGAGGGCAACGAAGATGGTGAAGGGGCTGGAGCACAAGCCCTATGAGGAGCGACTGAGGGAGTTGGGGCTGTTTAGTCTGGTGAAGAGGAAGCTCAGGGGAGACCTCATTGCTCTCTACAACTACCTAAAAGGAGGTTGTAGTCGGGCAGGGATTGGTCTCTTCTCTCGGGTGACCAGTGGCAGAACCAGAGGGCATGGACTTAAGCTTTGTCAGGGAAAGTTTAGGCTTGATGTTAGGAAAAAATTCTTCACTGAAAGGGTGATTGGTCATTGGAATGGGCTGCCCAGGGAGGTGGTGGAGTCACCGACCCTGGAGGTGTTTAAAGGGAGACTGGATGAGGCACTGAGTGCCATGGTTTAGATGATGGTTGGTGTTAGTGTTGGTGTTAGTGTTAGGTTATAGGTTGGACTTGATGATCTCAGAGGTCCTTTCCAACCTTGTGATACTGTGATACTGTAACTGTTTTGCCTCTGTCTCCACTGGCAGCTGCTCTCCTCACCCCTCCTGGGTCAATGGACAAGAAGATGGGGATCGGGGGGTATAGACCCTCCCACTATAGGGGAAGATCAGGTTCGTGACCACCTGAGGAACCTGAACATATACAAGTCTATGGGACCTGGTGAGATGGATCCCAGAGTCCTGAGGGAATTTGGCTGATGTATTTTCCAAGCCACTGTCCATCATATTTGAAAAGTCTTGGCAGTCAGGGGAAGACCCTGGTGACTGGAAGAAGGGCAACCTTGTGCCCATTTTTAAATAGGGTACAAAGGAGGACCCTGGGAACTACTGACCTGTCAGCTTCACCTCTGTGCCTGGGAAGATCACGGAACAGACACTCCTAAAAGCTATGCTAAAGCACATGGAGGACAAGGAGGTGATTTGAGACAGCCAGCATGGTTTCACCAAGGGCAAGTCCTGCCTGACCAACCTAATGGCTATGTTGGGGTGACTGCATCAGTGGACATGGGAAAAGTGATGGATGTCATCTATCTGGACTTCTGTAAAGCCTTTGACGTGGTCCCCTTCTCTCTAAATTGGAGGGATATGGATTTGATGGGTGGATAAAGCATTGGTTGGATGGTTGCATTCAGAGAGTAGTGGTCAACAGTTCAATGTCCAGATGGAGATCCGTGACAAGTGGTGTCCCTCAGGGGTCCGTACTGGGACCAGTGCTGTTTAATATTTTAATTGATGATATAGACAGAAGGGTCAAGTGAACTCTCAGCAAGTTTGCAGATGACACCAAGCTGAGTGAGGCAATGGTCACACCAGAAGGACAGGATGTCATCCAGAGGGACCTGGACAAGCTTGAGAAGTGGGCCTGTGGGAATCTCATGAGGTTCAACAAGTCCAAGTGCAAGATCCTACACCTGGGTCAGGGCAATTTGCGGTTTCAATAGGATGGAGGATGACATAATTGAGAGCAGCCCTGTGGAGAAAGACTCGAGGGTGCTGACTGATGAGAAGCTTGACATGAGCCAACAATGTGTGCTCACAGCCCAGAAGGCCAACTGCATCCTGGGCTGCATCAAAAGAAGCGTGGACAGCAGGTCGAGGGAGGTGATTCTGCTCCTCGACTCTCTTCTGGTGAGACCTCACCTGGAGTACTGCATCCAGCTCTGGGGCCCTCAGCACAGGAGGGACATGGAGCTGTTGGAACAAGTCCAGAGGAAGACCACGAAGATGATGAGGGAGCTGGAGCATCTCAACTACGAGGAAAGGCTGAGAGAGTTCAGGATGTTCAGCCTGGAGAAGAGAAGGCTGCGGGGAGACCTTACAGTGGCCTTCCAGTTCTTAAAGGAGGCCGTTTCAGTGAAGCCACCAAGGAGAAGTTCTCTGGAGCAGGAGCGTGCCATGCCAGGGGCCCTAGCTGAAGAGGCAAACCATGGCAAAACAATGAAGGGAAAAGCACAAAGAGAGGGAAGGTACCACAGCTGATCCCCCACCCCCCCATGGCGGGAAGGAGAGAGCTTTGGAGGTGTACTGGCTCTCACTCAGTGGGGCATTGAGAGGAGTGATGACAGCCATTTCCTCACATACAAGAGCAGTTCTTCAGGGAGTGCTGTGACCAGGGACATGGCGCATCAGAAGGGCATGGTACAGCAGTTTGCACAGCAGTTCACACAGGTAGGGCATGCGAACAGCCCCTTCCTGGCTCTAGTGAGTAACTTAAGTCCTGGTCAGCACCTTTCCAGAAGAGCACCTAGGTATGATTTCCACTTGCCTGAAAGCCATCATCAGAAGGAAGGTGACAACCCAGACAGAGCTCCCACACAAACAGGCATCTGTCCAGGTCTCTGGCTGCAGGGACTGCCTGAGCCCTCCAGTCGTACCAGAGGGCAGCAAAGACAACGGCTGATTTTGGTGTGACCAGGTGAATGATCCGCCCAGCCTGGTGGCAGAGCTGAAAGAGGAAGCAGAAAGGTTAAGGAGCATTAGGGAGTGTGTGAGGGAGATAGATTGGCAGAGCCACACCCTACTATCCCTGATGCCAAGGCAGAATATGGAGGCTTTGCAAGAAGCTGAGGATCCCCTACTCCCTTGCCACCAAGCAAAAAGAGAGGATCTCTCTCCACAAGGTCCCAGGTCCTGCCAGGAGCCTGCTCCAAGCATGTGCTCTTTACAGGCTGCAGCTTCCATCAGGGCACATCCACCTGCTCTCGTGTGGGGGCTCTGGAGTGGTCTTCTCCATGGGCTGCAGAGGAATCTCTGTTCCAATGCCTGGAGCACCTTCTCCCCCTTCTTCTCTGACTTTAATGTTTGCAGAGCTGTTTCTCTGTAGCCATCAGTAGCCACACTCCAGTCATGGGGCTCATTCCACTTAATTTTAGAAATGGCAATCAGATCATAGCTTTCTAGCAGCAAGATGGCTTCCATCTTCTCCTTTTTGTTGCCCAAGCTGCATGTGTTTGTGTAGAGGCACTTGAGCTAGGCAGTTGACTGTATCACCTTCTTAGTGGAACACCCCTTATTGCCCTTAAGATGTTGCATGGAGGTTTCATTGTTGTATCCTTCAACCTCAGGACCCCCCAGCTTGTCAGTGAGCCCTGAATGCTCCTGAGCAAAGACTCTCCTTCCCCTTTGAGGAAGGTGTCTCCCATTTGATGCCTGTAAGCCTGGTGCCATATAGGCCATCCCATTGTCAAAAAACCCAAAGCTGTTACGGTGACACCAGTCACGGAGTCATGTGTTAATAGACTGGGCCTCTCTGTTCCTTCCAATGTCACTGCCCACAACTGGAAGGAGGCAGGAAAAAAATCACCTGGGCCCCAGATTCCCTCACTAGCTGTACTAAGGCTCTGAAGTCTCTTTTAATCACCCTTGGGCTATGAACTGCACCTTCATCACCTCCTGCATGGAAGAACAGTAATGGGTAGTAGTTGGAGGGCTATACCAGACTAGGAAGCTACCTATGAACTTTCAGTTTTTAGTTAGGCATTTAGTATTTGTTACATCTTTTCATTCTGGAAGGGGTTCTTCATATTCAAATGCATGACCTTCCTTGGACTTCTGGTTTATTAAAATAATGGTGAACTGTCTTCCCACGTGCTTTTCAAAGATCTTTAAGAAAGGGGAAAAGATATTAGACTGCCTATTATTTTAAACACTTGGAAAAGCAACTACAGTCTATCATGATGCAATGTGGAATATGTGTGCATGTACTGAAACTGAAAACAACAACAGAAAAGCCCTTTTAATTTGAAATTTATTTATTAGTTTTCCTAAATTCTATATTGATTTGCACCATTTCATTCTTTGGTTTCAGGACAGCAGTCTTAAGAAATATTGCCCTATTCAATTGTGCTCATTTGTTACACTGCTTTGTGAGGTCTGTAAGTCGGTTGGATGCTTTTTAAAAGCTGAATCTGTTCCTTCTACAGACTGCACTGATACTACTAAGGGGGATGCTGTGTTGGGGGAAGATTGGAGAGGGCGTTAATAACAATGTCAAAATAAATTATTCTTATGGAGCATCACTCACCAGCATGCAAATATATTGTTTTGAGGACTAAGACTGTTTTCAAGGTGCTTGGCTTCAGCTGTGATAGCTTATACTGCTGCTTTGTACCATTTTTCAAATTGTGTGAAAGTTACTGAAATTCAGAATAATGTTGGAGAATTTAAGGTGAATTTTTTTTGTTTCTTCCTTAGTTCCCCCTCTATTTGCAAGATGATAGATGTAACTTTCTTTTTAATGCATGCATGTATGTAACTATGTTCCTTTTCTTGAATAATTCCATCCTTCCCTCTAAGTTTAACATCTGAATTACTAGGGTGTAATCTGAATTGCTGCTCATATGGTAGAGGGTCATAGGTAATTTTGTGACAGGGATTAGAGTTTTATGTTCATTTTTAATAACTAAGGGTTGCTTAATGTGTCTGTGTTGGGGGGGGAAAGGAAGGCTGCTCTCCATTACTGTTTTTTACCCCTTAGTGTGCCAGTAGTTTTGTGTTTGCAGTAAAATGTGGGGAGGCTAGAGGAGGAGAGTTCTGTTTTTCTTTCATGAATACATTAGCTAAAATACTATAGCAAAAAAAATTGCTACAATTAAGTCCTGAGGCAGAGTGAATCTGGGCTCTGCTTAGGTGATATTAATAAGTAATAACTCTTAAATTTTAACTGGGTCAGCGCTAGAGAACTTGTAGCATTAGTGTGTTTTGCCTAGAGTTCCTCATCACTGTTACTGTTTGCTTAAATCCATTATATTTTTTAGAGGAATGTCCTTTGATATGCACACTATTACAGCTATTAGATTTTTAAAAGTATTGTGTCATGCAGTGCTGCTTCTATGGTCTCAGCAATCTATAGTATATCTTCATTGCAGAGTATGCAGAATGTACTCATGCATTGCCCTGATTCTTACCTCTTTTGCAGATACACATCTTTTTTGTGTAGTTACATCTTCACAGAGATCTTGATGTACATGTAAGAGGGTGTATAGACAGAAACTAGTGTAGTTTCACATATCTGCATTAAGTTTTATGACTAGAGTTGAAGTAAACTCTACCCGGTATGCACTAGTCCTCTGTGCCTGAACTCCCATAGGTACTTTTTACCAGTGAATTTGAAACTTTTTAAAGCATATATGAGCACTGCTATAACATCTCAAGATTTGATAAATGTTTTAGCAAGGCCTTGTTTTCAAAATACTTGTTGATGCTCAGTTTACTTTTTCCCATTTTCTTATGCTGATTTAACACTGTGGGATAAGACAGCTTAGTAAGACCTTGTGGATGGTAGGGCCTTTAAACTTTATCTTTCTGTTTTTTATTTATTCAAAGTACAAATTAGCTGTTAGTCTACAATAGTGATCCTGCATTCTTCCTCATAGCAGGTTTCATTAGGGTAGCCCTGAAACAATTGTAGTGATACTGTGAGCTGTATTTTTTTTTTCTTGTTTCTTGTATTTTCCTTTCTTCATCTCCCCATCCCTCTTGCTTCTAGCTACAGATTTGTATTATAATCTTGCATTTATTAATAAGTCAGTTGAATGCTGACTTTGAAACTTTTACTTTTTCAGGTGTTACTATTAGTTAATATGCATTCTGATCATATTACCCTCCTCATGTTCAGATTGGGTCAATTTATTGTGAGAAGCAGGGATGATGAGAGAGGTTCTGTTTTGCTGATCCTGCTAAGCCCAGTGGGGAATCCATTCCCAGGCAGCTATTATTAAAAGGCAGTGTTGCCAAGATAAGGAGTCTATGTATTTTGGCTGAACGCTGAATATTTTATGATCCACATCTACAGTCTGACGCATTGGTATTACTTAATGGAGAGCATAGATGATAACTAGTTAAACTCTTCATAAAGAAAATTATTTGGAATTAGTAGAGTTCTTTACATCTAGCTGCTGAGCAAATACTTACAGTATCTATTACACTTTTTCTTTCTGTATCACAATCCTTTTGTTTATGATCTTTCCACTTAATTCCTATGTTGAAAAACATTAAACTCATAAAACTTTCCATCAACTGTGAATCATACTGACATGATTTTTGTTTATTTATCTAAATGTAGGATTTAGGAATTTTTGGTTGCATTTTGTCACAGGGACTTGTCTGGCCGGTATTTACTTGTGTCTTGAGGTTTCTCCTTGCCAGATTTTCTTCTCTTCATGTACCATCTTCCAACAGTCCATGTGACATTTATCTATGGCACTGTGCTGTGCTGAGAAATGCTATTGTTTTATAACACTGTAATTTACTCAACACTGAAGGTAAGGTAACAGTTGTGTACAATAATACTATTGTATTTAAAATATCTTTGGTTAATTACAGTGGATGTTGCCCTTAATTTCTGGTAAATAGTTTAAACTCAGTCATATTCTACAGTGGGTGCCTTGCTTTTGTTTTTCAAGTCAGATTAATGTGTTAGTGTTATAGTATCATGCCTGAAGTAAGCCCTTGATGACAGGAATGGGAAGTTTGTTGCTCCCCAGTTTACTCCTCAGCAAGTGTAAGTAAATTCAGCAGTCATATTTCTTCATATCCCCCACTTCAAAATAAGGAAGCTTTTTTTCATGCTTTGTTCCTTTTTTTCAAAGTCAACAGATGCAGATGGTTACCTGAGGTGCTGTCTACAGGAATCAGTTTGTGAATAGCTTCATTTTTTTCTTTTTTCCCCTCAATAGTACAATTTAATTGATGTTAGCAGCAGGGAGAGTAGTGGTTCTGTTTTGTGGCTTTAAATGTTGTCAATTAAGTGTGTTCTAGTGCAGAAGATGATCAACCTACCACTGCCACCCCCTTCCGCCCCCCTTGCTGGCTGACAGCCAAATGAATTGTACTGGCAGTGACAGGCTTAGACTTTGATATCAGCTTTTGGGTTTTTATTCTTTTGGATTTTGGGATTACCTTTGCTGGGGGGGTTGTT
Organism: Tapera naevia; assembly: GCA_033556795.1. Lineage (NCBI taxonomy): Eukaryota > Metazoa > Chordata > Aves > Cuculiformes > Neomorphidae > Tapera > Tapera naevia. The sequence continues at coordinate 3,491,734 of JAUMJJ010000004.1, read as the reverse complement.
TCTTTTTAAAAGCTTGCAACCCAAGTGTACATAACAAAATGATTTCACTTGTGTGGTGTTTTAATTCCAATGTTTTCCCTCATGATATCCCTGAAGTATGGTAGTATTTAACCTAATGAGGAATTTGATTAAAGTTTTTACTCTGTTCCTTTCTAAAATTTTTTTAGAAAAACAATTTTTTTTCTGTTTTTGAATGGTTATGAAATAAATGTTTAACTTCAAATATTATTCTATATAACTATGTTAAATCTAGTGTGAAATGAACGTACATGTGGAATGATCCAGCGATTGAAGAATATGCTAAGGTCACTGATTATATGACTTGACACAAGTCATATAAGCAGTGGCAAATTCAGAGTTTGTGTGTAGAATTTCACTGCTGTTATTTTAACAGTATAAGATAGTCTGCATGGATTTATATTATGTGTGAAAACACACTTCTGTTTTTCCCATTACTTTTATAAATACTTTATTTAATCAGATCTTTGGCAGCATTTTGTATATAGTTGGTCCAAATCACAACATGAAATGTAGTTTGCAAGTGCTTCCTTAAAGATACTTTTTCCCTTTTGTTTTTATGAAAAAAGGTAAAATTAGGGAAGCAAAATGGAGTTTATATTTGCTTTGAAGAAATGTATGCTCAAAAAAAATATTAGGGGAGGGGACACTGATTTAAAGACTTTAAAATTCTGTGTGTGTATACAGAAAAATATTTGGAGTTTGATAGAGCTAAGTAAGGGTTTCAGTGGGTGAGAAATGCCCTTGTTCAAGTCTTTACATTAATGATTAATGTTCTTCTTTCTTGCTTCTATTTCTTCTTTTTTTTTTCTTTTAAGGTTTAGTGAAAAGTATCTGATTAAACTCTGAATTTTCATTCCTGATTTATTTATTCCACTGCATTCATTTGTGTGCTATCCATGTGTCTGGGCTAACCTAACAATTGATTTATAGGTGAAGCTGAAGTCTTTTTAATGTGACCTTTTTAAAAAAATCTTGTTTAATTAGCCATTGTTTAATATCCTATTAATTTCTAATTGCAGCCAATCAGATGATGATTCTGAGTCAGCATCAGCTTCTGGATCTGGTTCAAGCTCTGGAAGCAGTAGTGATGGAAGTAGCAGTCAGTCAGGTAGCAGTGACTCTGAGCCTGGTTCAGAGTCAGGCAGTCAATCAGAATCAGAGTCTGACACATCTAGAGAGAAGAAACAAGTTCAAGCTAAACCACCACCAGAAGTTGATGGATCTGAGGTAAAGCAAAACACAGAAATTAACCCTTTGTGGGGAAAAAAAACCACTCTGTGCGGGGTAGTTACAAGAGCAGTTTTAAATTTAAACAAACAAGCCCCCCATAATTTTTACTTAGAATTTTAACTTGAGTGGATTAGTGAATGCACATGCTTAGCTCTCATAACAAACATTAGGCTCTTAAATTCTCATCTTTGTAAATGCCTACAGTTAGATACCTAAATTTTATCACGCACAAGCACCTATTAACTTATTGGAGAAAATAAAGACAAAGCCACACATAATGTTGTTATTTCTACATTTTTTAAGTTGTTTCTCTAATGCTTAGTTTCTTCATATCAATAAATGATTGTACGAGAATTTCAGGTTTAGATATGACTTGTCTTCTGTATGGGGAAAAAGTCTGCCAAATTTGGAAAAAAAAAAAGTGGTGTTTAGAAATCTCTTAATTGTAATGAATGAAAGTTACCAGAACTCTCCTCTGTTTCTCTGTATAATATGGCCTTAATTTGGATGATATATGATATATATGAAAGGTAATAAAATATTACCTCCCATAAGATTCAAAAACTGTTAAGGTTTCCTTTTTTTTGTGGATTATTTTGTTATTGTTGATGTTCATGCTTTTGATACTGTCTCTTACAGTCTCTTCTGGACAAAATTTCTAGCACATAGATAGACAAGCCCATAATACGTTGGGTGAGCAATTGGCTGATGGGTTGAGCTCAAAGAGTTGTAAATGGACTTACATCAGGCTGGTCGACCATTCACCAGTGGGGTTCCCCAGGACTCAGTTTTAGGGCCAGTGCTCTTCAGTGTTTTTATAAATTATCTGCATGCAGGAATCAAATGTACATTAAGCAAGTTTGCCAATGATACTAAATTAGGAGGAACTATGGACTCCCTTGAGGGTAGAGAGACTTTACAGAGAGATCTGGATAGACTAGAGAGCTGGGCAATCACCAGCCATATGAAATTTAAGAAGAGCAAGTGCCAGATTCTGCACCTGAGACAGGGTAATCCTAGTTATACGTACAAACTGGGGGACAAGAGACTGGAGAGCAGCCCTGCAGAAAGACATCTGGGGGTTTGGGTTGATGGCAAGATGAATTTGAGTCAACAGTGTGCCCTGGCAACCAAAAGGGCCAACCATGTCATGGGGTGCATCGAGCACAGCATCACTAGCCTATCAAAGGAGGTGATTGTCCTACTCTACACTGTGCTGGTGCAGCCCCACCTTGAGTACTGTGTGTGGTTTTGGGTGCCTTGATATACAAAGGACATCAAACTATGAGAGCATGTCCAGAGGAGGGTGACCAAGCGCAAGACTTAGGAGGAGCAGTTGAGGTCACTTGGTTTGTTCTGCTTGGAGAAGAGATGGCTGAGGGGTGACCTCATTGAAATCTACAACTTCCTCAAGGGAGGCAGTGGAGGGGGAGGTGCTGATCTCCTCTCTCTGGTGACCATGATAGGACATGAGGAAAGGGAATGAAGCTGCATAAGGGGAAGTGCAGATTGGACATTAGGAAAAGGCTCTTCACTGAGAGGGTGATTGGTCACTGGAACAGGCTCCCCAGGGAAGTGGTCGTGGCACCAAGCCTGTCAGAATTAAAGGAGCGTCTGGATGACGCTCTTAGTCATACAGTTTAGTTTTAGGTAGCCCTGTGAGGAGCAACGAGTTGTACTTGAGGTCTCTTCCAACTTGAGGTCTCTTCCAACTTGAGGTCTCTTCCAACTTGAGGTCTCTTCCAACTTGAGGTCTCTTCCAACTTGAGGTCTCTTCCAACTTGAGGTCTCTTCCAACTTGACATATTCTTTGATTCTATGTACTTTGGTGTTCCCATATAAAGCAAAAATATATCAGCTAAGTGACTTGAAAGGACCTATCGAGATCAGTTTAAAAATTTACTTTAAAAAAAGTTATCTTAATACAGAGACCTGCACAACTATTGTTATACTTACTGTAAAAATTGTTGGCAATTCTCATATAACATTCTTTTCTGCAGAAGTCTTACTACTTTAAAATGCTATCCAGTATTATTAACACGTACAGTATTTTATAGTGAGTTTTTTATTATTAATAAAACTGAAAGCCATCTTAATAGTGATGCTGTTCACCTTAAGAGAAGTAAGTATGTGTTAAAATTTTCAGTAGGTTTAAATGACTTTTGTATCTGAATTCCAATTCAGTTTTGGAAATCCAGTCCAAGTATACTTTCTGTGCAGAGATCAGCAGTGCTCAAGAAGCAACAACAGCAGAAGTCAGCCTCATCAGACAGTGTTTCAGAAGAGGTGAATAATATATGTTAGTAGATAAAATGTAAACATGCATGTCTCATCACCCCATATGTTAGAATAAAATGATGTAGAGCCAAGTTTTGTTCTCTTAAGTGTGTATGTGTTTAAAAAGTCTGGGTTTAGTCTATAAAAGTAATGTTCAAATAACTGACATGTTTATGAGGAAACTTGAGGGGCAATATTTAGTTGCATGTTTTCAGTTGAGTTGTGGCAAAATTGTAGTTTAGTTTGATATTTATAGCTACATATTCTGTGATGTATTGACAAAATTTTCAAGTCAATATTAACTTTCATTGTATTTCTGTTTTCTGAGTTTACATATAAAGGTTTCTGTATAAAGGTAGCCATTGCAGTTTTCAAAAACGCTATATGGAGTAGAAAGCTAAATTTTTTTCAACATTTGTGCCAGTTATAAAAAAATTCTTGTATTTTGAGAAACATGCTTCAATTTTAGAGATTTTTAAAACCTAAACCATAGGCTAAACAAAAGTTGACTTTGTGCAATAGGAATATGTTTTAAGGACACTAGTGACTGTGAATTAGAAGTTATTTAAAAGCAGACTTTTATATTTGCTTCATTTATATAAAAAGCAAGCATTGTGATCACAAGTCTTTACTCATTGCTCTATATGTCTTTTTTTTTTTAGACAGATTTAGCTGCTCATCGTTAAAACTAAACAAAGGAGTTAATCATATATAGTTAAAGTATTTCTTTATAGCTGTTCCTAAGTACTCTTTTCCTGAAGAATCTTTTTCAGGATAAAAATGATCTAAATTAAATTTATGAGATTGGTTTTAGGAAAATAATTTTAAGAAGGTTCATTTATTATTTTTTGTTTAGGAGTGGAGAGGAGAAAACATATGTGCTATTCTCAGTATTTTCTTAGTGATGTTTAAATGTGGGAGGGTATGAAAGGTGAGAGAGCTCTCAAAGGGCAGGAGATTTTTTTACGCTTTTGATAGAACCTTCATCTTGACTTATTAACTTGCAGCAGTCTAAACTATAGGGACAATGATTATATTTTAAGACAGGGTTTTTTTGTAGTGTTTTCTAAAGTTCTGCTGACGTGGTATATCTGTAGATGGAGAAATAAGAAATCAATAGCAATCCTGATAGTCAATATTGGTGGCTACACTCAGGGGAATGAAGAGGATAAGACATGAAGAATAAGATTTCGGTTTGAAAGTGGGAGCTGAATTATATTTTTAATACTAAAAATACTTCATTCTTTTTGTGGTAACGAATTATATATATATTCTTTCCTTCATCTGCAGGATTCATCGAGCAGTGAAGATTCTGCAGATGACTCTTCCAATGAAACCAGGAAGAAAAAACACAGAGAGTAAGATGTTTTTCATAAATAAAATAATATTTTTATTATGTGACATAATGCTCATTATTACCCAGGCTTCATTTCTCTGCACTTGAAATACGTAATCTTGTGCTTCTCAATTTTGATTAATGTTTTGGAATATTTTTAAATCAATGCGCTCAAAGGAACATATGTATCACTTAGGTTAACAGTTATTACTTTATGAGCAAAAGAGACTATTACCTCTGGCAACTGGATAGAAAAGGGGAAGAAAAACCACACACACACGATTGCAGAACAAAAGTCTGAAGTCGATCAGTCTCCCTTTACTCTTTTCTTGCAGCAGTTTTATACTCTACAGAAATGGACCTGAACTATTAGGACAGTCAGGAGGTTTTGCCCAAAGTTTCAAAACATTCACACAGTGACCGCCCTCAATCAAGCCTTCCACACGCTCCCTTTCTCATGGCACAATCATCCTGTTTGTCCTGTCCAAAGTCGTTATTTACTTTGTTGCCGCACGATATAATTATTCTTGTTTGATCATCCAGGCAGCTGGAACCACCTGTTTTGCTGCACCTACAATTACCTACAGTATTATTGAAAAACATTCATCAGCACTATTTTTTTTCAAGTAATTTTATTTGTGGTATATTTTTTTTAGCTGAAGGTCCTCCCTGAAAATTATTGAAAAAATAGGATATGACTTAAGTAGGTTGTGTCAGATAAAGTTGGAATGCCGTAGTTCATGACAAATTTTTAGACACTTCAGAGACAAAAGCCCCCCAAATTATTACAGGTTTGACAGTGATAAACTGTCTTGGCTAGTCAATAAAGCTGAGTTGAAACTGAGAGAGTTTTAAGGTGCAGATGAAAAAGGTTGTGAAAAAGGTTATATCTTCCCATTGCTAGTGACTGGGGTGGGGGGATGGGGTGTGTTTTTCTTTGTGTGTTTTGGTTGGGTTTTGGGGGTTATGAACAGCGTATAGAAACTGAATCGCTTTCTCATTCCTTTTTTTCCAGTTAATTGAATCATCTCAATATTCAGGGTTGCCAATATAATATCGTCAAGAAATGGTATTGGAGGGGGGGGCAAAAAAACTTAATATGCAAAATAGTACTTCTCTAGTGATGAATTGTTATTTAGTCTTCTGTTACTTAAAGAATGTGATTACACTTAATAACATAGTCTGTTACAGTTCAGAAATTAGTAAGCAAATAACCTCATAATATCCAGTGCTTCAATTTTGCTTTATACCTATTTTGAACAAGTATGTTTGCAATTATCTGACATGTAAATCAGATATCTCTGTATAACTTCATACAGGATCCAAGCCCTAGAGTATGATGTTTTGTATGTTGTCTATATCTCCAAATAAATACAGGTTGTGGATTTGCATAGGATGAGGGAGGTGGTTGGTTTGTGGTGGGGTTTTTATTGGGTGTTTTGGTTTTATTGGGAGGGGGTGTTGTTTGGGTATATTTAATTTACTGCTTGCAGAAAAAATATCTTTTAAGGAGACAGGTGATTATAGTATTAGATTGGTGCAAAAAAGCTTAGACTGAAATTTATTAATTGACATAAGAACCATTAGACTATGCATTTTTGACAGCAAGAAACACGTCTATTTATTCTGGTAGCATAGAATTGTGGAGTCCTGGAACTGATGAATTCTTGGAAGGCATTTTGAGCTGCTGCTTGGTTGTGGAAAACCTTCTCTTGCAGGAAGTTGTCAAGATGCTTGAAAATGTGGTAATCGGTGGGAGAGAGGTCTGGTGAGGAAGCTGGGTGAGGTAGAGTTTTGTAGCCCAGTTTGTGCAGCTTCTACAGAGTCACTTGCGAAGTATGTGGTCAGGCATTGTCATGGAGAAGAATTGGTCCTTTTTGATTGATCCATGTTGGATGTAAACATTGCAGTACTTGGTACAACAAACGAGGAATTAGAAATCATTGTATGGCAAGAAAACTATGATGTAATTGCCATCACTGAAACATGTTGGGATGACTCGCATACTGGATTGCTGTCATGGTTTGCTATGAACTCTTCAGGCAGAATAGGCAAGGAAGGAGAGGCAGTAGTGTAGGTCTCTAGAGTGCTTTGATTGCCTTGATCTCAATGATGATGTTGATAAGGTTGAGTGTCTATGGTTAAAAATCAGTGGAACACCCAATAAGGCAGATACCTTGGTGGGAGTCTGCTATAGACCACCCAGCCAGGAAGAAGGCATTGATGAGATGTTCTGTAAGAAACTGGGAGAAGACTTGCAATCGCTAGCCCTTGTTGTTGTGGGAGACTTCAACCTACAGATGTCTGCTGGAAGTATAATACAGCAGAAGGGAAACAGACTACAAGGTTCCTGGAGTGTGTGGAAGATAACTTCCTGACACAACTGGTGAGTGAACCAATTAGGGAAGGTGCTCTGCTGGACCTGTTGTTTGTGAACAGAGAAGACCCTGTGGGAGATATGATGGCTGGAGGATGCTAGGGGCACAGCAATCATGAGGTAATAGAATTCTTGATTGTTGAAGTAAGGAAGGGAGGACATCGGAACTGCAACCTAGGACTTCCAGAGGGCAAACTTTGGACTGTTTAGAAGGCTACTTGATAAAGTTCATTGGGAAGCAGTCCTAAAGGGCAAAGGAGCCCAAGAGGGCTGGACAATTTTCAAGAAGAAAATCCTGGTGGCACAAGAGCAGGCCATCCCTGTGTGCCAAAAAATGAGCCGGTGGCAAATAAAACCAGCTTGGCTGAGCAGAGAGCTTTGGGTGGACCTCAGAAAAAAGAGGAAAGTCTATGAGCTCTGGAAGAAGGGTCAGGCATCTCAGGAAGACTACAAGGATGAAGTGAGATCATGCAGAGAGAAAATCAGGAGGGCTAAAGCCCAACTAGAACTTCAGTTGGCTGATTCTGTGAAAGATAATAAAAAATGTTTCTAAAAATATATTAACAACAAAAGGAGGGCCAAGGAGAATCTCCATCCTTTACTGGATGCAGGAGGAACAATAGTGACAAAGGATAAGGCTGAGTTACTTAATGCCTTCTTTGCCTCAGTCTTTAATAGTAAGGTCACCTGTTCTCTGGGTACCCAGGCCTCTGAGCCAGAAAGGGGGAACAGGGAGCAAAACACAGCTCCAATGATCCAAGGGGAAATGGTTAGAGACCTGTTCAACCAATTAGACATTCACAAGTCTATGGGGCCAAATGGGATCCACCCAATGGTATTAAGGGAGCTGGCAGAGGTCTTTTCCAAACCCCTTTCCCTCATCTACCAGCAGTCCTGGCTGACTGGGGAAGTGCCACTTGACTGGAGACTGCCAAATGTAACACCCATCTACCAGAAAGGTTGGAGGGAGGATCTGGGGAACTATAGGCCTGTCAGTCTGACCTCAGTACCAGGGAAGGTCATATGGAGCATCTTGAGTGCCATCACACAGCACATGCAGGACAATCGGGTGATCAGGCCCAGTCAACATGGGTTTATGAAAGGCAGGTCCTACCAAACCAATCTGATCTCCTTCTATGACAAGGTTACCCACTTAGTGGATGAGGGGAAGGCTGTGGATGTGGTGTACCTGGACTTTTGTAAAGCCTTTGACACTGTTTCTCAAAGTATTGTGCTTGAGAAACTGGCTGCCACTGTCCTGGACAGGCACACTCTCTGCTGGGTAAAAAACTGGCTGGATGGCCGGACCCAAAGAGTGGTGGTAAATGGAGTTAAATCTAGTTGGAGGCTGGTCATGAGTGGTGTTCCCCAGGGTTCACTGCTGGGTCCAGTCCTGTTCAATATCTTTATCAATGATCTGGACGAAGGGATCGAGTACACCCTTAGCAAGTTTGCAGATGACACTAAGCTGGGTGGCAGTTTTGATCTGCTTGAGGGTAGATAGGCTCTGCAGAGGGATCTGGACAGGCTGGATCGATGGGCTGAGACCAACGGGATGAGGTTCAGCAAGGCCAAGTGCCGAGTCCTGCACTTGGGATACCACAACCCCATGCAGCGTTACAGGCTTGGGGAAGAATGGCTGGAGAGCTACCTGGAGGAGAAGGACCTGGGAGTGTTGATTGACAGTGACTGAACATGAGCCAGCAGTGTGGCCACAAGAAGGCCAATGGAATCTTGGCCTGTATCGTGGCCAGCAGGACCAGGGCAGTGATTGTGCCCCTGTGCTCAACACTGGTGAGGCTGCACCTTGAGTACTGTGTTCAGTTTTGAGCCCTCACTACAAGAAGGACATTGAGGGGCTGGAGAGCATCCAGAGAAGGGCAACGAGGCTGGTGAAGGGGCTGGAGAACAAGACTTATGAGGAGCGGCTGAGGGAATTAGGGTTGTTTAGCCTAGAGAAGAGGAGGCTGAGGGGAGACCTCATCACTGTCTACAACTACCTGAAAGGAGGTTGTGGCGATGTGAGTGTTGCTCTCTTCTCCCAATTGACAGGCGACAGAACAAGAAGAAATGGCCTCAAGTTGCACCAGGGAGGTTGAGACTAGACATCAGGAAAAAATTCTTCACTGAAAGGGTTGTCGGGCACTGGCAGAGGCTGCCCAGGGAGTTGGTTGAGTCACCATCCCTGGAGGTGTGTAAAAGATGGGTAGATGAGGTATTCAGGGATATGGTTTAGTAGTGGACCGGTACGGTTGGGCTCACTGATCTCAAAGGTGTTTTCCAACCAAACAATTCTATGATTCAATTGGTTGTCGTCTATCACACAAGGACATCCGCAACCCTCCTCATCTTCGAGGCTCTTGTTTCCATGACAAAATTATCGGAACCGGTGTTGAGCTGTACATTTGTTGATGGTCCCCTGACCAAATGCTTGGTTGATATTGCTATCAGTTTCTGCTGCTTTACATCTTTTGGACAACATAATCACTCAAATTTGCTTTTTTTCATCTTTAATTTGACAGCATAATACAAAAAAGAATAAACATTGAAGGCAATATCATTAGCATAAATAAGTAGAGTGAATTTTGCACTTCAAAATGGTGTACTACATGAACATAGGTAAATACTATTTTAATCCAAAATAAGCATCACAGTTTACAGTGCCCAAAACAGCAATTATTTTGGCACCAACATAATATTTGCAAGACACAGGTGTATTGACCACGATGAAAACATAACTTCTTGGACCATTGTCTATTTAAGTGAAAGTTTCAAAGCCTTGATTCTTAGGCTTCCTGATCTAAAAGTTTATGAAAAGATTTTTGAATAATATTCCAATTTTGATGGCCATTAGTACTGTTTGAGCATCTTAGTCCTAAACCTAGTAAAAGATAGTAGCATAAAGATTTAGCAGCCTGTCAAAAATGATTATCAGTCTCCCTGCCCCAAGCTGTTTAAGTTTAAATTTCTCTGTACAGAGTCTGAGGTAAATGCTGTTGATCAGTGAGTACATCTTTTCTGTTGCAAAGTAGATCTCAGCTAAGCAGGAGCACAGAGATACTACTGCCAGTGGGAGTCATAGGGTGGCTTACTGGTATTATCTTGCATGGGTGTGAAGCACTGATTTGGAAGCTCAGTGGGGGCTTTTGGGAACCATTACCTCTCAGATTGCCACAGTTCAACTCTTTCTGTGTGTTTCTCCAATCTGATTCTGCATTATTTTTTGGTTCCTGTACTGAAGTTGCTAATTTTTCACCAGGCACAGGGAACATAGCTATTGCAGAATTTTGGATTCTGCAAAATATAATGTTATGGGATTTTATGATTTTAGCATAAGTAAGTTCCAATAAATTTATATCTTTCCAGCTTAAGTCTTGTTAAGGACTTTGGGTTTGTTTATGTCAAATTAACTCAATTATTAAAGCTGTACTTTATACAGAAATCCAGATTTTTGGTTTGATTTGTTTCTTACATCTGCCTCTTGATAACAGAAAACTTAATTCAAACTCCCTTTGAAGTCATTGGGCATTTTTATCCCTTATTTATTCATAATAAGTTTCTGTCCTAGCTGAAATTGCTATTATAACATTTTTATTTTTGTGAGGAATATTGAAATTAAAGCAGCAAACCCTGTGGTGAATACTTGATTTAAAAACAAAACAAACAAAACCCCCAAAAAACTAACGTGAGCTACTTTTTTGTCTCTTAATATGTACAGTGAAGACTGGCAAATGTCTGGGTCAGGGTCAGTATCAGGAACTGGTTCTGATTCTGAATCAGAGGAAGATAAAGAGAAAAGCAGTTGTGAAGATAGTGAATCTGACTATGAGCCAAAAAACAAGGTCAAAAGCCGGAAACCTCCAAGCAGGTAAGAAGTCTGGCATTTTAGATACTCTGGTGCTATTTCTAATTTGTAATCAAGTATTGTACTGCTACACAGGCGAATGGAAACATTTATTACAGAATTTGATGATTTTTTTAAGCTACAAAAGATGTTATCATACCAGTGGTTTGTGTTGAATGTGTCTTTCCTGTCTGCTCCAACTGAAAGTGGCATAACTGAGCATTCATAAAATATATGTATTCAGAAACAAATACACATGGCTTGTAGTTGTCCATGTTGAAATCCCACTGTTGTGTTGTATCTTATTGTCTTCAAGAATTGAGCCAAAAAGCAGTAAAAAGACTGCAGGACAGAAAAAGAGGCAACTTGATTCATCGGATGATGATGCCTGTGACAAGAGAGGATCTCGTCGCCAGGCAACAGTCAATGTCAGTTATAAAGAAGCTGAAGAAACCAAGACAGATTCTGATGATTTGTTGGAAGTTTGTGGAGAAGATGTCCCGCAGCCTGAAGAAGATGAATTTGAAACTATAGAGAAGTTTATGGATAGTAGAATTGGCCGAAAAGGAGGTATTTTTTTTATCAGTGTTCTTAAGATGCTGCAGTGCATTGTGGTGCAATATAAACAGCAGTTGTTCTCAGCTGTTGGTAACCCATGATATTTGTAAAGAGTAAGTTTCTTTTGTAATCCTTATAAAGTACAACATAGAAGAACTTAAGTAACTAATGCAAAAATTAAAAATGAAATGGAATATAGCTCCATATTGCATAAAAGCATACCATACTGTTATACCACTATTTGTACATTTCATTGATACCTGGTAGGTATAAACTGTTTACGGGGGGGTGGAGAAAAAGTGAACTGAATAGAACAGCTAACCAGTAACCTGAATACTGAAGGATGATGTTGGGAAGACTGAACCATTGAGATCATGATTTCAGTTATTCCTGTAGAAATAGTCCCTATACAGTGCAATGGATGGTGGAATATAAAACTTTAGTGGTGTGCTTGCAAGTGCACTTCTAAAAGTAATTTAGAAAAAAATTAGAAAAGTAATTGGTAGGGGTGTCATATTTCCAGCAGCTGATGGGATGCAGTGTCCTGCTTATGTGGCTTTTTTTTTAGCCTGCAAATTAGGGTTCTTATTGTAGAAAACTTAGACTTACACTTCAGAACTGCCTTTCTCCATAAGTTGTACCTGATTTCTAGAGTTTCTGACCTATCTCAGAGTTTGCATTCTCTTTCCTCTCAACTTCCTTTTCCCATACAGTCCTAAATTCCCGTATATTCTTACTCTAGTACCTTACTCCAATGCACAGTGTCACCGCTGTGTTAAAAGCCTTTTGGACTAGACTTCTTATATTTTGCATGCCCAGATATTTTTACTGCTTGTGCTGTCCTTTGCTATTGCCATGTTCTGTTGTTATTTCTATCCCCTGCATTTGGTTGCGTCCACTTCATTATTTGGTTTCTCCTCACAGAAATGAGCCTGTTTTCTGCTGCTACTGTGCTTCAGCTGTAATACTTACTGTATTTAATTGAAAATTACACCACATAAAATTCCAAAGATTGGGGGGGAAGCAGTAAAACGAGTTTAGGAAGAAATAGTTCAAGAGCAGCTCATTCCAATGAGCAGGAAATTGGGCAAAAATGCCAGGAGGCCTGCATGAACAAGGAGCTCCTGGCAAAACACAAAACCAAAAAGGAGGTATATGCAAGGCTGAAGCAGGAACCAGTAACCTGGGAAGAATAAAGAGACACTCTCCAAGCATGCAGTGACACGTTTAGGAAAGCCAAAGCCCACTTGGAATTGAATCTAGCGAGGGCGATTGAAGGCAACAAGAAGGGCCTTTTTAAGTACATAGGTGACAAAAGGAAGACTAGGGAACATGTGGGCATGGTGCTGAATGGATCAGGGTCCTAGTAATACAGAACATGGAAAAGACTGATGTACTGAATGCCTTCTTCACCTCAGTCTTGATTAGAACGACCAGCCTTTAGGAATCCCTGGCCCCAGAGACTAGGGGAAAGTCTGGAGCAAAGAAGATGTACCCTTGGTGGAAGAGGATCAGATCAGGGAATATATAGGCAAATTGGACATACGTAAGTCTATGCATCCTGATGGGATGCAACCACAAGTGCTGAGAGAGTGGGCAGGTGTCATTGCGAGGCCACTCTCAATCTTTGATCATGGCAATTGGAAGAAGTGCCTGAGGACTGGAGGAAAGGAAATGTCATGGATTCATAGAATGGTTTGGATTGGAAGGAACCTTTAAAGGTCATCTAGTCCAACCTTCCTGAAATGAGCAGGGAAATATTCAACTAGATCAGGTTGCTCAGAGCCCCGTCCAACCTGACTTTGAATGTTTCCAGGGATAGGGTATCTACCACCTCTCTGGGCAACCTGTTCCAGTGTCTCACCACCCTCATTGTAAAAAAAAAATTCTTCCTTATATCTAGTCTAAATCTACCCTCTTTTAGTTTAAAAACATTACCTCTTGTTCTGTTGCAACAGGCCTTGCTAAAAAGTCTGTCTCCATCTTTCTTATAAGCCCCCTCAGTACTTATTGAAAGGCCACAATAAGGTCTTCCTGGAGCCTTCTCTTCTCCAGACTGAACAACCCCAACTCTGTCATTCTTTCTTATAACCCTCTGATAATTTTTGTGGCCCTCCTTTGGACCCACTCCAACAGATCCACATCTTTCCTGTATTGAGGACTCCAGAGCTGGGCATAATACTCCAGGTGGGAGTCTCACAAGAGCAAAGTAGAGGGGCAGAATCACCTCCCTCGACCTGCTGGTAACACTTCTTTTGATGCAGCCTAGGATACGGTTGGCCTTCTGGGCTGTGAGTGCATGTTGCTGACTCATGTCTAACTTTTCATCCACCAGTACCCCTAAGTCCTTTTCCACCCAGGGAACAGACTGGTCAGCCTCACCTTGATCTCTGGGAAGGTGATAGAGCAGCTAATCCTGGAAACTGTTTCCAGGCACATGAAAAAATAGAAGGCTATCAGGACTAGTCAGTGTGGCTTCACCAAGGGGAAGTCATGCTTCATCAATTAATAATAGAATCATAGAATCTTCTGGTTGGAAAAGACCTTGGAGATCGAGTCCAACTATACCCATCTTCTGCTAAACCATGTCCTTCAAAAACTCATGTACCCATTTTTTAAACACCTCCAGGGATGGTGATTCAGCCACCTCCCTGGGCAGCCTCTGTCAGTGCCTGACCACCCTTTCGGTAAAGAATTTTTTCCTGATGTCTAGTCTGAAACTCCTCTGGTGCAACTTATGGCCATTTCTTATTGTCCTATCACCTGTCACTTGAGAGATCAACACTCGCTCTGCTATAACCTCTTTCAGGCAGCCATAGACAGTGGTGAGGTCTCCCCTCAACCTCCTCTTCTCTAAGCTAAACAATCCCAGTTCCCTCAGCCATTCCTTGTAGGACTTGTTCTCCAGCCCCTTCACCAGCCTCGTCACCCTTCTCTGGACGATAACCTTCTGCAGTAAAGTGACTGGCTTGATAGATGAGAGGAGAGCAGTGGATATAGTCTGACTCAACTTAAGGAAGACCTTTGACAGTCTCCTGTAAGATCCTCATTGAGAAGCTCTTGATGTATGGACTGGACAAGCAGACAGTGATGTAGATTGAAAACTGTCTGGATGACCAGGCCCAGAGGGTGGTGATCAGTGGCATGAAGTCTGATTGGAGGCCAGCGATTAACGGTATGCCTCAGGGGTCAATACTGGATCCAGGCCTGTTCAACATCTTCATTAATGACCTGGATGATGGGGCAGAGTATACACTCAAAAAGGTGTTTGGTACTGGTACAAAACATTTGAGGAGTGGCTGATAGGCCAGAGGGTGATGCTGCCATCCAGAGGGACCTCAACAGGCTGGGGAAATGGGCTGACGGGAACTTCATAAAGTTCAACAAGGGGAATGGCCAAGTCCTGCATCTGGGGAGAACAACCCCGTGCAGTACATGCTTGGGGGCTGCCCAGCTGGAAAGCAGCTTTACATAAGAGGCCTTGGGGATCCCGATGGACAGCAAGTTGAACATGAGCCAGCAACGTACCCTTGCTGCAAAGAAGGCTAATGGTGTCCTGGGCTGCATTAGGCACAGTATTGCCAGCAAGGTCGAGGGAGGTGATTCTTCTCCTCTACTCAGCACTGATGAAGCCACATCGGGACTGCTATATCCAGTATTGGGCTCCCCAGTGCAAGAGACTGATGGCACTACTGGCAAGTCCAATGAAGGGCCACAAAGATGATGAAGGGACTAGAGCATCTCTCCTATGACAAAAAGCTGAGAGTGCTGGGACAAAGAAGAAAAGGCTTAGAGGAGATCTCATCTGTGTATATAAATATCTGAACGGAGTGCCACAAAGAGGACAGAGCCAGGTTCTTTTCATTGCTGCCCAGAGACAGAACAAGATGCAATGCGCACAAACCAAAACACAGGAGGTTCCACCTGAACATCAGGAAAGACTTTTTTTGACCTTGAGGGGGACTGAGCACTGGAACAGGTTGTCCACAGAGCTTGTGGAGTCTCCCTCTTTGGAGATATTCAAAAAACATCTGGATATGGTCTGAGGCAACTGGCTCTAGGTGACCTTGTTTGAGCATGAGGGTTGGACCAGGTGACTTGCAGAGGTCCCTTCCAACCTCAACCATTCTTTGATTCTATGAATTTGATTTATAGCATCCATAGTAATTGGACAGTATGCTATTCAGGTCTCATGGCTGATTAAGCACAATGTCAAATATCTGTTATGCTCTCAGAGATGAGAAGGATATAGCAAAGATGACAGCAAGCAGTGTTAGTGGAACGTTCTCTGGGGATCACTAGAAAAACTAGGAATGCTAAGAAAATTCTCATGAGATGAGATACTATAGGTTTTATGTAGAGATATTGGTTGCTTTTTTGAATCTCATTGGTTTACTTGTGAATGCGTAAGAGGAGTGACATAAGAGTTGTAGATGTAATTAATCAAGTTATGCGCTCATAAAAGAACATCACAAACTTCTTTCTGCAGTATATTTTTTTACTGGTTAATTTATGATGTGCATGCCTAATCAAGCCTTATGGTGTGGTTTCTTTATCAGCCACTGGTGCTGCAACCACCATCTATGCAGTTGAGGCAGATGGTGACCCAAATACTGGATTTGAAAAGTCAAAGGAGCTAGGAGAAGTACAGTATCTTATTAAATGGAAAGGCTGGTCACACATCCATAATACTTGGGAAACTGAGGAAACACTGAAGCAACAAAATGTTAAAGGAATGAAGAAACTGGACAACTATAAGAAAAAGGATCAGGAAACAAAACGCTGGTGAGTATTTTTCTAACTACTTAAACATTGCATTTTTTTGTAATAATATAGATGGTTTATTATATTTCTGTGAGTTCTATTGCCTCTTTGTGAAGGTATAGTTTCAAGTGCCTATACAACAGGAAGACAAAAGCTATAAATTGAAGCTTCCCTAACACCTTATGATCCTGTAAGATT
This sequence comes from Tapera naevia, assembly GCA_033556795.1. NCBI lineage: Eukaryota > Metazoa > Chordata > Aves > Cuculiformes > Neomorphidae > Tapera > Tapera naevia. The sequence goes on along the minus strand of JAUMJJ010000004.1, from coordinate 3,475,129 downwards.
CTGAGTATATCAACTTTGTTTGAGCAAGTAAAACCACTCACATTTTGTAAAATCAGGCCTTTAAGGAAGCAGCTGCTGCGCCTAGGTTTTAATGTGTCTAAATGAAGTTTTAACAAGATAGATGATAGGGTTTCTGGTTTTGATTTAAATCTTACCTTTTACTAAATTTGTCATTGATAGATTGTATTTTGATCAGAGTTCTTCAGGAATTGCTGTAGAGATTAAAAAAAATGGAAATGACTAAACAGAAATATTCTGAGCTTTAAAATTGACAGATTTTCTTAGTTTTAGAACTACACAATATAATAAGTGCTGCAAATAAATTCCCATTTCAGGCTGAAAAACGCTTCTCCAGAAGATGTGGAATATTATAACTGCCAACAAGAACTTACAGATGATCTACATAAACAGTATCAAATAGTGGAAAGGATAATTGGTATGTGATAAACTTCCAGATGGAAAACAATGTTGAGAATATTACAAGTTTATTGCTTGCATGTTGAATTTATAGTTAAGAAATTTAGTTTTTTAATATCCCCAACAACAACTGAAAGCAAAACAAAGTCTCTGATGAAGAGAAAAGTTGTCATTCTGTCTTTGCTGTGAAACTAGTTCATGTTATTTTATCACCTAAAATGAGTGCTTTCTTAAAATGCAGAAGGAAAATATTGATCTAGTATCTCTGATGCATTTCTGCAGCTCATTCAAATCAGAAATCAGCAGCTGGTTATCCAGATTACTATTGCAAATGGCAGGGTCTGCCTTACTCAGAATGTAGCTGGGAAGATGGTGCTCTCATTGCCAAAAAATTTCAGGCATGTATTGATGAGTATTTTAGCAGAAATCAATCCAAGACCACTCCATTTAAGGACTGCAAGGTAAGTGTGTAATTTCAATGGATTTATGCAGTTGAAATAATAAAAAAGGACATATTTTATGCATCCAAAAGTAAGATGTATATTATAATTTTTGAATGTTGTCAAGAACAGTAATAATGATCGTTATATTTATATACAATAGCAAGTATCACTATTAAGAATAGCCTTTTGTAGATAGTTTTCCCTACTTTTTTATTGCCATTCAAAGATGGAATTGTTTAGTACTTTAATTTGTTTTAAAAGAAACCTTTGTGAATGAGTTCATGTCACTTGTGTTGTGGAATTTAGATCAGAAGTCAAGCTAATTTTAGTTTACAAATGGGTTGATATTGTTATGTGTCCTAGTTTTCTGTGATGAATAATGACTAGACTGGGTGACCAAACAGTTTCCTACTGCTACTTTGTTTCTATAAGAAGACATTTTGGTAACTTAGTAGTAGGACTGATGCTCAATTTGCTTTTGACAGATTCTAAAACAGAGGCCAAGGTTTGTTGCACTAAAGAAGCAACCGTCTTATATTGGAGGACATGAGAGTTTAGAGTTAAGAGATTATCAGTTAAGTGGATTGAACTGGCTTGCTCACTCGTGGTGCAAGTAAGTATAGTCTTAAATTAGTCTTGCAGTTTTTAATTTGAAAGCATTTATAAATTTATTTATTTATTTTTTGTTTTTTAGAGGGAATAGTTGTATTCTTGCAGATGAAATGGGTCTGGGTAAAACAATACAAACAATTTCTTTTCTGAACTACCTGTTTCACGAACATCAACTGTATGGGCCTTTCTTGCTAGTCGTGCCACTTTCTACCTTGACATCTTGGCAAAGAGAGATTCAAACCTGGGCTCCTCAGATGAATGCTGTGGTTTACTTAGGTGATATAACTAGCAGAAATATGGTGAGTATTTCCTTGTATCATTGAAAAAGATTAATAGTAAACAAGACCCACTTCATGTTCCTGTCTTATGCAAATCTCCAATATTTTGCTTATGAATGAGCAAATATTTATTCAAAACATTGTGTTTAAAATGCAAATTAAAAGCATAAATTTTGATCTGATATAAATGTGTGTGAAAGATTTAATTCTTACATGATAATAAAAAGTATTAAAAATACAACCTTGTATTTGAAAATAAATTGTCTTTTGTCATGTGATTATTTAGGTGCATAAAATAAATATTTAAGGCAGACAAACATAATCTTAATTTGCTTGCTGAAAAAAGGAATGAAAGTAACCTTAACCATTAAAGTTTAAAACAAACAGAAAACCAACAAAAAAAAACAAAGCCACACACACAGAGAAATCCACAAAAGACAACCAAAACCCCAACACAGGCACCCCTTACCACCACTGTTTAATAAAAAAAACAAACCCAAGCTTAATATGTTATGTTCCTATTTCGTGATCAGATTCTTTTATGTCACTGAATATCTATACTGCTGTAGTACCTGAAGTCATTCCAATAAATAAAACCATTTTTCTCTAGCTTATAGTTCACTTGATTCTTCTTATAGATAAGAACTCATGAATGGATGCATCCACAGACCAAACGATTAAAGTTTAATATACTTCTAACAACTTATGAAATTTTGCTGAAGGACAAGGTAATCCCATTTACTTCTTCAGGGAGATAAAATCATTTGTAGAATGTAGAACTTTAACGTTGGGACATATTTGAGTTCCGGGCCCTTACACAGATGGGGAGTATGACACCTTTACTCTTGGAAGTATGATAGTGAAGTTTTCTTTAAGCACATTTAGATTCTTATTTATGTGTGGTGAGGAATTCTGCCCCCTTCTCTTCTATATCAAGTGGGTAAAGCTTCATTTTCTTCAGTTTGCTTGAGCTTCACATTACCGTAGTAATTTCTTCACATCTCAAAATCTGTACTTTCCTGTAGACCATCATCCAGGAACTAAAAAAACCAAACCAACCCCTAGCCCCAGACACCTGTGATTCACAACTCTGAAATCCCATATTTTATCATTGTATTTGTGTGTGCAGTATTATGTATATGTATATTACTACTCTCTTCATTATGGTAGCACGTAGTTATTGTTAATCCTAACAGCATATGAAAATTTCAATTAAATAAGTTCTGCTTGTTGGCTTTCTATTTCATTTGCTTCTATATGTTGGGAAAAAGAGAGTCAATAGCGGATTTTTTTTTTTTTTATCAACTGAAAATATATAGATCAGCTTTTCTTGCCTTCCTCCCCCGAAGTATAAACTTGATTTATACTTTCCTTTGGAACTTGTGATGCCTGCCTTTTGTTGAATCCAGAAAGCATAAAAAACATAATTAATACTAAAAACATATAGGTATCCATTTGTTATTAAAATGTGTGATGCTATATATATAACCTCATGTAAAATGTCAGAAATTGCATAATTTATTAACTTGTATAATGTCTCCCTCTGCCCTCCATTTCTTTAAGTCATTCCTTGGTGGTCTGAATTGGGTATTTATAGGAGTTGACGAAGCTCATCGTTTAAAAAATGATGATTCTCTTCTGTACAAGACTTTAATAGACTTTAAGTCTAATCATCGTCTTCTTATTACTGGAACCCCTCTGCAAAACTCCCTGAAAGAGCTTTGGTCTTTGCTGCACTTCATCATGCCAGAAAAGTACGGACTTTTTTTTTTTTTGTGTGATTGAATTTTGTATGGCGGAATATTATATTGATTGGAGAATCAATATAAATAAATAATTATACCGTGAAATAGTTTAAATTTTTTATATAGAACAGATGCACATATTTTTCATGTTACTCTTGATAAATTGTTTTGGTACCATTGTCACTTTTTCTGTTTTAGCAGTTCACAAAAAAGATGGATTTACGTATGACTCAGAACCCTGAAAAGACACTTCATTTTAATCTAAAAGGAAAATCACATGGATTTACTCTAGGGAAATAGAATGGGGCTGAGGATGTTGTCTTTTCTGTGTTAGTACTATGAATGAAAACAAAATTGTACCACAATGCATGATATCCAGTAGTTCAGTCAGGCAGCCAATTCACCCTTATGTTTTGTATAGCATAGATTTCTGTATTGATTTTATTCCATACTGATCTCTCTTTATATCTGAGATAAATAAGATCATGCGTTCATTTTGGATATCATGTAAATACAAAGCACTGTAGTTCCAATTAGTTTCAGCTATAAATCACATTGACTTCTTCAGAACCTTACAAGCAAAGCCACTAAGGTTGTTGTCTGGCACCTATTCTTCATTTGATCGCAAAGTCTGTTAGCACATACCAGAGGATAATCACATTTCAGCTAGTCCATACAAGCTGCAAAAAGTATGTGAAATGGTCTGTTATCTTGTATAATGGAATTTCTGCAACCTTCTACCTGGGTTTCCATGCAGAAAAGTAAAATATTGGGTTTTCACTGTAAAAATTAAAATTCAGTAGTCTGTTTTGAGTTTTCATTCTGTAAAAGCATTTGGAAATTCCATTCTCCTATTTGCATACAAAATATTTGGAATTTCATGTGAGATGCAAATTCAGAAACTTAGTAAATAAAACAGAGGGGAGTGGGGAAGAAGTCCATATGTGTTTGTGTGCATGTGGTATATTTATGGTCTTTGTGTGTCTGTGTTCATGGTATGCCACTATTTTGCCTTTCTTCTTTCTTATGTTGAAGGTTTTCTTCCTGGGAAGATTTTGAAGAGGAGCATGGCAAAGGGAGAGAGTTTGGTTATGCAAGTCTTCACAAAGAACTTGAACCATTTTTACTGAGAAGAGTTAAAAAAGATGTAGAAAAGTCTTTACCTGCTAAAGTTGAACAAATTTTGAGGATGGAAATGAGTGCATTGCAGAAGCAATATTACAAGTAAGTAATGACACTTTTTAATTCTTACTATTTTAATGATATATCTATATGAAAATTACTGAAGTACTCATAATGCAATTTGAATTGATATTTTGAGAGTTTGCATCCTTCCTATTTCCACAAATGGTTAGAAATTACTTCCATTGCACATTCTATATCACAGGTGGATTTTAACCAGGAATTATAAAGCCCTGAGTAAAGGTTCAAAAGGCAGTACCTCAGGCTTTTTGAATATCATGATGGAACTCAAGAAATGTTGTAACCATTGCTACCTCATTAAACCACCGGATGATAATGAATTCTATAATAAACAGGAGGCCTTACAGGTAATACTTTTTTTTTAAAGTGTTTTTATGCACATAGTAATTTTATAGTGTTCTGGCAATTTAATAGTTCTTATATAAATTATATTAAGAAAGAACAAGTTCTCTATTAAATGCGCATACTATGTATTATAGGTAAATGGATTGATTATTTTTGTGTGTTTCTTAACTAGAACTGAATAATATCGAGAGCAATACTAAATAAAATATCCCTGGTTTGAATTATGATGAAATTAAAAAAGAAATAGTTTGAAATAATCTGTGTATTTTCAGAATGAATAAACATAAAACCTATTTTAAACCCAGATTAAAATAAAGCAGTTAAATAAACAGGTAAATTGAAAATAAATGCAAATGCATGTGACTGGCAGTGGTACATCAACATCCATGTGATAGCAGAAAGTAATCTGTAGAATCTCTTTAAGATTTTTGTAATTAAACACTGTTTTCTGCATGCCTTCAAATAACCAAAGTGAAAGGAAATAAAAGTAATAAATATCTAAAGCTTAGTCTGTTTTTTTGTTGTTATAAATGAAAGCAATTATAGCATCACTACCGAAGATGGTCTGTCTGAGATTGTGTTGGGGGTTTATAGTTTTTTTTTTTTGTACAGGTTAACTAATCTTTGGACTAAAACTGTTAAGAACCACAGCAACAAATAAAAGGACTGTTAGAATTGATATAGTTTATTATAAACATTTATGTTGTTAAGATCAGGTTTTTTTTTTCTGTAAGCATTGAAGTTCATAATTTAAATACTTTCCCAAAACGACTAGATTGAAATAACAAGCTATTTTATGTTATAAAGTGTTTTTCAAAGCTAAAGGATGTTTCATTTGCAACTTGGCACACTCTAACTACTTAAATTTATAATTAAACTCATCATAACTGTTCAGGTAATTGCAGCAATTGCAAACTTGTAACAATGATTTCCTTGGCTCATCTGAATGAGCTTTGTTAGCTCTAATTATGAATCCTTCTAATTTCTAACATAAGGATAAAAGCGCCTAACTCCAAAGTTTTTATTCCCCAAAATTCTATCCTGAGCCTCTTCAGCTAAAGAGACCTAATGTTTTCAACATGCACCTGAATTTCTGTTCTGGTCATTCCCACTGGAGCTCAGAAGGCTTAACGTTGCAATTTAGCTAAAGCCTGTTGGCCTCTACAAACAAGATTCCTCTCACTTTTATCTTGCCTGAGAAACTTGACTGATTAGGCATTGTTTAGTACTAAGGTAGTCAGGTAGTCTCTGTGGTGTTGTTGATTTGGTAGAAAAGAACTTGAATCTACACTGTAACTGCTCTAATTCATAGCAGAGTATATTTACTTAATATTTTAATGAAATGTTAAGATACTGTTTTAAGAGCTGAGAAATGCATTTATTTGGCAAACATGCTAGTCAGTACTCCTGTTGATTTCAGTTAGAGTACTTAATGCTTTTATAATGAATTTTTACAAGATCAGGACTGACTAAATACTTATTTAACTTTCATGTTCAGTTAATGAATGACTAACCATCTGTCGTGTATATTAGAATTATAGAATCAAATGGGTTGGAAAAGACCTCCAAGATCATCAAGTAAAACCCTTGGTCCAACTCCAGTCCGTTTACTAGATCATGGCACTCAGTGCCACATCCAATCTCAGTTTAAAAACCTCCAGGGATGGTGAATCCACCACCTCCCCGGGCAGGCCATTCCAATGCCTAATTATTCTCTCTGTAAAGAATTTTTAATCTGATGTCCAACTTAAATTTCCCCTGGCAGAGCTTAAGCCCATGCCCCCTTGTCCTATTGCTAACTGCCTGGGAGAAGAGACCAACCCCCACCTGGCTATAACTTCCCTTCAGGTAGTTAAAGACAGTGATGAGGTCACCTCTAAGCCTCCTCTTCTCCAGGCTAAACAACCCCATCTCCCTCAGCCTCTCCCCATAAGACTTATGCTCTTCTCTGGACCTACTCCAGCACCTCAATATCTTTCCTAAACTGAGGGGCCCAGAACTGGACACAATACTCAAGGTGTGGCCTCACCAGCGCAGAGTACAGGGGAAGGATCACTTCCCTGGTCCTGCTGGCCACGCTATTTTTGATACAGGACAGTATCCCATTGGCCTTATTGGCCACCTGGGCACACTATTGGCTCATGTTGAGCTTCCTGTCAATTAATACCCCCAGGTCCCTTTCCACCTGGCTGCTCTCCAGCCACTCTGTCCCCAGCCTGTAGCGCCGCATGGGGTTGTTGTGGCCAAAGTGCAGGACCCAGCACTTGGCCTTGTTGAACCTCATCCCGTTGGAATCTGCCCATCTCTCCAGCCTATCCAGGTCCCTCTGCAGAGACCTCCTGCCTTCCAGCAGGTAGACACTTCCTCCCAACTTGCTGTCATCAGCAAATTTGCTGATGATGGTCTCAATCCCCTCATCTAAATCATCAATAAAGATGTTAAACAGGACTGGACCCAACACTGATCCCTGGGGAACACCACTGGTGACTGGCTGCCAGCTGGACGCAGCTCCGTTCACCAGCACTCTCTGGGCTCGGCCCTCCAGCCAGCTCCTAACCCAGCAGAGGGTACATTTGTCCAAGCCATGGGCTACCAGCTTTTTCAGGAGTATATTATGGGAGACAGTGTCAAAGGCCTTGCTGAAGTCTAGATAGACCACATCCACAGCCTTCCCCTCATCCACCAGGTGGGTCATCTGATCATAAAAGATCAGGTTGGTCAGACAGGACCTGCCCCTCCTAAACCCATGCTGGCTGAGTCTGATCCCTTGTCCATCCTGAAGGTGCTGTGTGATTGCACTCAGGATGATCTGCTCCATAACCTTGCCAGGCACTGAGGTCAGGCTGACAGGCCTGTAGTTGCCAGGGTCAGCCTTGTAGCCCTTTGTGTGGATTGGCGTGACATTCGCCAACTTCCAGTCATCTGGGACCTCCCCAGAGAGCCAGGACTGTTGGAAGATGATGGAGAGCGGCTTGGAAAGCTCTTCTGCCAGCTCCCTCATCACCCTGGGATGGATCCCGTCTGGTCCCACAGACTTGTGAGGATCCAGCTGGCTCAGTAAGTCACTAACTATTTCCTCTTGGAATACAGGGGGACTATTCAGCTCCCTCTCTCTGTCTACCAGCTCCAGAGGCCAGTTGTCTTGAGGGCCACCTGTCTTACTAGCAAAAACTGAGGCAAAGTAGGTGTTAAGTACCTCAGCCTTCTCCTCATCTTTGTTAACTATATTTCCCTCCAAGTCCAACAGAGAATGGAGGTTTTCCTTGCCCCTCCTTTTGTTATTAATGTATTTATAGAAGGACTTTTTGTTATCCCTAACAGAACTGGCCAAATTAACTTCAAATTGCACTTTTCTTTCCCTGATTTTTTTCTGCATGACCTAGCTATCTTCATAAATTCTTCATAAGTAGCCAGCCTTTTTTTTCCACAGCTGGTAGACTTTCTTTTTATCCCTGATTTCCTTCAGAATCTCCCTATTTAACCAAGCCGGTCGTTTTCCCCTCTGGCACACTGGTATAGCCTGTTTTTGTGCACTCAAAATTTCCTGCTTGAAACATGTCCATCTCTCCTTGGACCCCCTTGTTTTTAAGGGTTATTTCCCAGGGTATGCTCTGAATTAGACTTTTGAATAGGCCAAAATCTACCCTCCGGAAGTCCAGTGTGGAGGTTTTAATGATGGCTCTCCTTGCATCTCTGAGTATTGAAAATTCTATTATTTCATGGTCGCTATGCCCCAAGTGACCTCCAACCACTACGTCTCCCACCAGCCCCTCTCTGCTTGTCAACAGTAGGTCTAGCGGGGCCTTACCCCTAGTAGGCTCATTTACCAGTTGATGAAGGAAATTATCCTCTGTACACTCCAGGAACCTCCTAGACTGCCTCTTCTCTGCAGTATTAAGCTCCCAGCAGATATCTGGCAGGTTAAAGTCACCCACAAAAACAAGGACTGGAGATTTTGAGACATCTGCCAGCTGCTTGTAGAATAATTCATCATCTCCATCATCCTGGTAGGACGGTCTGTAACAGACACCCATGAGGATGTCAGCCTTGTTGTCCTTCCCCCTGATTCGGGTCCACAAGCACTCAACCTTGTCATTGCTGACCTCAAGTTCAACAGAGTCAAGAGACTCTCTAACATATAATGCCACCCCTCCACCTCTCCTACCCTGCCTGTCCTTTCTGAAGAGCTTGTAGTGTTGAGGTGAACTTATTTCGCAATATACATTTTCTTGTCTTGTAGCATTTAATACGTAGCAGTGGGAAATTAATCCTTCTTGACAAGCTACTGATTCGTCTACGAGAACGTGGCAACAGAGTACTGATTTTCTCTCAGATGGTGAGGATGCTAGACATCCTAGCTGAGTATTTAAAGTATCGTCAGTTTCCCTTCCAGGTAAGAATTCTGCTGGTATTATCCAAGAAGCCTTGATCTTTACTACTTTACTTTAAGAAAAGGGCCCTTTTTGTAGAAAGATTTATGTACAGGAAAAAACTGACAATTACTATACACTAAATAGTATTTTTAAATGAAACTGATGAATTAGAAAAATGAAGTGTTACGTTACTCTTATTCCTTCCCCAATTGTTTTGGCAATTGAGAATTCAAGTTGTTCCAATTAGAATATAGTAGGAGTTCCTTTTTAATTGTATTGTTTAATCTCTTTAGCGACTTGATGGATCAATAAAAGGCGAATTGAGGAAACAAGCCTTGGATCATTTTAATGCAGAAGGATCAGAGGTATGGTATTAGTGGGTGGTTGTTTTTTTTAATCTACTCAACTTTATTCCCCTCTAAATATAACAAATATTACACATAAAAATTAAGATAGAATCAAGTGTGGGATGCATTATGTTGAAATTCTATTGTTATTGCCTAGACTACAAGGTTTACAACTCTTAAACCAAAAATCCCATAGCACATCCACAACCAAAAAAAAATCCCCCAAAACAAACACAGCCCCCCACAAACCTAAGAGGAGTTTAAAAAGGAAACACAGAATTTATGAAAACTATGTTTAACTAATAGAACTACGTAGTTATATTTTTAGATATTTGTCAGAGCTCTTTATCAAAGTAATTTTAAGTACTGTATAAAAACCTGAAGATTTTAATTTATTTTGTTGTGTAGGGCTTAATCCTTTGATATTTACAGGAGCACTGAACTCTTACATGAGCTTTTGATGTGGAAAATCTATTTAGGCAATAGGCAGAACTGAGTTGTGTATATCCTTGCATGAAGAAAAACTATCTTTAATAGGTTTAAATCTGACTTCTGTTATCTTCATTTTTTGCCTCTTATTTCCTTGTCTTGGAACTTGAACAGCTGATTTCTAGATATTTTATAACAAAAACTTCAGATATTAAATGCAGAAATTGATTTTGTTAAAACTTTCTAGTATAGACATCATTGCATTCTTCTGCAATCCTTATAGTTGCACTGTACAGTTTTTAAGATGAAGGGGATTCCAAACTTCACACAGTATTCAAGAATGGAGGCAAAGTATGGAGTTGTGCAGCAATAAAATTTTTTCATAGAATCATAGAATTACCCGAGTTGGAAGGGACCCAAAAGGATCATGGAGTCCAACTCTTATCCCTATGTAGGACACTCCTAACATTCACACCGTGTGACTGAGGGCATCGTCTAAATGCTTCTTGAATGCTGGCAGACCGGATGCCACGACTGCTTCCCTGGGGAGCTGTTCCAGTGCTCCACCACCTGCTGGGTGAAGAACCTCTTACTAATATCTAATCTAAGCCTCCCCTGGCACATCTTCCTTCCATTCCCTCGAGTCTTATCATAGGTTGCAAGAGAAGAGCTCAGCACCTGTTTCACCTCCTTCCCTTGTGAGAAGGCAGCGAACAGCTATGAGATCCCCTCTCAGTCTCCTCCAGGCTGAACAGACCAAGTGATTTCAGCTGCTCCTGATATGGCTTCCTCTCTAGACAATTCACCAGCCTTGTGGCCTCCTCTGGACGCTCTCCAGCAGATTGATGTCCTTTTTATGCTGTGGCACCCAAAATTGAAAACAGTACTCGAGGTGGGGGTCTCATCAGTGCAGAGTAGAGCGGGACAATCAAGCAATGCTGTGCTTGATGTCCCCCAGGACACGGTTGGCCCTCTTGGCTGCCAGGGCACACTATTGGCTCATGTTCAACTTGCTATTGACCAGAACCCCCAGGTCCCTCTCCACAGGGCTGCTCTCCTGCCTTTTGCTGTATTTAAAACTCAAATTTATTTCCTAGTTCACTTTATCTTTAATTTCATATGCTTTTCTTATTGCCTGTCTCACAAGATCCTTCTGTAGTCCTTTGTAATTGTCCCTGAATAACTTTGTATCATCTGCAAATTTTATCACCTCATTGCTCATCTCATTTTCATATTGTTTATGAATATGTTGGAAGAGCTTTGACCCCGGCAGAACACTTCAGTTTTCTTAACAAAAAAAACCAGAGGGACTTGGGACACACACGAGGCTTTAACAACAAGGAGTTTTGTACTTTTGGCCAGTGTTTTGCTTGTTTTTTTTTCTCCCCAAGTAGCTTTTGCTCATCTGCTAACAACACACCAGTGTGTTAACTGTTACTGAACAGTGTTTGTATAGTGTCAAGACCTTCTCTGTTTCATATTCTGCCACCTCAGTGAATAGGTTAGGGGGTGCACAAGAGGTTGGAAGAGTACACAACCAGGCAGATGACCTGAACTAACCAAACAGATATTCCATGTCATATAGCATCATGCTCTGCAATAAAAAGGGAGAGTAGGAAGTTTAGGGAAGTTAGCCACCTTTTGCTTGGGAACTGGCTGGACACTCATCCTTCTCATGGGAGGTAGTGAGTGATTGCCTTTGTATCACTTGTTTTCTTTCTCTCTTCTTCCACTTCTCCTTTGCTTATTAAGCAATTTTTATTGCAACCAAGTTTCCTTGCTTTTAGTCTTCCTTTCCTCTTCCCCTGTTCCACTGGGGGTGTGAAGGAGAAGCAAGCAAGTAGCTGCCTACAGGGGTTAACTCAGCATAATGATTTGAGAGCTTTAAACTAGAATTGATAGGGAAAGGGGATACCAACAGGACTGCAGTAAGTAACCCAAGGGTTGGCATGGCATTGCCTGAGGATGGTAATGCTAGTGGGAACACTTACGCTGCTCCTGGGAGCACGGAAGGCTCAGGAGCATATCTGAAATGCTCATACCCCAACACACAGAATGAGAAACAAACAGAATGAACCAGAAGTGTTAGTCAGCTCCCAGAGCTACGATATCATTAGTATTAGTGAGTCTTGGTGGAATGAGTCCCATGATTGGAGTGTTAGGATGGAGAGCTACAGGCTGTTCAGGAAGGATAGGCAGGGCAAGATGGAGGTGTTGAACTGTATGCGAGGGAGAGGTTTGATTGTACAGCCCTTGCAGTTAGGGATGATGTGGTTGAGAGCCTCTGGGTGAGGATTAGGGGCATGGAAATCAAAGCAGATGTACTGAATATCTACTATTGGTTGCCCAGCCAGGATGTAAGCACCAATAAGTTATTTTATAGGCAATTAGGAGAAATCTCTGGATGGTTAGTCCTTGCCCTTATGGGAGATTTCAAATTCCCAGACATCAGCTGGGAACATCATACTGCTGTTTGTAGGAGATAACTTCTTGTCACGGGTACTCAGTGAACCAACTAGGAAAGATGCCCTCCTGACCCTGCTGTTTCTGAATAGAGAAGGTCTCATGGGGGATGGCTGTCTTGGCCACATTGATCACGAAATGCTTGAGAGAGCAAACTTTAAGTTATTCAGGGACCTTTTTAGCAGTGTCCCCTGGGGACACAGTGTTGTGTCAGACAGCAAGAAAGGCTTTGTAAAGTATGTTAATAGCAAGGGGAGGTGTAAGGGAAACTTTAGACCAATACTTGTTGAAGATGGTCACCTGACAAATAGGGATGAAGAAAAAGTGGAGAGATTCAGTGCTTTTTTTGCTTCAGTCTTTAATAACACTGATAGACGTTGGACTGCCTGGTCCTCTTCGTCAGAGGACCATGAGTGTGAGAACAGTGACTTTCCGTTTGTGGATGCTGAAATTGTAAGGGCCTGGAACCTGATAGGATTCATCCCAGCGTACTGAAGAAGCTAGCGGATATTATCAATCATCTACTAAAGGTCTTGGGAGTCTGGGGAGATCCCTGCTTGACTGGAAGCTAGTCAATGTTATTCCAGTCTACAAGAAGGCAATGAGGGAAGACCAAGGAACTACAGCCTGGTGAGTCGAACCTCAGTTCCTGTAAAAGTTATGGAGAAGATCACACTGGGTCTATTGAAAGGCATTTCAAGAATAACGCAATCATCAGGTACAGTCAACATGGGTGCACAAAGGGAAAGTCCTGTTTAACTAATGTGATCTCCTTCTACAATAAGGTCACATGCCCAGTGGATGAAGAGAAGGTGGTGAATGTAGTTTTTCTGGATTTTAGTAAGGCTTTTGATACTGTCCCTCACAGCATCCTTCTGGACAAGTTGTCCAACTGTGAGATGAGCAGGTTCAGGGTGTGCTGGGTGAAGAACTGGCTGAAGGGCAGGGCTCAAAGGGTTGTAGTGAATGGGGCTACATCTGGCTGGCAACCAGTCAGCAGCAGTGTTCCTCAGGGCTCAATTCCAGGGCCTGTTCTGTTCAATATATTTCACAACAATCTGCATGCAGGAGTTGAATGCACCATTAGCAAAGTTTGCTGATGGTACCAAACTGGGAGGTGCTGTTGACCATCTCAAGGGACAAGAGGCCTTGCAGAGGGATCTGGATAGATTGGAGCACTGGGCAATCATCAATGTCATGAAATTTAACAAGAACAAATGTTGGATTCTGCACCTGGGATGGAGTAACAAAAGACACAAGTACAGATTGGGAGAAGAATGATAGAATCTTCCGGTTGGAAAAGACCTTTGAGGTCATCAAGTCCAACCGCACCCATTATCTACTAAACCATGTCCTTCAAAAACTCATCTATCCGTTTTTTAAACATCTCCAGGGATGGTGACTCAGCCACTTCCCTGAGCAGTCTGTTCCAGTGCCTGACCACCCTTTCAGTATAGAAATTCTTCCTAATATCCAGTCTGAACGTCCCCTGGTGCAACTTATGGCCATTTCCCCTTGTTCTATCCCCTGTCACTTGAGAGAAGAGATCCAAGCCACTCTCCATCATATTTGAAAAATCATAACAGTCAGGGGAAGTCCCTGGAAGAAGGGAAACATTGCACCTATTTTCAAAAAGGGTAGAAAGGAGGACCCTGGGAACTACCAACCTGTCAGCCTCACCTCTGTGCTTGGGAAGATCATGGAACAGATCCTTCTAGAAGCCATGCTAAAGCACGCAGAGGACAGGGAGGTGATTTGAGACAACCAGCATGGCTTCACCAAGGGCAAATCCTGCCTGACCAACCTAGTGGCTTTCTATGTTGGGGTGACTATATCAATGGACAAGGGAAGAACTACAGATGTCATCTATCTGGACTTCTGTAAGGCCTTTGACACAGTCCCCACCCAACATCCTTCTCTCTAAATTGGCAATATGTTGGTTTGATGGGTGGACTGTTCGGTGGATAAAGAATTGATTGGATGGTCTCATGCAGAGGGTAGTGGTCAACAGCTCAACGTCCAGATAGAGATCTGTGATGAGTGGTGTCCCTCAGGCATCCTTATTGACACCAGTTCTGTTTATAACTTCATCAATGACATAGACAGCAAGATCGAATGCACCCTCAGCATGTTTGTAGATGACACCAAGTTGAGTGGTATAGTTGTCACGCCTGAGGGATGAGATGTCATTCAGAGGGCCTTGGACAAGCTTGAGAAGTGGGCCCATGTGAACCTCATGAAGTTCAAGAAGGCCAAGTGCAAGGTCCTACACCTGGATCGGGACAATACTTGGTATCAATACAGGATGGGGGATGAAGAGATTGAGAGCATCCCTGTGGAGAAGGACTTGGGGTATTGGTGGATGAAAAGCTGGACATGAGCCAGCAACATGCGCTTGCTGCCCAGAAGGCCAAACATATCCTGGACTTCATCAAAAAAAGTTTCCAGCAATTCAGGGGAGATGATTCTCCCCATTTACTCTGCTCTGTTGAGACCCCACCTGGAGTACTGCATCCATCTCAGAAGTCCTCTGTACAGGAGAGACACTGACCTGTTGAAGCGGGTCCAGAGGAGGGCCACAAAAATGATCAGAGGGATGGAACACTTCCCCTATGAGGAGAGGATGAGAAAGTTGGGGTTGTTCAACCTGGAGAAGAGTAGGCTCCGGGGAGACCTTATCGCGGACTTTCAATACTTAAAGGGGGCTTATAAGAAAGATGGGCACAATCTTTGTAGTAGGGCTTGGTGTGATAGGACAAGTGGTAATGGCTTTAAACTAAAAGAGGGTAGATTTAGACTGGATATAAGGAAGAAATTTTTTACGACGAGGGTGGTGAGACACTGGAACAGGTTGCCCAGAGAGGTGGTAGATACCCTATCCCTGGAAACATTCAAAGTCAGGTTGGACGGGGCTCTGAGCAACCTAATCTAGTTGAAGATGCCCCTGCTCACTGCAGGAGGAATTGGACTAGATGACCTTCCAACCCAAACCATTCTCTGATTCTGTGGCAGGCACCTTATTGCATTAAAAGTCTAACATATGTTTATTATAACCTTTAAGTGTATGTGTTCATAGTGTGCTTCATAGAGCATATAAAGAAGTGTCATATTGGTTCCTTGAAGTGTATTATAGATAATAAATATAAAACTATTTCTTATTTTATAATTTCAGGACTTCTGCTTTTTGCTGTCTACCAGAGCTGGAGGATTAGGTATAAACTTGGCATCTGCTGACACTGTAGTTATATTTGATTCTGACTGGAATCCACAAAATGATCTGCAAGCGCAGGCTAGAGCTCATAGGATTGGACAGAAGAAACAGGTACACACACTTGTCTTTTAAGCTCCAAACCTGAATGAGGGTTTCGTGTGGTAACCATAAGCCATCTGTCTGGGCCATTACAGTCCTCGTGTATTTTGGGAATAACTAATACTTGCCAAGAACGTCTAAAATATTAATAATGCTAATTGCCTTTCTAAAAGTTTAAAAATCTCCCTATATGAAGAGATTGCATAGCAGCCATAGTATACAGATGGGTAGGTAGGTAGGTAGAAGAGTTGTGGACTTCTCCCGTGTTCATTGGCATCATGTCATTCTAGAAAGTAACTGCTATACTTCAAGCACATCCATTTTAACTTAAAGTTAAATAGTTCATAGTTCTCCTTGGGTTTCTTTCTTGCAGAAGACTTCAAGCAATAATCAGATATAACACTTTTCCTTGTGACCGTGCATGTGCCTAATCACAGAAGTTTAAAGAGGAGAGGTCTAAGGATTTTTTCTTTTATTTTTTTTTAAATAGTTCATAAAGAGACTATGGTAACATGATTGACTGGTTTCATATATAAAATATTGGTTCAGTAAGACTTAGAAGATTTGTAATCATGGCTAACATTTCTCCCTGTTCTTGCTCAAGGTTTTTTTGTTAACTTCATCTGATTGTTTTCACGTGTAATTTCTGAGCATGTAAATAAAGCCTTTTTTATAATATGCATAGGTTAATATTTATCGGCTAGTCACAAAAGGATCAGTAGAAGAGGATATTCTTGAAAGAGCCAAGAAAAAGATGGTGTTAGATCACTTAGTAATTCAGAGAATGGACACTACAGGGAAAACTGTACTACATACAGGCTCTACTCCTTCCAGGTATATTTGTTTATTCTTTCTTATTAACTTATGCTTAAGTATACCTGACTATTTGAGTAAAAAAGCAAGTCATTTCACTTGGTTAATTAAAGGCAAAAAATATGTGGTATGGAGTTAAGTATGGAGTTATGGAGTAAGGACTGCAAAGTATATTGTCTTTGTACATTTTTTAATATATTAAATATAGATTTTATTTAAGTCAGAAGGAAGCGTGATTAACTCATGATTATAGTAATTTGAAAAAAATCACTAAGATAAAGTCTTTTTCTGAAACTTTTGGTATTTCAGCTCAACACCTTTTAATAAGGAAGAGTTATCAGCAATTTTGAAGTTTGGTGCTGAAGAACTTTTTAAAGAACCCGAAGGGGAAGAAGAGGAGCCTCAGGTATATGGAACAATACATCTACTCTTGATGGACAGAGAAACTAAAAATACGTATGAATTATTTTGTTGTAAAGAGAAACTTCTGTTTCAGGAAATGGATATAGATGAAATTCTGAAGAGGGCTGAAACTCGAGAAAATGAGCCAGGCCCACTAACTGTAGGAGATGAGTTGCTTTCACAGTTCAAGGTATTGCTCTCTTCTCTCTCTTCCCTTATTTATGTTTTCCTTTATAAATGCTACTTTTTCTCCTTTTGCGTACCTATTCATCTTTTCTTCATTCTTATGAAACAGGTGAAACAATAAGTCAGCTCTTCGGTATAGAATATCTTTTCACCTATACCAGATAAATACTGCCAGTGCAAACATTTAAAAATGCACAATGTATTTTGCTAAAAAAAAATAAGAAAAAGATTTACAAATACATTAGTCTTTGATTTAGTTATTAGAGTACTGGGGAGGGCTGTCTTGTCATTTAATGCTTTATGCTGTTAAGCACCTGTGGTACTTCTGAAAATAGAGAATGAAGTTTGGATTTCTTAGTTGATGACTTCTAGAAATTCCTTTCAGCCCCCATGTAAATGTGAATGCCAGATATACTTAACTGAATAACACTTAAAATATTAAGTGGGTCCCAATTGTATGGGATAGTTTGGGTGGGAGTTTTTTTTGTGGATCTTTTCGTTGTTATTTTGGCTTGGTGTGTATGGTATGTTTTTACTTGTTTTTTTTGTTTAAAGCAGGGTAGGGTTTTTTAGATCAGTAGAGTACTAAATCACTTTCCTGCTAATCATTCATTTGCAACATATTGTGATTTCTACGGTTTATTAATATTTGGTTAGTTCTACATTATTATAGTTTCATGTTAACTTGGGCATTTAGTTAGACTTGCTTTCTGCTTTGAAAGAAATTAAACAACAATCACAGCTATTGGGGAGGCATTTCATAGTGTTTATAGATAACTTGTAAAAGAAGAAAAAGATTCTCATTTTTATATTTAGCTATGCTGCTTGGAGCGTGTGTTTCATATATGAAAATACTTTCAATAGAGACAGTGCTTCATGAAGCATTTTATATGTGTTCGTTTTCTGTATATATAAATAAATAAAATCTACCATTCTGAACTAAGTTTTCCTGAAATATTAATTACTCTATATTTAAATAAAATCACATATTGATTTGGTGGAAATACTTATGTTTCAATACATAAGGTGGCTAACTTTTCCAATATGGATGAAGATGACATTGAGTTGGAACCAGAACAAAATTTGAGAAACTGGGAAGAAATCATTCCAGAAGTCCAGCGGCGACGAATAGAAGAGGAGGAAAGACAAAAAGAGCTTGAAGAAATATATATGCTCCCAAGGATGAGAAACTGTGCAAAACAGGTATCTCTGGGTTTTGACCAACTAGCTTTGATTTTTATTTTGTTGTTGTTGTTGTTTGTTTTTTCGTTGCTGTTATTTTGACATGTACTTTTGTGTTGGGTAGTTTTCACGTATGGTGCCTCCCCTCCATTTATGACAGACTAGGTAACGCATTAATAAAATGTTTTAGTCACATAGCTTTGAACTACTTAATCTGAAATTCCAGATCAGCTTTAATGGAAGTGAAGGGAAACGCAGTAGGAGAAGATATTCTGGATCTGATAGTGACTCCATCTCAGAAAGAAAACGACCAAAAAAACGTGGACGACCACGAACTATTCCTCGAGAAAATATTAAAGGATTTAGCGATGCAGAGATTAGGCGGTAAGATGTGGGGGAAGATGCATGTTTAAAAGGACAAAACATATTTTTTTATCATTTTAGAGTCTGAAAATATGGAAAACAATCTATTTTTCCTGAATTAAGTTGAAAATTTTTATTCTAGGCATTTAAGGCTTTATTCTGTTTAGTTTGGGGTGCTGATATAAGGAACTGTTATGTCCAGAATTTAAATCTATTTTGGTGAGCGATAACATTGGGTTCAACAAAATGTTCTCAATTGTTTTACAGTCTCTAAATATGTATTATTCTTCTTGCATCTCTTGAAGATAGTGATTTGAAAAAACAGTTTCTAAAATGGAAGAGCTTTTTTTTAACCTCACAAACAAAATATTCTACTTCCCATCTTTTCACCTAAAAACTGTAGTTAAAGAAACAATACACACATTTTTGTGGAAATGCCTGCAAAAGGTTCAGTGCGTTTTGTTTTGGTTTAAATTTCTTGCCATTGTAACTGAATTAATGTTATGCATTGCTTTTTAAAACTAAAAAAAAAAATCAAAAAAACACATTTTGTTAAGCTGTTGTGGTTTAACCTCAGTAGGCAGCTAAGCACCACACAGCTGCTCGCTCAGTCTCCCCCAGAGGGACTGGGGAGAGAATCAGGAGGGTAAAAACAAGGAAAACCAAAAGCTGCATGCACAAGCAAAGCAAAACAAGGAATTCATTCACTACTTCGCATCAGCAGGCAGATATTTACCCATTTCCCAGAAAGCAGGGCTTCATTGTGTAAAACAGTTACTTGGGAAGACAATCGCCATAACACCAAACATCCCCTCTCCCTTCTTCAGTTTTTGTTGCTGAGCATGATGCCATATGGTATGGAATATCCCTTTAGTCAGTTGGGGTCAGCTGTCCCAGCTGTGTCCCCTCCCAGCTTCTTGTACACACCACAGCCTGCTGGCTGGTGGGGCGGTGTGAGAAGCAGAAAAGGCCTTAACTCTGTGTAAGCACTGCTCAGCATTAACTAAAACATCCCTGAGTTTCAGCACCTTTTTCAGCACAAATCCAAAACGTACTAGCAGATATGGTGCTATGAGGAAAATTAACTTTATCTCAATGAAAACCAGTGCATAAGTGAATCTATACAGCTGATCCCATCAATATTTGCTGCTAAAAATACTTCTTTGGTAGAAGGAGGAGAAATTGTTTTGCTTTACTTTGATTGGTTTGTGAAATGCTACTTTGTTTCTGTAACTTGTGTATTCATGTTTCTCTGAAATGCTATAAAGTGAATAAAATATTTTTGATTATATAAATAACCTTAAAGAGCATTGTTTCCTTTTCATCTAACATATAATGATTTGCTGCTTTTGTCAGGGGTATTCTTGTCCTTGTTTTCTTGAGGAAAACACGTTATACTTTCCTAAGTCTTAAAATCACCATAAAATTGTAGCTAGCTCCTCTTTATTATATACTAATCTGCCCTAGTCTCACTAGTTCTTATTTTCTTTGCACTGTCCGAGTATCCTTGTACTAAGACTTTACAAACACATTTTTAAAACCAGCATACATTTTAACTGCAGAATTATTTTCTGTTACTAGGTTTATCAAGAGTTATAAGAAATTTGGTGGCCCACTTGAAAGGTAAACTTATTTGATTATGTCTCGGCACAGTCTCGGGTTTTTTTGTGTCGTATCTCATAGAATAGTTTTTTTTTCTATTTAAAAGAATGTGTAGTAATGTAACTCAAAAACTGTATAGTTAGGGTCCTTATAGTTCCTGTTGTATTGTCCTCTATGTGAAAACCCATTTTTATATAGTTTCTGTGTTATTTTCTATAGCTGCTTTTAACTGCATGGATCAAAATTGTACACAGCATAGCAAGCGAGGGTGAATGATAATTTACATGAACACTTCTCTAGTCTCAAAATTTGAAGGATTCATTCATAATAATGGCGTTTTAAAGCTGTAAAAACATATTTGTTTTCTTACAGATTAGATGCTATAGCTAGAGATGCTGAGCTAGTTGATAAATCTGAGACAGACCTTAGACGTCTGGGAGAACTTGTACATAATGGATGCAGTAAGGCTTTAAAGGATAATTCCTTTGGACAAGAAAGAGCAGGTAAAGTATGTTTGGGGGTGAGGGAGAGGAATAAAAAGTATCAAGAGGTCCGAATAATTCTTGCATTCTGATTATAGCAAAACATAGGGGAAAACGTTAACAAAATGTTAGCATGCTAGGTGGTTTAGAAGAAAGGATTATATTAAGAAGACTTTTTGGGTTTGTTTCCCCCTCCCCCTTTCCCTGAGCGTGTTGCTGTAGAATGCAGCATGTTTTTCCTTTACCATAAAATTTAAAATTAATCTGCCTTTATTAACTGGAAGATTTTGAGATTTTGAAGTTTTAATTAAAGCATTTGGTTAAGAAAAAGTCATTTGTTATAATTGAATGTCTGCTGTTATAGCATCAAACATGCTTTTTCTTTTTTCTTTATGTTTGTCTATAAGTTACACATAAAAGCTAAATATTTTAATAATTTGTTCCTTTTTTATAAGGAGGTAGACTTGGGAAAGTTAAAGGCCCAACATTCCGAATATCGGGAGTGCAGGTGAATGCAAAGCTAGTCATCTCTCATGAAGAAGAGTTGGCACCATTGCACAAATCCATTCCTTCAGATCCAGAAGAAAGGAAAAGGTATTTTTTTTCTTTTCTGAAAGGAAACCATAATGTAGGAAGTTATTCAAGACTATTACGCATATATTTAAGCTAACCAGACTCTAAGCACACTGGGACACCAGTGTAGCTTCATTCCCTTTAAGAACTGGAAACAGCAACCTGCTTCACATTCTTTCTTTATTCTTTCTTCTCTCTCTTTAGAAGCCAGTATTTGATTTGGCTTCTGAACTGTATTCGTTGGGGACTGGGTTCAGTTATTCTTAATTATTCCAGACTAGAAATTAGGCTTGTTGAGGAGTTGCTTTGTGTCACCTCTGCCTGAGAGAAAGGAATATTTGTCAAAGTGGAGCAGATGGTAACTGTTGTTAATTGTTTAGCCCTCTGAACTTTTTAGCTTACTACCTTATGTATCATAGTCCCTAGACTATCTGCTTATTCAATTAGCAGTTACACTTGAGTAATATTTTAAGCTTATCTTCATGGTTAGCCATTTCTGACTCAATCCATGGCCACAGATAGATATCTGTTGTTCTTTATATCTTAATCTTGATCTGCTTTGAAACATGTTTGGGTATGGAATTCAATAAACATTTTATATAAATTGTAAGAAAACCTAATAGTTATCTGGATTACTTACCTAAATATACCAGTATATGTTCCACTCTCCCTTGATAGGTTTAAGAAGATCACTTATGTTTCTAATTTATTTCTACTAGATATGTCATCCCATGTCACACCAAGGCAGCTCATTTTGATATAGATTGGGGTAAGCAAGATGATTCCAATCTGTTAATAGGTATCTATGAATATGGCTATGGCAGCTGGGAAATGATAAAAATGGATCCTGATCTCAGTTTGACACAGAAGGTATGTCATTATAAAATTTCATCAAGGACTTTTTTTGTTTAGGTAATAATGCTAATAAGAACAGTTACTGAAAGAGCTTATTTTATGATGACTGAAATTGCACAGAATTTAGATCAGTTGTACTCTTTTGTATCCTTCTGGTAAATGATTAGATTTTAAGATTTTATGTATTCAGTTGAAATATAGACTCTGTTATGTTTCTGTATTTCTATGTATTTGGATCTCTGTCACTTAAATTCTTTCTCTTCCATCTTTTGCTTCTCTAGTTTAAATGCTCTAGCTGTGTTAATTTTATTCTTGATCTTTTGGGGGAAGATTGTTTTGGGCTTTTGTTTTGGTTTTCCTATCCCTGGTTTCTTTACTTGAAACTGTCTTTCATTGGCAACATGAGAATGGTTATACTCATCAGATTAGAAGTAGTGCAATGGTTACTTATAGTGAGAAATGTTTAGGGAAAGACTGGAGTGAAGCAAACTCAATGACATTGTCAACAACCTGTAGCTTTGGGATTTGAGGAGCCAGAGTTGTGTACAAATCTGTTTAATGACATTCTGCCTGTCTTCCATTAATTTGCTTGTTTTATGAAACCACTCATATTTTTGGCTTCTGAAATATCCTGTGGTAATAAGTTAATGCATTTAGAAACACAAGGCAGAACTAGGAGAACTGTGGATGACAATGGTACAGGAGCTCTGGAATTTTTAGATAAACTATGAGAGTGGAAACAGAAATCTGAGATTAGTTTCTTGAGTTTACAGTAAACTTTGTGAAACCATTTCCAAGACTACAATAGCTGCGGAGGGCTGGAGCACCTCTGCTATGAGGACAGGCTGAGAGAGTTGAGATTGTTCAGCCTGGAGAAGAGAAGGCTCTGGGGAGACCAGCAGCTATCCATTACCTGAAGGGGGCCTACAGGAAAGCTGGGGAGGGACTTTTTATAAGGGCAAGTAGTGATAGGATGAGGGGAAACGGCTTTCAATCGGAGGGGGAAGATTTAGATTAGACATTAGGAAGAAATTCTTCATGATGAGGGTGGTGAGACATTGGCACAGGTTGCCTAGGGAAGTCGTGGATGCCCCCTTCCTGGAAGTGTTCAAGGCCAGGTTGGATGGGGCTTTGAGCAACTTGATCTAGTGGGAGGTGTCCATGCCCATGGCAGGGGAGTTAGAACTAGATGATCTTTAAGGTCCCTTCCAACCCAAACCATTCTATTATTGGTTGTGTGTATGGTGAAAAATAAAGCATTTAAGAAATTCTCCATTCCTTGAAGCATGCTGGCATATTGGTCAGATATAGTTGGAGTGGATTGGGTTTTTACCTTTTTTTTAATTCAGATTTTTATTTTCCCAGTGCTCCAGACTAGCAGCTTCCTAATTTGATAATGTGTACTCATAGCTAATAATACCATTGCTCTCCTCAGATTTTACCTGATGATCCAGATAAGAAACCCCAGGCCAAGCAGTTACAGACTCGTGCAGATTACCTCATTAAATTACTGAATAAAGACCTTGCAAGGAAAGAAGTGCAAAGACTTACTGGTGCAGTAAGTAAAACTTGATTTACAATAGTGAGATTACATAATATGTTTATGGACGTGTCAGCAAATACTTTTTTTTATTCTTAGTTCCACTCTGCTTTGTGCAGTTTTTCTCTGTATTACTAATTGTATTATATGAGACTAACTCAAGGGATTAATTGCAAGTTCAGTATTATTTTATTCTCTTTTATTTGCTTATGTTCTCTACTGTTGCATTAGACTTGGTCTCCAGTCCTGAGAAAAATGTCGGTCATTAGTGGCAATAAATAATATGAATGCTTTCTTTAACATAAAAAAAGAAAAAATTCTGCAACTGTGGTGCAAAGACATTTGTCAGTTGACATAATAAATGTACTAATTTGCATTCAGGGTAATTTAAAGAGGAGGAAAGCAAGAACTAAGAAGAACAGAGCAACAAAGGCTGCAAAAATTATAGAAGAAATAAAAAGTGACTCTTCATCACCACCCTCAGAAAAATCTGATGAAGATGATGAGGATAATGAGGTAAGCATCATTCGTATAGTAAAGATGGCTATTTGGTTGTTTCTATTAATAACTCTTTCTATTTGATCTTCTGTTTGACTTAATAAAATTGAAGCACTTGAATGGCATCCTCCTTCTGTGGGAGTTAATATTACGTTAATATAATCACATGGAAGATTATATCTCTTTTAATTTAATGATAAGCCTGTAGCTCAGACATTATAATTAGTTTTCCAAATTATAATATCATAAAATAATGTTGTTTCCCAATTACAAGTGGCATTGTGCTATTTCAATGTTCTTTAAAGGCCTGAGCATTTTATCTGCTAGAAATGCAATTTTAACGTAACATCTGAATATAAAACTAATGTTTCTGACTAATCCATTATTACTACTGATAATGATTCTTCAGGTAGCAACTTTTGTTCAGGCTCAGGGAAAAAAATAAAGCGTTATTAGAAAGAAAAGCATGAATAAATAGAATCATAGAATGCTTTGGATTGGAAGGGACCTTTGCAGGTCATCTAGTCCAACCCCTCTGCAGGAGCAGGGACATCTTCAACTAGATCAGGTTGCTCAGAGCCCCGTCCAACCTGACCTTGAATGTTTCCAGGGATGGGGAGCATTCTGTTCCAGTGTTTCACCACCCTCATTGTAAAAAATTTCTTCCTTATATCCAGTCTAAATCTACGCTCCCTTAGTTTAAAACTATTACTCCTTGTCCTGTTGCAACAGGCCTTTCTAAAAAGTCTGTCCCCACCTTTCCTGTAGGCCCCCTTTCAGTACTGGAAAGCTTCTCTAAGGTCTCCCTAGAACCTTCTCTTCTCCAGGCTGAACAATCCCAACTCTCTCAGCCTGTCCTCATAGGAGAGGCATTCGAAAATAATATCTTGAGACATTCATGTGACTGCTTCTGTGTATTTCAGGGTTTTCATTATTCTAATAGACTACTCAACTTTGTCATATTTTTATTACTTCTAATGTATTCCTTTAGGCCTCTGTTTTTGTTGGGTCATTTATTTAAATTTATCACACACCAGAAACCGCTAGAGAGAAAAAAAAAAGATGAAGCTTAGGGGCCATGTTGCACCTAGTTTTGTGACTTTTTAGCTGAAAGAACACCAGATTCTTCAGATCACCTCTGGAAAAGAGAAAGTTGGAAATTTGTTCCCTTCTCCTGTGACTGTGAATGTTTAATTTGTGATCAGTAAAAAGTTACTGCCAGAACAGAGGTCTTTTATCATCACCATGCCTTGAAAAAATCAGCTCAATCTTGTGATGCCTACATCTTTATTGGTTTTTAGCTCTTTGCATCTTAAATACCTTTTACAGGGGCAGATCTCTTTGGAGATATGAAAGTTAAATGGACTTAATCTCTCTTTCTCACACACCCCCACCCATTACCCCTGCTCACTCATTGCTTTTTTTTGTCACATCAAGGAAATGAGTAGTCCTCATTTTATTTTGAAACTTCATCCAGCTCCATTTGATATTTATTAAACCTAAGTCTAAAGAAATCACACACAGATAAAACACATTTTTATCTCATGTTTACAAAACTTTTATAGTTAGGAACTCAATTTGATGTGACATATATGCTTGCGTATTGCAGGATGAGATTATTTCAGTGAAACTGCCACATAAAAAAATAAAAGCAGAAAAAGAAAATGAAGAAAAGCCCGAGTCAGATATTGGTATAAAGAAGGATACTGAAGAAAAAAGAGAGACAAAAGAAAAGGAAAATAAGAGGGATTTGAAAAGAGAGAAAAAAGAAAAAGAGGATAAGAAAGAATTAAAAAATATTAAAGAAAAGAGAGAAAACAAAGTAAAAGAATCCACACAGAAAGAGAAAGAAGTAAAGGAAGAAAAGGTAACTAGGTTTATTTTTCTTATATAGCACTAGAAAAGGCTACCAGGCTTTTGTGAACTATTTTGAGTTGAAAAATTATTTTGGATCATTTACTTTACAGTTGTGATTTCATTGAAATCTTTTGCATCGTGTAAAGTTTTATTTTTACCACTTGTAAATATAAGGACAGGCAAATGAAATGGGAAATTACCTCTTTAAAGATGCGTAGCTTAGTGGGACTGAGAGTGCAAGTGGTGCAAGAAACTTCTCCAGTCTCCTCCATCCCTCAGAGAATGTAAAAGGTACTGTCACTGAATGTCAGAATATTTATTTTCTTGCTGTTATTAAAGAGAATGCAGTAATTACAGTGATTGCCTAATTACAGTATAATTCCAGCCCCAAAATAAGGTTTGTTTATCAGATATATTCTCATATTTTCTTCTTAGGTAAATGAAATCAAATCTGAAAATAAAGAAAAAAATAAAAAAGTTTCATTGTTGGATATTCCAGTTCATATTACTGCAACTAGTGAACCAGTTCCTATATCTGAAGAATCTGAAGAACTGGATCAGAAGACATTCAGTGTGGTAAGTCCCTTGTTGATAACTTAGTGTTTACCCTTGATATTCTTAATGAACACAATTTCTGATGTTCTTGATTCTGCTATTAGGCATTATAACACCAATAAATTCTTAGATCAGTGAAGGATTATCAACACTATATTAAAGTCATTTTTGTTTCCAGGCTAACAGTTTTATTTTATTGCATTTATGCATTGTAGTGAAGGCTATTTGTCTAGTCATTTGTGTGCTGAATAGTTTTAAAATACAGACTGAAGATCCATCCTCAATAATAATTTTGTGGATACTACTTCTAAAAGGACAGAAATGAATTAATTTTAATACAACTGCCATAGTCTTTAGCTTAGCCTTATCGAATACCCCTTTGTTCTTTGTAAGCTAGCAAGATACATTTTCAAAGTTTATCTTGAAGTATTACAGACTTCCTGTGTTAGACAAATTCTAAAGTTCTTAGAAATATCTTGTCAGAGTAATATCTCTGATACCAAAAGAAATTCAGTTATATCACTACTTTTGACCACAATAGAATCAATTTTGAAAGAAAAAAAGGTATGTAAACTCAGTCTATGTAAAGTTTTATAGGTTAATTTGGGCCTTTGGAAAGATGCTAAAGAATTACTTTGTGCAGCTACTTTTCTGGTGTGGAAGTTGTGTCGTTTGGGTCTCAACAGTTGTCTGTTACTGTCAGACATGTTTAATGGATCTGCTATGGTGCTGGCTGTGAGAGGCAAATTTCTCATCAGTATGGTGCTGATCAAGTTATGTATGTGTGGGTTTTTGGTTTGTATTTTGATTTTGTCTGAATGTTATAAGTGACTCATCCATGACTTCCAGGATATTTTGTGTGTGGCTAGGTGACTGAAAATCACTTGATTCCCATGTATAATTGCACTTCTCTGTTCACTTCTGCGCTTAACTTAAGCAGTGTACTTTGTAAACTCATTTTAAAGGTTCCTTTAAGCTGTGGTTAGTGCAACATGTAATGTGGCTACTTAATTGCTTAATGGCGTGAACAGGTAATGGAACAGCTTCACTGCCTTTTGAGTTGTCCCTAGATGTTGACACAGTGATGGTGATGTTCTCCAAAACCCCTCCTATTTTTGATTTTGGATATACAGACTTGCCTCTCTTCCTTAGTGGGAGCAATTGTAGATTGGGTTTGCATATAGAACATTTTTTTGCTAGACCCTCTATTCTGGAAGGTATATTGATCTTTATGCCATGGTCAGATGAAATCTAATTAGCATATTTACCTTTTCAAATGTAAATTACTGCTGTGGGTTGCTGAGGCTAACTCATTTGATTTCTTGTCTACCTTGTGACAGGTAAAAATATGCATTTCATCCATCTCCCTTGCCATTTTGATTGAATGATGTTTCCAAGCAAGTGTCTATAATTTAAAACATGCTAACTGAATTATCTGCCTTACTATTAAGACGTTAGAATTACTGTGAAAATTTAAGTATGCACATATGAAATATATCTATGGGTATATCTGTGTTATCACTTAGTAATTTAGGCACTCCTAGCTTTATCCTAGATAGCTCAGTTTCTGCCAGTATGTACCTAGAACTCAGTCTTAAAAACTACTCAGAGAAGGAATGCTGGTCCTCTGTTGAACGTGAAGTTTCAATGTTGCAGAAAGTATCAACTTAAAATATATTATCATACTTAATCTTGACACTGAGTTTGTATAGCTTTCAAGATCCTAAAAAGCAAAATAAGTCGTCTTATATACTTGTGCTGAAAGTTAAACCCTGATTGTAAAACATAGTTATAATTCCTTTCCCTCAAAAAATCTCTTATATTGTTAGTGCTTTCTTAAATCTTTAATATTTGTTACATGCAATCTAATGCTTTCATATAGGAGTATATTTTCAACTGGATTTAAAATAATACTTTTTCCAAATGAAACCTTATAATAAAACTAAAAAATCTGTGAGTGAAGACTTGTTTTTCATTTGGCTTACAACAGTGCTGTCTTTGCCTGTATAAATATGGTCACGTTGGTCATGTTTTAGAATTTTTTTAATACTTTAAATCTTTTTTTTATTGTTTTTAATATTTTTATTTTCCTTTTAATTAATGTATTCCTTTTTTACATTTTATAGTGCAAAGAAAGAATGAGGCCTGTCAAAGCAGCATTGAAACAACTAGATAGACCAGAGAAAGGTCTTTCTGAAAGGGAACAGCTGGAGCATACTAGACAGTGCCTAATCAAAATTGGGGACCACATTACTGAATGTCTAAAGGAGTACACAAATCCTGAACAAATTAAACAGTGGAGAAAGTAAGTTATTCTGCATGTTTTTTCTTGAAAAAGGAAAATCCATAATAGCTTCTATTAAGCAGAACAGTTTTTAATTATTTCTTGTTTCTTATTCTTTCTTTCTTGTATTTTTCTGCTATATTAAATAAGGACTTATAAAAAGATGATTATAAATGGCTCCAGCTTTTAATGAATCCACTTTTTCATACCTGCATAGCGATGCATTTTTTCCAGTAGATGGAGTCATCTTGCATCTTATATCTTAAAACCAAAAGCAAACAGAAAATAACTGTATTTAGAGTATATTTATTGTTTAGTGGAAAAGAATTCTTGTCATTAAAGAATCTGGCTTTTTTCAACTTTGAAGTTTCTTTGGTTTGTTGGGGTTTTTATTCATGCTAAAACTTGGCCATCATAAATTTGTGTGTTGAAGATTGAATGATTTTGAGTTGCAGAATCTTTTATTCTTTTTAAAAATATACTCTAAAATGATATCAGATATTAAATATGACTTTTAAAAAAACATTTATCATACACATTCAGTGATTTATTTCAAAATGAAAGAAGAGTTTAAGTTTTCTTATGCATCTGTGAGGACATACCTTGGGAAAAATAAGAAAAATGTTGATTTATAAACTTTTTATATTTTGTTGTTAAGTTCTTAATACAATTTGAGTTAGTTTTATCATAATGTGAACTTTAATCCTTTATGGTTGCAAATCTGTCCCGCACTTCCGTATACAACACTCAATCAAGTATTTAATTTCTTTGTAGACTGTTGTTAGCATATAATATTTCTGCTGTTTGTACTTGCTTTACTTCAAAATATTAGGATGAACTGAAATGCAAACCCAATATCTATGTCTTAAAGACACCTCGGTAAATGTTATATTTCTTTAGGGGAAATCCATAGTAGAGCTACTGTAATGTTAATTCATAACAGTACCATACATAGATTATTAAACTATGTATTTCATCCGTCTTATTAGAGACATAGAATTTAGTAAAGATATGAATTCTATATTTCTTATGCAGATGCCATTGGGCACACCATTGTCTGGTTGCATCTACTTTTTCAAACCTCTAGGCTAAAACTATAATGTTTAAATCATCACAGTGAAAGAGCAGATAGATGCTTCTTGAGCCTACACACTTGAAATGCTTCTGAACTAAACACTAATTAAAACAGTAATATTCTGTAGTCTTTTAAGCACTCCACCTGTAAACTTTGCTAAAAGAATTTTAGACTTTAGATCTGGTGTCTGTGATCGTAGAAGCAAATATTGTCTTTAGGGTTTTGGCTTCTTGACACCAAAAGAATTGATTTATTTTCCTTTCTTCTTTTATAGCATAGGTTAGGATCAAAGTTTTTGCCATTCTACTTCCATCCTCTTTCAGATTTCTCATTTGGTTTCAAATGCTTTGACCTGGCTTTGGAATTCTGTGGAAAAATTCTGATATCTGTAGGAAATGAGGCACGTAGGTCAAATTTCTTACACTGCAACAGATTTCAAGTTAGGAAGAATCAGGTGTGGTCTCTTTTCCCAAGTAACAAGTGATAGGATGAGCAGAAATGGCCTTAAGTTGTGACATGGGAAGTTTAAATTGGATATTAGGAAAAAATTCTTCACCACAAGGGTTGTCAAGCATTGGAACAGGCTTCCCAGGGAAGTGGTTGTATCACCATCCCTGGAGGTATTTAAAAGACTTGTAGATCTGGTGCTTAGGGACATGATTTGCTGGTGGACATGAAAATGTTCTGTTTATGGTTGGACTTGATGATCTCAAAGGTCTTTTCCAACCTAAATGATTCTGTGATTCTGTGAGTATTTACTACTCAGTATTCTGACATATTTCAAATAATCTTTCAGAAGACTTGCACAAAAAATAAAAACTACATTTTTATGCAATTGCACAAATCATTCTATTAACAGAATTGCCATTAATACTACTTTTCATGCACTTTGCATTCTGCAGTCATTGCGATAAATATTACAAAATGACAAATTATTAAAGGAATTTCTCAAATGTTTAAAATACAGCTAAGTAATGTCTTCTGTGCAGCTAGATAATATTCTTTGTAACAGAGTTTACAATTATTTCAGTTTACTGAAGTACTGTTGAAATAATTTAAGTCCATGTTTTGTTGTATGATAAAAACTAATATATGGAAGAATTATAATCTCTTTCTTTTTCCTCAGAAACTTGTGGATCTTTGTCTCCAAGTTTACAGAATTTGATGCCAGAAAGCTGCACAAGTTGTATAAACATGCAATCAAAAAACGCCAAGAACCTCAGGTAACGCTTTCAGACTCTCTAAATATACAAATATATATTCTAAGTTTTATAACTGTTTTATTAAGTATCAACTGATTACACTCAATACATTTGAAGTGTATTTTACTGTTCATAGTAAAATAGTCTGTTTTCTTAGGATATTTTCTGAAGGACTCAAATGCAACTTTGGGATTTATCAATGACAGTTTTTTGTACTACTTTTCTCTTTTAGCAACACAGTGACCAGAATAATAGCAGCAACGTGAATACACATGTAATTAGAAATCCAGGTAAGAAATCTTGAGCATATTATTGTGCTGGATATCTTAAATGATGGTATGTAAAATGAAATAAGCTTAAAACTTAAAACTATCTCCTAGAACTCCCATACTTCTGGATATCATAGGAATAGACTGACTTGACGTAACTTCACTAGTTTGCTGATGAAATTAAACTGAGCATGGACTGAACTTGGTACTTACTGATTTTAGTAGCAAGTTATTTGATCATTCTTTTAAAGTAAATAAATTGATTTTTAAAACCCACACTTTTTATATTTAATTTTGAGGATGGAGAGAGACCAACTCACTTGTAAGCTTGGAGGCTCTATACCTTTTTATAGAAGTTGTAATGTCACCATATCATAAGAAAGACATTCCCTGAAGTCATGGTTAGCAATCATTTATATGGGATGTCTTTTATTGTTGGCAATAATACTGTTTTTCTGTGCTCCCACGCTTGCCTTCTTATAATACTCAGGTTTATATCATGTTTTGTAAAACCTTGAGTATGTTATGGGTTTAAAATGAGTATAATGTATTTTAGGAATACTAAAAAACTTTAATTAACAAGGTGTACCTCTAAAACTGATGTTCATGCTAGGACTTAGAGAGGAACTTCCTACCATTCTGTCTAAAATTGCTCTACTGAAGGCACCTAGTCTCTACTCACTGTTCATTTGGACCACACTGATCCTCTCCTTTCAGTCTGCAAGGTGGAAAATTTTACTTTCTCAGCCCTACATATCTGCATTTCTAGCTTGCTTGTCTTCTATTCACTTATGAAGTTTCTCTCAGTTCACTCACGTTCGTGTGTTTGTCTTTCAGTTATTTAGATCTTGCTTCTGTCAAATTATCATGCTCTTTTAAATTGCTTTAAACTTGACAGATAGAAGTGCCGTTTGAATTGGTGAAGAAAAAAATTTATAGTGTATGAGACTTCCTTATAACCTCTGCTTTATTAAACAGATGTTGAAAAACTGAAAGAGAATACAAATCATGATGACAGTAAGAGGGACAGTTATTCTTCTGATAGACATTTGTCACAATACCACGATCATCGTAAGGACTGGCATCAGGGAGATGCTTATAAGAAAAGTGACTCTAGGAAAAGGTCCTATTCAGCCTTCAGCAACGGAAAAGACCACAGAGACTGGGATCACTATAAACAAGACAGCAGGTAAATTGCTTCAGCAATTGTAAAATCTGTTATAAATTCCCTTCCTGGTTCTGGAGTATGCTTATAGTAAGCACCAAAGTATCTTTTCTGAGTAATGCAGAATTGCAAAGAAAAATCGCTAATGCAATTCCGTTGAATTGACATAACTGTAGTTCTTACTATGTGTTCAGTAATACTAATATAAGTAAATCTTTTCAGATACTATAGTGATAGTAAACATAGAAAGTTGGATGACCACAGGAACAGAGATCACAGGTCAATCTTGGAAGGAAGTTTAAAAGACAGTTGGCCTCACTCAGATCACCGTTCCCACTCAGACCACAGGATACATTCAGATCACCGTTTCACTTCAGAGTACAGCCATCATAAATCTTCCAGAGATTATAGGTACCACTCAGACTGGCAAATGGACCACAGAGCTTCTGGTAGTGGCCCAAGGTCACCATTAGATCAGAGATCTCCTTATGGTTCAAGATCTCCTGTAGGACACAGATCTCCATTTGAACATTCATCAGATCACAAAAGTACACCTGAACATACATGGAGTAGCCGGAAAACATAACAAAGACTGATATTTTTTGGACCTTCTTTTAGCCATATACAGTAAGCTAACACAGTAATTGCCTTATGTTACTTGAAAGATATGGACTGGATATTCTGTCAGTAGCAGTATTGTTACTTCTGTCCAGGATGCAAGGTCTGTTCTCCCAACAACAGAAAAATATTTTTGTATTTAAAGTTTATGCTGCACTGTGCTGCAAGTGTTGTGGCACTTCCCTTCCCCCCCCCCCCCCCCAAGAAATGGAAAATGTTTACTTTTACAGGGACCTCAACACTGCCCCATTCAGACTGGACCTCATAAAACTGTTTTTAGGCTGAACACGATTTAAATTATGTTTGAAATGAATTTTTAAACACTGACATGTGATCATGTTTCAGGAAGGAATGAGGAGTTTGTTTTGTTTTCTTAGTAAAGAATTCGCAAGGACTTTGTTCACTTTTCAAAGCTATTTGTTTACATGGTACACTTGCAACCACCTTGCTGTTTTTCATCAAAAGCTTGAATATTTAATTCTGTACCTATAGCTGTAAAATAGCCAGGATTTCTCCTATTTGTGATCAGTTGTAATAACGCCTTTTTACAAAATAAAATAAATGGCTGAAAACTATTGCAAACTAATTAAATGAGTTTGCCTTTTTTTTTTGCTTGCTCATTTCCTCACCAACTCAGGACTTTTTGGCACAAGTATGAAACAAATTCAGTATACTAATACATTTTAATAAAATATATTTATAAAATCACTGTTCAGAATGCAAAAGTGGGGACAGGGAGCATTTTTATTCCATTTCGTGCCCTCTTTTTGTAGCTTGCTATTGCATAAATAGGTATGACTCTGACAGGTGGCTGAGAGATGCCCACTCGTTGACTCACGAGGTTCAGGATGGACCCCCTTGCTTTCTAAGCTTCCCCTCAGAGACAAGTCTAGGTGCATGTATGGACCTGGCCTGGCATGGGTTAAAATGTCTCAAAGCAGGTGATTCTGGAATGTGACCCTTCAACCCCCAGTGAACAGGATGGGCAGGTTAGGCAGGTTTTACATGCTGAAGGGCAAGCTCCACCTGTTACCTGATCTGCCACCTGACCCAGGTGAGAGGCAGGGACGGAGAGTTTAAACCCCCCCCACCCCCCCCAATTCCCCCCTCCTACACTTGTGGCCTCATGGACACCTGACATCTTCTTGGACCCTCAGGACAAAGAAACATGCTACAACATGCGGCAGGGCTTTGGAGGTGGTGACTTTCATCTTTTCTGTATCTCTTATAAACTCTCTCTCTCTCTTTCCCTCTCCTCGTTCTCTTTTACTTTTTTCCTTGTAACAAGTGTGGCTGCAGCAGGCTGTAGCAGGCAGTTTTGGTGTTTAGTTTTGACTCCATCAACATCAGGCTCTTTTTATGTTTTACAGTTCCATTAAGCACATTGTTATGACACACAGAGAAACGACTTTACAACCTGAGAGTTTATAAAGTAGGTATGTTTATTCAGCTCTGGGTGCACGGGGGATTGCTCCGCCACAAACATGCAGGGTGTGTGTACCCTCCCGCTTCGTATTAAAATGAGTCTTAAAAGGTTACTTCCGTATTTTCCTCCTTCTGGTGCTTGCGCACTGCCTCCTGGTGGTGGTCGTTGGAGGGTCATGGGGATGAAGCTCCTCATCGTCACTGCAGGTGACCTCTGATTCTTGTGCGCAGACTCAGTTGTTTCTTGGCCCTTATCCAACTGTAAGGCTGGCTTCAATTGGTCTTGGAGGCAAGTTCCTGTATCAGTTCCTGCAGCTATCCTTTGCCTTTACCACACTTTGATGAGCTTACACAATACCCCTATTCTAGCACCTACATTCTTTGCTTACTTACCCTAATGTCTTGTTAATGATTCTTAAAAGTTAAAAATCCTAAGGCTACTACCTAACTCTTATATCTCCTATCAATCCCCCCTTTTTCTATAAAATTAGTAAATTCTTTTACTATGGTTAATATGAAGATTCCTGTTCTAATTGTTTAAGAAAATACTTGTTAGATTCCACTCTTTGTCTTAGTTGGTGTCTCTTCCATACACTATAACTGTTTCGGGTATTTTGACAACACCAGAGGGCACATCTGACTAAGATACACAACACTATAAATAAAACAACTAAAATTACTAAAGTTGCAAACAATTGTTTTAACCATGATAAATTTGGAAGCCAAAAAGTCAGCTTTTCCCAAAGGTCAGTGAAACCAAAAGAGGAATCATCCTCTGCCACTTGATGTAGAATTCTATTCTTTTCCCAGATCTTTTGGAGGTCCATTTCTACTCGGTTTTCCTGATTAATATAGGTACAACAGGTTTGGTTAATAATTGTACATAATCCTCCTTCTTTTGCTAAAAGCATATCCAAGCCCATTCTATTTTGAATCACTACTTTACTCAGGGATGTAA
Source organism: Tapera naevia (assembly GCA_033556795.1). NCBI lineage: Eukaryota > Metazoa > Chordata > Aves > Cuculiformes > Neomorphidae > Tapera > Tapera naevia. The sequence goes on along the minus strand of JAUMJJ010000004.1, from coordinate 3,439,260 downwards.
CTTCTTGTTGTAAGCCAAATAAAGCATTTGCAGTATAATTTTCAATCTGCTCTAGGGCTGCAGAAATATTTATTATTGCCTTTTCTAACTCGCTTACCCCTAATTGCGGGAACAGCTATGGAATCTAGTTCCTCGCATGACCAAAGGGTTTTTGTTTTCCCTTTTTACTAATTTCTAGAGGGATCTCAATATTCCTGATGGTAGGTCCTGGTAAAGTTTTTCCTGAGGGATTAAATATCCTAAAGTACAGGTGCCTTTCCAATATTAGGGCAAAGATTTTCGAGCATAACCGTCTCCACATAACCACCATAACCCTTCAGGTACACAATCATAAGGAAAACTATTTAAAAGCCTGATTATAATTGGAATTAGACATTCTAATGAACCATTTACTTTACATTCTCTTGTGTTGAGAGTAGTGATATTAAGTGGAACATCTCCCACTTCTAGGATGTCTTTTGATCTTGTTGCATTTCAGATTATATTAAAATTCAAATCCCAAATCTGAGAGATGTTGTCCCGCACTATGAAAATGGGCTTCCCTAGTAATTCCAACTCATACTCCTTTTTTTGAAGTTTACCTGTGGTCTTGCAACGAAATTGTGGAATTTTCTTATTGGGGAACGGGTTTCCTTTACATATTGATGCCCCTGGAAGGGATGATAATTTGACTTCTTCTTGCCCTTTTGCACAATTTGGTCCTTGCTTTTTATTCCAACTCACTGTTTTCCCATTCTGTAAAGTATGGGTTTCCAACTGATTGTATGGCCAACTCCATTTTTCATAAGACACTGGGACCCCGTAAAGTGGGGGAAATGGAGTATTGCCTTTGGGAAGAGCTGCACATATCCAACAATCCAAAAGATTAAACTGGCTTGAAATATTGTTTCTCAATTGTATATATACATTCTGATCCCATGCATCAGACCTAGTCATTGTACTTATTACTACCATCAACTTAATCATCAGTTTTTCCGCTGAAGTTGAAGTTTTAGTGGTCCAGCCTCTGATGTTTCCCATTGTTGTTTCAGAGCCTTCTTTATCCTAGAATGGTGAATCCATGCGTTTTGTTCCCAGATTTTGATGGCAGTAAATGAAGTTAGAAGAACTTGGAATGGTCCTTACCACTGCGGCTCCAAAGTTTTCTCTGTAAGAGACTTAACATACACGTAGTCTCCAGGTTTAACATCATGTACTGGTCCATCTAAACCTCTCCTCTGAGTTCCTAAAACATGCTTATTAATTTTCTTAAGTTGTTTACTTAGTGCTATCATATATGAGATCATGATTTCATCCCCGACCTGTAGTGATATTCCCTTTTGTACCCCATAGGGTCATCCATACAGGATTTCAAATGAGCTTAGTCCTTCTCTTGCCCTGGGCCTGGTTTTTATTCGTAACAAAGGCAAAGGCAAGGATTGGGGCCAAGTCAGGTTTGCTTCTTGTCCCAGTTTTACAATTTGTTGTTTTATCAAGTGGTTCATTCTCCACTTGCCCGCTGGACTGGGGGCAATATGGGGTGTGAAGTTCCCAATCAACCCCTAAGTGTCGGCTAATTTGTTGTACTATTTTAGAAATGAAACGAAGTCCACTGTAGGACGAAATAGTAGCTGGGACTCCAAACCTGGAGTTTCCTGTATTAACGCCCTTGTTACTTCCCGAGCCTTAGCCGTTCTTGTTGGGAAAACCTCTGGCCAACCAGAAAAAGTGTATGTTAATACCAATAGATATCGATACCCCCCTTTTCTTGGGAGTTCTGAGAAGTCAATTTGTCATTGTTGTCCAGGTCCGTTACCCCTGCCAATGTGACCCATTTCTGGCCTAGAGGTAGTTTTAGGATTAGTCTGGAGGCAAAGATCACACTGTTGAGTTACCTGCCTCACAGTGCTATACAGATTTCTTCCTACAATTTGCCTAATTAAGTATTTGTATAGTGCTTCCGCTCCCCAATGTCCCTTTTGATGTTCTTCTCTTACTACATGCCATATTAAATAAGAGTGAATAATGAGTTTTCCTTGCGGAGTAGAAGCCCAACCCTCTGCATTTTATGATCCATCCAGGTCTACAATGAGTCTATAGTCTTCTTTAGTATATTCCGACTTACCTTCTAAAGAAATCTGTCCATCTGGAATTAAAGCACCTTCCGTTTTTATCTTTTGCTTCGCTGTCTGTTTTGCCTCTCTATCCGCCGGTTCTCTTCTTAGGTAGTCCATACCAAGAATGCAAGGGGCTTCTGGCCCCGTCACAATGGAAAGCTTTTCACAGTATCACAGTATCACAAGGTTGGAAAGGACCTCTGAGATCATCAAGTCCAACCTATAACCTAACACTAACACCAACACTAACACCAACCATCATCTAAACCATGGCACTCAGTGCCTCATCCAGTCTCCCCTTAAACACCTCCAGGGTCGGCGACTCCACCACCTCCCTTGGCAGCGCATTCCAATGACCAATCACCCTTTCAGTGAAGAACTTTTCCTCACATCAAGCCTAAACTTTCCTTGATGAAGCTTGAGTCCATGCCCTCTAGTTCTGTCACTGGTCACCCGAGAGAGACCAACCCCTGCCCAACTACAACCTCCTTTTAGGTAGTTGTAGAGAGCAATGATGTCTACTCGACATTTGGACTTATTGAACATCATCCCATTAGAATCAGCCCATCTCTCCAATCTGTCCAGGTCCCTCTGTAGGGCCATCCTACCCTCTAGCAGATCAACCCTTCCTCCCAGCTTGGTATCATCTGAAAACTTGCTGATGATGGACTCAGTCCCCTCATCCAGATCATCAATAAAGATATTAAACAGGATGGGACCCAATACCGATCCCTGGGGAACACCACTGGTGACCGGCCGCCAACTGGATGAGACACCATTCACCACCACTCTTTGGGCTCGGCCATCCAGCCAATTCCTAACCCAGCACAGAGTGCTCCCATCTAAGCCACGGGCTGCCAGCTTTTCTAGGAATCTACTGTGGGAGACAGTGTCAAAGGCCTTGCTAAAGTCCAGGTATATCCACAGCCGTCCTCTCATCCACCAGGTGAGTCACATGGTCACAAAAGGAGATCAGGTTGGTCAGGCAGGACCTACCCCTCCTAAACCCATGCTGGCTGGGCCTGATCTCTTGGCTGTTCTGCAGGTGCCGCATGAGATCACCCAGGATTATCTGCTCCATGATTTTACCTGGGACCGAGGTCAGGCTGACAGGTCGGTAATTACCTGGATCATCCTTACGGCCCTTCTTGTGGATGGGCGTCACGTTGGCCAACTTCCAGTCTTCCGGGACCTCTCCAGTGAGCCAGGACTGCTGAAAGATGATGGAGAGCGGCTTAGCAAGCTCATCCGCCAGCTCTCTCAACACCCTAGGATGGATCCCATCCAGCCCCATAGACTTATGAGGGTCCAAGTGGCTCAGCAGGTCTCTAACTTCCTCCTCATGGATTGCAGGAGGGCCATATTTCACCCTGCCCCCATCAACCACTTCAGAGGGCCAACTGTCAAGCGAGCTGACATCCTTACTGTTGAAAACTGAGGCAAAGAAGGCATTAAGTACCTCAGCCTTCTCTGCATCTTTGGTTACTATATTTCCCCCCACATCCAAGAAGGAGTGGAGGTCGCTGCCGCCCTTCTTTCTACCATTGATATATTTATAAAAACTCTTCTTCTTATCCTTAACAGAAGTGGCCAATTTGAGCTCCAGCTGGGCTTTTGCTTCCCTGATTTTTTTCCTACACAACTTAACAACATCTTTGAACATGACCTGGCTTACATCCCCTTCTTTCCAACGACGATACATCCTCTTTTTCTTACTTAGTTCCTTCAGAAGCTCCCTACTCATCCAGGCCGGCCGTCTGCCCCTACGACTCTTCTTACAACACATGGGGACAGCCCGCTCCTGCACCTTCAAAATTTCATTCTTGAAGTGCATCCAGCCTTCCTGGACCCCCTTGCCACTAAGAACTATTTCCCAGGGTACTTTCCTGACCAGTTCCTTAAATAATCCAAAATCTGCCCACCAAAAGTCTAGCATCGATGTTCTGTTCCTGGCTTTTCTTGTTACATTGTTTAGAGAGAACTCAATTATCTTGTGATCACTACACCCCAGACAGCCTCTGACAACAACATCACCCACCAGCCCTTCTTAGTTTGTAAACAGCAGGTCAAGATTCATTCCCATTGGTCTCCTGTCAAGCTTATGTCAGCCTCTACCACTAACTGTCACTCCAGAAATAGCAACAGTCTCTCTACTCTTATGCTCTGATGGCATTAAAGTACAGTGGGCACCAGTATCTATCAAAGCTCGGTATCTCTGAGGATCTGATGTGCCAGGCCATCAAAGCCACACAGCCGAGTAAACCCGATTGTCTTCTTGGTCCCTTTCCTTCTCCTGGCAGAAGGCAGGGCCCCTCTATTAGTCTTGATCGGAGCAATCGTTGTTGGACTTTGACTTTGGTTTATTGGAGGATTTTTATCATCGTGGAGGCGGATCTCCATCTCCTTGTGTTTCGGCGATTGCAGTTTCTCGTCTAAAAATTCTGTATCTGCCACTTAGACAACTTCCTTGTCAGTGCCCTTCTGTTTCAGCTCCCTCACTCCAGCTTTGAGCTTGGAAGTGGGTTTACCACCCCACTTCTTCATGTTCTCTCCCTTGCTGCATAGGTATGCCCATAGTTGGCTACGTGACTGACGCTTAGGGTTTTCTTTCCCTCGACGTGGGAATGATGGAGATCATGAGGGAGACCGAGACTGAGGTCTAGGTTGAGGTCGTCTTGGTCTATCCCGCCATGATCGTTCCATTGGCCTTTCTCTGTAATCTCTATAATGTCTGTCATCTCTGTCTCTAGGATCGTCCTCATATCTGGAGTATTCATAATCTCTCTCTCTTCTTTCCCTATCGTAGGTAGGTCGGTATAGGGAATTGGAGGAGTCTTCCAGACTTTCCGTTATGCTCCTTATCCAAGGACACATGGCTTCCACGCTTGGTTCATGCATCCTTGGATGACATGTGGTTAGCAAGCAGTAGGTATATGGTTTAGGGGCACCTTTAATTACCTTTTTCCACATGGGCTGCGTGCAGGGGACAACATCTGGAGTTCAGATGCCATGATAATCTGAATTAGGAGAGATGATCTCCAACATGGCTAAATCCCGTAGGTATTGGATGCCTTCTTCTACAGTATTCCACTTTCTTGGAGAGCTCGTCAGATATTCCTTAAACAGATATCTCGCCCTCACAACGTGGAGGATTCGAATCCAATGACTGGACACCTTTCTCTCCCTTGCCATATCTTGTTCTATCACAGGATCATGGGCAAGAGATCCCAATTGTTGTGCTTCATGATCTTCAGTCGAGTGACTAATAGCCCCATTATCCCAGCATCGCACCAACCAGGTGAGGATTTGTTCACCAGGCAAGCGACTGTAATCTCTTCACAAATCTTGAAGATCTCTTGAGGTCAGTGATTGTGTAATTTCACTTTCTCGCATTATTTCTTGTCCATCTCTTCCGCGTAGAATCTTTTCCACTTCCCTTTGTAATCTCCCGCTCTTACGCGGAACTGCTCCCACCTCCTTTCTGTATCTCTCACGAGGAGGTGGGGACCGAGCGTGCTGTGGAGATGGACTTCTACGTCATTCACGCCATGGAGATGGATTTCTACGTCGTTCGCCATACCCAGAGGGTAGAGGTAGTGAGTAGTCTTTCGGGTGCTGAGATAAAGGCCTCATCCAATCATCCACACCTCCAAGAGAAGTTTGGGTCTGGAAGGCTAGGGATAATTTTCTCTTGGGTTGAGGGCAATGCCTTTGCTCCTTCTTTGTGTCTTCTGAAACACTGAATGTGTAGTCAGGATATAAATCATCAAGTGACAGTGTACCACGGGTCATTTGTACTGTTGCCTTCTTTTCTCTTGATGCCGCTTTACTTTCCTTTGGACGCGCCCCCAATTCTTTTGGGCACACCCCTTCTCTTGCAACCGTTTCTTCCTCTCTGGCAGCTGCTTCTTTCTCTATTGCAGTTGCTCCATCCTCTGTCACAACTGCTTATTTCTCACTCACAGCCACTCCTTCGCCTGCTACTGCCTGCGTGGACGGGATAGGTCCTTCTGCTCCATCTTCTTCTTCTTCTCTTTCTTCTTCTTCATCCATGCATTCCAGTTGTGGAAATGAGTCTGTAAGTTTTACAGTCTCCTTTACCAACATCTTCTTTTTCTTTATAGGAGATACAATGACTTTCCTGTTTTTAACTTGAGTCCCAGTTCTAGTAGACTTAGTAGAGACGGCTCTGACCTCAAGTTGTGTTTGGACCCCAATTACACGCATGGGTCCAATAGGGACATCACTGGTTTCAGGTGGCATGGTTTGGGTTTCTGTCTCAACCTTAACCTTCTGAGAGTGATCTGCAAGCCCCAGTACAACGCAACGAATTGCATGTTTGGGTCGTCCCTTAAACAATGTCTCATGTCATCAGGGTCGAATGCTTGATCTGCTGTAAAGTCCAAAGTAATGTCACACATCCTACCAGTTTACCAAAATCCAACCATACTCCCTGCCATCCAAAGACTGGCCTTTCCAAGATCCTTCCCAAAGTTCCAGAAATTCCTTTTGAGGTTCAGCCTTTCTTACAACAAGGGAACCAATGCAACACCACCTTTCCAATTTTAAATAGTATTTTCGCTGCCTTCACCACTAGTATCATTGTCGCTAAACAATTTAGGTATGGGTTAGAGCTGATCATAGGAGTCTTTGCTACCAAACCTTGAATGTGACCATTACAGAGACTGTATATTAGGCCATCAATGTCGAAATTAAGGAATGGAAGCCATTCATTCCATCCATCTGAACGGTAGCGGTCCCCGATGGGATATCTTGTGACAGGCACAAAAACTGCTAGAATAATGAAAAAACTTAGTAAAAAGGTTAGTAAAAAGGCCATTGTTATTTTTATTTTTTTCTTTGTTCCTAAACAAACCCTTATTTATATAAACAAAGCTTTCTTGGCTGCTTTCCCGGTAGGTAGTTGTTTTGTAGTCAAATATTGCGCTTGGCAGACTTCCTGGACTCTGGCGGCATTCCCAGACACTGTTCTCAAAAGAATAGATTTGTTTACAAAATAAAATGGAGCTTGACTGTCTTCCCAGACAATGTGTTTCAAAACAAACCAAGCTATACCATCCTCTGCTACCAAAATATGAGCGAGTTTGAGCTAACTTCCCAGTACGCTCTCCAACGCTCAGCAAAAGTCCCCTCGCCCCCTCCCCGCTTCCCTTCAGGCAAAGGAAAAAACTATAAAAACTTTGGAAAAAACAAAATCACACTAAATATATGTGTATTTCTACATATTTTTAACTACACACAGAAAGGATATCATGCAAAACTCCCAAGAAAGGGAAGAGGGGAAGGGAAAATGGGAAAGAAAGGCAAAAAGAAACAAAAACAAAACAGGTATGCACAATTGAAAAACCCTGTAACTAACAAAGTAAAGAACTAGAAAAATCTCACCACTTCCCTTGAGGAAAGCAGGAGAGCTAAATCCAACCCAGCATTCGCCCCCCACACATGGGCAGACAACAGCAGCCACTGCAGGCCTCAGCTCCAGACAGGACCAACAAGGGACCTACTGCTCCCAAGCCTCGTCGGAAGAGAACAGAGACGAGCTCTCTTATCTACACCTTATTTATATGTTGTGTTACATTAAAGGTAGATATGGAATACTTCCATGAATCCTGACCTCCGTTGATAACGAAGATCTAAAAAAAAAAAAAATATCCAAAAGCCAACCCACTACAAGAACCTAGGTTGGAATTTTAAATTTAACCATCAGGCCTGTATTCACTTCTTCTGACTTTAGTTATGTAAAAATTAGATGTATTGGTTCCCTCTCTAGTGAAGGACATGAATAGATACTGCTAGAAGATAATTCATCCTAGCCTAAAATAGTGCCTCTGACTCTAATAACTACAGAAAAGGCATTCATTTAGTTTACTGAATTTAGCTGAAATAACTCTACAGGGTAAAGTCTGACCTCTTTTTTCTTTTTGATAAAGCTATCACTTTCTAACAAAGCAGAATGGCATTTATGTAAGAATACCTCCCAGTTGTTAGGGCACTGGCACTCTCAAGGTGTGAAAGACCAAATCTCTGCACAAAGGAGGCATTTTAACTTGCTTCTCCAAAGCCCCAGCAGAATACTTTACTGCACTATAAATAATTCTTACCATCATCAAGCAGACTTGGGGACTAATATGCTAGAATACCTGCCAAAATATCCTGCAAGTAAACTGGGTAGATGAATGATTGATTTGTGAATCTGCAGGCACCACCCTCACAATTCAGAAGATTTTTCTCTCCTCAGCAGCAAAAATACAGATTCCTTGGGAGATTTTACTGGACTAGTAGTGAGAGAGGTAAAATCTGGAAAGAACCTCTGGATTTAAGATGATAAACCTATACTCTCAATCTCAACTCTGGATTTAAACACTTCATACACCAGCTAGGCATTTAAAATCTTTTGTAGATGCAGCCTTCAGCATATACTAAAATCAAATGAAAGTATGCATTTTGAATTTTTAATGGATTATTTTCCTACTGCTATGTTGTAGAAACAAGTGGAAATTAAGCTTTTAAACAGCAATACTCATGAAAATAATTACTATAAATAAAAATTACTGAAACTCCAAATACTACACATTAAGTTTCTTTTATCAGCTCTGAGGATTATCCCTGCATGTATAAAAACTCTGTAATTAATCTTAATGTTCAATTGATTGACTAATCGGCAGCTTTTAATTTCAATGAAGTGTAATTTACAAATATAGATTAAAAGAACTCTGAATCAGATCATCAACATCACAATAACTTTACCTGCATACTTGTATTTGATCTGTGGCTATGTTGCTCTTCAAAACAAGCTAATTAATAAGAATAATAAAAACTAATGAGCGACATTAACAAGGATTTTGTATGTCAATTTTGAATATAAATACAGAGAACTAGCAGCATGATACAGAGAAAGTTTATCTGGAAACAACACTGAGTAGCTTTTAATACAAATTGAGTCATTACTAGTCATGTCTAGGCATTATTTAGATATAATTTTTTAATACCTAGAATAGAGAAAGACAGAAAGTAATACTGTTTATTACTCAAGACACAGATAAGAACTAAAATAACCCAAATAACGAAGATTTCAATGTAAATCACCCCACCTGTACTTATATGAAGAAAACAAGCACATGATTTTAAATTGTGCTGTCTGACAAAAGAGGAAAACATATAAGCCACTTGTTTTTTTTTTTTCTCCTAAACATGTCGCCCAATGAAACACTCATCAGATGGTGCAAATCTTGTAGCACTGCTTGTTTGATTTAGGGTTAAAATCAATAGCCACTCTCACATCCTCAAAAAACCCCATAAAACAAATGCAAAATATTGTGGTGGGTTAACCTTGGCTATCTGCCACATGCCTACCAAATCACTCTCTCATTCCCGCTCCTCAGCAAGACAGGGAGAAAATAAGATGGAAGAGCTCATAAATCAAGATAAGGACAGGGGAACATAGAATCATAGAATGGTTTGGATTGGAAGGGACCTTAAAGATAATCTAGTTACAACCCCCCTCACACTAGACCAAGCTGCTCAAGATCCCATCCAACCTGGCCTTGAACAACTCCAGGGATGGGGCATCCACAATTTCTCTGGGCAATCTGTTCCAATACCTCACCACCTTCACAGGAAAAAAAATCTCTTCCTAATATCTCGTCTACATCTCCCCTCTTTAAGCTTAAAACCATTACCCCTTGTCCTGTCACTGCACTCCCTGACAGAGTGCCCCTCCCCAGCTTTCCTGTAGGCCCCCTTTAAGTAATGGAAGGCTGCTATAGTCTCCCCAGTCTTCTTTCTCTAGGCTAAATAAGCCCAACTCTCTCAGCCTAACCTTGTCACTCAGCAATTACTGTCACAGGCAAAAAACGATTCAACTTGGGAAAATTAATTTGATTTATTGTCAATTGATAATAGAATAGAATGGCAAGGAATAAAAACAAAACTAAAAACACCTTACCCCCCCCCCCCCCATTCTTCCCAGATTCAACCTCATTCCCAATTTTTCTACCTCCCCCCCATGAGTGGTGCAGAGGGGATGGGGAATGGGGGGTTGTGGTCAGTTAATAACAGTTCTTCTCTGCTGCTCCTTCCTCCTAACACTGTTCCCCTGCTCCATAGACTATCTCAAGTTAGAAGGGACCCACAAGACCACATCCAGTATGTGTTCTCTCTCATGGGCTGAAGTCCTTCATGAACTGCTCCAGCATGGGTCCTTTCCATGGGTACAGTCCATCAGGAACAGACTGCTCCAGCATAGGTTCCCTGGGGCAACATTTCCTGCCAGAAAACCTGCTCCTGTGTGGGCTCTCCACGGTGTCACAGCTTCCTTCAGGGCACATCCACCTGCTTGTATGGGGTCCTTCACAAGCTGCAGGTTGGATATCTGCTCCACTGTGGTCCTCCATGAGTTGCAGGGTGACAGCTTACCTCACCCTGGTCTTCACCAACAGTTGCAGATGCTCCAGCATCTGGAGTACCTCTTCCTCCTCTTTCTTCACTGACCTTGGTATCTGCAGACTTATTTCTCTCACGGCTGCTGCTATGCAGGTTTTTTTTTACCCTTTCTTAACTATATTATCGCACTGTCACCATTGCTGATTGGGTCAGCTTTGGCCAGCGGTGGGTCCATCTTGGAGCCAGTTGGAACTAGCTCTGTCCAATATGGGGGCAGCTTCTGGTATCTTCTCGCAGATACCACCCTTGCAGACTCCCCCCCATAAAACCTTGTCACATACACCCAATACAGGTATACATAATGTTAATGTAAGGAAATGTAAATAGTTGGGAAAATATTTGCTGACAAGACAGCAGCTGCTTGAAATGAGGTGCGCTGATGTATTTGTGTATGGAACGGCCCTAATGTAATCACATGAAAGAAAAGTAGGTTGTTCTCAGATCCTGCTTTCAAGTTGTGTCTCATTTCATAGGTGCTACGTGCATGTTATCCTTCCAAGCCATTTTTTTCAGGAAGGAGAGTGTGGGAGAGAGAAAAAAGAATTTTTTGTTTCAGTCAGTTGAGCATAGCATTTCCTTTTACAATATCCTTGTTTAGGAGCCATATGTACATACAAGCAAGATGAAGGATAATGCACCATGTTGCCTGCTCAGTTCCGTAACGTGCTTCCTATGTGTCTTTGGGAAGTTATCAGTGTCCACAGCTATAAAACCAGAGAACTATCCTCATCTGCTTTTAATGAGGTTCTGTCAGCACAGGGTTAGCATAAATGGTTAGAAATGTTACAGAAAAGATATAAAGTAATCTTTTGAATAAGACATTAACATTAACATTGGTGTCACTGTTGAGATGGACACGACATTCATGAAGATCAAGCAGGAATCTCTTTATTGTTTCACACAGCTGGCTTTTATATATTTTTAGCATATATGTGCTTTAATATCATTGGTGCTTATTGCATATACACAAGCAATTATTGGCCACAGTCACATGCATCAATCTCCACCCAAATTTATCTAAGTTCCTTATCTTGTTGTTTCATGAGTTCTTTCAGCTCCTGCAACTTGTTTACTTTTGTCCCATTGGGGGATTTCCACATTCTCATGGGTACACGATAATCTGGTCAGGGTCAAATGCCTCGTGCTCTATCAAGGGATCTGCGGACCTGCCACAGTTTCCCACAATTCCCCCTTTCTGTATTTGTGCTAAAAAAATGGCGTGAACAGTCTGTTGCAGGGCCCTTTGCAACAGGCTGATCAAATAAGGCATCATCAATAACACAATTACAACAATTACTAAAATCACCAATCCTATCTTCACAAGAGACAACAGCCAACCTGACAATCCCCATCCGCTTAACAAATTATTTAGCCAGTTCCACCCATCTTCAACTTATAATTTGTAAACTCCTTCTTTCAAAAGCTGAATACTCTTGTGTATGGATTCACTATGATCTTACAAATTCATAAAATACAAGTCTTCAAACTCTTCACATCCATGACCCTGTACCAATAATAAAAAGTCAATTGCAGCTATATTTTGCAAGGTAGCATGCCTAACACTATCAACATCAGTCAACAAGCCACTCAGCGCAATGGAAGTAGCATTGGTTTGCTTACTCAGCTTTTGTCAGCTTTTTTTAGAGCTACTGCTGCTGCTGCAACCCTAGGTGCCAGTGCTGATGCTGCTGTGATATTTCCATGTCCCCAGAAGGTCACCTGGTCATCACATTGTGTTGTAAACTGATGTGTTTTGCGTTTTTCTCTTCTTTTACTGTGAATGATAGTAAGATTAGGAGTAAGCAGAGTAAACCTCCCCAAGCTACATGGTCCACCGTTAAGTTTCGATGAAAGTTCACTCCAAGCTCTATCTCCACAAATTAAAAAACTCCATCAGGCAAAGCAACAGGCATATTAAGATATCGCAAAGCGTTAGCAGAAGTATAATTACACCAAGCAGTAGCATTTCTATACATAGGCAGTGTCTCATTGAAATTTTTTCCCTTTCTGGTCATATTATAAGTATAATTGAACATCACACAAGCATCCATTATAGTTGATCCCAACAGTTCCAACTCCTGAGGCTCTTGTGTGACTTGTGGCAGGTGTGCATAGATACCATCCCAGTGGTCAACATTGGTCCATGGGTTGGAACTGTTGCATGGTCCTACGCTTGTCGGGCACGGCCAAACATTCAATGGCAATCCCACCAAACAGGTAGAAAAGCAGTTGTCTGGATTCGCAACAGAGAGGCACAGGGTCTCCTTATGGGTCACATTTGCCGAGGTCACCCACACATTCTGCTTAGGTTGTGGGACTATCCATCCGTCAACAGGCAGAACCGTCAAGCACAGGGTGGACACAATGATCAGGCACCCATCGAGGGCCATTACCTGTTGAAACACAAGCATATCCTCGCCCCCAAGTTAGTAGGTCACAGGGGTCTGACCACTGACTTACCTGCAGATTTCGAACCCTGACTTTAACCTCAGGGGAAACCCCACTGGTGGTAGTCAAGGATCTGAAATGACGTGCTAGTGGAGGCTCCTGAGCATCATCAGAAAGCTGTAAAAAAATTTAAAACATACATTACTTTGTTCAACTGCGCTTCTGGAGACCCCCCTGCCAAGTCCCCCTTTTTGTTTTTGCAATAGTCCCTTTAAAATACCATGTATGCGTTCGACAATGACCTGCCCAGTAGGAGAATTAGGGATGCCAGTCACATGAGTGACACCTCAAGAGTGGAGAAACAAGGATACTTTCGTAGACACATAAGTGAGGCCATTATGTGTCTTAATTTGCTGGGGGACACTGGCCACGGCAAAGGCCCGTTGCTAATGGCAAATAGCATCTCGTGCAGCTTCACCTGTATGAGCAGTAGCAACAACAACAGAAGAGACAGTATCAACAGAGACATGAACATATTTTTGTTGGTCAAATTCTGGCACATGGGTAGCACGTTTGCCATATCTGGAGGGCTCGCAGGCCCCTAGGGTTGGTCCCATAGAAGTGAGGAACGTGATGACCCTGGTAATCAGGGCATGTGGCAATGATGGCGCAGGCCTCGGAATTTGATAAATGAAATTGTTGTTTCAGGGCATGATACCCTTGGTGGAAACAAGAGTGAGATAACAAAGCTTGCTGTTTGATACCTGGTGTGGGCCCCATTGCCACACCGGAAACCAGAGCATCTGCTCGAGCATTACCCTCTGTCATAAAACCTGGAAGAGTTGTATGACTCTTAATGTGCAAAACATAATAAGGAGAATGTAGTTTTTGAATTTCTGTCCATAATAGTTTCAAGATTCCAAACAGTGTCTCGTTATTAACTTGACCTAAAATGGCTTTATCTAGATACTGCATCAACCCAGCCACACAGGCGGAATCTGTAACCACATTAACAGGACAAGAAAAATGTTGAAACACCAAGGTCATAGCTTTCGGTTCAACAATTTGAGGTGAACCTTCTTGATATTTTATTATGTTCTGCCATTGTTTTCCATCACACACCACACCATGGCAGCTTTTCCTGTTTTTCCTGAACCATCAGTGAACACAGTGGGACCAGGCACAGGCTCAGACTGGCTCCTGTGCTTTTGTGGAAACGGAATTTGATTGCCCATTTTAATGAATGGGTGGGCAGGTAAGTGATGCCGAATGCGGCCTGTAAAATTTGTCATTGCTGCTTGGAGTGCTGAATTGTTGGCAAGGCACCACTCAAAGTATTCACTTTGTACTGGCACAGCAACAGTTTCTGGGTCTCGTGCCAACAATTCCACACAGCGAGTTCTGGCTTTTATCACAATCTGGGGTAAAAGTTCAAACAGGCCAGGAGAAGTTTTCTTGGGTCTGAACAGGAGGAAGACCCATTCCAGTACATGGAGATGGTCCTGCCAGTCAGAGTTCCATTGTGCCAACATGGCAAAAGGTATCAAATTGTCAATCAAAATAAACACTTGGACTGGTACAGATAAGTCAATTCTCCATACATGCTTTCACATGGTTGTTTGTTCTACTTCATTGATTAACTGTTTTGCTTCTGGGGTCAGAGTCCGTGGGGGGCCGAAATATCTGAGTCTCCTTGCAGCAGGTCTAGCAAAGGTTGCAATCTAGAGGATGTCAGGCCTAAGAAGGGCCGGACCCAGTTAATTACTCCAACTAGTTTTTGTACATCATTGAGAGCTTTGACATCTATTTGCAATTGAACTGGCTGCGGTATTACTCTGTGGTCTAACACCTTCATGCCTAAATATTGCCAAGGTTGCTGGCGTTGTACTTTTTCTGGAGCAATCACCAGCTCCTGATGTTATAGTGATTTTTGTGCTTCTGTTTCCATTTCTGCTAGCATTGTTTGAAATGGTGCTGCAAGCAGAATGTCATCCATATAATGATAACAGTATCCTGTTGGAAACTGCTCCCTAACTGGGCTAAGAGCTCTTGCTACAAACCATTGACAAATAGTAGGCGAATTTTTCATACCTTGTGGTAATACTTTCCAATGATACCGTTTGGCAGGTTCACTGTTGTTCACTGAAGGTACCGTGAATGCAAATTTTTCCACGTCTTGTTTGGCTAACGGAATAGTAAAGAAACAATCCTTCAAATCCATTACTACAATTTCCCATTTCAGTGGAATCATGTTTGGTGAGGGCAATCCAGGCTACAAAGCTCCCATAGTTGCCATCACCTCATTAATTTTTCTCAGATTATGTGGCAAATGCCATTTCCCTGATTTCTTTTTTATCACAAGCACTGGGCTGTTTCACGGACTGTGGGAGGGTTCTATGTGTCCCACATCAGCTTGTTCTTTAACCAATAGGTGCAGGGCTGTGAGCTTTTCTTGACTGAGGGGCCACTGGTTCACCCAGACAGGCTTCTCTGTTAACCATGTCAGTGCCAGTGTGGGTCGTGCCACGCCCTGCAACACAGTGACCCCTACTGAAAATCCGTTGTTATTTTTACCTCCTACTGTCCAAGACAATCCCTCCCCCACAAATTCAAAGGTGCTGATGTCACATAGGGTTGGACAGTTGCCTTTTGCCCTTCAGGGTTGCTGACAAGAACAGGCTTAGCAGCCATAAGGCTAACAGCAATGCCCCCAAGGCCCATCACTCCCATATTATTTGACACAAGAGGCCAGGATGGAGGCCAATCGCATTGAGCAACAATGGTACCATCAGCCCTTCTATTGGAAATCACGAAAGTCTTATCTGAGAGGGAACAGTGTGGTCCATGGTGAGCGAACAGGTCATGTCCGTGACAGTCTGAGACAAAAAAAGAGATAGCTTCCCCATAGATCCAAACCCACCATCTCCACAAACAACCTGTTCTGTCCTAGGAACACAGCTCACAAAAGGCACAAGTTGAGCAACTAGTTCTCTGAGGAATGGTGACTGGCAGTGTTGCTGTGGACACCATAGCACAAATCTGCCCCATGTAATCAGCATCAATTACTCCCACATGTACTATCAGTCCTTGCAATGTACTACTTGAACGTCCTACAAGTAAGTCAGTCCATTGCCAATTGGTCCCCAGGCGTGCAAAGGCACTTGGTGAATCTGGTGATCTGATATTGTTACCGTGTTGGCTGTGGATACATCCATCCCAGAAGATCTGACAGTCTTCCCTGACAATTTGTCACATAAGGTTGAGGATTGCACTGCTGTTGCATTGCTCCCGCAAAGGGGCTGCCAGGGCTGTAGGGCATTTGTATCTGCGCTCGCCCTTTTGCGCTCTTCCTGCTGTTTCCCTGCAGTGGCTGCCCATTAACATGATATTTTGACCTACATCGTTTAGCAAAATGGCCTTTCTTCCCACAATTATTGCATGTAACCAAGACTGAGCCACTAACCACTCCTCCTTTTTTATTTTGTTTTTCTGTTTTCCTTTCTGCCCCTGACTATCAGGGCATTCAGGCTTAATGTGCCCTGTTTTTCCACACCCAAAGCATCTCTGATCTTTAAAATGGAGGGCAGCCAGAGCAGTAGCAAGTGCAGTCATCTTGTGTTTGACAGATCCAGCCTTAGCACATGCCGTAACTATGTCCTCTAGGGATGAATTGCCAGGCAATGCCTCAATAATCTTTTGACAATCCGGGTTGGCATTATCTCTAGCTAGTTGTTTTGTCAGCATGGCTCATAGACACTTGTCAAATACTTGTTTCTCTGTTGTGCCCTGTAGCTTTTCCACAACCTGTAGGAACAGTTCTCAAGAGCCTTGCTTAATTTTTGCATACTTAGCTTTTGGCTCTGCCACTTCCACTATACGAAACAAAGCTTGCATGTCTATGTCTTTTACTTGCTGAAGAATCTGGGGGTGCCATTGTGCCTGCATAGCGGGGTTACTAAAGACCAGCCCGATCCCCATCAACACATATGTGCCCACAGCACGGCAAGGATAACCATCAGGCAACTGCATATTCTGCAGCACGTGATGATCAGCCAGCTGTCGCCAGATATTCATAAACACAATGTTGTACTGGTTGGAACAAGACCTGAGGTAGATGCTGAAAATCATAGGGCACTAAAACCTCTGGATTCAGTAAATATAGCAACTGTGTCACAGCTGGAGAATTTGACCTGTATTTGGCCACGGAACTCTGCATATCTTGTATAACTTTCCACGACCAACCTACATGCTGATTAGACTGATTAGACCCAGGAACAGCGAGCGCCACAGGGGATGCACTCGCCCCCTCCCCCCCCCGCTATCCACTTACATTTCCATCTTTTTTGATAGGCAGTCCTAAGGTTTCAGTCAGTTCCAAATTCCCCACCTCTAGGGCTTTTCTTCTCACTTGATCCCAAAAATGCATTGCATTACGCGGCTGGACTATAACTTTAGCAGGTGGTAACTCCCATGACCGGGACAAGGATCGACACTTGCTCCTCTTTCTGCCTTAAAGAGACAATATGTGGCGCAGCAGTAGAGCTAATGGGATCATCATCCTCATCACTGTCTGATAAAGGGGTTACAACTGGTCCTGCACTTCATCATCCACAGTTTCATTACTACCAGGGGTGTTCATCGGAGACAGGAGAGGACATATATCGACTTGAGGGTTTGCATATTTCTCTCTCGCCTCTTGCAGCTGCTGCCAGGGCGACTTACACGGTGAAAAGTGTTCGACCGCTTTTAATTGCTCTGAAGGTGACACATATGTCCCCGCGGGGCTCAGCCCCAACAGACTAGCATGCTGTGGAGGCTTCTTCTTTCGCCTCGTCGCAGGCAGAACTCTCCCCTCCTCCTGACTACCTGACTTACAGGTCTCTTGGGGAACCTCGTTTTCTCCAGTGGCGTCTATAGGGCTAGAGTTCACCTTACCCTCCTCTTTATCGCGTTTGGCTTTTAAGTCTTTAAGAGTCTCTAGAAGTACTCGCCATGTTGTCAGTGTCTGTTGCGTCTTTTTCGCCTTTAGATGCAGCATCAAATAACGCTTCCCCAAGGGACTACCACGTAGTCACACTGAACGCTATGGCAGAACTCGCCTCATACCCCTGTTGTCGTCCCCATAATAACATTTTTTGGAGGTTGTTGCCTGTCACTTTTAGTCCCTTCCTTTTTAGTATGTGTCCAATTGAAAGGACAGCTTCCTCCTCTTTTGAGAGGTTAGTCCCCATTGTCCCGTTCCCAGCGGCTCACCTTCACAGATGTCTTAACCATCCGGATCAATCTGCGACTTCTCTGCTGCTCTCAGCTACGCTGAGCTTTGTCCCCACCGCACCTCGCCCTGCGGTCCTTGTTCTTGTTCACCGACTAAACGTCGTGGTCACCAGATGTCGCTGTTGAGACAGATACGACATTCATGAACATCAAGCAAGAATCTATTATTTTACACAGCTGGCTTTTATATATTTTTAGCATATATGTGCTTTAATATCATTGGTGGTTATAGCATATACACAAGCAATTATTGGCCACAGTCACATGCATCAATCTCCACCCAAACTCATCCAAGTTCCTTATCTTTTTATTTCATGAGTTCTTTCAGCTCCTGCAACTTTTTTATTTTTGTTTACATTCTCAAGGTCAAATGCCTCATGCTCTATCAAGGGATCTGCAAACCCGCCGCTGTTTCCCACACATTGGCTAACATTTTTTTTTAAGATAAAGGCTGACAACTGATAGCTTCAATAATAACTTACTAGTTGTTGCATTAAAATGCCACTGATCGTGCTATATCGCCTTCTACAGAGCTTGCAGTAGTAAGCACATTTGAAAGTAAGCTCTTACAGAAAAGAAGGCCTTCTTTTGTACACATTAAGCATATATTTAAAGCTCCCTTTGCTTCCTACGGCCAGATGTTTCATAGAGCATTTTATTGACATATATACCACTTTTAAGATTGTTCCCCCTATCCCAAATTTTAGTTGTAACAAAAACCTAGGCAAAACAACATTATAAGTTGTGTTTATTAGGTCTGTCTTTCTAGATGTGCATCTGATATAACTTGTTTTAAGCTTTGGCAGTTTCAGTTTACCTTCATGCTAAGTGATTAGAGCCTTGCAGTTGAAATATTAAAACTCCCATGCATACTGAGCAGATCATCTTGTTATACAAAGTTCTGTAATCTTAAGGATTCTTCTGTACCATTTATTCCTTCAATCCCTCAATTTCCTCTTCAGTTTTACAGCAATTTTTTCTCCAAAGTTTCTTCTGGTTTTAATTATTCAGTAACTTTGAAAGAGATTTTCATAATATCTCTCAAGACAAACACAGCAACATCAGGCCACTGTGCTTAAGCGCTTCTAAATATCTGTAAATAGTGCAAGGGAAGAGTGTACAAATAGGAGTCTAAAGGGATTCTTCTTGCCATTGCCTGGGTTGGAACTGCTGATCATAAATTTCACTACACAGCTAATTTAGAAGAGGAAAATAAGCGTCTGCAAGGAAGTAGAATGATTGTAGTCAGAATATTCCTACGCAGCAAGTGGTGGCTAAAAACCAAATATGGGGCTTTGGGTTATAGATTGCCTGCCCAGTGCACAGGTACACATCCCCAGTTTCTCTGCATCCCACCAGGGGTCACTAATATCACTTTACAGATGTTCTTCAGTGAGGTAGACAACTTTATTATTCTACCAGAACAATTTAAAAGTATTTACACTCTGCACAGTCACTCATATAAACACATACTTACTATTATATTCATGAAGCACTACTAAAAGGTTTAACAAAGACAACACATTGTGAGTTTTCTATGCATAAAAATAAAACCTGCAGCTTTCTAAAACACAGCCATACATAGTGTTTGTTGAAACAAGTGTTCCCTCTAAGCTCAAGTTCTCCTCAGAGACCATTCATGAGCTTCAAAATATCCACTTTTGGCATTAACTTCAAATAATTTACTAAGCTTGTCTTAGCTATGCTAGACTTCAAGAACGATCATGTAGACGCGAAAGTCACGGACTCATCACACGATCAATGTGCTCAGACAGAAGCCGAGTTTATTGCTTTACTGCTAATGGTTATATACTCTATCTTATCTGTTTTCATGCATAACAATAAAAACGATTGGTTAACACGTGCTGTTCCCTCGAATAATGCTTCTTTACAATAGGTCAGTCTCCACTGTCCATCCGTCTCTGTTGTAAGTTTCAGATCCTGTTCAAGGTCTTAGTTTCAATCACGTGTGCATCGCCTCCCTTTCTTGTTTTTCACTTGCTAGGCTGTTTATCTTGCCAAATTCCTCTTGCAGTGTCCTAGCAATGACATTCCTGCACGGCCTGTTGATGTCTCTATGCCTTAGCCAAACTAAGGTCCTGCTGCTCTGGATTGCCCAGAACATGTCCTTGGTCTTCTTAAAAACCCCACACGATCACATGCAAATAGCATTTTCTGAAGAAAACCCATAGCAGAAACAAGAAAATGAAAAATTTTTAGAGGAAGTACTACATTTCCTAAATATTACTTATTTGAAGTGCTCAGTTCAACACTAGTATACATATACAGATAGACACACTCATGGGTTCCATGGACAAAGTTATCTAATAAATGGTGCCTGTCTACTAAGTATGAGCATCAGTGCAGCAATGCTAGGCTTTATCCACTAGCATTCAGCAATGAGGTCTTTAAATTCAGTGCATCAATGAGGAAGTTCAGCCGCACACAAAATAGGGAGAAACTCCAATGCATTGTGAAAGATAGTGTAAGTACTTTTCTTCTTCCGAAGCTCATGCTATAAAATTAGAATGTCAGTACTATAAAGACGGTTCTGTGATTCACCTCTCTGCAGTATAAATGCTATGTTTAGGAGGTGCAGAATTATCAAAAATGTTTTTTTGTGCTAATGGGAAGTGCTTCATACTCTCCCTCCAAAGAAGAGAGGACCATTTGCTTAAGGGACAGAACAAGAAACCATTCTTAATGGTTTTAATTAGAAAACTCAACAAATTACCAGTGCCATTACAGGAGAAGAGAGTTACCAGGCTCTACAGTAATAGGAAGGACAGAAAAATAAACAAGTTAATATATTAACAAAATTTTATCAAGTCAAGCAGGAGCACTGGGTATATATACATGTGTGGAATGCATAATTACTCAGATAAATGCATAAATATTGAAATACATAAAAATAAAGTTCTTTTTATTAAGGGACATAAAACATTTCACCAACTACAAAACAAATAGATACAAAGAATACTACATCCAACATACATGAAAACAGTAACAAGTCTGGTTGGTATCTCAAGACAAAGCATCCCTTCATATACATGGTAAATACATATATACAAACATGTCTTTTTCTTCTGCCCAAGCTACTCTGACTCTGCTTATTAATTTTTTAATATTTCTTTCCTTGCCAAGTCTAGCCCAGCCATAACAATAATACGCAAATTCAATTATCATATCTAGAAATGCAACTTCAGATGCCCAAGTCTTTTATACCCGAGGAAAGAGTTCAGACAAAACATGCCTAGAATTAAGTTGGACTTCACACAGATGTTTAAAACCACAAACATGACAGTACCACCTACAAGAAGGTGACACTATTTACTGGACAGTGAATCTGGAAAAACTGAGGTTTTGTTGGTAAAAGCCCATGATAGTTTTAATATCTTAAAAAATATCTTAGGATCATCCGGCAAGATACTTAGACAAGATGGGTCCCAGTTAATGATTACCTTTTGTAATTTTTGTGATAGGGGAACACATACTTTTAGTTAAAGTTTGTTCAGCTGTGTGGTTCTCTTTTCTATAGATAAGACAGATGAGGCTTTTGGAAATAATAGTGCAATTCATTAGCACGACTTTTGAATGGGGAACTGGGAACTCAAGTAAATTAAAAAGTTCCAAGCCAGCCATTTAGAGATACTGAGCCAATGTTTGGGAGGAGAATAGAGGAGTTGACCAATGGATGAGCTTGGCAGGTAATTTTTGGGGTGATAAACACCAGGTACTCCTAAAGACCACCACTTTGGAGCATGTGCAAAAGGTACAAGGAATGACTTTGCATTTATTGTAATTACACACAAATATGCGATTACACACATGATGTATGGCTTTGTGTAACTTTGTGTATAAATGAAGGCGACGAATGTAGTTTTGTAACACCCCTGGTGGTTCTTGCTTCCAAGAACTTGGCACCAGCAGCAGCATCATTGAATCAGTTTCCTCTAAATCTCCATACATTGGACTTTAAACTTTCCTATATTTACCAGCTCCAAAAGCTTTTGGACAGGGTTGCAAGACCCATTTGGAGATTTCATGTATACTGAAGGGGAAATTCAAATTATGACTGCTCAGCAATGGTAATTTGTGACCAAGGAATTATCTGGCATGGAGGACAGGAAGGCTCAAGTGCAGAAGGGGTTAAAAGAATTGGAAACAGGAATGCCAGAGACAGAAGGACTTCCTGTAAAGGACTGAAATTTCCCTTGCTCATAAGAAATAGCTGCAACATCATCTTGTAGCAGTCCTAGAATGTGAGCACTCAGGGGCCACCTTCGGGCAGCAGAAATAGTGCTAGGAGATGTGACTGAGGTGTCCCATGCTGATGCTCACAGGATTGGTGCTGGTTCAAGTGTATATAAGGAGTCCACTTATGACACATCTTTGCAGACTCCTTGTAGAACCACTTATGGTGGTAAGACTCTGTCCAATGTATTGTTCATTAAATTTTTATATTTGAGCACAAATGTGTGTTTAATTCACCAACCAAGGGGAAGCAAGACTCTTACATTCAAAAGGTGTTTGCATGATTGGCTGTTGTGGCCAGATGACCTGGACACCAAGTCCGCAGGAGCCATGGCATTGTTTATGATTCTGTGCTTGCTATTGTGGATTGGGTGAGTTGCCATATGGACACATTGTTGTGCATCTTTCCTTCTCCCTCAAATTTGTTTTTTTGTGTGTGTTTGTTTTTTTGTTTTTTGTAATGTGTTGTCAGACTCCATTACTGTTCAGATCACATCATGACAAGTTACCATCTCATGTCAGAGAAGGACGTGGGAAGGAAAAGCATGCAAAGTCTATGCACAGAGAAATAAAAAGGTAATCAATCTAGGGAAAAAAAATATAAAAGAGTTCTGTGGCATATGAGGCACGGACTTGTGGTGCAAGTGAGACAGAGTTTATTTCTCAAGCAGTGCAAGTGAGATAAGTGAGCCAAATGCTTATTCTACAAGCAGTACTTTATACATCTTTTACCTGGACGCTCATCCTTCTATGGCCATCAAACCGTTAAGGCAGCTCTTCGCTGCTTCTCACGCTCTAGCTGGCAATACACTATCAATATTCCCACGCACTCAAATCCTGTTTACTTCAGCATTTTCTCATACCCTTCTGCTTATTTCAGTGGCCTGCTCTTGTCCCTTTCTCCTACAGAGTTCATAATTAGAAGATTTCCAAAGAGAAACTCAAGATCACTCAGGAAAGTACGTGGTTAAGCAAGAAGGTCACTGTTTATAAGTAACTCTAGAAACATCTAGCATCTATTATTGATTAATTTAAAAACTACTCAGAACTTAATTATTATGAAGTGTCTTTTAATCAATTGGAACAGTAGCTTAAAAAATTCCACCTCTTTTTTTTTTTTTTTCTCCAGGTGGACAGTCTAAGGAGAAGGGATCTTCTCCCCTGTAGTGAGTTTGTAAAGCATATATGGTAACAGGTAGGTAAAACCTGTTTAAGGACACAACATTAAACTCATCTCCACATATGAAAAAAACACTGCCAACTTTATTTATAACTTTATTCTCCTTCCTTCTGTCACAAAGAAACTACCAGAGGCTTTAAAGACAGATAAATACCACTGAGTATGTGCGCGTGCTCTCGCCTCCTTTCCACCTCCCAAATTTATTCAAGACAAACTTCTGCAACAGTTCTCCAGCAGCCACAGAGACAGAAAAACTGTTTAGTGTCTGATAAACTGCCATAGCTTGTCCTACAAAACAACCTCTAGTATGGTCAGGCTGTCCTGAAAACCAGGAAACAAGACTGTTTATATTAATGAAGTTGGCAAATTGTCAAAATTGGTACATTGCCTGTGTCCAGTAAGAATTTGGTAGCTTTGCTGCATGTCCTGTTTTTCCTACAAGACTATCTGGAACAACATGACACATCAGTGTACTCTAGCATAGCTTCGCACATACTAAAAGTGTTCATGACAGAATTAAATGAGCTTTCCGTATGGAAGAGGAGATAACTGTGAAAATGCTGAAGGCACAAGCTGAGGTCACATCAGAGAAACACAGACCTTAATTTTAGAGAAGTCTGAGCTCCAAAACCAAAACACAAGACCAAAGTGAGCTTATTTGTATCTTCTGTCCAGTACACAGGAATTCTATTATAAGAGAAAAATACCTCTTCCAGTAGAAAATATCTATCTTCTGCTAAATCCTCTGCCCAAGGAGCTATCCTCAGTTACATCCACAATCTGTCTTCCAGCCAGAATGCTGCCAATGTCCCCTTCTCCAGAACTTCTATATCATCCATTTAAAATGCAAACAAACAAAAAGGCTACTTGTTTCCATCACGCTATGAATTAACCATCAGTTGCTTATGATCAAAAGGTAATTAAGAACTTTCAACTAAGACTGAAGTACCAGTTGGCCTCCAACCACTCTGGGTTATGAATCAAGTGCTTTATGTCTCCCACCTTTGACTTTTATGAAGACAAGCAATCAGGAAAATACAGATATATAATAGATAAAACACACTGAAGGTAGACTTAAGTTGACATATACTGAAAATATCTCAAAGCAAAACTTGTCAAATTTAAACTCAAGAGGTTTCAGTCTGCCCTAGCTCCACATTGAATACTGCTCACAGGGGAAATACAACAACTACCTATCTGGAGAGTCAATCATAAGGCATCTACTTTAGGCACAGGCAGGTGGCTTTTGATATGAGAATAGAGCCATTGTCTTAAAGGCACAGGTAGGCCTCTGCCTTTTAGAAATATCCCAAATCCACAGAAAGTGTTTCAGCAGCTACATTTTCAAGCTGTCCACAGCTACCTGCTGAACTATTTGACCAGTTTATGCCCAACTGCATGTCCAAGCACAGCACTGACTTACACAGGTCAGACTGCTTCTTTCTCCTCCCCATGGGAAAAAAACCCCATCATTGCATTACAAGATATGACATTATCAGCTCCACTTCATGGACAAAGCAGCTTTTAACTGAAGTCCTTAAACAAAGCAATAACATGTACTTCTTCTGAGAAATAAAACCAAGTACATATTTACCTTGGGCAGGAAGTCTATAAAGATGAAAAAATTAAATTACTCATGGTCAGTGTTCTGACGCTCCTGCTTTTAAGTGGCTCCTCCAACAAAAAATAGAAATCAGACAGCAAAAGAGATATCTAAGCATTTTGAGCGCTTACCAAATGTTTCACTACACTGCTAATGCAACCTGTTCTCAGGTTCAAAACTTCATGACCAGTAAACTCACTTCAGTAAAAGCTCTGGATGTTCCACCACCTGTTTGATTTTTTTTCTTCTCTGCTCTTCCTTTCACTCTCAAGCAATCCACTACAACTGGTTAAAAAATGTTTCCTGTCTGTTTTCAGTTACTGCAAACAAGAAGGAAAGTTTTCCATAGGGAGGTGCAAGCACCTCTGCCTTATTTGCTACTCAGGGACAACTGAGCTAGTGATATCCAGAACACCTGTCATCATAGTGATGAAAGACAGACTTTTTTGGGTGCACAGTTTATTTGGAGGGGAACAAACAAGACACCACCACCCTTCTGTTTAAGATGTTCTACAATAGACTTTCTCCTGCTTTCTCTACATCCACCTGTAATAGCCATTAAGCCTCAGAAGATCACCAAAAGACTGGGGATCTCTACTTCAGTAGTTGGAGAAGTCATATACAGAGATACCAGTGACCAACTCAAAACTTATATTGGAAGTCTGTAAGAAAGGAAAAAAAAAGGAAAGATTGAAAATGAAAGATTATTAAGTAGCTATGAGACTTGATTTCAATCTGAAAGGCCCTGGGATCCTATTCCAATAAGCATAAACAGATCTAACAAGTTCAAAAGAAACTAGCATTGCAAGTTTTAATTAGATCATAGAATATCCAACAGCTTTAGTCACTGAAGAAACAGGTGTCCTTACTATCAGCATCACAACTGTAACACCTACAAATTGCCAAGAGCATTTTGTGAATCAACACATCCCACAAGACATACCTTTCCAATTAAAGACTTAATATCCTGAGTAACTAACCTGTTGTGCCACTCTGACGATTTTTTTGTTTGTTTTCTATTATATAATTCGAAGCATCCTTCTGTCCTAGAATTTCCACTTAGTATGGGGACAGTAACAAATGCAGTCTAATGCTTGTTTTAAAGCATCAATTTGGTTATTTGTAAATATTTATGTGGTAATATTTATGGATGGGTTGGGTTTTTTTTGGGGGAGGAGAGCTGTTTTAAGTTTTGTTTGTTTCTAAGGAAAGAGGCAATTTTTCCAAAAGATGAGCACAGCAGTTTTATTTTCCTCTAACTACTCCATGGAAGATTCTCAACCTACTACAGCCATTAACTGTTAAGGGTTAAGTAGTTTACTACTCTACTGTCTTGGTCTTCCATTTCTGTATGCATAAAGTGTTTAAAAACAATTCATACCTTATTTGTAGCAGTAGCACTATGGGACCACAGGCGCATTTGTCACTTGCACTGATAAGTAGTTATTGTCTATGAGAGGCTAAGCACCTTCCACTTTGCATGTCTGGAAGTGATCCTTAAAAGTTTTCAGATGAGAATCACCAAACAAGCCACAAAATAGGTAAGTAGGAGAAATCCGTTCCTCTCCCTGATATTCTCTGGCTCCTGTGTGGCCACTGTAATTGCAGGGATCATGGGTCACTTCAGGGTTGGTACAGTTTCTCTGGCTCATGAGATCGCTGATTCCAAGCACTGCAGAATGGTAGACTAGATTTCCACTGCATACTTTGGAACTGTGATAAGTACAAGCAGCATATGCCCGCAGAGTTTAGATGCGAAGTTAAGGACACAAAGTCTATGGTGCACTTCTGGATTCGACAAGGTGTTTGAATCTTGCAGTCAGCTAAGCACAAAATAGAAGGCAGACAGAAATCAAGTAGGCCTCTTAGATTGCAATATCCCCTTCCACATCTGCAAGTGCTACAGAAAACATCTTATAGAACTTATAGTGCTCACCCATTGGGAAGAACATTCTGTAAGAGAGAAAAAGGGGTTGAGAAGGTATGTGGGATGGAGGGGGGAGAAAGGCTGAGATAACTCAAGCATGACTTGAATTTCATCTAGACAATAGCAAGTAATAGATTAAAAACATTAACTCCTGGAAAAGAAATTATGGACTCATAGTTGGCAAAAGATAAACACAGAACTGCATCACCACCTTGTTAAGTTTAATCACTTAGTCAATAAGCAAGTCTTCATTTAGTCTTTCAGTGCTTTATGTGACAAGTTACTGAACTTTTAAATAGAATCCTATTCCTGAGAAGGATGTGGTTAAGAAGTTAAGCAATACAAGTTTAGACACAAACAAACTGAATGAAGCAGAGATCAGAGTTTCTCTTCTTCATGAACACAGGAAAAAAAAAAAGGAGGGTAGGACACGACAACACACGACACAACATAGACAGGGCCAGGCCAGGCCAGGTGATAAACTATTTGCTTTACTTCCCTGGCACTGCCATAGCTAAAGCTTCACTGCTTGTTTTCTGGAAATAAACAGTGAGAAAACCCACAGCTGTTTGAAGTTCAGGTTGACAGCTAGGTAATCCAAACACTCCAATAGCACCTCTTATAGCATAATACAATAATGAAACAAAGGACAAAAAAAGCACCTCTTCCCATCAAAACCTAAAGTACTTATCAGATGCATGTAAACAGGCACACAGTTCAGGTGATATTAAAAAAACTCCACATATACCGAATAGTTGCACCTTATCCCGTCACTTGATTTCTGCAAAGAAAACATAATTACCACCCCAGCAAGAAAACTGGGATTTTTACAGCCTTCTGTCTTCCACAGCTCTCACTGTAACAACTTGAAATCCTTCCAGATTCTCATGGCAGTTAATACCAATCTTAAGGGTTTAACTTTTACACAAAGCAACTCATGAGGGGTAGAAACGAAACAAACAAGGCTGCACAATGTATTTAAGGAAACACAGACACATATATTCTACAGGGACTAAAACTAGGACAACAGTCAAATGATAAGGTTTTTGATCAGGTTCTGTCCCATCCAACAAGAAGAAGATAGCCATAACAGCAAAGGGAATTTCATGAAGAAAACTTGTAAGACTTCATGTAATAGCTGTCCAAGCACCAAAAAAATATCCACTGAAAACATGTTGCATTATTTTGTTCCTTTTATGACCATTAAAAATCACAATTTATATATTATTATATTATATATTTTCTATATTATTGATGAGTGTCTATGGGTAAAAATCAGTGGAACACCCAATGAGGCAGATCATAGAATCATAGAATGTCTTGAGTTGGAAGGGACCCACAAGGATCATCAAGTCCAACTCTTGTCCCTGCATAGGACACCCTCAAAATTCACACCATGTGTCTGAGAGAGTTGTCCCAATGCTTCTTGAATATTGCCAATACTGAATATTGGACAGGATTTTGTATATTTATATATATAGTTTATTATGTTATTATTAATATTATTATTTCCTTTTTATTATTATTATTGTTTCACTAAAGATTTTTTTAGTTTTAGTTTCCAACACACAAGTCTTTTTCTCTCATTTCCCTTTCCGTGTGTGTGTGTGTGTGTAAATTGATACCACAACTGCCCACGTTTAACTGCCAACCAAGCCAGGAGAGGGGACTAAACTGTGACAGTTGTGTAAATTCATAAGTTAATTGGGTAATAAAATATAGGAGGTTTTTGTAACATCTTTACTGATTTGCAACAATAAATCAAAACTCACTTAGCTTTCCTTTTTAACATGATGCATAAATCTTATGTGATATTAGCTCCTAAAATGACAGAACAAGCCAGTATAGTAATGGAAATACAGATTTTAGTGAGTTATATTTGTTATTTTAATTGTTTACGTTTGAATCCAGTACTATTTAGGTTCTGAAAGATAAAAATTTAGTTTTTATTGTCCATGGGTGAAAGCTTCATTGCTCATATGCAGGCACCTAGAAAATGTTATACAGTCTTTAGATCAAAAGCTGCCATGAAATGAAGCTAAAACTGAAAGTAAGATTCAGAAGAAACGAAGGGTAAAATGTACAACTCATAGCAATTCATAAATAAAGCCTTTTGGATCTTTAAAAGTTATAAAATTATTTCCATATGATTCCAAGAAAAAAAAATCAGCCATTGAAACCTCTTCATCATGTCCTAGTGTACTACCATGCAAACTATGAGACTGTGAGTAACATAGCTTAGCATCTATGGTATCAAATAAGAAAAAAAAAGTTTGTAAAAGATATTTTAGGTTCCTTCTTTTTCTACTTCTGTCACCTCTGGCAACCAGTTGCTTTCTCTTTCTACAGTCTACAGGGTGTGGCATAGATGATGAAGTTTTTCACTATTTGCATATTCAAACCAGAAGCTACAGAGACAGATAAAATAAAATAAAAGCAAGTATTATGCCTCTTCGTAATGATTAAAATACGCATGTTTAAATCAGTTTTGCCTGCAAGAACTTGTCATAATTATTTTTACTTGTATAACTTGTGGGCTATCTTAAAATAATTGCAAATAAATGAACTCCTACAAATACTGTGTCTCCTCTTCATGATTTTCACCTACTTTTCTTTATGTCTCATGCTGCTCTGAATAAGAGTAAAATTGTATAAGCTCATGTTGCCTTTTGATGTCTGTTAAGATTTCTTTGTCGGAGAAATGGAAAAAATC
Source organism: Tapera naevia (assembly GCA_033556795.1). Lineage (NCBI taxonomy): Eukaryota > Metazoa > Chordata > Aves > Cuculiformes > Neomorphidae > Tapera > Tapera naevia. The sequence goes on along the minus strand of JAUMJJ010000004.1, from coordinate 3,409,362 downwards.
CTTTAGGGTTTTTCATTTCTAATTTATTAATGAAATTAATTTTATCTTCTGAATTTTTATACTGTTTTAAAATTTATTTTTCAGTGGAGATTTATATGATTCCATGAGACTGATAATGGCTTTGATGCTGTGGTTCTGTTGTCTCATGGTGTTACAAGTTGAATTTTTTTTTTTCAGGCAGTGATGTTACCAGATAGAATCATCTGGTTGGAAAAGACTTTTGAAATCATCGAGTCCAACCATACCTTTCCACTTGCTAAACCGTGGTGGGAGTCTACTATAGACCATCCAGCCAGGAAGAAGAGACTGATGAGATATAGTCTACAAGCAACAGGGAGAATTCTCACGATTGTTAGTCATGGTTCTTGTAGGAGACTTCAACCTATGAGATGTGTGCTGGAAGTATAATACAGTAGAAAGGAAACAGTCAAGGAGGTTCCTGGAGTGTGTGGAAGACAACTTCCTGACACAACTGGTGAGTGAATCAATTATGGAAGGTGCCCTGCTGGACCTGTTGTTTGTGAACAGAGACAGCCTTGTGGGAGATGTGATGGCTGGAGGATGCCTGGGGCACAGCGATCATGAGAAGATAGAATTCTCGATTGTTGGAGAAGTAAAGAGGGGGGGGGTGTGTGTCAGCAGAACTGCAACCTTGGACTTCTGGAGGACAGACTTTGGACTGTTTAGAAGGCTGGTTGATAAGGTTCCTTGGGAGGCAGTCCTAAAGGGCAAAGGAGCCCAAGAGAATTGGATGCAATTCAAGAAGGAAATCCTGGTGGCACAAGAGCAGGCCATCCCCATGTACGGAAAAATGAGCCGGGGGGAAGAAAACCAGCTTGGCTGAGCAGAGAGCTTTGAGTGGACCTCAGAAAAAAGAGGAAAGTCTATGAGCTCTGGAAGAAGGGTCAGGCATCTCAGGAGGACTACAAGGATGAAGTGAGATCATGCAGAGAGAAAATCAGGAGGGCTAAAGTCAATTCTGTGAAAAATAAAAAAATGATTCTACAAATATATTAACAACAAAAGGAGGGCCAAGGAGAATCTCCATCCTTTACTGGATGCAGGAGGAACAATAGTGACAAAGGATAAGGCTGAGTTACTTAATGCCTTCTTTGCCTCAGTCTTTAATAGTAAGGTCACCTGTTCTCTGGGTACCCAGGCTCCTGAGCCAGAAGGCAGGAACAGGGAGCAGAACAAAGCTCCAATGATCCAAGAGGAAATGGTTAGAGACCTGCACAGCCAATTAGACATTCACAAGTTTATGGGGCCAGATGGGATTCACCCAAGGCTATTAAGGTAGCTGGCAGAGATAATCACCAAATCCCTTTCCCTCATCTACCAGCAGTCCTGGCTGACTGGGGAAGTGCCACTTGACTGGAGGCTGGCAAATGTGACGCCCATTTACAAGAAGGGTTGGAGGGAGGATCCAAGGAACTACAGGCCTGTCAGTCTGATCTCAGTTCCGGGGAAGATCATGGAGCATATCATCTAGGGAAAGTTTAGGCTTGATATTAGGAAAAAGTTCTTTACTGAAAGGGTGATTGGTCATTGGAATGGGCTGCCCAGGGAGGTGGTGGAGTCACCGACCCTGGAGGTGTTTAAGGGGAGACTGGATGAGGCACTGAGTGCCATGGTTTAGATGATGGGTTGGTGTTAGTGTTGGGTTATAGTTTAGACTTGATGATCTCAGAGGTCCTTTCCAACCTTATGATACTGTGATACTGTGATCTTGAGTGCTATCATACAGCAAATGCAGGTCAACCAGGTGATCAGGCCCAGTCAGCATGGGTGTATGAAAGGCAAGTCCTGCCAGACCAACCTGATCTCCTTCTATGACAAAGTTACCCATTTAATGGACAAGGGAAAGGCTATGGATGTGGTGTACCTGGACTTCAGTAAAGCCTTTGACACTGTTTCTCACAGTACTCTGATTGAGAAATTGGCTGCCATTGGCCTGGACAGGCACACCCTCTGCTGGGTAAAAAACTGGATGGCCTGGGCCAGAGGGAGTTAAATTCAGTTGGAGGCCGATTACTAGTGGTGTTCTCCAGGGTTCAGTGCTGGGTCCAGTCCTGTTCAATATCTTTATTAATGATCTGGACTAAGGGATTGAGTGCACCCTTATCAAGTTTGCATATGACACCAAGCTGGGTGGCAGTGTTGATCTGCTTGAAGGAAGGGAGGCACTGCAAAGAGATCTGGACAGGCTGGATCAATGGGCTGAGACCAATGGGATGAGGTTTAACAAGTCCAGCACCTGGGACACAACAACCCCATGTAGTGTTACAGGCTTGGGGAAGAATGGCTGGAGAGTTGCCTGGCAGAGAAGGACCTGGGGGTGTTGGCTGACAGCCGGCTGAATGAGCCAGCAGTGTGCCCAGGTGGCTAAGAAGGCCAATGGCATCTTGGCCTAACCAGCATGGCCAGCAGGACCAGGGAAGTGATTGTGCCCCTGTACTCGGCATTGGTGAGGTCACACCTCAAGTACTGTGTTCAGTTTTGGGCCCCTCACTACAAGAAGGACGTTGAGGTGCTGGAGAATGTCCAGAGAAGGGTAACAATGTTTGCTAAAGGGCTGGAGCACAAACCTTATGAGGAACAGCTGAGGGAACTGGGGTTGTTTAGCTTGGAGAAGAGGAGGCTGATGGGAGACCTTATCACTGTCTACAACTACCTGAAAGGAGGTTGCACTGAGGTGAGTGATGGTTTCTTCTCCCAAGCAACAGGCGATAGGATGAGAGGAAATGGCTTCAAGTTGCACCAGGGGAGGTTCAGATTAGACATCAGGAAAAATGTCTTCACTGAAAGGGTTATCAGGCATTGGAACAGGCTACCCAGGGAGATGGTGGAGTTTCCATCCCTGGAGGTGTTTAAAAGAGAGGTAGATAACGTGCTTGTGGATATGGTTTAGTAGTGGACAGGTACGATTGGACTTGATGATCTCAAAAGTCTTTTCCAACTAAGCCTTGTGACTGTACAGATAAACAACTTAAGGAATGAGACCCCGACCCGAGCATATAGCAGTAACTGCAAGTAGGAGGAGCAAGTAGGAGGAGCATGCTAATATACCTTTAGAGCTCAGCCAATGATTGCAAGTAGGAGGGGCATGATAATGTAACTTTTAGAGTTAAGTTAATGATTGTAGGGCCTTTGGAGCCAAGCCAATGATTATAAGACAAGTGTATGTAAGGGCCAATGATTGTTAGACAAACCAATGATTGTTAGACAAGTAGACATGAGTTAAGTAGACATGAGTTATGGTATAGACGTGAATGAGCTTTGCAATAAACTGGAACTTGCTTTACCACTCATATTGAGTCTACTGCATGGTTCTCCTCGCTCGTTACAATGTACCCTTGCTGCAAAGAAGGCTAACCGTATCCTGGGCTGCATTAGGAGGAGTGCTGCCAGCTGGTTGGGGGAGGTGATTGTTCCCCTCTGCTCAACACTGGTGAAGCTGCACCTGGAGTATCGTGTGCAGTATTGGGCTCCCCAGTACAAGATGGCACTGCTGTGGAGAGTCCATCAAAGGGCCACAAGGATGATTAAGGTACTGGAGAATCTCATATATGAGGAAAGACTGAGAGATTTGAGACTGTTTAGCCTAGAGAACAGAAGTCTCAGAGGGGAATCTCATTAACGTATATAAATACCTGAAGGGAGAGTGCAAAGAGGATGGAACCAGGCTCTTTTCATTGGTGTCCAGTGACAGGAAAAGAGGAAAAGGGCACAAACTGAAACACGTGATGTTCCCTCTGAATATCAGGAAACACTTTGAATGTGAGGGTGACTGAGCAGTGGAATAGGTTGCCCAAGGACATTGTGGAATCTCCATCTGTGGAGATATTCAAAAGCTGGGCAACTGGCTCTAGGTGACCTTGTTTGAGCAGGGGGATTGTACTTAATGACCTCTAGAGGTCCCTTCCAATCTCAACCATTCTGTGATTCTGTGATAATTATTTCTCCTTTTACAGCACTTGGAATCTAGCTGTCTTCAATTCCAATAAAATTGGAATTGTCACATCTGGTATCACTTTCACAATCAGATAAAACAAAAAAAAAAAAAGACATTTAGAAATAAATGGATATTCAATCTTGTTTGGTTTAAATAAAGAGAAAGTTAAAACCTTTTTTTTCCTATGTAGGAAGTGTGCAAACTGTATTTGCCACTACTGCTCTGTGATTGGGCTGGGGAACTGCTTATTTGCATTATTGTGAATATGGTCTCCTTTTCTGGTGCTTCTCTGGACTTTCCACCTGCAGTACAAGTCATTGGAAGGATGTCATGTTTAGGGGGTTCAGATCCAGTGGGTTCTGGAAACCATATAAAAGCCACAGTATTAGCTCCTATTGCACATGCTGATTTGGTTTGCTGACTGGAGCCTATAGTGTGGTCTCATTTTATGCTCTGCCTTTCATTAATTGCTACATCTCCAGTGTTTCCAAAGCTAGTTGTCAGTTTGGGGATCTGGAAAGTATATTTTCCCCCATTTCAAATTAGCATATTCCCCAACCATCTGGGAAAGGAAGGGTCATTTTGAAGATTAAGTTACACTTATTACAATTTTGGCATGTGCCACAATGTTTGGAAAATATAAAAAGGTACCAGATGAATGTCCCTGTGCCTTTGTTGACTACAAGGGCATTAGCACTATGTTGATTGGTGAACAAGGGATGGAAGCAAGTCTGTGTCTTATATAGTTTACCTTCTGTCTCCGATTTTCACAGAATCACAGAATGGTTGGGGTTGGAAGAGACCTCTGGAGATTATCTAGTCCAAACCCCTGATAAAGTGGGTCCACCTAGAACATGTTGCACAGGAGTGCATCCAGGTGAGTTTTGAATATCTCCAGAGAAGGAGATTCCACAACCTCTCTGGGCAGCCTGTTCCAGTGCTCTGTCACCTTCACAGTAAAAAAAGTCTTATATCGGGTTCAGGTGGAACTTCCTGTGCTCCAGTTTGTATCCATTGTCCCTTGTCCTGTTGCTGGGCACCATTGAAAAGAATCTGGCCCCATCCTCTTGACACCTGCCCTGAGATCCCCTCTCAAATCTTCTCTTCTCCAGTCTAAACAGACCCAGGTCTCTCAGCCTTTCCTCATAAGAGAAATGCTCCAGTCCCCGAATCATCTTTGTGGCCCTCTGCTGGACTCTCTCCAGTAGTTCCTTGTCTTTCTTGAACTGGGGAACCCAGAACTGGACACAGGACTCCAGATGCGACCTCCCTAGGGCAGAGTAGAGGGAGAGGATAATCTCTCGACCTGTTGGCCACATTTTTCTTAATGCATCCCAGGATACCATTGGCCTTCTTGGCCACGAGGGCTCATTGCTGGCTCGTTGTCAACTTTTTGTCCACTAGGAGCCCCAGGTCCTTCTCTGCAGAGCTGCTTTCCAGCAGATCAACCCCTAACCTGTACCCGTGCGGGGTGTGTGTGTGTGTTATTCCTCCTGAGGTGCAGGACTCTGTGCCTTCCTTTGTTGAACTTCATTAGGTTACTCTCTGCCCCAACTCTCCAGCCTGTCCAGATCTCGCTGAATGGCAGCACATCTTTCTGGTATATCGGGCACTCCTCCCAGTTTTGTGCCATCAGCAAACTTGCTGAGGGTACACTCTGTCCCCTCAGCCAGGTCACTGATGAATATTGATTGAATATTCTGAAACCAGAATAAAGGAAGGTGATCTCAGTCTTTCTTCAATGTCTGGGAGATGACTGATTGCCTTCTCATGTGTCTGCAGCAACTAAGCTGACAGCTTTCTTGGGTGACCCCTCCTTAGCTGCTACCTTCCCCCTCAGTTCAAATGCATGGGCTTTCAGCTTGAAGGTGAGTTCGCCATCCCACTTCCCCCATGAAGAACCAGAATATGCCATATAATATGTGTCTGGGGTTCCCTTTTCCTCTGACTGGGGCAGGAGGCGACTGACTTCTTGGGTGGACCTAATTGCCGAGATTCTGGCCTGTGGGGATAAGGAGAGACAGAGATTTCCTTAAAAGTTTTGATCCAGGAAGACACTCTCCCACAGTTGCTGTATTGTTTTCTGGGCAATGCATTGTTGACAGGTGCTTAGAATATTACACTAGGGCATTTTAAATCACCTTCCTCCACATGGCCTGTTAAAGAATTTCGCCAGTCAGTGGGTAATGCCAGGTTTTGCTTTATTAACAACTCAGAGTTGGACCATCACCTCAGTGAGCGGCAAAAACAACTAACAATTGACAGCTGACCCTTAACATAACATTAGGTAATCTTCAGAAAGACCTTGGTGTTTTTCCTAGGACTGTCAGATACGCCTTCTTTGGTCATCCATTCTCTGCCGTCTCATTTCAGTTCTTCTTTAGAAGTTGCAGATTAATGTCAGGTCGCAACAGCCTCCTACTTTCCAAACAGTCCATTTTCTGAAAGCCTGAGAAAACTCAAAAAGTTCCCCACTCCAAGCTAATGTTAAACTACATAATCTTAACCTTAATTAAATACTAACTCTTAACTAGTTTTTTATCTATTATTCCCCTGTCTTAAGCTATTTGTTCTAATCTGCACCTGGCCTTTATTGATTCAGTTGGACTGGTCTTTAAGCCAGCCAAGAGGAAGGCTATGCATGGGCCGAGGGAGGCTGTGCATGGGGCCTCCTAAACAATTTGCATTGTTTAGTAAATTTAATAAACATAAACCTAAACTTAAACCTGAAATCATATTTTTCCTTATCATGGCCCATGTGCACAGGACATCATCTCGATCTTTGGAGACCTCATCATTGTCTAGATCACTGTAGATGACTTCCAGCATCACTAATTCTTTTAGGTACTGGATGCCTTCCTCAGCAGTAGTCTACTTTCCTGGGTAGTTCACAAGATCTTCCTTAAATGGATATCTTGCCCTCACACTTGACGGGAACTGTCTCCAGAGACTGCAAATTGCTGCTGCTTTTCTAATTCCTCTGTCAATTCCGCAGTTTTTATCAAGGGATCCCAGATCTTGGGCTTCCTTACCTTCCAATGGCTGACTGTTGGCCCTGTTGGCCCAACATCAGAGCAGTCAGGCAGCAATCCACTCACCTGGCTGCTGACTGTAATCTTGCCACATCTTGAAGTTCTGATGATGTCATGGACTGTGTAGTTTCCACCGCTTGTCTGATTTCTCTCACTTTTTCCTCCCATTTCTTTGCTGAAGGACTGGCTTCCTGATTAGACCCTTCCTCCTTCTCCCTTACTAATCAGTGATAAGGAACCAGTGAATTCCTTGTCCACTGTTTCTCTTTCACTAGTGAGGCAATTACTATAGTTGTTTGGGTCTCTGCCTCAGCCATGATGTCCTCAGATGCAATTTGGGTCCATCTCTCAACTATCATATTTTTTGACATAATTTGTATCCCGATCTCAGTCACGGCATTCTCAGAGTTGGTTTGGGTCCCCATGGTGAACACAGACCTCTCAATAGTACTGAACTATGTCTTGATAGGCACAGACCAAGCCCCCAGTACAGTGCTAGATGCTGCTGGTTTTCATTGGGGTAGGTAAGGCACCCTTCTAACAGGTGGTGCATCTGTTTACCAGAATTACTTGTCTGTTCAGGTGTAAAATCCCAGGTTATGGGAGGTGATAACTGCCCTAGGCATCTGTCAAATCCTTCTACACACCCTGCTACCCAGGGACTGGCCATCTCAGGGCATGTTTCAGTATTGCCTCACCCAAAAGTTATCTCCTCTTACCAGGACGACAACACATTCCACATACCTGACAATGTGTCAAGTGTTAATTAGTAGAATGAAACAACTCACGTAAAGGTGAACAAGGACCTTGGGAGCCTGCACAATAAAACCACTGCCATGAATCCTGAATGGGAAGAGGGAGGTGTGTTCCCTCATCCTCTCTGCAATATAGTTCCCCAGCACAGTAAGGGCATCAATTCCAGGGCAAAGCACATCGCCATTGTTTGAATCAACATGTTCCTGAGACCAGCAAAATAAAAAACTAAGCAAGCAGTGCAGCAAGCAAACTCTGTGGCTTGCACAGAAGCTTGCTCTCAGGGCCCTCTCCCACCACCGAGTCGTCCCCCCTGATCTGCTCAGTCAGAGAGGGAAGGGTCCTTTGATGTCTACATGGCCAATTGGAGACTGACAAATCTCCCAGAATGAATTTAGACAGTGTTTATTTTGGGCACAGCCAAAACAACAAATCGGTATTCGCTTTGGACATGGCCAAAACAGCAAATCAATATTTTGGGCAGGATCAAAATAGAAAATCAAATACTCGGGTGTACTCTGAGTTGCAACTTCCCAAAAGTTGCAAAAACAGATCACAATCTGTTCAGATCACAATCTGATACCCTCAAGGCAGCTGTACAAAACAACACAACTCAAATCCGATCCAATGCACATCAGTGCCATGAAAAAAGAAGAAGGGAAAGGAGAGAGAGAGAGGAATAAGAGTAGCGTGGGGTAGGGTGGAAGAGAAAAATAGTCACCACTCCATGGACCTCTGGAAAATGTGGTCTTCAGGAGCACATGGTCCTGCAGTTCTTCTGCAGCACGTGTTCAGGCAGATTCCATGGGTTGATGGGTGGGTATTCCTGCCTTCTTGGCAGGCTTCTATTTATAGGACAAGTCCTTGGCCTATTAGCATATGAGGGGTGATCTTGCTGCAAAAATTCTCGAATCGGGATATGCGCAGAAGCTCCTTTGGGAAGGTTCTGTAATTGGGGCTGGGGGCTCCAGGGTCACTGGCAGTTCAACAGACCCTTGTCAGAATAACCTCTGTCTAAACCCTTTGGGTCTGCATGTGCAGTCAGGTGTGGGGGGGGTTAGCACTTGCTGCTGCACCTCCTCCCCCTCCTCTGCAGGGGCACATCAGAAGCCACAGCACTGAAGATGATGTTAAAGACAACACTACAAAATAGAGTCAGACAATGTTTAAGACAACAATACAAGTAGAGTCAGTCTCTACACTTGCCTCTTAATAACTACTATAGCTATAGCACTCTCAATTCAAAACTGCTGTTGTCTCAGGCCCCATATCAAGCACCACAAAGGACTATGGTGAGTTGACTTTGGCTGGTCATCAGGGACTCAACAAACTGTTCTCTCACTCCTCCTCCTCAGCGGGACAGGGGGAGAAAATAAGATGAAAAACTCATGAGTCAAGATAAAGGCAGTTTAATAAAGGAAAAGCAACAGGCAATATCCAGTCACTTCCTGGGAAGGAGAGCCTCAGTACGTGTAGTGGTTGCTTTGGAAGATGAATGCATTAATAAGGAATGCCTTAATAACGAATGCTGCCTATTTCCTTCTCTTAACTTTTATTGCTGTGTACAGCCTTATAGTCAACTGTACTGGCTATGTCCTGTCCCAACCTCTTGCCCACATCTAGCTCAATGCTCAGCAGTAGCGAAAACACTGGTGTGTTATCAACACCATTCTATCTACAAATACAAATCACAGCACTATGAGGGCTGCTATGGGGAAAGCTAATTTCATCCCAACCAGACTCAATACATTTGAAAAAGGAAAAGCAGTACTTTCTACTCTTTCAGGGTATGGCATTATGAACACTTCATGCTTGATGTATGAAAGTTTAGTTTTAGACAACATTCTATATTCCCACTGTTATTTATGAGTATTCAGGAGTTCAAGGCTATTTCAGGTTACCAAGCAAAAGGAAGAAAAGTGGTAACTGAATCCCTTCCATTTAGCCTAGTCTCTTATGCACCGGACCACACTCAGTTTAGCCAATAATTAACCATAATACAAAAAAAAAAATATAAGATAACATCTTGAGCTGAGAGAGGACATATTGTTTTGGAAAAAAAAGAAAAAGAAAAAGGAAAAGAAAAGAAAAGAAAAGAAAAGAAAAGAAAAGAAAAGAAAAGAAAAGAAAAGAAAAGAAAAGAAAAGAAAAGAAAAGAAAAGAAAAGAAAAGAAAAGAAAAGAAAAGAAAAGAAAAGAAAAGAAAAGAAAGCATCACAAGTGTAGTGGGTTGGCTTTGGGACTTTTTAGGTCTTCTTTAACAACCAAGATCAGAACTCTATGGAAGTATTCCATATCTTCCTTTAACATAACACAACATATAAATAAGGTGTAGATAAGAGAGTTTGTCTCTGTTCTCTTCCGACAAGGCTTGGGGGCAGTACGTCCCTTGCGTTGGTCTTGTCTGGAGCTGAGGCCTGCAGTGGCTGCTGTTGTCTGCCCACGCGTGGGGGCAGAGTGCTGGGTCGGATTTAGCTCTCCTGCTTTCCTCAGGGGAAGTGGTGAGATTTTGCTAGTTCTTTACTTTGTTAGTTACCAGGCTTTTCAGCTGTGCATACCCGTTTGGTTTTTGTTCCTTTTTTACCCTTTTTTTCCCCATTTTCCCTTCTTCCCTTTCTTGGAGGTTTTGCATAATATCCTTGCTGTTTGTGGCTATGTGTATGTAAGAATGCATATATATTTAGTGTGATTTTTATTTTTCTTCTTTTCTATATAACGGGGAGAAGTTTTGGGAAGTTTTTTTTCACTGAGCGTTGGAAAGTAAAGCTTGGGAAGCTAGCTCAAACTCTCAGATTTTGGTAGCAGAGGATGGTTTTGAAGTTAAGTTTGGTTTGTTTTGAAAAACATTGTCTGGGAAGACGGTCAAGCTCGATTTTATTTTGTAAACAAATTTATTGTTTTGGGAGCAGCATCCTAGAATGCCACCAGAGTCCGGGAAGACTGCCAAGTGCAGCCAAGAAAACTTTGTTTATATAAATAAGACTTTGTTTAGGAAAAAAGAAAGAATAACAATAACAATGGCCTTTTTACTAAATTTTTTCATGATTCTAGCTGGTTTTGTGCCTGTCACAGGATATCCTATAGGGGACTGTTACCGTTCAGATGGATGGAATGAATTGCTTCCATTCCTTAATTTCAACATTGACGGCCTAATAGCCAGTCTCCATAATGGTGCCATTCAAGGATTGGTAGAAAAGACTCTTATGATCAGCTCTAACCCATACCTAAACTGTTTAGCGACAATAATACTAGTAGTGAAAGCAGTGAAAATACTACTTAAAATTGGAAAGGTGGTGTTGAATTGGTTACCTTGTTGTAAGAAAGGCCGAACCTGAAAAGGAATCACTGGAGCTTTGGGAAGGATCTTGGAAAGGCCAGTCTTTGGATGGCAGGGAACGTGGTTGAATTTTGGTAAACTGGTAGGATGTGTGACACCTCCCATTACTTGGGACTTTACAGAAGAACAAGTGTTCGATCCTGATGAGATGACACATTGTTTAAGGGAAAGGTGTCTTTCATATGATGACCCAAACATGCAATTCTTTGCTTTGTACTGGGGCTTGGCTAATGCTTATTGAGCTGCCGTAGATCATTCTCAGAAGGTTAAGGTTGAGACAGAAACCCAAACCATGCCACCTGAAACCAGTGAAGTCCCTATTGGGCCTATGCGTGAAATTGGGGTCCAAACACTACCTGAAGTTAGAGTCGTCTTTATTAAGTCTACTAGAACTGGGACTCAAGTTAAAAACAGGAAAGTCATTGTTGCTCCTATAAAGAAAAAGAAGACATTGGTGAGGGAGAACGTAAAACTTACAGACCCCATCTCTGCAACTGTAATGCACGGAAGAAGAAAGAGAAGAAGAAGAAGGAGCAGAAGGACCTATCCTGTCCACGCTGGCAGTAGCGGACAAAGGAATGGCAGTAGAGGACAAAGGAGCAGCAGTAGCAGATGAAGGAGCAGCTGTGAGTGAGGAAGAAGTGGCTGTGACAGAGGAAGGTGCAACTGCAAGAGAAGAACGAGTGGTCGCAATAGAGAAAGGAGAAACTGCCAGCGAGGAAGAAATGGTTGCAAGAGAACAGGTGTGCCCAAAGAAATAGGTGCACATCTAAAGGAAAGTAGAGCGGTATCAAGAGAAAAGAAGGCAACAATACAAATGACCCTTGGTACACCGTCACTTGATGATTTATATCCTGACTACACATTCAGTGTTTCAGAAGACACAAAGAAGGGGCGAAAGCGTTCCCCTCAACCTGAGGGAGAATTATCCCTATCCCTCCAGACCCAACCTTCTCTTGGAAGCGTGGATGATTGGATGAGGCCCTTATCTCAGCACCCATAAGACTACTCACTACCTCTACCCGTTGGGTATGGTGAACGACGTAGAAGTCCATCTCCACAGCACGCTTGGTCTCCACCTCCTCGTGAGAGGTACAGAGAGGAGGTGGGAGTGATTCCGTGTAAGAGCAGGAGAGTACAAAGGGAAGTGGAAAAGATTCTACGTGGGAGAGATGGACAAGGAATAATGCGAGAAGTTGAAATTACACAATCACTGACTTTAAGAGATCTTTGAGATTTACGAAGAGATTACAGTTGCTTCCCTGCTGAATGAATCCTCATCTGGCTGGTGCGATGCTGGGACAATCGGGCTAATAGTCACATGATTGAAGATCATGAAGCACAACAATTGGAATCTCTTGCCCGAGATCCTGTGATAGAACAAGAAATAGGAAGGGAGAGAATGGTGTCCAGTCTTTGGATCCAAATCCTCCACACTGTGAGGGCAAGATACCCATTTAAGAAATATCTAATGAGCTCTCCAAGAAAGTGGAATAATGTGGAAGAAGGCATCCAATACCTATGGGAATTAGCCATGTTGGAGATCATCTATTCTGATCCAGACCATTATGACATCCAAGTTCCAGATGTTGTCCCCTGCACGCAGCCCATGTGGTAAACAGTAATTAAAGGTGCCCCTAAACCATATACCTACTGCTTGATAACCGCATGTCATCCAAAGATTGATGAATCAAGTGTGGAAGCCATGTGTTAAGGTTAAGGAGGATAGAGGAAAATCTGGAAGACTCCTCCAATTCCCTATTCCGACCTACCTATGATAGGGAAAGAAGAGAGAGATTATGAATACTCCAGATATGAGGACAATCCTAGAGACAGAGATGACAGACATTATAGAGATTACAGAGAAAGGCCAATGGAACAATCGTGAAGGAACCAACCAAGACGATCTCGACCTAGACCTCAGTCTCGGTCTCAGTTTCAGTCTCGGTCTCCCTCACAATCTCCATCATTCCCACGTCGAGGGAAAGAAAACCCTAAGCGGCAATCCCTTAGCCAAGTATGGGCATACCTATGCAGCAAGGGAGAGAACATGAAGAAGTGGGGTGGCGAACCCACTTCTAATCTCGAAGTTAGAGTGAGGGAGCTGAAACAGAAAGACACTGACAAGGAAATTTTCGACAAGAAACTGCGATCACCCAAACATAAGAAGAGGGAGATCCGCTTTGATGATGACAGTCACAGTTCTGGTTTTAGGGCTGGTTCTCTGGTCTCGGTTGGCTCATCATTGGATACCAGTATCCGCTTTGTTCAGGTCTTTCACACCTGGTGCCTGGTCTCCTGTAAAACTCAACTTAAGCCACGGAATTAGTTTTTCCCCAAGGATAGATTTCCTTGAGGCACACATTGCATCTCTCAATCCTTCCTCATTACCCACCGGGTATTTCCAGGCCCTTGCGTGAAAACAATCCCACAAATGGGTTTGTCTTGGCCTGAGGGAGGAGTAATCCAAACGATTTTACCTAACATACCTCTCAGATGGATCGCTGGAACTTTGTCTCCATCTACAATGTGGAGGGATTCTGCTTGGGCAGGACCAACCCGATTGACAGAGCTTCTCGTATTAACTTGCCAGGTGGCCTTGGCTAAGGGCTTATCGCAGTTTTCAAAAGTTCCTCTACCTAGTGCCTTTAGAGTTGTCTTTAACAGTCCATTACACCCTTCTACTTTCCCAGTAGTGGGTGCATGATATGGAATGTGATATACCTATTAAATACCATGCTCTCGTGCCCAAGTGGCCACTAGATTGTTCTTGAAATGAGTCCCATTGTCTGACTCAATGCGTTCCGGAGTGCCCTGTCTCCATGGGATTTGCTTCTTGAGATCCAGAATGGTATTTTGGGCCGTTGCATGTGGTACTGAATATGTTTCTAACCAACCCGTGGTTGCTTCCACCATGGTAAGCACATAGCGTTTACCTTGGTGGGTCTGTGGCAATGTGATGTAATCAACCTGCCAGGCCTCCCCATATTTATACTTATCCCAAAGTCCACCATATCACAGGGGCTTGGCTTCAACCTTTTTGCCTGTTTGATAGCAGCACAGGTTTCACAGTCATGGATAACCTGAGAAATAGTGTCCATGGTTAAATCCACCCCTCGGTCTAGTGCCCATCTATAGGTGGCATCTCGGCCTTGATGACCTGAAGCATCATGGGCCCATCGAGCTAGGAACAATTCTCCCTTCTGCTGCCAGTCTAGGTCTACTTGTGATACCTTGACCTGTGCAGCTCGGTCTGCCTCTCTGTTATTAGCATGTTCCTCATTAGCTCGATCCTTGGGCACATGGGCATCTATATAGTGGACTCTCACATTCAATTTCTTCACTTTGGTAGCGATGTCTTGCCACAGATCAGCAGCCCAGATGGGTTTTCTTCTGCGACTCCAATTCATCTTTTTCCACTGGTCTAGCCATCCCCATAGGGCATTGTCTATCATCTATGAGTCAGTGTATAGGTAGAGCCTTGGCCATACTTCTCTTTCTGCAATGTCTAGGGCCAATTGGACGGCTTTGAGTTCCGCAAACTGACTCGATTTGCCCTCACCTTCAGTAGCTTCCGCCACTTGTCAAGTGGGACTCCAAGCAGCTGCTTTCTACTTCCAGCTCCTCCCAATAATACGTCAGGAACAATTGATGAAAAGGGCATAGTGTGTCCCTTCATCAGGCAGCTCATTATATGGTAGAACTTCTTCAGTTCGACTCACTGGCTCTTCCTCTTCTTCATCTGCCAGACTGAAGTTCACACCTTCAGGCCAATTAGTTATAATTTCCATATTCTTGGGCGATTCGAGTTCCCGATTCAGACACGTTGCGTAATCAAAGCAATCCACTTGCTCCATGTGGCATCGGTGACATGATGCATAGAGGGCACCTTCCCTTTGAACATCCAGCTCAGCACTGGTAATCAGGGTGCCAGGAAGAGCTGTGCTTCGGTGCCAATTATCTCTGAAGCTGCTCATATGCCTTCATATGCCGCCAAGATTTTTTTTTCCATAGGGGTGTAATTGTCTTCAGAAACCCATTGGTCGCCCTCATGTCTCGCCAGGCACTTTTTTGCCAGAGGCTCCAAGATGGACCTTTATACATCTGGTCCCGTCCTGACTGGTCCAAGAACCACGGCATGTGCAATTTCTTGCTTAATCTGCCCGAAAGATTGTTGTTGTTCAGGACCCTATCGGAAATCATGCTTTTTACGGGTCACAAAATAAAGAGGGCTCACAATATGGCTGTGCTCTGGGATGTGCATCCTCCAGAAGCCTATGGCTCCCAGAAAAGCTTGGGTTTTTTTCTGGTTTGTTGGTGGAGTCATTGCTACAATCTTATTGATGACAACAGTTGGAATCTGGCGCCTTCCATCTTGCCTTTTCACCCCTAGGAACTGGATCTCTCTGGTAGGTCCCTTGACCTTGCTCTTCTTGATGGCAAAACCAGCCTCGAGGAGAATCTGGATAATCTTCTGTCCTTTGTCGAAGACTTCTTCTCCTGTGTCCCCCCATACAATGACATCATCCATATACTGGATATATTATGGGAACTTATCCTTCTCTAGTGTGGCCTGAATCAGTCCATGACAGATGGTTGGACTGTGCTTCCACCCTTGGAGCAGTCGATTCCAGGTGTACTGAACGCCCCTCCAGGTGAAAGAAAACTGTGGCCTGCACTCTGCTGCTAAGGGAATGGAGAAAAACCCATTGGCAATGTCGATAGTGGCCTCACCACTTCACTGTCTTGGACTCCAGCTTGTAGTGGAGCTCCAACATATCTGGTACAGCAGCACTCAATGGCGGTGTGACTTCATTTAAGCCACAATAGTCCACAGTCAGTCTCCATTCTCCATCAGACTTGCGTACAGGCCAGATAGGGCTATTGAAGGGTGAATGAGTTCTGCTGACCACCCCTTGGCTCTCCAGCTTCCGAATCATCTTATGGATAGAGATCACAGCACCTCGGTTTGTCGTACTGTCACAACAACCGTACTGTCACCTGTGTACGGTTGTTGTGGCTATTGACACTTTTTGATCTTTAACGCACAGAAAACCCACTGCAGAAGGGTCTTCTGAGAGGCCACGAAGGGCAGACAATCACTTGGACTCTTCTTCTTCTGCAGGCCTCAGCTCCAGACAAGACCAGCAACAAGGAGCTCCAGCTCTCCAGCCTCCCAGAAGAAAAAGAGAGATGAACTCTCTTATCTACACCTTATTTATATATTGTGTTACGTTAAAGGAAGATATGGAATACTTCCATTGATTCTGACCACCGTTGTTAAGGAAGACCTGTAAAGGCCATTTTTTTAAGGAAGATCTGAAAAAATCCAAAAGTAAATCCACTACACTTCCTATCATGCAATGCTTGCTTCCTTGCTTGCATGTAGACAATAAATTCTTTCTTTCTGTCTTGCATTAAGGCATAAAATGCTACCTTGCCGGCATCCAGGAATAAAATGATGGATAGTTGAAAGAAATTCTTCTTGCTTCCTTGCCTGCAGGCATAACGTACCTGCGTGGAGGCCTAAAATGTTTGCGTCTTTGTATGCAGGTATGTGATTCTTATTTGCTTGCACACAAACATTGAATGGTTGCTTGCTTGCATGCAGGCATAAAAGGCCTTCTTGTGTGCTTGCACACATGCAATGAAAACCTTCTTAACGTACTTACTTTTCTGCATAGTTGCATGTGATGCCTACGTGCATATGGTGTCATGCAGGCATAGAATGCTTCCCTGCTTCTTTGCATGGAAACAGGAAATGCTTGTTTGCATGCAGGCATAAAATGCTTCCTTGCGTGGTTGCATGCAGGCACAGAATACTTCCTTACTTCCTTGCATGGAAATGGGAAATTCTTTATTCCGGGCATGCAGGAATAAAACGCTTGCTTGGTGTCTTGAATGCAGGCATAAAATGCTTCCTTCCTTCCTTTGCTTGCAGGAATAACCTGCCTGCTTTCTTGCATCTAGATTTAAAATGTTTGCTTGCCTGCTTGCATGGAGGTATAGAATGTTTGCTTGCTTGCATGCAGACACAATGGGCTTGCTTCCATGCATGCAATGCTTAATTTCTGTCTTGCATGCAACGCTTCATTTCTTTCTTGCATGCAAACATAAAATGCTTTTTTTGCATGCAGGTGCAAATCGCTTGCCTTCTTGCTTGCAAGAGAGCATAAAAACCTTGCTTCCTTTCATGCAGTGCTTGCTTTTTTTGCATGGAGACATAAACCGCTTGCTTTCTTACTTGCATTAAGGCATAAAATGCTTGCATGCTTCCATGGAACGCCTCTTGCTTCCTTGCATGGCAGCTTAACGTGCTTACTTGCAGGCATAAAATGAGTGCTTATTTGCATGCAAACATGTAGTGCTTACTTTCTTGCATACAGGCATTGAATGCTTGCCTGCTTGCATGCGGGCATTAAATGCTTGCTTGCTGGAATGGAACACTTCTTGCTTCCTTGCATGGGGGCTTAAATTGCCTGCTGGCATAAAATCTTTGCTTACTTTCATGGAGATGTGAAATGCTTGCTTGCTTCCATGCAGGCATAAAATGCCTGCTTGCTTGCTTCTTTGCATGGAAGCAGAAAATGCCTTCTTGCTTTCATCAGGGCCTCAGTCAGGGATGTGATCAAAAAACTTCCCAAGCTAGTCAAGCCCATGGACTGCTATCCCCTAGTAGTTTTCCAAATAGGAAATTACGAAAAAAACTTCTAAAATCTTATGGCTATTAAAAAGGACTTTAAAGTTCTAGGGCAAATGCTTAAGGACTCAGGAGCACAGGTGGTCTTCTCCTCTGTCATAGGGAATGATGAGAGAATGAACCAAGAATTAAATAAATGGTTGAGAACATGGTGCAAAGAAAAAAACTTTGGGTTCTTCGATAATGGGTTGACATGCATGCCAGGCCTGCTGGCAGGTGATGGGGTGCACCTTTCCCCTCAGGCCAAAAGCGCTCTCTCAAAGAAGCTTGTAGGGCTAATTAAGAGGGCTTTAAACTAGATTGGAAGGGGGAGGGGAACATCTGCCATGCTAATAGAATTAAATATGGGGACAACACCCCAGGACCCGAGGGGCCTTGGATCCCCAACTAGACAGACAATAAAAGAGGGGGTGCCAACAGCTCATCTGAAGTGCATTTACAGTAATGCATGCAGCATGGGAAACAAACAAGATGAGCTGGAAGCTATGGCAAGGCAGGACAATTATGATATAATCGCCATCACAGAAACATGGTGGGACAACTCACACGACTGGAGCGCTACCATGGATGGCTATAAGCTATTTAGGCAAGACAGACCAGGAAAGAGAGGTGGTGGGGTTGCTCTATACGTCAAAGAGTGTTTTGACTGTATGGAATGATAAGGTAGAGTGTTTGTAGGTTAAACTCAGTGGTTTGAGTGGTAACCCAGATATTGTGGTGGGAGTTTGCTATCGGCCACCTAACCAGGGTGAAGAGACTGATGAGCTCTTCTATAAACACCTAGGAGAAGTCTCGCAATCGCGTCCCATCGTTCTCATGGGGGATTTCAACCTCCCGGATGTCTGCTGGAAGTACAACACAGCAGAAAGGAAGCAGTCTAGAAAGTTCATAGAGTGTGTGGATGATAACTTCCTAACACAACTGGTAAGTGAACTGACTAGAGAACAGAGCAGGCCTCGTGGGAGAGGTGACGGTTGGAGGACGCCTGGGGCACAGAGGTCACGAGATGATACAATTCTCCCTTCTTGGGGCAGTGAGGAGAGGGGTCAGCAGAACAGCCACCCTGGACTTCCAAAGGGCACACTTTGAACTCTTCAGAAGGCTGCTTGATAAAGTTCACTGGGAGGTGGCTATAAAGGACAAAGGGGTGCAAGAAGGCTGGATGCTCCTCAAGAAGGAAATCCTGGCAGCACAAGAGCAAGCCATCCCCGTATGCTGTAAAGCAAGTTGGCGGGGAAGAAAACCAGGATGGCTGAGTAGGGAACTTCGTAGAGATCTCAGGAAAAAGAAGAAAGTTTACGAGCTTTGGAAGAGGGGGCAGGCATCCCAGGAGGACTACAAAGGTGAAGTGAGATTGTGTAGGGAAAAAATCAGAAGGGCTAAAGCCCAACTAGAACTTCAACTGGCCGCTTTGATCAAAGACAATAAAAAGAACTTTAACTATATCAGCAGCAACAGGAGGACAAAGGAGACTCTCCCTCCCTTACTGGGTGCAGAAGAGACAGAAGCAATGAAGGATGAGGACATGGCAGAGGTGCTCAACGCCTTCTTTGCCTCAGTCTTTAAATTCAAGGAGGAATGCCCTAGGGATACTCAGCCCCCTCAGCCAGAAGATAATGGGAATGAAGCTCCAGCTGTTTGGAAAGACCTGGTTAGAGACCTGCTTGGCCAATTAGACATACACAAATCCATGGGGCCAGATGGGATTCATCCGAGGGTATTAAGGGAAATGGCAGAAGCGCTCTCCAAACACCTTTCCCTCATCTACCAGCAGTCTTGGCTGACTGGGGAAGTGCCTCTCGACAGGAAGCTGGCAAATGTAACTCCCATTTACAGGAAGGGTTGGAGGGAGGATCGAGGGAACTACAGGCCTGTCAGGTTGACCTCGGTACCGAGGAAGGTCATGGAGCACATTGTCTTGAGTGCTATCACACAGCACGCACGAGACAACCGGGTGATCGGGCACAGTCAACATAGGCTTATGAAAGGCAGGTCCTGCCAGACCAAACTGATCTCCTTCTATGACAAGGTTACCTGGTCGATGGGCAAGGGAAAGGCTGTGGATGTGGTGTACCTGGACTTTTGTAAACCCTTTGACAACGTTTCTCACAGCATTCTGCTTGAGAAACTGGCTGCCGTTGGTCTGGACAGGCACATCCTCTGCTGGGTTAAAAACTGGCTGGATGGCCGGGCCCAGAGGGTGGTGGTAAATGGAATTAAATCCAGCTGGAAACCGGTCACGAGCATTGTTCCCCAGGGTTCATTGCTGGGTCCAGTCTTGTTTAATATCTTTATCAATGATCTCGATGAAGGCATTGAGTGTACCCTTAGCAATTTTGCTGATGACACCAAGCTGGGTGGCAGTGTTGATCAGCTTGAAGGAAGGGTGGCTCTGTAGAGAGATCTGGACAGCCTGGATCGATGGGCTGAGACCAACAGGATGAGGTTTAACAAGGCCAAGTGCAGAGTCCTCACAGCAACTACATGCAGCATTACAGGCTTGAGGAAGAATGGTTGGAGAGCTGCCTGGAAGAGAAGGACGTGGGGGTGTTGGATGACAGTCGGCTGAACATGAGCCAGCGGTGTGCCCAGGTGGCCAAGAGAGCCAATGGCATCTTGGCCTGTATTAGAAGCAGTGTGGCTAGCAGGACCAGGGAGATGATTGTGCCTCTGCACTCAGCACTGGTGAAGCCACACTTCGAGCGTTGTGTTCAGTTTTGGGCCCCTCACTACAAGAAAGACATTGAGGTGCTGGAGCGTGTGCAAAGAAGGGCAACGAGGCTGGCGAGGGGGCTGGAGAATAGAGAATAAGTCCTACACGGAGAGACTGGGGAATTGGGGTTGTTTAGCTTAGAGAAGAGGAGGCTGAGGGGAGACCTCATCACTGTTTACAACTACCTGAAAGGAGGTTGTGACGGGGTGGGTGCTGCTCTCTTCTTGCAAGTGACAAGCGACAGGACGAGAGGGAACGGCCGCAAGTTGCGCCAGGGCAGGTTTAGACTGGACATTGGGAAGAATTTCTTCACTGAGAGAGTGGTCAGGGATCGGAACTGAATGCCAAGGGAGGTGGTGGAATCTCCATCCCTGAAGGTGTTTAAAAGATGGGTAGATGAATTTCTTAGGGATATGGTTTAGTAGGGAGACAGGCATGGTTGGACTCGATGATCTCAGAGGTCTCTTCCAACCTTAAGATTCTATGATTTCATACATGCGGGTATAGAAAGCCTTGAATGCTTCTTGCTTTCTTTGCATGCAGGAATAACCTGCTTGATTTCTTGCGTGCAGGTTTAAAAGGCTTGCTTTCCTGCTTGCATGAAGGCATAAAACATTTGCTTGCTTGCATGCAGACACAATGGGCTTGTTTCCTTGCATGCAATGCTTCATTGCTTTCTTGCACACAGCCATAAAATGCTTGTTTGCATACAGGCTTAAAACGCTTGCCTTTTTTTTTTCAAGCTAGCATAAAAATGTTGCTTCCTTTCATGCAATGCTTGCTTGCTTGTTTACATCTAGACATTAAATTCTTTCTTTCTCTCTTGCATTAAGGCATAAAATGCTATCTTGCTGGCATCCAGGAATAAAATGCTTGGGTAGATGAACGAAATGCTGTTGGAGAATGGCTGTGGGAGAGTGAACATGGCTCAAAAGAGAAGCTCTGTGAATCGGTCCTGACAGAAATCAACTGAACTGGGCTGTGATGAAAAAGTACTGAGGACTTTGCCAAGTCACACTGACAAGGAGGGAGGCAGTGAGAAAATCCCCAAGAGAAAGTCATGAAAACCATGTGACTGTACAGATAAACAACTTAAGGAAGTAGGCTAGGATGAGACCCCGACCCGAGTGTATAGCAGTAACTGCAAGTAGGAGGAGCAAGTAGGAGGAGCATGCTAATATACCTTTAGAGCTAAGCCAATGACTGCAAGTAGGAGGGGCATGATAATGTAACTTTTAGAGTTAAGTTAATGATTGTAGGGCCTTTGGAGCCAAGCCAATGATTGTAAGACAAGTGTATGTAAGGGCCAATGATTGTTAGACAAGCCAATGATTGTTAGACAAGTAGACATGAGTTAAGTAGGCATGAGTTATGGTATAGACGTGAATGAGCTTTGCAATAAACCAGAACTTGCTTTACCACTCATATTGAGTCTACTGCATGGTTCTCCTCGTTCGTCGCAAAATGCTTCTTGCTTCCTTGCCTGCAGGCATAACGTGCTTGCGTGGAGGTCTAAAATGCTTGTGTCTTTGCATGCTAGCAAGCAATTCTTATTTACTTGCATTGAAATATAAAATGATGGTGTGCTCGCTTGCAGGCATAAAAATAGTCCTTGGGTGCATACATGCATGCATAAAATGCCGTCTTGGTGGGTTTTTTTGCGTGCGGGCATAACGTGCTTACTTTTCAGCATAGTAGAATGCGTTGCCTACGTGATAGTATGCAAACAAAAAATTTATTCTCAAATGCTTGTGTGGTGACACCAAATGCCTACTTGTGTCATGAAGGCATAGAATGCTTCCCTGCTTCTTTGCATGGAAACAGGAAATGCTTGCTTTCTCACATGTAGACATAAAATTATTCCTGGAATGGTTGCATGCAGGCACAGAATGTTCCCTTGCTTCCTTGTATGGAAACAGGAAATGCTTTATTCCATGCATGCAGGAATAAAATGCTTGGTTGGTGTCTTGAATGCAGGCATAAAATGCTTGCTTCCTTCCTTGCATGGCATAAAACCATTGCATGCTTGCATGGAATACTTCTTTCTTACCTGCACGCCAGTATAAAGTGCTTGCTCACTTGCATGCAGGCATGCCATGCCTGCTTCCATGAAGGCATTAAATGCTTGCTTACGTGCATGAAGGCATAAAATCCTTTCTTCTTTACATAAAATGTTTGCTTGCTTCCTTCTATGCAGACATAAAATGATTGCTTGTTTGCTCGCATGAAATGATTGCTTTCATGCATGCGGGTATAGAAAGCATTCTTTCATGCTTGCATGCAGACACAAAATGCCTGCTTGCTTTCATGTAGTCATTAAATTCTGGCATCTCCACCTCAAATGCTTCTTGCTTTATTTGCATGCAGGAATAACCTGCCTGCTTTCTCGCATGCAAGTTTAAAATGCTTGCTTGCTAGCTTGCATGGAGGCATAGAACGTTTGCTTGCTTGCATGCAGACACAATGGGCTTGCTTCCTTGCATGCAATGCTTCATTGTTTTCTTGCATGCAGCCATATAATGCTTGTTTGCATGCAGACATAAATTGCTTGCCTTCTTGCTTGCAAGGGAGCATAAAATCTTTGCTCCCTTTCATGCAATGCTTGCTTGTTTGCTCTCATGGAGACATAAACCGCTTTCTTTCTTGATTGCATTAAGGCATAAAATGCTTGCGTACCTCTATGGAACGCCTCTTGCTTATTAACCACAACAGGAGGACCAAGGCGAATCTCCCTCCTCTACTGGATGCAAGGGGAATAGTAGTAACAAAGGATGAGGAGAAGGCAGAGGTGCTTAACACCTTCTTTGCTTTGGTCTTTAATAGGAAGTTAAGATTTTCTCTGGGGTCCAAGCCTCCTAAGACAGAAGACTGTGAAGACCAACCTTCAATGTTCCAAGAAGACTTGGTTAGAGACCTGCTCGGCCAGTTAAACATCCATGTTGAAGACGGAGGGAGTCACCGACACCGGATGGTTCATCAGTGGAACTCGTTTATTGGTCGTGTTACAATCACTGTTATAGCCACGATAATTAGGTTATACATATTGCAAAACTTTAGCTCCTTATTGGTTACAGACTTTATCACTGCACATACATTCCTGTAGTTTTAGTAATCCATCTGGTCCCGTGGGAGACATCCTGTTATCTCCCTTGCCTAAGCTTTACTGCACAACAAGGGCCCCCTGACCTTGCTGGTCAGTATTTTCTCACTTAGCTCAGTATTTTCCCACTCAAGGCCTAAACAGCTTGCTTTTGTCAGGCTCATGTCTGCTTTCAGTGAGCCAGGTTTCAGTAAGTCTCTCCACACATCCACAAGTCTATGGGGCCAGATGGGATACACCCAAGGATATTAAGGGAGCTGGCAGAGGTCCTTGCCAAACACCTTTCCCTCATCTATCAACAATCCTGGCTGACTGGGGAAGTGCCACTTGACTGGAGACTGGAAAAAGTAAATCCCATTTTCAAGAAGGGTCAGAAGGAGGATCTGGGGAACTACAGGCCTGTCAGCTTGACCTCGGTACCAGGGAAGGTCATGGAGCAGATCATATTGAATGCTATCACACAGCACATGCAGGACAGCCAGGTGATCAGACCCAGTCAACATGGGTTTATGAAAGACATGTCCTGTCAGACCAACCTGACCTCCTTCGATGACATGATTACCTGGTTAATGGATAAGGGAAAGGCTGTGGATGTGGTGTACCTGGACTTTGGTAAAGCCTTTGACACTGTTTCTCAAAGTATTCTGCTTGAGAAACTGGCTGCCATTGGCCTGGACAGGCACACCCTCTGCTGGGTGAAAAACTGGCTGCATTGTCAGGCCCAGAGGGTGGTGGGAAATGGAGTTAAACCAGTTGGAAACCAGTCATGAGTGGTGTTCCCCAGGGTTCAGTGCTGGGTCCAGTCCTGTTCAATATCTTTATTAATGACCTGGACGAAGGGATTGAGTGCACCCTTAGCAAGTTTGCAGATGACACCAAGCTGGGTGGCAGTGTTTATCTTCTTGAAGGAAGGGAGGTGCTGCACAGAGATCTGGACAGGCTGGATTGATGGGCTGAGACCTACGGGATGAGGTTTAACAAGACCAAATGCCGAGTCCTGCACTTGGGACAAAACAACCCCATGCAGCGTTACAGGCTTGGGGAAGAATGGCTGGAAAGCTGCCTGGAGGAGAAGGACCTGGGGGTGTTGGTTGACAGCTGGCTGAATATGAGCCAGCAGTGTGCCCAGGTGGCTAAGAAGGCCAATGGCATCTTGGCCTTTATCAGAAACAGTGTGGCCAGCAGGTCATGGAAGTGATTGTGCCCCTGTGAGGCCACACCCTGAGTACTATGTTCAGCAATGGGCCCCTCACTACAAGAAGGACACTTAGGTGTTGGAGCGCGTCCAGAGAAGGGCAACGAGGCTGGTGAAGGGGCTGGAAAACAAGTCCTATGAGGAACGGTTGAGGGAACTGGGGTTGTTTAATTTAGAGAAGAGGAGGCTGAGTGGAGATCTCATCGCTGTCTACGGCTGCCTGAAAGGGGGCTGTGGAAGAGCGAGTGTTGATCTCTTCTCACAAGTGACAGGTGATAGGACAAGGGGAAATGGCCATAAGTTGCGCCAGGGGAGGTTCAGACTGGATATTAGGAAGAATTTCTTTACCGAAAGGGTGGTCAGGCACTGGCAGAGGCTGCCCAGGGAGATGGTTGAGTCACCATCCCTGGAGGTATTTAAAAGAAGGATAAATGATTTTTTAAGGGACATGTTTTAGCAGATGATTGGTGCGGCTGTACTCAATGATCTCAGAGGTCTTTTCCAACCGGAAGATTCTATGATTCCATGATTCTATGATTCCTTGCATGGCAGCTTAACGTTCTTTCTTGGAGGCATAAAATGCATGCTTATTTGCATACAAACTTGCAATGTTTATTTTCTTGCCTGCAGGCATAGAATGCTTGCCTGCTTGCCTGCAGGCATTAAATGCTTACTTACTGGTATGGAACACTTCTTGCTTCCTTGCATGGGGACACACCGTGCTTTCCTGCTGGCATAAAATCTTTGCTTGCTTTCATGCAGAAGTAAAATGCTTGCTTGCTTCCTTACAGGCACAAAATGCCTGCTTGCTTGCTTCCTTGCATGGAAGCAGAAAATGCTTACTTGCTTTCATCAGGACGTAAAATGTCTGCTTGGAATTTTTATCTCAGCCTTCCTTGCATGCATAACGTGAGTGCTTGCTTGCTTGCTGGCACAAAATGCTTGCATGTTGGCATAAAATGCTTGCTTGCATACATGCAGGTCTAAAAAGCATTCTTGTATGCTTGTATACATGCACAAAATGCTTCCTTCCTTGCATGGTATAAAACCACTGCATGCTTTAATGGATTGCTTCTTTCTTACCTGCACTCCCGCTTGAAGTGCTTACTCGCATGCAGGCATAAAATGCTTTTCATAGTGGCACAACTTGCTTGCTGCTTTGCATGCAGGCATGCCATGCCTGCTTACTTGAAGGCATTAAATGCTTACTTGCGTGCGTGAAGGCATAAAATCCTTGCTTCCTTTCATAAAATGTTTGCTTGCTTTCTTCTATGCAGATATAAAATGCTTGCTTGCTTGATCGCATGAAATGATTGCTTTCATACATATGGGTATAGAAAGCATTCTTGCATATTTGGCATGCAGGCACAAAATGCTTGCTTGTTTTCATGTAGGCATTAAATGCTTGCATCTCCACTACAAATGCTTCTTGCTTTCTTTGCATGCAGCAATAACCTGCCAGCTTTCTCGCGTGCAGGTTTTAAAGGCTGGCTTACTTGCTGGCTTGCATGCAGACACAACGGGCTTGCTTCCTTGCATGCAATGCTTCATTGCTTCCTTACATGCAGTCATAAAATGCTTGTTTGCATGCAGGTGTAAATCGCTTGCCTTCTTGCTTGCAAGCTGGCTTTCATGCAATGCTTGCTTGCTTGCTTGTGTGGACACAAAACCCGCTTGCTTTCTTGCTTGCATTAAGGCATAAATGCTTGCATGCTTCCATGGAACGCCTCTTGCTTCCTTGCATGGCAGCTTAACGTGCTTACTTGCCGGCATAAAATGCATGCTTATGTGCATGCAAACATGCAGTGCTTACTTTCTTGTATGCAGACACTGAATGCTTGCTTGCTGGCATGGAACACTTCTTGCTTCCTTGCATGGGGGGCATAACAGGCTTACCTGCAGGCATAAAATGCTTGTGTCTTTACTTGCAGGCATGCAATGCTTACTTGTTTGTATGAAGGCATCCAATGCCTGCCTGCTTGCGTGCAGGCATTAAATGCCTGCATCTTTGTGTGCAGGCTCGCAATCCTTGCTGTCTTGCTTGAATGCAGGCATAAATATTTTGCTTGCATGCTTGCATGCTTGCATATAACATTTGCTTGCTTACATGCAGAAGTGAAATGCTTACGGGCAGGCAGGAAGAAAATGCTTGCATAATGGCATAAATCACATGTTTCTTTGCATGCTGAAATGCAATATTTGCTTGCGTGCAGGCATAGAAACCTTCTTGCATGCTTGCATGCACACATATAATGCCTGCTTGTTTGCCTGTATGCAGGCATAAAATTGTTGCTTGCCAGGTTGCATGCAGTTATAAAAAGCTTTCTTGCCTGCTTGCATGCAGGCATCGAATGCGTGCGTGCGTGCTTGCATGCAATGCTTGGTTGGTTTCTTGCATGCAGCCATAAAATGCTTGTTTGCATGGAAGTGTAAATTGGTTGTCTTCTTGCTTGAAGAAGGCATAATGACTTTGCTTCCTGTCATGCAAGCCTTGCTTCCTTGCTTGCATGTAGACGATAAATTCTTTCTTTCTCTCTTGCATTAAGGCATAAAATTCAATCTTGCTGACATCCAGGAATTAAATGCTTGGGTAGATGAATGAAACGCTTCTTCCTTCCTTGCCTGCAGACATAACGCGCTTGTGTGGAGGCCTAAAACGTTTGTGTCTTTGCATGCAGGCTGTAGTGGACTGTCTTTTGGATTTTTCAGTTCTTCCTTAAAACAGAGGTCAGGATCCACAGAAGTATTCCATATCTTCCTTTAACATAACACAACATATAAATAAGGTGTATATAAGAGAGTATGCTCTCTGCTTCTTCTGGGAGACTGGAGAGCAGGAGCTCCATTGCTGCTGGTCCTGTCTGGAGCTGAGGCCTGCAGCGGCTGCTGTTGTCAGCCCACGCATGGGGGAAGGTCCTGGGTCGGATTTAGCTGTTCTGCTTTCCTCAAGGAAAGTGGTGAGATTTTACTAGAACTTACTTTGTTAGTTACCGGGTCTTACAATTGTGCATACTTGTTTTGTTTTGGTTCCTTTTTGTCCTTTTTCCCATTTGCCCTTCCCCTCTTCCCTTTCTTGGGAGTTTTGCATGATCCTTGCTGTATGTAGGTGTTTATATTTAGAAAATACATAAATAGATATATTTAGTGTGATTTTGTTTTTTCTATAGTTTTTTCCTTTGAAAAGGGGGAAGCTTTGGGAAAGGGGCTTAAACTGAGCGTTAGACAGCTTAAGAAAGCTAGCTCATACTGGCTCAGATTTTGGTATCAGAGGATGGTTGACCTTAGTTTGTTTTGAGAACAGTGTCCAGGAACACCACCAAAGTACCGTGAAAGCAGACAAGAAAACTTTGTTTATAAAATAAGAGTTTGTTTAGGAACAACCTGAAGAAAAATAATAACAATGACCTTTTTACTATTTTTTTTCATTATTCTAGATGGTTTTGTGCTTGTTCCAGGATATCCTGTCGAGGACTACAACCGTTCAGATGGATGGAACAAATGGCTTCCATTTCTTAATTTTGACATTGATGGCATAACATGCAGTTTCTGTAATGGTCACATTCAAGGTTTGGTAGCAGACTCCTAAGATCAGCTCTAGCCCATACCTAAATTTTATAGCGACAATGATACTAGTGGTGAAGGCAGCAAAAATACTATTTAAAATTGGAAAGGTGGTGTTGCATTGGTTCCCTTGTTGTAAGAAAGGCTGAACCTTGAGAGGAATCACTGGAGCTTTGGGAAGGAGTTTGAAAAGGCCACTCATTGGATGGCAGGGAGCGTGGTTGGATTTTGGTAAACTGGTAGGATGTGTGACACTGCCCATTACTTGGGACTTTACAGAAGAACAAGTGTTCAATCCTGATGAGATGACACATTGTTTAAGGGAAAGGTGTCTTTCATATGATGACCCAAACATGCAATTCTTTGCTTTGTACTGGGGCTTGGCTAATGCTTACCGAGCTGCTGTAGATCATTCTCAGAAGGTTAAGGTCGAGACAGAAACCCAAACCATGCCACCTGAAACCAGTGATTTCCCTATTGGACCCATGTGTGAAACTGGGGTTCAAACACAACTTGAAGTTGAAGTCGTCTCTACTAAGTCTACTAGAACTGGGACTCAAGTTAAAAACAGGAAAGTTGTTGTTGCTCCTATAAAGAAAAATAAGACATTGGTGAGGGAGACCATAAAACTTACAGACCCATCTCCGCAACTGGAACGCATGGAAGAAGAAGAAAGTGAAGAAGAAGAAGGAGCAGAGGGACCGATCCCATCCACGCAGGCAGTAGCGGACGAAGGAGTGGCTGTGAGCGAGGAAGAAGTGGCTGTGACAGAGGAAGGAGCAACAGCCAGAGAGGAAGAAACGGTTGCAAGAGAAGGGGTGAGACCTACCTACAATAGGGAAAGAATCAAGAGAGATTATGAATACTTCAGATATGAGGACTATCCTAGAGACAGAGATGACAGACATTATAGAGATTACAGAGAAAGGCCAATGGAACAATCATGGCGGGATAGGCAAAGACGACCTCAACATAGACCTCGATCTCAGTCTCCCTCACGATATTCATCATTCCTACATCGAGGGAAAGAAGACCCAAAGCGTCAGACACGTAGCCAACTATGGGCATACCTATGCAGCAAGGGAGAGGACATGAAGAAGTGAGGTGGCAAACCCACTTCTAAGCTTGAAGCTAGAGTGGGGGAGATGAAACAGAAGGACGTTGACAAGAAAGTTGTCTATGCGATTGATGCAGAAGTTTTAGACAAGAAACTGCAATCACCAAAGCACAAAAAAGCCTCCAAGAAACCAAAGTCAAAGTCTAATGACAATTGGTCTGATCAAGACCAATAGAGGGTCCCTGACTTCTGCCAAGAGAAGGAGAGGGACCAAGAAGACAATTGGGTTTACTGGGCTGTGTGGGTTCGATGGCCTGGCACATCGGCTCCTCAGAGACACCGAGCTTTGATAGATGCTGGTGCCCAATGTACATTAATGCCATCAGAGCATAAGAGTACAGAGACTGTTTCTATTTCTGGAGTGACAGGAGGGTCTTAGGAGCTGTCCGTGGTAAAGGTCGACATAAGCTTGACAGGAGACCAATGGGAAAAGCATTCCATTGTGACGGGGCCAGAAGCCCCTTGCATTCTAGGTATGGAATACCTAAGAAGGGGATACTTCAAGGACCCGAAGGGGTACCGGTGGGGTTTTGGTGTTGCCACAGTGATTGAAGAGGAGTCCAAGCGATTCTCTGCCCTTCCTGGCCTCTCAGAAGACCCTTCTGTAGTGGGATTACTGCAAGTTAAAGATGAAAAAGTGCCAACAGCGACGACAACAGTACACCGGCAACAGTATTGGACGAATCAAGATGCTGTGATCCCCGTCCACAAGATGATTCGGAAGCTGGAGAGCCAAGAGGTGGTCAGCAGAACCCATTCACCCTTCAGTAACCCTATCTGGCCTGAAAAAAAAATCTTTCAGGCAGATCAAGCAAGAAATTGCACATGCCATGGCTCTTGGACCAGTCAGAACGGGACCAGATGTAAAGAATGTACTCTACTCTGCAGCTGGAGATAAAGGTCCATCCTGGAGCCTCTGGCAAAAGGTGCCTGGCAAGACACGAGGGCGACCAATGGGTTTCTGGAGACGAAGCTACAGAGGTTCTGAGGCCAATTACACCCCTACGGAAAAAGAAATCTTAGCGGCGTATGAAGGCATATGAGCAGATTCAGAGGTAATTGGCACCGAAGCACAGCTCTTCCTGGCACCCCGATTACCAGTGCTGAGCTGGATGTTCAAAGGGAAGGTGCCCTCTATGCATCATGTCACCGATGCCACGTGGAGCAAGTGGATTGCTTTGATTACGCAACGTGTCTGAATCGGGAACTCCAATCGCCCTGGAATTTTGGAGTGACCTCATTCAAGCCACGATAGTCCCCACAGTCAATCTCCATTCTCCATCAGACTTACACATGGGCCAAATGGGGCTGTTGAAGGGTGAGTGGGTCTTACTGACCACCCCTTGGCTCTCCAGTTCACAGATCATCTTATTGATGGGAATCACAGCATTATGGTTCATTCAGTATTCCCGACGATCCACTATTGTGGTGGCAATTGCCATCTGCTGTTTCTCAGCCTTCAACAGTCCAACAGCAGAAGGATCTATATGGTCCATTAGACACAGTTGTCCTGTACCTCTACCTGGTTAGAGGCAGGGCTTCTCTAATGCTGATCTTGGTTATGGTGATGAGAGCTTCTTCCAGATGGATACACTTGGGAGGTGCCCTCTTCTGGGTCAGATCCTTGCCTATGGGAAACTGGCACTGCACTTGCTCTCACTGATCTTCTTCCTCTCCTCTTCTGTTCTGGCACTCTAGGGCACTGTGGAGATGTGGTTAAGCAAGCAAGGACACGTAGGCAGTACACAAGAATTGTTGAAACAGCAAACGAGAGCATAGATCAGGACGTGCAGACAGTGAACAGTAAACAAGAACATTACGACCGTTAAAGGCGAGAAAGCACTGTCCTTGATCTTAAGAAGCCGGAACTTGTGTTTTGAAAGAATGTGAGTGACACGTATCTGGTTGAGGATAATGAGAAAAATAAGGCGGGGTTAACACTTAACCAAAGAACCAATGTAATCTCTGTGTGTGGAATATGTATGACCTCAATTACTATGTGCATAAATACTCTTGTGTCAGTACAATAAACGAGGTCTGCTCATCTAGCATCTAGGTGTCGTTCTTCCGTCCTCTTCAGGGCACGAGTTGTTTTCTGGTCCCACCGTCTCATGTCTTCTCCATGGTCGTTGAGGAAATACCACAGCTCGGCTCATGAGGCCTGTTCCCTTTCTCTAGCTGGGGGGCGTCTGGCTCTGACGTCAGAGGCACTGACCCCCACTGGTGCCACTTGAAGACTTTTCTTAATCTCCTCTCTAAGTTTCCTCTGCTCATCTCTGAGACTCTCAACCAATGCCTCTACAGTAGAGATATGGGTCTGTATTGGGCCATTTCCTTATTACAGAGCCCATTGTCTCTTGGTTTCCTCCTGAATATATGGATGCCAGGAAATTGGAGTATACAGCTGGCCCCTGGCATGAGAGGCTCCACCACATCTATGATGTGCACCTGACCTTGTCTGGGTCGCTATTGGATTGCCCATCAGTTCCAAAAAGTATTTCTAACAGTGCCATTTCTCTCAGACATAGGATCCCTTCTTCCATAGTCTTCCAAGTTGTCTTATTATGATGTTCCTGCAGGATGTCTTTGTAAACAAACTTCTCTCTTGCAGCTGTTAGAAGTCGCACCCAGAGTGAAAGGGGTTTTGATTCCCTCACAAACACCTGCTCGATACCCACATCCTGGGCCAGAGACCCCAAAAACCTTGGCCTCAGTACCATCAAGTTGTGAGTTTTCACCCATAAGGTCCCAAACTCGGATTAACCAAGTCAGGATGGGCTCACCTGGCTGTCAAGTAATGTCTTTCTGCAGACTACAGAGATTGTCAAATGACAGCAATTCAGTAATAATTTCTGGTTCTGGGTCTGCTACCTGTGAAGGTGCCGCTTTCTCCTCATCGTCCACTGGGCGAATTGATTTGGTCTTATATTTCCTTTTCTGGATACGGGCAACTTCCATTGGCTTGGACTGTTCTCTTGGTTCAGCCATGTCCTGAGTCACCATGATGTCAGGCATTTTATTCTCTTCCTTCTCTCCCTGGGGGTGCTTCTGGGTGCATTCTCAAGAGACCTTGGCCCTAGCTTCATACACACGATAGGCTGTAATGGCATAAATTTGCAGGCAAACTACAAAAAGTAAGATACTTCTGGCATCTATGGAGAATTTGAGCTTCCCAAAAGCTGTCATAGCACTATTGAAAATACTACCCTGTGTTCTACCCCAAGGATAGGCATCATTATCATTAAACCCCCAGAGGTAACAGCGCGGAAGAGGGCAAGAATACAACCTTGAAAGCACATTCCCAATGAGACTCACAGGCATTGAGTTCATAACACTATAAATCCAAAATAAGAATTCGATTATAATTGATAATGAATTAATCCCGCCAGGCCTTTCAGCGTGATTCTATACCAACAAAAGCCAAACATCGTACAGTATGGTCCGTATTGACACTAAACTCAATACACACATGATGGTAAAAGAACTGTTATCTTTCCTCAGCTCTTTGCCCCACGTTGGGCATCAATTTATGTCATAGTTCAAAGGAAAAACTAAGATGTCTATCGGCGCTATCTCCCACAAGAAAATCATCCCCAATCCCTTTGCAATTAATAGACTTTAATCAAGGGAAAAAAATGTATAGGAAAAGATAACAGTTCTCAACTGCAGATATATATGTAATCAAACACAGAACCGAACAGACAGCAATGCTGTAACCCAACCCTTCAAGCAAGTGAAGTAAGTCCTATCTTCGCTCCTATGGTGCAGTTATACATCAAGGAAAGTAGGGGGCGCTGCTGTCACTCCGTGATCCAGCTGAACTCCGGAAATACAATGGCGAGAGGGGATGATCCCGAGTGAAAAAAAAAACCTCACGTGGGGGAAGGGCGGTCACAAGGCAGGTTGGAAATCCTTTCCTGGGCAACGCAGCGTCTTCCCATTCAACTCGGGTGCCGGGAGGGGGAGAAAGGGAAGGGGAAGAGAAGTCCAGAAAAGTCCGCAGAGGAATCCAGCCGGCGACGACCACACTCCTCCTCCCCCTCACTCTCCCTCTGAAGGAAAACGGCACAGCACGTGTGGAGCGGGGGCAACGATCCGAAGGCAGCTCTTCCCCAGTCACTGCACGTGAAACGCGGCTTTCTCCTTTTCCCGCCAAAGCGTGACAGGAAGTCCAGTACCAGATGCCACTCCCTCTTCCTGGGATGTCCCCAATAATTCGCCTCCCCCCCCCCCCCCCCCGAAACTCGCAGCCCCAGCAGTTCCTGACACCCCCACACTCCCCCCAAACACTATGTTGGTAAGGAGAGAAAAATTCTTTAAAAAATCTGAAACTACAACACTTGGTTTCTTGAATGCAGGCATAAAGTGCTTGCCTCCTTCCCTGGTCTGAATTCATTGCATGCTTGCATGGAATGCTTCTTTCTTACCTGCATTTCAGCATAAAGTGCTTGCTCGCTTGCATGCAGGCATAAAATGGTGATATAGATTGCTTCCTTCTTTGCATGCAGGCATGCCGTACTTGCATGTGGGCATAAAATGATTGCTTGCTTGCATGCAGGAATAAAATCCTTGCTTGTTTGCATGCAAGCATAAATTGCTGGCTTTCCTACTTGCATGGAGGCATACAATTATTTCTTGCATGCAAGCAAGCATAAAATGCCTTCATGCGTGCTTGCATGGAGGCATAAAGTTCTTACTTTTGTGCTTGTATGCAGGAATTAGATGCTTGCTTGCTTCCATTCAGGCATAAAATGCTTGTGTGCTTACATGGAATATTTATCTCTGCCTTGATTGATTGATTGATTGCATATTGTTGGCGGAGAGACGAACACATAACCACTCGGGAGTGGTTATGTGTGGTGCTTTATTTTGAGGCCCCGGGAACCAGGGAAACACACCCAAATCTGGTTCAAAGACTGTTACAGCGTGACCACAATTTATTCCCTACATGTTACATAATCTATTGTATATTCAAAAGGTTACGACATTTTCTAATGCATATTTATGTACAGATTACTTCATCAGTTACCATTACGCAAAGTAATCAAATTTAAAACCATTATGTTTCTGTTTCTACCTAATTAATATCAGACTAATAAAATAATTGATTTTATACTTGATTAATAACAGAATAATATAACAGACTAATAAAATCTTACACTTTTGCAACAATATGAGTGCTTGCTTGCCTGCAGGCACAAAATGCTTGCATGCTGGCATAATATGCTTGCTTGTTTACTTCAATGCAGGACTAAAATGCTTCCTTGCAAACATATAGGTATAAAAATCATTCTTGCATGCTTGTATGTAGGTACAAAATGGTTTCTTGCTTTCATGCATTTTTTTGCTTTCTTGCATGCAGGTATAATGTGCTTGCTTGGTTGCATGCAGCCATAAAGTGCTTCCTTCTCTGCATGGTTCCATGCAATTAATATTCACTGCATGCAAACAATAAATTCTTTCTTGAATGCTTGCATGCAGGCATAAAGTGCTTGCTTCTTTGCATGCAGGCATAAAATTCTTGCTTGCTTGTTTGCATGGAGGAATACAATTATTTCTTGCCTGCATTCAAGCATAAAATGCCTTTGTGCGTGCTTACATGCAGGCATAATTCACTTGCTTTCGTGCTTGTATGCAGGAATTAGATGTATGCTTGCTGCCATTCAGTCATTAAATGCTTGCTTGCAGGCACGCAGGCATAAAATTCTTGGTTGCTTATAGGCAGGTGTGAAATTCTTGCTTGTTTGCATGCAGGCATAAAATGCTCTCTTTCTTGCAGGCATTAAATGCCTTCCTTCTTGTTTGCAAGCAGGTGTGGGGTTTTAGAAGACCAAGGACATGTTTTGGGCAATCCAGAGCAGCAGGAGGACCTTAGTCTAGCTAAGGCATAGAGATATCAGCAGGCCTTGCAGGAATGTTGTTGCTAGGACACCTGCAAGAAGAATTTGGCAAGATAAACAGCCTAGCAAGTGAAAAACAAGAAAGGGGGGCGATGCACACGTGATTGAAACTTAGACCTTGAACAGGATCTGAAACTTACAACAGAGACAGATGGACAGTGGAGACTGACCTATTGTAAAGAAGCATTATTCGAGTGAACAGCACATGTTAACCAATCGTTCTTATTGTTATGCGTGAAAGTAGATAAGATAGAGTATATAACCATCAGCAGTAAAGCAATAAACTCAGCTTCTGTCTGATCACATTGATCGTGTGATGAGTCCGTGACTTCCCCGTCAACAAGTGACGCCAGAACAGGGACCCTCAGATAGGCATTGGGTGCATCAACCAGACCAGTGATTACTGACGACGAGGGGGTGGAAGCCGGCCGAAGGTGAGTGCTGCCCGGGCACTCGGGAAGACGTTAACGCACATATAAATAGAAGGGAAATCCTGCCCTGATCAAGCAGGCGGCCGGGGAGGAGATGGGGTCCACACTCTCAAAAGAAGAAGAGGCAGTGGTTAAGCTCCTCCAAACTATTCTCTCTAAGAGAGGAATTTCATATGACTGGAGCTCCTTGAAGGCTTTGCTACTGTGGGTGCAAAGCAGGAACTTGATCCCCACTGTAAATGCCGCTTTTAAAATCCTAACATGGGAACGAATAGGCGAGCAATTGTGGGATGAAATTAGTAAGGGATCCAAGGAGGTGAGCAAATTTCCCACTGTGTGGAGATTGATAAATGAGACTTTAAAAAATATGAAGACAGAATGTACAGTCACAGCCTCTGCATTTGCTGCTTCTATTGAGGAAGCGCAGTCGACTACTGCTCAGGTGTTTTTAGGACCCAGCATTCCTTTGGCAAGGAGGGGAGCTAGTTCTACTCAACACTTCTCCGAAAAACAGACATCGTGCACAGTCCCTATTTCTTCTCTCAGTAATTCATTTGTCACCACACGGAAACAAGAGAAGCCTCTATCAGAGTTGCCCAAATTGCCACTCTCTGACTCTGATCATGAATGTGATAATGTAGCTAATGAGGATACACCGAAAGAAGCAAAGCGGTTGCACCCTCCGCTTCCCCCAACTACACCGCCCTCTCCTACAAGTGTGTGTGTACAACAGCAGCAATCTTTAGGGCTAGGAGATGTTCAAATACGAGAACTGTTGAAAAAACTAGAAGATTTGGAGACGCCAGTATGAGTCAACAACATGCAGGGCCACCAATAAGTTCTTTCCCCTCCCCAACTCCTGTTACCCCCCTGTTAACCCTCTTGTTTCTGTTCCAGAATCACTTGCGCTGTCATATCCAGGATTTATGGAGGTGGAGGAGTTAAATGGAGAGGAATTATAAAAGATGCAATATTAGATGGAACAGTGATAGCTTCAGCTTTTCCTGCTATAATTGATGGGGGGGCAGAATACTTGGGAATCTTTAGATTGGAAAATTTTGAAGGAAACAAACTCAGCAGTGTCTCAATATGGGTTAAAATCTCCATATACTCAGTCAATTTTGCAACATATTTTTTCAAGTAATCTTTTGGTACCCCATGATTGTTGTATGATTGTACAAATGTTATTTTCTCCCTCACAGCAGTTACATTTTTTTCACCATTGGCAATTATCTTATGAACAATTAGCGGCCACCCTGTAACAGCAGGGAGACCCTCTTTATGGTGTGCAATCACAAATGTTAATGGGTTCGGGTCCTTTTGCAAGGGCTGATTGGCAAGTGCAGTTTGCTACTGAAGTATTGCAAGCTAGTCAAGATGCGGCATTTAAAGCTATGCTGAATGTTTCTGATGATAAGATCTGCCCGGGTTTTACTACAATTAGGCAAGGACCAAATGAATCTTTTCCAAAATTTGTAGATAGATTACACACTGCCATAATGGCACATCCTGATTTACATGAAGATATGAAAGCCAAGATGTTAGATATGTTAGCCTTTGATAATGCTAATGACAAAACTAAGCAGGCTCTTAGCACACTTCCTCGAGGCTCTGGAACTGCTGCGCTCTTGGAAGCAGCAGAACACATGCTTTTTGCTAATCAAGCCACTGTTATGGCTGCAGCAGTCGGAGCAGCAGTGTGACCACTGGTTGCAAAACAAACAGGAAAAGGAGACAAAACATGTTTTAATTGCGGGAAAAATGGTCATTTTTGAAAAGAATGCAGAGCTTTGGAACATAGTACTGTATCAACAAATAATAATGTGCCACGACTAACAACACAAAAGTGGTGTACAAACTGTAATTGCAATAATCATAATACAAATGAATGCAGGAGAGCGGGAAACAGGATGTTGAGCACGACTCACCTTCGCGTGATGACACAAAATCAGGGTGCCAATCAGGGAATAGTGCCCCAGGGTGCTTGGACAGCTGCACCGTCCAAGCTGCAACTGGCAGTGCAGGAGTGGATGTGGCAACAGCAATAAAAATCACATTGACAACCCAGCAGGTGGCAGTAGTTTATTCAACATTAAAAGACCTGTTAGGACATGGATTAAGCGCCTTGCTAATCGGCAGATGATCAACCTCCAGACGAGGGTTGTTTGTAATTCCGGGATTGATAGATGCCCATTATCAAGGTGTGATCAAAATAATGATATATACATTAACATCGCTAATTAACATTCCAAAAGAATCAAAAAAAAGCACAACTAATTCCATTTGAAGGCAAAGTACCAAAAGCTTTAGACAGAAAAAGAGGTGAAGGCTGTTTTGGATCCACTGGAGAAGCAGAAGTAATGTTAGCAGTAGATATTGGAAAGAAAAAACCTGAGGAAAAGTTAATGTGATTCACCCATCAGGAGATTCGATAACAATCAAAATGCTTGTGGATACAGGGGCAGACATTACTATAATACCGAAAGTTTGGTGGCCTAGACATTGGCAGATGCTCCCAGCTACCACATCAGTAGTTGGAGTAGGTGGTTCCCAACGAACATTTATAAGCAAGACAGTTGTGCAATTTCAATTTAATGATGAAACTCAAATTTCTACAAGACCATATATTATGAATTTACCAATTGCCTTATTGGGTAGAGATGTTTTATCCCAAATGGGAGTGAGATTAGCATCCACGTTTTTTTAGGAGTGGCCATTGCTCAGCAGCCGGTGATAAAACTCACATGGAAAACTGAAACACCTGTGTGGGTGGATCAATGGCCGCTGAAAGAAGAAAGGCTGCAGATTGTTAACGATTTAGTAAAACAGCAACCAGAAGCAGGACATATTGTTCCATCAACTAGTCCATGGAATACGCCAATCTTTACTATTCCCAAAAAATCACGAAAATGGAGATTGTTACATGATTTATGAGCAATTAATAAGGTGATGCAAGATATGGGGGCACTTCAGCCTGGACTACCCTCACCAACAATGATCCCAAAAAATTGGCAGAATTTAATTATTGATTTGAAAGATTGTTTTTTTACAATACCATTGCATCCTGAAGATGCAGAAAAATTTGCTTTTACAGTGCCATCAGTGAACAAAAGTGAGCCAGCAAAAAGATATCATTGCGTAGTTTTGCCACAAGGCATGAAAAATTCTCCGACTGTGTGTCAAATGTTTGTG
This sequence comes from Tapera naevia, assembly GCA_033556795.1. NCBI lineage: Eukaryota > Metazoa > Chordata > Aves > Cuculiformes > Neomorphidae > Tapera > Tapera naevia. Next base: position 3,370,377 of record JAUMJJ010000004.1, on the reverse strand, counting down.
GCATGGACCTTACAATCATTTCGATCCAACAATCCGGATCTATTAGTGTATCATTACATGGATGATATACTAATAGCTGGAAAAGATATTGATGCAGAAAAAACAATCAAAGAATTAACAATTACTTTAGAGGAGAAAGGGCTAAAAATTGCCCCAGAAAAGGTTCAGAAAAAAGAACCTTGGTTGTATTTGGGATGGGTCATTACAGGTGGATGTATTCGACCACAAAAATTGAGCCTAAAACCAGAAATAAAGTCACTTACAGATGTCCAAAAACTTTTAGGAGATATACAATGGGAAAGATCAATATGTGGTATTACTAATGATGACTTAGCCCTGTTAATGCCTTTATTGGGTACCACTAGTAATGCCAATGAGAAAAGACAATTAAATGAGGAACAAAAACAGACATTAAACCTTATAATTAAAAAGGTTCAACAAGGAATAGTAGCAAGAAAGACTGAAGAGAAACCTTTACAGCTAATAATTGTTAACTCTTCACAATATTGCAAATATCCTTTAGGAATAATTGGTCAGGAGAATCATATTAAATGGTCAGCTTTAGATTGGATTTTTACAGCATATACTCAAAAGACTACGGTGATAACACGTATAGAACTAATATCCAATTTGATAATAAAAGGAAGACAATGAATCATTGATATTTCAGATTTAGACCCCAAAACCATATATATACCTATCGGTAGTACTTATTTAAATTGGTTATTAGCAAATTCAGAATTAATACAAATAGCCTTAGCTGACTACCAAGGAATCATTACTGCACATTATCCTTCCGAAAAATGGCTGTCATTAATACAATCACAGGATTTAGAAGAAGCACCATATAGATCTGAAACACTAGTGGATGGTCTGACAATTTTTACAGATGCAGGAAGGAAATCTAGAAGAGGAGCGATTACTTGGCAAAAAGATGGTCAATGGCACCATCATATTTTATATGGGGTCACTGAGGACTCTTTGCAAACATTAGAATTACGAGCAGTTGTATGGGTTTTTCAACGTTGGCAATCTGTACCAATCAATGTAACTTCAGATTCATTATATGTTGTAGGTACTGTTAATAGGTTAGAGAGAGGAATGGTTAAATCAGTACAAACCAAAACTTTACATATGTTGTTGTTACAATTGTTCCATTTATTATCTCAAAGATCTTGTTCATATTTTCTTACATTTGGAGTCATCAATTTAATAATGGGTTATCTATTGGTAATAATATTGTTGACCAGTTGGTAGCAGTTGTCCAAACAAATTCGGTCAATTTATTTGAGCAAGCCCGTTTGTCTCACAAATTTTTCCATCAGTTGGCTAAAATGTTGGCCAGACAATTTAATTTGTCACAGAATGATGCACATGGTATAGTGCAGTCTTGTCCAGCGTGCCAAAAAGAAGGGTTTGGCTTGGGCATTGGAGTTAACCCACGTGGATTACAAGCCTTACAACTTTAGCAAATGGATGTTACTCATATCCCAGAATTTGGATGCTTGAAAAACGTACATGTATCTATAGATACTTTTTCTCATGCAATATGGGCAACTGCGCAGACTGGAGAAGCAGCCAAGCACGTTATTAAGTATATGCACGCAGCAATTGCTGCTTTAGGTGTCCCACAAGAGGGAAAAACGGATAATGGTCCGGCGTATGTATCTCAAACATTTGCACGTTTTTGTCAAACATGGGGCATTCGTGACTGGTCAAGCCATTGTTGAACGTGCTCACGCCACGCTGAAATCACTTTTGCAAAAACAAAAAGGGGGAACTGCAGGGGAGGCTCCTGCAAAACGACTTGCAAAAGCACTCTATGTGTTAAACTATTTACGCCTCACAGAAAATATCACCAGCTATTATAGTGCATCAAGTATCAGTACAATCGGGAATTGAGAATTCAGAGTTAATTAAAGTACAATATAAAGACTTGCAAATTGGAGACTGGAAGGGGCCAGTGGAGTTAAAAATGACTGGTAGAGGATATGCTTGTGTTTTAACAGATACTGGTCCAAAATGGGTTCCCGCACGATGGGTCAGACCTTGCCGATCCTCTTGGTTTACAGTGTGAACACAGTCATTCTCTGGGTGGTTTCACAACCAAAGACGAATGTATGGGTAACAATAGCTAACATCACAAGCCAGGATACATTATGTTTATCCATGCCAAGTCCAGAAAATCCCTTTTCTACCTGTTTAGTAGGAATACCCATAGATGACTGGCAAAAAAAAAAAAAAAAGAAAAAAAAAAAAGAAAAGAGATTTATAGATTTATAGAAATGCAACAGCTTGGTGTAATTATACAAGTTCAAACATATCTCGATCAAGTAATGTACCTATGGCATTACCACAAGGTGTGTGGAGATAGGGCCTGGGCAGGTATCCCATCAAAAATTAGCGGAGGCCCATCTAGTCTGGGCAGGCTATCTTATTAACTCCCAACACAATCAAGATACATGATTACTTAAAGAAATCACAGAAGATTAGGAGAAAACACATGACACATGCATTTACAGCAGATTGTAATGGGAATGTTACATTTTGGGATACCTCTCAAATTTGGGCAGCATTGTTTTTTGCACCTGGAGTAGGTGCTGCTGCAGCGTTGTGAAAATTAACTAATTTAGGTTGTTAGCTTAACAAGTAAACTAATAGCACTTTGTTAGCTCTTTTAGGATTGTTAACAGATGTTGATAATGTTAGACATGCTACATTATAAAATAGAGCTGCTATAGATTTATTATTATTAGTGCAAGGTCATGGATGTGAAGAATTTGAAGGAATGTGTTGTATGAATTTATCAGATCTCTGAATCAATTCACAAGGCAATTCAACAGCTAAAGAATAGGGTTAAACAACTAGAGATGAATAATGATTGGAGTTTACCTGGATGGTTAACATCAATTATAAAAATGGGATTGATTACTTTAGTCTTGATATTAATGATAATTGTACCATGTTTAATTCAATGTTTAATACGAATGATGGAAAAAAAACATGAATCAGATCTGGATTGCCCATAAACAAAAAGGGGGATTTGTGGGTTTTTAGAAGACCAAGGACATGTTTTGGGCAATCCAGAGCAGGAGGACCTTAGTCTGGCTAAGGCATAGAGATATCAGCAGGCCTTTCAGGAATGCTGTGGCTAGGACACCTGCAAGAGGAATTTGGCAAGATAAACAGCCTAGCAAGTGAAAAACAAGAAAGGAGGGCGATACACATGTGATTGAAACTAAGACCTTGAACAGGATCTGAAACTTACAACAGACGGATGGACAGTAGAGACTGACCTATTGTAAAGAAACATTGTTTGAGTGAACAGCACATGTTAACCAATCGTTCTTATTGTTATGCGTGAAAGTAGATAAGATAGAGTATATAACCATTAGCAGTGGCTTCTGTCTGATCACATTGATCGTGTGATGAGTCCCTGACTTCCATCAACAAGCAGGGATAAAATGTTTTCTCATTTGCATTCCATATTGTCTTGCTTGCATGGAGGCATAAAATACTTGCTGCCTTCAGGCATTAAATACTTGTTTGCATGCATGAAGGCATAAAATCCTTGCTTCCTTTCATACAATGTTTGCTTGCTTTCTTCTATGCAGGCATAAAATGGTAGCTTGCCTGCTTTCATGCAATGCTTGATTGATTTCTTGCACGCAACCGTAAGATGCTTGTTTGCATGCAGGCATAAATTGTTTGCCTTCTTGCTTGCAAGCTAGCGTAAAATCTGTGCTTCGTTTCATGCAATGCTTGCTTGCATGGAGACAAAAAATGCTTGCTTGCTTGCTTGCATTAAGGCATAAAATGCTTGCGTGTTGGCATCCAGGCATAAAATGCTTTCATGCTTGCATGGAACTCTTCTTGCTTCCTTTCATGGAGGTGTTGATACAGAATTTTACAATTAAGCAATAGGCATAGTTGATAGCAGAGGAGTGCATAAGGGGTTAATGGCAGGAAGGGAGGAGGGAGCAGAGGAATGTGTAAGGAGATATGGGCAGGAAGGAAAAAAGGGGATGCCAAATTCCTAAGGAGATAATGGCAGGAGGGAGAGGCAAACTTGGAGGGACATTGTGCAAGCTCGGCCAAGATAAGGAGGAAATTCTTCTTTCAAGGTTTCAGTAGATCTTGCGATTACAACTCAGAGCATTAGTCAAGAGGTGAAAAAAACAAGATTGAGAAAGACTGCTGACTCCACACATCAATTTTAATAACCCATCCCCTTTCTTATGAATATGTATAAATGTACTCCTTAAATACCAAGCATGTTAAGGAATCGATGCACAGGGTTTTTGGAATTATTCAACCCGTGTCCGATGTCGTAAATAAACATAACTACTCTAATACTTATCTAAGTGTTGGAGTTTGTTTTCCACACATCAGCATAAAGTACTTGCATGCAGGCATAAAATGCTTGGTTGCATGCCATACGACCTTGCTTGCTTTTATGGAGGCATAATATACTTGCTGCCTTCAGGCATTAAATACTTGCTTGTGTGCATGAAGGCATAAAATCCTTGCTTCCTTTCATACAATGTTTGCTTGCTTTCTTCTATGCAGGCATAAAATGGTTGCTTGCCTGCTTGCATGCAGGCATAGAATGTTTGCTTGATTGCATGCAGACACTATGTGCTTGCTTCCTTGCATGCAATGCTTGATTGCTTTCTTGCACACAGCCATAAAATGCTTGTCTACAGTATTTGCTATCATACGCCCAAGTTATAGGCAACCAGAAAAGTGAGGTATTAATACAACATACAAATAATAAGCATCATCATAAGATTATCTTTAGAAATTAATGCAGGTTCTCTTTTCTTGCTTACTGTTTTGAAAAGCGGGAAGTAGAGAAAGAGAGTGGGGGAAAGTAAATAGAATAGAATAGAATAGAATAGAATAGAATAGAATAGAATAGAATAGAATAGAATAGAATAGAATAGAATAGAATATTTCAGTTGGAAGGGACCTACAATGATGATCTAGTCCAAGTACCTGACCAATTCAGGGCTGACCAAAAGTTAAAGCATGTTAGTAAGTGCATTGTCCAAATGCCTCTTAAACACTGACAGGCTTGGGGCATTGGCCACCTCTCTAGGAAGCCTGTGTCAGTGTTTAACCACCCTCTGGATAAAAAAATGCTTCCTAATGTCAAGTCTAAGCCTCTCCTGACACAGCTTTAAACCATTCCCACACATCATGTCACTGGATACCAGGGAGAAGAGAGCAACACCTCACTCTCCTCTTCCTCTCTTCAGGAAGCTGCAGAGAGCAACAAGGTCACCCCTCAGCTTCCTTTTCTCCAAACCAGATAAACCCAGAGTCCTTAGCCATTCCTCATAAGACATGCCTTTCACCAGCTTTTTGCCCTCCTCTGGACACATTTGAGTACCTTCACACTATTCTTAAATTGTGTGGCTCAGAACTGCACACGGTATTCAAGGTGAGGCCACACCAATGCTGAATATAGTGGGATAATTACCTCTCTTGACTGGCTGTTTCTGCTGTGTTGGATGTTAAACTGTATGAGATTCAACAAGGCCAAGTGCCAGGTCCTGCACTTGGGTCACAACAACCCCATGCAATGCTACAGGCTTACAGAAGAGTGACTGGAAAGCTGCCTGAGTGAAAAGGACCTGGGGATGTTGGTCAACAGCCAGATGAACATGAGCCAGCAGTGTGCCCAAGTGGCGGAGAAGGCCAAAAGTATCCTTGCTTGTATCAGAAATAGTGTGGCCAGCAGGACCAGGGAAGTGAGCGCACCCCTGTACTCTGTACTGGTGAAATCACACCTCAAATACTGTTCAGTTTTGGGACCGACCCTCAGTACAAGAAGGACATTGAGGTGCTGTAGCGTGCCCAGAGGAGGGCAACAAAGCTGGTGAATGGTCTGGAGAACAAGCTTTATGTGGAGCAGCTGAGGAAACAGGAGCTGTTTAGTCTGGAGGAGACTGAGGGGAGACCTTATTCCTCTCTACAACTACCTGAAAGGAGGTTGTAGTGAGATGGGTGTTGGTCTCTTCTGCCAAGTAACAAGTGATAGGGCAAAAGGAAATGTAATTTTAGCAGAGGATAAGTAACACAGGAGGCTTTTGAAGAATAAGACTTAGTCTATCTCTGGACTTTTTCAGGGAATTTCAACCCAGACAGAAAAGAAAGCAAAATAATATTTAGGGGAGGAGCTGACAAGCATTTATATTCAGAGCTTGATACAGTGGTCATGGGAAGTCTGTGAGAAAGGTGTTAACTATCATTTTATACCAGTGGTGTCAAACTCACAGCTCCCGTTGTTCTCCTGCTCCTACAGCGTAATGTGCCTCACACTTGCTGCACACGAGATTAGCATGCTGGCAAGGAGTTCGGTGCTGCCACCAGGTAGAAACAAGGTGTCAGGCCAGATAAAACAAGGTGGATGGCCAGATTCGGCCTGCAGGCTGTTAGTTTGACACCCCTGTTTTATACCATAGTAGGTACATGAAGGCAATTGCCTTTTTACTTGTCCGTAGCAAACCCAAATTTTCATCTTCTTGGTGCTCATGTGATCTGATTGGAGTCAAAACACTGCAAATGTGTAGGATTGATTTCTCATTGTACAAATGTAATCAACAGTGAGTGTGTATTGTTGCTATATTTAATTTGAGCACTGAAAACCTGCCAGGGCAGCATTTTGAGATAGTAGTTTGTATCACCTATATCCAAGGGAATCTCTGTATGTTTCTGTAATACCAGTTACCATGTTCTTGGGAAGAACAAGAACTGGCATTGTTTTGTCATTTAATATGTTGTCCTTTTTAACACAAAGGAAGAAGAGATTTTAACACTTAGTGTAAACTTCATTTTGCAATTGTTTTACTTCTTTCAAATTTAATTTCTGTATATCTCTGTAACTTCAAGGAATCAATCCTCTCCAGAAGCAGTAAATTCCATTGCTTCAAAAATACAATTGTAATGAATTTTCTGCTTTAAGGAAGCATCCTTGAAACTTAGGTTATAAAAAAAAATAAAATTCAAATTCTAATATACTCACTCATCTTTGCTTTCCTAAATGCTCTAGAATGTGTTTCTGGAGAGCTATGAACCTAGGCCCTACTTCTGCAGCAGATTATAAATAAAAAGTCTACTGAACCTGAAGTCAGCACCTTACTATATACTGTCAGAGGTGTGAGATGCAGTTAATAATTATGCATATTTCCAAATGCATTTTCTGGATGATTTTGATTTTTTAATAGATCTGACACTTTATTTTAACAGAACATATATAACACCTGTTCCCGGCTTAGCCCTCACTACCTTTCTTTACTTACTAGAGAACCAAGTATATTTTTTCCTAAGTGTTAAGGTATTTTTCACTGTTAGTATTGAAGCCTTTAGCTAAAAAATACTGAATATTCTAAACTGCAGGAAAACTCAGAAGAAATAAAAACCCTACTTCTTTTTCTAATTCTATACTTTAAAAAATGTAGCTAAGAAAATATATTTAAATATCCCCCAATAAAAAATTATGTATTAATTTTACCTTAGCTTCTAAAGCAGCTTTACTACTTTCTCCAGCATGTTGTAAAAATTACTTCCATTTGTCATAGGGTCCTGGCATATCTGATTAGTGTCAGGGGTGAGTAGGAAGGGCAGATGTGAAGCCTGGCAGGAGAAAGGCATGGCTGTACTTCACTAGGACTCATTACTGATCGTGCTGTTTTCACTCTTCTGTATACCTTAAGCTAGTTGTGGAAAAAAAATGTTCTTAATGAATGAATGTAACATTGTGAAAAATATAAGTAATACAGCTCTTTGGTATCTCATACACCAATCATAAATGTTAAATAAAAGCATTCTCATTCAGGTGCAGTTTGAGATCTATTGCAAAAATAAAACATATTCAGATTTTAATTTCCATGTTAATTGTTTTAGCTCAATTTAAAACCACTTTTTATTCAGTCTGAAGAAATTTCAAAATCTTTTTTCTGTCTCACATACGGTCCATGCTTAATTGATGTACATATGTGGGATAATAATGTAAGAGGAATTTTGGAGTCGTTCTTTCTTTTTACTTGTCCGTAGCAAACCCAAATTTTCATCTTCTTGGTGCTCATATGTTCTGATTGTAGTCAAAACACTGCAAGGAGGAGCGGGGCGGGGGATTCCCAGAAACTGGAACCTGCAGCTCTTATGAGAGAGGCTGACAGGGTTTGGGCATTGCTAGGAGCAACCATGGGAGGTTTAAATGACCCCTAGGAAGTGCAAGCAATCAAGAGCACGGTGAATACGGCGAAAAATAGTGTGACGTGGCAGAAAAGTGTGGCATGGCAGTTTGCATGGCAATTCACACAGACAGGGTGTGCAGGTAGGGCACAGTCTCTCTCCAAGCTCAGGAGGTAAGTTCACTAAGTTCAGTTGGCAAGAGGGAGCCTAGCCATGTTATCCACCTGGCAGAAGGCTGTATCCTTTGCACCTGCCAGAAAGAATGCATCAACCCAGACTGAGCTCCCAGGAAAACACACAGCTGTCCAGGTCTCTGACTGCAGGGAGTGCTGCCAGCTTGCACTGGAAACAGAGTGCAGCAGAGGCAACAGCTGTGTAAGGTGCGATCAGGTGGACTATCTCCTCAGCCTGATGGCAGAGCTATGAGAGGAAGTAGATAGGCTAAGGAGCATCAGGGTGTCTGAGAAAGAGATAGACTGGTGGAACCACACTCTGACCTCCCTGAAACATGAACAGAGGCAGACACCATAAAAAGCCCCTGATCAAAGGGATTCAGTATCCTCCCCCCATCAGGATGTAGGCAGGGACTTAAAGGGAAGCAGCAAGTGGAATCAAGTCCACAAACAGAGCAGAAAGCAAACCCCTTCCTTGCCTATCATGCCTCCCCAGGTGCATCTACACAATAGATATGAGGCTTTAGATGTGGATGATGTGGGTGTTGATCCATCTACACCAGAGGAGCAACCAAGACCAGAAAGACATACCCCCCATATTACTACAACCTCCACAAGGAAGAAAAGGCGTGTTGTGGTTGTAGACTCTCTGCTGAGAGGAACAGAGCATCCCATATGCTGGACAGACCCTTGTCATAGGGAAGTCTCCTAGGAGTCTGGGTTAGAGATATCACTAGGAAACTTCCTAGCCTGGTATGACCCTACAACTACTACCCATTACTCCTCTTCCACATGGGAGGAGATGAAGTTGCAGTACATAGTCCAAGGCTGATTAAAAGAGATTTCAGATGGTTAGTGAGGTGATTTTTTCTGCCCTACCTCCTTCCAGTTGTGGACAGTGACACTGGAAAGAACAGGTGGACCCAGTCTATTAATACATGGCTCCGTGGGTGGTGTCACTGTCAGACCTTTGGGGTTTTTGACAATAGGATGACCTACATGGCACCAGGCTTGCTGGCATCAAAAAGGAGCCAGATTTCTCAAAGGTGAAAGAAGGTCTTAACTCAGGAGCTGGCAGGGCTCATTGTCAGGGCTTTAAACTAGATGTGATGGGGGAGGGTGTTGGAGAATGGTTGCGGGAGCATGGACATGGCTCAAAGGAGGAGCTCTGTGAATTGGCTCTGGCAAAAATCAACTGAGCTGAACTGTGATAAAAAGTACTGAGGATTTTGCTGAGTCACGCTACAAGGAGGGAGGCAGTGAGAAAATCCCCAAGATAAGGTCAAGAAGACCTTGTAACAGATAAACAACTTAGGGAAGCAGGCCAGAGTGAGACGGGGACCCGAGCATATAGCAGTAGCTGCAAGTAGGAGGAACAAGTAGGAGGAGAAAGTAGGAGGAACATGCTAATGTAACATTAGAGCTTTGAAGAGGGGCATGATGGTATAACTTTTAGAGTTAAGTTAGTGATTATAGGGCTTTTGGAGCCAAACTAAAGATTATAAGACAAGTGTATGTAAGGGGAAAATGATTGTTAGACAAGCCAATGATTGTTAGATAAGTAGACATAACTTAAGTAGACATGGACTATGGTGTAGTCGTGAATGATCTTCGCAATAAACCAGAACTTGCTTTACCACTCATATTGAGTCTATTGCATGGTTCTCCTCGCTCATTGCAGGAGGGGGGACATATCAGGCTTGCCTATGAAAAGCAGAGGGATGACATACAATGGTTAGAGAGACAGGGTGCTAGTATGGGTCATCAACCTGTTGCCCAGAGGTGTGTTGGGGACACTGCAGGACAAAGTCTTGCAGAGATGAGCTGTGTGCTCCTGAGTTAATAGGAACCAACAAGGAAACTTCCATGGAACACCTTAAGGGAAATAAGGGGTGTTCCACTAAGAAGCTGCCAAGGCCAACAGCCCAGATGAAGTGCCTCTACACCAATTCACACAGCTTGGGCAACAAACAGGACAGGACGGAAGCTACCATGCTCCTAGAAAGCAACGACCTGATTGCCATTACTAAAACTTGGTGGGACGAATCCTATGACTGGAGTGTGGCTATTGATGGCTACAGGCTGTTCAGAAGGGACAGGTGAGGAAAGAGGGGCGGAGGCTGTTCTGTCTATATCAGGAAATGGATAGAGTGTGAAGAGCTGTTGAAGAATAGCCACAAATAAATAAGAATACGGATGAGAGCAGATGAGAAATGAGAACAGATGAGAGATGAGAACAGATGAGAGACTGAGGCAACAGAAGGAAGCTTGCAGTTGGTGTCTACGACAGGCCACTGGTAAAGGGATCTTCCTCCAGTTACAGGAGGCTTCATGCTTGCAAGCTCCCATCCTACTGGTGGACTTCAACCACACTGACATCTGCAGGAAGAGTAGTAAGGCAAAATCTAGGCAATCCAGGAGACTCCTAGAGTGCACAGAAGATAATTTCTTAAACCAGATAATAGCCACCCCTACCCAAGGGGATGCAATACTAGACCTGATGGTCACCAATGCGAGTGAGTTCATCAGTGACATCAAGATTGGAGGCAACCTGGGCTGCAGTGACCACACACTGGTGGAGTTCAAGGTCCTGAGGGATATGGGACAGGAGAGGAGTATAGTAAGAACCTTAAATTTTAGGAAAGCAAACTTCCAGCTCTTCAAGGAATTAGTCATTAGGACCCCCTGGGAAACAGTCCTCAGGGACAAGGGAGCAGAACAGAGCTGGCAGATATTTAAGGATGCTTTCCATAGAGTGCAAGAGCTCTCAGTCCTCAGATGTAGGAAATCAGGCAAGGAAGAGAAAAGACCAGCATGACTGAGTCAAACTAAAGAGCAAGAGGGAGCTGCACAGACAGTGCAAGCAGGGACAGGTAACCTGGGAAGAGTATAGGGATGCTGCCAGATTATGTAGGGATGGGATCAGGAAGGCCAAGGTGCGACTGGAGCTGAACTTGTCAAGGGATGCAAAGAATAATAGGAAGGGCTTCTACAGCACCCCAGGTCCTTTTTCACCAGGCATCTCTCCAGCCACTCTTCCCAAAGTCTGTAACGCTGCATGGGGTTGTTGTGGCCCAAGTGCAGGACAATACAAGTGGAGACTCCACCACTTCCTTGGGGAGCCGGTTCCAGTGCTTCACGACTCTTTCGGTAAAGAAAGTTCTTCTAATATCCAATCTAAACCTCCCCTGATGCAACTTGAGGCCATTTCCTCTCATCCTATCACTTGTTACCTGTGAGAAGAGACCAACACCCGCCTTGCTACATCCTTTCAGGTAGATGTAGAAAGCAATAAGGCTCAGCCTCCTCTTCTCCAGACTAAACAATCCGGCATTCTCCAGACTAAACTTTACGGCACCCAGCCTGCTTGACCCAGATGGGTCTCGTCTAACTCCAAAGGGTAAGAGGATTCTAGCTCAGGAGCTGGCAGGACTTGTTGAGAGGGCTTTAAACTAGGCATGAAGGGGGAGGGGGGAGTTACTAGGCTCACCAAAGATGTTGCTGTGGAGGATGAGCCATCTCAAAGGGTGTCGTCAGTAACCCATCTGAAGTGCATGTACACAAACGCACGCAGTATGTGGAACAAACAGGAGGAGCTACAAGTCCTGGTCCAGTGGGAGAGCTATGACATAGTTGCTATCACGGAAACGTGGTGGAACAACTGTCATAACTGGAGTGCTGCCATGGAAGGCTACAGGCTCTTCAGGAGAGACAGGCGTGAGAGAAGGGGTGGAGGGGTGGCCCTCTATACTAGGGAAACCCTGGATGATGTTGAAGTCGAGATCGGTGATGACCAGATTGAGTGCCTATGGGTAAGGGTCAGAGGGGCAGTCAGGTCTGACCTCCTGGTTGGAGTGTGTTACAGACCGCCCGACCAGGAGGAGGATTTGGATCTTCTATTGTTTAAACAGCTGGAGGCTGCCTCTTGATCGGCTGCCCTTGTTCTTTTAGGAGACTTTAATCTTCCGGATATCTGCTGGGAACTTAACACTGCAGAGAGGAGGCAGTCCAGGAGGTTCTTAGAGTGTATTGAGGACTGCTTTCTGTCACAGTTGGTGAGTGAGCCCACCAGGGGAGAGGCTCTTCTTGATCTGCTGTTTACAAACAAAGAAGGGCTGGTGGGTGATGTTGTTGTCGGAGGCTGTCTGGGGTGTAGTGATCATGAGATAATTGAGTTCTCTCTAAACAATGTAACAAGAAAAGCCAGGAACAGAACATCAATGTTGGACTTTCGGTGGGCAGATTTTGGATTATTTAAGGAACTGGTCAGGAAAGTACCCTGGGAAATAGCTCTTAGTGGCAAGGGGGTCCAGGAAGGCTGGATGCACTTCAAGAATGAAATCTTGAAGGCGCAGGAGCGGGCTGTCCCCATGTGTTGTAAGAAGAGTCGTAGGGGCAGACGGCCGGCCTGGATGAGTAGGGAGCTTCTGAAGGAACTAAGTAAGAAAAAGAGGACGTATCGTCGTTGGAAAGAAGGGGGCGTAAGCCAGGTCATGTTCAAAGATGTTGTTAAGTCGTGTAGGAGGAAAATCAGGGAAGCAAAAGCTCAGCTGGAGCTCAAATTGGCCACTTCTGTTAAGGATAAGAAGAAGAGTTTTTATAAATATATCACAGGTAGAAAGAAGGGAGGCAGCGACCTCCACTCCTTGTTGGATGTGGAGGGAAATATAGTAACCAAAGATGCAGAGAAGGCTGAGGTACTTAATGCCTTCTTTGCCTCAGTTTTCAACAGTAAGGATGTCAGCTTGCTTGACAGTTGGCCCTCTGAAGTGGTTGATGGGGGCAGGGTGAAATATGGCCCTCCTGCAATCCATGAGGAGGAAGTTAGAGACCTGCTGAGCCACTTGGACCCTCATAAGTCTATGGGGCCGGATGGGATCCATCCTAGGGTGATGAGAGAGCTGGCGGATGAGCTTGCTAAGCTGCTCTCCGTCATCTTTCAGCAGTCCTGGCTCACTGGAGAGGTCCCGGAAGACTGGAAGTTGGCCAATGTGACGCCCATCCATAAGAAGGGCCGTAAGGATGATCCAGGTAATTACAGACCTGTCAGCCTGACCTCGGTCCCAGGTAAAATCATGGAGCAGATAATCCTGGGTGCAATCATGCAGCACCTGCAGAACGGCCAAGAGATCAGGCCCAGCCAGCATGGGTTTAGGAGGGGTAGGTCCTGCCTGACCAACCTGATCTCCTTTTATGACCATGTGACTCGCCTGATGGATGAGAGGAAGGCTGTGGATGTGGTATACCTGGACTTTAGCAAGGCCTTTGACACTGTCTCCCATAGTAGACTCCTAGGGAAGCTGGCAGCCCGTGGCCTAGATGGGAGCACTCTGTGCTGGGTTAGGAATTGGCTGGATGGCCGAGCCCAGAGAGTGGTGGTGAATGGTGTTTCATCCAGTTGGCGGCCAGTCACCACTAGTGTTCCCCAGGGATCGGTATTGGGTCCTGTCCTGTTTAATATCTTTATTGATGATCTGGATGAGGGGATTGAGTCCATCATCAGCAAGTTTGCAGATGATACCAAGCTGGGAGGAAGGGTTGATCTGCTAGAGGGTAGGATGTCCCTACAGAGGGACCTGGACAGATTGGAGAGCTGGGCTGATTCTAATGGGATGATGTTTAATAATCCCATACAGAGCTACAGACTGGGGACAGAGTGGCTGGAGAGTAGTCAGGCAGAAAAGGACCTGGGAGTGCTGGTTGACAGGAAGCTCAACATGACCCAGCAGTGTGCCCAGGTGGCCAAGAAGGCCAATGGCATCCTGGCCTGTATCAGGAATAGTGTAGCGAGCAGAACCAGAGAAGTTATCGTCCCCCTGTACTTGGCACTGGTCAGGCCTCATCTTGAATATTGTGTACAGTTCTGGTTCCCCCAGTTTGGGAAAGATGTTAGGATACTGGAATGTGTTCAGAGGAGGGCAACGAAGATGGTGAAGGGGCTGGAGCACAAGCCCTATGAGGAGCGTCTTAGGGAGTTGGGGCTGTTTAGTCTGAAGAAGAGGAGGCTCTCTACAACTACCTAAAAGGAGGTTGTAGTCGGGCAGGGGTTGGTCTCTTCTCTCAGGTGACCGGTGGCAGAACCAGAGGGCATGGACTTAAGCTTCGTCAGGGAAAGTTTAGACTTGATATGAGGAAAAAATTCTTCACTGAAAGGGTGATTGGCCATTGGAATGGGCTGCCCAGGGAGGTGGTGGAGTCACCGACCCTGGAGGTGTTTAAAGGGAGACTGGATGAGGCACTGAGTGCCATGGTTTAGATGATGGTTGGTGTTAGTGTTGGTGTTAGTGTTGGGTTATAGTTTGGACTTGATGATCTCAGAGGTCCTTTCCAACCTTATGATACTGTGATACTGTGATACTGTGATATCCCAGTTCCTTCAGCCTCTCTTCATAAGACTTGTGCTCCAGACCCTTCACCAGCTTTGTTGCCCTTCTCTGGACACTCTCCAACACCTCTTGTAGTGAGGGGCCCAAAACTGAACACAGGATTTGAAGTGTAGCCTCACCAGTGCCAAGTACAGGAGCACAATCACTTCCCTCCTACTGCTGGCCACACTGTTTCTGACACAAGCCAGGATGCCGTTGGCCTTCTTGGCCACTTGGGCACACACTGCTGGCTCATGTTCAGCCAGCTATCCACCAGCACCCCTAGGTCCTTTTCCACAAGGCATTTTTCCAGCCACTCTTCCCCAAGCCTGTAGAGTTGCACGGGGTTGTTGTGATCGAAGTGCAAAACCCAGCACTTGGCCTTGTTGAACCCTGTACAGTCAGCCTCAGGCCATCAGTCCAGCCTGTCCAGATCCCTCTGGAGAGTCTTCCTATCCTCAAGTCGATCAACACTCCTGCACAACTTGGTGTCATCTGCAAACTTATTGAGGGGGCACTCAAACCCCTCATCCAGATCTTTGATAAAGATATAAAACAAGACTGGCCCAAACACTGAGCAGCTCAAGGCGCAGTGTACAAGTGTTTTAACCCAATCACTGATGTTAAATTGGCGTTTGGACAATGACTTTGCAAAAACATTGATATAAAAGAACAATTTGTGTTACAAATAAACGATTCCGATTTGGACTTCATTTGAACCTGCATCAGGGTCCATGCCTTATCCGCTGCAAATGGTGCCTGAAATAGGGACCTGACTGAGACCTGACCGATTGGGACCAGAGATGGGAAGGAACCTTGAGTTAATCAAAATCGCGGGGAAAAAGCAACTGGTGGTGGCTCCCAGTTGTGAATTCTAACCAGCGGGAGAGAGCTGAAGAATCTAGGTGCCACCTTACCTGCAGAACAGGTGAGACACACAACTGGGAACTATGGGAAATAGTATGACAGCTGAGGAACAATTGTTAGTAAATATTTTTTAAAGGATCCTTTCAAAACAGGGAGTTAAATATGACGTAACACAACTAGAATTAATGTTAGTGTGGATAAGGTGAAATCAGGAAGACATAGATGTAGCGAACATTTTTGACATAGGAACTTGGGAGGACTTGAAAGAAAAAACTTTGGGATGCTGCCACGCGGGGAGAAGGCCCGGCAGCTGGTTTATTAACAACATGGAGAATAATCGTAGAGTCACTGTGGGAACATAAAACAGAAAAAAAGTTGCGATAGAAGCAAAGGCAGCTCTGGAGGGTTCAGCAGAATGCGTAACAAGCCAGGCAATACCTACTGCACCACCTTTGGAAGGCTGGGAGTATAATGAGCCCGAACATCAACCACAGCCTTCTGTGTCTGAACACCATCTGCAACCTATCTTACAAGCAGAGGAGGAGAGGATATCTGACTTGAAAAGCCTTGAGACAATTGACATTTATAATTCCACAGCTAAGGGGGGTGGTGGTGGTCACGACCCTAAAGAGTACTGGAAACAATTTCGGGAACTTGCTCTTAAAGAAGGGGACAGTGAAGTAGCAAAGTTGTTGGCATGTCTGGTGGTTTGCAATCAGCAGGGTCACTGTGAATGGCAGGGGTTACCGCTTCAGCTCATAAAGGAATTAAGGAGGAATGTGTTGGATCACGGTTTGGGATCTCCTTATGTTCAAAGCTTGTTGCAGACAGTATTTCTTATCTCACCCTTTGACGTGAAGCTGTTGGCTGCGCTCATACTAACCCCGACTCAGAGAGTTTTCTTTGAGAGTCAGTGGTATGGGGCGTGTGAACAAGCGGTGATAGTGAACTTAGATTGGACAGAGGAGGATCCCTTGTGATTAGTAACGTTACAACAATTACTAGGTGATTCACCAATACATGACCCAAAATTACAAGCAAGACTGAATCCCTTAATTTTACAGCAGAGCAAAACATTAGCATATCAGGTATTTTTGAGAATCCCGGATATAGGCAAGCAAACACAATCTTTAGTATCTATAAAACAGGGACAGACAGAACCATTTATGCAATTTGTGGACAAATTCAAAGATGCAATTGACAAACAAGTAGAGAATGTCTTAGCAAAGGAGGCGTTGCTGCTTAAGATGGTGGTAGAGAATGCCAACCCAAACTGTGAATCTTGCAGACTTTACGTGGCACCCTGGGAAATCCTAACTTAGTGGAAATGATAGAGGCATGCTCACGCGATGGTTCTATCGAATATCAAGCCTCTGCAATGGCGGCAGCTTTTGCTACAATAAAGTTGCAGAACCACTATTGTTATCGGTGTGGAAGGTCTGGACATCTTAGAAGGGATTGCCCTTTAGAACATGCAGGGAGAGAAACACTACAAGGCATGTGTCCACGGTGCAGAAAAGGGAAACATCTTGCAAAGTACTGTAAGTCACAAATTGATAGAAACGGCAGGCTACTAAACATACCCCAGGGGGATCAGGGAAACTGGGGAAACAGTGCGAGCCGACAGCATGCTCTGACACAAATACCTGCTGATAATGCAGCAGGCAATGCCAGCAATGCAGATAACTCTGGGGAGGCAATCCTCAGCGGAAGAATGAGCGGTAACGCGGGAATGGATGTGGACACCGCAGAAACAGTAACTTTAACAACACAGGCGGTGGTTTGAATACCTTTGAAAGCTTTTGGCCCACTTCCAAATAATCTTAGTGTACTTTTGTTAGGACGTTCTAGCACGACTATTAGAGGAATATTTGTTTTACCGGGAGTAATTGATGCTGTCTTTATAGGCCAGATCTATGCAATGATGTGGACGCCGTCACCACCAGTAACTATTCCAGAAAACTCTTGTATCGCCCAATTAGTGCCCATAGAAAATAAGGTACCCATTGCATATGCACGGTGTCGGGGGCACGGAGGTTTTGGCTCGACAGGGGTACCACAGATTTTCTGGGCACGGCAGCTGACTGACCAGAGACCCATGCTGACATGCATGTTAACTAACTGACATGCGAACCCTATGACGGTAGAATTCAAGGGCATGATTGATACCAGGGCTGATGTTTCAGTAATATCCCAGAGTAAATGGCCCCAGACATGGCCCACAATTGAAACAGCATCAGGGTTTGCTGGTATTGGTGGAGTAGCCACATCACAACAGAGTCTACATGTCATACAAGTAACCGGACCAGAAGGACAGATATCATCAATCCGACCTTATATTGTTGCTGTAGCATTAAATCTGTGGGGAAGAGACATTTTAAGGCACTGGGGTGTTACAATTGGCACAAAAAACTCATAGGGGTCACTGTGCAAAGCACTGCAATCCCATTGACCTGGAAGACAGACAATCCCATCTGGGTGAATCAGTGGCCCCTGATGCAGGAAAAGTGCAGTGTGCTTCATGCTCTGGTCGCTGAGCAACTACAACAAGGACATATACGACCTAGTACCAGTCCATGGAATACCCCAGTGTTTGCAGTTAAAAAGAAATCAGGAAAGTGGCGTTTTTTAAATGACCTGTGACAAATTAATGCTGTCTTGGAAGATATGGGGGCACTACAGCCATGATTACCATCACCAACTATGATACCAAAACACTGGTCTATTATCATGATAGATCTGAAAGACTGCTTCTTTACAATTCCCTTGGCAGATGAGGATGGTCCGCATTTTGCATTCTCCATCCCCTCAATAATCAAGAACCCATGAAGCGTTACCATGGGACTGTACTGCCACAAGGAATGAAAAATAGTTCTACCATCTGTCAGACTTATGCAGCAAATGCGTTGTCAACAATTAGAAGAGAGTTTCCAGACTACCTGATTTATCATTACATGGATGACATTTTAATAGCGGGGCCTGCCCTGACTGAAGGGGATGAGATCATTGTTAAGACATGAACAACTTTACAGTTGCATGGCTTACAGATCACACCAGAGAAGGTACAACATACATGCCCCTGGGAATATTTGGGCTGGAAAATTTTAGAAGGGAATATCCAGCCACAAAGGATTACACTTTCACTGGATGTTCACACTTTAAAAAACGTGCAGAAGCTGTTAGGGACAATTAACTGGGTAAGATCATTGTTAGGAATTACTAATGAGCAGCTATAGTATATAGTATATAGTATAGTATATAGTATATAGTATATAGTATATAGTATATAGTATATAGTATAAATCAGTTCGAGCTTTTGAGGGGTGGTCGAGACTTAAATGAACGATGTGTTCTAACACCTGAAGCACGCAATGCTATTAATCAGATTGAATTGGCACTTCAACAGCAACAAGCTCAGCGTAGAACTGAAGGTTTGGGACTTATAATTTTCTTTTAACAGGGTTGGGACAACCGAAAGGTCTTACAGCTCAATGGGATCCTGAGCAGAAAGATCCACTTGTAATTTTAGAGTGGATATTTTTACCGCACCAACCAACAAAGACTTTAGTAACTCAGACTGAGATGTTTGCTATGTTAATAATGAAGGCACATACTTGAGTTGTGCAGTTACAGGACCAAGAGCCAATTGAAATCTGAATTCCAACGACTCGAACACATTTTGAATGGTGTATGGCTAATAGTACTGAGTTACAAAATGCATTTCTAGATTATACGGGACAGGTATTTTTTCATTTTCCAGCACATAAACTGCTAAGAATGTGTAAAGAGGTCTCATTACAGGAACTACCCAGATGTTCAGCTACACCATTAGATGGCCTCACGGTATTTACAGATGGCTCCGGCAGAACTGGCAAGGCAGCCGCGGTATGGTATGCTGATGGGGAATGGCACTCTCATGTTCAAACAGTGCATGGGTCACCGCAGATTGTGGAACTGACAGCAGTCATATATGTATTTGAAACATGATCAGAAATATTTAACCTTAAAACTGACTCACAATATGTTGCCAGAGTGCTTAGTTGTACTGAAAATGCATGGCTCAAAGAACTGAAAAATGAACACTTATTTTTGTTATTTAAGAGATTGCTGTTTCTAGTAAACACTCGTTGTCATGATTTTTATGCTATGCATATATGATCGCATACACAATTACCTGGATTTTGGGTGGAAGGTAACAGGCGAGCAGATCATTTAACAATGCCCACCTGGGTACCTCCGGTTCCCGATGTTCCACAGCAAGCAGTTATGTCCCATGCCTTTTATCACCAGTCAGCCAGAGCCCTGAAAAGGCAATTCCAAATTTCGTGGTCTAAAGCTTGCCAAATTGTTCAATCTTGTTCTGATTGTCAACCTTTTGCAAATACCTTACCCAGCGGAGTAAACCCTCCTTTCTTGTCTGCCTTACAGCTATGGCAAATGGATGTGACTCACATTCCTTAATTTGGGAGACAGAAATACGTACATGTTACAGTAGATATGTTTTCTCATGCCATTTGGGCAACGGCTTTAACTAGCGAATCATCAAAGGATGTGATCACAGATCTATTAGAATCGTTTGCTGTTCTCAGTGTTCCTAAACAAGTCAAACCAGATAATGATTTGGCTTACACCAGCCAAAATGTGCAGTCCTTCTTTGCTCAGTGGGGGGTACAACATGTTTTTGGCATTGCGAACTTCCCCCAAGGCCAAGCTATTATTGAGCGAACACATGCAACCCTAAAAGAGCATGCTAGAAAAACTAAAAGGGGGGATGTTGGGAGAACCCCCCCCAATGATGATTACATAAAGCAGTATATATTCTGAACTATTTGAACTGCAGGCCTCAGCTCCAGACAGGACCCACAGCAAGGAGCTCCTACTCTCTTATCTACTCCTTATTTATATGTTGTGTTATGTTAAAGGAAGATATGGAATACTTCCGTGGATCCTGACCTCCGTTGTTAAGGAAGACCTGTAAACACCGTTTTTTAAGGATGAAGATCTGAAAAATCCAAAAGTCAATCCACCACAGATGTGAAAAAACAGGATTTCGGTATTCATGTTGCTGCTAAGAAAATAAGCAAGTTTAACAAGTGATATTTTGCATTACTTGACTGATTCTTTTGTAACATTCTTTATCAATTAGGAATGTTCTTGCTAGAAATCATTATATGTACTATAATGGTGTAATATACATTAATAGGTATGGGATGTTATGTCTAGCTCACTCCAGACAATGCCTTGTGACTCCTATTTAGATTATCATTCACTTTTTTCCCTCTGTTTTTGAATATATTGCATTAAGAGCTTCAGGTGTTGTGGTTCAGAATTCACAGAAATTCTTGATATGATACTACAGTATGTGACAACGCTTATACTGTAACAACTTACTGTAAGCCATCTACATTATATGTAAATAATGTATACATAAATACATATATTTAGTGTGATTTTGTTTTTTCTATAGTTTTTTTCTTTGAAAAGGGGGAAGCTTTGGGAAAGGGGCTTAAACTGAGCGTTAGAGAGCTTGGGAAAGCTAGCTCAAACCAGCTCAACATCTTCTGTAAACTTGTAGTCTTCTGAAATTTACAAAAGATTAGCAAAATATGTATAACAATGTTATGAAATTTCTAAACTTAGAAAATTTAAGTCCTGTTTAAGAGTAAGAAAACTACTGTGAAACAAAGGATAACAATGCACCAGTATTTTGCACTGATGTGATCTAATTAACTTATTCAAATTGTCTAAACAAGGTTGAAAACTTGCTCATTATAAAATACATGAAAATTTCAAAGCATACAAATTATCTTAAATTCTAGCACCCAAGATACTCAAATATACTTTCACAATTCACAATATGAACATACTTAGAAATCAAGTATTTTCAAGATGTGAGGAAACAATATTATCATCAGTCAAGAAATCAGAAAGAACAACTGAAAAAGACTTTTGCAAGTTTGGGTTTGTAAAGGTCACTGCAGAATTTAGTCAAGGAATGCTAACCTATAAATATGATCCACAAAAATTCATTCAGCAATATTTGAAAGTGTTAAAGAATCATAAGAACAGTGCCAGTGCTCAGGATTTTGTTTGCTCCTTTTTTTTTTTTTTTTGATAAATATTAACCATAGAGAATGGATTTCTGAAAGTAAAAAAATGCATATTTTACAAAGCATCTCCTCGGGAAAAGTGTGGGTCAATACAGTATATTCTGATCTTCAGTTCTAGAAAATACCACAGTTTTTTTGCTTTTAAATATAAAGAACAAGCTGTCTATTAAGAATAATTGCCTTCAACAAAATTGTGAATTTGATTGCTAGAAACATTGACCTTTTATTAAAATAAAAGTAGTAGACTAAATGCAAATATCATCATTAGCTATTGAAGTTCCTCTCAAATGTTTTCTTTTACCATTTTCAAAGAAAACAGATTTAAAACATGAGCGTACTTGCAAAACATGTCTTCAAAATTTCTACAAATAGTCTTACAAGGATGAGATAACTGAGAAATGCAAGGACTAATGATTTAACTTTAATGCCAGCAAGAAAACAGTGAAAGTTCATCAGCGAAGGACTGTAGAATAGCCACTAGAGATCACATATAGATTGTAGAATAATGAATTTAGGATTTTGGGGTACACATGTGGTAAAAGACCAAGAAAGTATGATTAGTAATGAATATGCATGACTTTCCCAGGAATTCTATCAATATTTATCTATCTGTAGTGTATAAAGTTGTGGGGTCTATGTTGGGGGACTTTACATTTGAGTTTGGAGTGTCTGTCCCCCCGAGTGTCCAGAATTTGTGCAAGCTCTGAATAAACAATGCCTCTCTCAGTGATGTAGAGATTGGTTTACTGCATGCCGGGCAACGGATCTGCATTTCGGACAACATTGTTAACTGAGTGGAGTTGCCCTATTCTTCTGTTTGCTATTGGAATTAAAAATGTAATGAGAAATTTTGTGTCAGAATGACTTATGACTATTGTATCCAATACAATTTTGCCATTTGAGAAGATTGATTGCGGGGAGTGTAAAATAACAGGTTTTAAGTATCCATACTATTAAATGAAACTTACTGTTCGTTAACTACCTAGCAAATGGAGAGAAAGAGGAAACAGAGGAAGGTCACGGGTGGAAAAAAATTGTCTTGTGAACACATTTTCATCAATGACTTAGGTGCAAAGAGAGGCTCAACAGTGATGAGGTATTGTTAATACAAAGGATCTGACTCTCAAATCATGACTCAAAGAACAACTACAACCTTGAGGACTGTGGTAAGAGAAACGGGATGATATTTAATAGCATACAGGGAATAATAACTAAAGTTTCTCTTATATGTTAGGGATTTGTTATTTGGGGAAGATAGGAAGATCTGGAAGAGCTATTTGCTCACAGGATGACTATAAAATTGCCGACATATTGCAGCCATGTAAACGTGAAAGTGGCTCTGCAATGTATTAGCTGAAATAAATCCAAGAGAGATTAAAAAGTACTAGCACCACTTTACAAGGTTCAGTTAACTGCCTGAAATGCTAGATTCTAGCTAATAGAGTTAATTTCATTGAAAGAAAAAGAGAGCATCTGCAGGAAAAAAAGCCTCCCCATTTCCATCTTCATGACACTAATATAAACAACAGTAGATTAGTTAGGCCGGAAAAATAAAAATTGAAAGAAATATGATTAATATGTCCCTGTTCTATATCCCCCAAATCAGTTCATTTAACAAAAAGCTATCTGATAATTTTTACTTAAATACCATAATCAGTACCCTTCTAACACTTAAATGTTCCTGTGCAGCAGAAATTACAAAGGAGAGGAGTCTAAGAACCTGATCTCATATTAGGTTTTGTGGAAAAAGCAATAGAAAAAAGAGTGGAATCAGATTGTTTTCTTTTTGTTAAGAGACTTCCACAGTGAATCAGCTAACAGTGCCGTATCCATGCATGGTGGGTAGATATGGAAAACAGTACTTTTCAGGATTCATTTTGGGGAATGGGAGATTATATTCTCAGTCAAATATTACATCCTTGTCTCAACAGCAACTCATAAAACTATCCCCGCAGAAACATTTAGGTTGGAAAAGACCTTTAAGACAATCAAGTCCAATTGTAAACCTAATACTGCCAAGTCCACCACTAAACCTTGTCCCTAAGCACCACATCTACCTCAACCACTTCCCTGGGGAACTTGTTCCAATGCTTGACAACCTTTTTGGTGAAGTAATTTTTCATAATAGCCAGTGTAAAGCTCCTCTGGTGCAACTCAATGCCATTTTCTTTTGTCCTATCACACATCCCAACACTGAGCCCTGTGGAACACCGCTTGTGCATTGTGTGGCTGCCAACTGGATTTAACGCCATTCACAACAACTCTTTGGGCCCAGGCATTCAGCCATTTATTTTTTTTTTACCCATGTAAAAGATTTCATGTTTGTTCGTTTGTTAATTTTACTATTGCTTCATCAATACTATTTTTAGCATAAATACAGAAGTTATTTCCTTGAAAAAATCATTCCAACAGGACTCACTCATACGCAAGCGAGCGCTCAGAGACTGGGGTTATATCATTACTTATTATAAATGTAATCTTAAAAAAAAAACTTAAGAAGGAATTTCAGGGCTTTTATTAATGATTCATCCCCTGTGGTATGTAACCTCCCCAATATACTCCTTTAGTGACCTATATCTGGTTAGCAGTTTTTACAAAATGCAGTAGGTAGTAACTCTACCCTGCTATGAATGTTCATAATTGCCAAACCTTAGAGTTCAGAAAGGGCCTCCAGCCTTTACTGGAAATCTGACTTAAGCTAGTTGTCAAAACCTCAGAAGTAGCATTTGTTCCCCTAGGAAAATCTAATTCACACATAGTAAGAACAGGCCCATTTGTAAAGTAAAAGTTACCTCACTCAAGTCCATTTCTTCACTTGCTACTTCACTAAAAGAAGAAAAATCATGATAATTACTTTGAAGTACCAGAGAAGATTTAAAATTCTGTTTAAAAAAAAAAGCAAAACAGTTTTTAACTAAAAAATTTGTTTTTGTTAGCTACTTGAAATTTTAGTCAACCTAGTTGTTTATATCATACTCACGTTCATACTAACAGTATCAGTTAATAATATTTTCTATCATTTGACTGTCATAACCCTTTCTAACTGTAAATGTTTAAAAACACAGGATAAAACCACAGACTGTCACACAATTGATACATTCTAACCATCCAGACAAAACACTAATGTATACAGTCTCTTGAAAGATGAAGAATTACAACAACAACTACTATTAGTATTTAAAGTTTAAACCAAACAGTTTTCGTTCAAGAAAGAGTATTAATGGGCAAGTAGATAGAAGACTATGGGATAGACCTGAAAATCAATCTGGAATAACAAATAGGCAGTCAATTGCTATGACACAGTATAAGTGTAATATCTTACAAAAGTAAACAAAAAACCTAAACAACAGTATAAAAACACTGTCAGACAAAATACACAACAAATGAATACACCATTAAGTTTTTTGACTACTGTTTGCATCACACTGCAAGTAAAAAAACAATCATAACTCCCTGTTGAGATAGAAAGTTTTGATCTCATATGAAACAATTCCTAGCATTTAATTGCAAATAATATATATTTAGGAAAGTCTTCTTTCTGAAGGTATGTTCAATGTGCGCTATACTGATAACTAATCTTAACATCAGAATTTTCATGTTATACAGCTACATCTTAGTGTATTAAAAAAGGAATCTATTCAATTATACTGACATATCCACTGTCAATTGTCACAAACTAATAATAAAGATCCTTGAAGATTTGTTCCATCTCACAATTTAAAAAATAAAGCTATGTTAGAGAAACAAAGCAAATAATATTAAAGGAGTCCCCAAAGTCAAGGCTTTGAAGTGCACTCTAAGCCATCAATAAGTAATTAAGGTCATCAAAGAAACCATAAATTTGTTTGAACCAATGATATTAATTTAATTAAAAAAAAAATCCAGAAAACTCTATTAAGAAATACTTCCACAGAGTAAAATTAAATAGCAAAAACCTCAAACATTTTAAAGTATTAAAGAAAATATTTTGAATACATCCAGGTCTGTAATTCTGATGTCAGTACTGAACAAGTAGAAGCTATAGTAAGAAGTAAAATGACCTATTTGGTATTTGCAGCATGGCTATAAGAAGAGCTACACATGATTGTGGATGATGTCTCCAATATATATATGGACTTGCACAGAATCTCTAACCACAGGTTTGTAAGGAAACTAAGTAGCCCTGGGGTGATGGGGAAGGTCCACGCATGAAGAAATAAATGGTTAAAAAATAGAAAACAAAAATTAGGAGCAAATAATCACTTCTTGCAATGGAGGAAGATCATTAGTGTATATCCACAGTAGTCTGTGCTAGGGCTTGAGTTGTTCGCTGAACTCAGTAACAAAGCAGGCAAACAGCCAGGTCATTGAGTTTTTTTGATAATACTTAGGATAGCAAAGACAAGATCAGACTGAAGAACTGCTGAAGGACCTGAATGATGAGACAAAGTGATAAATGAAATTTGAAGTAGACAAAAGTAAAGCTACACATATAGGGAAAAGGAATCCCACAGGACAAGGAGCTCTGAGCTGGCCATCACTGATCACAAGCAAATTCTTGGAGTTAATATGTTTTTATGGAATTTTCTCAGCTTAATTGTGATCAGTGACAGAACAAGAGGACACTCAAGCTTCGTCAGGGGAGGTTTAGGCTCCTCATATTAGGAAGACATTTTTCACTGAAAGGGTGATTCGCCAATGGAATGCGCTGCCCAGGGAGGTGGTGGAGTCATAGTCCCTGGAGGTGTTTAAAAACAGATTGGATGAGGCGCTTAGTGCCATGGTTTAAATGATGAGTGGGTGCTAGTGTTGGGTCATAGGTTGGACTAGATGATCTCAGAGGTCTTTTCCAACCTTGTGATACTGTGATAGTGTAATATTAGAGCAACTGAGTCACAGTCATCTCAGTCACAAAAGAATGACTGCATATTCTTATCTATGGGAAAAGCTTAAGCCACCTTTTACCTCTCTTTTGCAACAAAATATCATGAAACAGTTACAGGTCAACTGATGCACAGATTTCTACCAGAACAGAAAAGTAGGTTTTGCTACGATTAGAGAACATTCTTCTGTGCATTTTGTTAAAGCCTTGTGTTTCAAAAGCAGGAATAGAAAGTCACCAAGCTGCAAATTAAAGGTGAAAAAAAAAGAATTAACCACTACTTATGTTACATATATTTACTTTGTACTTTTTGCTTTGGATTTTTTGTTTCTTCTTCTGGTTTGTCCTTCAGTTTTCTATTTGGTCTTGGAACAAAGGTCAAATGGATTAAACAAAGCCTATAAAAAATTAATGTTTAAGAGACATCTTTGATAAGCATTTTGTTATATTTAAAAGATGCAACATTTTAAAACAATATATAAAAACATATGCCAGATTTTCATGCTAGAACACAGTTGTCAACACTGCAAATAAAAGAATTTTAAAATTTAAAATTTCAAACCAAATCATACTCACCTCACTAATATTTATTTTGTGTGGACTGAGAGGTGTCTCTTCCTTGTCAACTTCTACCTCAGTTAGTCATAATATTATATATTGTATCCCCTGTAACCTGTAAAATTTATAAAAAAGGTTTGAAAGTCCTTGTCTATAATTTTTGTTCATTGTTCTGCAAATGCAAGGATGCAAGGCAATTATTATGTAAAGAAATGCTGAAAGCATAGAAGACTTTTAAAAGACAGTAAGTCCAACACAAGTCTGGGGCTTTTTTAATTTAACAGCAAAAAGCGAACAAACACAGACAGTTAAACCTGCAGTTTTGAGAGTGTATGCAGGGGAAGATGTGAAATTCTTACTGTGAGCTGTGAAACAGGAAAATCAAAGACAATGAAAAAAATAAAACAACTATTTTTTTATTTCAAGTAAACCATGATAGTGGTAAATGAATCTTATTTTTTTAATTTTCCTGTTTCTTCTTGGGCAATTAGAATTCACAAACAGAATTTTATAAAATGTTATTGGTATTAGATGAACTAATTAATAAGAATGAGCGATAACAATTTTAGTAAGAGATTATTTAAAGGATGTGCAACAAGAAAATATTTCAGGATAACATCAGCAAATAGATAATGTTGGGAACAACCCATAGAAGCATTTCCACCAGACATAGGAAAAAAAGGGAACAAAGGCAGCTAAGAAAGCAGCGAAATAAATTTCAAATGTATGTAACAGAAAACAATGATCAAGTAGCCTTTGATTACAGAGAAACTCATACTAGCTTCTGTCAAACTCTAAGACTCTATTCCATGTAGGTGACCCTTCCAAAGATTGTGTGTTTGTTATGTTCATCTGCATGACCCAAGGTAAAGAAAAATTGACTCCCATTATCATGGGGCCCAGCATTTGCTATAGCAGCAAATCCTCTTCAATTAAATTGCAGTTATTAGCGGAACTCATCCTGGCAAAGATGAAACAGAAAAGAATACAATTTAGAACATAACTTTATTTTTTCCCCCACTTCTTTAGCTACTGTGTATTTACATCAACATGACCACACAGAAAATATGGTATTAATTTTCTTCTAAATTCAGACAGTAATAAAACCAAAGTATTTTGTAACTTAATGCCATGATTGTATTTAAAAGCTTCTGTTTTCAACAGAACAGTTTATTTCTAGTCAATCTGTTTTGTTATCTTAGTGCATATAATAATGCAAACAAGTGAATAATCTTCTTTCAAAAATTAAACCTATAGACACATAACCAACAAATAATGAAAGAAGAAACTTAAACTAGCAAATTACGTTTCTTTCTATTATTTATAGAAAAACTCTTAGCTTTCTCTTTTTCCAACTGTTGCCTAATAATCAATTGTTAATCCTTGTTTTTCTTGGAATTAGTTCTTCCTCCAATACTAAAAAAACCCAAAGCATTTTTCAAAGTAACTGCATTGCATGTTTTTCTTGTAAAACTATCATACCTATTAACCGCTTGTAGGTTGTGAAAAGACTTTGTCATGGTAACCCAGGATGGTTCACCTCCCCCATCCAAGTATGTGTAGTCCCAAGCACATTTCATCTTGTTGTCACAGTAACCCAGGATCGGTTAACCCCATTAGAACATACCCTTGCACAGGTGCCAAGTCGCAGTCAGCTGCAGATCTCTGAATTTGGACAACAGCATCTGCACTACATCAGCGAGTTTACTAAAGAGCAAAACAAGACATTGCATATGTATGATATTTTAAACATCACAAGTTTTATTTTCCTCCCCTGTGGTGTTTTCCCTTGAGTTTCATCCCTGAGCAGGGATCTGCTGAGTCAGGTCCCCATTTTGACTAGCGTCAGCATCCCAGGGACTCCCACTGTGGTAATGCTGTTTTCAGTGAAGCCAAAGCTTTCACCTGGTGAGTGTCATGCCTCATCCCTGAGGGATCTACATAGGCTTTTCATGCATAACACTGCTGTATTTAGGGAAAAATCCTAATTCATGTAAAATAACTAGATGCTCAATAATAAATTGCAGTAGTACAGTACTGCACAAATCTGTGATAAAAGATCAAGGCTCAGACTGTAAACAGTCCAACAATTTCAATTTATTAAGTGAATAAAGGCATGCAAACAGTGCTGGGTGCACTGGGAGTCTGCGCTCCACCAACACACACACCATACAATTCTTCTATTCGGTTTATATTTACTATACTAATACGTAATCCTGGCTATTTCCGAGAAAAGGTTGGTTTATGTAGATGGATTCCTAGAATAGGTATATTTTATATGACGCATGGTCTCTTCATCACTTGGGGTCTTATCTGCAGTCCTCCTCAGCTTGTCCTCCAGATAAACTTGGGTTCTGTCCATGCGCTCTTGATATCTTCTTGTGCAGCACTATGCGGTTATCAGCAAAACTGGGTTGAACTAGTTTATCAAGAAATATACCCAGTGTCTTTCACAGTTGCTTAAGCTTACGGTTATAAAAAAAAGGTTATATTTCATCATCTTGCTTCAATATTGTCCCATATTTACACAAATGAGATGTACACATCTCACAAATGCATACAAAGATTTTCCGGACCATGTGTAAAGACTGACTCTACTTGTATTGTCATCTTAAACATTGACTGATTCTACTTGTATTGTCTTAAACATCTTCTGATTCTACTTGCATTGTTGTCTTTAACATCTTCTTAAGTGCTATGGCTCCTGATGGGCTGACTGTGCTGCTGCAGAGGAGGGGGAGGAGGTGCAGCAGCAGGTGCTGCCCCCCCAAACCTGACTGCGCATGTAGACCCAATGTGTTCAGGCAGAGGTTATTCTGGCAAGGATTTGTTGAACTTCCAGTGATCCTGGAGCCCCCAGCCTCAATTCCAGAACCTTCCCAAAGAAGCTTCTACACATGCTCCAATTTGAGAACTTTTGCAGCAAGACCACCCCTCGTATGCTAATGGGACATGGACTTGCCCTATAAATAGAAGTCTGCCAAGAAGACAGGTGTGTGCATCCGCCATCCCATGAAACCCACCTGAAGATGTGCTGCAGAAGAACTACAGGACCATGTGCTCCTGAAGACCACATTTTCCAGAGGCCCATGGAGTGGTGACTATTTTTCTCTTCCCACCCCCCACCCTCCACTACTCTTATTCCTCACCCTCTCTTCTTTTTCTTCTCTTTTCCATGGGACTACAGTGTATCCGATCAGTTCAATTATGTTGCTTTGTCTAGCTACCTTGAGGGTATCAGATTGTGATCTGAACAGATTGGATTCTGGTTTTGCAACTTTTGGGAAGTTGCAACTCAGAGTGCACCTGAGTATTTGATTTGATATTTTGGCTGTGCTCAAAATAAACACTGTTTTGAATTTATCCTGGGAGATTTGCCAGTCTCCATTTTGCTGCGCAGACACCAGAAGACCCTTCCATCCTTCCCTCTCTGACTGTGCAGGTCAGGGGGACCTGGTGGCAGGAGCAGGACCTGACAGCATGAGAAGACAGAATAGGACTACTTTCAATGCACAGTGAAAGTGGTGAGTAATATATTAATGCCATGTTAGTATCACAATTTCAAACACTGTGATATTGAGATACCACTAATTTTAAGCGATGATGCTGCTACAGTATCAGTAATATTTGGGTTTTTTCTCTGCTGAGGTACCAATCCCTTCTGCAAACTTCACTTTTGTGTTACATGCATGAGTCTCCCTTATTGTAAAAAAAAAGTCATCCTTTTATCTAGTCTGAATCTGTCCTCTTTTATTTTAAAACCATTGCCCCTTGTCCTATAGCTACAGGCCTGTTCCCATCCTTCTTTTAAGTCCCCTTTAAGTACTGAAAGGCCACAATAAAGTCTCCCTGAAGCCTTCTCTTCTCCAGGCTGAACAACTGCAATTGTCTCAACTTTTCTTCTTAAGAGAGGTTTTCCAATTCTCTGATAATTTTTATGGCTCTCCTCTGGACCTACTCTAACAGGTCCATGTCCTTCCTGTGCTGAGGGCTCCAGAGTTGGACACAGGACTCCAGGTGGGGTCTCACCAGAACAGAGCAGAGGGGCAGAATCACCTCTCTCAATCTGCTGGCCACGCTTCTTTTGATGCAGCTCAGGAGATGGTTGGCCTTCTGGTCTGCAAGTGCACATTGCTGACTCATATTCAGCTTTTCAGCCACAAATACCTCCAAGTCCTTCTCCACAGGTCTGCTCTCAGTCTCTTCAGCCCCCAGCCTGTATTGATACCAGGGGTTTCCCCAACCCAGGTGCAGGACCTTGCACATGGCCCATGTCCAGGTCCCTCTGAATGGCATTTTGTCCCTCAGGCCTGTCAACCACACCACTCAGTTTGGTGTTCTCTGCAATGATGCAAGAAGTAGTTACTATCACAAAAGTGGAATATTCTGGTTTAAACTAAATTAGAATCAGTTTTCTAACTTCGGCTCAGTTTTATTTAAGTAAATATATTTTTTGAAAGTTACAGACAGGCAGCATGCTTTTCAGACAACTTATTTTTAAACGGGGGGGGGCATTTCAGACACTGTTCTCTTGAGAAATCATAACACCTTGTGTTAAGTGTATGTACTGTATATGTGCTGAACAGATCTGTCTTCTTCTGTAATCATTTCTGTTTATTTATAGTCTCTCTCTGTCTAAAGAATGTAAGGTCAGACAGAGAACTGGTACCAATTAGTGGAGATTTGGCTGTTGTGAAGTTCACAATAACATTAAAATTAGTCCTTGGAAGTAATAGATCATGCATGAGATTTCTGGGAAATGTTATACATATGCATGTAAGTGGGAAATATATTCTGCAACCAGTTCTTGTCTCATTACGCATGACTGATGGAATTATTCCTCCATGTGTGCAGCGCTGCAATAAAGGATGCTTTCTTTCTAAAACTCCAAAACAAATCTTAGAGAGTTTATTTACTGGCATTTTCAGTATCAGCAAACTTGCTGAGAGTGCACTTGATCCTACTGTCTATGTCATTGACAAAGATATTAAATGGCACTGGCCTCAATACAGACCCCTGAGGGGCACCGTTCATCCCTGATCTCCATGCGGACATCGAGCCATTGACCACTACCCTCTGGATGTGACCATTCAGCCAATTCCTCATCCACCACAGTCCACCCATCATATCCATATCTCTCCAATTTAGAGAGAAGGATGTTGGGGGAGACTATGTCAGAAGCCTTACAGAAGTCCAGTTAGATGACATCTGTAGCTCTTCCCTTGTCTACTCATGTAGTCACTCCATCATAGAAGGCCACTAGGTTGGTCAGGCAGGACTTGCCTTTGGTGAAGCCATGCTGGCTGTATTGAATCACCTCCCTGTCCTCCATGTGCCTTAGCATAGCTTCCAGGTAGATCTGTCCCATAATCTTCCCAGGCACAGAGGTGAGGATGGCAGGTCAGTAGTTCCCAGGGTCCTCCTTTCCACCCTTTTTAAAAATGAGTGCAAAGTTTCCTTGTGAAACTCATGCTAGCAAGCTTAGACATCACAATATCAGAACAGCTAGATTTAAGAACTCTTAAGTCAAAAAGTCATATTAAAAAATGCTGAAGCAACATGTGAAAGCAATTATCATATATGAATAATGCTGCATTTCTAATACAAGGTTTGCTTTCTTGCAGCCTAACACAGCAGGAAGAATAACTAATATAGAATAACTAAAAATTAATGCATAAGATATACAGGTATGTACCTTGAAGGGAGCTCTATAAATTGAATCTTCTCCTAATCCAGTACCAGGGGGATCATCTCCCTGAACTATAAAGCCAGGCACTCTGAAATATTGTGTTATTGTAATACTCTCTGAAAAAAAGGAAAATATATTAAATACATTTAAACCATCTCAAAAAAAAACCCTTCCATATAGATTATGCAGAGTTATTTGGAGTTCCAGCAAACAAGTACTGTAACTAGATTCTGTCATTTCCATTGGGTTCCCTCTTTTTCCCCTGTCTTGCTCAGTGTGAGTGTCATCTACAAAGTATTTCTCATGCCATTTATGAAAAAAATCGTGGTGTCATTTCTGTTGCAAAAGGTACTGGACATCACTGACAAGATGATATTGATCAGTTATTTTCTTTTCAGCTTCTCAGTATTATCACTGGAATGATACTACCAATAAACACCAGTTCAAAAGAAGAGCTAAAACTACTATGCTCTATCCCAGGCAACATCTCACATACATAATTATCTGTATAAGCATTTTCACTTATCAGCATGGAACACGGTGGGCATCCCTACACTGTACCCAAATGGATGATTTTCACTGAATGAAATATATAATACATCTTGTTCCCTAAGTTATATTCTTTAATTGATAGATGCACGCACACAGACATAACAGGTAAGGGTTTTGAATTCATAAGGAGGAAAAAAAAAGGAATAAAAATTTAACTTTACTTGACATATTTCCAGTTTATTTTTTTTAGTAATAAAAAATCTGAAGCATGCTGCAAGACAAAGCAAATGCTGAAAATGATGCAGCATAACTAGACAGGTCCATGAATGGTTATACTCTAGGGTACTCACAAAAGAAATACTCAAATTTATCATACAAAGTGAAGGATTGTACACAGCAGTCAGACAAATTCAGAAAATAAATAAAGCCCTGTTCTTCAATACTGAGAGCAACTCTAAAGATTTACCAATGGCTAGGAAGTTAATTTTACATTGCAAAAAATCTCCACATTAAATATAAGAATGTGGAACAGGCTTGATCTGTGCTGGAAGCACAAATCCCAGACTGCTATTTTTCCTGAACAGAGAACGGCTAAAAGAACTCTTAACTGTCCTATTAATGCATAAATGGGATAATAGCAGCAGCTAGAAAACATGCAGAAGTACTAGGTCCTTCACAAATTCTTGGTACAGTTTTCCCAATAGGGAATTTCTCATTCTGGTAGTCAATGCTTCAGAGAAGAACATTTCAGAGCTTCAGTAAACAAAAAAGTACAGCAAGTGAAATATTAGAAGCACTTATGAAAGAATGAAAAGGTAAAAATAACAACGACAGGAAAATGAGGTTTTTGGAGGATGTCCAAGTATTGCATCTTTGCCATTTCATACATTCATTAAAGGAAAAGTTAAACTTTGTAGAGACTTTCCAAAAAATAAGCCTTCCCAAGCTTCTGACATACAGTTTTTCAGTAAAAACTATGCTGTCTACTCCATTTGAGAAAATTAATTGAATTTTTTTCCATTGGGTTCCTTAATAATCCTGAAAAACATTCTCTTTCTGGGTGCTCATTAATATTTTCTGAATACAAATAAATTAGTTAAAAAATAAAATTAAAACAAAATTATTAACTCTATTTTTTAAAAAGACACAAAGATATCAATATTGCACATGAAATAATTTCAGCAACCCCAGTCCATTCAGTCATTACCTTCTGTACAAAGCTGGATGAAATTTCAACATCGTTTTGGTGCTTCTTTTGACCATAATTTGATATTGATATCTCATGATGTTTTTCTCAGCAAAACCTATAAAAATATAAATACACCATTAGTTTTATTACAACTGAGTCACTGATCAAAGAATATCATTACTGAGTTAAAAAAAAATTCTGAATTTATGACATTAGTGACACCAGTAGATACTCAAATATATCAAGTAACTATTGTTAGTCCAACATTGTATTTCCTGAATTGTTAAATATGAGACTTCAAGGCAAATGACCTCATACATGATATAAACTTAAATACTCTATCAGTTCTTCTACAATAAAAATCCACGAAATAAGGATAATTATGCCTTAAATTTCTAAAGGCATATATCTCTCTTACAAAACAAGTAATATCATTAAATTCAGCGAGAACATTGGCAATTGCCTATGATATTGTTAATTATTTCAGTATATTCTAGGGCCATCAGATAGGCAGGAGACTTACACAAGATGAGTCCCAGTTAATGATTATCTCTAGTAATTTCTGCGGTATGGAAATGTACTTTTGATTAAAGATTGTTCAGCTGTATGGTTCTGTTTTCTATAGATACTATACTAGGCTTCTGGAAATAATAGTGCAATTTATTAGTATGGCATTTGAATGGGGAACTAGGAACTTAAGTCAATTAAAATGTTCCAAGCCATCAGTCTAGAGATACTGCCAATAACTGGGAGGAGAGAATGGGAGAAGAGGATGGGAGGAGAGGATGGGAATTCAGTTGTGACTTTCATTGTGAATAGGCTCAGCTGATTAAAAATAAGACTGATCTGGTTTTGAGAGGTGGGTCTCTGGGGCTTCTTTTCTTCTGAGTCATGTCCTACTATGTCTATTTAACTTAACTGTGAGCTCAGATGGAAAATCACACACTTTCTATACCTAAAATTTGCACTATTCTGGTCTTCCTTCCCTCATAGCATCTATTGACTTTTCTGCTATTCTCTTCACTTTATTCCTCATTTGCTTTCTCGCACCAATTAATTCTTTATATTTGGTGTCATGTTGCCTGGATTCAGAATCATTTAACAATTTGTTCAGCTAGTTTGGGGTATTTTTATTATTATTTTTAGTAGTAGTAGTACTGTTAATTATTTTCTATCTGTCCTTTTGTTATTTTTAAGGAGTGATTATATTTTTAATTGCCTTTTTAAGACAGTTCTTGTAATTAAAATATAAATTACTTCAGCGTTTCTAGTAACAGTATATACTAGTCAAATTTGTTCTGATAGATTACTGCACAGAAAAGTGACCTTAGAAGTACACTGTTTTGCTTTTCTTTAAGTTTTTTTAAGAGATCTTAATGTTCTTAGTATTCTGAGGAGTGATCTGTGTATTGACATTATCAAGACAGATTTGAAAATAACTTGAGAGTTCTGATTAGTAATATGAAGTTACAGTGTTTTCTATTTCCTTTTTATTGCATTATGCTCTGATCATATAAGCATTTCTGTGACTACTCTCCCGAAGAATGGAGACATTTCTTAGTGAAGATTTTAATTTGTTAATTACCGATTCTTATTTTTTAGAACAGTGGAGGAGTGGACAGTGTTTTGTAGTGAGTTGCATTGAACTTTTAACGCAACGATTTAAGTAATTTTTTATGAGTGTGAAAAAAGCTTGCTTTGTTCTTTCAGTGTAGGCTTTGCCACCAACAAATTTTGTCAACAAAGTGTTTTGTGCATCTGTCTTTCCAAAGGAACATAAGATATCAATTTTGATTTAGTGCTTCATTTGTAGGTGCAGTATTGGAAGTTTGCTAGAAGAGAAAGAAACTTGTAGTCAAATCACAAAGCCTTTAAGCTCTATCTTCAACATGTAGGTATTTTGATACGAAGATGATGAATTTGTTTCAATTGCTACTTAAATTCCTGCATTTTTAGATTAGTTTCTCCCAAACCATAGCTTCAATTTATTTTATTTCTCTTTATTATTCAAATAGGAATATTCAGCAGCAAGCTTTCTAACCCTGATCATGATTATTGAGATGTTACTTACAAAACTAAAAATACTAGAAAAGTAGTACCTTATTCAATTTTATTTACTGGTTATTAAAGATAAATTGTATCGCTATTTGTCAGAGAGAGAACAGGCAGATTAATTAGTTAGCAGATACTTGGATTCATTTGAATTTGGTTGAATTTGGACTCCAAAGAGGTTGTTGCCCTAAATAAGAAGGGGAGGGTGTTCCACCATAGTATGTTTTGAATGAATTACACATACCCTCTGTCATGTTTTGTTCTGTTGCTCTCACGCTCCAGAGTCTGCATTCAGTTCCTACTAAAGATGCTATTTAGGAAGGGGAGGGGATAGAGAGAACCTGGTATTTTGATGGTGCACTTCAAAATAAATGTGCATTCTGCTTGTCAGGAGTCCTGAACTGGTATTGCAACAGTCCTTTCTGGCTTGTTCCCACTTATTATGTACTCATGAATATAAGGGGTTTTCTTTGGCCCTAAACTGAACGAAGATCTGCAGGAAAAACAGCTGTTTCCTTGATCTTGTAATATATCTGTGTCTTAGTTTAAAGGAAAACTAAGATATCTGTTGGGGTTATATCTCCCACAAGAAAATCACCACAGCCCTTTGCAATTAATAGACTTTAATCAAAAGGAGAAGATGAAATTGTATAGGAAAAGATAACAGTTCTCAAAAGCAAAAAATATATATGCAACCAAACACAGAACCAAACAGACAGCAACGCTGTAACCCAACACTTCAAAACCCAGCACCTCAAACGAGTTAAGTAAGTCCTCCGTGGTCTGGCTGGGCTCTGAGGCAAAACCAAACTCACTCCTAGGAGGCACCGGGGGGAAGGGAGGGAGAAAGAAATGGGAAAGAAGTCCAGAAAGTACGCAGAGAAATCCAGAAGACTGTGAAGACGAACCCTCAATGTTCCAAGAAGACTTGGTTAAAGACCTGCTTGGCCAATTAGACGTCCACAAGTCTATGGGGCTGGATGGGATCCACCCAAGGATATTAAGGGAGCTGGAAGAGGTCTGTTGAAGACGGAGGGAGTCACCGACACCAGATGGTTCATCAGTGGAACTCATTTATTGGTCGTGTTACAATCACTGTTATAGCCACGATAATTAGGTTATACATATTGCAAAGCTCAGGCTCATTATTGGTCGTACGATAATTAGGTTATACATATTGCAAAACTTTAGCTCCTTATTGGTTACAGACTTTATCACTGCACATACATTCCTGTAGTTTTAGTAATCCATCTGGTCCCGTGGGAGACATCCTGTTATCTCCCTTGCCTAAGCTTTACTGCACAACAAGGGCCCGCTGACCTTGCTGGTCAGTATTTTCTCACTTAGCTCAGTATTTTCCCACTCAAGGCCTAAACAGCTTGCTTTTGTCAGGCTCATGTCTGCTTTCAGTGAGCCAGGTTTCAGTAAGTCTCTCCACAATTCCCCCGTTTTCTTTATTTAAGGCAATGTGGCTTTGTAACATATTTTGCACTAGGTTTTTCAAGTTCATTCTGCAAACATTTAAACATACAAGGGAGAATCAGTAAGGTGACAAAATTTATAATTAATATGACTAGTCCTTGTTTCAACAATTCTGATACCCAGGGTCCAAATCCAATATTGGCCAATCATTCTCATAATGGGTCTGTAAGCTAAAGTCTTTTAAGTGTGTTTGCATTTCTGTTATTTGTTTGTGTATTGATGTTGAGTGATCAGACAGATTTAAACAACACATACCTTTGATCAGGAGTGTTCTTAGCCAGCCTGTAATACCAAATTGAGAATCAATTTCCAAGAACATCATCTGTTTCCTTTAATTTGAGTCAATTGGGTCCACATTGTAAAGCAATCAATCTTGACTTCTTGGGTTGTTTAACTTGCTGGATGGCAAGTTTTAAGTACCAAATTGCTTGAGCTTGGCGAAAAGCACTTCCTGATGCAAAATGATAAAAATGTGGCTGATTATATGTGATACCTGCTGCTATATAAAAATCCTCAAAATTCTGGTGAAAATGTGCAATACAAAGACTACCTTCAGTTGCTACTATATGACTATTTCTTATCAACCTATTGGCACAAACTCCACACTCTAATGAAAGATTCAAAGCACAATTACAATATACACAATTGCAATCACAATTAATAGCTATAACAGAATTCAATTCTCAAGCCCCTCTCAGTACTTGTCAGTCAAGTATGTTCACAATTACATATCGTGGGCGAAACCTCTTGCTTGATGTGTTAATTTCTGTTTGAAGTTGTTACAGTAGAATGCTTATTACTCTCTGCTGTGGCTCTCATGTGTTCGGTTGACTGACTCGACTGCTGGGCATGTCCATTTGCTTGCTTCATGCCACGTCCTCTAGTTCAAGCAGATTTGTCTGACTATGGCCTTTGTCTCGTAACCAGTCCCTAATGGCTGACTCCTGACTCTCCACACCTCCCCCGTTTTCTTTAACCACAGGGTACGCCCCATATAACATGGACTGTATTGTCTTTTCAATCATACGTTGCAAGCAGTTACAGAAGCACGGCAAAAGGAGCACTATACAACAAAACAGAAGTAAGATTGTTAACCCTGTTTTTAACAAGCTAGTTAACCAAGGACCAAGACCTAGAGACTTGAGCCAATCTTCCAATCCAAAACCTGAGTTAATCTGTAGGTGGTCAGTGAGATCATGCAATTCTTGTATATGGGCAGTTATGGATTTGGAATGATCAGAAAGGTTCATACAACACATGCCTTCGAATTCTTTGCAGCCATGACCATGGGCTAGCAACAGAAAATCTATGGCTGCACGATTTTGAAGAGTGGCATGCCTGACCGAATCAACATCTACAAGTAAATCCGATATTGCTTGAGAGGTTGCGTTGGTCTGTTTTGCCAACCAGCACCCAAGGTTGCGCAGCTGACTAAGAGCACCAGCTACAGCAACATTCGGAGTAAAAAAGGAACCAAATATAATTTGCTCAACGGAACAAAAATTAACATTGTCCTTACAATCTTGTGTAAATCGATGCCGTAGGGAACGAGTTGGCCGAACTCGTGAATTTCGGGAGATGTTAAGAATCATGCTATCATTGGGAGTTAGTAAGGTTAGCCTGCCAATGGTACAGGAACCTCCTCTAATGTGGGATGGAATTCCGGGCCATGCACGATCCCCACATATGAGAAAATATCCTGGTGGGAGAGTGATCGGATTATTTGAAGATTTAGAAAGGTTTGTGGAGGTATAGTTACACCACAAACTGGCATTGCGATAATAAGGTATAGTGGCATTGACCGTCGTGTAATCACTGTGGTCCGCTTGGCGTGAGGAGTGGTTAAAGTAAATGCAGGCATCTGCTGTCAGAGAGCCTAAAATCTCCAACTCTTGTGGTTCCAAATCTGCAATAGGGCGGTGAGGCATCCATGAATCCCAGGAATCTGCGGTTAATCTTAAATTAGAATTATTACAGGTCGGTACACTTACTGGGCACGGCCAATCAACGTCAGGCACTCCTACAAGGCACGTCGAGAAGGGATTAGAAGGGGTTGCCACTGAAAGACAAATAGCGTTTTGCTTTGTAAGATTGGCCAAAGTCACCCATACATTTTGTTTAGATTGTACTGGAAAGAAAGCAAAACCTACTTCTATTTTCCAAAGCAAAATCAATGCCTGTAATATTTCCTGTAACATTTCTTATAATAATTCTTACAATAATGCTTCAGTATATGCGATTCTACTGATCTACTAGCAACCTTAACCCAGAAGGTCAGTCTCGCCCGTTGCTCGGCTAAAAACAACTGTTCAGGCGATTCGTACAATTGCAGAGCTTCTTCCGGGGAGTCAATATCAAAACCATTAAACTCAGCTAAGAAATACAAAGCAAAAGCCCCTTGTCTATTAATTTGATAGTCACAAGTGGGGCAAAACCAGGATTGCAGATCTTTCCTCCTACAATGCACTACTTGGGTACAATAAGCACAATAAAGATCTATAAAAGCATTACAGTTAGTTTTACATAAAGGACAGGAATAAATGCTAGGTGCATCCCATTCTATCAGATTTTTTAAATCTCTCAAAATAATGTTGAAATAGTCAGGGTCAATGTTGACCAATAGATACTTCAGTTCTTTTGGCAGTTGGCCCAAAATCGGAGGGACGATAAGCCGTAATTTGGACAACAGTCGCTGCTCTTCACTACGGTGAACAGGTCTTAGGAGACGATCGATGTGGTCCATTTACCGGGAATTCATTCTCCCTCCTGCCACACATCGCAGGCCGACTCCAATTTAGACAGAATTCGCAGGGGTCCAAATCGGCAGTGGTTATATTCTGCGGCTAGACGGTCATCAGGGCAGGCCTAACACACCTTGCAGGAATCCATAGGGTTCCTGTAGGTGCGGAAACACATACATAACCTCGACCCCAATATATCACTTCCACAGGCCCTTCTCTCAATCCTGTCTTTGGGTCCTTATAATACACTAATGCACGCTTGTGGCTACTGCCTTGACTTTCTTTCATGTGTATGACTGCGGGAGGGTCCTGATCTTGCCCAAATACACAAAGATGGTTCATTACATAAACAGCTTGCGCCAACCTCTGTTGGGGGTCAACAATTTCTTGCTGCTTACTGAGATATTGTTTTAGAGTTCGATGGGCCCTTTCTACTATAGCCTGTCCCGTAGGAGAATGCGGGATGCCTGTTGTGTGCACTATTCCCCAAAATTTTAAGAATTCTCTAACTGTGGTACTGCGGTAAGCAGGCCCATTGTCTGTTTTAATCGCTTCTGGTACCCCCATAACTGCAAAACTAGCAGTCAAATGCCGCATAACATGTAGCGCTTTTTCCCCACGCTGAGCAGTTGCCCAAACATACTTGCTATACGTATCAACCACCACATGCTCGTATTTGAGTCCTCCGAATTCTGCTACATGGGTTACATCCACCTGCCATAGGGCATTTGATTTTAGTCCTCTTGGATTCACTCCACATCCTAACCCAATTCCCCCGTTGTGATGGCTGCATGTTGGACACGCTCGCACTATTAGCTTAGCTTGTGTGATGGGAATCCCATAAGTTCGATGTAACCCTTTTGCATTCTGGTGTAGGCGTGCATGTGCTTCCCGAGCCTGCTCCAAATTGCTTTGTGTTGAGGCTGGCATGACCAGTTGATCAGCTCGCGCATTTCCCTCTCCCATTCCAATATTCCACTTATGGCTCCTTATATGTAACACGCAATAAGGTGCCTTCCTTTGCTTCAACATTCTCACTAGCTGCAACAAAAGATCATACAGTCGCGGGTTATGAGTTTCCTTGATGCTGGCATCCTCTATTCTTTGCAATACCCCCGCAACATACAAAGAGTCTGTAACCACGTTCAGCGGTCCCTGGAATTGTATAAAAGCCTGTAAGACTGCATTCAGCTCCAGGGTCTGCAAGCTGTCTCGACTCTCAGCCTCCCATATTTTGTGCTTCCACTGCTTGCCTTCCTTCCATGTCATGGCCGCCTTTCTAGACTTCTTTCCGGCATCAGTATAGACTGTAGTAGCATTTTCAAGGGGTGTGGTTGATCGCCACGGTTTCACTATCCACTGCCACTCCGCTAGCCACTGGAGCATTTTTGGTTGCAACGGGCCTGTCTTGATAATCGCTCCTGCTCCCAATAAAGCTTCTTGTAACTCCGTGGAGTTAGCTAAAAACCAGTCCAAATCTGATTTTTGGATTGGTAGTTGAATTTGAGTGGGTTCTTGTCCAGCGACATCAATGATACGCTGACGGCCCCGCTTTATTACATCTGCAAGTTGCTCAATTTTACTATATACAGTTTTTCTTGCTTGTAACGGAGGGGAGAGCCATTCTAACACCCTTGTCTCCCCCGTTTTCTGTAAGTTTTGGGACAGAGCTGCTAACAGATGGCTTCGGGCACACCAAACAGTCAAGTCTATTGGGCTA
This sequence comes from Tapera naevia, assembly GCA_033556795.1. Lineage (NCBI taxonomy): Eukaryota > Metazoa > Chordata > Aves > Cuculiformes > Neomorphidae > Tapera > Tapera naevia. Next base: position 3,327,876 of record JAUMJJ010000004.1, on the reverse strand, counting down.
TTAAAGTCTCTGCGCTGCAGGTAATGATTGCCAATACATTGAACGATCAAATCGATGGTCCGGCGCTGTGCAGAGGTGAGTCGAATAGGTAAAGCTGGGTCTGTTCCTTTTAACCGAGGACGAAGTAGGCTGTTTGGGATGCCTATGACTGGCTTCAACCATTGCATTTCTCCCATAAATTTCTGTGCTTCATGCAAGGTAGTGATGTTTGTGTCTAATTGGAACTTTTGTGGAGTAATTGTCTGCATAGTTATAGTCCAACCAAGATATTTCCATGGACTAGTTTGCTGTATTTTTTCAGGCGCAACAATTAGTGATGATGCTTTAAGGGTTGTTACAATTGTTTGCAGTTGATTTTCGCTAAACTGTTCCTTTTGAGCGAAGAGGATGTCGTCCATATAATGATAGATGATAGTTTCAGGCCATGCCTTCCGTAAGGGCTGTAGGGCAGTATCCACATAAAGCTGGCACAGAGTAGGGGAGTTCCGCATCCCTTGCGGGAGAACAGTCCATTCAAATCGCTTATCTGGTTCTCCCCTATTAACTGCTGGTAAAGTGAATGCAAATCTCTTCATGTCATCAGAATGTAGCGCTATAGTGAAAAACAGTCCTTTAAGTCTATAATTTAAAGGGGCCATGCTTCAGGCAGCATGGCAGGATTAGGTAACCCGGGCTGAAGGGCCCCCATAGGCTCCATTTGTTCATTCACTTTTCGTAAATCATGGAGTAAACGATATTTGCCTGACTTCTTCTTGATTACGAATATTGGAGTATTCCATGGACTGGTCGAGAGTCGCAAGTGACCTTGCTGAAATTGTTCTTCTACCAAGGCATGTGCTTGTTCAAGGCTTTCCCTTTTTAAAGGCCATTGCTTTACCATCACCGGCTCGTCTGTTTTCCAGGTGAGTGAAATCGGGAAAGTCCAAGCAATGGCACTTAAACTAAAGGGCGCTGATCATTGGATAATACCACTCCGAGTTGCGCGAGAATGTCTCTCCCGATGAGGCATTGTACCGTAGGTGGTAGTGGTACTATAGTCAACACAGTATTGACTGTTTGTCCGTCCAGGGTTACCGCTACCAGGGGAGATTTTTTCGCCAATGTGTAACCTCCTACACCAGTGACTGTGTCCATTGTGGCCCGCTGGGGCCACTGGCTTGGCCAACATTCCGGTTGCACTATACTAGTATCGGTTCCTGTGTCCAATAAGGCTGTCAATTGTACAGAGTGTCCCTGGTATGATATCGTAACATCCTTAGTGGGTCGAGTAGATAGATCCATGGTTAACATAGCCAATCCGGAGGAGCCAAAGCCTTGGGCTCCGCGGTTCTTCTGTGTTAAAGGGGTTAGTCCCTTTGTTAGCTGTGGCAACGGTAGAAGTTGCGCAATACGTTGTCCTGCAGCGACACTCAGTGGTGGAAATGGAGTATATGCCATAATATGAATTTCACCGGAGTTGTCTGCATCTATAACTCCCGGAAGCACGAAAAGTCCCATAATAGTTGTTGAGGATCTTCCCAATAACAAAGCTCCATAGGCTTGTCCGTTGATAATGAGTGGCCCCCTTACTCCAGTTGGTATCTTCTCGGGGCGAGCTGTAGCTAAGGTGACATCTACATTGGCTGCCAAGTCGAGTCCCAAGCTGCCTGCAGTGGCTGGCTGGAGGCTGATGTTGCGGTCACTGAGGCGGCGATTTGTGTCGGAGCGCGGCTGCCCTGCGCGCTCTTTGTCGAGTTTCCCGACCTCCGACGACAAGCCGACGTGTTGTGAGAGCTGGACTGACCGGTTTGGCACCAGATTCCGGAGGTACGGCACTGTCGACGCATGTGCCCGGGCTTGCCACAGCGGTAACAACTCACGCCTGGAGGCAATGGGCGGTTTGGGTTCATGCTAGCCGGTGCTGCAGCGGTGGCTTGGAGGGGCGCAAGAGCGGCTAATACTTGTGCCTGACTAGCTTCTGCCTGTTTGTGCAATCCCAACACTAAATCTTGCAGTGCTTTAACTATAAACACCTGCGACCCGTTTGGCTGTAATGACATTCGTTCTAATGCGATTTCAATTGACCAGTCTGCTCCTAATGTTAACAATATCCTTTTTGTCTCTTCATTTGCATTCTGCAGTGCGCACTGCTTTAACAGCGCGCCTTTCATATACTCTGGTACTCCTGCCTTTTCTATTGCAGCAGCCACTTTGTCTATAAACCCCCCAAAGCTTTCTCCTCGACCCTGCTTTATGTTCATATACATCGGGATGCCGCCAGCATCTTTAACCCGTCCCATGGCATTTCTCACTAGCCTCATCGCTTCCCGAACCTTGTCGGGCCCCAATAACATTTGCGCTTCGGTTCTCATATACGGCCCTAATCCCATCATTTCTTGCATAGTGAGCCCGTGGAGTGGATCACCCGGTCCTCTCTGAACCATCACTGCCTCTTGAACTTCTGCTTGCCAGTGTGCGTTGAACAGCAATTGTTGGTGTTGTGTAAATACTAACTTAGCTATACCGCGCAAGTCGTTCGGGAGTAAGAGAGTGGTATCGAATAGGTAATCTAGGATCTGCTTGACTGGTTCGCTTTTCGGGCCAAATTGTGCTACTGTCTGCCGCAGCTGTGCAAGTAACTTCCAGTCCAAAGGGGAATAATTACCAATATGATGCGTTACTTGACTGTTTTGGTCTACTACAGGGGTGTATGTAACGGGGCAGACTAGGGGGTCGGCAGCCTCCAACAACACCTCATCGCCTTCCTCTGCCCCTTTGCGGGCGATAGCAGCCCACGCCTCACGACGCTCCCTAGCCATCTCCTCCCATAGGTCGCTGAGCGCCCCAGGGACGGGGGAGGTGGGGGAGGTGGTGGATTCATAGCGATTCGGCATGGTTGCTCGCGATGCAGGCTTTCGGAGGCCCAATTTAAGCACATGTGTAGCTCCCCCACTGCCCTCGTCTTCACTCTCGTCACTTTCCACATCCCCGCTTGCACTCCCTTCTTCTAATGGAGGTGCTGACGGTTTAACAGAATCGGAGAATGTACTCTCTGTCCCACCAGCTGGAATCACTATAGCTGACACCCCCAGAGCCAACGGCTCACCCTCTTGGCCATACCCAGCGTTTTTACGGGAAGCTTGCAGAGCCGCGGCAGCAGCCCTACGTTCTGCCTGTTGCTTTAAAAGATCGTTATGGATACCCCGCCATATTTTACCTAATTTCTTTGCCGTTTTATCATCGTTTAGGATGGCGTCATAAAGCTCATCTCCTAATTTACGCCATTCCGAAAGTTCATGAACTGTGTGAGGATTCTGAAAACAGCCCTTGGCATGCCCCCAGGCTAACAATCCCAATATATCTTTCTTGCTATGCCCTTTCAACCCTCGCTTTTCTATATTAGCTAAAAATAAATTGTATGCTACTTGCCGATCCATATCAGCGCTGTTGCGATCCTCCGGCTCCGGTAGCACGTATGGCCCAGTACCACCTCTATGATCCCTGGGGGTGCTGCTCCTGCCTTCTCCGATTTCCGATAGCGTTGAGCACCGCTCTGGCCGCCTCAGAGCCCAACCCAACTCCGTCCACCGATGGTGTTCTCCCCCGTTTTCTTTAGCAATGGGGCACGTCGGGGTCACCATTTTGTTGAAGACGGAGGGAGTCACCGACACCAGATGGTTCATCAGTGGAACTCGTTTATTGGTCGTGTTACAATCACTTTTATAGCCACGATAATTAGGTTATACATATTGCAAAACTTTAGCTCCTTATTGGTTACAGACTTTATCACTGCACATACATTCCTGTAGTTTTAGAAATCCATCTGGTCCCGTGGGAGACATCCTGTTATCTCCCTTGCCTAAGCTTTACTGCACAACAAGGGCCCACTGACCTTGCTGGTCAGTATTTTCTCACTTAGCTCAGTATTTTCCCACTCAAGGCCTAAACAGCTTGCTTTTGTTAGGCTCATGTCTGCTTTCAGTGAGCCAGGTTTCAGTAAGTCTCTCCACACATACGTTGGTTCTGGAAACTTGGAAACAATTGCTATTAAATTTCTGAGCTACGTTGACATAGTAGAGATAAAGGTTATCAAAGGAAATATAATTTGCATATTTTTTATTAATTGTTATATTTGTTCTGTGTCTGTCATGATCATTTTTCATGAGTTTTACTCATGAGTTATTACTCTCACTAAATGATTTCATGGTTAGACTATTATTAAAACTGACTAGTTCATAGTCTCACAGATACTAAAAACATAGAAACTCCTAAAATACTTCAGTCTACACTCACAGATATTATAGACAGTGGAAATCATCACTCTTTAGTTTGATCTGCATAGTATATACCATGGAATTTCACTCAGGAATTTTTGCATTTAGCACAGTAATTTTGATTAAACTACAGGATATCTTTTATGTAGGTGGTCAATCTAGATATAGACAAAACCAGCCTGCATAGGGATGGCTAACCCAGCATATGCATTTTTAAACTGGTCCAACAAACTGCTTGTAAAAGTAATCTTAAAACTCTGACATGAACAGATGGAATAAATTTTCTTTATAACACTGTTCCTTGGAATTTCCTATTTAGTTGGATACTCTGTCAGTGCACAAAGATTTCATTACGTACCTTGTGCATATGTATGTTTTGTTATTTAAAGTTTCAGACTTAGTACTGGCATATTTACATATAGGAACAAATTTGTTCATGGTGGGAGTAGTTCCAGTGCATTAGCTGGTACTTTGCAGATACCTACAAATTTGTCTTCTGATCAAAATTCTGGTGCTAAGGGCCTGGAGCATCTCTCATATGAAGAGACACTGAAAAAGAGAAGACTCGAGGGCGTTCTTATCACTGTGTATAGATACTTGATGGGAGGGAATGAACAAGATGGAGCCATACTTTTCTAAGTATTGCCCACTGACAGGACAAGATGCAACAGGCACAAACTGAAACACAGGAAGTTTTTGTCTTCAAGAGTGGTCAAACAGTGGAACAGGTCGCTGTCATGACTTGAAGGGTTACCCGGACTGTGGGTGTGTAGAGATCACAACTGTGGGTTCATAGGGTTCTGTAATACACAAGAACAAGGAGGTGTTTATCCTCTAAATTTCTGTACTTTATTACAGATTACCACACAAATCACCACTAGCAAGTAAACTACCACAAAAATTATCACTAGCAAGTGTACCTATGATTAATAAAATGAAAAATATATATCTCCAGCTGTTACAAATTATTATCAGCAATCAATAATATAGCAGCAATCAATATTATAGTAACAATCAATAATAGAAACAACCAAATAGGTGTATACTGTCAGAGGTTACTACAAACTTATCATTAGTGAAGCAAACTTATCAACAATGTACTTATGATAGATTATTTATATGGGTATACAGTACTAGTATGAAGTGAATTAGGCAGATTACAGAAGGGGTCAAATCATCCTAGAGGGGAGGACAAACTGATCCCAGAGAGAGACTTAACCATCCCAGAGGTAGAAAGACAAAGCTAACCAAGCCCAGAATTGAGCCCAGAGGGGAACCAATAAAGAAGAGACAAAGTCTCACTTCAAACATGATCCATGTCACAGAGTTTGGAGTCAGTCAGGCATCCCTGGTGAGAGTCCAAGATATCATAGGAAGTTTGTGCAGAGAGTTCAAGTTGTTTAAGAAAGGAAAAGTACATACAGTACAAGAAGTTCTCAAAGGGAGAGATTCCATTTTAGATAAAAATTAAGTAAATTTTTATATCATAGAGACATAAGAAGGCACAGGAAACCACCACTTTGAGCAGCCAATAGATGCTGTTCATTTCTATTTTTCATCTGTAACAACCAATAGGCCAGTAGGCTGGGGGTGGGCAAGAGGTTGGGAGGGGACACAGCCAGAACAGCTGACCCAACCTGACCAAAGGGACCAGATGACAATAAAAGCAAAGAGAAAGGAGGAGGAGAGGGGACATTTATTATTAAGGCATTTGTCTTCTGGAGCAACTGCTACATGTACTGAGGCCCAACTTCTGAAGAAGTGACTGGACAGCACCTGCTGATGGTAAGTAGAGAATAGTTGTTTTGTTTGTTTCCTTTGCTTATGTGCACAGACTTTGCTTTTCTTTATTAAACTGCCTTTACCTCATTCCATGAGCTTTTAAAATTATTTTCTCCCCTGTCTATCTATGGAGTGGGAGAGATAGAGTGGCTTGGTGGGCACCTGGTGGCCAGCCAAGGTCAATCCACCACACTATTTTTTACCTTTGTCATTATAGTTCCTTGTTTTTGATGGTATCTCAGGATGTCTTCAGTTTTGAGGTACCCAGCTGTACTTCAAGGATACCAGCTCTACTTTTCAAGGATGTTTCTTATTCCCAGGTTAACAGTTCCCAGGATGGCAGGCATTTTCTCTGTCTGATTTTTTCAACAGATATTTTCTTCTATTCTATTTTTACCTTCTAACCAAGTTGCCTTTCTGGTTGCTCACAGTTGCCCAGAGAGGTTGTGGAACCTTCATCCTAGGAAATATTTAAAAGCCATCTCGATGTGGTCCTGGGAAATTGGCTCTACATGGCTGTGCTTGAGCAGAGGAGTTGGACTAGACAATCTCAAGAGGTCCCATTCAAGTTAAATGATTCTGTGATTCTGTAAAAAGCAATCAGTTACATTTCTACTGGTTATTTTGGTGGACTGATTGATGATTTGTAAACTGTTTGTAGTCTAGATTCTAGATGCTTTTTGCTTCTTTCCTCCTTTGAGTTTTGATGATGCGACACACTCTGGTGGGTTGACCCTGGCTGGTTGACAGGTGCCCACCAAGACACTCTACCACTTCCCCTCCTCATCAGGACAGGGGGAGAAAAATATGATGAAAGGCTTGCGGGTACAGCTAAGGACAGGGGGATTACTCAGCAATTACCATCACAGGCAAAACAGACTCAACTTGGGGAAATTAATTTAATTTATTGTCAATCAAATCAGAGTAGGGTAATGAGAAATAAAACAAAATCATAAAGCACCTTTCCTCCACCTCTTCCTTCTTCCTGGGCTCAGCTTCACTCCCTTTACCTCCTCCCCCCAAGTGGTGCAGGGGGATGGAGAACAGGGATTATGGTCAGTTCATCACACATTATCTCTACCACTCCTTCCTCTTCACACTGTTCCCCTGTTCCAGTGTGAGATCCCTCCTACGGAAGACAGTCCTCCATGAACTTCTCCAAAGTGAGTCCTTCCCACAAGCTTCAGTTCTTCACGAACTGTTCCAGCATAGATCCTTTCCATAGGGTACAGTCCTCCAGGAATGGACTGCACCAGCATGAGTCTCCCCCAGTCTCACAAATCCTGCCAGCAAACCTACTCCAGTATGGGCTTTTCTCTCCATTGTGCCAGGAGCCTGCTCCAGCGCAGACTTCAAATAGGATCACAGCCTCCTTCAGGTGCATCCACCTGCTCCGGTGTGGGGTCTTCCACAGGCTGCAGATGGATGTCTGCTCCATCATGGGCTGCATGGAGACAATCTGCATCACCATGGTCTTCAGCACAGGTTGCAGGGGAATCTCTGCTCTGGCGCCTGGAGCATCTCCTCCCCCTCCCTCTTCCCTGGTCTTGGTGTCTGCAGAGATCTTTCTCTCACATATTCTCACTCCTCTCTCACAGCTGTTGTTTCACAGCAGGTTTTTTTTACCCTTTCTTAAATATGTTATCCCGTCGCTGATTGGCTCAGCCTTGGCCAGCAGCAGGTCCATCTTGGAGCTGACTGGCATTGGCTCTATTGGACATAGGAGAAGCTTTAAGCAGCTTCTCACAGAAGCTACCCCTGTAGCCTCCCTGCAACGAAAACCTTGCCACACAAATCCAATAAGCTGTATTTTCACTGTTGAGACTACATGACCCAAACTGAGTGTTGTGACCCAATCTGGACAATCCAGGAGTCGCTGGGATAAGACCCTGGATGTCCCTGTAAAGTTGATGGGTCTAGTACCCACTGGGCTAAATGAAGGCAAAACGATGCCAAACGATTGGTCTAAAATGAATTTATTTGTACAGGCATTCTTAGGGATAAGATTGGCATTGGCTACTAAATATGTGTTAAGGGAAAAGAAAGAAAGAGAGGAAATTGAGGAAGGAGAGAGAGAAAAGTGCAAGGACACCACCTGGGCTCCGGGTGCTCTTCTCTCTCTCAGGATGGCAGGCACTGGAAATGCCCATCTTGCAGAGTATTATTTATAGTGTTTTGGTGGGCCTGCACAGTGCTTCTTCTAGGAAAGTTCTGGAACTGAATTTTGGGGGGATTAGGGGGTCTCTGATGTTCGAGGTATCGTTCTGCCCCTGCTCTCCCTACCAAGAGGATTGCAGCATGACCTCTCTGGACAGCAAGCGCAGCTGGGCTGCTTGTGAAAGTGAGATAAGGCTAAAGGATGCTGCCTCTGCTGCAGTCTCAACAGTACTTTAAGGTAGGAAAACAAGTAGTTTAGGGCAGTCAAAAATAATCAGTCTCTTACACTGAGTAGCTCTCCTAAATAGAGAAAATGGTAGGCTATGTAATGTACTGTCATAGGAAGATTCTGTTTTACATCGACTGTTTATCATGCAAATATATTACATTTAAGTTTCATCCCTTTACAGTGAAAGGTTCTATTACATCACTTCTCTCCAAACAAAAATACAAAACCTTCATAGCTAACAGTGATTAAAAAAAAAAAACAACCCAAAATGAGGCAATAAATAGTCTGGTCTAAAAAAATGATAGGTCATTGTCCAGACAAGAAAGAACAAATATTTGACATCGAAAGCTCTAGATAGGCCATGAATGAGTCACAGAGAGAATCACAAAGACAGAACACAAAAGAAAATGCGAGCAGCACACTTTAAAGGTTTTGGAAGCAACATACTAATTTCAAATTCATCATTCACACAGGCATCCCGATGTTGGCTTTGAACTATTTGTAGCCATTAAGTTGAGGTACAATGGTCTTCATTGCACGGTCCAAAATCTGCTGGAATTAGATGAAGAGATGCTCTGGAAGTTTGCGAGTATAGAATGCCATGCTACTCTAACCTAATATCTGCTAACAATTAAAGTTACCTTCAATGTGTTTACATGAATTACAGATATTATGCATTACAGGCACTCTGAACACTCAATGCAAAATGTTAAACATAGTACACAAATGAAAAATTAAATGTAGCACAAGTTTGCTACGGCTAATCCAACTGAGATTTCCAAAACCAGGTACTACAGGCAACTGAAGTTCCGTTTGAATGCATAGAAAGGAACATTAATGGAACATATAAAGCCTTGGGTCTGCATTAGTGAATTTATGAGGAATCGGTTAGATTTGTCACTAGAGATATGACCAGTTTCTTCCTGCTGTCTACAGGCTAAAGGATTGTTTAAAAATTATTGCTCCTCCCTGCTTCTTAGCCCTGTAGAAGAATTTCTAGCTGAAGCTGGGCATGGGAAAATACTAGAGTTGTATGAACAGGGCATAGGGTCATCTCGTAGCAATTTGGTAAACAATCAAGAGGAATTTGCCTGCTTGCAAAATATCAGCAGGATGTGAAGCAGAGACCCAGATAAGGAAGAAGCAGCCCAGCTGGCGCCAGAGCCAGGAGCCCTTCGCGTGGACAGTGTACTCCAGCCAATTAGTAGCAACCGTAAGGCGCGTGGACAGAAGCATTAACCCAATCAGCAGCTATGCCAGCTGCGTGTACCTCTATCCAAAGATATATAACCGCACATGTTATCAATAAAGTGAGAGCATTCACATTAACTCTATGAGTAAGTGTCTGACTCTCGCTCACTGCAACATCTGGCACCCGAACCCGGTTCCCTCGCCCTAGAGATGTACAAGCGTTGAACGGCGGACCCTGACTCCCTCACCCTAGAGACGTACAAGCGTTGAACAGCGGACCCGATTCCCTCGCCCTAGAGACGTATAAGCGTTGAACGGCGGACCTGATTCCCTCGCCCTAGAGACGCATAAGCGTTGAACGGCAGAGCCCCTCGTCCTTTCCTACTGCAGGTAAGGCTGGGTCGTAATTGCGAGTGAGATTGCTGAATCTGGCTGATAAATGAACAATATGGAAGTGGAATTTGCTGCAGCAGAACGGCTTGTTTTAGCTATCCTTTCTAAGAGAGGGGAAGCAGTCTCTGAGAAGCTTTTTCAAAAGCTGATAGCCTGGGCTAGAGGGCAAGGCTACTTTAAGGTGTCGCCACAATTATTCACTTATGAAGAATGGCGCAACCTTGGAGACAAAATGTGGGAGCTAACAATCCTGGGGAAAGATAAAGACTTTAGAGATATGCGAACTATGTGGCGAACTGTTATTAACATTCTCCAGGACATGAAGGCAGAAACCAAAGTAGCAGCTGCAGCAGTGCAAGCGCTCTCCCCAGTCACTCAACAGTCGCCACAGAAAACTTGTTTATCATGCCCTGTGACCCAGACCGAATCGCCACTCCCTATAAAAGGTCTCACGGGTCAGGCTTGTAAATCCATCTCAGAGTTAGTCTTGGGTTCAGCTCACGGCGGACCACTGTATCATCCTTTACCTACTGATGTGTCTTTAACCCCTTCAGATGCCTCAGAAGCTGTGTCAAATTCCCCTCCGTCAGTCACTCTAGAATCAATTACAGCGGAACTTACAAAAGTTGTGGATAAACTAGATGGACGAGGGAGGCGAGTTCTTGATCACATAGAGCAGATGTTACGAGGGCAGGAAAGCAATCTGGTGGTCCCTGATGATATACGGGGACGCCCAACGCTGCATGATGTTATTCAAGGGAAAGTACAATCGCCCTGGCCGGCAGGCATGACAAGACCCCGAAGGTGGACGGGAATTGTAAAAGATGCTATAATTGAAGGAGGCTGGTCTCCTCCCATGATTACTTGTCCGGTGATACATAGTGAAGAGGGGGGAGAGGTGCGTTATGAAAGGCATGAATGGAAAGTGCTCCAACAAGCAAAAAATACCTTAAAGGAGAATGGTCACAAATCAGAAACTGGGCGAGGCTTGATTAATTGGCTGTACACTGCCGACCTAAATATTCCTGTTTGTGGAGAGTCAGGAGTCAGCCATTAGGGACTGGTTACGAGACAAAGGCCATAGTCAGACAAATCTGCTTGAACTAGAGGACGTGGCATGAAGCAAGGTCAGTCTGTCCTTGGTGGTAAACAAAGGAAGCTGGAAAGTCCCTAAAGGAAGAAGAACGCGGAACAGAGAGCACAAAACAGGATGAGGGGTAACCGCAAGAATGTAAATAATATGCTACGACGCAAATGGCTGAACGACCAATAATGAGCTTGAGCTTTGCAATATGTATAACCTAATTATCGTACGACCAATAATGAGCTTGAGCTTTGCAATATGTATAACCTAATTATCGTGGCTATAAAAATGATTGTAACACGACCAATAAACGAGTTCCACTGATGAACCATCCGATGTCGGTGACTCCCTCTGTCTTCAACAAAATGGTGACCCCGACGTTGCCCCGTTGCTAAAGAAAACGGGGGAGAACACCATCGATGGACGGAGTTGGGTTGGGCTCTGAAGCGGCCAGAGCGGTGCTCAACGCTATTGGAAAAGGCAGGAGCAGCACCCCCAGGGATCATAGAGGTGGTACTGGGCCATACGTGCTACTGGAGCCGGAGGACCGCAACAGCGCTGATATGGATCAGCAAGTAGCATACGATTTATTTTTAGCTAACATAGAAAAGCGAGGGTTGAAAGAGCACAGCAAGAAAGATATATTGGGGTTGTTAGCTTGGGGACATGCCAAGGGCTGTTTTCAGAATCCTCACACAGTTCATGAACTTTCGGAATGGCGTAGATTAGGAGATGAACTTTATGACGCCATCCTAAACGATGATAAAACGGCAGAGAAATTAGGTAAAATATGGCGGGGTATCCATAACTATCTCTTAAAGCAACAGGCAGAACGTAGGGCTGCTGCCGCAGCTCTGCAAGACTCCCGTAAAAACGCTGGGTATGGCCAAGAGGGTGAGACGTTGGCTCCGGGGGTGTCAGCTATAGTGATTCCAGCTGGTGGGACAGAGAGTACATCCTCAGACTCCGTCAAACCGTTAGCACCTCCATTGGAGGAAGAGAGTCAAAGCGAGAATACGGGGAGTGATGAGAGCGAAGACGAGGACGATAGGGGAGCTATATATGTGCTTAAATCGAGCCTTCGAAAGCCTGCATCGCTAGCAACCATGCCAAAGCACCATGAATCCACCTCTCCTGTCCCTGGGGCGCTCAGCGACCTGTGGGAGGAGATGGCTAGGGAGCGTCGTGAGGCGTTGGCTGCTATCGCCCGCAAAGGGGCAGAGGAAGGCGATGAGGTGTTGTTGGAGGCTGCCGGCCCCTTAGTCTGCCCCGTTACATACACCCCCGTAGTAGACCAAAACGGGCAAGTAACGCATCACGTTGGTAATTATTCCCCTTTGGACTGGAAGTTACTTGCACAGCTGCGGCAGACAGTAGCACAATTTGGCCCAAAAAGCGAACCAGTCAAGCAGATCCTAGATTACCTATTCGATACCACTCTCTTACTCCCGAACGACTTGCGCGGTATAGTTAAGTTAGTATTTACACAACACCAACAATTGCTGTTCAACGCACACTGGCAAGCAGAAGTTCAAGAGGCAGTGGCGGCTCAGAGAGGACCAGGTGATCCACTCCACGGGCTCACTATGCAGGAAATGATGGGATTAGGACCGTATATGAGAACCGAAGCACAAATGTTATTGGGGCCCGACAAGGTTCGGGAAGCGATGAGGCTAGTAAGAAATGCCATGGGACGGGTTAAAGATGCTGGCGGCATCCCGATGTATATGAGTATAAAGCAGGGTCGAGGAGAAAGCTTTGGGGGGTTTATAGACAAAGTGGCTGCTGTGATAGAAAAGGCAGGAGTACCAGAGTATATGAAAGGCGCGCTGTTAAAGCAGTGCGCACTGCAGAATGCAAATGAAGAGACAAAAAGGATATTGTTAACATTAGGAGCAGACTGGTCAATTGAAACCGCATTAGAACGAATGTCATTACAGCCAAACGGGTCGCAGGCGTTTATAGTTAAAGCGCTGCAAGATTTAGGGTTGGGATTGCAAAAACAGGCGGAAGCCAGTCAGGCACAAGTATTAGCCGCTCTTGCGCCCCTCCAAGCCGCCGCTGTAGCACCGGCTAGCACGAACCCAAACCGCCCATTGCCTCCAGGCGTGAAGTGTTAGCGTTGTGGCAAGCTCGGGCACATGCGTCGACAGTGCCGTACCTCCGGAATCTGGTGCCAAACCTGTCAGTCCAGCTCTCACAACACGTCGGCTTGTCGTCGGAGGTCGGGAAACTTGACAAAAAGCGCGCAGAGCAGCCGCGCTTTGACACAAATTGCTGCCTCAGCGACTGCAACATCAGCCTCCAGCCAGCCACTGCAGGCAGCTTGGGACTCGACTTGGAAGCCAATGTAGATGTCACCTTAGCTACAGCTCGCCCCGAGAAGATACCAACTGGAGTGAGGGGGCCACTCATTATCAACGGGCAAGCCTATGGAGCTTTGCTATTGGGAAGATCCTCAACAACTATTATGGGACTTTTCGTACTTCCGGGAGTAATAGATGCAGACTACTCCGGTGAAATTCGTATTATGGCATATACTCCATTTCCACCACTGAGTATTGCTGCAGGACAACGCATTGCGCAACTTCTACCGTTGCCACAGCTAACAAAGGGACTAACCCCTTTAACACAGAAGAACCGCGGAGCCCAAGGCTTTGGCTCCTCCGGATTGGCTATGTTAACCATGGATCTATCTACTTGACCCACTAAGGGTGTTACAATATCGTACCAAGGACACTCTGTACAATTGACAGCCTTATTGGACACAGGAACCGATACTAGTATAGTGCAACCGGAATGTTGGCCAAGCCAGTGGCCCCAGCGAGCCACAATGGACACAGTCACTGGAGTAGGGGGTTACACATTGGCGAAAAAATCTCCACTGGTAGCGGTAACCCTGGATGGACAAACAGTCAATACTGTGCTGACTATAGTACCACTACCACCTACGGTACAATGTCTCATCGAGAGAGACATTCTAGCGCAGCTCGGAGTGGTATTATCCAATGATCAGCGCCCTTTAGTTTAAGCGCCATTGCTTGGACTTTCCCGATTCCACTCACCTGGAAAACAGACGAGCCGGTGATGGTAAAGCAATGGCCTTTAAAAAGGGAAAGCCTTGAACAAGCACATGCCTTGGTAGAAGAACAATTTCAGCAAGGTCATTTGCGACTCTCGACCACCCATGGAATACTCCAATATTCGTAATCAAGAAGAAGTCAGGCAAATACCGTTTACTCCATGATTTACGAAAAGTGAATGAACAAATGGAGCCTATGGGGGCCCTTCAGCCCGGGTTACCTAATCCTGCCATGCTGCCTGAGGCATGGCCCCTTTTAATTATAGACTTAAAGGACTGTTTTTTCACTATAGCGCTACATTCTGATGACATGAAGAGATTTGCGTTCACTTTACCAGCAGTTAATAGGGGAGAACCAGATAAGCGATTTGAATGGACTGTTCTCCCGCAAGGGATGCGGAACTCCCCCACTCTGTGCCAGCTTTATGTGGATACTGCCTTACAGCCCTTGCGGAAGGCATGGCCTGAAACTATCATCTATCATTATATGGACGACATCCTCTTCGCTCAAAAGGAACAGTTTAGCGAAAATCAAATGCAAACAATTGTAACAACCCTTAAAGCATCATCACTAATTGTTGCGCCTGAAAAAATACAGCAAACTAGTCCATGGAAATATCTTGGTTGGACTATAACTATGCAGGCAATTACTCCGCAAAAGCTCCAATTAGACACAAACATCACTACCTTGCATGAAGCACAGAAATTTATGGGAGAAATGCAATGGTTGAAGCCAGTCGTAGGCATCCCAAACAGCCTACTCAGTGCACTTCGTCCTCTGTTAAAAGGAACAGACCCAGCTTTACCTATTCGACTCACCTCTGCACAACGCTGGACCATCGATTTGATCGTTCAATGTATTGGCAATCATTACATGCAGCACAGAGACTTTGATAGTCCAATAGACTTGAGTGTTTGGTGTGCCCGAAGCCATCTGTTAGCAGCTCTGTCCCAAAACTTAAAGAAAACGGGGGAGACGAGGGTGTTGGAATGGCTCTCCCCTCCGTTACAAGCAAGAAAAACTGTATATAGTAAAATAGAGCAACTTGCAGATGTAATAAAGCGGGGCCGTCAGCGTATCATTGATGTCGCTGGACAAGAACCCACTCAAATTCAACTACCAATCCAAAAATCAGATTTGGACTGGTTTTTAGCTAACTCCACGGAATTGCAAGAAGCTTTATTGGGAGCAGGAGCGATTATCAAGACAGGCCCGTTGCAACCAAAAATGCTCCAGTGGCTAGCGGAGTGGCAGTAGATAGTGAAACCATGGCGATCAACCACACCCCTTGAAAATGCTACTACAGTCTATACTGATGCCGGAAAGAAGTCTAGAAAGGCGGCCATGACATGGAAGGAGGGCAAGCAGTGGAAGCACAAGATATGGGAGGCTGAGAGTCGAGACAGCTTGCAGACCCTGGAGCTGAATGCAGTCTTACAGGCTTTTATACAATTCCAGGGACCGCTGAATGTGGTTACAGACTCTTTGTATGTTGCGGGGGTATTGCAAAGAATAGAGGATGCCAGCATCAAGGAAACTCATAACCCGCGACTGTATGACCTTTTGTTGCAGCTTGTGAGAATGTTGAAGCAAAGGAAGGCACCTTATTGCGTGTTACATATAAGGAGCCATAAGTGGAATATTGGAATGGGAGAGGGAAATGCGCGAGCTGATCAACTGGTCATGCCAGCCTCAACACAAAACAATTTGGAGCAGGCCCGGGAAGCACATGCACGTCTACATCAGAATGCAAAAGGGTTACATCGAACTTATGGGATTCCCATCACACAAGCTAAGCTAATAGTGCGAGCATGCCCAACATGCAGCCATCACAACGGGGGAATTGGGTTAGGATGTGGAGTGAATCCAAGAGGACTGAAATCAAATGCCCTATGGCAGATGGATGTAACCCATGTAGCAGAATTTGGAGGACTCAAATATGTACATGTGGTGGTTGATACGTACAGCAAGTATGTTTGGGCAACTGCTCAGCGAGGGGAAAAAACGCTACAAGTCATGCGGCATTTGACGACTAGCTTTGCAGTTATGGGGGTACCAGAAGCGATCAAAACAGACAATGGGCCCGCTTACCGCAGTACCACAGTTAGAGAATTCTTAAAACTTTGGGGAATAGTGCACACAACAGGCATCCCGCATTCTCCTACGGGACAGGCTACAGTAGAAAGGGCCCATCGAACTCTAAAACAATATCTCAGTAAGCAGCAAGAAATTGTTGACCCCCAACAGAGGTTGGCGCAAGCTGTTTATGTAATGAACCATCTTTGTGTATTTGGGCAAGATCAGGACCCTCCCGCAGTCATACACATGAAAGAAAGTCAAGGCAGTAGTCACAAGCATGCATTAGTGTATTATAAGGACCCAAAGACAGGATTGAGAGAAGGGCCTGTGGAAGTGATATATTGGGGTCGAGGTTATGTATGTGTTTCTGTGGAGAGACTTACTGAAACCTGGCTCACTGAAAGCAGATATGAGCCTGACAAAAGCAAGCTGCTTAGGCCTTGAGTGGGAAAATACTGAGCTAAGTGAAAAAATACTGACCAGCAAGGTCAGTGAGCCCTTGTTGTGCAGTGAAGCTTAGGCAAGGGAGATAACAGGATGTCTCCCACGGGACCAGATGGATTTCTAAAACTACAGGAATGTATGTGACGCTTATGCAGTGATAAAGTCTGTAACCAATAAGGAGCTAAAGCTTTGCAATATGTATAACCTAATTATCGTACGACCAATAATGAGCTTGAGCTTTGCAATATGTATAACCTAATTATCGTGGCTATAAAAATGATTGTAACACGACCAATAAACGAGTTCCACTGATGAACAATCTGGTGTCGGTGACTCCCTCCGTCTTCAACAAAATGGTGACCCCGACGTGCCCCGTTGCTAAAGAAAACGGGGGAGAACACCATCGGTGGACGGAGTTGGGTTGGGCTCTGAAGCGGCCAGAGCGGTGCTCAACGCCATTGGAAAAGGCAGGAGCAGCACCCCCAGGGATCATAGAGGTGGTACTGGGCCATACGTGCTACCGGAGCCGGAGGACCGCAACAGCGCTGATATGGATCGGCAAGTAGCATACGATTTATTTTTAGCTAACATAGAAAAGCGAGGATCAAAGAGCTGGACTCCGGTTCTGTCCTGACAAAGGAGGGGACGCTGCAACGTGAGCTGACTTTGGAAGGGTGCAATGGCCATAAACAGGTACCTGGTGCAGGATAGAAAAATGGAAAAAGAAGCAGCTCTTAGTCTCCTAAAGTGCTTTTTATAAAAGCGTGGTATAAAGGATTCCATTGAATCATGGAATAAAGAGGAGGTTTTTTTCACAAACTCCGCTAGTGCTTTTGAAGCAGAAGAGGGATGAACTTTTGGGACTTTGTATATCACTAATGTGGGAGAAGAGCTATTTACTGCTTGTAACACAACTTGGAGAACTGTGATTAATGCCTGGCAAAAGTTAAAAATAGAATCGAAAGTGGCCGCTGCAGCTGTGCAGGGAGTAACAGCCCCTGTATCTACAGCCACAGCTGCTCCACCGTCTCGCAGCCACAGTCGCATTGAAGTAATTTTGTTGCTATTAAGGGTCAATCGAGTGATAAGATGTGTGACTCTGTTAATGATTTATTAAGAGTTAATGATATGTCTAATGAAGCAGAAAAAACAAGCGACGTGCCATCAGCCGCGAGCGATGTTCACGCTTCGGCGGCCGGAAGTGAACTGACAGATAATACGGAAGGAACTGCAGTGACACCAGTGATGATGTAAGAGTGGGAGGAGCCAGATGTTGCAAGAAGTTATACCCACCCTGGCCTCCTCCCCCCAAAGCGGTTTGTTTAACAGGAGACAACTCATCTGAAGATGAAGCACAGCCACAGCATGAAACAATAATTCCACGCAGTAGCAAAATTACAAGATCTCAAGAGGCAAATGGAGGAAGCTACGAATGCTCTACATCACAGAATGGAACAATCATTGTCGACATTTGCATCACATGCGAGGACTGAAAGATCTGTCCAGGAACTGGCTGAAAGTACTACAAAGCTTTCAGCATCACTTTTTGGTGGTATAGGTAAAGGGTTATGTCCATCACCCGTATGCAGACAGTTCTGTGATTCTACAAAATCTGGTAGGTAGTCAGGTGTAATCCAAGATGCCATATTAGAGGGAGATTGGCATCCAGCAGGTAACCTAACTTTTCCTGTATTATTTAATCAACATGGTAATAGTTATGAGCAGCATGATTTGGAAAATTTTACAACAAGTTAAAAAGACTGTGCAGGAGAATGGGATAAAGTCTGAAGCCATTAGGGCTGAGTTAGATTGGATTTTTACAGCAGATGTTAATTTGCCATATGATTGTTGAAATTTAGCTAAACTGTTATCTCCTTAAAAGGGGCCACAACAGGAGAAATTGTTCAGCTAAGAATAAGAGACATAAGGGCTTTAAGGTTAAGGGACATGCTGTGTTTCAGAATAACCTTAAACTCACCTCTAGGGTATAAGAGAAGGTAGTATAGTAGTAGAGTTATATAACTGTAAGGAACGAACATTAAGACAACCAATCAATAAGACCTATGTGAACAGAGTAGCAGTATCATGTTATAGAAGTAAAGTAGAGAAAATTTTTGCAAACATGGGGAATTAAGCATGTAACAGGTATTCCGCATTTTTCCACAGTTCAAGTGATTGTGGAACGAGCATATAGAACTATTAAAGAATACCTTGCAAAGCAGAAAGATGTAACAGAATTAGATCCGCAGATAAGGTTAAGTAAAGTGCTTTTTTACACTTAATTGTTTAATTATCTTAGTTTGGTAGCAGGTTTAGAGCAAGGATCTGTAGTAATTCATAATAGTGGTGTGAAAATGTAAGCTACACCTGAAATACAATTGTGTTATAAGAACCCTAAGACAGAATTATGGGAAGGACCGAGCCTGTTGCTATTTACTGGTTGTGGTTATAGTTGTATTTCCACAGATCAAGGTCCCTTATGGATTCCCAGTAAATGGACACGCCCAGCAGTCGAGTCAGTCAACCGAACACACGAGAGCGACGGCAAAGAGCAATAAGCATTCTACTTTAAGAACTTCAAACAGAAATTAACACATCAAGCAAGAGGTTTCGCCCACGATATGTAATTGTGAACATACTTGACTGACAAGGACTGAAAGGGGCTTGAGAATTGAATTCTGTTATAGCTATTAATTGTTATTGCAATTATGTATATTGTAATTGTGCTTTGAATCTTTTATTAGAGTATGGAGTTTGTGCCAATAGGTTGATAAGAAATAGTCACATAGCAGCAACTGAAGGTAGTCTTTGTATTGCACATTTTCACCAGAATTTTGAGGATTTTTATATAGCAGCAGGTATCACATATAATCAGCTACATTTTTATCATTTTGCATCAGGAAGTGGTTTTCGCCAAGCTCAAGCAATTTGGTACTTAAAACTTGCCATCCAGCAAGTTAAACAACCCAAGAAGTCAAGATTGATTGCTTTACAATGTGGACCCAATTGACTCAAATTAAAGGAAACAGATGATGTTCTTGGAAATTGATTCTCAATTTGGTATTACAGGCTGGCTAAGAACACTCCTGATCAAAGGTATGTGTTGTTTAAATCTGTCTGATCACTCAACATCAATACACAAACAAATAACAGAAATGCAAACACACTTAAAAGACTTTAGCTTACAGACCCATTATGAGAATGATTGGCCAATATTGGATTTGGACCCTGGGTATCAGAATTGTTGAAACAAGGACTAGTCATATTAATTATAAATTTTGTCACCTTACTGATTCTCCCTTGTATGTTTAAATGTTTGCAGAATGAACTTGAAAAACCTAGTGCAAAATATATTACAAAGCCACATTGCCTTAAATAAAGAAAACGGGGGAATTGTGGAGAGACTTACTGAAACCTGGCTCACTGAAAGCAGATATGAGCCTGACAAAAGCAAGCTGCTTAGGCCTTGAGTGGGAAAATACTGAGCTAAGTGAAAAAATACTGACCAGCAAGGTCAGTGGGCCCTTGTTTTGCAGTGAAGCTTAGGCAAGGGAGATAACAGGATGTCTCCCACGGGACCAGATGGATTTCTAAAACTACAGGAATGTATGTGACGCTTATGCAGTGATAAAGTCTGTAACCAATAAGGAGCTAAAGCTTTGCAATATGTATAACCTAATTATCGTACGACCAATAATGAGCTTGAGCTTTGCAATATGTATAACCTAATTATCGTGGCTATAAAAATGATTGTAACACGACCAATAAACGAGTTCCACTGATGAACCATCTGGTGTCGGTGACTCCCTCCGTCTTCAACAGCACAGCACTACCTGTACCAATATATTGTTTCCATCAGAGTGTAAAGTTCTTGGTATCTCTCCAAGTCTCTGATGGCAATGCTGAGACAGGTACTGTTCTTTGGACTGACTCTTACAGGTGGACTGAAAAATGGCTGAATGGATGGACCTAGAGAGTAGTGACCTGTGACACAAAGTCTAGTTGGAGTCCAGCCACTAGCAGTATACCCCAGAGGTCAATACTGGGTCCAGTCCTGTATATCACCTTCATTAATGATCTGGATGATGAGACTGAGCATACCCTCAGCAAGTTTGCTGATGGCACAAAACTGGGAGGAGTGACACCAGAGGGTTGTGCCGCCATCCAGAGGGACCCCGACAGGCTGCAAAAATAGGCTGACAGGAATCTCATGCAGTTCAAAAAGGGGAAGTGTCAACTCCTACACCTGGGGAGGAGCAACCCCGTACACGACTATATGCTGGGGGCCAAAAGGCTGGAAAGCAGCTTTGCAGAAAAGGACCCGGGGGTCCTGATGGACCTCAAGTTGAACATGAACCAGCAATGTGCCCTTGCAGCAAAGAAGGCTAATGGTATCATGGGCTGCATTAGGAGGAATGTTGCTGGTAGGTCAAGGTGATACCAAAAATGCCGGCAAATAAACTCTCTGAGACTCGTTTTGGAGTTTTAGAAAGCAGTATCCTTTATTGCAGCACTGGACACATGAGGGAATGATTTCCATCAATCATGTGCAATGAGACAAGAGCTGGGGACAGAATATATATCCAACTAACATGCATCTGCATAAATTATCCCTGCATATTCTATTACATTCCAAGGACTACTTTTATTATGAACTTCAACACAGCCAAGTCTGTCTCCTCTAATCAGAACTTCAGAGCTAGCTCTCTGTTTGGCCTTGCATTTTTTAGATAAGTAAATAATATTGTCTGGGTACAGCACTATTTTAAAAAAGCATACTATATCAGAAGAACAGTCTATGTCTGTCTGTCTAACTTAAAAATACTGTCACTTAGATATCACTTAACTGAAGTTAGTTAGAAAACCAATTCTACAGAAAAACAACTCTACTTAAGTCAAAATATTCCATTCTCCACAAAAACAACCACTTCTTATATCACTATGTGCTCCTGAAGACTACATTTTTCCAGGGGCCCATGGAGTGGTGACTATTTTCCTTTTCCCCTCACCTTTTGTTCCTCTCTCTCTCTCACTTTGTTCCTTTTCTTCTTTTTTTCTATGGCACTACTGTGCATCACATCAGATCTGAGTTGTGTTGTTGTGTCCAGTTGCCTTGAGGGTATCAGATTGTGATCTGAAAAGATTTGGATCTGTTTTATAGCAACTTTTGTGAATTTGCAACTTGGAGTGCACCGGAGTATTTGATTCCATTTGCTGTTTTGACTGTGTCCAAAATGAGTGCTGATTCCATATTTTGGACACGTCCAATATATTGGTTTGTTTTGTTGGTCGTGTCCAAAAAAAATTCTGAGTTGATGTTCTGGCTGTGCCCAGAATATTGGTTTGCTATTTTGGTTGAGTTTAGGATAAATACTGATTTGTTGTTTTGGCTTTGCCCAAAATAAGCACTGTTTGGATTTAACCTGGGAGATTTGTTGTCTCTAATTTACCGAAAAGACATCAAAGGACCCGTCCCTTCCTGACTGAGCAGGTCTCTGAGGGGGGGCAACCCAGGGGAGGGAGCGGGTCCTGACAGGGTACACTGAATCCCCTTGTCCAGATCATTGATAAAGATATTGAACAGAACTGGACCCAGCACTGAACCCTGGGGAACACCACTTGTGACCAGCCTCCAACTGGATTTAACTCCATTTGCTGCCACTCTTTGGGCCCAGACATCCAGCCAGCTTTTTACCCGGCAACTGGAAAGAAAAGGGAAAAAAAAAAAACAACACACGATTGAAGAGAAGAAGTCTGAAGAAGATCAGTCTGTCTTTACTCTTTTCCTTGCAGCAGTTTTATACTCTACAGATACGGACCTGGACTATGAGACCAGTCAGGAGGTTTTGCACAAAGTTTCAAAGCATTCATACAATGACCGCCCTCAGTCAAGCCTTCCACACGCTCCCTTTCTCACAACACAGCCATCCTTTTATGCCTGTCCAAGGTCATTTTTTACTTTTACTTAATATTATTTGATCATCCAGGCAGCTGGAGCCACCTGTTCTACTATGCCCACAAGGCTGTGCTTGTCCAGGCCAATGGCAGCCAGTTTCTCAAACAGAATACTGTGAGAAATGGTGTCAAAGACTTTACTGAAGTCCAAGTACACCACATCCACGGCTTTTTCCTCGTCCATTAAACAGGTAGCCTTGTCATAGAAGGAGAAATGAAACTAAGGAAGCCACCCCCCCATCCCCTTCATCCCACACCCAAGCCTCACAGTTAGCTTGTTGTTTACCCTCAGAGGAAGTGGTGAGAGGTAGCTATGCTTTTACTTTGACTATCCTAAAATAGGCTATCAGGGTGCTGTATTTCTCAAAAATAACCTCAGGATGTCCAAGGAGGGTAATTTTTTTGTTTTGTTGATACAGGGATACAAAGTAGTAAAAGCACGATAGTTATCTTTTCATCAGGGGCTGCTTTATAATACAGAAAGATGATGTTTGTCCTGCCTCTTAAAGAGTCTCTGGGATTCAGTGTCCTAGGCAGTTTGGTTCTGGCTAAGAATACTGCAAGCTCCTTATCTGATTTTGTCATGATGGTGCTCCCATATATATCTGATGGTGAAGAGTGACTTGTCAGGTGGTCCATCTTTTTCTGTATCCTTTGAGAAAAATACCTGAAGGTTTCCCAGCAGCCAGAGTTGTACTCATTTTCATGGTAGCATTTGATACAGTTGTAGAAAAAGCACTCATTACTGCTGGTAAAAGCCCATGATATTTTTAATATCTTAAAAAATGTCTTAGGATCATCAGACAGGCAGGACACTTACAACAGATGGGTCCCAGTTAATGATTATCTTTTGCAATTGTAGTGGTAGGGGATTAAAGTTTATTCAGCTGCATGGTTAGATAATAGTGCAATTGATTAGCATGACTTTTGAGTGAGAAGTCGGACATTTATTGAAATTAAGAAGTTCCAAACCAGTGCTCTAGAGATATCACCAGTAACTTGGAGGAGACAGGGAGGAGATTGGGTGGAGTTGACCGATGGGTGAAACTGGTAGGTAATTTTTGGGGTGATGTGGAGAGTATTACTGAAACCTGGCTCATTGAAAGCAGACATGAGCCTGACAAAAGCAAGCTGCTTAGGCCTTGAGTGGAAAAATACTGAACTAAGTGAAAAAATACTCATCAGCAAGGTCAGTGGGCCCTTGCTGTGCAGTGAAGCTTAGGCAAGGGAGATATCAGGATGTCTCCCACAGGACCAGATGGATTTCTAAAACTGCAGGAATGTATATGACGCTTATGCAATGATAAAGTCTGTAACCAATAAGGAGCTAAAGTTTTGTAATATGTATGAAGCTCATTAACTAAACTATTTAGGTAGAACTACTGCCAATAAAGACTGAGACTTGTTAATCAAACACCATATGCGTGTCGTTAAGTCTCCCGCCATCTTCGACAAATGGTGTCCTTAACAAATGGTGACCCCAACAAATGGTGACCCCGACGTGATACTCTTTAAAGCGACTACACCACGGTGAAATGGCGAGTGAGTTGGACCCTACACAGCAAGGGTGGCAAAAAGACGTTCCGAAAAAAAGAACTCCGTGCCCTAGGTGACCGCATAGGCAAGCCTAGCCATATGTGCTGCCGGACCCTGAAGGGCTGCAACAGCACTGACGAATAGGTATGGAAAGGGAAGCAGCATATAGTTTATTTACTGAATTTTTGCATAGGAAGGCAGTAAAGGGGGTGGACTTAAAAAAGGAACTCCCTGGGTTATTAGCATAGGACGACTAGGAGGTTTCGCCGTCCGAATCGAAGCTACCCAGGAAAAAAAGCTGCATTTCACCGGACCGGATAATTAAGAGGGGTCCACGGAGCGCGCAATGGAAAAAGAGGTAGTTTTCGAACTTTTAAAATGCTTTTTAGAAAAGCGGGGAGTAAGTCAGTTGAAAGACTTGGCTGGGCTACTCACATTCGGAAAAATGAATGGGTATTTTAGCAGCCCTGAAAGTTTGTTTGAAGTAGAAAAGAGATGAACTTTGGGACTTTATATATCAATAAATATAGGAAAAGAGCTATTTACTGCTTGTAATACAACTTGGAGAACTGTGATTAATGCCTTGCAAAAGTTAAAAATAGAATCGAAAGTGGCCGCTGCAGCTGTGCAGGAAGTAACAGCCCCTGTATCTACAGCCACAGCTGCTCCACCGTCTCGCAGCCACAGTCGCATTGAAGTACTTTTTTGTTGCTATTAAGGGCCAATCAAGTGATAAGATGTGTGACTCTGTTAATGATCTATTAAGAGTTAATGATATGTCTAATGAAGCAGAAAAAACAAGCGATGTGCCATCAGCCGCGAGCAATGTTCACGCTTCGGCGGCCGGAAGTGAACTGACAGGCAATATGGAAGGAACTGCAGTGACACCGAGTGATGATGTAAGTGTGGGAGGAGCCAGCTGTTGCAAATTACAAGATCTCAAGAGGCAAATGGAGGAAGCTATGAATGCTCTACACCACAGAATGGAACAATCATTGTCAACATTTGCATCACATGCGAGGACTGAAAGATCTGTCCAGGAACTGGCTGAAAGTACTACAAAGCTTTCAGCATCACCTTTTGGTGGTATAGGTAAAGGGTTGTGTCCATCACCTGTATGCAGACAGTTCTGTGATTCTACAAAAATCTGATAGGTAGTCAGATGTAATCAGATATGCCATATTAGAGGGAGATTGGCATCCGACAGGTAACCTAACTTTTCCTGTATTATTTAATCAACATGGTAATAGTTATGAGCAACATGGTAGTAGTTATGAGCAGCATGATTTGGAAAATTTTACAACAAGTTAAAAAGACTGTGCAGGAGAATGGGATAAAGTCTGAAGCCATTAGGGCTGAGTTAGATTGGATTTTTACAGCAGATGTTAATTTGCCATATGATTGTCGAAATTTAGCTAAATTGTTATCTCCTTAAAGGGGGCCACAACAGGAGAAATTGTTCAGCTAAGAATAAGAGACATAAGGGCTTTAAGGTCAAGGGACATGCTGTGTTTCAGAATAATCTTAAACTCACCTCTAGGGTATAAGAGAAGGTAGTATAGTAGTAGAGTTATATAACTGTAAGGAACTAACATTAAGACAACCAATCAATAAGAGCCGTGTGAACAGAGTGGCAGTATCATGTTATAGAGGCAAAGTAGAGAAAATTTTTGCAAACATGGGGAATTAAGCATGTAACAGGTATTCCGCATTTTTCCACAGTTCAAGTGATTGTGGAACGAGCATATAGAACTATTAAGGAATACCTTGCAAAGCAGAAAGATGTAACAGAATTAGATCCACAGATAAGGTTAAGTAAAGTGCTTTTTACACTTAATTGCTTAATTATCTTAGTTTGGTAGCAGGCTTAGAGCAAGCATCTGTAGTAATTCATAATAGTCGTGTGAAAATGCAAGCTACGCCTGAAATACAATTGTGTTACAAGAACCCTACAACAGAATTATGGGAAGGACCGAGCCTGTTGCTATTTACTGGTTGTGGTTACAGTCGTGTTTCCACAGATGAAGGTCCCTTATGGATTCCCAGTAAATGGACACACCCAGCAGTCGAGTCAGTCAAACCGAACACACGTGAGCCACAGCAAAGAGTAATAAGCATTCTACTTCAACAACTTTGAACAGAAATTAACACATCAAGCAAGAGGTTTAGCCCACGATATGTAATTGTGAACATACTTGACCGACAAGGACTGAAGGGGGCTTGAGAATTGAATTCTCTTATAGCTGTTAATTGTGATTGCAATAGTGTATATTGTAATTGTGCTTTGAATCTTTTATTAGAGTGTGGAGTTTGTGCCAATAGGTTGATAAGAAATAGTCACGTAGTAGCAACTGAAGGTAGTCTTTGTACATTTTCATCAGAATTTTGAGGATTTTTATATAGCAGCAGGTATCATATATAATCAGATACATTCTTATCATTTTGAATCAGGAAGTGCTTTTCGCCAAGCTCAAGCAATTTGGTACTTAAACTTGCCATCCAGCAAGTTAAACAACCCAAGAAGTCAAGATTGATTGCTTTACAATGTGGACCCAATTGACTCAAATTAAAGGAAACAGATGATGTTCTTGGAAATTGATTCTCAATTTGGTATTACAGGCTGGCTAAGAACACTCCTGATCAAAGAACATGATTCAGTCCACTACCCGTGCCCTTTTTCACCAAGCACTCCCTGCCTATAAAGAAAAAGGGGGAATTGTAGAAGAATTTCTAACTGAAGCTGAACATGGGGAAAATACTAGAGTTGTATGAACAGGGCATAGGGTTATCTCGTGACAACTTGGTAAACAATCAAGAGGAATTTGCCTACTTGCAAAATATCAGCAGGATGTGAAGCAGGAACCAAGATAAGGAAGCAACAGCCCAGCTGGCGCCAGAGCCAGGAGCCCTTCGCGTGGACAGTGTACTCCAGCCAATCAGCAGCAACCGTAAGGCGTGTGAACAGAAGCATTAACCCAATCAGCTAGCTACGCCGGTCGCGTGTACCTCTATCCAAAGATACTTAACCACACATGCTATCAATGAAGGGGGCATTCACATTAACTATGAGTAAGTGTCTGACCCTCGCCACACATGCTATCAATAAAGTTAGAGCATTCACGTTAACTCTATGAGTAAGTGTCTGACTCTTGCTCACCGCAACAGGGAGTGACAGGAGTATGACAAACAGGTGCAGGCAAACAGGGCATGGTGTATCAGAAGGGTGTGGTGAAGCAGTTTGGGAGGCAGTTTGCACAGACAGAGCGAGTAGGCAAGGGTGTGCAGAGAAGGCATGCTGGCAGGGCACTGGAGCTCAGCCAGAAGTACCAGGGAACCATGGTGTCCACTTGACATAAAATTAAGGCCTCTCCAAGCTCTGCGCCAGTTGTGACTGATGCAACATCCCAGACAGAGCCCCAGTGAGTGCATGCTGCCACCCAGATGCCGGGCTGCAGGGCATGCCCCCTTCCCACACTGGTATTGGATGTGGGGGGGGT
The DNA here is from genome assembly GCA_033556795.1 of Tapera naevia. Taxonomy (NCBI): domain Eukaryota; kingdom Metazoa; phylum Chordata; class Aves; order Cuculiformes; family Neomorphidae; genus Tapera; species Tapera naevia. The sequence continues at coordinate 3,300,193 of JAUMJJ010000004.1, read as the reverse complement.
GTTTGGGTGGAGGTACTCCTCCACTTGGTGACAGAACTCAGGGAGGAGGTGAGCAGGCTGAAGACCATCAGGGAGTGTGAGAGGGAGACTGACTACTGGAACAACACCCTATGCTCCCTGCCTCAGATCCAACAGGCAGATATGCCTTGTGAAACAGAGGACTCCCCATCATCTCTCCATTCAACTGAACAGAGAAATTTATTAAATTAAAGGGAATGCCAGCGGGTTGGGCTTTTTGACCATAGGTTGACCTACACAACACCAGGCCTGCTGACAAAGCATGGGGTACACCTGTCCTCAAGGGGCAAAAGGATGCTTACCAAGAAGTTAGCAGGGCTTATCAGTAGAGCTTTAAACTAGATATGAAGGGGGTGGGGGACAAAGCCAGGCTTGATAGAAAAAAAAGCCTGGGAATGGCATTCCAGTGTCTGAGGAATGGTGTGCTAGCGAGGCACTTTGGTCTGCCACCTCAGAGGAAGTGAGGGATTGTGGCATATGAAGCATGGACTCAACTTGTGGTGCAAGTGAGACAGAGAGTATTTGTCAAGCAGTGCAAGTGAGACAAGTGAGCCAAATGCTTATTCTACAAACAGTAATTTATACATCTTTTACCTGGACACTTGTCCTTCTATGGCCATCACCCCGATAAGGAGTTCTCTCCCCCTGCTTCTCACGCTCTAGCTAGCAATACACTATCAGTATTCCCATGCACTCAAATCGTGTTTACTTCAGCATTTTCTCATACCCTTCTGCTGATTTCAGTGGCCTGCTCTTGTCCCTTTCTTCTACAAGGGATAGCACTCCAAGTGGCAGCAAAGATGCAAAGGTTATTGATGGGTTAGAAATGACAGCAATAAGTCACTTAGGATTTAAGACTATTCTCCTTAGGAGCATGGCAGGATCAACAGAAAGGTGGTGGGACAACTCACATAACTGGAGTTCTGCCATGGTTGCCTATGAATTCTTCAGAAAGGATAGGCAAGGAAGGAGAAGCAGTGCAGTAGCCCTCTATGGAAGAGAGTGTTTTCATTGGCTTGAACACAATGACAGTGATTGAGCAAGTCTGAGCTAGCTTCCCAAGCTTAATTTTTCAACGCTCAGTGAAAAAACTTCCCAAAATTTCCCCCCATTCTATAGAAAAGAAGAAAAAAAAATCACATGAAATATATATATACTTCCATAGATTTCTGACCTCAATTGTTAAGGAAGACCTAAAAAACCCAGAAGCCAACCCACTACATTCTCCACCCCTTATTCCATATCATTTCTTTAACACAACACCTGTATATTGTATTCGTCTATATCCTGCACATAGACATATATAAATATATTCCTTGTTTTATTCTGAGGTTATTGTCTGTCGTTGAAGATCAGATTTTATTTCGAGGCTGTTATCTGTCGTTGAAGATCAACACCAACAGCAGCTCAGTTTGGATCCTCGGCCCTTTAGTCACAGTTCTGGTTTTAGGGCTGATTCACTGGCCTGGGTTGACTCATCATTGGATACCGGTATCCGCTTTCTTCAGGTCTTTATCGTCTGGTGTCTGGTCTCCCGTAAAACCCAATTTAAGGCATAGAATTAGTTTTTCCCCAAGGACAGATTTACTTGAGGCACAAAATGGGTTTCTCCATCCTTCCTCATTACCCACCAGGTATTTCCAGGCTCTTGAGCAAAAACAATCCCATGAATGGGTTTGTCTTGGCCTGAGGGAGGAGTAATCCAAATGTCCTTACCTAAAATACCTCTCAGATGGATCACTGGAACTCCATCTCCATCCACTGTGTGAAGGGATTCTGCTTGGGCAGGACCAGCTCAATTGACAGATCCTCTGGTGTTATCTAGCCAGGTAGTCTTGGCTAAGTGCTTATCCTCCACCTAGTGTCTTTAGAGTTGTCTTTAACAGTCCATTACACCTTTCAACTTTTCCAGCAGCGGGTGCATGATAAGGAATGTGATATACCCATTCAATACCATGCTCTTGTGCCCAAGTGGCCACTAGATTGTTCTTGAAATGAGTCCCATTGTCTGACTCAATACGTTCTGGAGTGCCATGTCTCCACAGGATTTGCTTCTTGAGACCCAGAGTGGTATTTTATGCCGTTGCATGTGGTACCGAATATGTCTCTAACCATCCCGTGGTTGCTTCCACCATGGTAAGCACATAGCGTTTACCTTGGTGGATCTGTGGCAATGTGATGTAATCAACCTGCCCGGCCTCCCCATATTTATACTTATCACAACGTCCACCATATCACAGGGGTTTCAATCTTTTCACCTATTTGATAGCGGTACAGGTTTCACAGTCATGGATAACCTGAGAAATAGTGTCTATTGTTAAATCCACCCCGCGGTCTCGTGCCCATCTATAGGTGGCATCTCGGCCTTCATGACCTGAAGCATCATGGACCCATCGAGCTAGGAACAATTCTCCCTTCTGCTGCCAGTCTAGGTCTACTTGTGATACCTTGACCTGTTCAGCTCGGTCTGCCTCTCTGTTATTAACATGTTCCTCATTGGCTCGATCCTTGGGCACATGGGCATCTATATGGCGGACTCTCACATTCAGTTTCTTTACTCTGGCAGCGATGTCTTGCCACAGATCAGCACCCCAGTTGGGCTTCCCTCTATGACTCCAATTCATCTTTTTCCACCGGTCTAGCCATCCCCATAGGGCATTGGCTATCATCCATGAATCGGTGTATAGGTAGAGCCTTGTCCATCCTTCTCTTTCTGCAATTAGACAGCTTTGAGTTCCACAAACTGACTCGATTTGCCTTCACCTTCAGTGGTTTCTGCCACTTGTCGTGTGGGATTCCAAGCAGCTGCTTTCCACTTCCTGCTCCTCTCTACAATACGGCAGGAACCATCGGTGAAAAGGGCATAGCATGTCTCTTCATGTGGTAGCTCATTATATGGCGGAGCTTCTTCAGCTCAACTCACTGGCTATGGGAAACTGCAGTGAGTTTGCAGATCCCTTGGCAGAGCACGAGATATTTGATCTCAACCAGATGGCCGTGTACCCATGAGAATGTGGAAACCCCCTAATGGAAAAAAGTAAATAAGTTGCGGGAGCTGTGAGAACTCATGAAACAAGATAAGGGACTTAGATGAGCTTGGGTGAAGATTGACATGTAACTGTAGCCAATAATTGCTTGTGCATATGCAATAAGCACCAATGATATTAGAGCACATATATGCTGAAAATATATAAAAGCCAGCTGTGTGAAACAATAAAATGCTTCGTGCATGATACATGCATGAATGCTGCTTGAACTTTGTGAGTCGAGTCCGTCTCAACAGCGACATCTGGTGACCCCGACGTGATTCGTCAACGAACACCGACGCGATTAAGAAATCGGAGCCGGTACTCCGGTGGGGACGGAGCCTGGTATAGCAGAGAAATCGCAGTGTGCAGAACTGCAAGAACCCCAGGGAAGAGGAAGAATACATCTTATAAGGTAAGCTACCAGGAACATAGAAATAATGGGAGGGACTTTAACAAAAGAAGAAAGCCTTGTTCTATCGATGTGGCAGCTAGTGCTTAAGAAACGAGGGATCTCCCTCCCAGATCTGTGCCTTCGACAGATGCTTTTATGGGGTCACAGAAAAGGGCATGAAGCTAGCTCTGTGATTGCTTTTAGTGTCATTTTTAGGGGAGGAATTGGGTAAGGACTTATTTGAAGAGGCTTCAAAGGGGCAAAAAGAGGCCACTGAGCTGTTAACCACATGGCGCCTGTTGCGTGACACCGTTAGAGATCTTAAACAATAACAGGATAATACCAGGCAGGAACAAACTAAGAAAGAGGCAGAGGAAGAAAGTGCTGAACCTCCCTCTAATCCCCCTGCTATAGCAGAGGGGCCAGTGTCTGTGGTTTCAGATCCGTTGCTCCCGCCTATTGTACGCTCAGAAAAAAAAAAGAAGCGGCATGGACATAATCCGTTAGTTGATTCCGAAGATGAATTCCCTATTAAAAAGGGAGGGCGAGTTTGGACAGCAGGCAACTAAAAGTGGGGAGTTGCCTTGGGAACAGCAGACAGCTAAAAGTGGGGTGTTGCCTCAGGAACAGCAGACAGCTAAAAGTGGGGTGTTGCCCCGGAAGCAGCAGCATGGACACCAGCAAAATGATGAAAAGATCTTGATAACACCCACCACCCCTCCGGCGGAAGACCATAAGAGTGATGACTCTCCTGACTCTGACAAGGATGAAATGAATTCCTTGCAGGAGGGCCTAGGGAAAATTACGGTTACAGGGGGGTCGCATTGTCACCTGTTGCCGGTGCAAGGACCACCTGCGGTGACATTGCCACCAGTCACCCAAGTAACGGTGATTCCTCGGGACCAGCAGAAATTTTGTGAGGAAGTGAAAGCTTCTGCGGTAGCTAGTGGTGCATGGGATATTGTAGAACGCACAGGGGCAGCCTTGGATCAGATGTGGGCAGAACCAACTGCTTTTCCAGTTGTGATGGGAGATGCAGCTGCACGGGAGGCCAATTCTCACTCTCCATATGCATGGAAAGTGATTTAAGGTTTGCAATGTATAGTGTCACAATATGGGATTAATGCATCCCACTACTATGCAATTGTTACCATTATTAAGCATGGAAACTATGGTGCCTTGGGATATAAAGCATTTAGCTCAGATGATCTTTCCCCCAGTGCAATACGCAGTGTTTCAGTCCACCTGGAAGCAGTTATGTGAGCAGCAAGCTGTTGTTAATTTGCAGCTTGACCCACGATTTGGAAATGGAACAGACGTCCTTTTGGGAGAAGATCACTATAATAACCCACACCAACAAGCACAGTGGCCTCCCCTAGTATTAGAACAGATTACAGTATAGGGAATGCAAGCTATTTATTCAAACAGTACATTTATCAGAATCCAGCAAAAGATATACTACTATAAGACAGGGAGCTAAGGAGCCTTTTCTTAACTTTGTTGAAAAATTGCAGGAGTCGAGTCGCTGGAAAAACAGATTTTTGATATTCATTTATGGGAGCAATTGGTTAAGCAATTAGCCCGTGATAATGCCAATATAGATTGCCAAAAAATCATAGAGGCTTTACCTGGTGATCCAACACTTGAAGCAACGATTTCTGCCTGTGCAAAAGTGGGGACATTAGAGCATAAGGCAATGATAATGGCCACAGCACACATTCAAAATTTATACTGTCATCAGTGTGGACAAACTGGTCATACTAAAACCCAGTGCACACAAAATAAAACAACCAATAGTAAAGCTAAACTGCCAGTAGCACATGCTTCGTGCATGATACATGCATGAATGCTGCTTGAACTTCATGTGTCATGTCTGTCTCAACAGCAACAACTGGTTCTTCTTCTTCTTCTTCATCTGCCAGATTGAAGTTCCCACCTTCAGGCCAATTAATTATAATTTCCAAAATTCCAGGGTGATTCGAGTTCCCCATTCGGCCACATTGCATAATCAAAGCAATCCACTTGTTCCACATGGCATCTGTGGCATGATGCGTAGAGGGCACCTTCCCTTTGAACATCCAGCTCAGCACTGGTAATCGGATTGCCAGGAACAGCTGTGTTTCGGTACCAGTTACCTCTGAAGCTGCTCATATGCCTTCATACTCCTCTAAGATTTCTTTCTCCATAGGGGTGTAATTGGCCTCAGAACCTCTGTAGTTTCAGTTCCAGAAACCCAGTGGTCGCCCTCGTGTCTCGCCAGGCACCTTTTGCCAGAGGCTCCAGGAGGGCTCTTTATCTCCAGCTGCAGAGTAGAGTACATTCTTTACATCTGGTCCCGTCCTGACTGGTCCAAGAGCCACGGCATGTGCAATTTCTTGCTTGATCTGCCTGAAAGTTTGTTGTTGTTCGGGACCGTATTGGAAATCATTATTTTTATGGGTCACAAAGTAAAGAGGGATCACAATCTGGCTATACTCTTGGATGTGCATCATCCAGAAGCCTTTGGCTCACAGAAAATCTTGGGTCTCTTTCCTATTTGTCGGTGGAGCCATTGCCACAATCTTATTGATGACATCAGTTGGAATCTGGCGCCTTCCATCTTGCTATTTCACCCCCAGGAATTGGATCTCTCTGGCAGGTCCCTTGGCCTTGCTCTTCTTTATGGCAAAACCATCCTTGAGGAGAATCTGGATAATCTCCTGTCCTTTGTCAAAGACTTCTTCTGCTGTGTCCCCCCATACAATGATGTCATTGATATACTGGATATGTTCTGGGGCCTTATCCTTCTCTAGTGTAGCCTGAATCAGTCCATGACAGATGGTTGGACTGTGCTTCCACCCCTGGGGCAGTCGATTCCAGCTGTACTGAACGACCCTCCAGGTGAAAGCAAACTGTGGTCTGCACTCTGCTGCTAAGGGAATGGAGAAAAACGCATTGGCAATGTCAATGGGGGCGTACCACTTTGCTGTCTTGGACTCCAGCTCGTACTGGAGCTCCAACATATCTGATACTGCTGCACTCAATGGTGGTGTGACTTCATTTAAGCCACAATAGTCCACAGTCAGTCTCCATTCTCCATCAGACTTGCGTACAGGCCAGATAGGGCTATTGAAGGGTGAATGTGTTCTGCTGACTACCCCTTGGCTCTCCAACTTCTGAATCATCTTATGGATGGGGATCACAGCATCTTGGTGGTGGGGTCACCATTTGTTAAGGACACCATTTGTTGAAGATGGCAGGAGACTTAACGACACGCACATGGTGTTTGATTAACAAGTCTCAGTCTTTATTAGCAGTAGTTCTACCTAAATAGTTTGATTAATGAACTTCATACATATTACAAAACTTTAGCTCCTTATTGGTTACAGACTTTATCACTGCATAAGCGTCACATACATTCCTGTAGTTTTAGAAATCCATCTGGTCCCGTGGGAAACATCCTGTTATCTCACTTGCCTAAGCTTTACTGCGCAACAAGGGCCCACTGACCCTGCTGGTCAGTATTTTTTCACTTAGCTCAGTATTTTTCCACTCAAGGCCTAAGCAGCTTGCTTTTGTCAGGCTCATGTCTGCTTTCAATGAGCCAGGTTTCAGTAATACTCTCCACACTTCCCCCGTTTTCTTTATTTAAGGCAATGTGACTTTGTAACATATTTTGCACTAGGTTTTCAAGTATATTCTGCAAACATTTAAACATACAAGGGAGAATCAATAAGATGACAAAATTATAATTAATATGACTAGTCCTTGTTTCAACAATTCTGATACCCAGGGTCCAAATCCAAAATTGGCCAGTCCTCACATGTGATGCAAATGTCGACAATGATTGTTCCATTCTGTGATGTAGAGCATTCGTAGCTTCCTCCATTTGCCTCTTAAGATCTTGTAATTTGCTACTTCGTGGAATTATTGTTTCATGCTGTGGCTGTGCTTCATCTTCAGATGAGTTGTCTCCTGTTAAACAAACCGCTTCGGGGGGGGGAGGAGGCCAGGGTGGGTATAACTTCTTGCCACAGCTGGCTCCTCCCACTCTTACATCATCACTCGGTGTCACTGCAGTTCCTTCCATATTGTCTGTCAGTTCACTTCCGGCCGCCGAAGCATGAACATCGCTCGCGGCTGATGGCACGTCGCTTGTTTTTTCTGCTTCATTAGACATATCATTAACTCTTAATAGATCATTAACAGAGTCACACATCTTATCGCTCGATTGGCCCTTAATAGCAACAAAAAAGTACTTCAATGCGACTGTGGCTGCGAGACGGTGGAGCAGCTGTGGTTGTAGACACAGAGGCTGTAAATTCCTGCACAGCTGCAGAGGCCAGGAAGGCCAGGAAGGGCAGAAAATCGCTTGGAATCCTCTTCAATCGCCGTAGCTACACCAAAAGCCCACCGGTACCCCTTTGGGTCCTTGAAGTATTCTCTTCTTAGGTAATCCATACCTAGAACATAAGGGGCTTCTGGCCACGTCACAATGGAATGCTTTTCCAATGGGTCTCCTCTCAAGCTTATGTCGGCTTCTACCACTGACAACTCCTGAGACCCTCCTGTCACTCCAGAAATAGAAACAGTCTCTGCACTCTTATGCTCCGATGGCATTAAAATACACTGGGCACCAGTATCGATCAAAGTTCGGTATCTCTGAGGATCCGATGTGCCAGGCCATCAAATCCACACAGCCCAGTAAACCCGATTGTCTTCTTGGTCCCTCTCCTTCTCCTGGCAGAAGGCTGGGACTCTCTATTGGTCTTGATCAGAGCAATCATTGTCGGACTTTGACTTTGATTTCTTGGTGGCTTTTTTGTCATCGTGGAGGTGGGTCTGCATCTTCTTGTGTTTTGGTAATTGCAGTTTCTTGTCTAAAAATTCTGTATCTACCATGTAGACAACTTCCTTGTCAGTGTCCTTCTGTTTCAGCTCCCTCACTCTAGCTTCGAGCCTGGAAGTGGGTTCGCCACCCCACTTCTTCATATTCTCTCCCTTGCTACATAGGTATGCCCATAGTTGGCTACGTGACTGACACTCAGGGTTTTCTTTGTGAATGATGGAGATTGTGAGTGAGACTGAGATCGAGGTTGAGGTCGTCTTGGTCGATCCCGCCATGATCGTTCCATTGGCCTTTCTCTGGAATCTCTATAATGTCTGTCATCTCTGTCTCTAGGATAGTCCTCATATCTGGAGTATTCATAATCTCTCTCTCTTCTTTCCCTATTGTATGTAGTTCGGTATAGGGAATCAGAGGAGTCTTCCAGACTTTCCGCTATGCTCCTTATCCTTGAACACATGGATTCCATGCTTGGTTCATCCATCCTTGGATGATATGCGGTTATCAAGCAGTAGGTATATGGTTTAGGGGCACCTTTAATTATCTTTTCTCACATGGGCTGCCTGCAGAGGACACCCTCTGGAGCTAGGATGTTATAATAGTCTGAATTAGGATAGATGATCTCCAACATGGCTAATTCCCCTAGGTATTGGATGCCTTCTTCCGCAGTATTCCACTTTCTTGGAGAGCTTGACAGATATTCCTTAAATGGGCATCTTGCCCTCACAGCGTGGAGGATTCGGATCCAAAGACTGGACGCCATTCTCTCCTTTGTCATTTCTTGTTCTATTACAGCATCTTGGGCAAGAGATCCCAATTGTTGTGCTTCATGACCTTCAGTCATGTGACTATTAGCCCCATTGTCCCAGCACTGCACCAGCCAGGTGAGGATTCATTCAGTAGGGAAGCAAATGTAATCTCTTCCTAAATCTCGAAGCTCTCTTAGGATCAGTGATAGTGTAATTTCACTTTCTGGCATTATTTCTTGTCCATCTCTCCTGCGTAGAATCTTTTCCACTTCCCTTTGTACTCTCCTGCTCTTACGTGGAACCACTCCCACCTCCTCTCTGTATCTCTCACGAGGAGATGGAGACCAAGCTTGCTGTGGAGATGGACTTCTACATCGTTCACGCCATGGAGATGGACTTCTACATCGTTCACCATACCCAGCAGGTAGTGGTATCAAGTAGTCTTTCGGGTGCTGAGATAAGGGCCTCATCCAATCATCCACGCTTCCAAGAGAAGGCTGGGTCTGGAGGGGTAGGGATAATTCTCCCTCAGGTTGAGGGGAACGCTTTTGTCCCTTCTTTGCGCCTTTTGAAATGCTGACTGTGTAGTCAGGATATAAATCATCTAGTGACAGTACACCACGGGTTGTTTGTACTGTTGCCTTCTTTTCTCTTGATACCGCTCTACTTTCCTTTGGATGTGCCCCTAGTTCTTTTGGGTGCGCCCCTTCTCTTGCAACCGTTTCGTCCTCTCTGGCAGCTGCTTCTTTCTCTATTGCAGCTGCTCCTTTGCCTTTTGCTGTTGCTCCTCCCTCGCTCACAGCCGCTCCTTCGTCCGCTAGTGCCTGCATGGATGGGATAGGTCCCTCTGCTCCTTCTCCTTCTCCTCTTTCTTCTTCTTCTTCCATGCGTTCCAGTTGCGGAGATGAGTCTGTAAGTTTTACAGTCTCCCTTACCAACGTCTTCTTTTTCTTTATAGGAGCAACAATGACTTTCCTGTTTTTAACTTGAGTCCCAGTTCTAGTGGACTTAGTAGAGATGGCTCTGACTTCAAGTTGTGTTTGGACCCCGATTTCACGCATGGGCCCAATAGGGACATCACTGGTTTCAGGTGGCATGGTTTGGGTTTCTGTCTCAACCTTAACCTTCTGAGAGTGATCTACAGCAGCTCGATAAGCATTAGCCAAGCCTCAGTAAAAGCAAAGAATTGCATGTTTGGGTCGTCATATGAAAGACACCTTTCCCTTAAACAAAGTGTCATCTCATCAGGGTCGAACACTTGTTCTGGCATAAAGTCCCAAATAATAGGAGGTGTCACACATCCTACCAGTTTACCAAAATTCAACCATGTTCCCTGTTATCCAAAGACTGGCCTTTCCAAGCTCCTTTCCAAAGTTCCAGCGATTTCTTTTGAGGTTTGGCCTATCTTACAACAACCACCTTTCCAATTTTAAGTAGTATTTTCACTGCCCTCATCACTAGTATCATTGTTGCTAAACAATTTAGGTATGGGTTAGAGCTGATCTTCGGAGTCTTTGCTACCAAACCTTGAATGTCACCATTATGGAGACTGTATATTAGGCCGTCAATGTCAAAATTAAGGAATGGAAGCACTTCGTTCTATTCATCTGAATGGTAATGGTCCCCTATAGGATATCCTGTGACAGGCACAAAATCAGCTAGAATCATGAAAAAATTAGTAATAAGGCCATTGTTATTGTTATTCTTCAGGTTGTTCCTAAACAAACCCTTATTTATATAAACAACGTTTTCTTGGCTGCTTTCCCGGTAGTTGTTTTGTAGACAAAGATTGCGCTTGGTAGCCTTCCTGGACTTTGTTGTGTGGAGATGTGGTTAAGAAAGCAAGGACACGTAGGCAGTACACAAGAATTGTTGAAACAGCAAACGAGAGCATAGGTCAGGATGTGCAGGCAGTGAACAGTAAACAGGAACATTATGACCGTAAAAGGCAAGAAAGCATTGTCCTTGATCTTAAGAAGCCGGAACTTGTGTTTTGAAAGAATGTGAGGAACACGGATCTGGTTGAGGATAATGAGAAAAACAAGGCGGGGTTAACATTTAACCAAAGAACCAATGTAATCTCTGTTTGTGGAATATGTATGACCACAATTACTATGTGCATAAATACTCTTGTATCAGTACAATAAACGAAGTCTGCTCATCTAGCATCTAGGTGTCGTTCTTCCATCCTCCTTCACCTTTCCACCTGACTACTCTCCAGACACTCTGCCCCCAGCCTGTAGCTTACAAACTTATAAACTTATAAAATTTATTAAACTTATAACTTACAAGCTTATAAAACTTATCTTATAAAACTTATAAAGTTATAAAACTTATAAACTTACTTATAAAACTTATCATCTTATAAAGACAACTATGACTAACAAAGTGCAACTTGAAATCGTAAGGATAGCTTGAGGTCGACCTGAGAGAAAAAACATAAGGCACACTTTAGTCTAATTATTAGTGTTCTATAAATGTTAACATTAACTCTTTCTAGCTGACTTTTAAACTACTTCTTAAAATGAGGAAAGAGATCGTTCCAGAGCAGATGTAGATTTCTCAGTTCTTTGGTCTTCATCAATAACGGCTTGTAGTTGACATAGGCCTCGCTGTTGGATCATCAGGTGTAGGCACGGTGCTTGCCGATTGATCATCTTCTCCTGCCACTGGAACGTTCAGAAATGCCCAATGATCTGGTTCTGTGAACAAAAACTCACAGCTTTCATTAGTTTCATTCTGAAGGTCTGGTTTGATAGACTTAAGCGGGCACCACTTAACTCTACCATCATTTTTGACAGCAGCATACCCTCGCCCTGTCAGAGCTAGTTTCCATCCTCGTTCCCATTCTCCCAGCTCATTTCTGACTATGACTGATGGACCTTCTTCTAGTGCTTTAGTGGCCCAATGTTTTTGGGTGGGACTAATCTCCTCCTGCCCCCTAGGGAATTGATTAAATGCTAGCAGAGCAGTCGCTAGGAGACGTGCCTGGTCTCCTCAGGGAATGGTGTTGACAAACCCTTCTGTTTTTGCTAATACCTCCAATTTAGATTTCAAAGTTTGATTTGCCCGTTCCACTATAGCTTGTCCTGTGCTATTGTATGGGATGCCGTGTATTAAGGTAATACCCCATTTCAAAGTGAATGCTTGAACTGATTTAGACACAAAATTTGGACCGTTATCTGTTTTGATCTGATTAGGGATACCAAGCCAGGCCATAGCTGTCAGCCAATGTTGAATGGTTGCTTTAGAGTCAGCCTTAAGGTGCTGAGTGGCCACAATCATTCCACTGTATGTGTCTACAGTCACTGCTAGCCATGCTCGAGGTTTTAATAATTGGCAAAGTGTGAAATCTGTCTGCCACATCTCGGATGCTTTAAGACCTCTAGGATTCACTCCGCTTGACCACAGTGGTGCTTTCTGACAGTGGGGACATGTAGCCACTACATGTTTCGCGTCTGTGACTGAAATGCCACATCTCTTTGCTAACGCTTTAGCTCCGATGTGAAGAGACTCGTGTAACTGCCAGGCATCTCTTAGTGTCCACAGTCCTTTTGCAGCAGCATCTGCTTTATCATTACCTATTTGGAAAAACCCTTTAATTGGGCTGTGGCTATTGACGTGGATGACTGATATAGTGCCCTGTCGAGAGTAAAGTGCTTCTTCTAACATTAAGGCTGTTGTGGACGTTGACACGCCAGGGCCTGACATGGCCAAGCAAAGTTTAGCCACAAATATGGAATCAGTTACTATGTTGAGATGTTCTGTAGGGAACAGTCCACATGCTAGTACTATAGCTGCTGCTTCTAGTTGCTGGACAGAAAGAGCACAGTCGGTCATTTTAATGCTGTGCCATTCTCCTTCCGATTGCCATACAGCTGCCGCAGTTGAAGTTGTTGAGGATGCGTCTGTAAAGACTGTTGGTCTCGGCTGGGGCCGGTCCATGATCTTACGTGGAAGGTCGATGTTAACTATTGCCAGCATTTGAATCCAGGGGGGCTTTGCGGCGTAACAAAGTTCTCCACCAAATCCTGCAAGAGCTATGGCCAGATATTCTGACATTGCCACTGACTGCGTTGGGAGCTGTTTACAAAAGGGCAAGCATATTCTGGCGGGTTCAATGCCTAGATATCTTAGGGCGAGTTTCCTGCCTTTCATGATGAGATTACCAAGGCATTCGATTCCTGGAGAGAATGCACGTGACGGCTTTCCTAAGGCTATCCATTGTATTGGTCGGGCTTTTTCAGTAGGGCCCTGGGCTAGTGCTCCTACTCCTCCCTTTTTTGTAAAGTGCACATAGAGATCAAGTGGTATATTTGGGTTCCACCTAGCGAGTGTACTTGATGACATCTGCTGTTCGATAAAATCGAGAGAGTTCATTGCTTCTATTGTCAGGGCTTTTTGTTCCCATGGATTCTTTCCTTTCAAAAGATCATGCAGAGGAGCCATGATTTCAGGAGGGATTAAAACAATGTTACGGAGCCATTGCAAGGACCCCACTAACTGCTGCATATCATGGAGTGTCTTAATGTTCCGATGAATTTTTATTTGAGGGGGTGTTACGTAAGAATTTGTGATCCCTACTCCCAAAAAAGTTACACATGGTCCTCTCTTAATTTTTGCACTCGCAATTTCAAACCCGTGTACCTTTAGAGTTTCGGAAACCGTTGACACTAGCTGGTCCACTTGAGTCGCCGATGTTGCTGCAATTAAAATATCATCCATATATTGAATGATAGTTGCAGTCGGGTTATGGCACCAGACTGGTGCCAATGCCCGATCCACTGTGATCTGGCAGATAGTGGGTGAGTTGACCATTCCTTGGGGCAGCACTTTCCACTGGAAGCGTAGGTTGGGGCGTTGGCTGTTTGGAAACACTACAGAAAAAGCAAACCGTTCTTTGTCCTCTTCGTGCAAAGGTATCGAAAAGAAACAGTCTTTAATATCAAGGACAGCACAAGGTTGTCCCTCAGGTATCATAGAGTTCATAGGCAATAGTGTTTGAACAGGACCCATAGGTTGGATTATCTTATTTATTTCACGCAGATCATGGAGGAGACGAAACCCCTCGCCAGTTCGTTTGGGTATTACAAAAACTGGGGTGTTCCACGGACTAGTGGAGGGCTCTATGTGACCTTTTTGTAACTCACGATCAACCAGCTCAAGAAGAGCATCCATTCGAGGCTTTGATAGGGGCCACTGCTCAACCCACACTGGGTTAGATGATTTCCATTTCAATCTGATTGGTGGAAGTGGGTGTGCAGCAGTGGCCCTTAAATTAAATTTGTAACCCTGGCATTTAATAGAGCTAGAGCATCTCTTCCCAACAGGGGTGGGACACCTGACATGACATATAGGTAAAGGGCAATGGCTTTCTCTAGTCCTTTTTCAGTGTGAAGCGTAATTGTTATCAATTGAGCACTCTTCCGGGCTCGTGATACTCCTCCAACCCCACCCACCATGGGGGCATCTTCTAATTTCCAACCTGAAGGCCAATGTGTTTTGGGAATAACTGTAACATCTGCCCAGGTGTCAATTAAAAAGGGAACGTTAATGGTAATGCTATTTGAAACATTATAGAGGGAACAGATCCCCCATACTATTGGTGGATTGTCACACCTAACTGTGAGGGCGATCCAGGGGTTTCTTCCCCAGGAGGTAGTTCTTGTTGTCTCTGAACCAGAGACGGATCCGACTGGATCTTCGGTTGGACCATGAAGTTGGTTGCTCGCCGAGGGGAAAGTGGGTTTGAGAATGTCCCCCCCCATCCGGGGTTGGCATAATTGGGTCGCCTCATATCCTGAGTGGGAGAGGGCCGTGTGCGACCCAGGTGCCCTCTCCCCCTCGGGTTTCCCTGGATTTTAGCTTTACATTCTTTAGCGAGATGTCCCTTCCTTCCACAGGCCCAACACGGTCCTCTGAATCGATTTTGGTGTGGGGGAAATGCCATTACACTAGATAATGTAGATTGAACAGCCACGTGGATGGGGGCCAAATGTTCTTCATTAGTGACATGCTTAATCATGTCTGCAATACTTGATCTTGGTGGTAGTGATCGGAGGATTTCTTTGGTTCTTGCATTACACTGCTGACGTAAGCAGTCTGCAACAACCGGGCCTTTTGCTTCTGCAGGCAGGGATGAGGAGTCAACTGCTGCCTGGAGGCGATCTACAAATTGTGTAAAGCTCTCACTTTCACTTTGCTTTATTGTGGACCATGGTGATGGTTTGACGATAATTCTAGAGGCTGTACGAATGGCTTCTCTAGCTGCACGAGTGGTTGCCACAATTTCATGGGCACGCATGCCTTGGGCCTGTTGTTGGGGGGTGAGCATGGTTGGGTCTGAACCCATCAACCCCATGCAGTGGGTGATCTGCCGCAGCTGCTTGAGCTAATTGCCTTGTACAGTTTTCCTCCCATTCTTGTCTAAAAACAATCATTCCTGCTCCATCAAAAATCAATCTACAAGTTTGTTTTATATCAAATGGGAGCATGTCATCCCCCCAAAAAACCCCATCTATGAGGGTAGAGACCATGGCAGAATTGAGCCCCTTGTCTGCAATTGCTTTAACAATCGCTTGTATATCCTTGGGGTTTATTGGTGAATAGATGCTTTGTCCACCATCTGTTACTCGAACTGGGAACGCTAGTATATCTGATGGAACCCAATCAAAACAAGCATCCTTGACTTCTTTCCAATCCATGAAAGGCATTTTCTTTCCCCGTGATCTCTTTTTATTGCGGACATTTTTGCTTTTAACTCTGTCTATTTCTATCTCCTCCGACTCCGACTTCGAATCGGATTCCAGCCACTCGTCCCCGCTGGTATCTGATTCGAGACCGGAACTCGACTGACTGGTAACTTCCGGGCTCCGGTACATTTTGCTCAGACTCCGACCCCGCCCACTTCCCTTCCTGGCGGGCCGTCCCCCCGTCTTGGCTCGCTCCGCCCCCTACTCCTCCTATGGCCATTCTGATTGGCCGCTCCACGCCTCTCGCACACGCCTCTCTTTCCCTCTCTGCCACGCCTATCGACTTTCTCTTTTTCGTTCTCTTTTACGTTCTCTTTTTCGCTCTCCTCCTTTTCCCGTCCGCACTCTCACGTCAGTTAGAGCGCTTCCTCCCTTTTCGCGCCGTTGGTCTCGCCCCGCCCCCACTCTCGCTGCTCTGCGCATAGGGCAGCGGCTTAGGCCAAGCCTCTTGAGACTCTGATTGCACAGCGGCGCCCTTGGCCTCCTCCAGTAAGTTACCCCAAAAGGTTTTTGCTCGTTCCTGTCCCTCCGTAAGGGGTACGGGATTCAGGGATTGAGGGGATGTATCACCCTCTGGCAGATCTTTAGGTGCAGCAGAATTATTATCGTCTGGGGGGTGCGATGTCTGCGTGTCCGCCCTGACTTCCACTTTCGAGGTGACCATGAAACAATCTCTTGCTGCCCGCAAAGTCTCCTGCCCTTGCATAGCTTTTTGCAGGGACTGCATAACTTTCCCCCATGATTTAAGGTGTTTCCCAGAACCCGAGGACATCGTCTCCTCTGCTAAGGCTTTAGTACACTTATCCCACACTTCAGGGTTAAAAATATCTACCGGCTGTGCAATGACCCCTCTTTCTAAAAGCCTCGCGACGGCGAGAGTAAAATCTTTGGACTTACACTCAATACCCCATTCCTTATATAACTGTGATACGACCTTCACAAGGGCATCCATCCTCATTGGTGGTCCGGGAGCGTCCTCCCCGCCAGGCTGATCCCGCAGCTCCGACCGCCGTTCACCCGTCCAGATGTTCTTCCCGGGTTTCGGCACCACTTGTTGCCTTCATTTTCCGAAGGCACGACCTGGTTCAGGAATGGTACGGCGGCCCCACCCAGCCGCTCGGGCCATCAGCTCACAGACACCGGTGTGGTGGATGGTTAAAGGCAAAAGGCTAATGGCGTTTATTGATAGATAACACTGGCTTACATAGCCAAGGTCTACAATGTCACTTCCGTCTGCTTACATCATCAACTAAACACCATTGGCTAATGGGAGAGGGGCCCTATCTTTCCGTACATCGCGAGATCTTCCGGTCGCCGGACCCTAGCTACCAACAACAAGTAGGTGCTGCAGCTGCGACAAATTGGAATGCTTGCCCAGTAGTGCAATAAGATTGTCAGCTGGAAGCCAACAATTGCAGCCAGCCACCCGAGGGAGTTTGGGATTTGACTTGGAAACCGCAATAGATATAATTGTGATCGATACGAGACCACATAAGGTACCATCTACAGTCACAGAACCTTTGCTATTTAATGACAAACCTGTTGGAGCTTTGTTAATTGGGCGATCGTCTGTGTCTTTATTAGGTATCTCTGTTATTCCTGGATTAATTGATGCTGATTATACGGGAAAAATTCAAATTATGTTAATGACATTGTATCCTCCCATGCACATCAAGAAAGGGGAACGAATCGCACAGTTATTGCCGTTGCCATGGCTTGGCACAGGAAATCCTAATGCGCAAAATAGAGGTGACAAAGGATTCGGGTCAACAGGACCAATAACAATGTTAACCATTCCAATGAGGAACCGACCAACGATTGATTTTCTGCTGCGTTTTCAGCAGCAAGTTTGTCATTTGAAAGGTCTGTTAGATACTGGAGCAGATGTTACTGTTATTTCTGAAACGCATTGGCCCAAAACGTGGCCCGTGCACAAATCAGATGACACGGTGACAGGAGTAGGAGGAATGACAATTGCAAAGCCATCTCCCAGGGTTGAAATTGTCATTGATGGTCAAACATTATTGATGGTAGCCTCGATTCTTCCATTGCCAGCAGGGGTAATGGCTTTGATAGGCCGCGATATTCTCCAACAGATTGGATTTAGACTAAACAATGAAAATTTTTAATAGCAGCTATTGCATGGACTTTCTCAATCCAATAAGGTGGAACATTGATAAACCTGTGTGGATTGAGCAATGGCCCTTGAAAAAGGAAAGTCTTGAAGCTACAGAACAACTTGTACAGGAACAACTCAAAGCTGGACATCTTAAGTTGTCACTGAGTCCTTGGAACACGCCCATTTTTGTTGTTAAAAAGAAATCGGGCAAATTTCGTCTTTTGCATGACTTAAGGGCTGTCAATCAACAAATGGAGGCTATGGGGGCCTTACAACCTGGGTTACCAAACCCTGCTATGTTACCAGAGAATTGGAATCTATGTATTATAGATTTAAAAGACTGTTTCTTTACTATTGCATTGGCTCCAGAAGACACACAGAGATTTGCTTTTACCTTACCTTCTTTAAACAAAGAAGCACCTGCTCAAAGATATGAGTGGACGGTTTTACCACAAGGCATGAAAAATTCCCCTACCTTATGTCAGTTATATGTGGATGCCGCCTTACGTCAAGTTCGACGAAAGTTTCCCACATGGATCATTTATCATTACATGGATGACATTTTGATGGCTGCCAAAGGCAGGATAACTACTGAACATCTTCAACAAATATCGGAACATTTTAAAACATGAGGACTTCAAATTGCGCCGGAAAAAATTCAACAACACTCACCATGGCAATATTTAGGATGGACAATTACAGAAGCAGCAATTCGGCCACAGAATCTTCGGATTAATGTTAAAATTACAAATCTACATGAAGCCCAAAAGTTGTTAGGCGACTTACAATAGCTGCGACCTGTAGTAGGCATCAGAAATGAACAAATTGATGTTTTACATCCATTGTTGAAGGGCACGGATCCTGCGCAACCAGTGAGCCCTGACACTCTGCAACTAGAAGTTTTGGAACAGATTGGCTCTCAAATTCAGTCACGAATCGTTTTCTGTCACGATGAAACCATGCCTATCTTCCTTGCTGTTTTTGCTGTTCAAAAGCATCTCAAGGCTGCTCTTCTTCAGCATTTAAAGAAAACGGGGGAATGGCGGGTGTTAGAATGGGTATTTCCGACAGTAAGACAGAATAAAGCCATTGATGAAAAACTTGATAAAATTGCTGAACTTATTGAAAAGGGTCGTAAGCGCATTCGACAAATTGATGGTAGTGATCCAGATGTTATCTATGTACCTTTGAGTGCCAGGACACTAGCTCAATCTTTAGATAACTCGGAGCGATTGCAGGAAGCGGTGTTGGGTTGTTTGACGCGGGTGCAGCCTCTACCGCAAGTGCCTCAGCTGTTAAAATGGGTAGGAGAAACAGATTGGGTGCTTATGCCAAAAGTCAGCCAGCAGCCATTACATAATGCTCTTACAGTGTATACTGATGCAGGAAAACACACTAGAAAGGCTGCAATAGTTTGGCAGGAAGTAGGAGTTTGGAAAGAGAAGGTGTTGCAGGAAACTGAAACAGATTCTGTACAAATTCTAGAACTCAAGGCTGTCATTTGGGTCTTTACTACATGAAAAAACAAGGCTTTAAATGTGGTATCAGATTCCATGTATGTGGTAGGAATAGTACAGAGAATCGAAAATAGTATCATCAAAGAAGTGGCAAATGAACAATTAGGACAGCTATTATTGCAATTGCAGAAAGCAATCGCACTTAGAACTGAACAATATTGGATTACTCATATTAGGAGTCATAAGTTTAGTCAAGGTCTAGGAGAAGGTAACGCCAAATCGGATAAGCTGGTGGCAATGGTACCAGTATCAAAGCTGACTTTAGCCAGACAAGCGCATGAAATGTTTCACCAAAATGCAAAAGGGCTGATGCATAGTTTTGGCATTTCTTGAGATGATGCAACTGCCATTGTTAAGAGTTGTTCAATTTGTAGCTATCATAATCAGGGTCTGGGGTTTGGAACAGGTGTAAACCCTAGAGGGCTAACAGCAAACCATATTTGGCAAATAGATATCACCCATGTACCAGAATTTGGAAGATTAAAGTATGTTCATGTGACAATCGACACTTATAGTCATATGATCTGGGCCACAGCACATGCAGGAGAAAAAAACAAGAAATGTAAAAAGGCACCTTTTTAGTGCTTTTGCAGTTATGGGAGTACCACAGGAAATAAAAACTGACAATGGGCCTTGTTACATTAGTAAAGCTTTTGAGGACTTTGTGATGAATTGGGGAATAAAGCATGTAACTGGAATTCCACACTCACCAACAGGTCAAGGAATAATAGAAAGAGCACATAGAACCTTAAAAGATTATCTTGTTATACAGAAGAATATACAAGATGTCTCAGAAAGGTTATTAATGGCACTGTTCGTGATTAATCACTTGTGTGTGTTTGGAGATGACAAGGTTCCACCAGTTATTAAACATTATAACCAAGCAGAGGACAGAGATCTGGATTTATGGGTTAAGTATAAAGACTTACAGTCGGGACAATGGTTAGGGCCTGTAAAAGTTATCTATATTGGCAGAGGTTATCTTTGTGTCTCTACAGCTGAAGGACCAAAATGGTTACCAGGACGCACATGCCGGCAGGTGCCATCACCTTCATTGTAAATGGACTCGTTGTGTACATTTCTCTCTCTGACAGTAGCTCATCGGCACTTTCCCATGGAATTAATTGAAGGACAGCGACGAGAGAATATGTGGCTGGACTGGGCGCAGAAAACAGGAGTGAATGATTTTTGTTTATCCTTACATCAAGTGGGGAATCCATTTAAAACATGTTTGATAGGCAGGCCTGTTATTAACCTTACTGATTTTACCGATGAATGGATAAAATTGTCAGTTCCTTTGAATGAATCTGTGATAAGGGATGCCGCAAAGCGTAGTTCATGGACTGTTATGTCTACCCTAAATGCCCTGTTAACACAGAACCTATCAAAGTCAATTTTAACTCCACAGGAACCAGGTCTCTTGAGCTCAGAACAATCAGAAGGCTGCATCAGGTTTAGCTCTGTCTCAAATGGACGAGGTCCAATTGAAACCATAGTATCACCATTGGATACTAGGTATAACAATGAATCATATTGCCCTACACAGGAGGTGAAGTACACGGAGACCAGAGCTAAGGCATTAACACCAGGATATTTTTTAATATGTGGAGATAGAGCATGGCCAGGCATTCCAGGTAAACCTTTTGGTGGGCCATATTACATTGGCAAATTGACCCTGTTAACACCAGGAAAGCAACATTTAGAGCAAGTTATGCAACTGGCCAAAACCAAACATCGTTATTCAAGAGAGATAAAGGAATTAGATGAAAATTGTTCTGATACTGTCCTATTATGGAGCACGCCTGCATCTCTTGCTGCTTCTATATTTTTACCTTCACTTAGTTCAGCACATAATGCTTTAGCAATAAAGGTTTTAATATGTTGGGTCGGTAAGCAAGTTAATCTAATCTCACATATATTATATGATCTAGCAATGGAAAGTGATAGTATTAGAAAAGCAACATTACAAAATCGCGCTGCTATTGATTTTTTGCTACTTGCACATGGCCATGGTTGTGAAGAATTTGAAGGGATGTGTTGTTTCAATCTTACTGATAAATCTCAGTCTATTCATGAGCGATTAAAGCAGTTAAACAACAACATGCAGAAGTTACAAGAATGGCAGAGTCCATTTGATAAACTGCTAAGTGGCTGGGGTCAAACTGGTTGGTTGCGTGAACTGGTCAAGCAAGGTTTAACTATTTTGTGTCTTTTATTTGCAGGAGTTATAGTAATTGTATGTATATTTTCAATGATTAAGAAATTAGCAATGAGTACCATTGATCGTGCATTATTAGTCCAGAAAGAAAACGGGGGAATTATGGAGATGTGGTTAAGCAAGCAAGGACACGTAGGCAGTACACAAGAATTGTTGGAACAGCAAACAAGAGTATAGATCAGGACGTGCAGGCAGTGAACAGTAAACAAGAACATTATGACCGTAAAAGGCAAGAAAGCATTGTCCTTGATCTTAAGAAGCCGGAACTTTTGTTTTGAAAGAATGTGAGGAACACGGATCTGGTTGAGGATAATGAGAAAAACAAGGCGGGGTTGACATTTAACCCAAGAACCAATGTAATCTCTGTTTGTGGAATATATACGACCACAATTACTATGTGTATAAATACTCTTGTATCAGTACAATAAACGAAGTCTGCTCATCTAGCATCTAGGTGTTGTTCTTCCATCCTCTTCACCTTTCCACCTGACTACTCTCCAGACACTCTGCCCCCAGCCTGTAGCGCTGCATGGGGTTGTTGTGGCCAACGTGCAGGACCCAGCACTTGGCCTTGTTGAACTTCATCCCATTGGACTCAGCCCATCTCTCCAGCCTATCAAAGTCCCTCTGCAGAGCCCTCCTGCCTTCTGGCAGGTCGACACTCCCTCCCAACTCGGTGTCATCCGCAAATTTACTTATGATGGACTCAATCCCCTCATCTAAATCATCAATGAAGATGTTACACAGAACTGGACCCAACACTGATCCCTGAGGGACACCATTGGTGACCGGCCGCCAGCTGGACGCAGCCCCATTCACCAGCACTCTCTGGGCCCAACCATCCAGCCATTTCTTAACCCAGCTGAGAATGCACCTGTCCAAGCCATGGGCTACCAGTTTATCCAGGAGTATGCCATGGGAGACAGTGTCAAAGGCTTTGCTGAAGTCCAGATCGACTACATCCTCAGGCTTCCCTTCATCCACCAGGCGGGTTACCTGATCATAAAAGGAAATCAGGTTGGTCAGACAGGACCTGCCCCTCACAAAGCCGTGCTGGCTGGGTTCGATCCCATGTCCATCCTGAAGGTGCTGTGTGATTGCACTCAGGATGATCTGTTCCATAACCTTGCCAGGCACT
Organism: Tapera naevia; assembly: GCA_033556795.1. NCBI lineage: Eukaryota > Metazoa > Chordata > Aves > Cuculiformes > Neomorphidae > Tapera > Tapera naevia. The sequence goes on along the minus strand of JAUMJJ010000004.1, from coordinate 3,277,437 downwards.
GAGGTCAGGCTGACAGGCCTATAGTTGCTCGGGTCCTCCTTGCAGCCCTTTTTGTGGATTGGCGTGACATTTGCCAACTTCCAATCATCTGGGACCTCCCCAGAGAGCCAGGACTGTTGGTAGATGATGGAGAGTTGCTCCGCAAGCTCTTCTGCCAACTCCCTCATCATCCTATATATATATAAATATATTATATATATATATTTTATATATATATAAGCTTTTATTGCTGAGCATGATGTCATATAGTATGGCATATGGATGATTCATAGTGCATTGCTGTGTGTACTGTTTAATTGTAACTTCTCGCATTACTATGATCAGTAGAATTATGCTACACAGAGCGTGAGAAGATGCGCCATAGTCACATTATCGGTAGAATTGTGCTGTGATGATTTAATTGTAGCTTCTTCAGTATACACAGAATGTGAGAAGGTACATCATAGAGATAAGCAACAGTCCCTGAGCTCATGGAGGGCCCGTGATCACCATTTTGATTGACCATCAGCACCTTGGCTGACCAATCAGCATGAGCATGAACACTGTTTGAAAAGAGAAGAGATATCCAGGAATGCTGCACCTCAACAGCCTGGCCATTCCCTCCATCTCCCTTCCTGGGCCCTGGCCAGGCTGCAAGAGGGGGGCCAATGGAGCAGCTGAAAACAGAGATTCCGCATTTTTAGAATGATGTAAAAGTCATTTATTTAACAATATAAAAGCTGAACCCTCTTGCAGTAATTTTGGAGTCCTCACCTATGAGTGGATGCACTACGTAGGACCTCCCAATTGTCAAGGGAAGGCTCTCCAAAATCCTCACTGCAGTAAGGGGCTCCCCAGGAACTGTGGATCTGGATGATAATGATAAAAGAGCAATTGGTGATCTATCTTTCTTAGTTACTATACTTATTCTCTTGCAGTAATTATTAGACTCATTGCCTTTAAAACTGTTTTTGTTAACTTGTTGTTAATCACTAATAAACATTTGTTACCTTTCTTGTTTTAATAAGTTTAGTAAAATTTGATTTCACACAGTATTCAAGTGTTTGGGCCCTTTATGCTCTGTGTGGTTTGCACTTTGTGGTATAACAAGTGGGTGCTGGTCTCTTCTCCCAAGTAACAAGTGATAGGACGAGAGGAAATGGTCTCAAGTTGCAGCAGGGGAGGTTTAGCTTGGATATTAGAAAAAAATTATTTACTGAAAGAGTGGTCAAGCATTGGAACGAGCTGCCCAGGGAAGTGGTTGAGTCTATTTCCCTCAAGGTGTTCAAAAAACATGTAGATATGGCACTTCATGGCAAGGTTTAGTAGGCATGATGGTTTTGGTCTGATGATTGGACTGAACAATCTTAGAGGTTTTTTCCAACCTTAATGATTCTATGATTCTGTGAATTACCCAGGGTAACTGGTTCACATTGGCCTCTCTCTGCAGTGTTGGTCTCTTTCCCCGGAGTCAACCATATTGCTGTATCTCTCTATTAAATTATTTATTTTATAAAATCCAGTGCCTGAGAGTTCGCTTTGAAAAACCTTGGATTTTAACTTTGGCATGAACTAACATCAGACATCCAGACAGAAGGATTTGATGCCTGAGAGTCTGCTTAGCGAAATCTCAGATTTGAACTCCGGAGTGAACTCATGCCGGACGCCCAGATAGGAAAGTAAGTGAATTGGAGGTAAGCATCATGAAACTTTGAAATTTGAGCTAAGTGACATAGGGAATCAGGTGTGCACATATAAGTACTTTGGCTATAAACACAGCTAATTCTTTAGCTATAAACACATAGAACCCGATTTTCCCTCATATATTTCCTCTATGCAGGAAGTGATAGTGTAACCTTATCATCAAACTCTGTTAAATTTCACTTTTATTTAAATACAAGTTTTGTATTAAAAAAAACACCCTCATTTGCGACAGCTGGTCAGGGGACAGGGTGTCAGGAAGCAGGGTGTCCCTTGGGCAGAGTCACTGAGGACCTTGAGGGCATAGGGGTTCCAGCCCACTGGAATGTTTTGAAAAGTGGAGAGCCCATGTGAGTCTCATGATTGTTTAAAGTGGTGACGACTTGGTATAACACCATACCCCACCCCCATAATGGGGTGTCATCACAGGAGGTAGTGTGCTGGTTCTGTCTGGGATAGAGTTAATTTTCTCCACAGTAGCTGATATAGGGCTATGTTTTTTATTTGTACTGGAAACAGTGTTGATAATACAGGGATGTTTTAGTTACTGCTGAGCAGTGCTTGCACAGAGTCAAGGTCTCTTCTGCTTCTCATACGGTCCCATCAGTGAGTAGGTTAGAAGTGCACCAAGAAATTGTGAGGGGACAGTGCTGGGACAACTGACTCCAACTGACCAAAGGGATATTCCATACCATATGAAGTCATGCTCAGCAATATAAAAACTGTGGGAAGAAGGAAGGGGGGGGAAACATTCAGAACTACGGCATTTGTCTTCCCAAGTAACCATTATGTGTGATGGAGCCTTGCTTTTCTGTAGGTGATTGAACACCTGCCTGCCAATGGGAAGTAGTGAATTAATTCTGTGTTTTGTTTTGCTTTCTTGTGTGGCTTTTCTTTTAGCTATTAAACTGTTTTTATCTCAGCCTGTGAGTTTTCTCATTTTTATCCTTCCGATTCTGTCCCTCATCCCACTGAGGGGGAAGGGGGGAGTGAATGAGCGGCTGTGTGGTGCTTAGTTGCTGGCTGGGGTTAAACCATGATAGGTATATGACTGGTTAATTATACCTTAAAAAGCTGTCCCAGCATTCCACTAGTCCACTGGACTGGGGATAACAGGGTGTCACAGTTTAGTCCCAGTCCAGATTGATTGACGCCTAATAGTGAGCAGTTGTGGACCAAATTCCCTTCCCCCACCTCAGGGAAAGGAGAAAGGGAAATGAGAGAAAAAGACTTATGGGTTGGAAACTAAAATTAAAACAGCTTTAATGAAACAACAACAATGACAACAACAATAATAATAAAAATAACAACAATACTATTAATAGGAAAATAATAATATATATAAAAATATGCAAAATTGCTTCCCCCCGTCCCGATCACTATGTCACCATAGATGCTGCAGTGCAGGCACGGGGAAAGGTCCCGGACTGGACTCAGTGACAGAAAGGAGCTATGTCCATTTCTGGAATCCCCAACAGAAGAAGGATATGGAACTGTTGGAATGGATCCAGAGGAGGACCACAAAGATCATCAGAGGGCTGGAGCACCTCTGCTATGAGGACAGGCTGAGAGAGTTGGGCTTGTTCAGTCTAGAGAAGAGAAGGCTCCAGGAAAACCTTACAGTAGCCTTCCAGTACCTGAAGGGGGCCGACAGGTAAGCTGGGGAGGGACTTTTTGCAAGGGCTTGTAGTGATAGGATGAGAGGGAACGGCTTTAAACTGGAAGGGGAAAGATTTAGATCAGACACAATGAGAGCAGTGAGACACTGGCACAGGTTGCTCAGGGAAGTTGTGGATGCCCCTTCCCTGGATGCGTTCAAGACCAGGTTGGATGAGGCCTTTAGCAGCCTGGTCTAGTGGGAGGTGTCCCTGACCATGGCAGGGCAGATTGGAACTGGATGATCTTTAAGGTCCCTTCCAAACCAAACCATTCTATGATTCTATGATTCTATGATTCTATTATTTTATGATTCTATGACTCAGGAACTGGATTCAGGAATGCATGGATCCAGGATCAGGGGCCAAAAGGCAGACTAGGACCATATTGGATGTCAGCCATCAAAGAAGAGAATTTGACCCTCGTCATCCATCAGTTTGATACCGTGTGATGAGGGTGGGATACTCTGTTGGTCAGTTTGGGGTCACCTGTCCTGTCTGCCCCTCCCTGTAGGTGCAACCTCTTTTTGTCCCTTTCACTTATGCATTCCACCAGCTTGAGGATGGCCTTGGTTTCTATAGGAATAAATATAAGCAATGGCCTTTCTGCATACTAGTGCCCCGTGTTATCACTTCTAGAGAGAAACCCTGTCAGATAAGCATGCAGTTAACTTTCAGAAAGTGAAGTTACTTAGATGAGACTTAGTTGAAAAGTTAGAAAAATTATTCTACTTTAGCTCAAACCAGAACACCAGGCATGTGATATATCCTGTGAATTCCCCATTTGCTGGCCCATCTCTGGAAATCTCAGTTTTTAAAATGACTGCTGTCATCAGATTGAACCTCAGAGGGGTACAGCAAACAGTATAAGCATTGGGTGAGGCCCTGGCTCACTGCTTGGGCTATTGGAGATCAAAATGGGAAAACCAACCCTAAACTGGTAATAATTTCTACTCCTTTTAAGATATATTTCCATGTCTGTGGTGTTACCGTGAGGGGTACAACAAAATCTACTTGCCAGTTCGGACTAAGGGGCCTTTCCCTCCCATGGATTGGCATAAGATTAGCCCTCAGAGATTTGCACCTGACAAGTACTTGAGGCAGGTAGGGGAGGGGCTCCTACTCCTGGGCTATGACTGCTCTGAGGCCTGGGAGTGGGGTCAGCAATTTCCTCCTTAATCACAGGTTATAAAGAAAGTGGAGGGGAATATGCAGGGGCAGGTGTGTCTTCCTCTGTAGGGTTGGGAAGGGGATCAAGGGTCTGATCCAGAGCCAAAAATGTTCGGGTCCCAATTATCATCTTTAACATCATCTTAGTAAATGGTGGCCCTAACTTGGGCCGTTGTAACGGGATGATTTTGCGGGGCCTGGACAGCCTGCTGAGCCAAGGGGACTAGCTTATACTCCATTATGAATACCTGGGTTTCAGACACCAGGCAGTTCTATCACCATGCTGCTATGTCCCTCTTGGCCCCTTCCTTAGCTTCTTTTGCCCATTCAATGGTGCCATGCAGCCTAGTAATTTCAGACCAGGCTGCATCTAGGGCACAACTCAGGAGGCTGATCAAGGCACCTTTGACCTTTTCTGTTTGCAACAGTTGGCCTTATATGGTGGCATTCTCATCCATCCCTCATAATATGGGGATCTGTCCAATTGTCTCTCACTGTTAAAGAAAAGTCCGGACCCTAGGTTCTGTCACAGAATTGGTTTATTGCAGCTTGGGCTGAATGCTTCCAAAGAAGGACCCCCTGGTAATTTTCCTGTGATTTTTAAAGCCTCACAATCTATTACATAAGCTATTCATGCATCTGTTCATACAGCCAGGATCTGCCTTTTGTCCAATCAAATTGTTTGATGGCTACTTGTCCGCTTTGATGATTGGAGTTTTATTGTATATGCTTTTACCTTCTTACACAGTTTCACAATCTTTTGTTTCATCTGCACCTGAATCTCATCTGTTTTCTGTTGACTCCAGGAAGAATGGTCTCTCTCTTCATTTCCAAGAATTATAGTTCCTTTTCCTTTGATCATCTCAATCACTGTAATTCATATTTCATTATGTTAGTTAAGTTACAATATATCATTCATGTAAAACTACTAGTTCTTCTGCTTGGACTAAGAGTTCAGTCTGAGCTCACTATGCTGCTAGATTGCGGCCTAAGGCTTCATCAGTCCAGCCACTCATTCTAAGCAAATCAGTTGCTAATGCTAACCAAGATACATGATTCTAATAGTCAAATTTAAGATTACTTCAGTTCCCAACACCCACCCATCAGGGAGAGCTTCAACCTTACTCCTTTTCTAAAGCTCACAGTAGTTGCCAGAAAAACTCTATCCTGTCTGTGGTGCCAATGACTGTGGTGCGAACAGCAATGGAGTCCAACAACAAGTTAGAAAACAAACTTTATTGGGGCAGTAATGAAGATGAGCAACAGCATGCACATCTGGTGAGTCAGCCAATTACCAAGAGCAAACACAGAATCATAGGTGACACCATGGCTCCAGTGGACTTCCAAGAACATTTAATGGCCAGGTCATCTGACAGTAACAGTCAATTGTGCAGATGCCTTCTGAATGCAGATAGGAGTCATGCTGCCCCTTGGTTTCACCAATGTCAGTGTGATTTGAGCGAAACATACCTTGTGGCAGTAGTATGCCCTACACATCATCTTGGATGATGTGGGTGGGGCAGCATACTGCCTATGTGATACCACCAATCAAGGGTCAAGATGTCAATAGCAAACCTCCCACAGAGTGTAATTTGGTCTAATAGGTTTTTCTTCAAATCTTCAGCAATGTTTTCCATGTGTCTTCCAACAGTATTTGCTGACAAAAGAATGCATTTTACTTTGTCACCATATTGTTTTCTATGTATTATCCCAGATTTTTTCACTACACAGGAAGAACAAGTGTTTCCCAAATGGTATATGCCTTTTTGTCTTTCATTTATAAGTAAAAATCCCCAAAAGAGAATTATAAACATTCATCATTAAGTTTACTGACATTTTATAAAGTAATGCACTGAATATTGCGAGTTGAAACATGACTGAAAAACATTGTAGAGGTTTGTCTTCATGTTCTGTATGTTTAGTTTTTAAATGTCTTGCTCATCGTGACGGCTTCATACTATCATTAGCTAATATATCAAAGCATAATATAGAGTTAGGGTGAGCCTCATCATTAACGATAGGAGATATTAAATCCATATTTCAATTAGTCTCCCTGAAAATGTTGAAGTTTTTGGCCAACTTCTTGCTAGATATGACTACGTTGATGTTGTGTTTACATGGCAAGGTTTGGGTATTGGAAGAACTGCAGGACTGGCCTCTGTGAAATGACACCAGGGTCAACCCCCCCTGTTGGACAGAGCCAGTTCTAGCTGACTCCAAGACAGACCCACTGCTGGCAAAAGCTGAGCCAGTGAAGTTGATGGCACCTCTGCAATACTATATTTATGAAAGGGTAAAAAACACTACACAAGAGCAACTGAGAGAGAGGAACAAGAAAAATGTGAGAGAAACAACCGTGCAGGCACCAAAGCAAGTGAAGAAGGAAGGACAGGAAGTGCTCCAAGCACTGAGGCAGAGATTTCTATGCAGGTTGGCCCCCCCTACAGACCATGGAGTACTACATCAGAGCAGATATCCACATGTAGCCTGTAGAGGACCCCTTGCTGGAACAGATGGATACGCCCAGAAGGAAGCTGCAGCCAGTGGACAGTCCACGCTGGAGCAGGTTCCTGGAAGGATCTATGGCCTGTGGAGAAGATCCCACATAGAAGCAGATTTTCTGGCAGGAAATGCAGCCCATGGGAGATCCACACTGGAGCAGTCTGTTCCTGAAGGACTGCATCCCATGGAAAGGACCAACGCTGGAGCAGTTCTCGAAGAACTGCAATCTGTGGGAGGGGCCCCATGCTGGAGCAGGGGAAAAGTATGAGGAGGAAGGAGGAGATGGATGTTCCTGAAAGAAGTGGCCTGTGGTGATAACGAAAAGGCTGGCAAATAAACTCTCTAAGAATAATTTTGGAGTTTTAGAAAGCAAGCATCCTTTATTTCAGCACTGAGTGCATGAGGGAATGATTTCCATCAATCATGCACAACGAGACAAGAGTTGGTTACAGAATATATATCCAACTTACATGCATATGTATAAAATCTCCCAGCAATCTCATGCATATTCAACTACTTTCCAAGGACTAATTTTAATTTTATTATTAACTTCACAACAGCCAAGTCTCTGCTAATTAGAGCTTCAGAGTTAGTTCTCTATCTGACCTTGTATTCTTAGATAAAAAAAAAAAAAAAAAAAGTATCGTCTGGGAACTATTTTAAAAAAACATGCCATCAGAAGAACAGAACAGTCTGTGTCTGTCTGTCAAAATATTGCCACTTAGATATTGCTTAAGTTAGTTAGAAAACCAGTTCTACAGAAAAACAACTCTACTTAAGTCAAAATAGTCCACTTTCTGCAATAACAACCATTTCTTGCATCAATGAAGAACTCGGGAACACAGAGGCAGAGGAAAAATATGAGAAGGAAGGAGTGGCATAGAAAAATACCTGTGCTCTGACCATGCCTGTATCCTGATCATACCCCTGTCCATCCCCTTCTGTGCCACTGGCGGGGGAAAGGTAGAGGAGTCTGGACTTCAGGAGTGAAGTTGAACCTAGGAAAGGAGGGAGGAAAAATGTTGGGTTTAATGTTTGTGTATTGGGTCTGGCTGGGATGGAGTTCGTTTTCCCCATAGCAGTCCTTATAGTGCTGTGCTGTTGTACCTAGAAAGGTGTGAATAACATATGAATGTTTTATTTATTGCTGAGCAGTGCTCATATGCCATCAAGGCTGTCTCTCCAAGGCTGGAGAGCTGCCTGGCAGAGAAGGACCTGGGGGTGTTGGTTGGCAACCGGCTGAATATGAGCCAGCAGTGTGCCCCAGTGTTGGTGAGGCTATTAAAGGGCTCCCAAGGGAAGGTGAGAACCAGCAACGGATTTCAGTCCTAGCATATTTCCTGTCAGGGCAATCATTGGACATTTTGATCTTTGGAGAGGGGCTCTGGTGAGAATAAGAGAGAGCGAGGGGGCTGATCCCCAACGCTGGTTGGGTGTGCAAGTGTTGCCAAGGGAAGGTGAGAATCAGCAAGAGTATTGAATCCTAGAACCTTCTGTGTGGGAGAAATCGCTGAATGTCCCCTAATTTAGAGCAGGACTCTGGTGGGAGAGAGAGCAAGGGAGGCAAACATTCTTTATCGAAGCAAGTGACAATCTCCAGTGTTGATAGGGCTGTGAAAGGGTTGCCAAGGAAAGGTGAGAACCAACAACAGCTTTCAGTCCTAGCATCTTCCCTGTAGTAGAAATCACTGAACATTTTGAAGTTTGGATACCTCAACTCTGGATGTGAGGAAATAATATTGTCCCATTACTTGATGAGCATGAACACCTCATAAACAGGGATATAGACAAAGCAGAGACAATTAATGCTTTCGTCACTTTGGTCTTCAACACTGATGATGGGCTCAGGCACCCCCAGAGCCCTGGGCTAAAGGACCATGACTGTGCAAATGATAAACTCCCAATCCACCCCAAACTTGTGCAGGATTTGCTGCTTCAGCTGGATCCCTATAAGTCAGTGGGGCCTGATGGGATTCATCTGAGGGTACTTAAAGAGCTGACTGATATCATAGCGAGACTTCTCTCAATGATTTTTCAAAGCTCCTGGGAATCTGGAGAGGTACCAATAGCAACTTCCCTGTGGTAGAAATTGCTGGGCTCTGTTGAGAATGAGAGAGAGAGAAGACTGTTCTGTATTGAAGCAAGCACTGTTCCCTGATGTTGGTGGGGCAGATAAAGGGCTTCCAAGGGAAGGTGAGAACCAACAAGAGCCTAAAGTTCTGGAAACTTCTGTGCTTGAAGAGTCGCTGGACATTTTCAATTTTGGAACTGGGTTTGGTTAGAATGAGAGACCACTGCAGTGAAGCAAGCACCAATCCCCAGTGTTTGTAGGGCAGTGAAAGGGCTGCCAAGGGAAGTTGAGAATCATCAAGGGTTTTCATTCCTCGCACCTTCCATGTGGCAGCAGACACTAGTTGTTTCCAATTTTGGAGCTGTGCTCAGATGAGATTGAGACAGCATGAGGCAATGGTTCTGTAGTGAAGCAAGCACCGATCCCCATTGCTGGTTGGACTGTGAAAAGAGTACCAATGGTAGGAGAGAACCAGCAAAAACTTTTAGTCCTGGCATCTTCCAGGGAAGAGTTGCTGCATGTTTTCCATTTTGGAGCTGGGCTCTGATGACACTGAGTGAGAGCGAGTTGTGAAAGCGCTGCCAAGGGAAGGTGAGAAGCAGCAAACCACTTTCAATCATAGTACTTGTTGTGTCAGAGAGATCGCTGGACATTTCTAATTTTGGAACACGAGAGAGCGAGGCAACCGTTCTGTAGTGAAGCAATGATCCCCAGTATTTGTGAGGCTGTTAAAGTGCACCATGGGAAAGTGAGAAGCAGCAAGAGCTTTTAATTCTGGCACATTTTCTGTGGGAAGGGTGGTTGGATTTTTTCAATTTTGGAGCTGGACTCTGGTGAGAATGTGAGAGAACTCGAGGCAACCATTTTTTAGCAAAGCAAGTGCTGATCCCCGATGTTGTCTGGGCTGTGAAAGCACTGCTGAGGGAAGGTGAGAGCCAGCAGCAGCTTTCAGTCCTAGCACCTTCCCTGTGATAGAAATCACTGGACATTTAGGATTTTGGAGCTCGGTTCTGGTGAGAATTTTAAAATCATAGAATCGTTTGCTTGGAAAAGACCTCTGAGATAATTGAATCTGACTGTACCTGTCCACTGCTAATCATCCTCATCTACCCATTTTTTAAACACCTTCAGGGATGGTGACTCAACCACATTCCTGGGCAGCCTGTTCCAGTGCCTGACCATCCTTTCAGTGAAGAATGTTTTTCTGATGTCTAATCTGAATCTCCCCTGGTGCAACTTGAGGCCATTTCCTCTTGTCCTATCACTTGTCACTTGGGAGAAGACACCAGCACCCACATCACTACAACCTCCTTTCAGGTAGTTGTAGACAGTGATAAGATCTCCCCTCGGTCTCCTTTTCTCTAGGATAAACAACCCCAGTTCTCTCAGCTGCTCATAAGACTTGTGCTCCAAACCTTTCACCAGCTTTGTTGCCACTCTCTGGACGTGCTCCAGTGCCTCAATGTCCTTCTTGTAGTGAGGAGCCAAAAACTGAACACAGTATTTGAGGTGAGGCCTCACCAATGCTGAGTACAGGGGAAGAATGACTTCCTGGTCCTGCTGGCCACACTGTTTCTTATAAAGACTAGGATGCTATTTGCTTTCTTGGCCACCTGGGCACACTGCTGGCTCATATTCAACTGCATGTCAACAAACACCTCCAGGTCCTTCTCCATCAGGCAGCTTTCCAGTCACTCTTCCCCAAGCCTGTACTGTTACATGGGGTTGTTGTGTCCCAAGTGCAGGACCTGGCACTTGGTCATGTTGAATCTCATACTGTTGGTCACAGTCCATGGAACCAGCATGTTCAGATCCCTCTGTAGAGCCTTCCTCTATCCTCAAGTAGATCAACACTTCCACCTAGCTGAGTGTCATCTGCAAACTTGCTAAGAGTACACTCAATCCCTTCATCCAGATCATCGATAAAGATGTTGAATACAACTGGACCCAGCACTGAGCCCTGGGGAACACCACTTGTGACCGGCCTCCAAATGGATTTAACTCCATTTATCACCACCCTCTGGGCCTGGCCGTCTAGCCAGTATTTTACCTAGCAGAAAGTATGCTTGTCCAGGCCATTGGTGGCCAGTTTCTCAAGCAGAATACTGTGGGAAACAGTGTCAAAGGCTTTACCAAAGTCCAAGTACACCACATCCACAGGCTTTCCCTTGTCCACTAAAAGACTAACCTCGCCATAGAAGGAGATCAGGTTAGTCAGGCAGGACTTGCTTTTCGTAAACTCATTTCTACTGAGCCCAAACACCTGGTGGTCCTAGCAATCACTGGACATTTCCAATTTTGGATAGGGGTGTGCTGAGATTGAGAAAAGACGAAAAGACCTTTCTGTAGTCAAGCAAGCGGCAATCCTTAGTGTTGATAGGAGTCTGAAATTACTTCCTAGTTAAGGTGAGAATAAGCAAAAGCTTTCATTGCTACAAGGTTCAGTGTGGGAGCAGTCGCCGTATGTTTCCAATTTTGTATAGCCACTTTGGTGAGAATGAGAGAGAGCAAGGTGACTGTTCTGTAGTAAAACAAGTGCCAATCCCCAGTGTTGGTGGGACTGTGAAAGCTTTGTCAAAGGAAAATGAGAAGGAGAAACAGATTTTAGTCCAAACATTTTAATGTGGGACATTGCTGGACGTTTCCATTTTTGGAAAGGGGCTCTGCTGGGAATGAGAAAGAGAGAGGAGACAGTTCTGTAGGGAAGGAAGCATCAATCCCCAGTGTTGGTGGGGCTATGAAATTGCTACAAAGGGAAGGTGAGAAACAGCGATAGCTTTCAGTCCTGGCACCTTCTGTGTGGGAGCAATTGCTAGATGAACTGGTTTGAGCTAGCTTCACCAAGCTCTCTAACGCTCAGTTTTAGCCCCTTTCCCAAAGCTTCCTCCTTTTTAAGAAAAAAAAAATATAGAAAAAATAAAATCACACTAAATATATGTATTTATGTATTTTCTAAATATAAACAGCAAAGATATCATGCAAAACTCCCAAGAAAAGGAAGAGGGGAAGGGAAAATGGGAAAAAAAGACAAAAAGGAACTAAAACAAAACAGGCATGCACACTTGTAAGATCCAGTAACTACCAAAGAACTAGCAAAATCTCACCACTTCCCTTGAGGAAAGCAGAACAGGTCAATCCGACCCAGGACTCTACCCCAACACGTGGGCAGACAACAGAAGCTACCACAGGCCTCAGCTCCAGAGAGGACCAGCAGCAAGGAGCTTCCTGCTCATCAGCTTGCCGGAAGAAGAAGAGAGCGTACCCCCTTATTTATATGTCTTGTTACATTAAAGGAAGATATGGAATACTTCCGTGGATCCTGACCTCTGTTGTTAAGGAAGACTTGTAAAGGCCATTTTTTTAAGGAAAATCTGAAAAACCAAAAGTCAATCCACTACACTGGATTTTTGTAATTTTGTAGCAAGGCTCTTGTAAGAATGAGAGAGAGTGAAGCAACCATTTTATAGTGAAGCAAGTGCTGATCCCTCCTGTTGCTCGGGCTGTGAAAGTGCTGTACGGGGAAGGAGAGAACTATAAAGAGTTTTCAGTTCATGCACTTTCCATGTGGGAGCAATCGCTGGACATTTCAAATTTTTGAGAAGGGTGAGAATGAGAGAGCAAGGAAACCATTGTTTAGTGAAGCAAGAAAGGATCCCCAGTGTTGGTAGAACTTTGAAAGTGATGTCAAGGGAAGGTGAGAACCAGCAATAGCTGTTAGTCCCAGCACCTTCCAAGTCAGAGCAATCGTTGGACATTTCAAATACCAGAGCTGGACTCTAGTGAGAATATTGGAGAGCGAGGTGACCATTCAGCAGCAAAGTAAGCGCCCATTCTCTATGTTGGTGGAACTATGAAAGCGCTGCTAAGGGATGGGGAGAACTAGTAACAGTTTCAGTCCTAGCACCTTCTGCATTGGGGTAATCACTGGACTTTTCCCATTTTGGAGTGGTGCTTTGCTGTGAATGACAGAGGGAAAGGTGACCATTCTGTAGCAAATCAAGTGCTGATCCCTGGTATTGCAAGGGCTGTGAAAGCGCTGCCAAGGGAAGTTGAGAAGCAGTAACTACTGTTAGTCCTAGCTCCTTCCATGTGGGAAAAAATCACTAGATGCTTCCTATTTTAGAGCAGGGCTCTGATGAGAAAGAGAGTGAGCAAGCTGACCACTGTTTAGCAAAACAAGTGTTGATCCCCTGTTTTTTCTGGGCTGTGAAAGCGCTGCAAAGGGAAAGTGAGAACCAGTAACAGCTTTCAGTTCTAGCACTTTCTGGGTTGGGGCAATCACTATGCATTTCCCATTTTGGAGCAGGGCTTTGGTGTGAACGACAGACGGCAAGGTGAGAATCAGCAACAGCTTTCAGTCCTAGTTCTTTCCATGTAGTAGCAATCGCTGCATGTTTCCTATTTTTAAGCGGGTCTCTTGTGAGAAAAAGAGAGAGAGAGGAGATTTTAATGTAGCAAAGCAAGGGCCAATCCCTAGCATTATGTGAACTTTGAAAGTGCTGCCAAGGGAAGGTAAGAACCAGCAACAGCTTTCAGTCTTAGCACCTTCCGTGTGGGAGAAATCGCTGGACATTTCCAATTTTAGAGCAGGGCTCTGGTGAGAAAGAGAGAGAGTAAGGTGACCATTCTTCATCAAAGCAAACGTCATTCCCCGGTGTTTGCTGGACGGTGAAAGTGCTGCCAAGGGAAGGTGAGAATCAGCAACAGTTATCATTTCTAGCTTCTTCCGTGGGCTTTCAATTGAAGGTGAGAACCAGCAACAGCTTTCAGTCTTAGAACCTTTTCTGTGGTAGACATTAATAGGTGTTTCGTGAGAATGTTAGTGATGCAATTGTTCTGTAGCAAAGCAAGCACTGCTCCCCAGTGTTTGTGGGGCTGTGAAAGCACTGCCAAGTGAAGGCAAGAATCAACAACAGTTATCATTTCTAGCTTCTTCTGTGGGGGAGGAATCACTAGACATTTCCAAGATTGAAGTGGGGCTCTGGTGAGAATAAGAGAGAGCAAGATGATCATTCTGTAGCAAAGCATATGCTGATGGCCAGTGTTTGTGGGGCTGTGAATATGCTTTCAATTGAAGGTGAGAACCAGCAACACCTTTCAGTTCTGGCACTTTCAGGGTGGGAACAGTTGGTGGACATTTCAAATTTTGGAGCGGGGTTCTGGTGTTAATGAGAGAGAGTGAGGAGACCATTCTGTAGCGAAGTAGACACCAATGCCCAGCATTAGTGGGCCTGTAAATCTGCTGCCAAGGGAAGGTGAGAACCAGCAACAGCTTTCAGTCCTAGCACCTTCTGTGTGGGAGCAGTCGTTGGATATTTTCAATTTCAAAGCAAGGTTCTGGTGAGAATGAGTGTGAGGCGACCATTCTGTAGTGAAGAAATCGCCCATCCCCATTGTGGGTGGGGCTGTGAAAGCACTTCAAAGGAAGATCAGAACCAGAAAAATCTTTCAGTCCTTGCACATTCCGTGTGGGAGCAGTCACTGGATGTTTCAATTTTGGAGAAGTGTTCTGGTGCAAATGACAGAGAGCAAGGAGACTATTCTGTAGTGAAGCAAGCATGTATTCCTAGTATTGATGGTGCTGTGAAAGTGCTTCCAAAGGAAGGTGAGAACAAACAACAGCCAAACAACAGCTTTCAGTCCTAGCACCTTCCATGTGGGAACAATTGCTGGAAGTTTCCAATTTTGGATTGAGGTTCTGGAGAGAATTGAAGAAAGCAAGGAGACTGTTCAGTAGTGAAGAAAGAGGCAATCCCCAGTTTTGGTGAGGTTTTGAAAGTGCTGCCAAGGGAAGGTGAAAACCCGCAACAGATTTTAGTCCTTTCACCTTTTGTATGGGAGCAATAGCTGGATGCTTCCAATTTTGGAACGGTGCTGTGGTGAGGATGAGAGAGGAAGAGAGAGAGAACAAACTGTTCTGTAGTGAAGCAAGCGTTGATTCCCAGTGTTGGTGAGGCATGGAAGTGCTACATGGGGAAGGTGAGAACCAGTAAAAGCTTTCAGTAGTACCAATTCTGTGTTCAAGCAATCAATGGCCATTTCAAATATTCATGTGGGGCTCTTGTGAGAGAGAGATAGTGAGGCTACTGTTTTGTAGCAATGCAAGTGCCAATCCACAGTTTTGGTGGGATTGTGAAAGGGCTTAAAAGGAAAGGTGAGAATCAGTAACAGCTTTTAGTCCTGATACCTTTCATGTGGGAGCAATCGCTGGACATTTCCAATTTTGGAGCTGTGCTCTGTTGAGAATTAAAGAGAGCAAGGTGACTGTTCTGTAGCGAAGCAAGTGCCAATCTGCAGTGTTGGTGGGACTATGCAAGCACTGCCAAGATGAGAACAAGCAGAGCTTTCAGGCATAGCACCTTCTGCGTGGGAGCAATCACTGCACATTTCCAATTTTAGATAGGGGCTCCAGTGAGAATGAAAAAGCGAGGTGATCATTTTGTTGCAAAACAAATACTGACCCCTAGTGTTGGTGCAGTTGTGAATGTGCTGCCAAAGGAAGGTGTGAACCAGCAACAGCTTTCAGTCCTAGTTCCTTTAATGTAGTAGCAATCGCTGGACATTTCCCATTTTGGAGCGAGGTTTTCCTGAGAATGAGATAGAGCAAGGAGAAAATTCTGTAGCAAAGCAAGCAGCGATCCCCAGTTGTGATGTGGCTATGAAAGTGCTTCCAAGGTAATATGAGTACTATCATCATCTTTCAGTCCTTGCACCTTCCACATGGGAGCAGTAGCTGGGCTTTTACAATTTTGGATAAGGGCTCTTGTGAGAATGAGAGAGAGAGGCTACCGTTTTTTTTAGCAATGCATACACTGATATCCAGTGTTTCTGGGGCTGTGAAAGGACTGCAAAAGAAATGTGAGAATCAGTAAAAGGTATCAGTCCTGGTAGCTTTTGGGTGCGATCAATCGCTGGACATTTCCAATTTTGAACTGGGCTCTGGTAAGAACTCAAGAGAGCAAGGTGACGGTTCTGTAGGGGAGGAAGTGCTGTTCCCCATTGTTGGTGAAAGCCCTGCCAAGGGAAAATGAGAACCATCAACAGCTTTCAGTGTCAAGCAATCACTAGACATTTCCAATTTTGGAGCTGGAATCTGGTGAGAATTAAGGAGAGCAAGGTGACCGTTCTGTAGCGAAGCAAGTGCCAATCCACCATGTTGGTTGGGCTGTGAAAGTGCTGCCAAGGGAAAGTGGGAAGCAGAAACAGCTTTCAGTTCTAGTACCTTCTCTGTAGGAGCAATCAGTGGAAATTTCCAATTTTGGAGCAGGACTATGGTGAGAATGAGAGAGTGAGGTGATCATTTTGTAGTGAAGGAAGGGCCAATCCCCAGTGTTTATGCATCTGTGAGTGCTCTGCCAAAGGAAGGTGAGAACGAGTAACAGCTTTCAGTTGTAGCACCTTCTGTGTGGGAGCAATCACTGGATGTTTCCAATTTTCATGTGGGGCTTTCATGAGAATGAGAAAGAGCAAGGAGGCCATTCTGTAGCAAAGGAAGCAGTGATCCTCAGTGTTGGTGGGGCTGTGAAAGTGCTTCCAAGGGAATATGAGAAGCATCAACAGCTTTCATTCCTAGAACCTTCTGTATAAGACCAATTGCTGATTGTTTCCAATTTTTGTGTGGGACTGCTGAGAATGTAAGAAAGAGAGGCATGTGTTCTGTATCAAAGCAATTCATGACTCTCAGTGTTGGTGGGGCTATGAAAGTGCTGCCAAGGTAAAGTGAGAACCAGAAATAGCTTTAAGCCTTGTGTCTTCCGTGTAGAAGCAATTGCTGCATCTCAGAAAGCGAAGCAACAGTTCTGCAGTTAAGCAAACACTGATCACCAGTGTTGGTGTGGCTGTGAAAACACTGAGAAGGGCAGGTAAAAAACAGAAGTAGTTTTCAGTCCTAGTACTTTCCGCGTGGGAGCAACTGCTAGATATTTTGGATTTTGGAGCAGGGCTCTGCCAAGAATATTAGGAAGAGAGATGAGCATTCTGTAGTGCTGATCCTCAGTTTTGGTGAGGCTGTGAAAGCACTACCAAGGGAAGGAAAGAAGAAGCAATAGCTTTCAGTCCTAGCACCATCCTCGTAGAAGCAATCGTTGGACGTTTCACATTTTTAAGGGGTGGTCTACTGAGAATATTAGAAAGCTAAGTGAGTGTTCTCTAGCATAGCAATTCCTGATTCTCTTTGTTTGTACAACTGTGAAAGTTCTGCCAAGAGAAGGTGAGGAGCAGCAACAGCTTTCTGTCCTAGTACCTTCCATGTGGGAGCAATCACTGGGTGTTTCCAATTTTGGAAATAGGCTATGGTGAAAATGAGGGAGAGCGAGGTGACAATTCCGTAGAGAAGCTAGCAGTGATCCCCAGTGTTGATGGGGCTGTGATAGTGCTACCAAGGGAAGGCGAGAACCAGGAACAGCTTTCAGTCCTGGCACTTTCATTGTGGGAGCATGGACGTTTCCAATTTTGGGGGGATGTTCTCGTGAGATTGAAAGAGAGAAAGTAGACTGTTCTATAGCAAAGTAGTAAGCTGCAATCCCCAGAGCTGATGGAGCTTTGAAGGCCCTACAAAGGAAAAGTTAGTACCAGCAACAGATTTCTGTCCTTGCACATTCCATGTGGGAGAAATCACTGGACATTTCCAATTTTGAAGTGAGGCCCTGGTGAGAAGGAGAGAGAGCGAGATGACTGTTCTGTAGTGAAGCACACGCCAATCCCTGGTGTTGTTGAGGTTGTAAAAGTGTCCTAGCATATTCCGTGTGGGATCAGTCACTGGATGTTTCCAATTTTGGATAGGAGCTCTGACAGAATTAGAGGGAGTGAGGAGACGTTTTTATACTGAAGCAAGCGGCAATCCCCAGTGTTGGAAGGGCTGTGAAAGCCCTTCCAAGGGAAGGTGAGAAGCAGCAACCACTTTTACTCCTGGTACCTTCAGTATGAGAGCATTCGCTGAATGTTTCAAATTTCAATGGGGGATTCTGGTGAGATTGAAAGAGAGCACAGAGTCTGTTCTGTAGCGAAGCAAGCGGCGATCCCCAATGTTCATGAGGCTTTTAAAGCCCTGCAAAGGAATGTGAGAACCAGCTACAGTTTACAGTCCTAGAACCTTCTGTGTGGGAGCAATGAAAGGATATTTCCAGTTTTCGTGTGGGGCTCTGGTGAGAATGACAGAGAGTGATGAGAACGTTCTGTAGCAAAGCAAGCAGAGATTCCCAGTGTTTGTGAGGCTGTGAAAGTGCTGCCAATGGAAGGTGAGAAGCATCAAAACAGCTTTCAGTCCTTGCATCATCAGTATGCGAGCAGTCGCTGGATGTTTCCAATTTTGGAGCAAGACTCCTTTAAGAATAAGAGAGAGCGAGAAGACTGTCTGGGATAAGGAGGACACCCAGTTTTGCTGCCAGCCAGAGAAGCTAAACTGGGGGAACTATACTTCCTCATATTATACTGAACTGATTCCACTAGATTTCAAATAAAATAGCATTATATCATTAATAATGCTTCTGAATTTATTGCTGAATTTATTTAACGTGTTTCAGGTGGGGCATGTGATTCAATTAGTAAGGTACTACTATAGGACTTAGACAATCACCTCAGCTTCCACAAAATATACTGCTTTGATAACAGGCCCTGCAAAATGAAAATTTAAGACAACTGCCACTGTATCTCGGAAATTAAGAACCATAGCCACACAGCCAGCACCAGACTTAATGAGCACTGTGACTACACAGACACCACCAGCCACCTCAAGTACAGCAGCTACATGGACAGCTACTCAACCTAAACCTGTGCCAGTGGCCACAAGCATCATAGCTATGCCAAGAGTTACTAGGGAATCAGCCAATCAATATGAACCAGAACCAGTTGTGGCAAGCACTTCGGTAGTACTTACTGAATCCATGCCAGTTCCAGTGATGCCAGGGGTTGCAAATACTATGGCTGAGCATACAGCTACTATGGACTCTCCTGCTCAATATGTATTGGTGCCAGTTGCCCCTGTGAAGATGAGGAAATGCAAACAAACCTTGGGAGAGGAGGAGAAACAGCCTGAAAAGGCAGTTAGCAAGGATGAGGACTGTGATGAGAGTGAAGAAGAAACAGCTCCTATTCCAGTGGAGGAGGAAGACTTAGGATGGTGTCTTCCGCAGCAACTGAAGAGTTCTTCATGATCACCAAGTCCTTCACAACAAGAAAGGCCTTCAAAATCAGCAGAAGAATGATCCAGAACAATCAGAACCAGAGATAATCATCAAATCCTTATCCATGAAGGAGTTGAGACTTCTAAGAAAAGACTTTAGCCATTTTGAGGGTGAGTCAATGGCTTCCTGGTTGCTCTGGTGCTGGGACAATGGAGCTGATACTATAGACTTAGATGGAAAAGAAGCCAAGCAGATGTGACCTTTAGCCAGAGACAGAGGAGTTGACAAGGCACTTTGGAAAAAGACAAAGATTCTTAACCTCTGGGGACGACTGTAAGGGGCAGGTATCCCTATAGAGATGAAATATTATGCTGCCCAATTAGATGGAACACCATGGAGAAAGGTATTAAGTACCTGAGAGAACTGGCTATGCGAGAGCTGATCTATAGCATATGGTGTTCAATTATAGACACTGATGAATTACCATGTCACTGAGCTATCTTGCGGAAGTTTGTGCAGAGTGCCTCACCAACATATTCCCACACAATGATTTGGGGAATCCAACAGTGGGTGAAGTGGTTGACAAACACCAACAATATGAAGACAGTCTCTCTCAGCCTGAAAAAATGTCCAAAAGTTTCACCAGAGCTGAATAAAGATCCAAATGCTTATTTGACTAATTGATAAACTGTAACATGGAGAGTAGATCCTGCTTCTCATGAGCCTGCATCTCAACGTTTAAGAAAAGACATCCTCCTACAAAACTAGTCTGAAAGACTCAGCAAACGCCACAACGCACCCTGTGGCTTTTCCTATGTGATCGCAGAGAGGACATGAGGAGATGGGATGGACAACCTATTGCTGCCCTAGAGTCATGAGTTCATGAGTTAAAAGAAAAGTCACTTAGAGTTTCTTTCAGGAGAAATGTTACTCCAGTCTCCAATGGATGGGAACATAATTCCTACCTACAAGGTGTGGGTAAGCAGGATGGGTTTCGATGACCCATGATCCAAACAAACCCATTCCTTGATGGGTGCTATGTTCCACATTAGAGGGGCCCTGCCTCCAGCCAGGTGGAGGAGAGGAACAAATGAGTTTATTGTGTGGATTCGATGACCTAGCACACAAGAATCACAAAAGTATAAAGCCCTTGTAAAAACTGGTGCACAGTGCACCCTATTGCCATCGCATCATAAAGGGACAGAATCCGTCACTATTTCTGGAGTGACAGGGGGATTTCAAAATCTGACTGTAGTGGAGGCCAAAGTTAGCCTAACCAGGAATAAATGGGAAAAGCACCCCATTGTAACTGGACCTAATGCCCAGTGCATCCTTGGCATTGACTATCTTAAAAGAGGGTATTTTAAGTGGGCCTTTGGTATAGCAGCTGTAGAGACTGAGAATATTAAACAACCATCTACCTTGCCTGACCTTACAGAGGACCTTTCTGCTGTGGGATTGCTGAAGGTTGAAGAACAACAGGTGCCAGTTGTTAACACCACAGTACATAGACAACAATATTGTACCAACCGAGACTCTGTGATTCCCTTACACAAACTGATTTGACAACTGGAAAACCAAGGAGTAATCAGCAAAATTCGTTCAACCTTTAACAGTCCCAAATGGCCTGTGCGACAGTCTAAAAACTAAAGGAGATTAACAGTGGACTATAAAGAGAAGCAAGGTCAAGGGACCTGCACGAGAGATCCAGTTTTTAGGAATTAAATGGCAAGATGGGTGTCACCAAATCCCATTAGATGTGATCAACAGGTGTGGGTTTCTGGAGAATGCATATTCCTGCTTACAGTCAGATTGTGAGACCTCTCTATGAAGTGACTCGTAAGAAAACCAGTTTTAACTGGGGTCCTGAGCAACGACAAGCCTTTGAACAAATTAAACAAAAGATCGTGCATGCAATATCTCTGGGGCCTGTCCGAATAGAAGACATCAAAAACGTGCTCTACACCACATCTGGATACAATATTTCTACCTGGAGCCTTTGGCAGAAAGCACCAGGAGAGACACAAGGTCCACCCCTATGATTCTGGAGTAGAGGATAAAAAGGCTCTGAGGCCAGCTATACTCCAACTGAACTCTTTCCATATGAAAGAGTTAGAGCTGCTTCAGAAGTGATTGGGCCTGAAGTACAGCTCCTCCTAGTGCCCCATTATCAGCACTGGGATGGATGTTCAAGAGTAAAGTCTCTTCTACACATCATGCCACCAATGCTACATGGAGTAATTTATGGTCTCGAGCTTCGTCAGGGGAGGTTTAGGCTTGATATTAGGAAAAAAAATGTCACTGAAAGGGTGATTCGCCAGTGGAATGTGCTGCCCAGGGAGGTGGTGGAGTCATTTTCCCTGGAGGTGTTTAAAAACAGATTGGATGAGGCGCTTTGTGCCGTGGTTTAAATGATGAGTGGGTGCTAGTGTTGGGTCATAGGTTGGACTAGATGATCTCAGGTCTTTTCCAACCTTGTGATACTGTGATACTGTGATTGTATTAATCACTCAGTGAGCCTGCATAGGAAGCCCTAATCATCCAGGAATCTTAGAAGTGATCATGGACTGGCCAGAAGGCAAAGACTTTGGAATGCCACCAAAGGAGGTGGTAACACATGCTGAAGAAGGCCCACCACGTAATCAGCTATCAGAAAATGAGAAGCAGTATGCTCTGTTCACTGATGGGTCCTATCGTCTTGTAGAAAATCACTGAAGATGGAAAGCTGCTGTATGGAGTCCTACACGATGAGTCTCAGAGATGACTGATGGAAAAGGTGAATCAAGCCATTTTTCAGAAGCAAAAGCCATTCAGCTGGCTTTAGACATTGCAGAATGAGAAAAGTGCCCAATACTTTATCTCTATACTTACTCATGGATGGTAGCAAATGCTTTGTGGGGGTGATTAAAGCAATGGAAATGGAACAACTGGCAGTCTAGAGGTAAACCCATTTGGGCTGCTACATTGTGGCAAGATATTGCAGCCTGGCTAGAGAAACCATTCATAAAGGTACGTCATGTAGGTGCTCACGTACCCAAGAGTCAAGCTACTGAGGAACACCGCAACAACCAGCAAGTGGACAAGGCTGCTAAAGTGTTCCAAACAGACTTGGCCTGGCAACATAAAGGTGAACTATTTCTTGCTTGGTGGGCCCATGACACTTCAGGTCACCAAGGAAGGGATGCAACATACAAATGGGCCTGTGATTGAGGGGTATATTAAACCATAGATGCTATTGCACAGATTATCTGCAGTTTTGAAACATAGTATCATAGAATCATTTAATTGCTTGATTGGAAAACACCTTTGATATCATCCAGCTGTACCTGTCCCCTTACTAAACCATATCCCTGAGAAACTTGTCTACCCATCTTTTAAACACCTCCAGGGACGGTGACTCAAGCTCCTTCCTGGGCAGCCCCTGCCTGACCACCCTTTCAGTGAAGAAATTTTTCCTGATGCCTAATCTGAACCTCCCCATGCACAACTTGTTGCCAATACCTCTCATTCTATCATCTGTCACTTGCGAGAGGAGACCAGCACCCACCTCACTACAACCTCCTTTCAGGTAGTTGTAGACAGCGATGAGGTCCCCTCAGCCTTCTCTTCTCTAGGCTAAACAGCCCTAGTTCCCTCAGCCACTCCTCATAAGACTTGTTCTCCAGCCCCTTCACCATCTTTGTTGTCCTTCTTTGGATACGCTCTAACCCTGCAATGTCCTTCTTGTAGTGAGGGGCTCAAAACTGAACACAATTCCCGAGGTGCGGCCTCACCAGTTCTGAGTACAGGGGCACAATAACCTCCCTGGTCCTGCTGGCCACACTGTTTCTGATACAGGCCAAGATGCCATTGGCCTTCTTAGCTACCTGGACACAGTTCTGGCTCATATTCAGCCGGTTGTCAATCAACACTCCCAGGTCCTTCTCTGCCAGGCAGCTTTCCAGCCACTCTTCCCCAAATCTGTAGTACTTCATGGTGTTGTGTCTCAAGTGCAGGACCCAGCACTTAGCCTTGTTGAATCTCATCCTATTGGCCTCAGTCCATGGATCCAGCCTGTCCAGATACCTCTGCAAGAGCCTCCCTTCCTTCAAGCAGATCAACACTTCCACCCAGTCAGGCAGGACAGCTGGTAGATGACAAAAAGGGGTTTGGAGAGGATCTCTGCCAGCTCTTTAATAATTTTGGGTGGGTCCCATTTGGCCCCATAGACTTGTGAATTGGCCGAGCAGGTCTCTAACAAGTTCTTCTTGGATCGTTGGAGCTTTTTTCTGCTCTCCCTCTCTGTTTCCTGGCTCAGGGGGCTGAGTATCCAGATAGCATCTTACTTTGCTATTAAAGACCGAGTCTTTAATAAAGAAAGTATTAAGTACCTCAACCTTTTCCTCCTCCTTTGTCACTATTGTTTCCCCCTGCATCCAGTAAAGAATGGAGATTGTCGATGACTCTCCTGTTGTTGTTAATATATTTGTAGAAACTTTTTTTATTATCTTTCACCGAACTAACTAATTGAAGTTCTAGTTGGGCTTTAGCCCTTCTAATTTTCTCTCTGCATGATCTCACATCGTCCTTTTAGTCCTCCTGAGATGTCTGCCCCTTCTTCCAAAGCTCATATTCTTTCCTCTTCTTTCTGAGATTGATACAAAGCGCTCTGCTCAGCCAAGCCGGTTTTCTTCTCTGCCAGCTCATTTTACAGCACACGGGGATGGCCTGCTCTTGTGCCACCAGGATGTCCTTCTTGAAGAGCATTCAGCCCTCTTGGGCTCCTTTGTCATTTAGAAATCCCTTCCAAGGAACTTTATCAAACATCCTTCTTAACAGTTGGAAATCTGCCCTCCTTAGTCCTCCACGAACTGACAATTCTATTATTTTGTGATCATCGTGCCTCAGGTGTCCTCCAACAGTCACATCTCCCACAAGTCCTTCTTTGTTCACAAACTTCAGGTTCAGTGGGGCACCTTCCCTAGTTGGGTCACTCACCAGTTGAGTCAGGAAGTTATCTTCCATACACTCAGTGAACCTCCTAGACTGCTTCCTTTCCGCTGTATTATATTTCCAGGTTGAAGTCTTCTACAAGAACAAGGGGTAGCGATCGTGAGACTTCTCCCGGTTGCTTGTAGAAGATCTCATCAGTTTCTTCTTGGTTGGGCAGCCGATAGTAGACTTCCAACCTGATACCTGCCCTATTGGGCATTCCACTGATTTTTACCCATAGGCACTCAACCCTGTCATCACTATTATTAACCTCCATGCAATCAAAACATTCTCTACCATAGAGGGCTACCCCACCGTCTTTCCTTCGTAGCCTATCCCACCTGAAGAGTTTATAGCCAACCACGGCAGCATTAGAGTTATGTGAAATGTCCCACCACGTTTCTATGATGGCATAGTTTTCTTGCCTTGCAATGACTTCTAGCTTGCCCTGTTTGTTGCCCATGCTGTGTGCATTAGTGTAAATGTACTTCAGTTGGGCTATTGTTTCCATCCTGTTCCTGAGTGGAAGATCCTAAGTGACTTCTAGCTGTAGTTTCTAACCCACCAATAACCTTTGAATTTTGGCTGTCACTTAGAGTGCTATCTCCCACTTCTACTGAGGTGTCAGACCCGGGGGCCTCGCTAGTACACCATCCCTCAGACACTGGAGTGCCATTCCCAAGCTTTTTTCCATTAAGCCTGGTATTGTCCCCCTTCCAATCTAAGTTGTTTTGATTGATGGCTTCAGAAGCTGGTTTGATTGATGGCTTCGGGTGTCTCAACCTAGGGAATGTTTCTAGGCTGTGAGAATCATTGTCGGTTCAGTTCCACTTGCAGACCTTCATGTCTGTTATGCAAGGGAACCTGGGATGCTGAGGTTGAAACAGGGGAGACACTCCTGCTGTGCAGGAACCTGCTGCCATTCCCCTCCATCTCCTGGGGATGAGGAGACCATTCTGTTGAGAAGCAAGCACAGATCCTCAGTGCTGCTAAGACCGTGAAAACACTGCTAAGGGAAGGTGAGAATCAGCAACAGCTTTCAGTCCTAGGGCGTTTTGTGTGGGAGCAATCACAGGATGTTTCCATTTTTTGGATAGGGGCTCTGGTGAGAATGCGAAGCAAGTGCCAATTCCCAGTGTTGGTGTGGCTGTGAAAGCGCCACGAAAGGAAAGTGGAAACCAGCAACAGCCTTCAGTCCTAGCACCTTCCATGTGGTAGCAATCACTGGACGTTTCATATATTGGAGTGGGGCATATCTGAGAATGAGAAACAAAGAGAGTGAAGTGACTGTTCTGTACTGAAGCAAGTGCTGATCCCCAGTGTATGTGTGGCAGTGAAAGCATAGCCAAGGGAAGGTGAGAACCAGCACAGCTTTCAGTCCTAGCCCCTTCCATCTAGCACAAGGGTGTCAAACTCACGGTTCCTGCTGTTTTCTTGTTCCTGCGTGTCACACATGCTGCACATGTGATGAGTGCACTGGCAGGAGCATAAGGGCAAGGATCTTGGCACTGCCACTGGGTAAAAATCAGGTTCCAGGCAAGATAAAACAAGGTGGAGGGCTGGATTCAGTCCATGGGCCTTGAGTTTGACACCCCTGGTCTAGGAGCAATCACTGGACTTCTTCCATTTGGGAGCAGAGCTCTGCAGAGAATGTCAGAGTGTGAGGCGAGCGTTCTGTAGCAAAGTAAATCCGGAGCCCCAGGATTGATGTGGCTGTGAAAGTGGTGCCAAGGGAAGGTGAGAACCAGCAACAGCTTTCAATCCTATCCACTTCAATCTAGGAGAAATTGCTGGACATTTCCAAGTTTGGAACAGATGTCTGCAGAAAACATCAGAGAGCGAGGTGAGCATTCTGTAATGAAGCAAGCCTGGAGTTGCAGGGTTGATGCAGCTTTGAAAGCGCTGCCAAGGGAAGGTGAGAACCAGCAAGAGCTTTCAGTCCTAGCTCTTTCCATCTGGGAGCAATCGATGAATGTTTACAAGTTTTGAGAGGAGCTCTGCTGCAGATATTGAGGCAAGTGTTCTGTAGCAAAGGAAGCCTGGAGACCCAAGGGAGGTGCTGCGCTGAAGTTCTCTCCCCTTCCATCTTGGAGCAATGGTTGGACATTTCTAAGTTGGGAGGGGGGCTTTGCAAAGAATGTCAGAGACTGAGGCAAGCGTTCTGTAGTGAAGCAAGCCCAGAGTCCCAGGTCTGGCATGGCTGTGAAAGTGTGGCCAAGGGAAGGCGAGAATCAGCAACAGTTTTCAGTCCTAGCCCCTTCCCTCTGGAAGCAATCACTGGATGTTTCCAAGTACGTAGTCGGGCTCTACTGAAAATGTCAGTGTGAGATGAGCATTCTGTGGTGAAGCAGGCCCAGAGTGGCAGAGTTGGTGCAGCTGTGAAAGTGCTTCCAAGGGATGTCAAGAACCATTAATAGCTTTCAGTCCTAGCCCTTTCTGTCAGGGAGCAATTACTGGATGTTTCCAGGTTGGGAGCAAGGCTCTGCGAAGAACGTCAGAGAGCAAGGCAAGCATTTTGTAGTGAAAGAATCCTAGAGCCCCAGGGTTGGTGTGGCTGTGAAAGTACTGTAAAGGGAAGGCAAGAACCAGCAAGAGCTTTCAGTCCTAGCCTCTTCTTTCTGGGAGCATTCTTTCCAATTTGGGAGCGGGACTCTGCAGAGAATGTCAGAGAGTGAGGCACACATTCTGTAGTAAAGCAAGTCAGGAGCCCCAGGGCTGGTGTGTCAGTGAAAGTGCTGCCAAGGGAAGGCAAGAACCAGCAACAGCTTTCAGTCCTATCCCTTTCCATCTTGGAGGAATACTGGAATGCTTCCCAGTTGGGAGTAGGGCACTGCTGAGAATGTCAGAGAGCAAGGTTAGGGAGAGCATTCTGTAGCAAAGCAAGCTGGGATTTTCAGGGATGGTGCAACTGTTAAAGCACTACCAGAGAAATGCAAGAACCATGAAAAGCTTTCATTCTTCACTCCTTCCGCCTGCAAGTAATCGCTTGACTTTTCTTAGTTTAGAGCAGGGCTCTGTGGAGAACTTCAGTGAGTGGAGTGTTCTGTAGCAAAACAAGCTTGGAGCCCCAGGGTTTATTTCGCTGTGAAGGCACTTACAAGGGAAGGCGAGAACCAGTAACAGTGTTCAGTCCTAGCTCCTTCTGTCTGGAAGCAATTGCTGGACAATTCCTAGTTTTGAGTGGGGCTCTACTGGAAATGTCAGAATGTGAGTTGAGTGTTCTGTAACGAAGCAAGTCCAGAGCCCCAAGATTGGTATCACTGTGAAAGCGCTGCCAAGGGAAAGCAAGAACCAGTTTCAATTGGGGCTCTGCAGAGAATGTCAAAGAGCAATGAGAGCATTCTGTAGCGAAGCAAGCCTGGAGCCCCAAGATTGGGCTGCAGTGAAAGCACTGCCAAGGGAAGGCAAGAACCAGTAACAGTGTTCAGTCCTAGCTCCTTCTGTCTGGGCTTGAGAATTGAATTCTGTTATAGCTATTAATTGTGATTGCAATTATGTATATTGTAATTGTGCTTTGAATCTTTTATTAGAGTGTGGAGTTTGTGCCAATAGGTTGATAAGAAATAGTCATATAGTAGCAACTGAAGGTAGTCTTTGTATTGCACATTTTCACCAGAATTTTGAGGATTTTTATATAGCAGCAGGTATCACATATAATCAGCCACATTTTTATCATTTTGCATCAGGAAGTGCTTTTCGCCAAGCTCAAGCAATTTGGTACTTAAAACTTGCCATTCAGCAAGTTAAACAATCTAAGAAGTCGAGACTGATTGCTTTACAATGTGGACCCAATTGACTCAAATTAAAGGAAACAGATGATGTTCTTGGAAATTGATTCTCAATTTGGTATTACAGGCTGGCTAAGAACACTCCTGTTCAAAGGTATGTGTTGTTTAAATCTGTCTGATCACTCAACATCAATACACAAACAAATAACAGAAATGCAAACACACTTAAAAGACTTTAGCTTACAGACAGACTCATTATGAGAATGATTGGCCAATTTGGATTTGGACCCTGGGTATCAGAATTGTTGAAACAAGGACTAGTCATATTAATTATAAATTTTGTCACCTTACTGATTCTCCCTTGTATGTTTAAATGTTTACAGAATGAACTTGAAAAACCTAGTGCAAAATATGTTACAAAGCCACATTGCCTTAAATAAAGAAAACGGGGGAATTGTGGAGAGACTTACTGAAACCTGGCTCACTGAAAGCAGACATGAGCCTGACAAAAGCAAGCTGTTTAGGCCTTGAGTGGGAAAATACTGAGCTAAGTGAGAAAATACTGACCAGCAAGGTCAGGGGGCCCTTGTTGTGCAGTAAAGCTTAGGCAAGGGAGATAACAGGATGTCTCCCACGGGACCAGATGGATTACTAAAACTACAGGAATGTATGTGCAGTGATAAAGTCCGTAACCAATAAGGAGCTAAAGTTTTGCAATATGTATAACCTAATTATCGTACGACCAATAATGAGCCTGAGCTTTGCAATATGTATAACCTAATTATCGTGGCTATAACAGTGATTGTAACACGACCAATAAACGAGTTCCACTGATGAACCATCCGGTGTCGGTGACTCCCTCCGTCTTCAACAGTTGGTGCCATGGGAAGGAGAGAACCAGCAACAACTTCCATTCCATGCCCCTTCCATCTGGAAGAAATCACTGGATGTCTCCAAGTTGGGAGCAAGGTTCTGTGGAGAATGACAGTGAGAGAGGAGAGCATCCTGTAGCAAAGCAAGCATGAAGCCTCAGGGTGCAAGCAGATGCTAAAACACTGCCAATATAGGGCAAGAACCAGCCACAGCTTTCCATCCTAGCCTCTTCCATCTGGGAGCAATCACTGGATGTTTCCAACTTTGGAGCAGGGCTCTGCGGAGAACATCAGAGAGAGAGGCAAGCATCCAGTAGCAAAACAATCTCAGAGCCCCTGGGTTGGTGTGGCTCTGAAAGCACTGCCAAGGGAAGGCAGGAACCAGTGAAACCTTTCAGTTCTACCACCTTCTGTGTGGAAGGAATTGCTGGATGTTTCCTGTTTACGAGCGAGATTCTACGGAAAATGTCAAAGAGCAAAGTGGATGTTCTGTAGGAAAACATGCCTGAAGCCCCAGAGTTGGTGTGCTAATCAAAGCGCTGCCAAGGGAAGGCGAGAAATAGAAACAACTTTCAGTCCTAGCACCTTCCATCTGGGAGCAATTACTGGAGTTTTCCATGTTGGAAGCACAGCTCTGCTGAGAACGTCAGAGAGCAAGGTGAGCATTCTGTAGCGAAGCAAGCTCCCGGATTGGTGTGGTTGTGAAAGTGCTGAAAACAGAAGGCGAGAACTAGCAACAGCTTTCATCTCTGAGCAATTGCTGGACATTTCTAAGTTGGGAGTGGGACTCTGCAGAAAACATTAGAGATTGAGGCAAGTGTTCTTAACAAAGTAAGTGTGGACTCCCAGGGTTTGTGCTGCAGTAAAAGTGGTGACAAGGGATGGCAGGAACTCACAACAGCATTTAGTCCTTGAACTAGTAGACTAAACTAGTGGACTAAACTAGTCTGGGAGCAATTGCTGAAAGCTTCACAGTTGGCCCTAGCACATTCTATGTGAAAGCTATCACTGGGCGTTTCAAATCTCAAAGCGGGACTCTGGTGAGAAAGAGAGCAAGGTGACTGTTCTGGAGCAAAGATATTGCTGATCCCCAGTTTTGGTGGGGCTGTGAAAATGATTTCAAGGGAAGGTATAAACCAGAAACAACTTTCAGTCCTACCACTTTCTATGTGGGAGTAATCACTGGATGTTTCCATTTTCTAAAGCGGAGCTCTGGTGAGAATCATAGACAACAACGTGACCATTCTGTAGTAAAGCAGGTGTCGATCCCCAGTGTAGGTCAGGCTCTGAAAGCATTGCAAGTCAGCATTCCAGTCAGCTGGTACCTCTCCAGATTCACAAAAGCATTGCTATGTGGAGTCCTACATGATGAATTGCATAAGCAACTGAAGGAGGAGGAGAATTGAGCCAATTTGCAGAAGTAAAAGGGATCCAGCTGGCTTTAGACATTGCAGAACAAGAAAAACGACCAGTTCATTATCTCTATACTGACTCATGGATAGTAGCAAATGCTTTGTGGGGGTGGTTAAAGCAATGGAAATGGAACAACTGGCAGTGCAGAAGTAAACCCATTTGGGCTGCCACATTGTGGCAAGATATTGCAGCCCGGATAGAGAAGCTAGTCATAAAGGCACATCATGTAGATGGTCACATACCAAAGAGATGAGCCACTGAGGAATAACCAGCAAGTGGATAAAGCTGCTAAGGTGTTCCCAACAGATTTGGACCGGCAACATAAGGTAAATTATTTTTAGCATGGGGGACGATGCTTGAAGTATAAGTATGGGAGGCCTGGGAAAATGATTATATCACAGTCCCTCAAACTTGCCAGGGTAAGCACTATGTGCTTATAATTGTGGAAACAACCACTGGATTGTTGGAAACATATCCTGTGCTTTGTGTCACTGCCTGTAACACTATCCTGGGCCTTGAAAAGCAAGTCTTATGGATGCATGACACTCTAGAAAGAACTGAGTTGGACAATGGGACTCATTTCAAAAAATCTCATAGACACCTGGGCCAAAGAGCATGATACTGAATGGAAATACCATATTCCTCAGGTTCCTGGAGTGTGTGGCAGATAACTGTAAGGGACGGGGGGCTTTGCACCCATAGAGGCAGGTCAGAATATGCAGAGACAATGCAGTACAGGTCAGAAAATAGGACTTTATTACCTCCAATCAGCCCAGTGATCCTCAGTGCCGATCAAATGAAGGTTCACAGCAATTGGGAGATGTTCATGGTGTCACCAAGCTTGACCCCTGTCGAGGAGCACAGGATCTAGCTTATCTTAGCATTAGGTTGGTGCATGAACGGCACGTGCAAGCAGTGGATTGGTCTAGTGACTATTCGTGTATTCGCATGATTGGTGAACAGTGAAGCCAAGTATGTGATATTGCTTACATTCTAGTTGCTGGTTAAAGTAACAATAAATTTATTTTTGCAGCATGTTTTAGTACAAGAGTGTGAGAAGTCTGAACAATGTGTATCACCTAGTCTCCTCAGAATTCTTCTGCAATGACCCATATAATAACTTTCAGACACAGCTGGTGAGTGAGTCAACTAGGGAAGGTACCCAACTGGACCTGTTGCTTGTGAATAGAGAAGGATTTGTGGGTGATGTGATGGTTGAGAGCCATCTTGGGTATAACTATCACAAAATGATAGAGTTCATGATTCTCAGAGAAGTGAGGAGTGGGGTTAGCAGAACTGTTGCCTTGGACTTCTAGAGGGCTGTTGCTAGCTAAGGTCCGGCGACCGGAAGATCTCGCGATGTACGGAAAGATAGGGCCCCTCTCCCAGTAGCCAATAGCGTTTAGTTCATGATGTAAGCAGGCGGAAGTGACGTTGTGAACTTTGGCTATATAAACCTGTGTTATCTATCAATAAACGCCATTTGCCGTCCACCACATTGGTGTCTGTGAGCCGATGGCCCATGCGGCTGGGTGGGGCCGCCGTACCATTCCTGAACCAGGTCACCATGCCTTCGATGAAGGCAACAAGTGGTGCCGAAACCCGGGAAGAACACCTGGACGGTTGAACGGCGGCCGGAGCGGCAGAACCAGCCCGGCGGGGAGGACGCTTCCGGACCAACAAGGAGGATGGATGCCCTTGTGAAGATCATATCACAGTTATATAAGGAGTGGGGTATTGAGTGTAAGCCCAAAGATTTTACTCTCACCGTTGTGAGGCTTTTACAGATAGGGGTTATTGCGTGGCCAGTGGATATTTTTAACCCTGAAGTGTGGGATAAATGTACTAAAGCGTTAGCCGAGGAGACGATGTCCTCGGGTTCTGGAAAACACCTTAAATCTTGGGGGAAAGTTGTGCAGTCCCTGCAAAAAGCTATACAAGGGCAGGAGACTTTGCTGGCAGCAAGAGATTGTTTCATGGTCACCCTGAAAGTGGTAGTCGGGGCAACCACACAGACTTTGCACCCCCCAGACAATAACAATTCTGCTGCTCCTAAAGATCTGCCAGAGGGTGATACATCCCCTCAATCCCCGAAACCCATCCCCCTTACCGAGGGACAGGAACGAGCAAAAATCTTTTGGGGTAACTCACTGGAGGAGGCCAAGGGCGCCGCCGCGAAATCAGAGTCTCAAGATGTTTGGCCTACCCCACCGCCCTATGCACCCCAAGATGGCGCCGAGCAGCAAGAAAGTGGGCGGAGAGAAGATACTAACGGTGCGAAAAGGGAGGAAGCGCTAGAACTAACATGCGCGTGCAGACGGGAAAGGGAGGAGAACGGAAAGGAGAAAGGCGATAGGAGTAACAGAGAAGGAAAGGGAGGCATGTGCGAGGCGTGTGGAGCGGCCAATCAGAACGACGATCTGAAGAGTAGGAGGCGGAGCGAGCCAAGAGAGGGGGGACAGCTCGCCCGGAAGGGAAAGCAAGAACCAGTCACAGCTTTCAATCCTAGCCTCTTCTGTCTGGGAGCAATTGCTGGACTATTACCAACTGGAAGCAGGACTCTCCTTGAAAACGTCTTAGAGCGAGGCTAATGTTTTGTAGCTAGGAAAAAACAGAACCCCAGGGTTGGTGTGGCTATGAAAGCACTGCCAAGGGACTGCAAGAACCAGCAACAGTTTTCAGTCCTAGATCTTTCCACCTGGGAGCAATAGCTGGATGTTATCATGTTGGGAGAGGCTCTGCGGAGAACGTCAGAGAGTGAAGCAAGTGAGTGTTCTGTAGCAAAGCAAGCCCCAGAGGAGGTGCTGCAGTGAAAGCACTGCCAATAGAAGTTGAGAAACAGCAACAGCTTTCAGTCCTCATCCCTTCTGTCTGGGAGTAACTACTGGATGTGTGCAAGCATAGAGTGGGGCTCTGTGGAGAAATCGGTGGACATTTCCAAGTTTTGAGCTAGCTCTGTGGACAGCATCATTGAGAATGGTTAGTGTTCTGTAGTGAAGCAAGCCCACAGCAGGCAGGTTGGAACAGCCATGAAAGTGCTGCCAAAGGAATGCAAGAACCATCAACAGCTTTCAGTCCTAGCCCCTTCCCTCTGGGAGCAATCTCTGGACGTTTTTAATTTGGGATCAGGGCTCTGCAGAGAATGTCAGAGAGCGAGGCAAGCATTCTGTTGCAAAGCAAACCCGTGCCTGAAGGGTTGGTGCGGGTATAAAAGCAATGCCTAGGGAATGCGAGAACCAGCAACAATTTTCAGTTGTAGCATTTGCCATCTGAGAGTAATTGCTGGACGTTTCCAATGTTGGAGTGGAGCTCTGCTGAAAATGTCAGAGAGCAAGGCGAGCATTCTATAGGGAAGCAAATCCAGTGCCCAAGGGTTGGTGTGGGCAATTGCTGGATGTTTTCGATTTGGGAGCGAAGAAAATTTGGAGTCCCAGTGTTGGAGCAGCTGTGAAAGTACTTCCAAGGGAAGGCAAGAACCAGTAATAGCTTTCAGTCCTAGCACCTTTTGCCTGGGAGAAATCACTGGATGTTTCCTGTTTGGAAGTAGGGCTTTGCAGAGAATGTGAGAGAGTAAAGTGAGCGTTGTGCATCGAAGCAAGTCTGGAGCCCCAGGGGTGATGTGGCTGTGAAACTGCCACCAAGGGAAGGTGAGAACCAGCAACATCCTTCAGTCTAGCCCCTGCCATCTGGAAGCAATCGCTGGACATTTCCAAGTGAGGAGCAGGGCTCTGCGGAGAACATCAGAGAGTGAGAAGACAGTTGTGTATCGAAGCAAACCCAGAGCCCCAGGGCAGTGCTGCCAAAGAAATGTAAGAACCATCAACAGCTTTAAGTGCTATCCCATTCCATCTCTAAGGAATTGCTGAACATTTCCTAGTTGAGAGAAAAACTCTGCTGCAAATGCCAGAGAGCAAGGAAACATTCTGTAGGTAAGAAAACCTGGAGCCTCAGGGTTGGTGCAACTGTAAAAGCACTTCCAAGGGAAGATGAGAACCAGCTACAGCTTTCAGTACTAGCCCCTTCCATCTGAGAGCAATCGCTGGACGTTTCCATGTTTTGAGTGGGATTATGCTGAAAATATCAGTGAGCAAGGCTAGAGTTCTGTAGGAAACCAACCCCAGAGCCAAGGTTTGCTGTGGCTGAACCAGCAGCAGCATTCAGTCCTAACCCCTTCTGTCTGAGAGCAATCGCTTGATGTTTCTAAATTTGGAGCAGTTCTCTGCAGAAAACATCAGAGAGTGGGGTGAGTGTTCTCTAGAGAAGGAAACTCTGAGCCCCAGGATTGTTGCAGCTATGACACTGCTGCCAAGGGAAAGCGAGAACCAGCAACAGCTTTCAGTCCTAGCACCTTCTGTTTGGGAGAAACTAATGGACTTATAAATTTTGGTGAGGGGCTCTGATGAGAACTTCAGAGAGAAAGGCGAGCATTCTGTAGCAAAGTCAGGTCCAGAGCCCCAAGGTTGGTTGTGGAGAGACTTACTGAAACCTGGCTCACTGAAAGCAGACATGAGCCTGACAAAAGCAAGCTGTTTAGGCCTTGAGTGGGAAAATACTGAGCTAAGTGAGAAAATACTGACCAGCAAGGTCAGGGGGCCCTTGTTGTGCAGTAAAGCTTAGGCAAGGGAGATAACAGGATGTCTCCCACGGGACCAGATGGATTACTAAAACTACAGGAATGTATGTGCAGTGATAAAGTCCGTAACCAATAAGGAGCTAAAGTTTTGCAATATGTATAACCTAATTATCGTACGACCAATAATGAGCCTGAGCTTTGCAATATGTATAACCTAATTATCGTGGCTATAACAGTGATTGTAACACGACCAATAAACGAGTTCCACTGATGAACCATCCGGTGTCGGTGACTCCCTCCGTCTTCAACAAAATGGTGACCCCGACGTTGCCCCGTTGTTAAAGAAAACGGGGGAGAACACCATCGGTGGACGGAGTTGGGTTGGGCTCTGAGGCGGCCAGAGCGGTGCTCAACGCTATCGGAAATCAGAAAAGGCAGGAGCAGCACCCCCAGGGATCATAAGAGGTGGTACTGGGCCGTACGTGCTACCGGAGCCGGAGGACCGCAACAGCGCTGAAATGGATCGGCAAGTAGCATATGATTTATTTTTAGCAAATATAGAAAAGCGAGGGTTGAAAGGGCATAGCAAGAAAGATATAGTGGGATTGTTAGCCTGGGGGCATGCCAAGGGCTGTTTTCAGAATCCTCACACAGTTCATGAACTTTCGGAATGGCGTAAATTAGGAGATGAACTTTATGACGCCATCCTAAACGATGATAAAACGGCAAAGAAATTAGGTAAAATATGGCGGGGTATCCTTAACGATCTTTTAAAGCAACAGGCAGAACGTAGGGCTGCTGCCGCGGCTCTGCAAGCTTCCCGTAAAAACGCTGGGTATGGCCAAGAGGGTGAGCCGTTGGCTCCGGGGGTGTCAGCTATAGTGATTCCAGCTGGTGGGACAGAGAGTACATCCTCCGATTCTGTTAAACCGTCAGCACCTCCATTAGAAGAAGGGAGTGCAAGCGGGGATGTGGAAAGTGACGAGAGTGAAGACGAGGGCAGTGGGGGAGCTACACATGCGCTTAAATTGGGCCTCCGAAAGCCTGCATCGCGAGCAGCCATGCCGAATCGCTATGAATCCACCACCTCCCCCACCTCCCCCGTCCCTGGGGCGCTCAGCGACCTGTGGGAGGAGATGGCTAGGGAGCGTCGTGAGGCGTGGGCTGCTATCGCCCGCAAAGGGGCAGAGGAAGGCGATGAGGTGTTGTTGGAGGCTGCCGGCCCCCTAGTCTGCCCCGTTACATACACCCCTGTAGTAGACCAAAACGGTCAAGTAACGCATCATATTGGTAATTATTCCCCCTTGGACTGGAAGTTACTTGCACAGCTGCGGCAGACAGTAGCACAATTTGGCCCAAAAAGCGAACCAGTCAAGCAGATCCTAGATTACCTATTCGATACCACTCTCTTACTCCCGAACGACTTGCGCGGTATAGCTAAGTTAGTATTTACACAACACCAACAATTGCTGTTCAACGCACACTGGCAAGCAGAAGTTCAGGAGGCAGTGGCGGTTCAGAGAGGACCAGGTGATCCACTCCACGGGCTCACTATGCAGGAAATGATGGGATTAGGGCCGTATATGAGAACCGAAGCGCAAATGTTATTGGGGCCCGACAAGGTTCGGGAAGCGATGAGGCTAGTGAGAAATGCCATGGGACGAGTTAAAGATGCTGGCGGCATCCCGATGTATATGAGCATAAAGCAGGGTTGAGGAGAAAGCTTTGGGGGGTTTATAGACAAAGTGGCTGCTGCAATAGAAAAGGCAGGAGTACCAGAGTATATGAAAGGCGCGCTGTTAAAGCAGTGCGCATTGCAGAATGCAAATGAAGAGACAAAAAGGATATTGTTAACATTAGGAGCAGACTGGTCAATTGAAACCGCATTAGAACGAATGTCATTACAGCCAAACGGGTCGCAGGTGTTTATAGTTAAAGCACTGCAAGATTTAGGGTTGGGATTGCAAAAACAGGCAGAATCTAGTCAGGCACAAGTATTAGCCGCTCTTGCGCCCCTCCAAGCCACCGCTGCAGCACCGGCTAGCACGAACCCAAACCGCCCATTGCCTCCAGGCGTGAGGTGTTACCGCTGTGGCAAGCCTGGGCACATGCGTCGACAGTGCCGTACCTCCGGAATCTGGTGCCAAACCTGTCAGTCCAGCTCTCACAACACGTCGGCTTGTCGTCGGAGGTCGGGAAACTCGACAAAGAGCGCGCAGGGCAGCCGCGCTCCGACACAAATCGCCGCCTCAGTGACCGCAACATCAGCCTCCAGCCAGCCACTGCAGGCAGCTTGGGACTCGACTTGGCAGCCAACGTAGATGTCACCTTAGCTACAGCTCGCCCCGAGAAGATACCAACTGGAGTAAGGGGGCCACTCATTATCAACGGACAAGCCTATGGAGCTTTGTTATTGGGAAGATCCTCAACAACTATTATGGGACTTTTCGTGCTTCCGGGAGTTATAGATGCAGACTACTCCGGTGAAATTCATATTATGGCATATACTCCATTTCCACCACTGAGTGTCGCTGCAGGACAACGTATCGCGCAACTTCTACCGTTGCCACAGCTAACAAAGGGACTAACCCCTTTAACACAGAAGAACCGCGGAGCCCAAGGCTTTGGCTCCTCCGGATTGGCTATGTTAACCATGGATCTATCTACTCGACCCACTAAGGATGTTACAATATCGTACCAGGGACACTCTGTACAATTGACAGCCTTATTGGACACAGGGGCCGATACTAGTATAGTGCAACCAGAATGTTGGCCAAGCCATTGGCCCCAGCGGGCCACAATGGACACAGTCACTGGAGTAGGAGGTTACACATTGGCGAAAAAATCTCCCCTGGTAGCGGTAACCCTGGACGGACAAACAGTCAATACTGTGTTGACTATAGTACCACTACCACCTACGGTACAATGCCTCATCGGGAGAGACATTCTCGCGCAGCTCGGAGTGGTATTATCCAATGATCAGCGCCCTTTAGTTTAAGTGCCATTGCTTGGACTTTCCCGATTCCACTCACCTGGAAAACAGACGAACCAGTTATGGTAAAGCAATGGCCTTTAAAAAGGGAAAGCCTTGAACAAGCACATGCCTTGGTAGAAGAACAATTTCAGCAAGGTCACTTGCGACTCTCGACCAGTCCATGGAATACTCCAATATTCGTAATCAAGAAGAAATCAGGCAAATATCGTTTACTCCATGATTTACGAAAAGTGAATGAACAAATGGAGCCTATGGGGGCCCTTCAGCCCGGGTTACCTAATCCTGCCATGCTGCCTGAAGCATGGCCGCTTTTAATTATAGACTTAAAGGACTGTTTTTTCACTATAGCGCTACATTCTGATGACATGAAGAGATTTGCATTCACTTTACCAGCAGTTAATAGGGGAGAACCAGATAAGCGATTTGAATGGACTGTTCTCCCGCAAGGGATGCGGAACTCCCCTACTCTGTGCCAGCTTTATGTGGATACTGCCCTACAGCCCTTACGGAAGGCATGGCCTGAAACTATCATCTATCATTATATGGACGACATCCTCTTCGCTCAAAAGGAACAGTTTAGCGAAAATCAACTGCAAACAATTGTAACAACCCTTAAAGTATCATCACTAATTGTTGCGCCTGAAAAAATACAGCAAACTAGTCCATGGAAATATCTTGGTTGGACTATAACTATGCAGACAATTACTCCACAAAAGCTCCAATTAGACACAAACATCACTACCTTGCATGAAGCACAGAAATTTATGGGAGAAATGCAATGGTTGAAGCCAGTCATAGGCATCCCAAACAGCCTACTTAGTGCACTTCGTCCTCGGTTAAAAGGAACAGACCCAGCTTTACCTATTCGACTCACTTCTGCACAGCGCCGGACCATCGATTTGATCGTTCAATGTATTGGCAATCATTACCTGCAGCGCAGAGACTTTAATAGCCCAATAGACTTGACTGTTTGGTGTGCCCGAAGCCATCTGTTAGCAGCTCTGTCCCAAAACTTACAGAAAACGGGGGAGACGAGGGTGTTGGAATGGCTCTCCCCTCCGTTACAAGCAAGAAAAACTGTATATAGTAAAATTGAGCAACTTGCAGATGTAATAAAGCGGGGCCGTCAGCGTATCATTGATGTCGCTGGACAAGAACCCACTCAAATTCAACTACCAATCCAAAAATCAGATTTGGACTGGTTTTTAGCTAACTCCATGGAATTACAAGAAGCTTTATTGGGAGCAGGAGCGATTATCAAGACAGGCCCGTTGCAACCAAAAATGCTCCAGTGGCTAGCGGAGTGGCAGTGGATAGTGAAACCATGGCGATCAACCACACCCCTTGAAAATGCTACTACAGTCTATACCGATGCCGGAAAGAAGTCTAGAAAGGCGGCCATGACATGGAAGGAAGGCAAGCAGTGGAAGCACAAAATATGGGAGGCTGAGAGTCGAGACAGCTTGCAGACCCTGGAGCTGAATGCAGTCTTACAGGCTTTTATACAATTCCAGGGACCGCTGAACGTGGTTACAGACTCTTTGTATGTTGCGGGGGTATTGCAAAGAATAGAGGATGCCAGCATCAAGGAAACTCATAACCCGCGACTGTATGATCTTTTGTTGCAGCTAGTGAGAATGTTGAAGCAAAGGAAGGCACCTTATTGCGTGTTACATATAAGGAGCCATAAGTGGAATATTGGAATGGGAGAGGGAAATGCGCGAGCTGATCAACTGGTCATGCCAGCCTCAACGCAAAGCAATTTGGAGCAGGCTCGGGAAGCACATGCACGCCTACACCAGAATGCAAAAGGGTTACATCGAACTTATGGGATTCCCATCACACAAGCTAAGCTAATAGTGCGAGCGTGTCCAACATGCAGCCATCACAACGGGGGAATTGGGTTAGAATGTGGAGTGAATCCAAGAGGACTAAAATCAAATGCCCTATGGCAGGTGGATGTAACCCATGTAGCAGAATTCGGAGGACTCAAATACGTGCATGTGGTGGTTGATACGTATAGCAAGTATGTTTGGGCAACTGCTCAGCGTGGGGAAAAAAGCGCTACATGTTATGCGGCATTTGACTGCTAGTTTTGCAGTTATGGGGGTACCAGAAGCGATTAAAACAGACAATGGGCCCGCTTACCGCAGTACCACAGTTAGAGAATTCTTAAAACTTTGGGGAATAATGCACACAACAGGCATCCCGCATTCTCCTACGGGACAGGCTATAGTAGAAAGGGCCCATCGAACTCTAAAACAATATCTCAGTAAGCAGCAAGAAATTGTTGACCCCCAACAGAGGTTGGCGCAAGCTGTTTATGTAA
This sequence comes from Tapera naevia, assembly GCA_033556795.1. Taxonomy (NCBI): domain Eukaryota; kingdom Metazoa; phylum Chordata; class Aves; order Cuculiformes; family Neomorphidae; genus Tapera; species Tapera naevia. The sequence goes on along the minus strand of JAUMJJ010000004.1, from coordinate 3,237,357 downwards.
TGAACCATCTTTGTGTATTTGGGCAAGATCAGGACCCTCCCGCAGTCATACACATGAAAGAAAGTCAAGGCAGTAGCCACAAGCGTGCATTAGTGTATTATAAGGACCCAAAGACAGGATTGAGAGAAGGGCCTGTGGAAGTGATATATTGGGGTCGAGGTTATGTATGTGTTTCCGCACCTACAGGAACCCTATGGATTCCTGCAAGGTGTGTTAGGCCTGACCTGATGACCGTCTAGCCGCAGAATATAACCACTGCCGATTTGGACCCCTGCGAATTCTGTCTAAATTGAACTCGGCCTGCGATGTGTGGCAGGAGGGAGAATGAATTCCCGGTAAATGGACCACATCGATCGCCTCCTAAGACCTGTTCACCGTAGTGAAGAGCAGCGACTGTTGTCCAAATTACGGCTTATCGTCCCTCCGATTTTGGGCCAACTGCCAAAAGAACTGAAGTATCTATTGGTCAACATTGACCCTGACTATTTCAACATTATTTTGAGAGATTTAAAAAAAAAAAAAAAAAAAAAAAAAAAAAATCTGATAGAATGGGATGCACCTAGCATTTATTCCTGTCCTTTATGTAAAACTAACTGTAATGCTTTTATAGATCTTTATTGTGCTTATTGTACCCAAGTAGTGCATTGTAGGAGGAAAGATCTGCAATCCTGGTTTTGCCCCACTTGTGACTATCAAATTAATAGACAAGGGGCATTTGCTTTGTATTTTTTAGCTGAGTTTAATGGTTTTAATATTGACTCCCCGGAAGAAGCTCTGCAATTGTACGAATCGCCTGAACAGTTGTTTTTAGCTGAGCAACGGGCGAGACTGACCTTCTGGGTTAAGGTTGCTAGTAGATTAGTAGAATCGCATATACTGAAGCATTATTGTAAGAATTATTATAAGAAATGTTACAGGAAATATTACAGACATTGATTTTGCTTTGGAAAATAGAAGTAGGTTTCGCTTTCTTTCCAGTACAATCTAAACAAAATGTATGGGTGACTTTGGCCAATCTTACAAAGCAAAACGCTATTTGTCTTTCAGTGGCAACCCCTTCTAATCCCTTCTCGACGTGCCTTGTAGGAGTGCCTGACGTTGATTGGCCGTGCCCAGTAAGTGTACCGACCTGTAATAATTCTAATTTAAGATTAACCGCAGATTCCTGGGATTCATGGATGCCTTACCGCCCTATTGCAGATTTGGAACCACAAGAGTTGGAGATTTTAGGCTCTCTGACAGCAGATGCCTGCATTTACTTTAACCACTCCTCACGCCAAGCGGGCCACAGTTATTACATGACGGTCAATGCCACTATACCTTATTATCGCAATGCCAGTTTGTGGTGTAACTATACCTCCACAAACCTTTCTAAATCTTCAAATAATCCGATCACTCTCCCACCAGGATATTTTCTCATATGTGGGGATCGTGCATGGCCCGGAATTCCATCCCACATTAGAGGAGGTCCCTGTACCATTGGCAGGCTAACCTTATTAACTCCCAATGATAGCATGATTCTTAACATCTCCCGAAATTCACGAGTTCGGCTAACTCGTTCCCTACGGCATCGATTTACACAAGATTGTAAGGACAATGTTAATTTTTGGTCCGTTGAGCAAATTATATTTGGTTCCTTTTTTACTCCGAATGTTGCCGTAGCTGGTGCTCTTAGTCAGCTGCGCAACCTTGGGTGTTGGTTGGCAAAACAGACCAACGCAACCTCTCAAGCAATATCGGATTTACTTGTAGATGTTGATTCGGTCAGGCATGCCACTCTTCAAAATCGTGCAGCCATAGATTTTCTGTTGCTAGCCCATGGTCATGGCTGCAAAGAATTCGAAGGCATGTGTTGTATGAACCTTTCTGATCATTCCAAATCCATAACTGCCCATATACAAGAATTGCATGACCTCACTGACCACCTACAGATTAACTCAGGTTTTGGATTGGAAGATTGGCTCAAGTCTCTAGGTTTTGGTCCTTGGTTAACTAGCTTGTTAAAAACAGGGTTAACAATCTTACTTCTGTTTTGTTGTATAGTGCTCCTTTTGCCGTGCTTCTGTAACTGTTTGCAACGTATGATTGAAAAGACAATACAGTCCATGTTATATGGGGTGTACCCTGTGGTTAAAGAAAACGGGGGAGGTGTGGAGAGTCAGGAGTCAGCCATTAGGGACTGGTTACGAGACAAAGGCCATAGTCAGATAAATCTGCTTGAACTAGAGGACGTGGCATGAAGCAAGCAAATGGACATGCCCAGCAGTCGAGTCTGTCAACCGAACACATGAGAGCCACAGCAGAGAGTAATAAGCATTCTACTGTAACAACTTCAAACAGAAATTAACACATCAAGCAAGAGGTTTCGCCCACGATATGTAATTGTGAACATACTTGACTGACAAGGACTGAAAGGGGCTTGAGAATTGAATTCTGTTATAGCTATTAATTGTGATTGCAATTATGTATATTGTAATTGTGCTTTGAATCTTTTATTAGAGTGTGGAGTTTGTGCCAATAGGTTGATAAGAAATAGTCATATAGTAGCAACTGAAGGTAGTCTTTGTATTGCACATTTTCACCAGAATTTTGAGGATTTTTATATAGCAGCAGGTATCACATATAATCAGCCACATTTTTATCATTTTGCATCAGGAAGTGCTTTTCGCCAAGCTCAAGCAATTTGGTACTTAAAACTTGCCATTCAGCAAGTTAAACAATCTAAGAAGTCGAGACTGATTGCTTTACAATGTGGACCCAATTGACTCAAATTAAAGGAAACAGATGATGTTCTTGGAAATTGATTCTCAATTTGGTATTACAGGCTGGCTAAGAACACTCCTGTTCAAAGGTATGTGTTGTTTAAATCTGTCTGATCACTCAACATCAATACACAAACAAATAACAGAAATGCAAACACACTTAAAAGACTTTAGCTTACAGACAGACTCATTATGAGAATGATTGGCCAATTTGGATTTGGACCCTGGGTATCAGAATTGTTGAAACAAGGACTAGTCATATTAATTATAAATTTTGTCACCTTACTGATTCTCCCTTGTATGTTTAAATGTTTACAGAATGAACTTGAAAAACCTAGTGCAAAATATGTTACAAAGCCACATTGCCTTAAATAAAGAAAACGGGGGAATTGTGGAGAGACTTACTGAAACCTGGCTCACTGAAAGCAGACATGAGCCTGACAAAAGCAAGCTGTTTAGGCCTTGAGTGGGAAAATACTGAGCTAAGTGAGAAAATACTGACCAGCAAGGTCAGGGGGCCCTTGTTGTGCAGTAAAGCTTAGGCAAGGGAGATAACAGGATGTCTCCCACGGGACCAGATGGATTACTAAAACTACAGGAATGTATGTGCAGTGATAAAGTCCGTAACCAATAAGGAGCTAAAGTTTTGCAATATGTATAACCTAATTATCGTACGACCAATAATGAGCCTGAGCTTTGCAATATGTATAACCTAATTATCGTGGCTATAACAGTGATTGTAACACGACCAATAAACGAGTTCCACTGATGAACCATCCGGTGTCGGTGACTCCCTCCGTCTTCAACAGTTGGTGCCATGGGAAGGAGAGAACCAGCAACAACTTCCATTCCATGCCCCTTCCATCTGGAAGAAATCACTGGATGTCTCCAAGTTGGGAGCAAGGTTCTGTGGAGAATGACAGTGAGAGAGGAGAGCATCCTGTAGCAAAGCAAGCATGAAGCCTCAGGGTGCAAGCAGATGCTAAAACACTGCCAATATAGGGCAAGAACCAGCCACAGCTTTCCATCCTAGCCTCTTCCATCTGGGAGCAATCACTGGATGTTTCCAACTTTGGAGCAGGGCTCTGCGGAGAACATCAGAGAGAGAGGCAAGCATCCAGTAGCAAAACAATCTCAGAGCCCCTGGGTTGGTGTGGCTCTGAAAGCACTGCCAAGGGAAGGCAGGAACCAGTGAAACCTTTCAGTTCTACCACCTTCTGTGTGGAAGGAATTGCTGGATGTTTCCTGTTTACGAGCGAGATTCTACGGAAAATGTCAAAGAGCAAAGTGGATGTTCTGTAGGAAAACATGCCTGAAGCCCCAGAGTTGGTGTGCTAATCAAAGCGCTGCCAAGGGAAGGCGAGAAATAGTAACAACTTTCAGTCCTAGCACCTTCCATCTGGGAGCAATTACTGGAGTTTTCCATGTTGGAAGCACAGCTCTGCTGAGAACGTCAGAGAGCAAGGTGAGCATTCTGTAGCGAAGCAAGCTCCCGGATTGGTGTGGTTGTGAAAGTGCTGAAAACAGAAGGCGAGAACTAGCAACAGCTTTCATCTCTGAGCAATTGCTGGACATTTCTAAGTTGGGAGTGGGACTCTGCAGAAAACATTAGAGATTGAGGCAAGTGTTCTTAACAAAGTAAGTGTGGACTCCCAGGGTTTGTGCTGCAGTAAAAGTGGTGACAAGGGATGGCAGGAACTCACAACAGCATTTAGTCCTTGAACTAGTAGACTAAACTAGTGGACTAAACTAGTCTGGGAGCAATTGCTGAAAGCTTCACAGTTGGCCCTAGCACATTCTATGTGAAAGCTATCACTGGGCGTTTCAAATCTCAAAGCGGGACTCTGGTGAGAAAGAGAGCAAGGTGACTGTTCTGGAGCAAAGATATTGCTGATCCCCAGTTTTGGTGGGGCTGTGAAAATGATTTCAAGGGAAGGTATAAACCAGAAACAACTTTCAGTCCTACCACTTTCTATGTGGGAGTAATCACTGGATGTTTCCATTTTCTAAAGCGGAGCTCTGGTGAGAATCATAGACAACAACGTGACCATTCTGTAGTAAAGCAGGTGTCGATCCCCAGTGTAGGTCAGGCTCTGAAAGCATTGCAAGTCAGCATTCCAGTCAGCTGGTACCTCTCCAGATTCACAAAAGCATTGCTATGTGGAGTCCTACATGATGAATTGCATAAGCAACTGAAGGAGGAGGAGAATTGAGCCAATTTGCAGAAGTAAAAGGGATCCAGCTGGCTTTAGACATTGCAGAACAAGAAAAACGACCAGTTCATTATCTCTATACTGACTCATGGATAGTAGCAAATGCTTTGTGGGGGTGGTTAAAGCAATGGAAATGGAACAACTGGCAGTGCAGAAGTAAACCCATTTGGGCTGCCACATTGTGGCAAGATATTGCAGCCCGGATAGAGAAGCTAGTCATAAAGGCACATCATGTAGATGGTCACATACCAAAGAGATGAGCCACTGAGGAATAACCAGCAAGTGGATAAAGCTGCTAAGGTGTTCCCAACAGATTTGGACCGGCAACATAAGGTAAATTATTTTTAGCATGGGGGACGATGCTTGAAGTATAAGTATGGGAGGCCTGGGAAAATGATTATATCACAGTCCCTCAAACTTGCCAGGGTAAGCACTATGTGCTTATAATTGTGGAAACAACCACTGGATTGTTGGAAACATATCCTGTGCTTTGTGTCACTGCCTGTAACACTATCCTGGGCCTTGAAAAGCAAGTCTTATGGATGCATGACACTCCAGAAAGAACTGAGTTGGACAATGGGACTCATTTCAAAAAATCTCATAGACACCTGGGCCAAAGAGCATGATACTGAATGGAAATACCATATTCCTCAGGTTCCTGGAGTGTGTGGCAGATAACTGTAAGGGACGGGGGGCTTTGCACCCATAGAGGCAGGTCAGAATATGCAGAGACAATGCAGTACAGGTCAGAAAATAGGACTTTATTACCTCCAATCAGCCCAGTGATCCTCAGTGCCGATCAAATGAAGGTTCACAGCAATTGGGAGATGTTCATGGTGTCACCAAGCTTGACCCCTGTCAAGGAGCACAGGATCTAGCTTATCTTAGCATTAGGTTGGTGCATGAACGGCACGTGCAAGCAGTGGATTGGTCTAGTGACTATTCGTGTATTCGCATGATTGGTGAACAGTGAAGCCAAGTATGTGATATTGCTTACATTCTAGTTGCTGGTTAAAGTAACAATAAATTTATTTTTGCAGCATGTTTTAGTACAAGAGTGTGAGAAGTCTGAACAATGTGTATCACCTAGTCTCCTCAGAATTCTTCTGCAATGACCCATATAATAACTTTCAGACACAGCTGGTGAGTGAGTCAACTAGGGAAGGTACCCAACTGGACCTGTTGCTTGTGAATAGAGAAGGATTTGTGGGTGATGTGATGGTTGAGAGCCATCTTGGGTATAACTATCACAAAATGATAGAGTTCATGATTCTCAGAGAAGTGAGGAGTGGGGTTAGCAGAACTGTTGCCTTGGACTTCTAGAGGGCTGTTGCTAGCTAAGGTCCGGCGACCGGAAGATCTCGCGATGTACGGAAAGATAGGGCCCCTCTCCCAGTAGCCAATAGCGTTTAGTTCATGATGTAAGCAGGCGGAAGTGACGTTGTGAACTTTGGCTATATAAACCTGTGTTATCTATCAATAAACGCCATTTGCCGTCCACCACATTGGTGTCTGTGAGCCGATGGCCCATGCGGCTGGGTGGGGCCGCCGTACCATTCCTGAACCAGGTCACCATGCCTTCGATGAAGGCAACAAGTGGTGCCGAAACCCGGGAAGAACACCTGGACGGTTGAACGGCGGCCGGAGCGGCAGAACCAGCCCGGCGGGGAGGACGCTTCCGGACCAACAAGGAGGATGGATGCCCTTGTGAAGATCATATCACAGTTATATAAGGAGTGGGGTATTGAGTGTAAGCCCAAAGATTTTACTCTCACCGTTGTGAGGCTTTTACAGATAGGGGTTATTGCGTGGCCAGTGGATATTTTTAACCCTGAAGTGTGGGATAAATGTACTAAAGCGTTAGCCGAGGAGACGATGTCCTCGGGTTCTGGAAAACACCTTAAATCTTGGGGGAAAGTTGTGCAGTCCCTGCAAAAAGCTATACAAGGGCAGGAGACTTTGCTGGCAGCAAGAGATTGTTTCATGGTCACCCTGAAAGTGGTAGTCGGGGCAACCACACAGACTTTGCACCCCCCAGACAATAACAATTCTGCTGCTCCTAAAGATCTGCCAGAGGGTGATACATCCCCTCAATCCCCGAAACCCATCCCCCTTACCGAGGGACAGGAACGAGCAAAAATCTTTTGGGGTAACTCACTGGAGGAGGCCAAGGGCGCCGCCGCGAAATCAGAGTCTCAAGATGTTTGGCCTACCCCACCGCCCTATGCACCCCAAGATGGCGCCGAGCAGCAAGAAAGTGGGCGGAGAGAAGATACTAACGGTGCGAAAAGGGAGGAAGCGCTAGAACTAACATGCGCGTGCAGACGGGAAAGGGAGGAGAACGGAAAGGAGAAAGGCGATAGGAGTAACAGAGAAGGAAAGGGAGGCATGTGCGAGGCGTGTGGAGCGGCCAATCAGAACGACGATCTGAAGAGTAGGAGGCGGAGCGAGCCAAGAGAGGGGGGACAGCTCGCCCGGAAGGGAAGTGGGCGGGGCCAGAGCCTGACTAAAAAGTGCCGGAGCCCAGAAGTTACCAGTCAGTCCCTGAATCAGACACCAGGTGGGACAAGTGGCTCGAAACCGATTCAGAGTCGGAGGAGGAGGAAATAGAAATAGAAATAGGCAGAGTTAAAAGCAAAAATATCCCCATCCGCAATAAAAAGGGATCACGGGGAAAGAAAATTCCTCTCACGGACTGGGAAGAAATTAAGGATGCGTGTGCCGATTGGGCTCCATCGGCCATGCTAGTGTTCCCAGTCCGGGTGATGGATGGAGAACAAAGGGTCTATTCACCAATAAACCCCAAGGATATACAAGTGATTGTTAAAGCAATTGCGGACAAAGGGCTTAATTCTGCCATGGTCTCCACCTTCATAGATGGGTTTTTTGGGGGAGATGACATGCTCCCGTTTGATATAAAACAAACTTGTAGATTGATCTTTGATGGAGCAGGGATGATTGTTTTTAAACAAGAATGGGAGGAAAACTGTACGAAGCAACTAGCCTGAGTAACTGGGGCGGATCACCCACTTGCCGTCCACCACATTGGTGTCTGTGAGCCGATGGCCCATGCAGCCTGGGGTTGGCCGCCGTGTCGTTCCTGAACCATGTCGCCACGCCTTTGATTGAAGGCAACAGAGGGCAGACATTGGCCTGTTAGGACTCTGGTTGAGAGAGTCCCTTGGGAAGCTCTCCTGAAGAGCAAAGGAGTCCAGGAAGGTTGGACATTCTCAAAGAAGGAAATATGAAAGGCACAGGAGCAGGCCATCCCCATGTGTTAAAAGATGAGCCAGCGGGGAAGAAGATTGGCATGGCTGAACAGGCTTTGGGTGGACCACGGGGAAAAAAAGAGAGTTTATGGTCTTTGGAAGAAGAGGCAGGCAACTCAGGAGGACTACAAGGATGTCATGAGGTTATACAGGAAGAAAATTAGAAGGGCCAAAGCCCAAGTAGAACTTAATCTGGCTACTGCAGTAAAAGACAATAAAAAATGTTTCTATTAATAGATTCACAAGAAAAGGAGGGCTAAGGAGTATCTCCATCCTTTACTGGATGTGGAGGGAAAAACATAGTGACAAAGGATGAGGAAAAGGTACTTAATGCTGTCTTTGCCTCAGTCTTTAATAGAAAGACCAGTTGTTCTTGGGGTACCCAGCCCCCTGAGCTGGAAGACAGGGATGGGGAGCAGAATGAAGCCCACATAATCCAACAGTTTATCAGTCTGCTACACGATTTAGACACACACAAGTCTATGGGGCGGGATGGGATCATCCATGGGTATTGAGGGAGCTGACAGAAGTGCTCACCAAGCCCCTCGCCATCATTTATCAGCAGTCCTGGTTAACAGGGGAGGTCCCAGCTGACTGGAGGTTAGAAAATGTGATGCCCATCTACAAGAAAGGCTGGAAGTGTTGGAAAAGTGTGAGATTTTATTAGTCTGATGAGATTTTATTAGTCTGATATTATTTAGGTAGAAATAGTGATTATAATAGTTTTAAGAATAGTGGGTTTAAATGTGTGTTTTATAGTGGTTTTAAATCCTGTTACTTTAAGTGTGTTAGTGATTATTAGAAGTAGTGGTTATTTAGACTTTCTTCTCTCATGAGAACTCTGTGAAGTACCCAAAACTTATCCAAGCCAAGTCTGCACCTGCAGTAGAGATAAAGAGACTGGGCCTGCGGTTGAGATAAGAAGACCTTGCATACCGGAGTTAACTGAGAAAAACAGAATACGCTGGCACCAAAGTAATAATAATTAGCCGATGAAGTAATCTATATATGCATATGTATTAGTTGTAACCTGTTGAATATACATTAGGTTATGTAACATGTAGAGAATAAAATGCGGTCACGCTTTAATGGTTTTGGAACCAGATATGGGTGCATCCCCCTGGTTCCCGGGGCCTCGAAATAAAGCACCACATATAACCTCCCCCGGGTGGTTATGTGTTCATCTCTCCGCTAACAGTTTTGGCGACCCAGATGGGATTTCGTGGGCATCGCTGAGGCGGCTCGCTCTTCGATCCTGGTCCAGCCGGCACCGGGTGATTCTCGGGGAGCCATCGACCGCGACTGACCTCCGCTGCCCCCGAAGGACCAGAGGTATTGGTAAGACACGGTGCTTTATCTTTATTCGGATAATGGTACCATTTTCTGGGGTATGGTAAAGTAAAAGTCTACCTGTTAGACTGGTAAGGTAAAAATTCTCTGGGGTCTGGTAAAGTAAAAATCTGTGAGGTAATGGTACCATTTTCTGTGGTCTGGTAAAAGCCTGCCTGTTAGACGTGGCGAAATCTGCGCTTGGTTGGGCTCTGGAGCTCCAAGGGTAAAACCTGGGCGCCGTCCGTCAGACAGGAGCGAAAGCCCTGCAGGTTCGGCATCAGTGGTCTGGTCTGATCATTTATCTGGTCTGGTAACCAGATAATCTGTCTGGTAATTTTGGGAACGTCATGTGCGTTCTATGTGTTATATGTGTTATGTGTTATTTTGTCTAGTCTGGTATATGTTGTTTGTCTGGTATATGTTGTTTTAATTTGTGTCAAGAAAGAATTAAGATGTCACCAATACCTAAATCATCTCTAATACCTAAATCATCTCCGTTAGGGTGTATTCTAAGTCACTGGAAGGAGGGGTGGTTTGGGCAGGACATGCAAGAAGGGAAATTAATTGATTATTGTAATGTATGGTGGACACAATATAAATTAGGGGATCAGGTCCAATGGCCAGAAAATGTAACACTGGACTATAATACAATCCAGCAACTCATGTCAGTCTGTCGCCGTGAGGGTAAATGGGATGAGGTGCCGTATGTAGATTTGGTTTTTTATTTGAGAAACAAAGATGAATGGAAAAAGGCATGCGGGCTAATGGTTGTTGATACAAGCTCGGGTGAGCTATGTGGGGGGTGCCAAACAGAAAGAAAATGCACAAAGTGTATGGCTGTGGAGAATGCGACACAGCACTCAGAGGATGATTTTGATTTATTAATATCTCCGGTAATTCCATCGGCCCCACTGGCTCCGAGGAGTGTGGGGGGGAGAGGTGGGGAGGATGAAGGAGAGAATAATGTGAAATATGACTGTGAGGATACCCCAGTTTCCCATAGAGCACGGCAACGAGATGTCCAGTGGGGGGAAACCCATCACCAGGCGGCCGGCACTTTGTTGGCACCGCTCCGACAAGGGGTCCTTTCTCGCCAGGAGATTTAATGCTTTGGAAGCAATCGGCTGGGGCTTATCGGGAAAACCTGAGTAAAGTGGCCCGAGTAGTAAAAATTATTTTAAAAACTCAGAACCCTGACTGGGATGATATTCAGGTATTGTTGGATACTTTGATGGATTACATGGAGAAGGAAATGGTATTAAGGACTGCGCGTGATCGGGTCAGGGAAGATATCAGGCAGGGTATAGTCACTGGGACGGTTGAACAGAATTTTCCTGTAGAAGATCCCATGTGGGATTATAATACTCCAGCAGGGATAAGGAATCTAAGGAGATATCAGGAATGGGTGGTAGTTGGGGTGCAGAATGCTATGCCCAAGGTAATAAATTGGTCAAAATTGTATAATGTTAGACAAGAAAAGACAGAGTCCCCGTCCGCATTTTTGGAACGACTGAAGGAGGTGGCTAGGAAATATACTGACTTAGATGTGGAAACAGAGCAGGCTAAAGTGCAGTTGGCTTTGATTTTCTTAGGACAGTCACAAGATGACATAAAGAAAAAACTGCAGAAGTTGGAGGGTGAGGAGTTGCACGATTTGGATAAGTTGTTAGAGGTGGCTTGGAAGGTTTATAATAATCGTGAGAGAGAGAATGTTCAAAGACAGCAACGGAGCCTGCTGGCAGTGGTACAAGGCAGAGACCAGAGTAATTTTAGAAGCCAGGGCAGAGGAAGAGGAATGATACGTGGGCGGGGAAGGGGATTAGGATCTTCACCTAGTGATTTAGGAGCCAGGTTAAGCAGGGCATAAATCAGTGCGCGTATTGTAAACAGGAGGGACATTGGAAAAGCCCGCAAAGGAGACAGAGTCCAGCTGGAAATGCTGATATGGCAAGAATGATGGTTTTGGGAGAATACAAAAATCAGATCTGACTAGAATCAGATGAGCCTTTAGTGAAAATAAGGCTTGGAGGAGAGGAAGTGGAATTCTTAATAGATACTGGTGCAACGTACTCGGTTTTAAATAATCTGTATGAAAAATAGGGAATAGAACAACTACAGTAGTGGGAGCCACAGGGAAAGAGGAAATACTGCCATTTATGCGACCCCTGGAGTTACGATTTGGAGGGAAGGAATTGACACATGAGTTTTTATATGTGCCAGACTGCCCAGTTTCTCTGTTGGGCCGAGATTTACTGTCTAAATTGAATGCTAAAATTACATTTGAAAATGGGGAATTAATAATGCAAGTCCCGGAATCGAGATCAGGACATATATTGGTACTAAAAGATAGTCCAAAGATTCCAATACCTAAGGAAGTGGAGGAGGCAGTAATCCCTACTGTTTGGGAAACCGATATTCCAGGAAAATCTAAATTGGCACAACCTGTGGTGGTAGAATTAAAGGAGGGAGCAAAATTAATACGGGTAAAACACTATCCAATAAAATTAGAAGCTCGATATGGGATAGTGAAGATTATTGAAAAATTCTTAAAATTTGGGATACTGGAGGAATGTGAATCAGAATATAATACCCCGATTTTTCCAGTAAAGAAACCAAATGGAGAATACAGGATGGTACAGGATTTCAGAGCAATTAATAATATCACAAAAGATGTTCACCCGGTGGTAGCTAATCCATACATATTGTTAACATCTGTGAAGGAGAAATATAAATGGTTTACAGTAACTGATTTAAAAGATGCTTTCTTCTGCATTCCCCTTGACAAAGCTAGCAGGAAACTTTTTGCTTTCGAATGGGAAAACCCACATAATGGACGAAAAACACAGCTGACGTGGGCGAGGCTCCCGCAAGGATTTAAGAATAGTCCGACGCTCTTTGGAAATCAATTGGCAAAAGAACTGGAGTCCTGGACAACACAAGGAGGAATTCAGGTACCCAGATCACAGTATCTCTTGTTGCAGTATGTAGATGACATCTTCATTGCGACAGAACTGAAATCACTATGCATGCAAGTAACTATCGAGATTCTAAATCAATTAGGCATGAATGGATATAAAGTCTCGAGGGAAAAATCTCAAATTGCCTGTACAACTGTACTATCCCTAGGTTGTGAGATCACACAGGGGCAAAGGAGATTGGGGATGGATCACATTAAAGCAATTTGTACAATCCCAGAACCCCAAAACTTACATGAACTAAGAACATTTCCGGGAATGACAAGTTGGTGTAGGTTGTGGATATTGAACTATGGACTCATAGCTAAACCACTATATGAGGCACAGAAATCACCAACCTTTCTCTGGGAAGGACCCCAACGAAGAGCCTTTAAGGAACTGAAAGAGGCCTTGACCAAGGCACCAGCATTAGGCCTACTGGACTTAACTAAGCACTTTCAATTGTTTGTCCATGAGAGGCAACGACTAGCACTGGGGGTCTTAACACAAAGAATGGGAAGCTGGAAACGACCAGTGGGATATTTTTGCAAACAATTAGACCCTGTAAGTGCTGGTTGGCCATCATGCCTAAGAGCTGTAGCAGCAACAGTGATTTTAATACAAGAAGCTAGGAAGTTAACCTTGGGAAAACATATTGAGGTATACGTACCCCACATGGTGATAACTGTCTTAGAACAAAAAGGGGGGCATTGGCTCTCCCCTAGCAGAATGATGATGTTCCAGGCCATACTCACTGAGCAAGATGATGTGAGCTTGGAAACAACTAATCTGTTAAATCCAGCAGCTTTTCTAGGTGAAACCACAGGAGATGGTCCTCTGGAACACGATTGTGTAGAGGTTATTGAGCACACCTATGCAACTCGGACGGACCTAAAAGATACTCCGCTTGACCAACCCAACCAGGAACTTTTTACTGCTGGTAGCAGCTTTGTGGAAAATGGAACACGATATGCAGGTTATGCAGTAACCACACAAAATACAGTAATAGAAGCCAAAGCCCTTCCAGCAGGGACTTCAGCCCAACGAGCAGAAATAATAGCTCTGACAAGAGTCTTAGAATTAGGTAAGGACAAGCAAATAAATATATGGACTGATTCAAAATATGCATTTGGAGTGGTTCACATACATTGAGCCTTATTGAAGGAGTGTGGACTATTGTCATCACAAGGTACTAATATAAAATATCAAACAGAAATTCTGAATTTAATAGCTGCTGTACAATTACCCAAGCAGGTGGCAATCATGCACTGTAAAGCGCACCAAGGAGGGGACTGCAAAGTGGCTGAAGGGAACACGTTAGCAGATCGAACAGCTCGACGAGTTGCACGACAGGTACAGACTACGATGGCCTTAATACCGACGAAGGTAAGCTCCTTTCAAAATTATCTCACTCAGAAACCAAAGTACTCAGAAGAAGACAAGAAACTGGCAGAGCTAGTGAAAGCTCAACTGAATCTAGAAGGATGGTATGTAACTACAACTGGACAGATAGTCGTGCCTCCTGCCATTATGAGAATGATTTTACAGACAGAGCACCAGAAATGTCATTGGGGAGCAGAAGCATTGGTGACATATCTAAAACGTGGAACAATCTCAACACAGATGTTAACAATGGCAAAATCCATAAATTCAAAATGTGAAGTTTGTTTGAAAAATAATCCAGCAGTCAGTAAGAGGACAAAAATGGGGCATATCAAGGTAGATATGGAGCCAGGTGATTATTGGCAAATCGATTTTGTAGAATTACCAAAAACTCAAGGGTATCGGTATTTGTTAGTTGGGGTTGACACCTTTTCTGGATGGCCTGAAGCCTTTCCCTGTCGCACCAACCAAGCCAAAGAAACTGTAAAGTGGCTACTAAAGGAAATTATTCCTAGGTTTGGGGTCCCTTTAGGTATATCATCAGATAAGGGACCACACTTTGTGGCCACCATTGTTCAAGAAATAAGTAAAATGTTAGGGATTTCTTGGAATCTCCACACACCGTGGAGGCCACATTCTAGTGGACAAGTAGAAAAGATGAACCAAACAATTAAAAGGCAAATTAGCAAAATATGTCAGGGAGCCAAATTTAAATGGCCACAAGCATTACCAATAGCGCTTTTGAGAATAAGAATTAAACCCAGGAGTGGGATGGGGGTGAGCCCCTATGAAATCCTCTTTGGAAAACCATATGAATCTCTGCAACCAGATCTGAACATGCATGTTAAAGGAGATCAGGATGTATTTAATTATGTGTTGTCTCTCAGTAGAACATTAATCTGACTGCGAAGTACTTTGATTTGGAACCGTCCGTTGTCACTAGAGAACACAGTACATGACATTGAGCCAGGAGACCAGGTTTACATTCGAGACTGGAATGAGGAACCACTGAAAGAACGGTGGAATGGACCATACCTGATGCTGCTAACGACTTTCACTGTGGTAAAAGTAAAAGGGATAGACTCCTGGATTTATTATACCCGAGTAAAGAAGGTCTCTAAAGACTGGGATGTAGAAATATTGGGACCAACGAGACTCAAACTGAAGAGCAAATAAGATGTTGTATTTTGTGTACAGTACTTTGATTGTGATCTGGTCTTTAATGACTATGATGGTTGTTGTGGAGGAAAATGCCACTCTGTCTTGCAGGTTTAAAAAATACGGCCCCAATGGAAGCAGGATTAATTCGAATTTGGCATAAGGTATCTGACAGAGAAGTACAAATCACTAAGGCTAGAACAAAATTTAGCAATAGATGGACCCATCAAAGAAATCACCCTAGGATTACCAACACTTTGTCCAATTTGGAAAAGATCACCCTTTAGGGGTAACTTAGAAACTTTACAGATTCGAGCAAGAAGAGACATAAATGATGACATTAAAGATATAGTTGACATTTGGCAGGAACCCTCAACTGGAGTAAAGGTAGGATGGGCATTAGAATCCCTCATTGCTCAGGTAGCTGCATATCGTAATAGAGAAATGATTTATAATTTGATTGGACAGACTGAGAGATTGGCAAGAGTAACTAAAAAGGGATTTAGAGATTTAAACTTGCAATTACAAGCAACAACAAAAATGACTTTGTAGAACAGAATGGCATTGGATATATTACTATTAAAAGAGCATGGTGTTTGTGGATATGTCAAAGATCGTGTTGATCACTGCTGTGTACATATACCAAATGTTACTGCAGATATAGAATATGACATTTCGCAACTTGGAAAAATTGAGAAGGAGGCTGAAAAGGAAGAGAAAGAGGTCAGTCATAATTGGGTTGGAGAAGTGTTCGATAGTTTAGGGATCCACCTTACCAGATGGATTCAATCTCTTGTTGAAACAGTGTGTACGCTTTTACTAGTATTCCTTGTGATTTACTTGATGTATTTATGTATCCGAAAAGAAATCACTCGTAGTAGTAACTGGACTCATAAAATTATTGGAGCAGTCACACGAGAATACCCACAACGCCCAACACCTCCATTGACATACCAAGAAGCAACTATGTAAGTGAAAATACTTGCAGAAAATGAAGTATTTTCAAAGGGGGGAAATGTTGGAAAAGTGTGTTAGTGATTATTAGAAGTAGTGGTTATTTAGACTTTCTTCTCTCATGAGAACTCTGTGAAGTACCCAAAACTTATCCAAGCCAAGTCTGCACCTGCAGTAGAGATAAAGAGACTGGGCCTGCGGTTGAGATAAGAAGACCTTGCATACTGGAGTTAACTAAGAAAAACAGAAGACGCTGGCGCCAAAGTAATAATAATTAGCCGATGAAGTAATCTATATATGCATATGTATTAGCTGGAACCTGTTGAATATACATTAGGTTATGTAACATGTAGAGAATAAAATGCGGTCACGCTGTAATGGTTTTGGAACCAGATTTGGGTGCGTCCCCCTGGTTCCCGGGGCCTCGAAATAAAGCACCACATATAACCTCCCCCGAGTGGTTATGTGTTCATCTCTCCGCTAACAGAGGGAGAGGCAAAAATATAAAGGAAACTATATAAAGGAGTGTAGAGACTGACTCTACTTCTATTGATGTCTTAAAAATGGACTGGTTCTACTTGTATTGTCTTCAACATCATCTGACTCTACTTGTATTGTTGTCTTCAGCATTTTCTTGAGTGCTATGGCTCCTGCTGGGCTGACTGTTCTGCTGCGGAGGAGGGGGAGGAGGTGCAGCAGCAGGTTCTGCCTCCCCACACCTGACTGCATGCGGATCCAAAGGGTTCAGGCAGAGGTTATTCTGGCAAGGGTCTGTTGAACTGCAAGTGACCCTGAAGACCCCAGCCCCCATTCCAGAACCTTCCCAAAGAAGCTTCTGTGCATGCACCAAATTTGAGAACTTTCACAGCAAGACCACCCGTCATGCTAGGGGAGGGGGCACGGACTTGTTCTATAAATAGAAGCCTGTCAAGAATACAGGTGCCGGGTGCCCGCCACCCCATGGAAACCACTTGAGAAGACGCTGCAGAATAACTGCAGGACCACGTGCTCCTGAAGACCACGTTTTCCAGAGGCCCATGGAGTGGGGACTATTTTCCTCCCTCCCCCCCTTATTCCTCTGTCTCTCCCTCTCTCCCTCCTCTTTCCTTTTTTCTCTTTTCCATGGCACTACTGTGCATCAGATCGGATCCGAGTTGTGTTGCTTTGTGCAGGTGCCTTGTGGTATCAGACTGTGATCTGAAGAGATTAGGATCTGGTTTTTAGCAGTTTTTAGGAAGTTGCAACTCGGAGTGCACCCGAGTATTTGATTACATATTTTGGCTGTGCGCAAAATATTGGTTTGCTGTTTTGGCTATGTCCAAAACCAGTACTGATTCCATACTTTGGCCATGTCCAAAATATTGGTTTGCTGTTTTGGCCGTGTCCAAAACAAATACTGAGCTGATGTTCTGGCCCTGCCCAGAATATTGATTTGCTGGTTTGACTGTGTTTAATATAAATACTCATTTGTCGCTTTGGCTGTGCCAAAAATAGACACTGTTTAGATTTACCCTGGAAGATTTGTCATCTCCAATTCGTCATGCAGACATCAAAGGATCTGTTTCCCCCCTGACTGAGCAGGTCTGTGGTGGGATGACCCAGGAGTGGGTAGCAGGCCCTGACAAGGAGTTTCTGCTAGAGAAACTAGCTTGGCTTAACAGGAACATTAACCTGCATCTTTAACGTGCTGATAGATCAGAAGTTTGTGAGCTCTCAGATGCTCTACATAGATGTTAGCAAACTTGTGCCAATAGAAGTACATTTACTTCTACTTAAATATTGTTCTTAAAGTTCAACATGATTTTGATGAAGATAGTCCTTAGGTGCATAAATATAAAGAATTAATTGAGTGTTGAAAGGAAATTAAGTATGAGTTGCTGTGAGAAAGAAAAATGTGGGCATCCTTTAAACTGCAGAAAACATGTCTTAATTTTATGCTAGATTCAGTCCAGAATAACTTGTCCATGGCATTGCTTTCTCTGAGAATATACATCTTTGCATAACCACTTTTAGATTTTCTGTTCTAAGGTCTGTTCAGGTGACTACAGATTTAAAAACAAACAAAAAAACCCAAAACTAGCAACAAAACACCCCCCAAAAAATGAACACCTGTCTATCCCGGCACAAATTACCTAACTTGAGTGGATAGCAGTGTTTGCATTTGCATTGTTATGATCAACATAATGAGTTTTCAAAGATATCAACAGGTTTTGCAGCATATCTTTTGAGTCCTTGTCATCTGAACTTCAGCTTAGAGTGTAGCTTCTTAACTGTCACCTTTCCTTTCTTTAAGATGTCTCTTGTGTGGTAGGTTGTCCTTGGCTGGCTGTGAGGTGCTCACTAAGCCATTCTATCACTCCCTCTCCATCAACAGGACAGAGGGAGAAAATACAACAAAAAGGTCATGGGTCGAGATAAGGACAGGAAGAACACTCAGCAATTACTGTCATGGGCAAAACAGATTCAGCTTGGGGAGATTAATTTAATTTTACTGCTATTTAAACAGAGTAGGATAATGAGAAATAAGAACAAACCTAAACCCCACCTTTGCCCCTACCTCTCCCTTCTTCCCAGACTCAAATTCACTCCCAAACCTTCTAACTCCTACTCCCAAGCAGTGCAGGGGAATGGGGAAGGGACATTGGGGTCAGTTCATAATGTTTCATATCTCATACTCATTCCTCCTCGCTCTTTTCCTCTCCTCCAGCGTGGGGTCCCTCCCATGGAAGACAATCCTCCACGAGCTTCTCCAACACAGGTCCTTCCCACAGGCTGCAGTTCTTCATGAACTGCTCTAGCATGGGTCCTTTCCATATGATGCAGTCCTTCAGGAATGGACTGTTCCAGTATGAGTATCCCATGGGGTCACAGTTCCTGCCTGAAAACCTGTTCCAGTGTGGACTCCTCTCCACAGGCTGCAGTTCCTGCCAGGAGCATGCTCCAGCATGGGGTATCCACAGGGTGCAGCTTCCTTCAAGATGCAGCTTCCTTCAGGGTGCATCCACCTGCTCTGGTGTGGGGTCCTCCACAGGCTGCAGGTAGATACCTGCACCACTGTGGACCTCCGTGGGCTGCAGGGGGACAGCCTGCCTCACCATGGCCTTCACCATGAGCTGCAGGGGAATCTCTGCTATGGTATCTGGAGCATCTCCTCCCCCTACTCCTTCACTGACCTTGGTGTCTGCAGAGTTGTTGCTCTCATATTCTCACTTCTCTCACAGCTGCTGTTGGACAGTGGTTTTTTTACCCTTTCTTAAATATCGCACAGGTACTACCACTGCCTCAACAATGGTCTACATTAATCACACAATTTTCACAAAGGTCAATAAATCAATAAAAAGAACTCCACACACTAAAATCAAAATAGTCATCACAAAACTGGCAAAGGTGGACAATTTACATGCATTCCAACTCTGACTATAATTACAACAACAACAGTTCCTCACAATTATTTGACACTCTAGCAATGTTCAGCCAGTGTTTTGCCTATTACCTTTTCTAATTACTATTCTTATCTCAAATTCCTCATGCTTCATGTTGAGTGTCAGAAAAGACTGGCTGCCAGATGCTCACTGAGCTTCTCTCTCAGTCCCCCTCTTCAGTGGGACAGGGGGAGAAAATCACACAGAATCGCAGAATCATTTTTGCTTGAAAAGGACTTTAAGATCAAGTCCAACCTAAACATAGCACTGCCAAGTTCATCACTAAACCATGTCCCTAAGCACCACATCTACACATCTTTTAAATACCTCCAAGGTTGGTGATTCAACCACCTACATAGACAGCCTGTTCCAATTCTTGACAACCTTTTTGGTAAAGAAATTTTTCCTTATATCTAGTTTAAACCTCCCCTGGTATAGCTTGAGGCCATTTCCTCTTGTCCTATCACTTGTTACTTCAGAAAAGAGACTGGCACCCACCTCGCTACAACTTACTTTCAGGTAGTTCTAAAGAGCAATAAAGTCTCCCCTCAGCCTCCTTTACTCCAGACTAAACAACTGCAGTTTCCTCATCCGCTCCTAATAAGACTTGTTTTCCAGACCCTTCACCAGCTTTGTTGCTGTTCTTTGGACATGTTCCAGCAGCTCAGTGTCTGATTTTCAGATGAATAAACCTCGTGGGTTGAGGCAAAGGCAGTTTAATGAAGAAAAGTAAAGGATGTATGAGTGTGCGGAAGAAAGAGTGGTAGAGACAGCATGTGATGAACTGACCAAAACCCCATTCCTCATCCTCTGTGCTGCTTGAAGGAGGAGGTAGAGAAAATTGGAGTAAAGTTGAACCCAGGAGGAAGGGAGAGGTGGTGGCAAGGTGTTTTAATATTTGGTTTTATTTCTCATTACCCTACTCTGGTAACAAATTAAATAAATTTCCCCAATTCAAATCTGTTTTTCCTGTGATGGTAATTACTGAGTGATATTTCCCTATCCTTCTCTCGACCCATGAGCATTTCATTATATTTTCTCTGCCCTGTTCAGCTGAGGAGGGGGAGTGATAGAGCAGCTTGGTGGGCACCTGGCCTCCAGCCAGGGCCAACACACCTCTGTGAGCACTACTCAGCAATAGCCAAATCATTGGTGTGTTATTGACACTGTTCTAACTACAAATACAAAGCACAGGGCTATGAGGATTACTCTGGGGAAAGTTAATTCCATCCCAGCCAGACCAAAACATTTTTATTTGATGCTACTTAATTTGCCATCAAGTTGTCTGACCTGGTAAGAAGGGCTTTATACTAGGAACTGTGGAGGAGGTAGAGAGTTACCAGCATCCCCTTCTGGGAGTGATGGACAGTATTGACAAGTAAGGAGCTGGAGATGATGTAAATGAAAGGGAATGCATACTCAACAAACCAGGGCTTAAGTGGGATCATCTCCAGTATTTACATATAAGCAAGGAAGTGCCTGCAAGACACCATTATGGGGAATACCCCGCTACACACATACACATATGCACACACACATTCTGGGAAATCAGCATATTGGAGAGCCCCTCGAGTCACAGATGTATCCTCACAGAGGAAGTCAGTGCTCACTTTATTGTGCTTCCACACGTTGCTTTATACTCACAATCTTTGTTCACATGCTACAAGTGTACATATAATTGGCTACTACATGCTGTCCATTTGGTATATTCTCTATCTTAATTGGTTATAAGTTTCTGTCCATTTCTGATACCCTGCAGTCCCCCTTCTTTTGCAGCTAAAACCTCCTGTTTCACATTCTCTTTCTTATCTATCAGCTAACATTCCATTTTCTCATAACATGCCAAGGTCACTGTATCTTTGTCATTTGTCAAGTAGGCAGGGTTGTGCATACAGGCCTCAAGGATCACAGAATGCCCTGATTCTTCTAAAATATTTTCTACATTGGGAGATGGGATAGCTGACCTGTACTGAGCAAAGTGAAGTTACATACTATATTGTGTTGTACTCAACAATAAAGCCCAGGGAAATGAGGAACCAGGTAGGACATTTCTGGTTATGCTGTTCATCTTCCCTGTCAACCGTTATGTGCCCTGAAGCCCCGTGTTAAGGCCCACCTTGACCTGCTCAGCCAAAAAGGAGGGTAAAGGGTTTTTTTGGATATCTGTGCAGCAAGCTGAGACCAACAAATCTCCCAGGGTAAATTCAAACCCAGTATTTATTTTGAACACAGCCAAAATCATAAAACAGATCACAATCTACTGTTTATCACAGCAAGAACTCAGGTGCACTCTAAGTGGAACATCTCAAAGTCACAAAGCAGATCTCAATTTGCTCAGATGACAATCTGATACCTTGAACGCAGTCAAAGTTGCTAAACAAATTACAACACAACTCGAATTCAATCCAATACATTCGAAAGTGCCAAGGAAAGGAAGAAATGCTATGGCAGGATAAGGGGAGAGAATAAGGACAGGATAAGAGAGAGAAGGAGAGGGAAAGAAGTAACAGGGAAAAGGAAAAATAATTACCACACCAGTGGAGCACAGAAGTTCCTCAGGACATGTGGCCCAGCAGTCCTTCCTCAGAAAATATGGTCCATGGGGTGGCAGGCACTATTTACAGGGCAAGTCTATGGCCTATTAGCTTGTGAGGGGTAGTTTTGCTGTGCCTGCGCTGTTTTATGAGTGGAAAGTTCTGGAATTGAGGCTGGAGGCTCCAGGATCACCAGCAGCTCAACAGATCCTTGCCAGAAATAACTTCCCCGTGAACCCTTTGGGCATGCATGTGCAGTCAGGTGCATGTGTGGAGGGGTGGATAGCAGCGCCTGCTCCTCCCTCACTTTCCTCCCCACTCCTCTGCAGCAGACTTAGTGGGACAGTTAACCAACCAGCAGGTGGGGAAAGGGGGCAGTGCCTGCTCCCATTGTCAAGCAGGAGCCACACAGAGGCCCCTCAGGCACACACAGTC
This sequence comes from Tapera naevia, assembly GCA_033556795.1. Classification (NCBI taxonomy): domain Eukaryota; kingdom Metazoa; phylum Chordata; class Aves; order Cuculiformes; family Neomorphidae; genus Tapera; species Tapera naevia. Next base: position 3,214,941 of record JAUMJJ010000004.1, on the reverse strand, counting down.
TTGCGCTTAAGAGAGTGTTTAAGGCAAACAAAATACAAGTAAAGAAGTCGATGTTTACTCTCTGCTTTCCAGGAAGTGTCCAGACACCTGCTTGCAGATAGGAAGTACTCAATGAATTACTCCTTTTGCCTTGCTTGTGTGCACAGCTTTTGCTTTCCCTATTTAACTGCCATTATCTCGATCCTCAAGATATACACATTTGGATAAAAGCAATGGTCATGTATCTGTGCTGGCATAGAGCCCTGGCATTGATACCATTTCTCTGCTGGGTGAGTTATCTTGTGGAGACAATGAGGAATTACATCTCCTTGTTCTCCTCTGTGCCTAGGTTTTTGGGTTTTTTTGCATGATCACCTTTGTTCCTGCTCACCTTCTTATTCTCCATGTGCATGGAAATGGTTCCCAGGATTAGTTGCTCCATCACTTTCCCATGGCTGAGGTGAGACTGACCAGCCTGAGTAGTTCCCTGGGTCTTCTTTCCTGCCCTTTTCGAAGACAGGAGCGACATTTGATTTCTTCCAGTCCTTAGGAACCTCTCAGTTGCAATGATTGTTCAGATTATTGACAGCAGCTTTGCAATGACATCTGCCAGCACCTGTGTGTGCATCTCATCACGCCCTGTGGACTTATGTATGTCCAATTTGCTTAAGTGTTCCCTGACCTGAACCTATTCACCAAGGGTATGTCTTCCTTGATCCAGACTTTCCCCTTGGTCTCTGGGACCTGGGATTCCTGAAGGCAGGTCTTATTAGCAAATGTTAGAGGAAAATATAATATATTATGACAGATATAACAGCTCAAGAAAAGTGAGGCTGCTACTGCCGCTCCATGCCCCCTGGTCCAACCAGTAGCTAGGCTGAAGGTGTATTCCCAGCAGGCGCGCACACACACACACATATACACAGCCGGTCACACAGATTACAAGCACTCAGAGCACTTGCATGAACATAAACAGTACAAATGGCCTTCCATTAAGCAGTGGACCGACATGTTCCTTAGCCTTCCTATTGCCACATGTGTACTTATAGAAGCCCTTTTGTTGCCTTTGGCATCCCTTTTCATATCCAACTCCATGTGGACTTTAGCTTTCCTAACTGCTTCTCTGCAGGTTCAAACAGTATCTCTGTATTCCTCCCAGGTTACCTGTCCCTACTTCCACCCTTTGTATGCTTCCTTTTTGTGTTTGAGTTTTGCCAGGAGCTCCTTGTTCATCCACATAGGCCTCCTGGCATTTTTGCCTGACTTCCTGCTCATTGGGATGGTCTGCTTGGAAGAGGTGATCCTTGAATATTAACCAGCTTTCTTGGGCCCCTCTTCCCTCCAGGGCTTTATTCCATGGAACTCTTCTAAGCAGATCCCTCAAGAGGCCAGTCAACTCTCCTGAAGTCTGGTATTGTGAGCTTGCTTTTCACCCTGCTCCCTGCCCTCAGGATTCTGAATTCCTCCATCACATGGTCACTACAGCCAAGGCTGCCTTTGGACTTCACATCCCCAATGAACCCCTTCTTTTTGGTGAGTATGAGGTCCAGCAGAGCTTCCTAGATTGCTTATGCCCTGCTGTGTTGTCCCTCCAGCAGATATAGAGGTGGTTAAAGTCACTGATGAGGACCAGGGTCTGCAAATGTGAGGCCGCTCCTAGCTGTCTGCAGAGGGCCTCATTCACTTTTTCTTCCTGATCAAACGGCCTATAGTAAACACCCACTGCAATGATACTCATATGGATCTGCTCTTTAATCCTCACCCATAAGTTCATAGTCAGCTCTATGCATCCTGGCTGTTCTCTCTCCATCCTCGCCTTCCCAAACCATCCTTCCAAAAGAGCCTTTATCCCACAGTCCATCTGACCCAACAGAGGACAAGCCTCATGAGGAATCATGTGAGTATAGTGGTAGCCCAACCAAAGCAGGTCTTGGCACCCAGCAATCCAACACATCACTTCTCCTGTCCTCAGTGATCACCTTGACAATGGGGCCCAAGTCATTGACTGTTCTTATTGACATTTTGGGAAGTGGTCCATGGAATGGGGGAAATAAAATATATGTGTATATCTGTTCTGATTTGAGCTAAAGTAGAATCAGTTTTCTAACTTTTCAGCTAAGCATCGTCCAAGTAACTTAATTTTCTGAAAGTTACCTGCATGTTTTTCAGGCAGTGTTTCTCTCTAGATGTGATAACATGAGACATTGGTATTCAGAAAGGCCATTGCTTACATCTATCCCTATGGAGATTATCCTCAAGTTGGTGGAATGCCATAAGTGAAAGGGGAAGAAAGGGGCTGCACCTGCAGGGAGGAGCAGAAAGGAGCTGATCTGTCAACTGGAGAATCAAGGAGTGATCAGCAAAATTTTCTCACCCTTTAACAATACTATATGGCCAGTACAAAAGTCTAATAATGAATCGAGATTAACAGTGGACTATCGTGGTCTAAATGAGGTCATACCACCTGTGGGAATAAAGCTAAGTGTGAGGCGAAATGAAAACCCTAAAGTTTTCTGAATAATCCCCCCACCCCCCATAGGCCGAGTACAGGGCATTTTTTCTGACAAAGCAGATTCAGCAGAGAGGCAACACGCACAAGTGCAACACACTTCTCATCAGAAAAGAATGCAGTAAGAACATCTTGCCTGGCTGAAGTGGGGTCAGGATGTTCAAAGATTACATAGCCAGACCCTGCTATCAATAACAGGCATTGTGTCCAAGGATAACTGTATATTTCCTACTAATTGCAGTTGCTTTTCTGGCAATCCTTCCCTCTTGTTGACGTGTACTCATTATAATATCATTATAATACTAAAACACACCTCCATGCAAAAGACTACCCAACTCTGAGGCAAATCACTCCCATAACCACTACTACAGGGCATGCACAGTCAAGTTTGGGCATGCAAAGTGAGAATCTTTTGGCCAACAGTAAGCAGATGTAGTGGATTGACTTTTGAATTTTTTCGATCTTCCTTAAAAAAATGGCCTTTACAGGCCTTCCTTAACAACGGAGGTCAGGATCCACGGAAGTATTCCATATCTTCCTTTAACACAACACAACATATAAATAACGCGTAGATAAGAGAGTATGTTCTCTTCTTCTTTCAGCAAGGCTGGGGAGCAGGAAGTCCCTGCGTTGGTCCTGTCTGTTGCTGAATCCTGCGGAAAATTTTTTAACGGGTTGGATTTGGCTGTCCAGCTCTCCTCGTTGGAGGTGGTAAGATTTCATTGATTCTTTACTTTGTTAGTTACCGGGTGTCATAGTTGTTCATGTCTGTTCTGTTATAGTTGTTTTTGTCCTTTTTCCCATTTCCCTTTCCCTCTTCCGTTGCTGCCTTGCATATCATTGCTTTATGTAGTTCTTTATATTTAGAAAAAGACATATATATATATATTTAGTGTGATTAGTTTTTTTCCTTTGAAAAGGGGGAAGCTTTGGGAAAGGGACTTAATCTGAGCATTGGAGAGCTTGTGAAAACTAGCTCAAACCGGCTCAGCTGACTTTGACATAATGACTTAATTCACTCAAGCTCCATCTAATACTCTGCCCTAGAGATTCAAACTATTATAAAAATCCAGCATAATGAGGGGTCATTAGGGAAAACCTATCATCAGTACTTTCCTGGGATCAATTGATGAATTGATCTGTTTTCTCCCCAGTCTGGGACGCCACTGGTATGTATATGCGTGCTGACTTCTGATATCATGCTAACTATCACTATCTTTCTATACTTTGATCTTAACTACATATTTTCTACTAGCGTGTTACTTTATTTATGTCTAGGTGTTTTACTACACATATATCATTGTTTGTTGTGTTTTCGTCCATGTTTAGTTCATATATACTGTTGTTTGACATATTTTTGCAAGCAGAATCTTACCCACAGTCATAATTTATTATAATTGATTCATTTTAATAAAATTGACTTGGTTGCACATATAGAAATCTCAGGAATCTTCCTAACTGTTAAGAGCGATTTAAAGGGAGTTTCTGATTCAAACTCAGCAAGGTAAGCAAGATTAATTGGTTTTGCATTATTTCTGATAAGAGCCCAAGTGCAGTGGTGTTGAGCAAACTGGGTAAGATTAATTGTCCTGGCACGACTGCTCAGTGTTTGCAGTGACCTGGCAGGCTGAATGATTTGTTTTCATTCTTGCAAGATTGCTGGAGAAAGGATTAAGCAGAATGGTGAAACACTCCCTCTGAATTCTCTCGTATTCTATTTTAAATTGTGACACCATTGCTTAGTTCTGCCCTGCCAGACAAGTTGGAACTGCAATATGAACTAGAATCTAAGGCAGCTAAGTGGTGTGCTACAATTAATGTTGCTAATGCACTTTTCTCTAATCGTTTAGCAGCAGAGTGCAGGACACAGTTCGCTTTTTCTTGGACGGGCATCCAATGCACCTGGAATCAACTGCCCCAGGGGTGGAAACACAGCCCTGCCATTTGCCATGGACTGATACAGACTGCACTGGAGAAGGGTGGAGCTCCAGAACACCTCCATAACACATATGGGGTAACACAGCAGAGGAAGTATTTGATAAAGGTGAGAAAGTAATCCAAATTCTTTTGACAGCTGGTTTTGCTATAAAGAGAATCGAGGTCAAGGGACCTGCATGAGAGATCCCATTCTTAGGAATTAAATGGCAAGATGAGTGTTGCCAAATCCCATGAGATGTGATCAACAAAATAACTGCTATGTCCCCATCAACTAACAAAAAGCAAACACAAGCCTTCTTAGGCATTGTGGGTTTCTGGAGAATGCATATTCCTGGTTATAGTCAGTTTGTGAAACCTCTCTGTGAAGTGACTAGAAAAAGAACCACTTTTAACTGAGGCCCTGAGCAATGACAAGTCTTTGAACAAATTAATCAAGAGATCATGCATGTAATAGCCCTGGGACCAATCTGGACAGGACAAGACAACAAAACCATGCTCTACACTGCAGGAAGGGACAATGGTCCTGCCTGGAGCCTCTGGCAGAAAGCACCTGGGGAGACACGAGGTTGACGCCTAGGATTATGGAGTCGAGGATACAAAGGCTCCGAGGTCAACTACACTCCATATGAAAAAGTGGTCTTAGCAGCATATGAGCTGCTTTGGAAGTGATTGAGACTGAAACACAGCTCTTCCTAGCACCCCAATTGCCAGTACTGGGTTGAATGTTCAAGGGTAGTTTCTTCTACTCACCATGCTACCAATGCTTCATGGAGTAAGTGGATTGCATTAAGCACTCAGTGAGCCCGCATAGGAAGCCCTAATCATCCAGGAATCCTGGAAGTGGTCATGGACAGGCCAGAAGGCAAAGACTTTGGAATGCCACCAGAGGATGTGGTGACACGTGCTGAAGAAGCCCCACCATAAAATCAGCTGCCAGAAAATGAGAAACAGTATGCCCTGTTCACTGATGGATCCTGCCGTCTTGTAGGAAATCACTGAAGATGGAAAGTTGCTGTATGGAGTCCTACATGACGAGTCGCAGAAGCGACTGAAGGAGAATCAAGCCAATTTTCAGAAGTAAAAGCCTTCCAGCTGGCTTTAGACATTGTGGAACAAGAAAAGTGGCCAGTACTTTATCTCTGTATTGACTCATGGATGGTAGCAACTGCTTTGTGGGGGTGGTTAAAGCAATGGAAACAGAACAACTGGCAGCATAGACGTAAACCCATTCGGGCTGCCACATTGTGGCAAGATATTGCTGCCTGGCTAGAGAAACTCTTCATAAAGGTACATCATGTAGATACTCATGTACCCAAGAGCTGAACTCACTGAGGATCACCAAAACAACCAGCATATAGACAAGGCTGTTGAAGTATTCCAGACAGACTGGGACTGGCAACATAAAGATGAACTATTTCTAGCTTGATGGGCCCATGAAACTTCAGGTCATCAAAGAAGGGATGCAACATACAAATGGGCGCGTGACCAAGGGGTGGATTTAACCATGGATGCTATTGTGCAGTTTATCCACAATTGTGAAATATGCACGGCAAAAAAACCTTTGTGATATGAGGGAATGATGGTTGAAGTATAAGTATGGGGAGCCCTGGCAAATTGCCTATACCACACTCCCTCAAACCCACCAGGGTAAGCGCTATGTGCTTACAATGGTGGAAACAACGACCAGATAGTTGGAAACATATCCTGTACCACATGTCACTGCCCATAACACTATCCTAGGCCTTGAAAAGCAAGTTTTGTGGAGGCATGGCACCCCCGAAAGAACTGAGTTGGACAGTGAGACTCATTTCCAAAACAATCATAGATACCTGGGCCAAAGATCCGGATATACCGGATTCCCTATGATGCACCAGCCTCAGGGAAAATTGAGCAATACAATGGACTATTAATAACTACCCTGAAAGCAATGGGGGGTGACACATTGAAAAATTGGGATAAGCATTTTGCAGAACCCGCCTGGTTAGTTAACACCAGAGGATCTACCAGTCAAACTGATCCTGCTCAGTCAGCCCTTCTACAGTCACTCTGCTTATAGCAACTGGTATTTCTCATTGTGGTGGCTTGCAGTCCAAATGCAATATTCCAAACTAAGGATCCTAGTATAATCTCCTGGTACACAGGAAGTTTCACCTCAACATGAGGAAAAACTTTTTTACTCTGAGGGTGACGAAGCATTGGAACAGACTGCTCAGGGAGGTTGTGGAGTATCCTTCTCTGGGGATATTCAAAACCTGCCCAGACATATTCCTGTGCAACCTGCTCTAGGTGAACCTGCTTTAGCAGGGGGGTTAGACTGGATGATCTCCAGAGGTCCCTTCCAACCCCTACCATTCTGTGATTCTGTGATCTCTAGGATTTCATATTGATAAAATTGAAATCTATTTGCAATTTATTATTTAGTCATTAGGTGTCTTCATTTGCTGTAAGTAAACACAGACAAGCCATGGTAAACAAAGAAGAAATAACTGAACTAAAGTGTGCCACTCTTTATAGGGATATAAATGAGTTATCATGTGGTTTCTAGCTGTCTGGAATTTTACCAAGGAAATTATTATGTTGGAAAATGTTGCTGTATTTTCCAAACTGTTTCATTCAAAGCATCTCAGATCTGATCCCTTTATTTTTAATTTATAGTACGGCTGGCCCAACTTCAGTGCACTGGAAACAGTGGGAGATCCCAAGCTTAAAAGAAGTCCAGCGTTAGATTCACATTGAAGTTAATGATCTGCTGTGTTCTGGAGTTCTGGGTCTCCAGTAAATATAAGTCCTGAAACTCCATAGTCTTTCTGAGTTTCAAAATCAAATTTATGTCCTTTGCTGTGAAATAGCTGCAGGTGCTGGTTCCTTGAAATTCAGAACATTCTGGGTGTTTGATTTGTTTTATTCAAATCAAGACTTACAAAAAAAAATTTTGAGAAACCAGAATTGGAATTTATGAAAATTTTGCATCTGGCTTGTGTCAACTGAGGAGAGATGATAGGACACAAACTGTAGAATTACAAGAGTAATTCTTTTAATCATGTGCATGAGAAGTCCCATTCAAATTGGGGCACACTGAATGCTATTTTGGTGCAAAAATTCCAAACATCTTGATAAGCAATCGACAGAACAGACTAAAATATTATAACATACTATAAAATGAAATGGCAGAACTTGTACTAAGTAAAAGATCAAAGCACTTATAATCTGCTGAAGAAGGACATATTAAATCAGGCCTTGTCATCAAGATTGCCAATTTGGCAAAGAAACATAAGACACCCACGTCCAGAAGCAGGCCTCCTACTCACTGAGCATGTGTAGTAGAGAACTTGTATGATGCAAATCACCTGTGACTTTTGTGGAGGTTCCTGTCAGGTGTGCTCAATTTGTGGAAAGGCATCGAGCATCCAGACTTGTGCAACTCTGTCATAAAATCAATGTCTCAACTTGGCATGTGAGATTGGCTTTTCAGACAACAGTTTTCTGCTGATAAGCCTTGCCCTGTTTGACTTGCTGACAACCAGCAAGGAGAACGACTCTTTGGATTCCAGTGTGCACTGATAATTTGGGGAATTCCTCAAGCCTTCTTCTCACCTGGGTGCGGTAAGTGACTCAAAGGTGCAATGCTATTCTGAGACACTGAAATTGAAACTAAAAGAATAATTAAAATTACAAAGGGGAGGGTAAAGGGTTCAGCATTGTGGCATATTGTGGTAATTTTGAGCTCACGTTATATATGGTACTATTCTCGTGTACACTTGTATGGCGGCAACTGGAGTGCATGAAAGCTTCTTTGAAAACATTCTCTTTGGGTAAAACTATGGGAATCAGTTCCTCGTCTGAACCTCACGCGCGCGCGCGCACACACACACCCACCCACCCTTGTTCACTGTTGGGATGCATTCTTAAATACTGGAATAAGTTTGGAAGTAATCATTTAACTAAAGGGAAATTAACTGATTATTATGGAATAATCATGAAGTGTGAAAGAAATGTTGTTTGTTGGTGAATGACTAATATGATGATGATGAATGAGAAAAAGGAATCTCCTAGGTGTTCTTCTGCATGCAATATTGGAAAAAGATGTATAAAAATATGGATGAGGAGGATATAGAAATGTTAGTAGCAAGGGGTGGTGATGTTGAGTTGAATTTAGGAAATGTTGTTGAAACTGAAATGGAGTAGGAGACTTCTTGTGGAGCTGAAGAGTTTAGACCAATAGTGAGCAGAACAAGAGCTCATCAGCACCCAGTAATATAGGCACTGAGACCCGTGGTTTGCCTGTCTATGTAAAGATATGCAGGTTTTACTAGATACTTTGCTTCACCCAGAGGAGGTACAATTGGTAATGAAGAAGGCTAATGAGGAAAATAAACAGATTAATAGAGAGGAGCCAGCTCATTTTATGCCCATGGAAGATCCTGACTGGAATCCTAACTCAGATGGGATAAGTTACTAATTAAACAGTAGCAGCAGCTGATTTTACTAGTGACCTCTTCACTCTATTTGTCTGCCTCCCATTATTACAAAAAACACCTCCTTACTGCCAAACAAGATCAAAGGTCCACTACCCCCATGCACAAGTATCTTGAGGTGAACTTAGCTACAAGATGGCAGTGCAGATCATCCAAGTCTGGTGGTAGTGAGACGTTGGATCGCATGAGTAGTCTATGTCCAATCTGGGTTGCCAAAACTTGTCACAAAAATTTTGCAACTGGCCCATGCCAACCAAGAAGAGATGATTTGATCAACTACTCCTTAACATACACATCCTGCTATTTTACAATTATAATTCTGTGACATCATCATCCATCTACTTCTTGTCCCTGGAGTCAGTCTTGGTATAGTTACTTATCTGTGATGCCAGGTAATGGGAGGGTTTCACACAAGTGTTACAGGGGCTAGGATGCTGGCGTTATCTTGGTAGTCCAGGGGTATCTTTTATTCTTCTTAGACAGCTTTAAGATTCTGAGAGACAAAGTCCTTATCTTCAGGGCAGGAACTGTCCTTCTCCTTTCAGTGAAGTGGGGCCCTTTAGTTATGCTGACTTAAGCATGACTATGCAGTATACAATGTAAACTCTCTCTCAGGAAAGTTCATACAATTTCATACTATAAAGATTAATTGGTACAATAGTTAGGGAATGAGATTTTCCTAACTGATGTCAGCTACTGGACTGAGTGGGGGTCTTAGCATGAGTAGTTGAAGGGGCCATAGCGCTCTGGATCTTGGCAGATCCTACAGACTTTGTGCCCAGAGTGCCAGCTACTCAGACAAACTGGCATGAGCGAGGCGAGCAAGGGGCTCAGTGTGGGTTACAGCCTGTGTGCCTGGTGCCAGCTGTTGGCAGGGGCTGAATGTATCTTCCTCAAACCTGGTGTGCATGAAGGGGGTGTGTGTGTAATTAGCTAGCAAACTGGACTAGCCAATGAGTAGGGGACTTGTGAAGCAGGTAAGAGGACTTGGGATCCAGGCAGTAGTTCTAGACTGACAGAGGGCACAGTACTGATATTTAGGGGATCCACGAGTGTTTGTGAGATTGTGAATCTGGAGAGTGTCATGTGTGAACATCAATCTCTACTAGCTGAAGAGAATGAAGATGACCTGACTGACTATATATAGTTTTTATGAAAGTCTTATATGTAGTGCTGTTGAAAGGAGTACCTTGTCTATGGTAGTCTATGCAACCAATTGTGTGCATGCCTTGTGCATATCTGGTGTGTCCCGTGTGACTGTCTCTGGGATACATTCTCAGCTTTGCTACTGGTTGACCTTGCAAACAGGAAAGCCGCAACTGTGTCACTCAGATTGGGCAGAGACCCCTAAGTCTCAGGGTGCACCAGACAGGGCTCCAGTGGCAAGGGTTTGGTCGCAAGGGGTCTGCAGGGGGAAAACATCTATGAGAGGTTGCAGTCCTTCAAGAAAAAATCTGTTCCAGCATTACTTCTCCATGGACTGCAATTCCTGTTGGGAAAATTTTCTCCAGGGTTGGTTCTCCAAGAAATATCCAGCTGCCCTGGCATGGTCTTCTCTATGGACTGCAGAGGAATATCTGCTCTGGTACTATGGAGTACATCTTCCCCCTCCTTATCCGACCCTGAAGTTCACACTGCTGTTTCCCACTTTTTTTTTTTTTTCCCTCCTCATTCAGTATTTTTCCCTTTCTTAAATGTTTTCACAGAGGCTGTATTGAGTCTGACTAGGAGGGAGTTAACTTTCCTCATAGCAGTCTGTATAGTGCTGTGCTTTGCACTTCTAGCTAGAACAGAATTGATAACACAACAGTGTTTTGGCTACTGCTGAGCAGTGCTTGCACAGCTTCAGAGCTGTCTCTCAACCCCCTGAAATCCAATAGGCCAGAGATGAGCAAGAGGTTGAGAGGAGACATAGCTGGGACAGCTGACCCAAACTGACTAAAGGGATATTCCATACCATATGACATCTTTGTGGAGAGCTTCTTTTTAGAAAATGGACACATTTCTGCAGAACAACCATGATTGGCCCTTGGGAGGTAACAGAGAGGCCTTGACAGAGTTTGATAATGAGCTGAGAACTGACTAACCTTGAAGTGGTGGAAAGTCCCTAACAGTTTATCAGAAGAAAGTTGAACAAAAGAATTGCTGAGTTCAGCAAAACCTGGAACTATGTTACCCAGTAACAGGACCTGAGGGGTGGGCGCGTAGACAGTGAAGAATGACCAATAGTGTTAAAAGTTAAGCCCTAGACATCTTGTGCCTTGCTTGCTTGAACCAATCAAGTTGTAAAAAGGAGTGTGTAATTTTTTTTTTTTAACAAGATATAAAAGCAGACATTTTTAGACAATAAAGGTCTCCATTTTGAAATACCTCTTGGAGTCCATCTCCATTTTGTAAATAGTTTTTGGAGTCCGTGCCCTGGTTTCCTCATATCGTGTTTGGCAATAAAAGCTAAGGGAAAGGAGGTGACAAAAGAATCCAGACCCAGGTTAAAGGTACAGACAGTAACAAGATAAAAAGCAAGGCCTAAAGTTCAAGTAATAATATGATGGTGGGAAATTGGCAAATGAAAAGAGGATTTGTAACAACATGTAGGTGCTCAAGGATCTGCACATAACAGGGGTAATTTGCAACTTTTTAATAGAGAAGGCAGTTAATCTTATATCAGCTCAAAGCAATAAGAATGGAATGAAGTCAAGAAGATTCGTATCCTTAACTAACTTTAGGGCATTTAAATACTAAAAAACACACCTATAGGAGAAGATCTTTGATGTAAATAAGACACCTCCTGCTTATTGAATATTTAAATGCGCATGCACATAGGGATTTTTAGCTATGAAATCATAACGAACCAATAAGAAAAGTGATTGTATCTTAGTTCTTTGTTTGAATGTTGTAGTGGATTGACTTTTGGATTTTTCAGATCTTCCTTAAAAAAATGGCCTTTACAGGTCTCCCTTAACAGCGGAGGTCAGGATTCATGGAAATATTCCATATCTTCCTTTAATGTAACACAACATATAAATAAGGTGTAGATAAGAGAGTAAGCTCTCTTCTTCTTCCGGCAAGCTGGAGAGCAGGAGCTCCCTTGCTGCTGGTCCTGTCTGGAGATGAGGCCTGCAGCAGCTGCCGTTGTCTGCCCACGCGTTGGGGGAGAGTCCTGGGTCAGATTTAGCTGTTCTGCTTTTCTTGAGGGAAGTGGTGAGATTTTGCTAGTTCTTTACTCTGTTAGTTACTGGGTGTTATAGTTGTATGCCTGGTGTTATATAGATTCTTTTTGTCCATTTTCCCATTTTCCCTTCCCCTTTCCCTTTCTTGGGAGTTTTGCATGATATCCTTACTATATGTATTTATTTAGAAAATACATAAAATACATATATTTAGTGTGATTTCAGTTTTTCTATAGGTTTTTTTTTCCTTTGAAAGGGGGGAAGTTTTGGGAGAGAGGCAGACTGAGCGGTTGGAGAGCTTGGGAAAGCTAGCTCAAACCAGCTCAAATGTCTAGAAATATCCCATAATCAGACTGTCAAGGAGTGCTGTCTGTGTTAAATGCCCAGCACTCAATTCTGTAGAACTGAAATAAATACAAATATCTCGGCTCTGTATGTCAATTGGGTCTACGTACACCGGGTCAAGAACCCTACTTTGGGGACAACAGAGGGGGAGGGGAATCCATTATTAAGGCATTTGTCTTCCAAAGCAACTGTGAAATATGCTGAGATCCTGCTTCCCAGGAATGTCTGGACATTCTATAATGGGAGAATAAATCTTCCTTTTTTTTTTTTTAACTTTGCTTTTGTGCACAGACTTTGGTATTTTTTCATTAAACTGCCCTTATCTCAACCCCTGAGTTTCTCGTCATATTTTGACCCCCTGTCCTGCTGTGGAGGGGTTGTGAGAGAACAGTTTGGCGGCCACAGTCTTTTGTGGTGTCCAACGTGGAGCCTGAGACAACAGAAATTTTTGAGCATGCTATAGCTATAGTAGTTATTACTTTGCAAGCTTCTGTGTGGGTCAGAGTCCGGCAGAGGGCCACAAAGGCAATTAAGGGACTGGAGCATCTCTCTTATGAGGAAAGGCTGAGACACCTGAGTCTGTTCAGCCTGGAAAAGAGAAGATTGATAAGGGATCTTATCAATGCTTATAAATATCTAAGGGATGGGTGTCAGAAGGATGGGGCCAGACTCTTTTCAACCGTGCCCAGTGACAGGACAAGGGGCAATGGGCACAAACAGGAACATAGGATGTTCCACCTTAACATGAGGAAAAACTTCTTCACTGTGAGGGTGATAGAGCACTGGAACAGGCTTCTCAGAAAGGTTGTGGAATCTCCTTCTCTGGAGATATTCAAACCCCACCTGGATGCATTCCTGTGCAACCTGCTCTAGGTGAACCTGTTTTAGCAATGGTTTGGACTAGATGATCTCCAGAGGTCCCTTCCAACCCTGACCATTCTGTGATTCTGTGTAAAATAGTGTTATAATTCAATGACCCTACTTCTGGCCATTTTTCTCCATCCTCTAACTTGCATATCGGCCACCACTGGCTACAATACTTTTGTTTGGTCTTAGACAATCTCTCCAAAACTTGTCCCAATACTTTAAGATACATCCCAAAAGTGTACAGGGGAGGATACCCAAGTAGAGGAACCAGATCCCATATAATTTCCTAGGAAAAACCACTTTATCCACAAACTCATTGTGTTCAAGTGCTGCGATTTATGTGGAGATAGTCAAACAAATATCCATCAGACTGCAAACACTAGACACAAACCAGGTACCAAGTTCTTCAAGTATTCTCTTTCCACAAGGCAATTTATGTGGAGATGAGCAGACAGATAGAGATACAAGATATAGACTTTCCAGAATACAGATATTACCAGAAATTCCCCTCTACAGTACCCCTTTCCAGACAATATTTTATTTTCTAGCGTTGCACCTTTGTGTTGCTTACTGCCCAGCAAGGGAGAAGAACTGTCAAAGTCCCTCGAGAATAGATTCAGTTTTTGTGCTCATCCAACACCCTGCTGGCTGCAGCAAGTTGATCTGGGCAAGGCTTCCTTACATGATCCCACCTTGGTCACCAAAACTGTTTTCTCAGAGTTCGTCATCCGTTGTGCAATAAGCCAATCTTGCACAATTAAATGAGATCTTGTTTATAACATTTCTGCACAGAGATGAGTGCTAGATGGTAAATCCACAAAGCTAGCATGCCCAAACTGTTGTCAAAAAGCAAAGTTGTTGCCTGGTTTGCAAATAAGCCAATCTCTACATCACTGAGGGAGACATTGTTTATTCAGAGTTTGCACAAAGCCTGGACACTCGGGTGCATACCCTCCAAATGAGTGCAAAGCCCTCAACATAGACCCCACAGTTTTATACACTATAGATAAATAAATACTTATAGAATTCCTGGAAAAGTTATACATGTTCATTCATTTTCTCAGAACTAATTTTACTATCTCTGTTCTCACCCCAAGTGTATTATTCTACAGTCTCTGAGTGGTCTCTAGTGGCTATTTTTTACAGTCTTTCATTGATGAACTCCCATTGCCCTCTATCTGGATCTTCCTTATACAGTATAAATTTAAGCCATTTGTCCTTGCATTTTTCAGTTATCGCATCCTTGCTTGCTTCAGCTAGTTTCCCAGGATGTGTCTGAACTTCAGTTTACCTCAAGGCTCCACTTCAAGATTTTTTTTGCGAAAAGACAGCACATTCAATCAAATGTCTCTTTTCCCATGAGTAACTGGTGATAACAAAGTCATCTGCAATCCAATTTTCGGCTCCCATAATAAGCTTTTATGACTTTGGGGCGTTTTTATGATTTTACAATGCCTTTCAACAAAACATTCCCACACATCAATTTATACATAATTTAGTTAGCAACACATTTGTCAAGTACAACTCGTGACTTCTGATTGGGATTTACATACAGTTACATCAGTACATAACAAAACTGTGCATGCCCAATGAGTAAGGGTCTTCCCCTGGGCCAGATTCTCTTAACCTGTGGATGTGATTTTTAGTATTATAATGACATTAACATGAGGATAGTTTACTCTCAGTCACTTCTGTGGTTGCTTAACTTGCCGAGTTGCAAAATGTTCCTCCTTCAAGGCTGGCTGAATCACCAATCACCTGTGACAGGCTTCAGGATGTTCCATCCTGCTAAAGGTGCAACTCTTCATTTTAAGCAACCCCCTACAATTTCTCTTTCTGGTACATTCTGCATACTTGCAAGATTCTAAACAATAGAAGCCTTAAGCGAGCAAAGCATATAGAAGGAACAGATCAACTTGAAGCAAAATCAACTTTCAAACTTAACAAAATCTCCTACATATAGATAATACAATGGCTATGCACTTTGCCCTGACACTGATGCCCTTACTGTGCTAGGGGAGCTATCCTGTGGAGATGATGAGGGTGAAATACAAATTGTAACTGCTCAGCACCGGTAATTTGTGACCAAGGAATGATCTGGTATGGAGTTCAAGAGGGCCTAACTCAGAATGAGTTAAACTGGCTGGAAGCAGGAATGCAAGAGACAGAGTGATTCCCTTTAAGGGAGCAAAGTTTCCCTTGGTGACGAGATAAGAAAGAGCTGCAGTATTGTCTTATAAAAATCCTGGAATGCAAGTGCTCAGACACCTTTCCAAAGATGAACTGACTCTGGGGGATGAACCCAATGTCAGAAGGAGGTGCCCCATGCACTCACAGGATTGCTGTTGGTGAAAGCGTATATAAGGAATTGGCTTATGCCATGTCTTTACAGACTCCTTGTAGAACAGCTTATGGTGGCAGGACTTTGTCTAACGCATTTTTCATTTTTTTAAAATAATATTTTTAAGCACAAATATGTGTTTAATAAGCTTCGAGAAGTACAATGAAAATTCCCCAACAAGGAAATACATCTCTTTTCTCATCTGGGATTGATGTGAGTGGTTTTGTTAAGCGGGATCCCAAGGTTCTTGTTCACCCTTACATGAGCTGTTTAATGCTACTAATTAAAACCACTATTGTCAGGTTTCTGGAAGATGGTGTTATCCTGGTGTGAAGCAATACTGAAACATGCCCTGAGATGGCTGGTCCCTGGGTAGTAAGGTGTGGGAATGATTTGGGCACCTCCCATAACCTGGGATTTTTACACCTGAACAGGCAATTCTGGTAAATGGACACACCACCTGTTAGAAGGGCACCTTACCTACCCCAATGAAAACCAGCAGCTTCTAGTACTGTACTGGGGGCTTGGCCTGTGCCACAATATCAAGTCACAGTTCAGCACTATCAGAGGTCTGTGGTTAAGGCAGGGATGCAAATAACTTGATTGAGATGAGGATGCAAAGTACATCTGAAAACATAATATTTGAGACAAGGATCTGAGGGCACCATGGTTGAGATAGAGACAGAAATCCCAACTACAGTAATTGCCCCAGTAGTAAAAAGAAACAGTGGACAAGGAGGTTGAAGGGTCTATGTCATCGATTAATAAAGGAGGAAGAAGAGTCTTATCAGGAAGCCAGTCTTTCATCAAGGAAATGGGAGGAAGAAGTAAGAGAAATCAGAAGGAGAATGAAACTATCCAGTCTCTGGGTCTTTCTGACCTTGAAAGATCTTTGAGATATGTGGAAAGATTACAGCCACCAGTCAGGTAAGTAGATTGCTGCCTGGCTGCTCTGATGCTGGGATAGCAGGGCCAAGAGTCAGCAACTGGAAGGTGAGGAAGCCCAGAAGGTGGGATCACTCACTATGTGTAGAAGAATTTCTAGCTGAAGCTGGGCATGGGAAAATACTAGAGTTGTACGAACAGGGAATAGGGTTATCTCGTAGCAATTTGGTAAACAATCAAGAGGAATTCGCCTGCTTGCAAAATATCAGCAGGATGTGAAGCAGAGACCAAGATAAGGAAGAAGCAGCCCAGCTGGCATCAGAGCCAGAAGCCCTTCGCGTGGACAGTGTACTCCAGCCAATTAATAGCAACCGTAAGGCGCGTGGACAGAAGCATTAACCCAATCAGCTAGCTATGCCAGCCGCGTGTACCTCTATCCAAAGATATATAACCGCACATGTTATCAATAAAGTGAGAGCATTCACATTAACTCTATGAGTAAGTGTCTGACTCTCGCTCACTGCAACATCTGGCGCCCGAACCCGGTTCCCTCGCCCTAGAGATGTACAAGCGTTGAACGGCGGACCCTGACTCCCTCGCCCTAGAGACGTACAAGCGTTGAACGGCGGACCTGATTCCCTCGCCCTAGAGACGTATAAGCGTTGAACGGCGGAGCCCCTTGTCCTTTCCTACTGCAGGTAAGGCTGGGCTGTAATTGTGAGTGAGATTGCTGAAGCTGGCTGATAAATGAACAAGATGGAAGCGGAATTTGCTGCAGCAGAACGGCTTGTTTTAGCTATCCTTTCTAAGAGAGGGGAAGCCGTCTCTGAGAAGCTTTTTCAAAAGCTGATAGCCTGGGCTAGAGGGCAAGGCTACTTTAAGGTGCCGCCACAATTATTCACTTATGAAGAATGGCGCAACCTTGGAGACAAAATGTGGGAGCTAACAATCCTGGGGAAAGATAAAGACTTTAGAGATATGCGAACTATGTGGCGAACTGTTATTAACATTCTCCAGGACATGAAGGCAGAAACGAAAGTAGCAGCTGCCGCAGTGCAAGCACTCTCCCCAGTCACTCAACAGTCGCCACAGAAAACTTGTTTATCATGCCCTGTGACCCAGACCAAATCACCACTCCCTATAAAAGGTCTCATGGGTCAGGCTTGTAACTCCATCTCAGAATTAGTCTTGGGTTCAGCTCACGGCGGACCACTGTTACTGCCGCCGCGGCCGAATGCCACCCTCCCCTTTGCTCCGCCGGCTACTCCCTCTTTCTCTGATGAAGAAATTCGATGCGGAAAGCAGCCTGAGACAGGGGGAGAAGCGTATCGTCCTTTACCTTCTGATGTGCCTTTAGCCCCTTCGGATGCCTCAGAAGCTGTGTCAGATTCCCCTCCGTCAGTCACTCTAGAATCAATTGCAGCGGAACTTACGAAAGTTGTGGATAAACTAGATGGACGAGGGAGGCGAGTTCTTGATCACATAGAGCAGATGTTACGAGGGCAGGAAAGCAATCTGGTGGTCCCTGATGATATACGGGGACGCCCAACGCTGCATGATGTTATTCAAGGGAAAGTACAATCGCCCTGGCCGGCAGCCATGACAAGACCCCGAAGGTGGACGGGAATTGTAAAGGATGCTATAATTGAAGGAGGCTGGTCTCCTCCCATGATTACTTGTCCGGTGATACGTAGTGAAGAGGGGGGAGAGGTGCGTTATGAAAGGCATGAATGGAAAGTGCTCCAACAAGCAAAAAATACCTTAAAGGAGAATGGTCACAAATCAGAAACTGGGCGAGCCTTGATTAATTGGCTGTACACTGCCGACCTAAATATTCCTGTTGATTGCGCAGAATTGGCTCGTCTCCTGCTGTCTCCCTCCCAATACCTAATATGGCATAGAGAATGGGAAAGGTTAGCTCGAGAGGAAGAAAATCGACCTAGAGCAGCTGACGACCCATTAGGAGGAATTCGAGTTGATATGATCACTGGCTCCGGTGCTTATTCTAATATTGCTGAGCAAGTGCGGTATCCTTATGCCCTGTTAGACGTGGTAGCGCGAACTGCGATTCGAGCATACGATGCAGTACCGGATCCTAATGGTGCTCCTTCCTTTACTAATATTCGGCAAGGTTTAACAGAAGCGTATCCTCATTTTATTGACCGCCTGCACACGGCCATTATGAGTGCGTCACAGCTCCCCCGCGAAAATCGAGAGAGCATGTTCCGGCTCCTTGCATTTGAAAAGGCAAATGAAAGATCTAAGGCAATATTAGCCACACTGCCTAAAGGAGCTGACGTGTCCGAAATGCTTGACCTAACTTTGCGTGCAGAACAGGGTCAACAAGCCAAGAACATTGCAGGAGCAGTTGCAGCTGCTATACAGCCAACAATGAATCTTGTCGCTGCCGTTGTGCAAAAACTTGGGCAGAGAACCAACTCGCCCTCAGCCCCCACCTCATCAGTTCTGTGCTACCGTTGTGGTAGTAAGGGACATTTTTGGCGGACGTGTTCTGCCATCGTGTGGTGTGACCATTGTCAGCACGATGGCCACGCAACAGCGATATGCAAGCAGTCAAAAAACGGGCGAAACAGCGCGAAGAATCCCCGCGCCAAGACACAAGTAGGGATAGCCCAGCAACAAAAGGCCTCCCCCCCCCAGCCACAAGAGGCAGTATGGGGATTGATTTGGAATCAGAAGTAACTGTTACTCTCCTAACCTCCGCGCCTTGCAAGATTCAGACAACAACGTATGGGCCTTTGGTGGAGAATTTGAAAGTTGGAGCCCTTTTAGTCAGACGATCGTCTACTGGTTTAGCTGGCCTTGTCGTCCTTCCTGGAGTAATTGATGCTGACTACACTGGACAAATCTGTGTGATTTCCTTCACCTTACAGCCACCCTTGACAATTGATAAAGGTACTTGCATTGCACAACTTCTGCTGTATGAATGACATCCCTCGACGCCTGCCCCGAAAGCTAAGCTATGTGGAGACTGCGGATTTGGTTCAACCGGACAGAAACTTATAAATCTTGTTCAGAAAATGAATCAGCGTCCACAGGTTATGTGCGCCATAAACAAGATACCTACCAGATCACAGCTATGTGTGATACCAGTGCCAATGTAACAATTCTTTCTCGTGTGCACTGGCCAAAAAACTGGCCATTACAACAAGCAGCAGATGCTGTACAAGGCGTAGGCGGAGGACAAGTACCTTTACAAAGCAGATCAATTGTGCAGCTGCAATTCCCTGAAGGCCAGACAGTTAGCCTCCGACCTTATATTATGCCATTGCCAGGGGACTTGCAGGGGCTGATTGGGCGAGATGTACTTTCTCAGTTGGGAGCCACAATCACGATCCCACCTCAGTCCAACAATACCGCATCTTTTCCTTGACGGCCATTGCTGCGCTGCCACCCACCCCTGCGATATCTTGGAAAACAAATGAACCCGTATGGGTGGAGCAATGGCCTATGACCAAAGAACGGCAGCAAATAGCCAGTCAATTAGTACAAGAGCAACTGCAACAAGGACACATAAAGCCCTCTGTAAGTCCATGGAATACACCTATCTTTGTTATCCCAAAAAAATCTGGAAAATGGCGACTGCTTCACGATCTTTGAAAGGTGAATGACCAGATGTGGCCGATGGGTGCACTTCAGCCAGGTCTACCACTTATGACCATGCTACCTAGAAACTGGCATTTAGTCGTGATTGATTTAAAGGACTGTTTTTTACGATCCCTTTGCAACCACAAGATACTTGCTGCTTTGCCTTCACAGTTCGTAGTGTAAACAAAGAACGTCCTGACCAGCGCTACGAATGGATTGTCTTACCTCAAGGAATGCGCAACAGTCCTACCTTATGCCAGCTTTATGTGGACTGGGCCTTAATGCCTATACGTAAGAAATTGCCTCAGATGATTATTTATCATTACATGGACGATATACTGTTTTGCTCTCCTGATCCAATTGCTGAGGCCACCATCGCTACGGTCATCCATGAACTTTCCACAAAAAAACTTGTCGTTGCTCCAGAAAAAATTCAAACACAGGAACCTTGGAAGTACCTTGGTTGGTTAGTCCATGCACGCACTGTTCGACCTTTACAGCCCTTACCTATGCCAAGGATTCACACTTTAGCTGATGTGCAGAAACTTGCTGGTGACCTCCAATGTCTCCGTCCTCTTATGGGACTTACTAATGCTGATCTCGCCCCCATCACCGCACTACTGCGTGGTACTGACCCAGTAGCACCCGTTGAATGGACAAAAGATCTGGACTTGAATTTAAGAACTATATTGCATAAGGTTGCCTGTGCCGCTGCAGATCGTCGTGTTCCTGCCCATCCCCTTGTTTTGTTTTGTAGTTCCATACCGACCGATCCCTTTTTGTTACTCCTTCAAACAGTTCCTTCTAAAGAAAAAGGGGGAGAAAAGGAATTGATTTTAGAATGGCTATTTCCCCCACAAACACCACCTAGGAGTATTTGTCAAAAGACAGAAATAATAGCATTACTCTTGGTGAAAGGGAGGAAGCGGTGCATAGATGTTAGTGGAGAAGAACCGCATGAAATTTGGCTCCCTTTACGCAAAGACATGATAGAATGGCTCTTGGCTAACTCACAGCCAATGCAAATTGCTTTGGAGAACTTTACCGGTCAACTTTGTTCCAAACAACCTAACAATCCACTTTTGCAGGTTTTAAATCAAATTCAGTGGGTACCACAGCAGCATATACAAAAGGTCCCATTGCCCAATGCAATTACAGCATTTACAGATGCAGGTCGAAAAAGCCACAAAGCAGTATGTACTTGGAAAGAAACAGAAACTCAAGAATGGCAGTTTCACTTAATTGAGGGAACAATAGAGGACTCCTTGCAGACATTAGAATTAAAAGCAGTTCTCTGGGCCTTAATCAATTGGAGGGATGAGGCCTTGAACATAGTGTCTGACTCCTTATATGTGGTGGGTGTAGTTCAACATATAGAGGATGCAGTAGTTAAACAACCTAAACGTCAGTTATTAGGTGAATTGTTTATGCAATTGCAGCAGGCCATTTTGCAAAGAAAAGAACCCTGCTGTGTTTTGCATATTCGCAGTCATCAGTTTTCTATAGGTCTGGGAGAAGGAAACGAAAGAGCAGATCAACTTGTTGCACACATACACAATCAACAAGTCAACTCTTTCCAAGCCGCGCGAATAAGCCATAACATGTTTCACCAAGGAGCAAAAATGCTAAAAAGGCAGTTCAACATCCCGTGGGACGATGCTCAAGGTATTGTAAAGAGTTGTGATCAGTGTAGCCATCAAAGTGGACATCTGGGTCTAGGAGTTAATCCTAGAGGCCTGGTAGCCTGTGATATATGGCAGATGGATGTTACACATTATGCCCCATTTGGTAGACAAAAATATGTGCATGTAACAATAGACACCTTCTCTCACTTGATCTGGGCCACACCGCAAACTGGAGAAAAAGCCTTACATGTCATCCGTCACCTGCACGCCTGCTTTGCCGTGATGGGTGTGCCCTCGAAAATAAAAACGGATAATGGACCAGCTTATTGCAGTAAAAAGGTCCAGCAATTTCTTTTGCGGTGGGGTATCACTCATGTGTCTGGCATCCCTCACAACCCCACTGGTCAAGCCATTGTAGAGCAGGCAAATCAGACACTCAAAGCTATGCTACAAAAGCAAAACAATCAAAATTTCGTTAACCCGAGTGACAGGCTTCATAAGGCTTTATATACCTTAAACTTTCTTTCCCTATCAACTGACCGAGAAATGCCCCCTGCCCTTATTCACTATGAAAAACATACCTTAGCAGAAGGTGTTGAAACGAAGGTACTTTATAAAGATCCCAAAACCGGAGTATGGAAAGGTCCTGTTAAATTGCTTTTTACCGGGAGAGGCTATTCTTGTGTTTTAACAGATGATGGGCCCCGATGGATCCCTAGCAGATGGACAAAGGCTGATCCATGATACATGGCTTATCAACTAGAGATAGATCTAAATGATTTTCTTCACTTTACCAAAAAAGTACATCTTATATTCCAACCCCTTTTAAACTCTTTACCCCAAGAAATTCGACAGCAGTTACCGGGACCTCCCTACTCAGCCCGTTCAATACAAGAGGTTTTAGGTGTTCTTCAGGATCACCTTGATCAAGGGCCTGCTAGCGATCCTTGTCCTCTCTGCAACACGAGACGGTGCAGAGCCTCAGTGGTATTATATTGCGGAAGCTGCCAGAGAACTGTGAGTACAAGGTGGTATAAGCTAAAAAGCTGGTGGTGTGAAGCTTGTGATTGGGACTTCCACCAGGAAACGTGGAGTCAGGCCCTTACCCGGTTTACAGGGAAAACAATTGAAGAATCTGTGCAATTGTTTGAAACAGCTGAGCGACTGCAATTACGGTTATTACAATGGGAATTTCGTCGCTGGGCATCAGCAGCTATAGCCCAGTCAGAGTCACATATAGTGCAGAACAGGTGTCGAGGAAAAAGAAATTACTATCGGCGTACCTTTTATATTGTTGGCTAATCAATGTCTCATCTGCTTATCTGTTAGCACAGCCAAAACAAAATGTCTGGATAACACTGGCAAATTTAACCAACCAGCAATCTATTTGCTTATGAGTTGCAACTCCTTCCAACTCTTTTTCAACATGCTTAGTTGGCCTTCCTGCAGACACCTGGCCTTGTCCGCAACAAGTGCTAACGTGCAACAGTACACAGCCTAACTCTACTGTTGACCATTGGGACGCTTGGATTCCACATCTACCAATTGCAGAACTAGAGCCACAAGAGATTGAATTACTTGGCTCACTTAGGGCAGATGCATGTTTGTATTTTAATCACTCCTCCATTCAAAAGGCCCATAACTACTCGATCATAGTTAATTCTTCTTTGGCGATTTATAGAAACGCATACCAATGGTGTCAATATACCACTACACATGTATCCCGATCTAGGAACAATCCTTTAAAACTTCCCCATGGGTACTTTTTGATTTGTGGTGATCGAGCATGGCCAGGTATCCCTTCACACCTTCGAGGGGGCCCATGCACAATAGGCCACCTTACCATTTTGACTGCAAATAATAGCATGATTCTCAACATTTTTCGAACACATTCCAGACGAACAAAACGGTTCACGCATGCTTTTAACTCAGATTGTAAATCCAATGTAAAGTTTTGGAGTGCAGAACAGGTTATTTCTGCTTCTATCCTTTTGCCAGGCGCTGCTTCTGCTGGAGCATGGAAAATGCTTGCTAAACTAGGTTGTTGGCTTGCAAAGCAAACTAATGCTTCTTCTGCTGCCTTGTCAGATCTTTTATTAGATGTTGATTCTGTTCGCCATGCTACCTTACAAAACCGTGCAGCTATTGATTTTCTTTTGCTTGCTCAAGGGCATGGCTGTCAAGAATTTGAGGGAATGTGTTGCATGAACCTCTCTGGACATTCCAAATCTATCCACGCGCACTTACAAGAGCTGTCTGACCTTACTAACAAATTGCGACAAAATACAGGCTTTGGTCTTGAAGATTGGTTGCGTTCTTTGGGCTTTGGACCATGGATTACCTCCCTCTTGAAAACAGGGCTCTTAATCCTAGTAATGCTTTTATGTCTTTTTGCATGTATCCCATGTTTTTGTGCTTGTTTGCAGAACATGATTCAGTCCACTACCCATGCCCTTTTTCACCAAGCACTCCCTGTCCATAAAGAAAAAGGGGGAATTGTAGAAGAATTTCTAGCTGAAGCTGGGCATGGGAAAATTCTAGAGTTGTACGAACAGGGCATAGGGTCATCTCGTAGCAATTTGGTAAACAATCAAGAGGAATTCGCCTGCTTGCAAAATATCAGCAGGATGTGAAGCAGAGACCAAGATAAGGAAGAAGCAGCCCAGCTGGCATCAGAGCCAGAAGCCCTTCGCGTGGACAGTGTACTCCAGCCAATTAATAGCAACCGTAAGGGGTGTGGACAGAAGCATTAACCCAATCAGCTAGCTATGCCAGCCGCGTGTACCTCTATCCAAAGATATATAACCGCACATGTTATCAATAAAGTGAGAGCATTCACATTAACTCTATGAGTAAGTGTCTGACTCTCGCTCACCGCAACATTGTCAGTAACCCAACTGAAGTGCATGTACACAAACGCACGCAGTATGGGGAACAAACAGGAGGAGCTGGAAGTCCTGGTCCAGTGGGAGAGCTATGATATAGTTGCTATCACGGAAACGTGGTGGAACGACTGTCATAACTGGAGTGCTGCCATGGAAGGCGACAGGCGTGGGTGGAGGGGTGGCCCTCTATACTAGGGATACCCTGGATGCTGTTGAAGTCGAGATCGGTGATGACCAGGTTGAGTGCCTATGGGTAAGGGTCAGAGGGGCAGTCAGGTCTGACCTCCTGGTTGGAGTATGTTACAGACCACCCGACCAGGAGGAGGATTTGGATCTTCTATTGTTTAAATAGCTGGAGGCTGCCTCTAGATCAGCTGCCCTTGTTCTTTTAGATGATTTTAACCTTCCGGATATCTGCTGGGAACTTAACACTGCTGAGAGGAGGCAGTCCAGGAGGTTCTTAGAGTGTATTGAGGATTGCTTTCTGTCACAGCTGGTGAGTGAGCCCACCAGGGGTGAGGCTCTTCTTGACCTGCTGTTTACAAACAAAGATGGGCTGGTGGGTGATGTTGTTGTCGGAGGCTGTCTGGGGTGTAGTGATCATGAGATAATTGAGTTCTCTCTAAACAAAGTAACAAGAAAAGCCAGGAACAGAACATCGATGCTGGACTTTCAGCAGGCAGATTTTGGATTATTTAAGGAACTGGTCAGGAAAGTACCCTGGGAAATAGTTCTTAGTGGCAAGGGGGTCCAGGAAGGCTGGATGCACTTCAAGAATGAAATTTTGAAGGTGCAGGAGCGGGCTGTCCCTGTGTGTTGTAAGAAGAGTCGTAGGGGCAGACGGCCGGCCTGGATGAGTAGGGAGCTTCTGAAGGAACTAAGTAAGAAAAAAAGGATGTATTGTCGTTGGAAAGAAGGGGACGTAAGCCACGTCATGTTCAAAGATGTTGTTAAGTCGTGTACGAGGAAAATCAGGGAAGCAAAAGCCCAGCTGGAGCTCAAATTGGCCACTTCTGTTAAGGATAATAAGAAGAGTTTTTATAAATATATCAATGGTAGAAAGAAGGGCAGCAGTGACCTCCACTCCTTGTTGGATGTGGAGGGAAATATAGTAACCAAAGATGCAGAGAAGGCTGAGGTACTTAATGCCTTCTTTGCCTCAGTTTTTAACAGCAAGGATGTCAGCTGGCTTGACAGTTGGCCCTCTGAAGTGGTTGATGGGGGCAGGGTGAAATATGGCCCTCCTGCAATCCATGAGGAGGATGTTAGAGACCTGCTGAGCCGCTTGGACCCTCATAAGTCTATGGGGCCGGATGAGATCCATCCTAGGGTGATGAGAGAGCTGGCAGATGAGCTTGCTAAGCCGCTCTCCATCATCTTTCAGCAGTCCTGGCTCACTGGAGAGGTCCCGGAAGACTGGAAGTTGGCCAATGTGATGCCCATCCGCAAGAAGGGCCGTAAGGATGATCCAGGTAATTACAGGCCTGTCAGCCTGACCTCGGTCCCAGGTAAAATCATGGAGAAGATAATCCTGGGTGCAATCATGCGCCACCTGCAGAACAGCCAAGAGATCAGTCCCAGCCGGCGTGGATTTAGGAGGGGTAGGTCCTGCCTGACCAACCTGATCTCCTTTTATGACCATGTAACTCGGCCAGTGGACGAGAGGAAGGCTGTGGATGTGGTATACCTGGACTTCAGCAAGGCCTTTGACACTATCTCCCACAGTAGACTCCTAGAGAAGCTGGCAGCCCGTGGCTTAGATGCGAGTACTCTGTGCTGGGTTAGGAATTGGCTGGATGGCCGAGCCCAAAGAGTGGTGGTGAATGGTGTTTCATCCAGTTGGCGGCCGATCACCAGTGGTGTTCCCTAGGGATCGGTGTTGGGTCCCGTCCTGTTTAATATCTTTATTGATGATCTGGATGAGGGGATTGAGTCCATCATCAGCAAGTTTGCAGATGATACCAAGCTGGGAGGAAGGGTTGATCTGTTACAGGGTAGGATGGCCCTACAGATTGGAGAGATTGGACAGATTGGAGAGCTGGGCAGTTTCTAATGGGATGATGTTTAATAAGTCCAAATGTCGGGTACTTCATTTTGGACACAACAATCCCATGCAGAGCTACAGACTGGGGACAGAGTGGCTGGAGAGTAGTCAGGCAGAAAAGGACCTGGGAGTGCTGGTTGACAGGAAGCTCAACATGAGCCAGCAGTGTGCCCAGGTGGCTAAGAAAGCCAATGGCATTCTGGCCTGCATCAGGAATAGTGTGGCGAGCAGGACCAGAGAAGTTATCGTCCCCCTCTACTCGGCACTGGGTAGGCCTCATCTGGAATATTGTGTCCAGTTCTGGGCCCCCCAGTTTGGGAAAGATGTTAGGATACTGGAATGTGTTCAGAGGAGGGCAACGAAGATGGTGAAGGGGCTGGAGCATAAGCTCTATGAGGAGCGACTGAGGGAGTTGGGGCTGTTTAGTCTAGAGAAGAGTAGGCTCAGGGGAGACCTCATTGCTCTCTATAACTACCTAAAAGGAGATTGCAGTTCGGCAGGGGTTGGTCTCTTCTCTTGGGTGACCAGTGACAGAACCAGAGGGCATGGACTCAAGCTTGGTCAGGGAAAGTTTAGGCTTGATGTTAGGAAAAAGTTCTTCACTGAAAGGGTGATTGGTCATTGGAATGCGCTGCCCAGGGAGGTGGTGGAGTCACCGACCCTGGAGGTGTTTAAGGGGAGACTGGATGAGGCACTGAGTGCCATGGTTTAGATGATGGTTGGTGTTAGTGTTGGTGTTAGTGTTGGTGTTGGTGTTGGTGTTAGTGTTGGTGTTAGTGTTGGTGTTGAGTTATAGGTTGGACTTGATGATCTCAGAGGTCCTTTCCAACCTTATGATACTGTGATACTGTGAGGCTGAGGGGAGACCTTATCACTGTCTACAACTTCCTGAAAGGATGTTGCACTGAGGTGAGTGATGGTTTCTTCTCCCAAGCATCAGGCAATAGGATGAGTGGAAATAGCTTCAAGTCGCACCAGGGGAGGTTCAGATTAGACATCAGGAAAAATTTCTTTACTGAAAGGGTTATCAGGCACCGGAACAGGCTGCCCAGGGAGGTGGTGGAGTGTCCACCCCTGGAGGTGTTTAAAAGACAGGTAGATGAAGTGCTTGCGGATATGGTTTAGTAGTGGACAGGTACGATTGGACTCGATCTCAAACATCTTTTCCAACTAAGCATTTCTATGATTCTTCGCTCTCATCCTTGCTAACTGCCTTTTCAGGCTGTTTCTCCTCCTTTCCTGAGGTTTGTTTGTATTTCCTCATCCTCACAGGAGCAACTGGCACCAGTAGGTATTGAGTAGGAGTGTCCATAGTAGCTGTATGCTTAACCATAGCACTTGCAGTCTCTGGCACCAGTATGGATTCAGTAGGAGTATCCATAGTCTGCATAGCTGTAGTATTTGTGACCACTGGAACTTGTATGGATTCAGTAGGAGTGTCCGTAGTAGCTGTCAAAGTGCTTGCCACTATAGGATCTGGTTCATATTGAGTGGATGATTCTCTGGTAACTCTTGGCATAACTATGGTGCTTGTGACCACTAGCACGGGTTTGATTCGAGTAGCTGTCTGAGTGGCTACTGTGCTCACAACGGCCGGTGGTGTTTGAGTAGTTGCAGTGCTCGTGAGGGCTGGTGTTGGTACTGACGGGGTAACTGTCTGAGTGGCTACTGTGCTTGAGATGGCTTGTGCTGTCTGAGTAGTTGCTGTGCTTGTTGACAAAACTGCACACTTGGTGGAAGTTGAGGCATTTACACTTCCTACGCCGATATCTTATCGCTCCCATAAAGTATCCCTCCTGCTATAAAAAAAATTCATTCGACAGAAGAGTCATAACAAAATTACGCTGATTAGATTGAAATCTAGTGGAATAAGCTCAGTATAATACGAGGAAGCGTAGTTCCTCCAGTTTAACTCGCAAAATTGAACATGAGCCAGTAATGTACCCTTCGTGCAAAGAAGGCTAACTGTATCCTGGGCTGCATTAGGAGGAGTACTGCCAGCTGGTTGGGGGAGGTGATTGTTCCCCTCTGCTCAACACTGGTGAAGCTGCACCTGGAGTATCGTGTGCAGTATCGGGCTCTCCAGTACAAGATGGCACTGCTGTGGAGTCCATCAAAGGGCCACAAGGATGATTAAGGGACTGGAGAATCTCATATATGAGGAAAGACTGAGAGATTTGGGACTGTTTAGCCTAGAGAACAGAAGTCTTGGAGGGGAATCTCATTAATGTATATAAATACCTGAAGGGAGAGTGCAAAGAGGATGGATCCAGGCTCTTTTCATTGCTATCTAGTGACAGGAAAAGAGGAAAAGGGCACAAACTGAAACACGTGATGTTCCCTCTGAACATCAGGAAACACTTTGAATGTGAGGGTGACTGAGCCCTGGAATAGGTTGCCCAGGGACGTTGTGGAATCTCCATCTGTGGAGATATTCAAAAGCTAGGCAACTGGCTCTAGGTGACCTTGTTTGAGCAGGGGGGGTTGTACTTGATGACCTCTAGAGGTCCCTTCCAATCTCAACCATTCTCTGATTCTGTGATAATTGTTTCTACTTTTACAGCACTCGGAATTTAGCTGTAAAATAAAATTTAGCTGTAAATAAAATTGGAATTGTCACACCTGGTATCACTTTCACAACTGGTTTAAAAAAAAAAATTAGAAATAAATGGATATTCAAACTTGATTGGTTTAAATAAAGAGAGAAAGTTAAAATCTTTTTTTCCCATGTAGGAAGCGTGCAAACTGCATTTGCCACTACTGCTCTGTGATTGGGCTGGGGAACTGCTTATTTGTGTTATTGTGAAGATGGTCTCCTTTTCTGGTGCTTTTCTGTACTTTCAACCTGCAGTGCAAGTCGCTGGAAGGATGTCATGTTTAGGGGGTTCAGATACAGTGGGTTCTGGAAACCATAAAAAAGCCACAGTATTAGCTCCTATTGCACATGCTGATTTGGTTTTCTGACTGGAGGCTATAGTGTGGTCTCATTTTATGCTCTGCCTTTCATTAATTGCTACATCTCTGGTGTTTCCAAAGCTAGTTGTCAGTTTGGGGATCTGGAAAGGATATTTTCCCCCATTTCAAATTAGCATATTCACCAATCATCTCGGAAAGGAAGGGTCATTTTGAGGACTAAGATACACTTATCACAATTTTGGCATGTGCCACAATGTATGGAATATATAAAAAGGTACCAGATGAAGGTCCCTGTGCCCTTGTTGACTACAAGGGCATTAGCACTATATTGATTGGTGAACAAGGGATGGGAGCAAGTCTGTGTCTTATATAGTTTATCTTCTGTCTCTGGTTTTCACAGAATCACAGAATGGTTAGGATTGGAAGAGACCTCTGGAGATTATCTAGTCCAAACCCCTGCTAAAGCGGGTTCACCTAGAACAGGTTGCACAGGAGTGCATCCAGCTGAGTTTTTAATATCTCCAGAGAAGGAGATTCCACAACTTCTCTGGGCAGCCTGTTCCAGTGCTCTGTCACCCTCACAGTAAAAAAAGTCTTACATCGGGTTCAGGTGGAATTTCCTGTGCTCCAGTTTGTACCCGTTGCCCCTTGTCCTGTTGCTGGACACCATGGAAAAGAGTCTGGCACCATCCTCTTGACACCTGCTCTGAGATCCCCTCTCAGTCTTCTCTTCTCCAGGCTAAACAGACCCAGGTCTCTCAGCCTTTCCTCATAAGAGAGATTCTCCAGTCCCCGAATCATCTTCGTGGCCCTCTGCTGGACTCTCTCCAGTAGTTCATTCTCTTTCTTGAGCTGAGGAGCTGTAGTGGGTTGGCTTTGGGATTTTTTTAGGTCTTCCTTAACAATGACCTTTTTAGTACTTCCTTAACAACGGAGGTCAGGATC
This sequence comes from Tapera naevia, assembly GCA_033556795.1. Taxonomy (NCBI): domain Eukaryota; kingdom Metazoa; phylum Chordata; class Aves; order Cuculiformes; family Neomorphidae; genus Tapera; species Tapera naevia. Next base: position 3,184,408 of record JAUMJJ010000004.1, on the reverse strand, counting down.
CATGGAAGTATTCCATATCTTCCTTTAACGTAACACAACATATAAATAAGGCGTAGATAAGAGAGTTCGTCCCTTTTCTCTTCCGGCAAGGCTTGGGAGTGGGAGGTCCCTTGCATTAGTCTTGTCTGGAGCTGAGGTCTGCAGTGGCTGCTGTTGTCCACCCACGCATGGGGGGAGAGTTCTGGGTCAGATTTCGCTGTTCTGCTTTCCTCAAGGGAAGTGGTGAGATTTTTCTAGTTCTTTACTTTGATAGTTACCGAATTTTTCAATTGTGCATACCTATTTGGTTTTTGTTCCTTTTTTCCCATTTTCCCTTCCCCTCTTCCCTTTCTTGGGAGTTTTGCATGTCTTGCTGTGTGTAGTTAAATATATCACAGTATCACAGTATCACAAGGTTGGAAATGACCTCTGAGATCATCAAGTCCAACCTATAACCTAACACTAACACCAACACTAACACCAACCATCATCTAAACCATGGCACTCAGTGCCTCATCCAGTCTCCCTTTAAACACCTCCAGGGTAGGTGACTCCACCACCTCCCTGGGCAGCCCATTCCAATGGCCAATCACCCTTTCAGTGAAGAATTTTTTCCTCATATCAAGTCTAAACTTTCCCTGACGAAGCTTAAGTCCATGCCCTCTGGTTCTGCCACTGGTCACCTGAGAGAAGAGACCAACCCCTGACCGACTACAGCCTCCTTTTAGGTAGTTGTAGAGAGCAATGAGGTCTCCCCTGAGCCTACTCTTCTCCAGACTAAACAGCCCCAACTCCCTCAGTCGCTCCTCGTAGGGCTTGTGCTCCAGCCCCTTCACCATCTTTGTTGCCCTCCTCTGAACACATTCCAGTATCCTAACATCTTTCCCAAATTGGGGGGCCCAGAACTGGACACAGTATTCAAGGTGAGACCTGACCAGTGCCGAGTACAGGGGGACGATAACTTCTCTGGTCCTGCTTACTACACTATTCCTGATGCAGGCCAGGATGCCATTGGCCTTCTTGGCCACCTGGGCACACTGCTGGGTCATGTTGAGCTTCCTGTCCACCAGCACTCCCAGGTCCTTTTCTGCCTGACTACTCTCCAGCCACTCTGTCCCCAGTCTGTAGCTCTGCATGGGATTGTTGTGTCCAAAATGAAGTACCTGACATTTGGACTTATTAAACATCATCCCATTAGAATCTGCCCAGCTCTCCAATCTGTCCAGGTCCCTCTGTAGGGCCATTCTACCCTCTAACAGATCAACCCTTCCTCCCAGCTTGGTATCATCTGCAAATTTGCTGATGATGGACTCAATCCCCTCATCCAAATCGTCAATAAAGATATTAAACAGGACGGGACCCAATACCGATCCCTGGGGGACACCACTGGTGACCGGTCGCCAACTGGATGAAACACCATTCACCATCACTCTTTGGGCTCAGCCATCCAGCCAATTCCTAACCCAGCACAGAGTGCTCCCATCTAGGCCACGGGCTGCCAGCTTCCCTAGGAGTCTACTGTGGGAGACAGTGTCAAAGGCCTTACTGAAGTCCAGGTATACCACATCCACAGCCTTCCTCTCATCCACCAGGCGAGTCACATGGTCATAAAAGGAGATCAGGTTGGTCAGGCAGGACCTACCCCTCCTAAATCCATGCTGGCTGGGCCTGATTTCTTGACCGTTCTGCAGGTGGCGCATGATTTCACCCAGGATTATCTTCTCCATGATTTTACCTGGGACCGAGGTCAGGCTGACAGGTCTGTAATTACCTGGATCATCCTTACGGCCCTTCTTGTGGATGGACGTCACATTGGCCAACTTCCAGTCTTCCGGGACCTCTCCAGTGAGCCAGGACTGCTGAAAGATGATGGAGAGCGGCTTAGCAAGCTCATCCGCCAGCTCTCTCAGCACCCTAGGATGGATCCCATCCGGCCCCATAGACTTATGAGGGTCCAAGCGGCTCAGCAGGTCTCTAACCTCCTCCTCATGGATTGCAGGAGGGCCATATTTCACCCTGCCCCCATCAACCACTTCAGAGGGCCAACTGTCAAGCGAGCTGACATCCTTGCTGTTAAAAACTGAGGCAAAGAAGGCATTAAGTACCTCAACCTTCTCTGCATCTCTGGTTACTATATTTCCCTCCACATCCAACAAGGAGTGGAGGTCGCTGCCGCCCTTCTTTCTGCCATTGATGTATTTATAAAAACTCTTCTTATTGTCCTTAACAGAAGTGGCCAATTTGAGCTCCAGATGGGCTTTTGCTTCCCTGATTTTCCTCCTACACGACTTAACAACATCCTTGAACATGACCTGGTCTATATCCCCTTCTTTCCAACGATGATACATCCTCTTTTTCTTACTTAGTTCCTTCAGAAGTTCCCTACTCATCCAGGCCGGCCGTCTGCCCCTACGACTCTTCTTACAACACACAGGGACAGCCGGCTCCTGCGCCTGCAAAATTTCATTCTTGAAGTGTATCCAAGCTTCCTGGACTCCCTTGCCGCTAAGAGCTATTTCCCAGGGTACTTTCCTGACCAGTTCCTTAAATAATCCAAAATCTGCCCGCCGAAAGTCCAGCATCAATGTTCTGTTCCTGGCTTTTCTTATTACATTGTTCAGAGAGAACTCAATTATCTCATGATCACTACACCCCAGACAGCCTCCGACAACAACATCACTCACCAGCCCTTCTTTGTTTGTAAACAGCAGGTCAAGCAGAGCCTCACCCCTGGTGGGCTTACTCACCAGCTGTGACAGAAAGCAGTCCTCAATACACTCTAAGAACCTCCTGGACTGCCTCCTCTCAGCAGTGTTAAGTTTCCAGCAGATATCTGGAAGGTTAAAGTCTCCTAAAAGAACAAGGGCAGCCGATCTAGAGGCAGCCTCCAGCTGTTTAAACAACAGAAGATCCAAATCCTCCTCCTGGTCGGGCGGTCTGTAACACACTCCAACCAGGAGGTCAGACTTGACTGCCCCTCTGACTCTTACCCATAGACACTCAACCTGGTCATCACCGATCTCAACATATCTCAATATGTAGAAATACACATATATTTAGTGTGATTTCGTTTTTATCTAAGTTTTTATAGTTTTTTTTCTTTGCCTGAGGGAAGTGGGGAGGGGATGAGGGGACTTTCACTGAGCTTTGGAAGGTTAAGCTAGGGGAAGCTAGCTCAAACCAGCTCAGGAGCCCAGAACTGGACACAGGACGCCAGATGCGGCCTCCCTAGGGCAGAGTAGAGGGGGAGGATTATCTCTCTCGACCTGCTGGCCACACTCTTCTTAATGCACCCCAGGATACCATTGGCCTTCTTGGCCACTAGGGCTCATTGCTGGCTCATTGTCAACTTGTCCACTAGGAGCCCCAGGTCCTTCTCCGCAGAGCTGCTTTCCAGCAGGTCAACCCCTAACCTGTACCTGTGCGGGGGGTGGAGGGGGTGGGGTGTATTCCTCCGGAGGTGCAGGACTCTGTGCTTTCCTTTGTTGAACTTCATTAGGTTCCTCTCTGCCCCAACTCTCCAGCCTGTCCAGGTCTCGCTGAATGGCAGCACAGCCTTCTGGTGTATCGGGCACTCCTCCCAGTTTTGTGTCACCAGCAAACTTGCTGAGGGTGCACTCTGTCCCCTCAGCCAGGTCACTGATGGATATTGATTGGATATTCTGAAACCAGAATAAAGGAAGGTGATCTCAGTCTTTCTTCAATGTCTGGGAGATGACTGATTGCCTTCTCATGTGTCTGTAGCAACTAAGCTGATAGCTTTCTTGGGTGGCCCCATCTTAGCTGCTGCCTCCCCCTCAGTTCACATGCATGGGCTTTCAGCTTGAAGGTGGGCTCACCATCCCACTTCCCCATGGTCACACATGAAGAATCAGAATATGCCATATGATATGTGTCTGGGGCTCCCTTTTCCTCTGACTGGGGCAGGAGGCAACTGACTTCTTGGGGCGGACCTAATTGCCGAGATTCTGGCCTGGCCTGTGGGGATAAGGAGAGACAGAGATTTCCTTAAAAGTTTTGATCCAGGAAGATGCTCTCCCACAGTTGCTGTATTGTTTTCTGGGCAATGCATTGTTGACAGGTGCTTAGAATATTACACTAGGGCATTTTAAATCACCTTCCTCCACATGGCCTGTTAAAGAATTTCGCCAGTCAGCGGGTAACGCCAGGTTTTGCTTTATTAACAACTCAGAGTTGGGCCATCACCTCAGTGAGTGGCAAAGACAACTAACAATTGACAGTTGACCCTTAACATAACATTAGGTAATCTTCAGAAAGATCTTGCTGTTTTTCCCAGGACTGTCAGATCCACCTTCTTTGGTTATCCGTTCTCTGCCGTCTCATTTCAGTTCTTCTTTAGAAGTTGCAGATTGATGTCGGGTCGCAACAGCCTCCTACTTTCCAAACAGTCCATCTTCTGAAAGCCTGAGAAAACTCAAAAAGTTCCCCACTCCAAGCTAATGTTAAACTACATAATCTTAACCTTAATTAAAGTACTAACCCTTAACTAGTTTTTTATCCATTATTCCCATCTTAAGCTATTTGTTCTAATCTGCACCTGGCCTTTATTGATTCAGTCGGACTGGTCTTTAAGCCAGCCAAGAGGAAGGCTATGCATGGGCCGAGGGAGGCTATGCATGGGGCCTCCTAAACAATTTGCATTGTTTAGTAAATTTAATAAACCTAAATGTAAACCCCAAATCCTATTTTTCCTTATCATGGCATGTGTCCACAGGACAACATCTGGATCTTTGAAGACCTCATCATTGTCTAGATGACTTCCAGCATCGCTAATTCTTTCAGGTACTGGATGCCTTCCTCAGCAGTAGTCCACTTTCCTGGGTAGTTCACAAGATCTTCCTTGAATGGATATCTTGCCCTCACACTTGACAGGAACTGTCTCCAGAGACTGCAAATTGCTGCTGCTTTTCTAATACCTCTGTCAATTCCACAGTTTTTATCAAGGGATCCCAGCTCTTGGGCTTCCTTACCTTCCAATGGCTGACTGTTGGCCCTGTTGTCCCAACATCAGAGTAGCCAGGCAGCAATCCACTCAACTGGCTGGTGACTGTAATCTTGACACATCTTGAAGTTCTGATGATGTCATGGACTGTGTAGTTTCCACCTCTTGTCTGATTTCTTTCACTTTTTTCTCCCATTTCTTTGCTGAAGGACTGGCTTCCTGATTAGACCCTTCCTCCTTCTCCCTTACTAATCAGTGATAAGGAACCAGTGAACTCCTTGTCCACTGTTTCTCTTTCACTAGTGGGGCAATTGCTATAGTTGTTGTTTGGGTCTCTGTCTCAGCCATGGTGTCCTCAGATGCAGTTTGGGTCCCTCTCTCAACTATCATGTTTTTAGGCATAGTTTGTATCCCGATCTCAGTCACGGCATTCTCAGAGTTGGTTTGGGTCCCCATGTTGAACACAGACCTCTCATAGTACTGAACCATGTCTTGATAGGCACAGGCCAAGCCCCCAGTACAGTGCTAGATGCTGCTGGTTTTCATTGGGGTAGGTAAGGCACCGTTCTAACAGGTGGTGCATCCGTTTACCAGAATTACTTGCCTGTTCAGGTGTAAAATCCCAGGTTATGGGAGGTGATAACTGCCCTAGGCACCTGCCAAATCCTTCTACACACCCTGCTACCCAGGGACTGGCCATCTCAGGGCATGTTTCAGTATTGGCTCACCCAAAAGTTATCTACTCTTACATCGGGAGGACACCACATTCCACAAACCTGACAATGTGTCAAGTGTTAATTAGTAGAATTAAACAGCTCACATAAAGGTGAACAAGGATCTCTGGAGCCTGGACAATAAAACCACTCCCATGAATCCTGAATGGGAACAGGGAGGTGTGTTTCCTCATCCTCTCCGCAATATAGCTCCCCATCACAGTAAGGGCATCAATGCCAGGGCAAAGCACATCGCCATTGTTTGAATCAACATGTTCCCAAGCTCAGCAAAATAAACAACTAAGCAGTGCAGCAAGCAAACTCTGTGGCCTGCACAGAAGCTTGCTGTCAGGGTCCGCTCCCACCACCGAGTCGTCCCTCCTGACCTGCTCAGTCAGAGAGGGAAGGGTCCTTTGATGTCTGCGCGGCCAAATGGAGACTGACAAATCTCCCAGAGTGAATTCAAACAGTTTTTATTATGGGCACAGTCAAAACAACAAATCGGTATTCACTTTGGACATGGCCAAAACAGCAAATCAATATTTTGGGCAGGGCCAAAATAGCGAATCAAATACTTGGGTGCTCTCTGAGTTGCAACTTCCCAAAAGTTGCAAAAACAGATCCAAATCTGTTCAGATCACAATCTGATACCCTCAAGGCAGCTGCACAAAACAACACAACTCAGATCTGATCCAATGCACATCAGTGCCATGAAAAAAGAAAGGAAAGAAGAGAGAGAGAGGAATAAGAGTAGCGTGGAGTAGGGTGGAAGAGAAAAATAGTCACCACTCCATGGGCCTCTGGAAAATGTGGTCTTCAGGAGCACATGGTCCTGTGGTTCTTCTGCAGCATGTGTTCAGGCAGATTCCATGGGGTGATAGGTCTGCATGCCTGCCTTCTTGATGGCCTTCTATTTATAGGACAAGTCCTTGGCCTATTAGCATATGAGGGGTGATCTTGCTGCAAAAATTCTCAAATTGGGATATGTGCAGAAGCTCCTTTGGGAAGGTTCTGGAATTGGGGCTGGGGGCTCCAGGGTCACTGGCAGTTCAACAGACCCTTGTCAGACTAACCTCTGCCTGAACCCTTTGGGTCTGCATGCACAGTCAGGTGTGGGGGGGCAGCACCTGCTACTGCACTTCCTCCCCCTCCTCTGCAGGGGCACATCAGGAGCCACAGCACTCAAGATGATGTTAAAGACAACAATACAAATAGAGTCAGACGATGTTTAAGACAACAATACAAGTAGAGTCAGTCTCTACACTTGCCTCTTAATAACTACTATAGCTATAGCACTCTCAGTTCAAAACTGCTGTTGTCTCAGGCCTCATATCAAGCACCACAAAGGACTATGGTGAGTTGACCTTGGCTGGCCACCATGGACTCAACAAACTGTTCTCTCACTCCTCCTCCTCAGTGGGACAGGGGGAGAAAATAAGATGAAAAACTCATGAGTCAAGACAAAGGCAGTTTAATAAATAAAAATCAGAGGCTGCACAGAAGCAAAGGAAAACAAAAAGATTTATTCTCTACTTCCCATCAGCAGGCAATATCCAGCCACTTCCTGGGAAGGAGAGCCTCAGTACATGTAGTGGTTGCTTTGGAAGATGAATGCCTTAAAAAGGAATGCCTTAATAACGAATGCTGCTCATTTCCTTCTCTTAGCTTTTATTGCTGCGCACAGCCTTATAGCCAGCTGTCCTGGCTATGTCCTGTTGCTTGGCAGAAAAGCACACATATCATTAAACTGTTGTCAAATGAAGGCAGTGAACTACTTCAAAATTGTTGTTTCCAATTCTGGACTTAAATGGATACTACTGAGGTTTTTGAATCATATTTGTTCTTACCTTACAAGCTGTTTTTCTTGGTAGATAAAACTTCAGTGAAGTCAGTTTTGCTTTGATTATACTTCAAGTAGTAATAAATTCTGTTTTAGAAAGAAAAAAAAAGTGTCTATTTAAGTCTTAATATAAATGCAGCTGAGTTGTACAGAGTTCTGCTGTTAGAACTTGTAAAAAGTTTTATTTATTTAAGACCTAGAATATGATAAGTTTCAAAAATTCATCACCACTTGTGTATGGGCCAGTGCAGAAGAATTCTGAGGAGACTAGGCGATGGATTGTTCACACTTCCCACACTCTTGTACCAAAACATGCTGCAAAAATAACTATTTTTGCTCTAGCCAGCAACTGGAATGTAAACAATACCATGCACCTGGCTTCACTGTCCACCAATCAAATGAATACACGAATAGTAGTTAGGCCAATCCACCGCTTGCACACGCCCATCACACACCCACCTAACACATAAAAGCTAAGATGTGCTAGACCCTATGTTCCTCGCCATGGGTCAAAGCCCAGTGACACCATGAACATCTCCCACTTGCTGTGAACCTCCGCTCAGTTGTCGTTGGGGAGTCCCGGGCAGATTGTGAGGTAATAAAGTCCTATTTTCTGACCTTGTACTGAATTGTCTCTGCATATTCCAACCTGCCTGGGGGTGCAAAGCCCCCCGTCCCTTACAACTTGAAGGACTGATTTTTAGAAACAGCACCTATATCTAGCAGGGATCTAAAGGCTAATTCTCTCAAATGAAAGAAAATGTATACAGGAACAATAATTCTTGATGAACAACTTAGTGCTCCTTTTCAGAAGGGGGAAAGAACACAAAGATTTAACAGTAAAATATGGAGTAACAGTAATAGCAGTTCTCACTGTTTTGTTAGAATTTTCATTTTTCATTTGCATTTTTTAAAAAAATTGTTATAATTAAATCATATTAAATTTGTGCATAGTTCTTTGTACACAGTGTTATAAGAAAAAATGTCATACTGTATCCAACAACCTGAGAGGTGAGGCTGCCACTGCTCTATGTTCCCAGGTTCCAGCAGTAGCAAGGCTGAAGTTGGAGTTTGAAAAGGCCAGTCGAGTCTGGCAAATCAACGAACAGCTACAGGACTGGTGCTACAGCCAAGGGTTTGGCTGCTTAGACCATGGGACTCGCTTTGACAAACCTGGTCTACTGGGGGCTGATGGGGTCCATCTATCGGAGAAGTAGAAGAGCATCCTTGGTCACAGGCTTGCCAGGCTGGTGAAGAGGGCTTTAAGCTAAAGTTGATGGGAGAGGGAAACCTCAGTCTATCCCACTCCTACCGGTTTGATGCCAGTGCCATCAATACATGTTCAGAGCCTGGAGAAGGAACACAGGTCAGCAGGAGAGCACCTGAAGAGAAACACAAAGGTTCTCCAGGCAGTAAGTCAGCTTCATCGGGGCCCAACTTAAGTGCCTCTATGCAAATGCACATAGCACGGGGAAAAAACAAGAGGAATTAGAGACGTGCACATGCCAGCAGGACTGTGATCTCATTGGCATCACGGAGACATGGTGGGATGGATCCTATGATTGGAGTGTTGGGATGGAGGAATACAGGCTCTTTAGGAAGGACAGGCAAGGGAGAGGAGGAGGGTTGTTGCCCTCTATGTCAATGACAAGTTGGAGTGCATGGAGCTCCACCTGGGGGTGGGTGAGGAGCAGACCAAGAGCCTATGGGTCAGGTTTAAAGGGAGAGCAGGGACAGGTGACATGATAGTGAGGATCTGCTACAAGCCACCAGACCAGGAAGAGCGAGAGAGTGGATGAGGCCCTCTATACACAGATAGGTGCAGCCTCACATTCACAAGCCCTGGTCCTCATGGAGGATTTCATCCACCTCGATATCTGTCAGAGGTACAACACAGCAGATCACAAGCAATTCAGGAGGTTCCTGGAATGCATTGATGATAACTTCCTTCTCCAAGTGATAGAAGACCAAATGAGAAGAGGTTCTATGTTGGACCTTGTTCTCACCAACAAGGAAAGGATTGGTGAGGAATGTGTAGCTCAAGGAAAACCTTGGGTGCAGGGACCATGAAATGGTGGAGTTCAAGATCCTTAGGGCAATGAGGAGGATGTGAAGCAAGTTCTCTACCCTGGACTTCAGGAGAGCAGACTTCGGCCTCTTCAGGGATCTGCTTGGTAGAGTGCCTGGAGGGGAGAGGGGCCCAAGAAAGCTGGTTAATATTCAAGGTTCACCTCCTCCAATCTTGGGAGCGATGCATCCCAGTCAGGCAAAAACAACAGGAGGCTTGCATGGATGAACAAGGAACTCCTGGACAAACTTAAACTAAAAAAAGAAGCCTACAGAGGGTGGAAGCAAGGGCAGGTAGCCTGGGAGGAATACAGAGGAACTGTCTGAGCAGCCAGGGATCAGGTTAGGAAAGATAAAGCCCTGGTAGAATTAAATCTGGCCAAGGAAGCCAAAGGCAACAAGAAAAGCTTCTATAGGTATGTCGGTGATAAAAGGAAGACCAAGGATAATGTGGGCCCTCTCCGGAAGGAAGCGGGAGACCTAGTTACCCAGAATATGGAGAAGGCTGAGGTACTCAATAGCTTTTTTACCTCAGTCTTCAGTGGCAAGAGCTCAAGCCACATCGCCCAAGTCACAGAAAGCAAAAGCAGGGACTGGGAAATCAAAGAACTGCCTACTGTAGGAGAGGATGAGTTTCAAGAGAATCTAAAGAACCTGAAGGTGCACAAGTCCATGGGACCTGATGACATGCATCCGTGGGTCCTGGGGGAACTGGCAATTGAAGCTGCTAATCCACTATCCATCATATTTAAGAAGTTGTGGCAGTCCAGTAAGCACCCGCTGACTAGAAAAGGGCAAACATAATGCTCATTTTTAAAAAAGAAAAAAAGGAAGGCCTGTGGAACTACAGGCCGGTCAGTCTCACCTCTCTGCCGGGCAAGATCATGGAGCAGATCCTCCTGGAGACCCTGCTGAGGAACATGGAAAATTAGGAGGTGATTGGTGACAACCAACATGGTTTCACTAAGGACAAATCGTGCCTGACAAATTTGGTGGCCTTCTACGATGGGGCTACAGCATTGGTGGATAAGGGAAGAGCAACTGACATCATCTTATCTTGTGCAAAGCATTCAAAACTGTCCTGCACAATGTTCTTGTCTCTAAATTGGAGAGATGTGGATTTGACAGATGGAACACTCGGTGGATAAGGATTTGGCTGGATGATCGCACTCAAAGAGTTGCAGTCAATGGCTCAATGTCTAAGCAGAGACTTGTGACAAGTGGCGTTCCTCAGGAGTCAGTATTGGGACCAGTGTTGTTTGATGTCTTTGTTGAGACATAGACATTGGGACTGAGTGCACCCTCAGCAAGTTTGCCAATGACACCAAGCTGTGTGGCATAGTTGACACGTGGGAGGGAAGAGATGCCATCCAGAGGGGCCATGACAGGCTTGAGAGGTGGGCCTGTGCGAACCTCATGAAATTCAACAAGGCCAAGTGCAAGGTCCTATACATGAGCCGGGGCAATCCCAAGCACAAATACAGGCTGGGCAGAGAATGGATTGAGAGTAGCCCTGAAGTGAAGGATTTTGGGGTGCTGGTGGATGAGAAATTCAACACGAGCTGAAAATATGTGCACTTGCAGCCCAGAAAGGCAACCGTATCTTGGGGCGCATCAAAAGAAGTGTGACCAGCAGATGGAGGGAGGTGATTCTTCCCCTCTACTCTGCTCTTGTGAGACCTCACCTGGAATCCTGCATTCATTTGTGGAGTCCTCAGCATAGGAAGAACATGGATCTGTTAGAGGGAGTCCAGAGGAGGGCCACAAAGATGATCAGAGGGCTGGAGCATCTCCCACATGAGGACAGGCTGAGGGAGTTGTCCTTGTTCAGCCTGGAGAGGAGAAAGTTCTGGGGAGACCTTTTAGCAGCCTTCCAATACTTAAAGGGGGCCTACAGGAAAGCTGGGGATGGAATCTTTATCAAGGAACGCAGGGATAGGATGAAGGACAATGGTTTTAAGCTGAAAGAGGGGGAATTTAGATGATATATTAGGAGCATTTTTTACTGTGTGGATGGTGAAGCACCGGAACAAGTTGCCCGAAGAAGTCGTGGCAGCCCCATCCCTAGAGGTGTTCAAGGCCAGGTTGGACGAGGCAAACCAGGTTGGACATCCCAAACCATTCTATGATTCTATGATTACATTCCCAGCAGGCACACATACACAAATCACACATATACACTACACATATACATATATACATAGCCAGCCACACAAATCACAAACAGACACTCAGAGCACTCGCATGAACATAGACAGCACCAACGGCCTCATTCTGCTCCCCTCTCTAGCTGCTCAGTAGCTCGATCCCATTCTCCCCTGTTGCTGGCATCTGGACATACAAGCCCCTGTAGCCACGGCCCTTTTCCAGTTGCTGGTACAGACTGTTGCACATACACACAACTGGTCATGACTTTCCAGGTGCCAAAAGCTGACACTCCCCCTCCCAAGCTCTTGCCCCTACACATAGACAGGGGCTCTCAACCAGCACTCCCCTGGTTCTCATAGCTGACACCTCTGTTCTCTCATTCTTAAATGACACACAGGCACTCTTGCCCCTAGATTTGGCTCTTAGAGACCCACTCAATCCTTGCTCCTAGGTCACTTCACCTATTCACCAGGTTAGTCTGACTTGATCTTCATTAGCATTCACACTCACTCCACTTTTGCGAACACAGACACATGGGACCCTCTGACTCGCGGTCTGACTCCAACTGGTTGTATTCAGCTGGAATACAACTGAAGGGCTCTGGTGTGGATGATTGCACTGGAGGACCCTTCCTGAAAGTGACAAAACCGCAGCCAGATCCACAAAGGCATTTTAAAAGCATTTTAAGAGACATTGCCCCAACCCCCACCTCCAGTGCAGGTGAAACGCGACCTCCTGCCAAGCTCTCACACTGCCTGACTCATCAGGGGCAGAGCAAAGGGTGATGACACCAATCCCCCTGTCATATAAGAACTGCCCTTTGGGAGAGTGAGCGACCAGTAGCACTGTGAACAGGAGCAGGCAAACAGGGCGTGGCACGTCAGAAGGGCCTGGCGAGGCTGTTCACACAGGCAGGGTGAGCAGGGAGGGCGCAGTCTCTCTCCGAGCTCAGGAGGCAAATTCAGTTGGTGTGCGGGACCCCAGCCATGGTATCCACCTGGCGGGAGGCTGCATCCTCTGCACCTGCCAGAAGGGATGCGCCAGCCCAGACTGAGCTCCCAGGAAAACACGCAGCCGTCCAGGTCTCTGGCTGCAGGCAGTGCCACCAGCTTGCCCTGGAAACAGAGGGCAGCAGAGGCAACAGCTGTGTAAGGTGTGACCAGGTACATAGACTGTCTCCTTGGCCTGGTGGTAGAGCTGCGAGAGGATGTAGATGGGCTAAGGAGGGTTAGGGAGTCTGAGCAAGAGATAGACTGGTGGAACCACACCCTGACCTCTCTGAAACATGAACAGAAACAACCACTGGAAAAAGCCCCTGATCAAAGGGATCTGGTATCCTCCCCCCATCAGAAAGTAGGTAGGGACTTAAAGGAGAGTAGCGAGTGGAAGCTGGTCCACAAACGGGGCAGCAAGCAAATCCCCTTCTTGCCCACACCTCCCCAGGTGCCTCTGCACAATAGCTACAAGGCTCTAGCTGTGGAGGGCCAGTCAGTGGACAATGTGGGTGCTGATACATCTACACCAGAGGAGGGCCAAGACCATACCCCCCATATTACTACAACCGCCACAAGGAGGAAAAGACAAGTCATAGTTGTAGGAGACTCCCTGCTGAGGGGAACAGAGGGTCCAATATGTCGAGCAGACTCTACCCATAGGGAGGTCTGTTGCCTCCCAGGAGCCCAGGTTAGGGATATCACTAGGAAACTCCCCAGTCTGGTATGGCCCTCAGACTTCTACCCATTACTGCTCTTCCATGTTGGAGGTGACCAAGTTGCAGTTCGTAGCCCAAGGGTGATTAAAAGAGACTTCAGAGCCTTGGGACAGCTAGTGAGGGAATCTGGAGCCCCTGGGGTTTGTTTTTTTTTCCTGCCTCCTTCCAGTTGTGGACAGTGACATTGGAAGGAACAGACAGGCCCAGTCTATTAATACATGGCTCTGTGGCTGGTGTCACCGTAACAGCTTTGGGGTTTTTGACAATGGGATGGCCTACATGGCACCAGACTTACAGGCATCAAATGGGAGCCACCTTTCTCAAAGAGGTAGGAGGGCCTTAAAAAAGGGTACAAAGGAAGACCCTGGGAACTACTGACCTGTCAACCTCATCTCTGTGCCTGGGAAGATCATGGAACAGATCCTCCTAGAAGCTATGCTAAAGCACATGGAGGACAAGGAGGTGATTCGAGACAGCCAACATGGCCTGGTCCTGCCTGACCAACCTAGTGGCTTTCTATGATGGGGTGACCGCATCAGTGGACACAGGAAGAGGACTTCTGTAAAGCCTTTGACATGGTCCCCCATAACATCCTTCTCTCTAAATTGGAGAGATATGGATTTGATGGGTAGACTGGTGGATAAGGAATTTGTTGGATGGCCGCATTCAGAGAGTAGTGGTCAATGGCTCAATGTACAGTTGGAGATCCATGACAAGTGGTGTCCCTCAGGGGTCTATTCTTGGAACAAATGCTGTTTAATATTTTCATTTATGATATAGACAGCAAGGTTGAGTGCACCCTCGGCAAGTTTGCAGATGACAGCAAGCTGAGTGAGGCAATGGTCACACCAGAAGGACAGGATGTCATCCAGAGGGACCTGGACAAGCTGGAGTCGTGAGCCTATATGAACCTTATAAGGTTCAACAAGGCCAAGTACAAAGTCCTACACCTGGGTCAGGGCAATCTGTGGTTTCAGTACAAGATGGAGGATGACGTGATTGAGAACAGTCCTGCAGAGAAGGACTTGGGGGTTCTAGTTAATGAGAAGCTCGACATGAGCCGGCGATGTGTGCTCGCAGCCCAGAAGGCCAACCATGTCCTGGGCTGCATCAACAGAAGCATGACCAGCAGGTCGAGGGAGGTGATTCTCTCCCTCTACTCTGCTCTTGTTAGACCCCACCTGGAGTATTGTGTCCAGTTCTGGAATCTCCAGCATAAGAAAGATATGGAACTGTTGGAACAGGTCCAGAAGAGGGCAAAGAATTTAATAAGGGGAAGAATTTAATAATAATATAGGACAGACTGCACTGATCAGGTGCAGGACCTAGCCAGACAAATCAGCATACTAATCAGCATACTATTTACATGTGACCATCCCTTTCTATCCTCTTATCCTTCTATTTTCCTACGTGTGTTCCTTCCCTTCCTTTTCCTATCTTTGGTTCCTTCCCTAAACATTCCATAAGTCATCCTATGCGATCCTGTAGGGCACGAGAAGACTTTATCACGGTAACCTAAGATAGTTCGCTTCCCCCTCATTTGCACAAACCCTTACAAGAACACCAACGTGACAGACAGCTGTGGATTTCAGAATTCTGACAACAGGATCTGTACTACATAGCAAGTTCGCTAATGAGCAAAGCAAAATGTTGCATGTGTACGATATGCTAATCAATGCAAGTTTTATTATCTATCCCGGTAGTTCTTGCCGTTGAGCCTCATCCCCAAGTAGGGCTCCGCTGCATCAAATTTCCCCTTTTCTGGGATTCCACCGTGCTAACACTACATTTTTAATAAAACCAAAGCCTTCATCCACCCAGTATCTCATCCCTGAGGGTTACACACCTGCTTTTCATGTGTAACAAATCTGAGCTGCTTTTCCCTTGCATCCCATATTGTGTCCCACTCCTGGGCAACAACCACCCTTAGTCTGAAGGGTGATATGGAGAGTTGTTCCCAGATGACTCATCTTGAATGGTTTCATGCCTGGACAAATGGGGCTGACAGCTCTGCTGGGACAGCCCTGGAAAGGGCCTTGACAAGGTGTTCATTCATCAGAAATCACAGAGTTGTAGAATGGTTTGGGTTGGAAGGGCCTTTCCTTTCCTTTCCTTTCCTTTCCTTTCCTTTCCTTTCCTTTCCTTTCCTTTCCTTTCCTTTCCTTTCCTTTCCTTTCCTTTCCTTTCCTTTCCTTTCCTTTCCTTTCCTTTCCTTTCCTTTCCTTTCCTTTCCTTTCCTTTCCTTTCCTTTCCTTTCCTTTCCTTTCCTTTCCTTTCCTTTCCTTTCCTTTCCTTTCCTTTCCTTTCCTTTCCTTTCCTTTCCTTTCCTTTCCTTTCCTTTCCTTCTTGCCTTGCCTTCTCTTCAGAGAATGGAACAATCATTGTCGACATTTGCATCACATGCGAGAACCGAAAAAATCTGTCCAGGAACTGGCTGAAAGTACTACAAAGCTTTCAGCATCACCTTTTGGTGGTATAGGTAAAGGGCTATGTCCATCACCCGTATGCAGACAGTTCTGTGATTCTGCAAAATTCTGGTAGGTAGTCAGGTGTAATCCGAGATGCCATATTAGAGGGAGATTGGCATCCGACAAGTAACCTAGCTTTTCCTGTATCGTTTAATCAACATTGTAACAGTTATGAGCAACATGATTTGGAAAATTTTACAACAAGTTAAAAAGACTGCAGGAGAATGGGATAAAATCTGAAGCCATTAGGGCTGAGTTAGATTGGATTTTTACAGTAGATGTTAATTTGCCGTATGCTTGTCGAAATTTAGCTAAATTGTTATCTCCTTAAAAGGGGCCACCACAGGAGAAATTGTTCAGCTACTGTGTGGTGTGATCATTGTCAAAAAAAAAAAAAAAAGGGTACCTTTAGGATACCCTTAGTAGTGGTAATTTACAATGACACATTATAGCCCTTTGCATTAATATGACAATGTTACAAAAGAAAAATGGGGGAGATCTGGGAAATATGTATGGCTTTAGGGCCAAGGGCTTTAAGAATAAGAGACATAAGGGCTTTACGGTCAAGGGACATGCTGTGATTCAGAATAACCTTAAACTCACCTCTAGGGTATAAGAGAAGGTAGTATAGTAGTAGTGTTATATAACTGTAAGGAACTAACATTAAGACAACCAATCAATAAGAGCCTTGTGAACAGAGTAGCAGTATCATGTTACAGAGGCAAAGTAGAGAAAATTTTTGCAAACATGGGGAATTAAGCATGTAACAGGTATTCCGCATTTTTCCACAGTTCAAGTGATTGTGGAACGAGCACATAGAACTATTAAGGAATGCCTTGCAAAGCAGAAAGATGTAACAGAATTAGATCCACAGATAAGGTTAAGTAAAGTGCTTTTTACACTTAATTGTTTAATTATCTTAGTTTGGTAGCAGGTTTAGAGCAAGCATCTGTAGTAATTCATAATAGTCGTGTGAAAATGCAAGCTACGCCTGAAATACAATTGTGTTATAAGAACCCTAAGACAGAATTATGGGAAGGACCGAGCCTGTTGCTATTTACTGGTTGTGGTTATAGTTGTGTTTCCACAGATCAAGGTCCCTTATGGATTCCCAGTAAATGGACACGCCCAGCAGTCGAGTCAGTCAACCGAACACATGAGAGCGACAGCGAAGAGCAATAAGCATTCTACTTTAACAACTTTGAACAGAAATTAACACATCAAGCAAGAGGTTTAGCCCACGATTTGTAATTGTGAACATACCTGACCGACAAGGACTGAGGGGGGCTTGAGAATTGAATTCTGTTATAGCTGTTAATTGTGATTGCAATTGTGTATATTGTAATTGTGCTTTGAATCTTTTATTAGAGTGTGGAGTTTGTGCCATTAGGTTGATAAGAAATTGTGGAGAGACTTACTGAAACCTGGCTCATTGAAAGCAGACATGAGCCTGACAAAAGCAAGCTGCTTAGGCCTTGAGTGGAAAAATACTGAGCTAAGTGAAAAACTACTGACCAGCAAGGTCAGTGGGCCCTTGTTGTGCAGTGAAGCTTAGGCAAGGGAGATAACAGGATGTCTCCCACGGGACCAGATGGATTTCTAAAACTACAGGAATGTATGTGACACTTATGCAGTGATAAAGTCTGTAACCAATAAGGAGCTAAAGCTTTGCAATATGTATGAAGCTCATTAACTAAACTATTTAGGTAGAACTACTGCTAATAAAGACGGAGACTTGTTAATCAAACACCATATGCGTGGCGTTAAGTCTCCCGCCGTCTTCGACAAATGGTGTCCTCGACAAATGGTGACCCCCGACAAGAAATAGTCACGTAGTAGCAACTGAAGGTAGTCTTTGTACTGCACATTTTCACCAGAATTTTGAGGATTTTTATATAACAGCAGGTATCATATATAATTAGCTACATTTTTATTATTTTGAATCAGGAAGTGCTTTTCGCCAAGCTCAAGCAATTTGGTACTTAAAACTTGCCATTCAGCAAGTTAAACAATCCAAGAAGTCAAGACTGATTGCTTTACAATGTGGACCTAATTGACTCAAATTAAAGGAAACAGATGATGTTCTTGGAAATTGATTCTCAATTTGGCATTGCAGGCTGGCTAAGAACACTCCTGATCAAAGGTATATGTACTTTAATAGTTATTTTGGTATCACTAAGTTGTATGCTATCTTGTCCAAAGAAAGATGTACAAAGAATTATTCATGCAGCCTGGTTTCCAAAAAGAAAAAGGGGGAGTTGTTGCAGAATGGCTGCGGGATCGTGGGCATGGCTTAAAAGAGGAGCTCTGTGAATCGGCCCTGACAGAAATCAGCTGAGCTGGGCTGTGATGAAAAAGTACTGAGGACTTTGCTGAGTCACGCTGACAAGCTAATGATTATAAGACAAGTGTATGTAAGGGGCAATGATTGTTAGACAAGCCAATGATTGTTAGACAAGTAGACATAACTTAAGTAGACATGGGCTATGGTGTAGTCATGAGTGTGCTTCACAATAAACCAGAACTTGCTTTACCACTCACATTGAATCTATTGCATAGTTCTCCTTGCTTGTTATAGATTATGGTCGTTGCTGCTGCTAGATTGACTCCGGCACTGCCTGAGGTATTGGGGTTGAGAGAAGGGATGGGTACCAGGTGCTGAGGTTGGCTGCAGGAAGTTTTTCTGTCATTGCGCTGTTCCCTTAAGCGCTGCACTGGAAGTTTCCCGACAGTCCTTTCCCATTTCCTCTCGGCAGCAGCAGGTAGCCTTCCTTGGTGAACCTAGAGTGACAATCTTTCACAAAATGTGAGCCCTTTCTGCAGCGGCAACAGGAAGGCTGTTGGTTTCACTGCCTTTTTCCCCGGCAATACTTCCTTATGTGACCAGTTTGCCGACAACCAAAGCAGCGCTCCTGAGGGGCAAAGGACTCTTGTGCTGCAACCAAAGCTTCAGCTTGGGAAGCAGATGTGTGAGCCTGCGTCCTGACATTGTTGCAAGCTTGCAGCATTTCTGCTAGTGTGGGATCTTGCATAGCCTGTAATATCTTTTGGCAGTCTGCATTTACCTGTTCCACAGCAAGTTTCTGAAAGAGGGCATCCTGTGCAACTTTGTTATTAATCTGTTTGTTAATTGCATCTCTGAGCCTGTCTGCAAACTGATAATATGGCTCCTGCAGTCCCTGTCAAACCGAGATAAAGGAGGGGGATTGTATGACAACCTTAGAGATTTTACGGAAAGTTTGCAGTGCCAGGTCCTTTGTCGAGTTTAAATCACGGAGTGGGATCTGGGCCTGGGCTGCAGGGACAGCATATGGTCTTTCCCCAAGCAATCTGTGCAGCATGTCAGCTATAGGGGTCCCGTTTGTAGCTAAAGCCTCCTCTGCAGCTCTTTTTGCTTAGGCTTTTCCACTCTGTTTCTAAAAGAGTGAATTGCATTGTGGTTAAAGTCATCCTAGTGATGGAGGAGCAGTCGGGGCGGGGGTTAAAGTAAAAGCACTAGAGGTTTTCCAGTATACCCATTGTAAATGGGGCCTCTAACCCGTATTCTATGACAGATTTTTTCAAGTCTTTTAAGACTGGATATGGGACAGGTTCCCAGTGTGGTAGTCTGCTTGGTGGTGGGTAAACAGGAAGGGTTTTTATCATGTCGATGTCCCCCGCTGCCACAGCCTCCCACCATAAGCCCTTCTTGAGGTAAACTCAAGATAGACGAGGGAATGGTCCATGGCCCGATACGGACCCATATCTCTACTGTAGATACATTGGTTGAGAGTCTCAGGGATAAGCAGAGGAAGTTTAGAGAGGAGATTAAGAAAGGTCTTCAAGTGGCACCAGAGTGGGTCAGAGACTCTGAGGTCAGAGCCCATCATCCCCCAACTAGAAAAAATGAACAGGCCTCACGAGCTGAGCTGTGGTATTTCCTCAGTGACCATGGAGAAGACGTGAGACAGTGGGACCGGAAACCTACCTGTGCCCTAGAAGCCCGAGTGCAAGAACTGAAGTGGAGCAGAAGAAGATCGGTGAGAGTAAGTGCAGTGCCAATTTCTTATGAGCAAGGATCTGACCCGGCAGAGGGCACCTCCCAAATGTATCCATCTGGAAGAAGCTCTCATCACCATAACCAAGACCAGCATTAGAGGGGCCCTGCCTCTAGCCAGGTAGAGGCACAGGACAACTGTGTCTATTGGACCAAATGAATCCAATGGCCTGGCACATCAGATCCACAAGAATACAAGGCTTTGGTTGACACTGGCGCTCAATGGACTTTAATGCCATCAAGATATGTGGGCCCAGAAACTATCTCTATTTCTGGGGTGACAGGGGGGGTCTCAAGAGTTGACTGTGCTGGAAGCTGAAGTGAGCTTGACCGGGAGAGACTGGCAGAAACACCTCATGACAATGACTACCTCAGCTGCTGTAGAGACAGAAGGGATGGAACAGTTGAATTCATTGCCGGGTCTCTCAGAGTGTCCTTATTCTGTTTGACTGCTGAAGGTTGAGGAACAGCAGGTGTCAATTGCCACCACAACAGTGGATCGTCAGCAATACTGAATGAATCGTGACCCTGTGATTCCCATCTATAAGATGAACTGGAGAGCCAAGGGGTGGTCAGTAAGACCCACTCACCCTTCAACAGCCCCATTTGGCCTGTGCATAAGTCTTATGGAGAATGGAGATTGACTGTGGACTATCGTGCTTGAATGAGGTTACTCCACTGCTGAGTGCCGCTGTGCCAGATATGTTGGGACTTCAGTACGAGTTGGAATCCAAGGCAGCGAAGTGGTGTGCCACTATTGACATTGCTAATGCATTCTTCTCCATTCCCATAGCAGCAGAGTGTAGGCCACAGTTTGCCTTCACCTGGAAGGGCGTTCAGTACACCTGGAATTTCCGCCCCAGGAGTGGAAATACAGTCCCACCATCGTTCATAGACTGATTGAAGCAGCACTAGAGAAGGGTGAGGCTCCAGAACATCTACAGTACATTGAAAACTGTTGAAGACGGAGGGAGTCACCGACACCGGATGGTTCATCAGTGGAACTCATTTATTGGTCGTGTTACAATCACTGTTATAGCCACGATAATTAGGTTATACATATTGCAAAGCTCAGGCTCATTATTGGTCGTACGATAATTAGGTTATACATATTGCAAAACTTTAGCTCCTTATTGGTTACAGACTTTATCACTGCACATATATTCCTGTAGTTTTAGTAATCCATCTGGTCCCGTGGGAGACATCCTGTTATCTCCCTTGCCTAAGCTTTACTGCACAACAAGGGCCCCCTGACCTTGCTGGTCAGTATTTTCTCACTTAGCTCAGTATTTTCCCACTCAAGGCCTAAGCAGCTTGCTTTTGTCAGGCTCATGTCTGCTTTCAGTGAGCCAGGTTTCAGTAAGTCTCTCCACAATTCCCCCGTTTTCTTTATTTAAGGCAATGTGGCTTTGTAACATATTTTGCACTAGGTTTTTCAAGTTCATTCTGCAAACATTTAAACATACAAGGGAGAATCAGTAAGGTGACAAAATTTATAATTAATATGACTAGTCCTTGTTTCAACAATTCTGATACCCAGGGTCCAAATTCAATATTGGCCAATCATTCTCATAATGGGTCTGTAAGCTAAAGTTTTTTAAGTGTGTTTGCATTTCTGTTATTTGTTTGTGTATTGATGTTGAGTGATCAGACAGATTTAAACAACACATACCTTTGATCAGGAGTGTTCTTAGCCAGCCTGTAATACCAAATTGAGAATCAATTTCCAAGAACATCATCTGTTTCCTTTAATTTGAGTCAATTGGGTCCACATTGTAAAGCAATCAGTCTTGACTTCTTGGATTGTTTAACTTGCTGAATGGCAAGTTTTAAGTACCAAATTGCTTGAGCTTGGCGAAAAGCACTTCCTGATGCAAAATGATAAAAATGTGGCTGATTATATGTGATACCTGCTGCTATATAAAAATCCTCAAAATTCTGGTGAAAATGTGCAATACAAAGACTACCTTCAGTTGCTACTATATGACTATTTCTTATCAACCTATTGGCACAAACTCCACACTCTAATAAAAGATTCAAAGCACAATTACAATATACACAATTGCAATCACAATTAATAGCTATAACAGAATTCAATTCTCAAGCCCCTCTCAGTACTTCTCAGTCAAGTATGTTCACAATTACATATCGTGGGCGGGCGAAACCTCTTGCTTGATGTGTTAATTTCTGTTTGAAGTTGTTACAGTAGAATGCTTATTACTCTCTGCTGTGGCTCTCATGTGTTCGGTTGACTGACTCGACTGCTCTGCTGGGCATGTCCATTTGCTTGCTTCATGCCACATCCTCTAGTTCAAGCAGATTTGTCTGACTATGGCCTTTATCTCGTAACCAGTCCCTAATGGCTGACTCCTGACTCTCCACACCTCCCCCGTTTTCTTTAACCACGGGGTACGCCCCATATAACATGGACTGTATTGTCTTTTCAATCATACGTTGCAAACAGTTACAGAAGCACGGCAAAAGGAGCACTATACAACAAAACAGAAGTAAGATTGTTAACCCTGTTTTTAACAAGCTAGTTAACCAAGGACCAAGACCTAGAGACTTGAGCCAATCTTCCAATCCAAAACCTGAGTTAATCTGTAGGTGGTCAGTGAGGTCATGCAATTCTTGTATATGGACAGTTATGGATTTGGAATGATCAGAAAGGTTCATACAACACATGCCTTCGAATTCTTTGCAGCCATGACCATGGGCTAGCAACAGAAAATCTATGGCTGCACGATTTTGAAGAGTGGCATGCCTGACCGAATCAACATCTACAAGTAAATCCGATATTGCTTGAGAGGTTGCGTTGGTCTGTTTTGCCAACCAGCACCCAAGGTTGCGCAGCTGACTAAGAGCACCAGCTACAGCAACATTCGGAGTAAAAAAGGAACCAAATATAATTTGCTCAACGGACCAAAAATTAACATTGTCCTTACAATCTTGTGTAAATCGATGCCGTAGGGAACGAGTTAGCCGAACTCGTGAATTTCGGGAGATGTTAAGAATCATGCTATCATTGGGAGTTAATAAGGTTAGCCTGCCAATGGTACAGGGACCTCCTCTAATGTGGGATGGAATTCCGGGCCATGCACGATCCCCACATATGAGAAAATATCCTGGTGGGAGAGTGATCGGATTATTTGAAGATTTAGAAAGGTTTGTGGAGGTATAGTTACACCACAAACTGGCATTGCGATAATAAGGTATAGTGGCATTGACCGTCGTGTAATCACTGTGGTCCGCTTGGCGTGAGGAGTGGTTAAAGTAAATGCAGGCATCTGCTGTCAGAGAGCCTAAAATCTCCAACTCTTGTGGTTCCAAATCTGCAATAGGGCGGTGAGGCATCCATGAATCCCAGGAATCTGCGGTTAATCTTAAATTAGAATTATTACAGGTCGGTACACTTACTGGGCACGGCCAATCAACGTCAGACACTCCTACAAGGCACGTCGAGAAGGGATTAGAAGGGGTTGCCACTGAAAGACAAATAGCGTTTTGCTTTGTAAGATTGGCCAAAGTCACCCATACATTTTGTTTAGATTGTACTGGAAAGAAAGCAAAACCTACTTCTATTTTCCAAAGCAAAATCAATGCCTGTAACATTTCCTGTAACATTTCTTATAATAATTCTTACAATAATGCTTCAGTATATGCGATTCTACTGATCTACTAACAACCTTAACCCAGAAGGTCAGTCTCGCCCGTTGCTCGGCTAAAAACAACTGTTCAGGTGATTCGTACAATTGCAGAGCTTCTTCCGGGGAGTCAATATCAAAACCATTAAACTCAGCTAAAAAATACAAAGCAAATGCCCCTTGTCTATTAATTTGATAGTCACAAGTGGGGCAAAACCAGGATTGCAGATCTTTCCTCCTACAATGCACTACTTGGGTACAATAAGCACAATAAAGATCTATAAAAGCATTACAGTTAGTTTTACATAAAGGACAGGAATAAATGCTAGGTGCATCCCATTCTATCAGATTTTTTAAATCTCTCAAAATAATGTTGAAATAGTCAGGGTCAATGTTGACCAATAGATACTTCAGTTCTTTTGGCAGCTGGCCCAAAATCGGAGGGACGATAAGCCGTAATTTGGACAACAGTCGCTGCTCTTCACTACGGTGAACAGGTCTTAGGAGACGATCGATGTGGTCCATTTACCGGGAATTCATTCTCCCTCCTGCCACGCATCGCAGGCCGAGTCCAATTTAGACAGAATTCGCAGGGGTCCAAATCGGCAGTGGTTATATTCTGCGGCTAGACGGTCATCAGGGCAGGCCTAACACACCTTGCAGGAATCCATAGGGTTCCTGTAGGTGCGGAAACACATACATAACCTCGACCCCAATATATCACTTCCACAGGCCCTTCTCTCAGTCCTGTTTTTGGGTCCTTATGATACACTAATGCACGCTTGTGGCTACTGCCTTGACTTTCTTTCATGTGTATGACTGCGGGAGGGTCCTGATCTTGCCCAAATACACAAAGATGGTTCATTACATAAACAGCTTGCGCCAACCTCTGTTGGGGGTCAACAATTTCTTGCTGCTTACTGAGATATTGTTTTAGAGTTCGATGGGCCCTTTCTACTATAGCCTGTCCCGTAGGAGAATGCGGGATGCCTGTTGTGTGCACTATTCCCCAAAATTTTAAGAATTCTCTAACTGTGGTACTGCGGTAAGCGGGCCCATTGTCTGTTTTAATCGCTTCTGGTACCCCCATAACTGCAAAACTAGCAGTCAAATGCCGCATAACATGTAGCGCTTTTTCCCCACGCTGAGCAGTTGCCCAAACATACTTGCTATACGTATCAACCACCACATGCACGTATTTGAGTCCTCCGAATTCTGCTACATGGGTTACATCCACCTGCCATAGGGCATTTGATTTTAGTCCTCTTGGATTCACTCCACATCCTAACCCAATTCCCCCGTTGTGATGGCTGCATGTTGGACACGCTCGCACTATTAGCTTAGCTTGTGTGATGGGAATCCCATAAGTTCGATGTAACCCTTTTGCATTCTAGTGTAGGCGTGCATGTGCTTCCCGGGCCTGCTCCAAATTGCTTTGCGTTGAGGCTGGCATGACCAGTTGATCAGCTCGCGCATTTCCCTCTCCCATTCCAATATTACACTTATGGCTCCTTATATGTAACACGCAATAAGGTGCCTTCCTTTGCTTCAACATTCTCACTAGCTGCAACAAAAGATCATACAGTCGCGGGTTATGAGTTTCCTTGATGCTGGCATCCTCTATTCTTTGCAATACCCCCGCAACATACAAAGAGTCTGTAACCACGTTCAGCGGTCCGTGGAATTGTATAAAACCCTGTAAGACTGCATTCAGCTTCACTGCCACTCCGCTAGCCACTGGAGCATTTTTGGTTGCAACGGGCCTGTCTTAATAATCGCTCCTGCTCCCAATAAAGCTTCTTGTAATTCCATGAAGTTAGCTAAAAACCAGTCCAAATCTGATTTTTGGATTGGTAGTTGAATTTGAGTGGGTTCTTGTCCAGCGACATCAATGATACGCTGACGGCCCCGCTTTATTACATCTGCAAGTTGCTCAATTTTACTATATACAGTTTTTCTTGCTTGTAACGGAGGGGAGAGCCATTCCAACACCCTCGTCTCCCCCGTTTTCTGTAAGTTTTGGGACAGAGCTGCTAACATATGGCTTCGGGCACACCAAACAGTCAAGTCTATTGGGCTATTAAAGTCTCTGCGCTGCAGGTAATGATTGCCAATACATTGAACGATCAAATCGATGGTCCGGCGCTGTGCAGAGGTGAGTCGAATAGGTAAAGCTGGGTCTGTTCCTTTTAACAGAGGACGAAGTGCACTAAGTAGGCTGTTTGGGATGCCTATGACTGGCTTCAACCATTGCATTTCTCCCATAAATTTCTGTGCTTCATGCAAGGTAGTGATGTTTGTGTCTAATTGGAGCTTTTGTGGAGTAATTGTCTGCATAGTTATAATCCAACCAAGATATTTCCATGGACTAGTTTGCTGTATTTTTTCAGGCGCAACAATTAGTGATGATGCTTTAAGGGTTGTTACAATTGTTTGCAGTTGATTTTCGCTAAACTGTTCCTTTTGAGCGAAGAGGATGTCGTCCATATAATGATAGATGATAGTTTCAGGCCATGCCTTCCGTAAGGGCTGTAGGGCAGTATCCACATAAAGCTGGCACAGAGTAGGGGAGTTCCGCATCCCTTGCGGGAGAACAGTCCATTCAAATCGCTTATCTGGTTCCCCCCTATTAACTGCTGGTAAAGTGAATGCAAATCTCTTCATGTCATCAGAATGTAGCGCTATAGTGAAAAAACAGTCCTTTAAGTCTATAATTAAAAGGGGCCATGCTTCAGGCAGCATGGCAGGATTAGGTAACCCGGGCTGAAGGGCCCCCATAGGCTCCATTTGTTCATTCACTTTTCGTAAATCATGGAGTAAACGATATTTGCCTGACTTCTTCTTGATTACGAATATTGGAGTATTCCATGGACTGGTCGAGAGTCGCAAGTGACCTTGCTGAAATTGTTCTTCTACCAAGGCATGTGCTTGTTCAAGGCTTTCCCTTTTTAAAGGCCATTGCTTTACCATCACTGGTTCGTCTGTTTTCCAGGTGAGTGGAATCGGGAAAGTCCAAGCAATGGCACTTAAACTAAAGGGCGCTGATCATTGGATAATACCACTCCGAGCTGCGCGAGAATGTCTCTCCCGATGAGGCATTTTACCGTAGGTGGTAGTGGTACTATAGTCAACACAGTATTGACTGTTTGTCCGTCCAGGGTTACCGCTACCAGGGGAGATTTTTTCGCCAATGTGTAACCTCCTACTCTAGTGACTGTGTCCATTGTGGCCCACTGGGGCCAATGGCTTGGCCAACATTCCGGTTGCACTATACTAGTATCGGCCCCTGTGTCCAATAAGGCTGTCAATTGTACAGAGTGTCCCTGGTACGATATCGTAACATCCTTAGTGGGTCGAGTAGATAGATCCATGGTTAACATAGCCAATCCGGAGGAGCCAAAGCCTTGGGCTCCGCGGTTCTTCTGTGTTAAAGGGGTTAGTCCCTTTGTTAGCTGTGGCAACGGTAGAAGTTGCGCAATACGTTGTCCTGCAGCGACACTCAGTGGTGGAAATGGAGTATATGCCATAATACAAATTTCACCGGAGTAGTCTGCATCTATAACTCCCGGAAGCACGAAAAGTCCCATAATAGTTGTTGAGGATCTTCCCAATAACAAAGCTCCATAGGCTTGTCCGTTGATAATGAGTGGCCCCCTTACTCCAGTTGGTATCTTCTCGGGGCGAGCTGTAGCTAAGGTGACATCTACATTGGCTGCCAAGTCGAGTCCCAAGCTGCCTGCAGTGGCTGGCTGGAGGCTGATGTTGCGGTCACTGAGGCGGCGATTTGTGTCGGAGCGCGGCTGCCCTGCGCGCTCTTTGTCGAGTTTCCCGACCTCTGACGACAAGCCGACGTGTTGTGAGAGCTGGACTGACAGGTTTGGCACCAGATTCCGGAGGTACGGCACTGTCGACGCATGTGCCCGGGCTTGCCACAACGCTAACACTTCACGCCTGGAGGCAATGGGCGGTTTGGGTTCGTGCTAGCCGGTGCTGCAGCGGTGGCTTGGAGGGGCGCAAGAGCGGCTAATACTTGTGCCTGACTAGATTCTGCCTGTTTTTGCAATCCCAACCCTAAATCTTGCAGTGCTTTAACTATAAACACCTGCGACCCGTTTGGCTGTAATGACATTCGTTCTAATGCGGTTTCAATTGACCAGTCTGCTCCTAATGTTAACAATATCCTTTTTGTCTCTTCATTTGCATTCTGCAATGCGCACTGCTTTAACAGCGCGCCTTTCATATACTCTGGTACTCCTGCCTTTTCTATTGCAGCAGCCACTTTGTCTATAAACCCCCCAAAGCTTTCTCCTCGACCCTGCTTTATGCTCATATACATCGGGATGCCGCCAGCATCTTTAACTCATCCCATGGCATTTCTCACTAGCCTCATCGCTTCCCGAACCTTGTCGGGCCCCAATAACATTTGCGCTTCGGTTCTCATATACGGCCCTAATCCCATCATTTCCTGCATAGTGAGCCCGTGGAGTGGATCACCTGGTCCTCTCTGAACCGCCACTGCCTCTTGAACTTCTGCTTGCCAGTGTGCGTTGAACAGCAATTGTTGGTGTTGTGTAAATACTAACTTAGCTATACCGCGCAAGTCGTTCGGGAGTAAGAGAGTGGTATCGAATAGGTAATCTAGGATCTACTTGACTGGTTCGCTTTTCGGGCCAAATTGTGCTACTGTCTGCCGCAGCTGTGCAAGTAACTTCCAGTCCAAGGGGGAATAATTACCAATATGATGCGTTACTTGACCGTTTTGGTCTACTACAGGGGTGTATGTAACGGGGCAGACCACAAACCCTGGAACATAGAACAACCGGGCCTTGGACTCCATTAGAGCACAGTGAGAGCGGCACGTACGAGGTCATGCAGAGGACGCAGTGTGGGCGGTTGTAACAGCCTGAAACCAACTGATAAGGAACTAACTTGCAAAAACAGGATCTGTAAACAAGAAACTTGATAAGGCTTGACAAACTGTGCTGTTCTACCGTAAGGACTAGAAAACTGCGCAAAGCATTCACTAATATCCTATCAGTTTGTAACATGGTATAGGTAACAATGTAATTATCCAATCAGTAGTGAACACGCTTGTCTTAAGCCTTAGCTTAATAAGTATATATATCGGCCTTTTGCTGAATAAAGGTTGGAACATAGTTTGCATCAAACTGGTCCCCGTCTCTCACTGCGACAAATGGTGACCCCGACGTGATTCGGCTATTGAAGATTCCGGTCGCAGATCTCCAAGGATGATATTGAAGAATCGGCGGCTGAAAGAGAAGCCGGCCCTGAGGGAGCGCGCCCCTCAAGCACCACTGCGGCAGACCAGCAAGGTCAGTGGGCCCTTGTTGTGCAGTGAAACTTAGGCAAGGGAGATAACAGGATGTCTCCCACGGGACCAGATGGATTTCTAAAACTACAGGAATGTATGTGACGCTTATGCAGTGATAAAGTCTGTAACCAATAAGGAGCTAAAGTTTTGTAATATGTATGAAGCTCATTAACCAAACTATTTAGGTAGAACTACTGCTAATAAAGACTGAGACTTGTTAATCAAACACCATATGTGTGTCGTTAAGTCTCCCGCCATCTTCGACAAATGGTGTCCTTAACAAATGGTGACCCCCAACAAGGGCTTCTTGGAGTGGAAGACCTACTGTCCCTCTCCAACACTGGTCTATGGAGCAGGATACAACATAAGCACTGTTATTCACACTTGCTCTTTAGGGTAAGTGTACTGCTTACTCTCTCTTCTTTAAATGTTACAGCCACAAAATGAGCTAATAAATTTCTCGCTGACAAGCCTGACAAAGTAATAAGTAAAACCAGGAAAACATCTATTACATATTTACCCTGAATTTATGAGCTCTCCCTTCACAAGGGGAAATAACACAAGGCAAATTGTGGGAAGTTTATTTTTATCTGCTAGAAAAATATGCCATGTGCCTCAGTCAAAAACAAGCTGTTGTGAAGTAATCATATTATTTAAAGATATAAGTCAAACAGGAAGAAGCAGCCAAACAAGCACGGCCTGAAAATTTCCTACAAGTGAGCTCTGACGGTCAGAGTGCAGTGATGGACTTGCTGACAGAGCCTAGGCTGCAGGGAAACCATAGGCTTTTCCAGGGTCAGAGGGCTGGAATGGGGAATGAAATGGACTCTTCTGTTTTGAATATTTGTCTCTGGCTATGTTTCTGGTGTTTGCTTTATTATTGTTTTTAAAGCCAAATCAATATGTCAGCAACTGAGATTTCATCTCATCCTCCCTCAGCCTCCAACTCGAGATCACCTCTAAACATCAAAGTGTGTCTGAGATACCACCAGTTACCAATGCAAGAAACCACAGACAGGATTTCTTGGAGTGACCATGCATCTTTAAGTCACACTCCTTCAAAGCACTTCAGTCCACATATAACTTTAAGCAGTTGGGAATTTAAAACTGAACACTACATAGGACTAGTATTTTGAATGCTGTGAGCCTGACAGCTGGTGAAATGAGTTATGTGGAAAATCTGTTGGCTGGAGTCATCAAGCCACATAACATGAACCCTTCCCTCTGAGAAATTTAGTGATGGAAAAGGTGCCTGTGTAGCTAATCTGCTATTGGAATGGCACCACCTTTTACTCTACAGTCTGTTTTCAGGAGTTCGTATTTGAAGTCATACTTCTTATTGCACTGCCAGGGGTTATTTTTTTCCTTTTCTAAACTCAGTCCTCAGAATAGAAACATTTATAAGCATCAAACTGACAAGCACCAACACTCTGGATTTTTGTTTGCTTTCTTACACAAGAACAGTAGTTTGCAAATCCCAAAGATTTGCAAATGATTCCTGATGAATCATGTCTATCCAAAAGAATATGTTAAAAGTGTTTTCTACAGCAGCATACTTGCCAGTTCACTTGCTACATGTTTTCCTATATGCACATGATTTTTCAAAGGATATATTCTAGCACTTCTTATTTAAACTGAATTAATATAATAGCTTATGAAATTTATAGGGGCTATTATAATCATCAAGATTAACATGTGGCATAAACTTATCCAACTACATAACATTACCCAGAGATTCCTGGATTTGACGAGACAAATTCTTCCCAACTGTGAAAAGGAATAAAAAAAAGAAATCAGTAACTTGTCAGTATGACATATTTTGTATAAAAGAACCAGTCGATTATTTTAGAGAGTAAAATGTAAGGGCATGAATTAATTCTTGGTAAATTACACTGGTTCAATAATTCAAACTAAACTCAATTACAAACTGAATGTCAGATTTCAATCCAAATTCCATTTTGTATTCCAATTTTACTTCCAATTTAATATTGTCATAATTTCAGTATCCAGTTTACTGTGCCTTTCTTTGTCTACTAGTCTATCATAACATTTATGGAATAATAAAAAATGCCTTTTCAAATTACTGCACAGAACATAGTCCCTCACAGTACACATCCCAGCTCTGTAATACAATGAATCTAAAGCAAAGGCAAACAGGTATTTGACCTGGGAACCAAGGTCTATATATTAGTATCACAGCATATAATATGGGTACTAGATTATGTTTTTTAAAAGACACTGTAAATCTGAATTTATTTTAGAACTGATTTTACCAAAAAATTATTTTATAAGTTTATAAGCCATCCTGTACTTTCCTTCTAAAGAGAAGTAAAGCTATACAACACAGAGCAAAAGATCATCAATCTCCTGACATAAATTACTTTACTGACAGTTCTCAGTGCATGTTTTCACATTTTTTGGGATGCTCTGACAAGATTTATTGCCATGTGGAACCAAATTCATACACAGGGAGGTTTTGTCATTAAAGAAATACAAGCTCATTTATTTTATTATGACCAGGAAGAGAGCTACATTTGCAGTACAAACAGCTACAGCGTTCTCTGAGCTAACATTCCTGTGGCACGTGGCTAACTCCTAGTAATCTGCATCCTGAAACTGGGGCAATGCATTTATTTGAACCCCCAGAGAAGAAATTACTTCAAATCCAGGTAGAACCACGTGTAAACTGAAATGCACAGCATACATTGGTCCTGCTATTAAAGCAGCACATTAAAAGGAAAGGAATGGGGAAAAAAAGTCATAAGAAATCTCAAGAATTTTCATCTTACTAACAATTCAAATATTGTGGGTGATGTTACATATGACCAGAATTTTACCCTTGAATCCAAGCTGACACTAAAACACTTCTTGAAGGAGAAGCTAAACTCAGATCCTGATGTTAAGAAGCCTGTGGGAGGAGGCAACATAGGGGAATGAAAAAGTTACAAAAGTTTTAAAGCCATGGAGAATCCTATATGAGACCCTGAGGGATCGAGCAGCCGCAGATCAAACCCTCCCCGACACCCCCAACACCAGCCCAGGCACCCCAAATGCTTGCATACCCCTGCAAGATGAGCTTCCCATGCCTCTTTCCCTGTCAGGAACGGGAACTGTCTCCGAACAGCCTGGGGAAAGAAGATTTCACAATATCGCGACAGAGCATAAGCAAAGAGCTTTTCAAAAGTGCGGTACCAGCACAAAGATTCCAGGGACGACTGATTCCTTATCAGAGGAAAACTGCTGGGATCCAGTTGTATTCGACACTGATATGACTGATCCCTCTGATCCCAGGTTACGGTGGGAGGGCTTAGGGCAGGAGGCTGCAGCAGCGGGGAACATCGACATGTTAAAATCCTTTCCCATTTACACATGACCAAATGGGCCCCCGCACTGGGATCCTGTGCCATACCCAGTCTTAAAAGACTTGAAAAAAATCTGTCATAGAATACGGGTTAGAGGCCCCATTTACAATGGGTATACAGGAAAACCTCTAGTGCTTTTCCTCTAACCCCCACAACTGCTCCTCCATCACTAGGATGACTTTAACCACAATGCAATTCACTCTATTTGAAACGGAGTGGAAAAGCCTAAGCAAAAAGAGCTGCAGAGAAGGCTTTAGCCACAACCGGGACCCCTATAGCTGACATGCTGCACAGTATTTGCCTCAACATCACCATCAGGGACTTGGAGAGATACCAAGAAGCAAACACCCTGAAAGAAAGAACTGTGTGCTACATGCTGCACAGATTGCTTGGGGAAGGACCATATGCTGCCCCTGCAACCCAGGCCCAGATCCCACTCCATGATTTGAACCTGGCAAAGGACTTAGCACTACAAGCATTCCGTAGAATCTCTAAGGCTGTAATGCAATCCGCATCCTTTATCTTGGTTTGCTAGGCACCGCAGGAACTGTTTTATCACTTTGCAGACAGGCTCAGAGACACAATTAACAAAGTTGCATGGGATGCCCTGTTTCAGAAACTTGCTGTGGAACAGGCAAATGCAGACTGCCAAAAGATACTACGGGCTATGCAAGATCCCACACTAGCAGAAATGCTGCAAGCTTGCAACAATGTCAGGACACAGGCTCACACATCTGCTTCCCAAGCTGAAGCTTTGGTTGCAGCACAAGAGTCCTTTGCCCCTCAGGAGCGCTGCTTTGGTTGTCGGCAAACTGGTCACCTAAGAAAGTATTGCTGGGGAAAAAGGCAGTGAAACCAACAACCTGCCTGTTGCCGCTGCAGAAAGGGCTCACATTTTGTGAAAGATTGTCACTCTAGGTTCACCAAGGAAGGCTACCTGCTGCTGCCGAGAGGAAATGGGAAAGGACTGTCGGGAAACTTCCAGTGCAGCGCTTAAGGGAACAGCGCAATGACAGAAAAACTTCCTGCAGCCTACCTCAGCACCTGGTACCCATCCCTTCTCTCAACCCCAATACCTCAGGCAGTGCTGGAGTCGATCTAGCAGCAGCAATTGTTCCTACAGGTGTATGGGGACCACCAGGGAATAGATGTAGTGCTCTCTTAATTGGTCATTCCTCGACCTCTGCATGCGGAGTTTTCATTTTACTGGGAGTCATAGATTCAAATTTTACAGGAGAAATTAAAGTAATGCTTTGTGCCGCTTCGCCACCTGCCTGTATCTGCAAAGGAATGCAGATTGTGCAATTAATTCTAATACATGCACGCACCCTCTGGCTGGAGCAACAGACAAAAGGGAGATCAAGGCTTTAGCTCCACAGGAGATGAGCTGGTACATGGAAACTTTATTAACTGGTCACAGACTCTATCCACAGATTGACCAATCCTCCGATGTTCAGTTTTCCATTCTATTCGCAAAGGGACAGTTTTACTTAGAGGGCTCACAGACACAGGAGCTTACGCTACTGTGATCTCCGCACAGCAGTGGCCAGGCACGTGGCCCCTTGTCTAGCTGAACACAAGTATCAAAGGGGTGGCTGGAGTCATCTTGCTGCAGCAGAGCCTACACCTGTGGTTATTACAGGACCCGAAGGTCATTCAGCAACGGTAAGACCTTTCGTTTTAAACCTTTCAGTTACATTGTGGGGTAGAGATGCCCTTGGACAGTGGGGAATCGGACTCAGTTCAAATTTATCCTAATGGCTGTTGAAAGACAGCGAGTTCTGGCCCTTAAATGGAAAACACACACTCCGATTTGGGTTCCACAGTGGCCTCTACCAAGGCATAAATTGCTGCAACTTCAAATTCTGGTAAAAGAGCAGCTTCAAAGTGGACACATTTCTCCAACAACAAGTCCGTGGAATTCCCCAATTTTTGTGATCCAAAAGCAAAGTGGGAGGTGGCGTTTACTTCACGACTTAAGACGCATCAATGAGGCAATTGAACCGATGGGAGCATTACAGCGTGGCCTCCCATCCCCAGCAATGCTGCCACAGAACTGGCCTTTAGCCATAATTGACCTAAAAGTCTGTTTTTTCACACACCCCCTGCACCGCAGAGATGCAGAGAGGTTTACCTTTTCTGTGCCATCTCTAAATGCCAGCAAGCCATACGCGCGATATCACTGGAATGTTTTGCCTCAGGGTATGAAAAATTCACCTTCCTTATGTCAGCTCTATGTGGCAAATGCCCTGTCTCCAGTTTGCCTGCAATATCCAGAGGTTCTTATTTACCATTACATCGATGATATTTTAGTGTGTGCAGCTAACACAGACTTGATGCAGCAAGCTCTGAAAGCCACAATTAAAGCAGTCAAAGATCATGGACTAGAAGTGGCTCCAGAGAAAATTCAACAGGAATCTCCTTGGCATTACCTGGGTTGGAAAATCACAGAAACATCTATACAGCCTCATCGTGTATCCATTTCCACATCAGTAAAAACCCTCAATGATTTACAGCAGCTTTTGGGAATGCTTAATTGGTTTATAACTCTCCTAGGAATTTCCACAGATGAACTGCACCCGCTGTTTGACTTATTGAAGGGAGATCCAGACCTGACATCACCTTGACAGCTGACTCCAGAAGCCAGCGCAGCTCTGCACATCGTGGAACAGAAATTAAATTCACAGCAGGGGCATCGATGCCTTCAAAATGAACCTGTGACACTTGTCATCATAAAAGGACCCCGACAGCCCTATGGGCTAATAGGTCAGCTGTACCAGAACAACACTGCATTTTGTTTATGGGAATAGGTTTTTCTACCTCACCAGTTTTCAAAAACAGTGACCACACTGCCAGAAATGATTTCTAAGTTATGTTATAAGGGACGTGTTAGATGCTGGGAACTCACGGGTACTGATCCCGAAACGGTGTACTTGCCTTTAACCACAGAGCATTTAGAACAGTTGAAGGCACTCAGTTTTGATTTTCAAATAGCTTTAATTGATTATCAAGGTCAGATAAGTATCCATTTGCCAGCTTGTGCTTTTTTACAGAGGCTTAACCAAATTTCCTTGAAGTTGAGAACTCACTGGTCTCCAGTTCCACTTCAAGATGCCCAAATAGTCTTTACCGATGGTTCAGAGTAAACAGGTAACGCTGTAATAGTTTGGCAAAGGGATGGCCATTGGCAAGAAGACAACCACAAAATTCAGGGTTCATCACAAATTGTCGGATTGTCTGCAGTTGTTCAGGCTCTCTCTTTGTTTACAGAGCTTTAAATATAGTTTCAGACTCCCAATACGTCATGGGAATTGTGCAGCGAGTGGAATACTCCTACTTGAAAGACATTACTAATGAAACTTTGTTTTCTTTGTTTAAAGAGCTGATGTATTTTGTTCATAACAGGGAATCCCCATTCTTCATTATGCATATACAGTCTCACACCTCTTTGCCAGGCCCCATAGCAGAGAGGAACTGACGTGCAGACCTGTTAGCAGGACCAGTGATAGTCCCTCAGTGTTTAGAACAAGCTAAATTATCACATGACTTTTTTCACCAAAATGCCAAAGCTCTGAAAAAACAATTTGATCTCACAATGGAACAAGCCTGAGCAATTATAGCTTCTTGCCGAGAATGCCAGATGATCACACCCTTGACCTCAGAAGGAGTAAATTCCAGAGGTCTCTCCAGCTCTGGCAAATGGATGTTACACATATACCATCATTTGGTAAATTAAAATACGTTCATGTTTCTATTGACACATTTTCAGGATTTATGACAGCCACAGCGCACTCTTCTGAGAAAAGTCAAGATGTCTGGAAACATTTTTTAACTGCATTTGCACACATGGGTGTGCCAAAACAAGTCAAAATGGACAACGCACCTTCCTATGTGTCAAAACAGACCAAAGATTTCTTTGCATTATGGGAAATTGAACATATAACAGGAATCCCTCACTCCCCAACAGGCCAAGCAATAATAGAAGGAACTCACCGCACTCTCAAAGACATGTTAAAAACACAACAAAGGGGGAGTACAGGGTTAGCTCCCCAAGATTGCTTAAACAAAGCTTTGTATGTACTTAATATTTTAAACAGAATGATGGAAAAATTCTATCCCAGTACAGCGACATTTTATACCTGCACATATACCTGAAAATTCAAAACACAATGTAATGTTTAAAGATCCATTTTCAGGCCAGTGGCAAGGTCCTTGTCCTCTGATAACATGGGGAAAAGGGTTGTGTTTTAACAGATTGTGGACCGAGATGGATCCTGTCACATTGTATATGACCATCTCTTGCATTGTCCTCATGACCACCAGAATGCCTGCGAGAATCCCGCCTCCTGCTCCAGTCCCACCCAAATGGCTAACCTTCAGCAGAAAAAATGTTTGGACTACCTTAGCAAAAGCCACGGGAACTGACACCCTGTGCCTGTCAGTTGCTACCCCAACAAACCCATTTTGGACCTGTCTGGTAGGAATTCCAGTCTCCAGCTGAGAATGGACTGCTTTTCTGAGAAAAACCCAGAAACTCACAATGTGCCAATAGATGATTGCTTTGAAAAAGATAGCACAGACTATGGCCAGCTCAAAGGGCTGTATCAAAATTATCTAACAAAATTAACTGTAGAGCCTCAAGAATTAGATGTCATGGGCAGCTTAACTGCCCCCCTGTGCTTTTATTTTTACCCTGAAAATACACACACACGATCCAGTGGTTTTATATGTGTCTCCAACAAGTGCATACCACAATGAAAGCCTTTGGTGTAAGCACCACCTTAATGCAGTAAACATCAAATCAAAACCTTTTCCAATCGGACTTCCTGATGACTTATTTCTAATTTGTGGAGAAAGTGTGGAAAGGCATTCCGAGCAAAGCTGAAGGAGGACCATGTACTCTGGGTAAACTTGCTCTGTTTAATACAGTAAAAAACCCTTGCCTTCTAAGAGTCCTTTACACAGTAAATGTCTTAAACGCTCCTTTAACAAGCAAGATTTTAATACGCATGGGTTTAAGGCAAACTGTGCTTCTGAAATCATATTTTGGAACCACGCACAGAAATTTTTTGGAAGTTTAATTCCAGAAATAGGAGCTGGTCACGCATTAAGTGCACTTGACAAGATGGGATGCTGGCTAGCAAAAGAAGCTAATGCCACCATTTCCGCCCTGGAAGACTTGCTTACAGACATTAGTTCCGTGAGACAAGCTACCCTGCAAAATAGGGCAGCCATAGATTTTTTTGTTACTAGCTCATGGTCATGGCTGCAAAGATTTTGAAGGGTTGTGTTGCATGAATTTGAGTGACCACTCAGAATCTATTCAGAAGGGTATTGATAAGTTGAAAACTTTAGCAAATCAGCTAAAGGAAAATAACGAAAGTGAAATTAGCAGTTTATTTGATTGGTTAGATGTCTTTAGTATTAGTGCAGGGTTTAAGAAAATAATTACTGTAGCTGTTTTCAGAATTCTTGTGTTTCTCTGTATTCTGTTATGTACTCCTTGTTTACTCTCTTGTATTCAGCAAATGATCAAAGTTTTTCTC
Source organism: Tapera naevia (assembly GCA_033556795.1). NCBI lineage: Eukaryota > Metazoa > Chordata > Aves > Cuculiformes > Neomorphidae > Tapera > Tapera naevia. The sequence continues at coordinate 3,146,599 of JAUMJJ010000004.1, read as the reverse complement.
CAGCCTTTCTTTTTCAGTTAGAAAATAAAAAAGTGGGAGATGAAGGAAACAAAAGCCAGCTCTCAGCAGAAGGAAGCTCAGCTATTTTGAATCATAAACCTTGGAAAACAAGGGCTGATAACATCTGGGGAGGAAAGGAATTTGGGAGCTGACAACATCTTGTGATAGCCTTCTTGGGAATCAGGGTTACCTCCAGAGTCAGAGAAAGGCTAAGTCCTTTTCTTAGCGGAGAGACGAACACATAACCACTCGGGTGCTTAGCCACCATATTGTCAAAATGTATTGTCTTAAGCAAATGTTAAACTGCAAATGTTATGTTCCTATGGCGGTCTTTGTCTTTGTTTTGTACTAACCAAGCATACTAGGAAAATCTGTTTTAGCTGATTCTGCAACAAAGCTTTTGGGAACTGCCTGAAGCTAGCAGTACTTTGCAAAAAGATAAGATAAAGGAAGAAGGAGGCACCAGACTGGAGTTTTATGGCCTTGCTGGTATCTGGTACGAAGTTCCAAAAGAGACTGGAGAGGCCATCTGTCTTTTACAAGAGATAGCACCGCCCCCCCCCCCCCCCCCCCCGAAAACCTTCCCAGCGATAGTACTGGGGATAAAAAGGACTATTTGACTCATCTGAATTTACGAACCTTGGTGGAGCTGTGACTCCCCAACCTCCCAGCGCTGCTTTTGTTTTCCTACCTAAATAAATACTTAGTAAACTCGATTGAGACTCTATTTGTCTTAATTCAACTATAACATAAGGAAAACCATATAATGTAAATCTGACAGGAAGGGTGGATGAGATGCATGTAGCAGGAGATAAGATATTAACAGATTACCTTTTATCTTTGAATATGACCCTAGGAGGTCTGAAGAGGTACCTTCTTGTGCAGGCACCACTTCCAGTTGAACTGCCTGTACACCCATTTTCTCCAGGAGACCAGGTTTATTTGAAGGTATAGAAGGACACTCTTTTGACAGATAAGTGGAAAGGACTATATGAGGTTTTATTAACTACCAGCACTATGGTAAAATTGAAGGGACTGGACTCTTGGATTCATTATACCCAAATAAAGAAGCTATGCAGCAAGCAACGCAGACTGGGTCTACAACTCTGAAACTAAAGAACTTTTCATGAACTGTACTGGTAGTATAGAAACTTATTTTCACTTAGATTGCATTCAGGGAGAGGTGGTTTTGTATGTAAATGGAATAAGTATTTTAGAGAATATAATGAATAAGCTAGGGATCTTAATAATCTTTTGTTACATAAAATGGATGACAACTAATGAGGAAAATCTTGGTTTGAAAATGATCCAGGATTCTGGTAAAGTGCACAGTGTCTTGTCTATTACAGCTTGCTTGCCTATTCCCAAATTGGCAGAAAATCCAATTTCTAGGGGAGTTCTGATGATGGATTTAAATGAAACCTGAAAACACATGTGGAAAAACAATTCCTCGGCAGTAGGTTGGCACAGTCCACGAGGATATTACAGAATCTGGTGGAAAAATAACTCTACACTATTTGATAATAAGGGAAATATTGGTCCAGGGACGATTTGTGAACTATACATTTGATTTACACAGGGTATATCTAAGAGCAGAAATATAACCGGCCCATGTAAGGATATACCTTGGGGAAGTCAAATACTTAATGTTTGGAAGATACCTAAAATTGGAACCTGGGGATATGCTCAGAAAACAAAGTGGTGCATCCTGCTAGGTAAGGGCAAAGAGATTTAACACCAAATATACATATTCAACCAAATTTGGATTGTAGCAAAATTTATAGCTGTAAGAATATGGACCCAGAAATTCAAAGGCACAGGCCTTATGACTGGACTGTGTTTGCCAGAAGTAGAATACTTCCTTAAATAACACTTGGTCACAATTAAGTGAAAATGGAACTATAGACTTTGAATGTGACTAAAAGTCAGTGGTAGCCTTAGGACCTGCAGTTTGGGTGAGCAGTGATGGAATGTAGACAACTCACCTTCCTTTGTCAGGAAAAAGCAAATATTTGACCTTGGGATTGTTAACTGTGTGTCCTTTGTGGAAGAAAGCTCCCCTGGGTTCTGGTCTGTGGGGACGAGTTAAAAGGTCAGAGAATTGGCAGCACCCAAGTACTGGAACAACTGTAGGATGTGTTTTAGAATCAATATTCTCACCTCAGGTAGCATCATTTAGGAATAGCTTGGCAATACACAATTTAACAATGTAAATAGAAACATCAGTAAATGCAACACAAAGGGGGTTTATGGAGTTAAATAAAGAATTACAGGCAACCTCCAAAATGGCTCTACAGAATAGAATAGCTCTGGATTTGTTACTCTTACATGAGCATGGTGTATGTAGGTACTTAAATTTACAAAATTATATCTGTTGCATACATATCCCAAACATAACTGAAGATTTAAATACTCAATTGGACAAAATCAAACAGGTGGGCAGGTCTAGCTGAGCATTGTGGGTACAAATAGAAGGAGGTTGGCTAAACAAGTTCTTGCATGGACTTGGATTTTCATTGATGGGATGATTAGAAAGTTTGTTACAAAATATTATTGTAATATTTATTGTAATAATCATTCTATTTGCCATTGTTTTGGGTTATGTCAAACAAACAATTATCTGTGCTTCTGAGGGGACATATGTCATGTTACTTAAAAGGAATGAGACTTATGAGGCCTGCAAGAAGCAGTGGCCTCAAAAGTCTCACAAGGGGGGAACTGTTGAAAGAAATCATAAAATCATGAAACTGCAAAAAAGGAGATACTTTCCCCAATTTGTTATAAAAAAAAAAAGAAGACACATGATTAAATGTACTGTCTTTTTAACAAAACTAACTTTAAATGGGTGCCATGGGGCAAATTTAAGATCAAAAACAGTCTGGTAAACAGGGTTAGCCAGACAAGGATGTGATAACTGAGAAATGCAATGACTAATGATTTAACTTTAATGCCAGCAAGAAACCAGTGAAAGTTCATCAGTGAAGGACTGTGGAATACCCACTAGAGGTTGTTTAAAGATTGTAGAATAATACATTTAAGATTTCGGGGTGCACGTGCAGTAAAAGATCAAGATAGCATGATTAGTTATGAATATGCATGACTTTTCTGGGAATTCTATGAATAATTATTTGTAGTGCATAAAATTGTGGGGTCTATGTTGGGGGCTTTACACTCAAGTTTCGAGGCTTTATCCCACCAAGTGTTCAGAATTTGCTCAAACTCTGAATAAACAATGTCTCTATCAGGGATGTAGAGATTGGCTTACTGCACACTGGGCAACAGATTCGCATTTTGGACAACAATATCAGCAGAGTCCACCACTCTGTGTTCTCTCCTATAGCTACAGTAATAAAATCTTCTGTTCTTATTTGATGTAAATTGTATTCCTGTTATTTTTGTTACAGGTTCTAGTTACAAGAGGTCTAGTTCCAAATTCTTAGGGATATGGTTTAGCAGGGAGACAGGCACGGTTGGACTCGATGATCTCAGAGGTCTCTTCCAACCTTATGATTATATGATTCTATAAATTTCCACTTGCAGCTGAAACATGGTAGCTTAAATTTTTTGTGGCCATCTTTCTTATGCTCATAAAAATACAATATATTTATCCTATTGCACAGCATAGTCTTTTTCTGGTGTTGTCTTCCTGTACTCTGTTTTCCCTTTAGAGAATATTTAGCTATAGGTGTCTGTCTTTCTCTCCTAGAAAAGGGAAACTATCAAAATTTTAAAGGTTGAGCCAAGTTAGTCTTTTTTTGGCCTCTGTATAAATGGGTCTGAACCCATTTTAGTGTGCAGATTGGTTGTAATAGTTAAATAAAAGGTTTGCTTCAGTCAGATAGTGATAGTTGAAATCAGTAGGTGATCAGGAACAATGCAAATTTCCAAATACCCAATTAAGGGTAGAGGAGACACGGATTACAGGACCGGCCGTGTGGAGGATGTGATTTAGCAAGGTGTAAATTAAGAGGAAACAGGGAGGCACTGTGTGGAGAATGAGATTTAGCAAACATGTAAATTAGAACTAACTGTATTGATAACAGTCTCCTTTCCTGTTGAAGGGGGGAAGGTTTCATGTGTCAGCTTATGGTTGGTTAGTTAGGGTAAAAGGATGCAGGCACAGGAAGAAAGCAGGTCAGATGTTTAACACTGAGGAAGACTGCCTGCCTTCCAACTGCGACTTCCCCAGAAGACCCTCCGGGTGGCAGCATGCACGTGGGGGGGGGGGGGGGAGGGGGTAACAAATGTAAATGAATTATGGGAACCCAGTTGAATATGTATAAGTAACCTAAATAAATGTACATGAGTGGGACCAAACAGTGTGCATAGGGGAAGATCCATCCCCTTATGCACCCAGCCCTGTGAATAAATTTCTTTGCTTCTAAGACTTTGTCGTCTCTAAAATCATATCTGTGAGCTGGTTTTTCTAAAACCTTGGGGGCTCATCCAGGATCTGAAGCCTCTTGTCCATGGAGCGGGACAGGACGCATAGGAGGGAACGCCCTGTTGATTTCAGCAGTCTCTTGCTCCCTGTCTTGTTCCATCGGGGGAGGCAGCAGAACAACCTGGATAGAGGACTCTTGAAGCAAAGGAAGGGACACAGGTATACCAGAAAATCTTAATAACACACAGCAGCTGAGAAATTTCTGTGCACAGGACCCGGATAAGAAAACTGACTGTTACGTATTATTCGGGCGGCTGGGATTACGGGATTGAAAGTGTGTGTGTGGCACAGGAGCATCTGTGAAGTGAGTGCGGAGTTCTTTTAACTGCAGTTCTGTCCCTCTGTGAGGAGGTTGGCTGGTGAAGGAACAAAGTGGAAGAGAGAAGTCATGTGGGAAACCATTAGAAATAATGGGAAATCAGGTGAGTAAGAAACGCCCAGGGAAGGGAGAGGGGTCTGAAGACTCTGATCTGCAGAATCAGACTCTATAACTCGATAAGAGTTATAAAGAAGGTATGTTTATTCACCAGCGGGTAACAGGTTGGATAATTCCAAAAAACCCTGCACACCCTCTGCTTTTCAAAAGCACTATTTAAGGCATATATACATATATATTTGTTTCCGAGAATAGGTATAGTTAGGATAATTAGTTCCAAAATAAGTTCCCTCTCATTCGCGCTTGCGCACTGCCTCCTGGTGGTGGTCGTGGGGATCAATTGGGGATGAAGGTTGAAAGTCTTCCTCACTCTGAACTTTTCACCTTCTTCATCTGCGCAGGCCCAGTTACTCTTTGACTCCTTTCCAAACCACAGAACTGGACTTTACCAGTCTTCTGGCTGAAGACTGCTTCTTATCAGTACACAGAGCATACCAGTTCCTTCTTATCAGTGCTCGGGGTCCTCAGACCTTGCTTAGGTTTGCAAAACTATCTTGTGAGATTTCTCTCTGTGCATATCATTTCCAAGGCTGTCTAAAGCTTAACTACATTCTACTTTTTAGGTAGCCCTTACTATATCAATTCTTTTCTACTTTCTAGTTAGCCCCTACTATATCAACTCCACTCTGATATACCTCCTGACAGTCCTTTGGGGAGGATGCTCAGGAACTGGGGGCAGGAGGGAATGTACTGCACCAGGGGAAAGGAAAAGAAGAAAATGACACAGTACTGTATGTTTGAATGGACCAAGGAACCCATCCGACCTGACTAATTGTACTGGCCAAAATATGGGTCATTGAAGGGTTGGATGTGTCTGGTATTGAATCTTTATGTAAACAGTAAGAAACCTTTTAGTCAAAAAGAAACTGATTATGCCTCCTGTTGGACAGGATGTATTTTTGTCTAAAGACAAGAGGGGGTATCAGCAGAAAAAGAGGGAAGAAAAATTGGATCCTTTGGATAATCTGCCTCCCCTGTACAATCCACATGGGGAACCAAAAGCACACACACACGCACGCACGCACACCCCGTAGTGGAAGAACAAGAAGAAAATTTTAGTGGGGAAGAGGAGGAAGTGACTGCTCCACATGTCCCATTAATTCAAGAAGCCCGAAAGGTCCAGGCATCTGAACCAGAATGATTAAAAAAAGACATACAAAATTATATGTTGCCCAGCAGAAAAGAGGGAGCAGGGGTGGCGAATATGTTAGAGGAACCATTAGGATTGTCAGAACAACTTGATCAATTTTTAGGCCCAAACATTTATACCTGGAATGAAATGCAGTCCATTTTTAGGAACTTTATGCTGGAAGAACAGCAGATGATAAGGACTGCAGGAATATGGATTTGAGAAAAGGATAACCCATCAAATGCCCAAGGTGGGATACCTGGAGATCAGAAATTTTCCATCGCATGACCTAATTACTGGGATCAAAATGTTGCTGAGGGATTATGTCAGACTATAGAAGGTTAATGATTAAGGGAATAAGGGAGGTGGTGCCAAAGGGGCAAAATTTTGAGAAAGCATTTGAAAACAAACAACAAAAGGGTGAGTCACCTACAGCCAGCTTGGTTACAGAGACACAGGACCAGGAGTTGGGTGGCATAGATGAAAAGGCTGTTATTAAAATACTAATATCGAAGGAGTCAGGCTGGAAGGTATTGCTAAAAACTGAGTGATAGTGGCTGAGCGCAGTGCAGATAGAACTGAAATTTGACCTGGGCAAAGTTGTGTTTGGAGTCTGCTTCAAAGGAATTTTTAAGCAAGAGGCTGAGGCATTAATAGCTGTTAGCCTCAGCCATAAAAAAAACCCCGAAACAAAACAACCCCAAAACCCCCAAATCTGTTACTAAGCCAAATGTCTTTCTTGGTTTTGGCCGAAACAAATTCAGATCCTAAAAATATGGGATTGAGACATCTGGAATAATTATGATAACAATGATTTTGTGGAAGTTTTTGACCTTCGCTCAGAATTTGATTTCCCTGTAACATGTGTCCTCAGCCCTGTTGTGAGGTTTTATTGCCTCATTAATATGGGTGCTTGAATGTCAGTAACATGGACTTGTTAAAGAATGCCCCATAGTAAAACTTACACCCCCCCCCCAGCTCCTGGGAGAAAAGAAAAAAAAAAATTGTAGGTTAGAAATAAGGGACAAAATCCCTGAGAAAGAGCAAGGAGGGGAGCATTCTAACATCTTTTATCAGATCAGCAACACATTCACCCAGGGGAGAAAGTAGTGCTACCTTGTTACTTATAAATTATGCACCCAATGGGTCTTGGGAAGAAACAAACTAAACCCTGTCTAAACTGTGGTTAATCATTGAAAATATGGGGCTGAGAGAATGGATTTGTGTCTAACTTTTACTGAGTTACAGAAGGGGCCCAAGGACCAATTTGAGCCAGAAGATACAAAAAGAGGCAGCATGACAGAAACATCACCGAATTAGTTGTTGCATAGACAGCGTGTGAAGAACATTTGGGGGTCGGAAACGAGTAAAGGTGTAACTGGCTGAGAGTTCCTTTATTCTGTGTCCTTCCCCATCCCTCCTTTTTGGAGACATCCAGTCCAGGCTGTAATAAACAGACTCTGTGACAAAACATAGGGTTTAACCCAGATGGGATTCTCAGACATGTCTCTGAAATCTTTCTGTTCAAATGTCCAATTGCCCGCAAACAGGTGAATTCACCTGGGACCTTTGGACTGGGAGGTTGCAGAGTGCAAGATTTTTAAAATATCCAACGTAAAAAGGGACACCCTTAGCTGCAGTATTAAAGACAAGTTACAATGTGCGCAGTTAAATTATGTCAAAAAGTTTGGCCAATTCTGAAAAAAAAACCCAAAACAAAAAAAAACCCACTAAAATGGTGGCCACCACAAAGTTGGTTGGGTTTTTTTTGGGCACCTCAGGGATTATTGAGGAAGACTCAAACAACCGTTATTAAAATATAGAGGGATGACCCTTCAAAATTTTAATAGAGCACTGGCAAAGAAACCCTTGCCTAATTGGCAGGGAAGAGACTTTATGTAATTTTTTTTGTGTGGTTATTTTCAGTTTTATTGGGGGGTGTGTGTGTGTGTAATTGTGAGACAATATGAACAGGTTTAATATGTTCATATGTGTGTGTTATGTGTATAAGAATTTAATAGAAAGCGTGACCAGTGGTGGAAACTGAAGGGAGAAAAGATGAGGGTGAAGAGAAGGTTTGTGTGAGTTGATTTCTGAGAAGAAATGAGGTGGGGAAGAGAAAGAGAGAAGAAAGATTTGAAATTAGCAGCAGTGAGTGTTGAAAGTGTGTAAAAGGTTGAAACACTCCAAAGCGTAGTAGCTATCCTCGAAGCAACAAAGGCAAGTGCCTCTGATTGGTAAACTTTTTCCAAGTATAATTTAACCTGGTAATATACCTGAATATTCTTGTGAAAGTTGTTTTTACATAGATATGTGATTGAATGATCTTACAAGAAAAGCTTTTCCCTTGTCACCAGGGAGTTGATTTAACAACAGTCTGTGTTCCAGGGCCCCCTTATCAGATCAGCAGCTGTTGAGCTCTGGCATAGGGAAAAAAAAAACAAAAGCAAAAAAAAAAACGTAATGTAATTTTAGCAAATACTGGTGCAAGTTTATAAACTCTAAATTTTCATCTGTACCCATTTGGATATATTGTCATTCCATGGACATTATTTAAATGTTGTTTGTTCATATATGTTTTAATTTGAATAATTTAGAGAGGAGTTAAATTTTAGAAAGACGAAACATCAGAGATAACACTGATTATTACCTTGCTATAAGAAAGGGGTACGTATAGATCAAAATTGTATGCAAATATATTATTAACCAGTGAGAACCTGGGATATTTACAAGGAAATATGGAGCACCACAAACTTCTAGGTCAAGGGCAAGACTGGATTAGTCTCTGTGTTTGCCATCGAGAAGAATTCATTTCCCCACTGTTGGCTGCAACCCAACAGGCGTGAGCGGTGGAAATACAAACTATACCAGACCTTGACTTATAATGATTTGGTTACTTTTGCTGGTGCTCATTTTTTAATTTGTCCCAGGACTCCAAAATGAGTGTTCCAAATGTTACCAGTCAGTCAGATTTGGCCGAGGAGGCCAAGTTTTCTTCTCTTATCATACTCACATAAATTGACCCTGTTATGAGCAAAAGAACTTGAAAACACGTGCCCAGTTTGGACTAAATCTCTGGGTAGCAGAAAATTTAGGGATTAGCAGAACAAAAGTGGGGGTGAGTGAGTTGGTTTGAGCTAGCTTCCCCAAGCTCTCCAATGCTCAGTTTAAGCCCCTTCCCCAACTTCTCCTTTTCCAAAGAAAAAAATATAGAAAATCCAAAATCACACTAAATATATATGTATTTTACATATATTTAACTACACACAGCAAGGAAAACTCCCAAGAAAGGGAAGAGGGGAAGGGAAAATGGGAAAAAAAAGGACAAAAAGGAACTAAACCAAAACAGGCATGCACAATTGTAAAACCCGGTAACTAACGAAGTAAAGAACTAGCAAAATCTCACCACTTCCCTTGAGGAAAGCAGAACAGCTAAATCTGACCCAGGACTCTCTCCCCACGCGTGGGCAGACAACAGCAGCCACTGCAGGCCTCAGCTCCAGACAAGCAAGACCAGCGCAAGGGACCTACTGTTCCCAAGCCTTGCTGGAAGAAGGGACGAACTCTCTTATCAACGCCTTATTTATATGTTGTGCTACGTTAAAGGAAGATATGGAATACTTCTGTGGATCCTGACCTCCGTTGTTAAGGAAGACCTAAAAAGAAATCCAAAAGCCAACCCTCTACATTGAGCTGTCCCAGGGGTAAGAAATATATATGTTTTAGTAAAGCAGGACACTAGGACATACCTGATGGTGGGGGAGTCCAAGATCAGTATAGGGAACTGCTGGTGAAAAATGTTTCATGAAGCCTTAAAGAATCCTCTCCTTCAACACAGAAAAATAAGACTGTCAGCTATATGACAGAATTAGGAAAGAATTACAAAAGCAATTAGGATTTCCCACCTTAGGAAACCAATTATTTGTAGATTTGGCAGAATAAAGAGTCAAGGAACTTAATGTATCCAGTTGTTGGATATGTGGAGGCCTCTTAATGAGCCAAGAGTGGCCCTGGAAAGGGGCTGTGTCAGGGCCCGCTCCTGTCCAGTTGACGCTGGCTCACCTACTAAAAGCTGCCAAATGAGTTTTTTTGGCCTGGGGGGGGTGGTAATCTCACCCATAGGAGCTGAAGGAAATTTTTCACAGGGGCTGCAGGCATTTCCTCCTTTGGAGAAGGACCTTTATCTGGTGGCTTCCACTTTTCTACTAAAAATTGCAGATTAGAAAGGGGCAGGCCATCTATTAAATATCAAGGAGTGCCTTTTCTCAGACCCTCTTTCCATAACTGACTCCGTGAAATTTTGCGAATCCTTAAGGAGCCAGTGAAATCTCTAACCAAGGAGGTCACTTTGTCCAGGTTTGCTAACATTAGCAATGGGTACACATCACCTGCAAGCAAGCTGGTTTTTGTATGCTTCCAGTGAGGTGGCTGATCCCAGGGGTAGTGATGGCAATCACATCATCTCTCTCCAAAAAATCAATTCCTCCACCCCAATAAGCTGCCCTTTGATTAAGAGACCACGGCAGTCTCTCCTGCTCCTGCAATTCATCCAGCTCCACAACCCCACATGGAATTGCTTTGGTTACAGAGAGTTCAGATTCCTTCCCCTCACAAATAATAATTAGGGGCTGGAGTTTGGAATCAGGATCAGAATCAGAATCAGGATCAGATTTCGCCACCCCCTCAGTAATAATAATTAAGGGTTGGAGCTCGCAAGCAGGATCAGCAGCTAGATCAGACCTTGGAGCCCCCTCATGCCAATAACAATGGACCTCTACATCAGGAGCCTTGCTCAAACTCAAAGAAACAGTTTCCGTACCTTCCCCACAGCCATCTAGCAACTGTAATTTTTGTTTCTCTTCACCTGCATAAGCATCCTCTAAGCTGCCTCCCAAGTTTTCATGACTTTTGGTTCATCTAAAAGCACCATGCTGCAGAGTTGAATGCTCTTCCTCTAGGTCTGTCACCAGTGTCTTAGCCATTTCTTTCAAGGCCTCATTTTCTCTCTTAATTTTATGTCCATCAGACTTTCCTTTCTGAGCAGCCACCCATGTGTCTGCCAGGACTCCAAAGAACGCCAACCACTCTAAAAACAATAGTAGGGAGCAAGAGAAATCAGGCATGTACTGGGTAACAATTATATCTATGCCAGAAGTTACAATTTCCCTTTTAGATCTCAAGCTGTTATCCCTTCTAAACACAATTTACCCTGCGTCACTGCTGCCAATACACAATCCTGCCGACTACGCCAAAAATTGTCAGGGCCCACTCCCACCCCAAGTCATCCTCCCCCAGAGCTGCTCTATCAGGGAGGGAAGGGTCCTTTGATGTCTGCGCAGAGACCAACAAATCCCCCACAGTAACTGTTGCAGAATGGTTGCGGGAGCATGGACATGGCTCAAAGGAAGAGCTCTGTGAATCAGCCCTGACAGAAATCAGCTGAGCTGGGCTGTGATGAAAAAGTACTGAGGACTTTGCCAAGTCATGCTGACAAGGAGGGAGGCAGTGAGAAAATCCCCAAGAGAAGGTCAAGAAGACCTTGTAACTGATAAACAAGGAAGTAGGCTAGGATGAGACCTGGACCCAAGAATATAGCAGGAGGAGCAAGTAGGAGGAACATGCAAATGTAACCTTAGAGCTTTGAAGAGGGGCATGATGGTGTAACTTTTAGAGTTAAATTAATGATTATAGGGCTTTTGGAGCCAAACTAATGATTACAAGACAAGTGTATGTAAGGGGCAATGATTGTTAGACAAGCCAATGATTGTTAGACAAGTAGACATAACTTAAGTAGACATGGGCTATGGTGTAGACGTGAATGAGCTTCACAATAAACCAGAAGTTGCTTTACCACTCACATTGAGTCTATTGCATAGTTCTCCTCGCTTGTTACAAGTAACTTCAAGCAGTGTTTATTTTGGACACAGCCAAATTATATATCAGCATTTTGGGCACGGCCATAATATCGAATCAGTATTTGTTTTGGACACAGCCAAAACAGCAAATCAATAATTTGGGCTTGGTAAAATATGGAATCAAATACTCGGGTGCACTCTGAGTTTCAGCTACCCAAAAGTTGCAAAAACAGATCACAATCTGTTCAGATCACAATCTGATACCCTCAAAGCAGCTGGACAAAACAACAGAACTCAGATCCAATCCAATGCACAGTGTACCATGGAAGAAAAAAAAAAAGAGAAAGGAGAGAGAAAGAGGAATAAGTGTAGCAGGGGGAAGAGGAAAATAGTCACCACTCCATGGGCCTCTGAAAAACGTGGTCTTCAGGAGCACGTGGTCCTGCTGTTCTTCTGCAGCAGGTCTTCAGGTGGGTTCCATGGGGTGGTGGGTGCACTGGCACCTGCCTTCTTGGTGGGCTTCTATTTATAGGACAAGTCCATGCCCCCTCCCCTAGCATGAGGAGTGGTCTTGCTGCAAAAATTCTTGAATTGGTGCATGCAGAGTAGCGTCTTTGGGAAGGTCCTGGAATTGGGGCTGGGGGCTCCAGGGTCACTGGCAGTTCAACAAATCCTTGCCAGAATAATCTCTGCCTAAACCCTTTGAGTCCACATGTGCAGTCAGGTGAGGGGGGGCAGCACCTGCTGCTGCACCTCCTCCCCCTCCTCTGCAGCAGCACAATCAGCCCAGCCGGAGCCACAGCACTCAAGAAGATGTTAAGGACAACAATACAAGTAGAGTCAGACCATGTTTAAGACCGCAATGCTAGTAGAGTCAAGTCTCTACAGGCTGGTTTAGTTCCCTTGTAAATGTTAAAATGGAGTACGATAAGTTCAGAAGAAGGTAAAGACCCACGTGTTGTAGTCTGAGCTCTAAAATAGTAGGTACAGAGTGTATAGGCCGAGAATGAGATCAGTATAATACATGGGTAGGGGAAATTCCCTGTAAACGAATATATACATGCAAGGTACCCGGCAGAAGGAACGGTAAGTTCTGCAGCCGAGTACCTGTTCGAGGCGGGCAGTGAATCCCCTAGGAACGGCAAGCTCAAGAGAGGATCCCGGCAGGGCTACTCTCGTAAACCCCGGAAGCGGCAGCGGTCATGTGAGCGGCTGACGGCGCGGGGGGGGGGGCTCGGCAGCAGCCGCGGGAAATTTAAAACGTCTCCTTGGGAGCGCTAGCGACCGGAGTGCGGCTCCCCAGAAGAGTGCGGCTTCGCAGGTTACTAAGGCAGCGAACCTGAGCGCGGCGAACAGGAGCGCGGCTCGGCAGTTTGCTAAGGCAATTCGAGAAGGCAAGGGCGAGCAAGGAGTAAATATCGGTAAAAGCATGGTGGCCGCTCGCCAGAAAACCAAGTCTTCCCTTCGTACTGCACCAACTACAACTGAGACAGCCTCACAGACTGAGCTCCAGAAGGTGCACGCTGCCACCCAGGTTCTGGGCTGCGGGATGTGCCCCCCTCCCACACATGTATCTGACACCATTGACAAGGTCACCTGTCGGGGCTGTGCTCGAGTGGAGGATCTCCTCCGCCTGGTAACTGAACTTAGAGAGGAGGTTGCCAGGCTGAGGACTATCAGGGAATGTGAGCAGGAAACAGACTTCTGGGCTAATGCTCTGTGCTCCCGGTCTCAGCCCCAACGGGCAGACGTGCCTTGTACAAAGGTGGAACCCCCACCCGGTAGGTACTCAACTAAGGAGGGCGACTCAACAAATGAAGCAGAATGGTAGCAGGTTCCTGCTTGTCGCAGCAGGTGCATCTCCCCCGTCCCAAATCTGGACCCCAGGTTCCCTTGCAGAATAGATATACGGGTCTGCAAGTGGAACCAAACCCAATTATTGAAGACACTCATAGCCTGGGAACATTCCCCAGGCCAAAAAAACAGAAGTCATCAAACAGCTTCTGTTAAGAAGAAGTGGAGGGTTGTAGTTACTGGCAACTCCCTCCTTAGGGGCACAGAGGGACCGATATGCAGACCTGACCCATTGCAGAGGAAGGTCTGCTGTCTACCTGGGGCCTTGGTCAGGGATGTGATCAAGAAGCTTCACAAATTGGTCAAGCCAATGGACTACTATCCCCTAGTAGTTTTCCAAATAGGAAATAACGAAAGATCTACTAAAAACCTTAGGGCTATTAAAAAGGACTTTAAAGCTCTAGGGCAAATGGTTAAGGACTCAGGAGAACAGGTGGTCTTCTCCTCTGTCATAGGGAATGATGAGAGAATGAACCAAGAATGAAATAAATGGCTGAGAACATGGTGCGAAGCACAAACCTTCGGGTTCTTTGATATTGGGTTGGCATGCATGCCAGGCCTGCTGGCAGGTGATGGGGTGCACCTTTCCCCTCAGGCCAAAAGGGCTCTCTCAAAGAAGCTTGTAGGACTAATTAAGAGGGCTTTAAACTAGATTGGGAGGGGGGGAACATCAGCCATGCTAATAAATTAAATATGGGAACAACACCCCAGGACCCGAGGGGCATGACAGCCTTGGATCCCCAACTAGACAGACAGCAAAAGAGGGGGTGACAACAGCTCATCTGAAGTGCATTTACAGTAATGCATGCAGCATGGGAAACAAACAGGATGAGCTGGAAGTTATGGCAAGGCAGGACAATTATGATATGATCACCATCACAGAAACATGGTGGGACAACTCACACGACTGGAGCGCTACCATGGATGGCTATAAGCTATTTAGGCAAGACAGACCAGGAAAGAGAGGTGGTGGGGTTGCTCTATACATCAAAGAGTGTTTTGACTGTATGGCGCTCAGTAATAGCGATGATAAGGTAGAGTGTTTATGGGTTAAACTCAGTGGTGTGCATGGTAACCCAGATATTGTGGTGGGAGTTTGCTATCGGCCACCCAACCAGGATGAAGAGACTGATGAGCTCTTCTATAAACACCTAGGAGAAGTCTCACGATCACGTCCCATCGTTCTCATGGGGGATTTTAACCTCCTGGATGTCTGCTGGAAGTACAACACAGCAGAAAGGAAACAGTCTAGAAGGTTCATAGAGTGCGTGGATGATAACTTCCTAACACAACTGGTAGAGAGGGTGCCCAGCTGGATCTGCTCTTTGTGAAAAGAGCAGGCCTTGTGGGAGAGGTGATAGTTGGAGGACGCCTGGGGCACAGCAATCACAAGATGATACAATTCTCCCTTCTTGGGGCAGTGAGGAGAGGGGTCAGCGGAACTGCCACCCTGGACTTCCAAAGGGCAGACTTTGAACTCTTCAGAAGGCTGCTTGATAAAGTTCACTGGGAGGTGGCTCTAAAGGACAAAGGGATGCAAGAGGGCTGGACGCTCCTCAAGAAGGAAATCCTGGTGGCATAAGAGCAAGCCATCCCCATGTGCCGTAAAACAAGTCAGTGGGGAAGAAAACCAGGATGGCTGAGTAGGGAGCTTCGTAGCAATCTCAGAAAAAAGAAGAAAGTTTATGAGCTTTGGAAGAGGGGGCAGGTGTCCCAGGAGGACTACAAGGGTGAAGTGAGATTGTGTAGGGAAAAAATAAGAAGGGCTAAAGCCCAACTAGAACTTCAACTGGCCACTTCAGTCAAAGACAATGAAAAGAACTTCTTTAAATATATCAGCAGCAACAGGAGGACAAAGGAGACTCTCCCTCTCTTGCTGGGTGCAGAAGGGACAGTAGCAATGAGGACAAGGCAGAGGTGCTCAACGCCCTCTTTGCCTCAGTCTTTAACTCCAAGGAAGAATGTCCTAGGGATACTCAGCCCCCTCAGGCAGAAGATAATGGGAATGAAGCTCCAGCTGTTTGGGAGGGCTTGATTAGAGACCTGCTTGGCCAATAAGACATTCACAAGTCTATGGGGCCAGATGGGATCCACCCAAGGGCATTAAGGGAACTGGCAGAGGTATTGCCAAACCCCTTTCCCTCATCTACCAGCAGTCCTGGCTGACTGAGGAAATGCTACTTGACTGGAGACTGGCAAATGTAACTCCCATTTACAAGAAGAGTCAGAGGGAGGATCCGGGGAACTACAGGCCTGTCAGTCTGACCTCGGTACCAGGGAAGGTCATGGAGCAGATTGTCTTGAGTGCTATCATAAAGCATGCACAGGAAAATCAGGTGATCAGGCCCAGTTAGCATGGATTTATGAAAGGCAGGTCCTGCCAGACCAATCTGATCTCCTTCTATGACAAGGTTACCCGTTTAATGGACGAGGGAAAGGCTTTTATGGGCTCAAACTTGGGAAACCCCAAGAGTGTACATATTCAGCAACACGTATCATATATCAGTCTTACTGTCAGGCAAACATTTGGATAGAGACCAACTCAACAATCTCATGCATAGCAACCGTGCTGGGTGGGAGAGTTTTCCAAAACTCTGTCATCAGGAGATTTTTTTCACGGCGATATCGTCAACTGGCTTTAACCATTTTACCAAGCCCAAAGGAAATCAGAGATGTTATAGTTAAGAGGGGAGGCGTATAACCAACTCCCAGTTGATGATAAGCCTTGTATCAGAGATATATATATATATAGATGTCCCCAATAGACAATGTATACCTGGGAAACAACCTGACAACATATCAATAAGGAGCATAGATGCAGGGAAAGAACTAACCTGATTAGACTTATCTAACACTACTAGGAATTTTACAGGCCTTACGAGGTGTTATGCAGAAGGAATAGATCACAGTAAGATACAGGTTGCTTGTAAAAACATACATCCCATGTTTTTGTAGGTGATGGAACATGTGATAACAATATGGTACTTGCAAAGTGTACAAATACAAATTGTACATATTGCGGAAAACTTGAATGTGCATGGCAAGTTGTGTGTTTAAGAAATAATCTTGCATTTGATTATTGGGTAGTAATACAAAACTTCCCTAAGAAGCCAACTACCCCAAAACCAACCACCATCTCTACCACCCCAATTCTAACTGTCATCCCGCAGCTCATAACGGTTAACTGTGCTATAAAATATCACAACCTCTCATTTGCAGGTCCTTACATGGTGAGACAATCCAATGAACAAAAATTATTTCTGGATCCTATAATATTCTTTAAATAAGGTACAGGTGAAAGTACAAGCTGATATATCATGTATAAAATCAGAATGCTTACCTTTTGTCTCACAGAGTCGTAAAGGATGGAGAGCATGTTTACGTTCTAGAACTCATCGTTCAAGGAAATGGAGAAATTTAACAGGATGGTTTGGATCTGGGCTAGGAGTTTTGAACTCCATTGATCAAGAGGTACTGATTAATAAACTGAGCACAGTCACCTCTGATTTGGGAAAACTAAATGTACCATTAAGGTCATCCCTGATTACCCTGGCTGAATCTCAGCAATTAACTGCTGACCTCATCTCCTTACTACCCAACCATACTGCTGAAGATTTTCAAGCAGTAGCAACTTTCATGGAGGGTTTACAAGGGAATGTATCTGTTGACATTCAGTGTATCCAGACACAAGTCTGGATACAATCTATGGTTTCTGATATAATTAGGGAAGGAATGTCAGGAAATTTACCACAAGAAATTAGAGGGATTATTGCTAAGAACGATACTACCAGCCCGTTTGAACTAAGACATCAGGCTTGGTGGCAACTAGTTAATTTCACCTATGATGACACAAAGGAGCAAATGGAAGCCTATGTACTCACAATTCAAAGGGCAGAGGTGTGGGATACCTTCCCTATTTTAGCATTAGGGGCAATCCATCAAGATGTAGTAGTCAGACCAATAGGACACAATGTTTGGGCAAAATATGACAATAATACAGGGGAACGGCAGACTATTAGTACTGAAGCCTGCCTCCCAAAAGAACAACTAGGATACATTTGTGAAAATGCAGTAACTGAAAATGAAGATCTGTGCTTAGACACAGAAGACAGTATGTGTACTTTTGAGATTTTTCCCTCAGGACATGCACAATCACAGGTATATTATGTAGGGAAAGGATGTGCCTGTATAAGAACTGGTTGTGCTAATGATAGTATTGATACTTGTGAAGAGGAAACAAGTGGAACCAACTTTTGTGTCTGTAATTTTACCAAAATATGAGGTTGTGATTTTAAGTATTCTGTTCCTATAACCACCTCTCAGTTAATCTCTGACAGTTACATACTGTACAATGATGTACCTAAACTACAGATCAGAATGGACATTCATGTCCTTAAGAAAATGCTTTCACACCCGACGTTAACTACTGTTAAAGACAGCAAAAGAAACCTCTAAATGAACACTACGGCAAGTCCAGCACGGCACTCTGGAAATAAAGAACATCATCATGGACATCGAGAAAACTAGGGAACATCATTGGTGGGACATTTTTCTAAATACATCATTACAATCTCCAACTGATGCACAGTTCTTCAACCTCCTAGTGCATCCTGTGCTAGTGTTGATCCTTGCAGCCCTACTATTGACCATTCTCAGCTATTGGATGTGGTGGAAGATATGAACTGTTGCACAACAAGTACATGTATTATGGATTGCAAACAAAATTTTGCAAAAGAATTTGCAATAGCTTAAAGAAAAGGGGGGATTGAATTAAGGAATAATGAGTTTTAACTAATGGCCTACTAGGCCACTCTTAGCATGACTTGGCAGAAGCAGGAATTTGTAACAGAATGTTCCAACGTGGCTTATTCAAGTAGGGGCCTACCCTGTTTGCAAGGGCAAAAGGGCGACTGCTTTGGACATGTAGGCAGTATTGTCTGAAGAACCATAAAATTCACCACAGGGGGCAAAATAGGACCCTAAAAGTTTTTTAACCTAACCGCTTGCTTATTGGGTACCAACCGTGGAATGTATGTCGTACACTATATAAAGTGACCAAAATTGTACCACATTGGAGCTGCATCTTGTGGGATACTGAGCCCTGCACTGCCCGCTGGTGAATAAAGATACTTTGCGTCTATGGGTCGATTCCTTTGAATAAGTGGGTCAAATGTTTAACACTGAGGAAGACTGCCTGCCTTCCTCCTTCGACTCCTCCAGAAGACCCTCTAGGTGATGATATGCATGGGGGGGGGGGGGGGGGGGATTGTGTTAACAAATGTAAATGAATTACGGGAACCCATTTGAATATGTGCAAATAACCTAAATAAATGTACCTGAGTGGGACTAAACGGTGTGCATAGAGGATGATCCATCCCCTTATGCATCCAGCACTGTGAATAAATTTCTTTGCTTCTAAGACTTTGTCCTCTCTAAAATTATATCTGTGAACTGGCATTTCTCGCATTGGTAAAAGATGCTGTGAAAGATCAAGACCTACTACAGTGGAGACATGGCTGGTGAGAATGGATTCAAATGAACATTGGTAGAGAAGGTGTGGCTACTGAAGTCCAAGAGGGTTTACATTAAGCATTGTGTTTCTGACCCTTGGAGTAGGAGGACAACAACCAATATAGTATTGTATTGCAGAGTACCAGGGTCAGTTACTCTTGTATTCAACAGTAATAAGTACGCCATGCAAGAATCTAAACTAAGAAAAGGAAATGATTGTGTCATATAGTATTAAACATTTCTGGTAAAAGGATTAACTTCAGGAAATTAAAAAGGCCTTGAAGTAATATTTCATGGAAATATTTTAATTAAAAATGAATGATGAGAAAAGGTGTGAACAAGAACAGTAGAACATTATGACTTCTTATCAGTTCCTTACAGTCCTTTCACAGAAATCCATGTATCAGTTCTTAGGAATATTACAATGCTTGAAATCTCATGATTTGCCTCAAACCATGACAGTCCTGTTGCAATTTCACATATTTTTCTCAGAGTTCTTTCAGCTCCACTCAGTCACAAGCAGTGTAATATTCCTAAGAACTGTGAGCAAGTTTGAGCTCACTTCTCGCCAAAATCTCCAACTCAGTGAAAGCCCCTCCCCCGCTTCCCCCTTTAAGCAAAGGGGAAAAAACCCTATAGAAACAGAGAAACCAAAACCAACTGAACTATACTAAATGTATATGTGTATTTTTACATATCCACAGTTATATACAGTAAGGATATTATGTAAAACTCCCAAGAAAGGGAAGAGGGGAAGGGAAAATGGGGAAAAAGGGGGTAAAAAGGGACTAAACCAAAACAGGCATGCACAATTGTAAAACCTGGTAACTAACAAAGTAAAGAACTAGCAAAAACTCACCACTTCCCTTGCGAAAAGCAGGACAGCCAAACACAGCCCAGCAGTCTCCCCCCATGTATGGGCAGACAACAGCAGTCACCACAGGCCTCAGCTCCAGACAAGACGAATGCAAGGGACCCACTGCTCCCAAACCTCGGCAGAAGAGAGCGAACTCTCTTATCTATGCCTTATTTATATGTTGTGTTACGCTAAAGGAAGATATGGAATATTTCCTTAGATTTCTGACCCCCATTGCTAAGGAAGGCCTAAAAAAATACAAAAGCCAACCCACTACATTCTCCACCCCTTATTCCATACCATTTCTTTACATAACACCTGTATATTGTGTTCATCTATATCCTGCGCATATACATATATATATAGTCCTTGTTTTATTTCGAGGCTGTCATCTGTTGTTGAAGATCAACACCAACAACAGCTCAGTTTGCATCCTTGGCCCTTTAGTCACAATCACAGTTCTGGTTTTAGGGCTGGTTCACTGGTCTGGGTTGGCTCATCATTGGATACCAGCATCCGCTCTGTTCAGGTCTTTCTCGCCTGGTGTCCGGTCTCCTTGTAAAACACAATTCGAGGCACAGAATTAGTTTTTCTCCAAGGTTAGATTTCCTTGAGGCACACACTGGATCTCTCCATCCTTCCTCATTACCTACCAGGTAATATTGAGTGAAAATAATCCCACAAATGGATTTGTCTTGACCTGAGGGAGTGTCGCTGTTGAGACAGACACAATACACAAAGTTCAAGCAGCATTCATGCAGGAGGCATTAAGGCATTAAGCATTAAGCATTTTATTGTTTCACACAGTTGGCTTTTATATATTTTCAGCATATATGTGTTCTAATATCATTGGTGCTTATTGCATATACACAAGCAATTATTGGCTACAGTTACATGTCAATCTTCACCCAAGCTCATCTAAGTCCCTTATCTTGCTGTTTCATGAGTTCTCAAAACTCTCGTTTTTTTCCATTAGGGGGTTTCCACATTCTCATGGGTACACGGCCATCTGGTCAGGGGATTCACACCTTCTCATGAACACACAACTATCTGGTCGAGGTCAAACATCTCATGCTCTGCCAAGGTATCTGCAAACTCACTGCAGTCTCCCACAAGGGAGGAGTAATCAAAACGGCCTTACCTAACATACCTCTCAGATGGATCACTGGAACTTTGTCTCCATCTACAGTGTGGAGGGATTCTGCTTGGGCAGGAGAAGCTCGATTGACAGAGCCCCTGATGTTAACTAGCCAGGTGGCCTTGGCTAAGTGCTTATCCCAGTTTTTAAAAGCTCCTCCACCTAGTGCCTTTAGAGTTGTCTTTAACAGTGCATTACACCTTTCAACTTTTCCAGCAGCGGGTGCATGATATGGAATGTGATATACCCATTCAATACCATGCTCTTGTGCCCAAGTGGCCACTAGATTGTTCTTGAAATGAGTCCCATTGTATCACACACAGTATCACAAGGTTGGAAAGGACCTCTGAGATCATCAAGTCCAACCTAAAACCTAACACTAACACCAACACTAACACCAACCATCATCTAAACCATGGCACTCAGTGCCTCATCCAGTCTCCCTTTAAACACCTCCAGGGTCGGTGACTCCACCACCTCCCTGGGCAGCCCATTCCAATGGCCAATCACCCTTTCAGTGAAGAATTTTTTCCTCATATCAAGTCTAAACTTTCCCTGACGAAGCTTAAGTCCATGCCCTCTGGTTCTGTCACTGGTCACCTGAGAGAAGAGATCAACCCCTTCCCGAATACAACCTCCTTTTAGGTAGTTATAGAGAGCAATGAGGTCTCCCCTGAGCCTCCTCTTCTCCAGACTAAACAGCCCCAACTCCCTCAGTCGCTCCTCATAGGGCTTGTGCTCCAGCCCCTTCACCATCTTCGTTGCCCTCCTCTGAACACATTCCAGTATCCTAACATCCTTCCCAAACTGGGGGGCCCAGAACTGGACACAGTATTCAAGGTGAGGCCTGACCAGTGCCGAGTACAGGGGGACGATAACTTCTCTGGTCCTGCTTACTAAACTATTCCTGATGCAGGCCAGGATTCCATTGGCCTTCTTGGCCACCTGGGCACACTGCTGGCTCATGTTGAGCTTCCTGTCCACCAGCACTCCCAGGTCCTTTTCTGCCTGACTACTCTCCAGCCACTCTGTCCCCAGTCTGTAGCTCTGCATGGGATTGTTGTGTCCAAAATGAAGTACCCGACATTTGGACTTATTAAACATCATCCCATTAGAATCAGCCCAGCTCTTCAATCTGTCCAGGTCCCTCTGTAGGGCCATCCTACCCTCTAACAGATCAACCCTTCCTCCCAGCTTGGTATCATCTGCAAATTTGCTGATGATGGACTCAATCCCCTCATCCAGATCGTCAATAAAGATATTAAACAGGACGGGACCCAATACCGATCCCTGGGGGACACCACTGGTGACCGGTCGCCAACTGGATGAAACACCATTCACCATCACTCTTTGGGCTCGGCCATCCAGCCAATTCCTAACCCAGCACAGAGTGCTCCCATCTAGGCCACGGGCTGCCAGCTTCCCTAGGAGTCTACTGTGGGAGACAGTGTCAAAGGCCTTACTGAAGTCCAGGTATACCACATCCACAGCCTTCCTCTCATCCACCAGGCGAGTCACATGGTCGTAAAAGGAGATCAGGTTGGTCAGGCAGGACCTACCCCTCCTAAATCCATGCTGGCTGGGCCTGATTTCTTGACCGTTCTGCAGGTGGCGCATGATTTCACCCAGGATTATCTTCTCCATGATTTTACCTGGGACCGAGGTCAGGCTGACAGGTCTGTAATTACCTGGATCATCCTTACGGCCCTTCTTGTGGATGGGCGTCACATTGGCCAACTTCCAGTCTTCCGGGACCTCTCCAGTGAGCCAGGACTGCTGAAAGATGATGGAGAGCGGCTTAGCAAGCTCATCCGCCAGCTCTCTCAGCACCCTAGGATGGATCCCATCCGGCCCCATAGACTTATGAGGGTCCAAGCGGCTCAGCAGGTCTCTAACCTCCTCCTCATGGATTGCAGGAGGGCCATATTTCACCCTGCCCCCATCAACCACTTCAGAGGGCCAACTGTCAAGCGAGCTGACATCCTTGCTGTTAAAAACTGAGGCAAAGAAGGCATTAAGTACCTCAGCCTTCTCTGCATCTCTGGTTACTATATTTCCCTCCACATCCAACAAGGAGTGGAGGTCGCTGCCGCCCTTCTTTCTGCCATTGATGTATTTATAAAAACTCTTCTTATTGTCCTTAACAGAAGTGGCCAATTTGAGCTCCAGATGGGCTTTTGCTTCCCTGATTTTCCTCCTACACGACTTAACAACATCCTTGAACATGACCTGGTCTATATCCCCTTCTTTCCAACGATGATACATCCTCTTTTTCTTACTTAGTTCCTTCAGAAGTTCCCTACTCATCCAGGCCAGCCGTCTGCCCCTACGACTCTTCTTACAACACACAGGGACAGCCCGCTCCTGCACCTGCAAAATTTCATTCTTGAAGTGTATCCAAGCTTCCTGGACCCCCTTGCCACTAAGAGATATTTCCCAGGGTACTTTCCTGACCAGTTCCTTAAATAATCCGAAATCTGCCCGCCGAAAGTCCAGCATCGATGTTCTGTTCCTGGCTTTTCTTATTACATTGTTCAGAGAGAACTCGATTATCTCATGATCACTACACCCCAGACAGCCTCCAACAACATCACTCACCAGCCCATCTTTGTTTGTAAACAGCAAGTCAAGCAGAGCCTCACCCCTGGTGGGCTCACTCACCAGCTGTGACAAAAAGCAGTCCTCAATACACTCTAAGAACCTCCTGGACTGCCTCCTCTCAGCAGTGTTAAGTTTCCAGCAGATATCTGGAAGGTTAAAGTCTCCTAAAAGAACAAGGGCAGCCGATCTAGAGGCAGCCTCCAGCTATTTAAACAATAGAAGATCCAAATCCTCCTCCTGGTCCGGCGGTCTGTAACACACTCCAACCAGGAGGCCAGACTTGACTGCCCCTCTGACTCTTACCCATAGACACTCAACCTGGTCATCACCGATCTCAACTTCAACAGTATCCAGGGTTTCTTTAGTGTAGAGGGCCACCCCTCCACCCCTCTTCTCACGCCTGTTTTGAATGCATTGAATGCAGAATGCATTGTTTGACTCAATGCATTCTGGAGCACCCCGTCTCCATGGGACATGCTTCTCGAGACCCAGAATAGTATTTCGGGCCGTTGCATGTGGTACTGAATATGTCTCTAACCATCCCGTGGTTGCTTCCACCATGGGCATCTACATGGCGGACTCTCACATTCAATTTCTTCACTCTGGCAGTGATGTCTTGCCACAGATCAACAGCCCAGATGGGTTTTCCTCTATGACTCCAATTCATTTTTTTCCACTGGTCTAGCCATTCCCATAGGGCATCGGCTATCATCCATGAATCACTGTATAGGTAGAGCCTTGGCCATCCTTCTCTTTCTGCAATGTCTAGGGCCAATTCGACAGTTCTGAGTTCCACAAACTGACTCAATTTGCCTTCACTTTCAGTGGCTTCCGCCACTCATCGGGTGGGACTTCAAACAGCTGCTTTCCACTTCCGACTGCTCCCTACAACACGGCAGGAACCATGGGTAAAAAGGGCATAGTGCGTCTCTTCATCTGGCAGCTCATTATATGGTGGAGTTTCTTCATCTCGATTTACTGGCTCTTCTTCTTCATCGACCAGACTAAAGTTACCAACTTCAGACCAATTAGTTATAATTTCTAGAATTCCAGGGCGATTCGAGTTCCCAATTAGGACACATTGTGTAATCAAAGCAATCCACTTGCTCCACGTGGCATCGGTGGCATGATGAGTAGAGGGCACCTTCCCTTTGAACACCCAGCTCAGCACTGGTAATCGGGGTGCCAGGAAGAGCTGTGCTTTGGTACCAATTACCTCTGAATCTGGTCATATGCCTTCATACTCCTTTAAGATTTCTTTCTCCATAGGGGTGTAATTGGCCTCAGAACCTCAGTAGTTTCGGCTCCAAAAACCCAGTGGTCGCCCTCATGACTCGCCAGGCACCTTTTGCCAGAGACTCCAGCTGCAGAGTAGAGTACATTCTTTACATCTGGTCCCATCCTGACTGGTCCAAGAGCCACGGCGTGTGCAATTTCTTGCTTGATCTGCCTGAAAGCTTGTTATTGTTAAGGACCCCATTGGAAATTTTTATGGGTCACAAAGTGTTGGGGTCACAATTTGTTAAGGACACCATTTGTCGAAGACGGCGGGAGACTTAACGACACGCATATGGTGTTTGATTAACAAGTCTCTGTCTTTATTAGCAGTAGTTCTACCTAAATAGTTTAGTTAATGAGCTTCATACATATTACAAAACTTTAGCTCCTTATTGGTTACAGACTTTATCATTGCATAAGCGTCACATACATTCCTGTAGTTTTAGAAATCCATCTGGTCCCGGGGGAGACATCCTGTTATCTCCCTTGCCTAAGCTTCACTGCACAACAAGGGCCCACTGACCTTGCTGGTCAGTAGTTTTTCACTTAGCTCAGTATTTTTCCACTCAAGGCCTAAGCAGCTTGCTTTTGTCAGGCTCATGTCTGCTTTCAATGAGACAGGTTTCAGTAAGTCTCTCCACAACAAAGTAAAGAGGGCACACAATCTGGCTGTACCCTTGGATGTGCATCCTCCAGAAGCCTATGGCTCCCAGAAAAGCTTGGGTCTCTTTCTTGTTTGTCGGTGGAGCTGTTGGAAAAGTGTGAGATTTTATTAGTCTGATGAGATTTTATTAGTCTGATATTATTTAGGTAGAAATAGTGATTATAATAGTTTTAAGAATAGTGGGTTTAAATGTGTGTTTTATAGTGGTTTTAAATCCTGTTACTTTAAGTGTGTTAGTGATTATTAGAAGTAGTGCTTATTTAGACTTTCTTCTCTCATGAGAACTCTGTGAAGTACCCAAAACTTATCCAAGCCAAGTCTGCACCTGCAGTAGAGATAAAGAGACTGGGCCTGCGGTTGAGATAAGAAGACCTTGCATACCGGAGTTAACTGAGAAAAACAGAAGACGCTGGCGCCAAAGTAATAATAATTAGTCGATGAAGTAATCTGTACATGCATATGTATTAGCTGTAACCTGTTGAATATACATTAGGTGATGTAACATGTAGAGAATAAAATGCGGTCACGCTGTAACGGTTTTGGAACCAGATTTGGGTGTGTCCCCCTGGTTCCCGGGGCCTCGAAATAAAGCACCACATATAACCTCCCCCGGGTGGTTATGTGTTCGTCTCTCCGCTAACAGTTTTGGCGACCCAGATGGGACCTCGCGGGCATCGCTGAGGCGACTCGTGCTTCGATCCTGCTCCAGCCGGCACCGGGTGATTCTCGGGGAGTCATTGACCGTGACCGACCTCCGCTGCCCCCGATGGACCAGTGGTATTGGTAAGACACGGTGCTTTATCTTTATTCAGGTAATGGTAACATTCTCTGGGGTCTGGTAAAGTAAAAGTCTACCTGTTAGACTGGTAAGGTACAAGTTCTCTGGGGTCTGGTAAAGTAAAAATCTGTAAGGTAATGGTACCATTTTCTGTGGTCTGGTAAAAGCCTGCCTGTTAGACGTGGCGAAAGCTGTGCTTGGTTGGGCTCTGGAGCTCCAACGGTAAAACCCAGGCGTCCATCAGACAGGAGCGAAAGCCCTGCAGGTTCGGCATCAGTGGTCTGGTCTGATCATTTGTCTGGTCTGGTAACCAGATAATCTGTCTGGTAATTTTGGGAACGTCACGTGCATTCTATGTGTTATATGTGTGTTATGTGTTATTTTGTCTAGTCTGGTATATGTTGTTTGTCTGGTATATGTTGTTTTAATTTGTGTCAAGAAAGAATTAAGATGTCGCCAATACCTAAATCATCTCTAATACCTAAATCATCTCCGTTAGGGTGTATTCTAAGTCACTGGAAGGAGGGGCGGTTTGGGCAGGACATGCAAAAAGGGAAGTTAATTGATTATTGTAATGTATGGTGGACACAATATAAATTAGGGGATCAGGTCCAATGGCCAGAAAATGGAACGCTGGACTATAATACAATCCAGCAACTCATGTCAGTCTGTCGCCGTGAGGGTAAATGGGATGAAGTGCCATATGTAGATTTGTTTTTTTATTTGAGAAACAAAGATGAATGGAAAAAGGCGTGCGGGCTAATGGTTGTTGATACAAGCTCGGGTGAGCTATGTGGGGGGTGCCAAACAGAAAGAAAATGCACAAAGTGTATGGCTGTGGAGAATGCGGCACAGCACTCAGAGGATGATTTTGATTTATTAATATCTCCGGTAATTCCATCGGCCCCACCGGCTCCGAGGAATGTGGGGGGGGGAGAGATGGGGAGGATGAAGGAGAGAATAATGTGAAATATGACTGTGAGGATACCCCAGTTTCCCATAGAACACGGCAGCGAGATGTCCGGGGGAGAAACCCGTCACCAGGCGTCCGGCGCTTTGTTGGCACCGCTCCAACAAGGGGTCGGGGCAGAGGGACCGGTATATGTTAAAATACCTTTCTCGCCAGGAGATTTAATGCTTTGGAAGCAATCGGCTGGGGTTTATCGGGAAAACCCGAGTAAAGTGGCCCGGGTGGTAAAAATGATTTTTAAAACTCAAAACCCCGACTGGGATGATATTCAGGTATTGTTGGATACTTTGATGGATTCCACAGAGAAGGAAATGGTATTAAGGACTGCGCGTGATCAGGTCAGGGAAGATATCAGGCAGGGTATAGTCACTGGGACCGTTGAACAGAATTTTCCTGTAGAAGATCCCATGTGGGATTATAATACTCCAGCAGGGATAAGAATTCTAAGGAGATATCAGGAATGGGTGGTAGAATGCTATGCCCAAGGCAATAAATTGGTCAAAATTGTATAAAGTTAGACAAGAAAAGACAGAGTCCCCGTCCGCGTTTTTGAAACGACTAAAGGAGGTGGCTAAGAAATATACTGACTTAGATGTGGAAACGGAGGAGGCTAAAGTGCAATTGGCTTTGATTTTCTTAGGACAGTCACAAGATGACATAAGGAAAAAACTGCAGAAGCTGAAGGGTGTGGAGTTGCGCGATTTGGATAAGTTGTTAGAGGTGGCTTGGAAGGTTTATAATAATCGTGAGAGAGAGAGTGTTCAAAGGCAGCAACGGAGCCTGCTGGCAGTGGTACAAGGCAGAGACCAGAGTAATTTTAGAAGTCAGGGCAGAGGAAGAAGAATGATATGTGGGCGGGGAAGGGGATTAGGATCTTCACCTAGTGATTTAGGAGCCAGGTTAAGCAGGTTGGGCATGAATCAGTGCGCGTATTGTAAACAGGAGGGGCATTGGAAAAGCGAATTCCCGCAAAGGAGACAGAGTCCAGCTGGAAATGCTGATATGGCAAGAATGATGGTTTTGGGAGAACATGAAAATCAGAGCTGACTAGAATCAGATGAGCCTTTAGTGAAAATAAGGCTTGGAGGAGAGGAAGTGGAATTCTTAATAGATACTGGTGCAACGTACTCGGTTTTAAATGATCTGTATGGAAAAATAGGGAATAGAACAACTACAGTAGTGGGAGCCACAGGGAAAGAGGAAATACGGTCATTTATGCGACCCCTGGAGTTACGATTTGGAGGGAAGGAATTGACACATGAGTTTTTATATGTGCCAGACTGCCCAGTTTCTCTGTTGGGCCGAGATTTACTGTCTAAATTGAATGCTAAAATTACATTTGAAAATGGGGAATTAATAATGCAAGTCCCGGAATCGAGATCAGGACATATATTGGTACTAAAAGATAGTCCAAAGATTCCAATACCTGAGGAAGTGGAGGAGGCAGTAATCCCTACTGTTTGGGAAACCGATATTCCAGGAAAATCTAAATTGGCACAACCTGTGGTGGTAGAATTAAAGGAGGGAGCAAAACCAATACGGGTAAAACAATATCCAATAAAATTAGAAGCTCGATATGGGATAGTGAAGATTATTGAAAAATTCTTAAAATTTGGGATACTGGAGGAATGTGAATCAGAATATAATACCCCGATTTTTCCAGTAAAGAAACCAAATGGAGAATACAGGATGGTACAGGATTTCAGAGCAATTAATAATATCACAAAAGATGTTCACCCGGTGGTAGCTAATCCATACACATTGTTAACATCCGTGAAGGAGAAATATAAATGGTTTACAGTAATTGATTTAAAAGATGCTTTCTTCTGCATTCCCCTTGACAAAGCTAGCAGGAAACTTTTTGCTTTTGAATGGGAAAACCCACATAATGGACGAAAAACACAGCTGACGTGGGCGAGGCTCCCGAAAGGATTTAAGAATAGTCCGACGCTCTTTGGAAATCAATTGGCAAAAGAACTGGAGTCCTGGACAACACAAGGAGGAATTCAGGTACCCAGATCACAGTATCTCTTGTTGCAGTGTGTCGATGACATCTTCATTGCGACAGAACTGAAATCACTATGCATGCAAGTAACTATCGAGATTCTAAATCAATTAGGCATGAATGGATATAAAGTCTCAAGGGAGAAAGCTCAAATTGCCTGTACAACTGTACTATCCCTAGGTTGTGAGATCACACAGGGGCAAAGGAGATTGGGGATGGATCGCATTAAAGCAATTTGTGCAATCCCAGAACCCCAAAACTTACATGAACTAAGAACATTTCCGGGAATGACAAGTTGGTGTAGGTTGTGGATACTGAACTATGGACTCATAGCTAAAGCACTATATGAGGCACAGAAATCCCCAACCTTTCTCTGGGAAGGACCCCAACGAAGAGCCTTTAAGGAACTGAAAGAGGCCTTGACCAAGGCACCAGCATTAGACCTACCAGACTTGACTAAGGGCTTTCAATTGTTTGTCCATGAGAGACAACGATTAGCACTGGGGGTCTTAACACAAAGAATGGGAAGCCGGAAACGACCAGTGGGATATTTTTCCAAACAATTAGACCCTGTAAGTGCTTGTTTTCCATCATGCCTAAGAGCTGTAGCAGCAACAGTGATTTTAATACAAGAAGCTAGGAAATTAACCTTGGGAAAACATATTGAGGTGTACGTACCCCACATGGTGATAACTGTCTTAGAACAAAAAGGGGGGCATTGGCTCTCCCCTAGCAGAATGATGATGTTCCAGGCCATACTCACTGAGCAAGATGATGTGAGCTTGAAAACAACTAATCTTTTAAATCCAGCAGCTTTTCTAGGTGCAACCACAGAAGATGGTCCTCTGGAACACGATTGTGTAGAGGTTATTGAGCACACCTATGCAACTCGGATGGACCTAAAAGATACTCCGCTTGACCAACCTGACCAGGAACTTTTTTACTGCTGATAGCAGCTTTGTGGAAAATGGAACACGATATGCAGGTTATGAAGTAACCACACAAAATACAGTAATAGAAACCAAAGCCCTTCCTGCAGGGACTTCAGCCCAATGAGCAGAAATAATAGCCCTGACAAGAGCCTTAGAATTAAGTAAGGACAAACGAATAAATATATGGACTGATTCAAAATATGCATTTGGAGTGGTTCACATATATGGAGCCTTATGGAAGGAGCGTGGACTACTGTCATCCCAAGGTACTAATATAAAATATCAAACAGAAATTCTAAATTTAATAGCTGCTGTACAATTACCCAAGCAGGTGGCAATCATGCACTGTAAAGCGCACCAAGGAGGGGACTCCAAAGTGGCTGAAGGGAACACGTTAGCAGATCGAACAGCTCGACGAGTTGCACGACAGGTACAGACTATGATGGCCTTAATACCGACGAAGGTAAGCCCCTTTCAAAATTATCTCACTCAGAAACCAAAGTACTCAGAAGAAGACAAGAAACTAGCAGAGCTAGTGAAAGCTCAACTGAATCCAGAAGGATGGTATGTAACTACAACTGGACAGATAGTTGTGCCTCCTGCCATTATGAGAATGATTTTACAGACAGAGCACCAGAAATGTCATTGGGGAGCAGAAGCATTGGTGACATATCTAAAACGTGGAATAATCTCAACACTGATGTTAACAATGGCAAAATCCATAAATTCAAAATGTGAAATTTGTTTGAGAAATGATCCAGTAGTCAGGAAAAGGACAGAAATGGGGCATATCAAGGTAGGTATGGAGCCAGGTGATTATTGGCAAATCGATTTTGTAGAATTACCAAAAACTCAAGGGTATCGGTATTTGTTAGTTGGGGTTGACACCTTTTCTGGATGGCCTGAAGCCTTTCCCTGTCGCAACAACCAAGCCAAAGAAACTGTAAAATGGCTATTAAAGGAAATAATTCCTAGGTTTGGGGTCCCTTTAGGTATATCGTCAGATAAGGGACCACACTTTGTGGCCACCATTGTTCAAGAAATAAGTAAAATGTTAGGGATTTCTTGGAATCTCCACACACCGTGGAGGCCACAATCTAGTGGACAAGTAGAAAAGATGAACCAAACAGTTAAAAGGCAAATTAGTAAAATATGTCAGGAAGCCAAAATTAAATGGCCACAAGCATTACCAATAGCACTTTTGAGAATAAGAATTAAACCCAGGAGTGGGATGGGGGTGAGCCCCTATAAAATCCTCTTTGGAAAGCCATATGAATCTCCGCAATCAGATCTGAACATGCATGTTAAAGGAGATCAGGATGTATTTAATTATGTGTTGTCTCTCAGTAGAACATTAACGCGACTGCGAAGTACTTTAATTTGGAACCGCCCGTTGTCACTAGAGAACCCAGTACATGACATTGAGCCAGGAGACCAGGTTTACATTTGAGACTGGAATGAGGAACCACTGAAAGAACGGTGGAATGGACCATACCTGGTGCTGCTAACAACTTTCACTGCGGTAAAAGTAAAAGGAATAGACTCCTGGATTCATTATACCCGAGTAAAGAAGGTCTCTAAAGACTGGGATGTAGAAATATTGGGACCAACGAGACTCAAATTGAAGAGCAAATAAGATGTTGTATTTTGTATACAGTACTTTGATTGTGATCTGGTCTTTAATGACAATGACGGTTGTTGTGGGGGAAAATGCCACTCTGTCTTGCAGGTTTAAAAATAAGGCCCCAATAGAAGCAGGATTAATTCGAATTTGGCATAAGGTACCTGGCAGAGAAGTACAAATCACTGAGGCTGGAACAAAACGAGCAATAGAGCACACCCAACTACCTCAGGTAATTCGCATTTTCCAACAGGATCCAGAGGAGAATCTGATGCTAGGACTGATCAGAGATTTCGCCCAGATGCAGAATTTAAGTTCTATAACAGCATGCCTACCAATACCAAAAACGGCTGGAGAACCTATCAGTTGGGAATAATAACCTTCTCCTTTTTGGAAACTGAAAACAAAGAAAATAAAATAGAATGTTGGCAGGAGTTTAAGACAGTGCAGAAGGATAAACTACAAATTCACAGACAAACCTGGAATCATCCAGAAAGTAAGGAGGACTGTTATAAACTACCAGGAGCAGTGTTTACAGAAGTCCCATATTTCTTTGGTATCAGCCCTGGTATACCAGGATGGTGTACATATAATGAGGTGAAAACAGTAACTGTTTTTGACAAAGAACCTTATTGGCAATACAGAGAAAAGAATAAGACAAAATCCGACCGGTGGGGTACAATCTGGTCAATGAGTATAGTTCAGAGGTACCAATATGGTGGAGAAACATCCTGGTGCTTTCGATGGTCAACCAAAAGACACAATTATGATCAAACTAAACATATGCAATGGTGGAATTGTTCAAAGGTTTTAGATTGTGATACAGATTTGGAAACTATCACCTTGGTACCAGTGAGAGTAGCATTAGAAATTGGTTGTACATGTCACAACTTTCCTGGCCTGCATCAGGAATAGTGTAGTAAGCAGGACCAGAGAAGTTATCGTCCCCCTGTACTCGGCACTGGTCAGGCCTCATTTTGAATACTGTGTCCAGTTCTGGGCACCCCAATTTGGGAAAGATGTTAGGATACTGGAATGTGTTCAGAGGAGAACAACGAAGATGGTGAGGGGGCTGGAGCACAAGCCCTATGAGGAGTGACTGAGGGAATTGGGGCTGTTTAGCCTGGAGAAGAGGAGGCTCAGGGGAGACCTCATTGCTCTCTATAACTACCTAAAAGGAGGTTGTAGTCGGGCAGGGGTTGGTCTCTTCTCTCAGGTGACCAGTGGCAGAACCAGAGGGCATTGACTTAAGCTTTGTCAGTGAAAGTTTAGACTTGATATGAGGAAAAAATTCTTCACTGAAAGGGTAATTGGCCATTGGAATGGGCTGCCCAGGGAGGTGGTGGAGTCACCGACCCTGGAGGTGTTTAAAGGGAGACTGGATGAGGCACTGAGTGCCATGGTTTAGATGATGGTTGGTGTTAGTGTTGGTGTTAGTGTTGGACTTGATGATCTCAGAGGTCCTTTCCAACCTTGTGATACTGTGATACTGTGATACTGTGATACTGTGATACTTGAAAAGCATGGGTGAATATCAGCACATAAATTGTAAAACAATTACAATACAAAGCATGGGACATTTTGTGTGGGCAGCTAGTGATGGAACTTGGACCACCCATTTATCAATAGATGGACCCATCAAAGAAATCACCCTAGGATTACCAACACTTTGTCCAATTTGGAAAAGATCACCCTTTAGGGGTAACTTAGAAACTTTACAGATTCGAGCAAGAAGAGACATAAATGATGACATTAAAGATACAGATGACATTTGGCAGGAACCCTCAACAGGAGTAAAGGTAGGATGGGCATTAGAATCCCTCATTGCTCAGGTAGCTTCATATCGTAATAGAGAAATGATTTATAATTTGATTGGACAGACTGAAAGATTGGCAAGAGTAACTACAAAGGGATTTAGAGATTTAAACTTGCAATTATAATCAACAACAAAAATGACTTTGCAGAACAGAATGGCAAGGGATATATTACTATTAAAAGAGCATGGTGTTTGTGGATATCTCAAAGATCGTGTTGATCACTGCTGTGTACATATACCAAATGTTACTGCAGATATAGAATATGACATTTCACAACTTGGAAAAATTGAGAAGGAGGCTGAAAAGGAAGAGAAAGAGGTCAGTCATAATTGGGTTGGAGAAGTGTTCGATAGTTTAGGAATCCATCTTACCAGATGGATCCATACTCTTGTTGAAACAGTGTGTACTCTTTTACTAGTATTCCTTGTGATTTACTTGATGTATTTATGTATCCGAAAAGAAATCACTCGTAGTAGTAACTGGACTCATAAAATTATTGGAGTAGTCACATGAGAATACCCACAACGCCCAACACCCCCACTGACATACCAAGAAGCAACTGTGTAAGTGAAAATACTTGCAGAAAATTAAGTATTTTCAAAGGGGGGAAATGTTGGAAAAGTGTGAGATTTTATTAGTCTGATATTTAGGTAGAAATAGTGATTATAATACTTTTAAGAATAGTGGGTTTAAATGTGTTTTATAGTGGTTTTAAATCCTGTTACTTTAAGTGTGTTAGTGATTATTAGAAGTAGCGGTTATTTAGACTTTCTTCTCTCATGAGAACTCTGTGAAGTACCCGAAACTTATCCAAGCCAAGTCTGCACCTGCAGTAGAGATAAAGAGACTGGGCCTGCGGTTGAGATAAGAAGACCTTGCATACCGGAGTTAACTGAGAAAAACAGAAGACGCTGGCGCCAAAGTAATAATAATTAGTCGATGAAGTAATCTGTACATGCATATGTATTAGCTGTAACCTGTTGAATATACATTAGGTGATGTAACATGTAGAGAATAAAATGCGGTCGTGCTGTAACGGTTTCGGAACCAGATTTGGGTGTGTCCCCCTGGTTCCCGGGGCCTTGAAATAAAGCACCACATACAACCTCCCCCGGGTGGTTACGTGTTTGTCTCTCCGCTAACAGAGCCATTGCTACATTCTTATTGATGGCATCAGTTGGAATCTGGCACCTTCCATCTTGCCATTTCACCCCTAGGAATTGGATCTCTCTGGCAGGTCCCTTGACTTTTCTCTTCTTTGTGGCAAAACCGCCTCGAGGATAATCTGGATAATCTGTCCTTTGTCGAAGACTTCTTCTGCTGTGTCCCCCCATACAATGATGTCATCCATATACTAGATATGTTCTGGGGCCTTACCCTTCTCTAGTGTAGCCTGAATTAGTCCATGACAGATGGTTGGACTGTGCTTCCACCCCTGGGGCAGTTGATTCCAGCTGTACTGAACGCCCCTCCAGGTGAAAGCAAACTGTGGCCTGCACTCTGCCACTAATGGAGAAAAACGTGTTAGCAATGTCAGTAGTGGCGTCACCACTTCGCTATCTTGGTCTCCAGCTCGTACTGGAGCTCCAACATATCTGGTACTGCAGCACTCAGTGGCGGTGTGACTTCATTTAAGCCATGATAGTCCGCAGTCAGTCTCCATTCTCCATCAGACTTGCGTACAGGCCAGATAGGGCTATTGAAGGGTGAATGGGTTTTGCTGACCACCCCTTGGATCTCCATCTTCCAAATCATCTTATGGATGGAGATCATAGCATCTCAGTTCATCCGATACTGTCAGTTGTCATGGCTATTGGCACTTCTTGATTTTTAACTTGCAGTAATCCCACAACGGAAGGGTCTTCTGAGAGGCCAGGAAGGGCAGACAATCACTTGGACTCCTCTTCAATCACCGTGGCTACACCAGAAGCCCACCAGTACCCCTTCGGGTCCTTGAAGTATCCTCTTCTTAGGTAGTCCATACTGAGAATGCAAGGGACTTCTGGCCCCGTCACAATGGAATGCTTTTCCCATTGGTCTCCTGTCAAGCTTATGTCGACCTCTACCACTGACAACTCCTGAGACCCTAATGTCACCCCAGAAATAGAAACAATCTCTGTACTCTTATGCTCAAATGGCATTAAAGTACACTGGGCACCAGTATCTATCAAAGCTTGGTATCTCTGAGGATCTAATGTGCCAGGCCATTGAACCCACGCAGCCCAGTAAACTCGATTATCTTCTTGGTTCCTTTCCTTCTCCTGGCAGAAGGCAGGGCCCCTCTATTGGTCTTGATTAGAGCATTTGTCGTCAGACTTTGACTTTGATTTCTTGGAGGTTTTTTTGTCATCGTCGAAGTGGATCTCCATCTTCTTATGTTTCGGCGATTGCAGTTTCTTGTCTGAAAATATTGTATCTACCATATAGACAACTTTCTTGTCATTGTTCTTCTGTTTCAGCTCCCTCACTCTAGCTTAGACCTTGGAAGTGGGCTCGCCATCCCACTTCTTCATGTTCTCTCCTTTGCTGCATAGGTATGCCCTTAGTTGGTTACGTGACCGACGCTTAGGGTTTTCTTTCCCTTGACGTGGGAATGATGGAGATCGTGAGCGAGACCGAGACTATGATTGAGGTTGACATCAACGTCAAGGTCATCTTTGTCAATCCCGCCATGTTCGTTCCATTGACCTTCCTCTGTAATCTCTATAACGTCTGTCATCTCTGTCTCTAGGATAGTCTTTGTATCTGGAGTATTCATAATCTCTCTCTATTCTTTCCCTATCGTAGGTGGGTTGGTACAGGGGATTGGAGGAGTCTTCCAGATTTTCCGCTATGCTCCTTATCCAAGAACACATGGTGTCCACACTTGGTTCATCCATCCTTGGATTATATGCAGTTATCAAGCAGTAGGTATGTGGTTTATGGGCACCTTTAATTACCTTTTTTCACATGGGCTGCATGCAGGGAGCTAGGATGTCATAATGGTCTGGATCAGAATAGATGATCTCCAACATGGCTAATTCCTGTAGGTATTGGATGCCTTCTTCCACAGTATTCCACTTTCTTGGAGAGCTCGACAGATATTCCTTAAATGGGTATGTCACCCTCACAGCATGGAGGATTCGGATCCAAAGACTGGCCACTATTCTCTCCCTTGCAATTTCTTGTTCTATTACAGGATCTCGGGCAAGAGATCCCAATTGTTGTGCTTCATGATCTTCAATCACGTGACTATTAGCCCCATTGTCCCAGCATCACAGCATCCAGGTGAGGATTTGTTCACCAGGCAAGCAAATGTAATCTCTTCAAAATCTTGAAGTTCTCTTGAGATCAGTGATTGTGTAATTTCACTTTCTCGCATTATTTTGTGTACATCTCTCCAGCGTAGAATCTTTTCCACTTCTCTTTGTACTCTTCCGCTCTTACGTGGAACCGCTCCCACCTCCTCTCTGTATCTCTCACGTGGAGGTGGAGACCCAGCGTGCCGCAGGGATGAGATTCTATGTTGTTTACTCCGTGGAGATGGACTTCTACATCATTCCCCATACCCAGCAGATAGAGGTAGCAAGTAGTCTTTCAGGTGCTGAGATAAGGGCCTCATCCGATCATCCACACCTTCAAGAGAAGGTTGGGTCTGGAGGGATAGGGATAATTCTCCCTCAGGTTGAGGGGAATGCTTTTGCCCCTTCTTTGCATCTTCTGAAACACTGAATGTGTAGTCAGGATATAAATCATCAAGTGACAATATACCACAGGTCGTTTGTACTGTTGCCTTTTTTTTGTCTTGATGCCGCTTTACTTTCCTTTGTATGCGCCCCTTCTCTTACAACCGTTTCTTCCTCTATTACAGCTGCTCCTTCTTCTCTTGCAGTCACTCCTTCCTCTGTCACAGCCGCTCCTTCCTCGCTCGCAGCCGCTCCTTTGTCCGCTACTTCCTGCATGGACAGGATAGCTTCTTCTTCTTCTTCTTCTTCTTCTTCTTCTTCTTCTTCTTCTTCTTCTTCTTCTTCTTCCATGTGTTCCAGTTGCAGAGATGGGTCTGTGAGTTCTACAGTCTCCCTTACCCACGTCTTTTTTTTCTTTATAGGAGCAACAATGACTTCCCGGTTTTTAACTTGAGTCCCAGTTCTAGTGGACTTACTAGAGACGGTCCTGACTTCAAGTTGTGTTTGGACCCCAATTTCTGTGGACCCAATAGAGGTATCACTGGTTTCAGGTAGCATGTTTTGGGTTTCTGTCGCAACCTTAACCTTCTGAGAGTGATCTACAGCAGCTCGATAAGCATTAGCCAAGCCCCAGTACAAAGCAAAGAGCTGCATGTTTGGGTCGTCATATGAAAGACACTTTTCCCTTAAAGAACGTGTCATCTCATCAGGATCGAACACTTGTTCTGTCATAAAGTCCTGTGGAGAGACAGTCTATACTGATGCCGGAAAGAAGTCTAGAAAGGCGGCCATGACATGGAAGGAAGGCAAGCAGTGGAAGCACAAAATATGGGAGGCTGAGAGTCGAGACAGCTTGCAGACCCTGGAGCTGAATGCAGTCTTACAGGCTTTTATACAATTCCACGGACCGCTGAACGTGGTTACAGACTCTTTGTATGTTGCGGGGGTATTGCAAAGAATAGAGGATGCCAGCATCAAGGAAACTCATAACCCGCGACTGTATGATCTTTTGTTGCAGCTAGTGAGAATGTTGAAGCAAAGGAAGGCACCTTATTGCGTGTTACATATAAGGAGCCATAAGTGGAATATTGGAATGGGAGAGGGAAATGCGCGAGCTGATCAACTGGTCATGCCAGCCTCAACGCAAAGCAATTTGGAGCAGGCCCGGGAAGCACATGCACGCCTACACCAGAATGCAAAAGGGTTACATCGAACTTATGGGATTCCCATCACACAAGCTAAGCTAATAGTGCGAGCGTGTCCAACATGCAGCCATCACAACGAGGGAATTGGGTTAGGATGTGGAGTGAATCCAAGAGGACTAAAATCAAATGCCCTATGGCAGGTGGATGTAACCCATGTAGCAGAATTCGGAGGACTCAAATACGTGCATGTGGTGGTTGATACGTATAGCAAGTATGTTTGGGCAACTGCTCAGCGTGGGGAAAAAGCGCTACATGTTATGCGGCATTTGACTGCTAGTTTTGCAGTTATGGGGGTACCAGAAGCGATTAAAACAGACAATGGGCCCGCTTACCGCAGTACCACAGTTAGAGAATTCTTAAAACTTTGGGGAATAGTGCACACAACAGGCATCCCGCATTCTCCTACGGGACAGGCTATAGTAGAAAGGGCCCAACGAACTCTAAAACAATATCTCAGTAAGCAGCAAGAAATTGTTGACCCCCAACAGAGGTTGGCGCAAGCTGTTTATGTAATGAACCATCTTTGTGTATTTGGGCAAGATCAGGACCCTCCCGCAGTCATACACATGAAAGAAAGTCAAGGCAGTAGCCACAAGCGTGCATTAGTGTATTATAAGGACCCAAAAACAGGATTGAGAGAAGGGCCTGTGGAAGTGATATATTGGGGTCGAGGTTATGTATGTGTTTCCGCACCTACAGGAACCCTATGGATTCCTGCAAGGTGTGTTAGGCCTGCCCTGATGACCGTCTAGCCGCAGAATATAACCACTGCCGATTTGGACCCCTGCGAATTCTGTCTAAATTGGAGTCGGCCTGCGATGCGTGGCAGGAGGGAGAATGAATTCCCGGTAAATGGACCACATCGATCGTCTCCTAAGACCTGTTCACCGTAGTGAAGAGCAGCGACTGTTGTCCAAATTACGGCTTATCGTCCCTCCGATTTGGGCCAGCTGCCAAAAGAACTGAAGTATCTATTGGTCAACATTGACCCTGACTATTTCAACATTATTTTGAGAGATTTAAAAAATCTGATAGAATGGGATGCACCTAGCATTTATTCCTGTCCTTTATGTAAAACTAACTGTAATGCTTTTATAGATCTTTATTGTGCTTATTGTACCCAAGTAGTGCATTGTAGGAGGAAAGATCTGCAATCCTGGTTTTGCCCCACTTGTGACTATCAAATTAATAGACAAGGGGCTTTTGCTTTGTATTTCTTAGCTGAGTTTAATGGTTTTGATATTGACTCCCCGGAAGAAGCTCTGCAATTGTACGAATCGCCTGAACAGTTGTTTTTAGCCGAGCAACGGGCGAGACTGACCTTCTGGGTTAAGGTTGCTAGTAGATCAGTAGAATCGCATATACTGAAGCATTATTGTAAGAATTATTATAAGAAATGTTACAGGAAATATTACAGGCATTGATTTTGCTTTGGAAAATAGAAGTAGGTTTTGCTTTCTTTCCAGTACAATCTAAACAAAATGTATGGGTGACTTTGGCCAATCTTACAAAGCAAAACGCTATTTGTCTTTCAGTGGCAACCCCTTCTAATCCCTTCTCGACGTGCCTTGTAGGAGTGTCTGACGTTGATTGGCCGTGCCCAGTAAGTGTACCGACCTGTAATAATTCTAATTTAAGATTAACCGCAGATTCCTGGGATTCATGGATGCCTCACCGCCCTATTGCAGATTTGGAACCACAAGAGTTGGAGATTTTAGGCTCTCTGACAGCAGATGCCTGCATTTACTTTAACCACTCCTCACGCCAAGCGGACCACAGTGATTACACGACGGTCAATGCCACTATACCTTATTATCGCAATGCCAGTTTGTGGTGTAACTATACCTCCACAAACCTTTCTAAATCTTCAAATAATCCGATCACTCTCCCACCAGGATATTTTCTCATATGTGGGGATCGTGCATGGCCCGGAATTCCATCCCACATTAGAGGAGGTCCCTGTACCATTGGCAGGCTAACCTTACTAACTCCCAATGATAGCATGATTCTTAACATCTCCCAAAATTCACGAGTTCGGCTAACTCGTTCCCTACGGCATCGATTTACAGAAGA
This sequence comes from Tapera naevia, assembly GCA_033556795.1. Lineage (NCBI taxonomy): Eukaryota > Metazoa > Chordata > Aves > Cuculiformes > Neomorphidae > Tapera > Tapera naevia. The sequence continues at coordinate 3,105,767 of JAUMJJ010000004.1, read as the reverse complement.
TTGTAAGGACAATGTTAATTTTTGGTCCGTTGAGCAAATTATATTTGGTTCCTTTTTTACTCCGAATGTTGCTGTAGCTGGTGCTCTTAGTCAGCTGCGCAACCTTGGGTGCTGGTTGGCAAAACAGACCAATGCAACCTCTCAAGCAATATCGGATTTACTTGTAGATGTTGATTCGGTCAGGCATGCCACTCTTCAAAATCGTGCAGCCATAGATTTTCTGTTGCTAGCCCATGGTCATGGCTGCAAAGAATTCGAAGGCATGTGTTGTATGAACCTTTCTGATCATTCCAAATCCATAACTGCCCATATACAAGAATTGCATGACCTCACTGACCACCTACAGATTAACTCAGGTTTTGGATTGGAAGATTGGCTCAAGTCTCTAGGTCTTGGTCCTTGGTTAACTAGCTTGTTAAAAACAGGGTTAACAATCTTACTTCTGTTTTGTTGTATAGTGCTCCTTTTGCCGTGCTTCTGTAACTGTTTGCAACGTATGATTGAAAAGACAATACAGTCCATGTTATATGGGGCGTACCCTGTGGTTAAAGAAAACGGGGGAGGTGTGGAGAGTCAGGAGTCAGCCATTAGGGACTGGTTACGAGACAAAGGCCATAGTCAGACAAATCTACTTGAACTAGAGGACGTGGCATGAAGCAAGCAAATGGACATGCCCAGCAGTCGAGTCAGTCAACCGAACACATGAGAGCCACAGCAGAGAGTAATAAGCATTCTACTGTAACAACTTCAAACAGAAATTAACACATCAAGCAAGAGGTTTCGCCCACGATATGTAATTGTGAACATACTTGACCGACAAGGACTGAAGGGGGCTTGAGAATTGAATTCTGTTATAGCTGTTAATTGTGATTGCAATTGTGTATATTGTAATTGTGCTTTGAATCTTTTATTAGAGTATGGAGTTTGTATATAGTCATATAGTAGCAACTGAAGGTAGTCTTTGTATTGCACATTTTCACCAGAATTTTGAGGATTTTTATATAGCAGCAGGTATCACATATAATCAGCCACATTTTTATCATTTTGCATCAGGAAGTGCTTTTCGCCAAGCTCAAGCAATTTGGTACTTAAAACTTGCCATTCAGCAAGTTAAACAATCCAAGAAGTCAAGACTGATTGCTTTACAATGTGGACCCAATTGACTCAAATTAAAGGAAACAGATGATGTTCTTGGAAATTGATTCTCAATTTGGTATTACAGGCTGGCTAAGAACACTCCTGATCAAAGGTATGTGTTGTTTAAATCTGTCTGATCACTCAACATCAATACACAAACAAATAACAGAAATGCAAACACACTTAAAAGACTTTAGCTTACAGACCCATTATGAGAATGATTGGCCAATATTGGATTTGGACCCTGGGTATCAGAATTGTTGAAACAAGGACTAGTCATATTAATTATAAATTTTGTCACCTTACTGATTCTCCCTTGTATGTTTAAATGTTTGCAGAATGAACTTGAAAAACCTAGTGCAAAATATGTTACAAAGCCACATTGCCTTAAATAAAGAAAACGGGGGAATTGTGGAGAGACTTACTGAAACCTGGCTCACTGAAAGCAGACATGAGCCTGACAAAAGCAAGCTGTTTAGGCCTTGAGTGGGAAAATACTGAGCTAAGTGAAAAACTACTGACCAGCAAGGTCAGTGGGCCCTTGTTGTGCAGTGAAGCTTAGGCAAGGGAGATAACAGGATGTCTCCCACGGGACCAGATGGATTTCTAAAACTACAGGAATGTATGTGCAGTGATAAAGTCTGTAACCAATAAGGAGCTAAAGTTTTGCAATATGTATAACCTAATTATCGTACGACCAATAATGAGCCTGAGCTTTGCAATATTTATAACCTAATTATCGTGGCTATAACAGTGATTGTAACACGACCAATAAACGAGTTCCACTGATGAACCATCCAGTGTCGGTGACTCCCTCCGTCTTCAACAAAGTCCCAAGTAATGGGAGGTGTCACACATCCTAGCAGTTTACCAAATTTCAGCCATGCTCCCTGCCATCTAAAGACTGGCCTTTCCGAGCTCCTTCCCAAAGCTCCAGCGATTCCTTTCAAGGTTCAGCCTTTCTTACAACAAGGGAACCAATTCAATACCACCTTTCCAATTTTAAGTAACATTTTTGCTGCCTTCACCACTAGTATCATTGTCACTAAACAATTTAGGTACGGGCTAGAGCTGATCTTAGGAGTCTTTGCTACAAAACCTTGAATGTCACCATTATGGAGACTGGCTACTAGACCATCAATGTCAAATTAAGGAATGGAAGCAATTTGTTCCATCTGTCTGAACGGTAATGGTCCCCTATAGGATATCCTATGAATGGCACAAAACCAGCTAGAATCATGAAAAAAATAGTAAAAAAGCCATTGTTATTGTTATCCTTTCCTTGTTACTAAACAAACCCTTGTTTATATAAACAAAGCTTTCTTGGCTGCTTTCCCAGTACTTATTTTGTACACAAAGACTGCACTTGACTTCCCGGACTCTGGTGGCGTTCCTGGACGCTGTTCCTGGACGCTGTTCCCGGATGCTGTTCCCAAAACAATAGATTTGTTTACAAAATAAAACCGAGCTTGGCTGTCTTCCCAGACAATCTTTTTCAAAACAAACCAAGCTTAACCAATCATAACCATCCTCTGCTACCAAAATATAAGCAAGTTTGAGCTCACTTCCTGTCAAAATCTCAAACACTCAGTGAAAGCCCCTCCCCCGCTTCCCCCTTTAAGCAAAGGGGAAAAAAAAATTATAGAAACTGACAGAAACCAAAACCAACCGAACCACACCAAAATATATGTGTATTTTTACATATAGACAGTTATATACAGTAAGGATATTATGTAGAACTCCCAAGAAAGGGAAGAGAGGAAGGGAAAATGGGGAAAAAAAAAAGGACAAAAAAAGGAACTAAACCAAAACAGGCATGCACAATTGAAAAACCCGGTAACTAACAAAATAAAGAACTAGCAAAATCTCACCACTTCCCTTGAGAAAAGCAGGACAGCCAAACCTGGCCCAGCAGTCTTCCCTCACGCATGGGCAGACAACAGCAGTCACCACAGGCCTCAGCTCCAGACAAGACGAATGCAAGGGACCCACTGCTCCCAAACCTCGGCAGAAGAGAGCGAACTCTCTTATCTATGCCTTATTTATATGTTGTGTTACGCTAAAGGGAGATATTCAATACTTCCTTAGATTTCTGACCCCTGTTGCTAAGGAAAGCCTAAAAAAAACCCAAAAGCCAACCCACTGCAAACTGTGATATATGGACTTCTGTGAAAGGGCTGTAAGGAACTGATAAGAAGATTCGCCTCAAACAACTTAAGATGAGATGTTGTCATGTCTCCAACCCAGACTCCCAGACTGATGACTAAAGAAACTGATAACTGAATGGAAGATGATGCCTAAGGGGAGTTGTTGATAAGAAGCAAGTTTTACCAGAGGCTGCTATCTTATCTTGTCTTGTCTACAGATCTGACACTCCACCCCATGTGTTTAAAGGGAGGAAGAGGAGCTGCTGATAAGGAAAAAGTCCTGCCAGAGGGTGGGACCTTGTCCTGTCTCCAGCCCTGATTCCTATCCTGAAGCAAGCCTAATTGCTGCAACAAAAGGAAATTTTTATCAGGGTTGTCATTTACCAGGCCAGAATCTTCCATAAGGCCTAAATGAATATGATAATCACTCTTCACCTAATTGGAGGACCCTTGAGAACTGAGGCAGATAAAAGCTGGCCAGTTCAGCTACTGCTTTTCTCTCTCAGCTCCATCTTCCTTCCATCGCATCCTGGATCCACAACACAGAAGACCATCGCCTGCAAAGAAGAAACTTTGTTACTGGAACTGTGGTGACACGAGGAGAAATGACTTTACAACCTGAGAGGTTATAAAGGAGGTATGTTTATTCAGCGCTGGGTGCATGGGGGATTGCTCCACCACAAACGTGCAACCAGCACTAAATAAACATACCTCCTTTATAACCTCTCAGGTTGTGAAGTCGTTTCTCTGCGTGCCATTTTGGCACCCAAGATGGGACGTGCTCTGCTCGGCTGCAGGATCGACTGAGGAGTGGATGTCCTAGGCATGCCCTGAGCCCTTCCTCAGAGGAATTCCACTCCCAGCCCCTCGCTGCGGGAGCAGACAATGACAATCTATGAACACGAAGTAAAGAGGTATGTTTTAAGATTGGGGCCTAGAAGTTGCACATGGTCAAGGGTTGTCAGTAAATCGCGCAGAGACGTCTGGCGTGCGACATAATCCCTTTGGTTTGATTGGTTGGGGTACCCATAGGAGTTTGGGCTGGAAACTGGAGGCAGACGGTCTGCCCATTGGTCCAGTCTCTGGAGGGTGCTGTTGCATCTTTAATTCAGGAGCCATGATGGACCTGCTAATGATTGTATAAGAAGCAGGAGAAGGGTAAGCGGACCCCTTTGGACAACTTATGACTTTTTGGATAATCTTTGCAGCTGCAGGAGGGATAATAACTGGAATAATTATTGTATACCTAATTTGTAAGTGCCTAGGCTGTGGGATTTCTGTACCATTTATAATTTGATCTTATATGATAATTGATTTATTAAGGGTAATTAGTGTGGCCATCACAATTTGTATTTTGATAATAGCTATTTGTTGTAGACTAGGAGTTTGGCTGGCATGTAAATGGTAAACTGGTAAATGTTTGTTTTGAGTGTGAGTGTTTGAGACATGCAAACGCGCACAAAACGAGTGTGGAGTTCCGATCTGTGGTTCCATTGTCCCGTGAGGGGCACGGCTGGAGACAAATGAAGCAAAAGAAGTATTGATTGATTAAACTTTTACAAGCAAAGTGGATTTCCAGAGAGAGGAAGAGCCTCTCCCGTGATTTGGGCTGGACGAGGTTTTTCCCTTTCCACTAGGGTTTTTGATTCAGATAGAGGAAGGGGTGTATCAAACCCCTCTTAAATAACTAGTTGCTTTAGACTGGCAGCATCCCATTGCCACATCTGAAGAACATCACCCTGACCCTCAAGAAACCCAAAGAAAAATTCCATGTTTTATATGTGAAATTAAGTATTTTGATAATGGCATTAGTTTTCAGAAATTTTATGAAGCTTGGACATTATTAAAGTGTAAAATTTGTGGAAGATGGTTTTGTATATCTAGGAGATGAAAGAATCATTGTTGTAAGTACCTCCCTCGGGTTCCAAGGCCTTATGATTTGTTAGAATCCCTAAGAGAGAGTGAAATAGTGAAATTTAAACGTGGAGGAAGAAACTTGATTCCAGGACATTGGGACATTTGGGAGGAGGACTGGGAAAGGACTATAGAGAAGCGTAGAAAGAGGTTTGCTTGGAACACAATGGGTAATTCCCAGGATAAAAAAGTGTTTAAAAGGAACCCGTTAGGGTGTGTTTTGGCCCATTGGAAAGACATAGCAGGGTCAGGAGGAACAGAGAGTAAAAGGTCTTTGATAAAATATTGCAATCAGTGATGGCCCCTTTATAAACTGGATGATGGGGCCAAATGGCCGCAAAATGATTTAACCAACTATAACACCCTCTTAAGCATGGAGGGTGTATAGCAATTGGGAAGAGGAACACAGGAGAAATCAGAGGAGGATGATAGCAGTGGTTAGAGAAGAGAAAGGAAGACAACCCCAAAGAGGACCATTCTGGATAAAAAAGGGTCAGTGTGTCTTGTGTAAGGAAATGGGTCATTGGAAGAATGAGTGTCCCAAGATTCCAAGAACTAAATCCAGAGGACAGAATTATGACAGGGTAATAATAGCACATGTCAAGGAGGACTGACGGGGACCTGGGGAGTCTACCCTAGCAGATCCACTGGTTATAAGGAAGCTAGGGAAAGAACAAAAGAAAGTTGAGTTTTTGGTAGATGCGGGAGCAACATTTTTGGTTTTGAATCAAGATTTAATACCTTTGGGAAATGATTTTATTATGGTTAAAGGGGCTACTGGCCAAACAGAAAAAGCATATTTTTGTGAGCCACTAAAATACCAATTAGGAAAACAATGGGGTATACACCGATTTTTGTATATGCCTAATTCTCCAAAGGCCCTTCTGGGAAGGGATTTGTTAGAGCAACTAAGAGCAACAATTACATTTGAGAAAGGAAATATTACTCTGGAGGTAGATGATCAACAATATATACAAATAATGAGCTAATTTTTGACCACAGTCCAAACAGAAGAAGGAATTGATGAAGCAATTCTGAATCAAGTATATCCAGGGGTATGGGCCACCAATATACCTGGGAGAGCTAAGAATGCCTCACTCGTAGAAGTAAAACTTAAAGACAGGACAAGCACCAGTAAGAATTAAACAGTATCCCTTAAAAAAGGAAGACAGGGAAGGGATCCGTTTAGTGATAGAAAAAATATTTATACATTGGATTACTTAGAGAGTGTGAATCTGACTTTAATACCCCCATATTACCTGTCCAAAAGCCTAACGGGTCATATTGGGTGGTTTAGGATCTACGGGCTATAAACAAAATAACTGAAGATCTTTACCCAGTGGTAGCCAATCCACATACCCTGTTAACAGTGCTGACACCTGATCTAACCTGGTTCACTGTTTTAGATTTAAAGGACGCCTTCTTTTGCCTCCCTCTCCATGAAAATAGCCAGAAACTATTTGCTTTTGAATGGGAAAACCCACAAAGTGGGTGCAAAACCCAGCTCACTTGGACAGTGTTGCTTCAAGGATTCAAAACCAGCCCTACAGTATTTGGTAACCAGCTTGCGAAAGACCTTGAAGTCTGGAAAGCTCCACCTGGGGAAGGGAAAGTCTTGCAATATGTGGATGACATCTTAATTGCCGCTGAGACAAGGGACATTTGTATGACCTGGACCGTGAGTCTGTTAAACTTTTGGGGACTTCAGGGGTATCGCGTCTTCCAAAAGAAAGCCCAGGCAATACAGCAAAAGGTAATCTACTTAGGTTATGAATTAAGTGCTGGGCAAAGAACTTTGGGGCAGGCCTGTAAAGAAACAATATAACAAACACCAAAACCACAAACAGTGAAGGAATTATGGACCTTTCTGGGAATGACTGGGTGGTGCAGGTTGTGGATTTATAACTACGGACTGCTCGTTAAACCATTATATGCATCGACAAAGACAGAACAAAAGTACTTGCAATGGGACAAGGAAGCTACACAGGCCTTTGAACAGCTCAAGATGGCCCTGATGTCAGCCCCAGCCCTGGGACTTCCGGATGGGACTAAACCTTTCTTCCTTTTCTCCCATGAGAAGCAAGGAATCGCTCTAGGGATTTTGGCACAGGACTTAGGCCCCTATCGTCAGGCAGTAGCATATTTTTCCAAGAAATTGGATACTTCTACCAAAGGGTGGCCGGGATGCCTGCAAGCAGTTGCCGTCGTGATACTAAATATCCAGGAGGCCCAAAAATTCACATTGGGCCAACACATGACTGTGCTGGTATCACATATGGTATCGGCGGTCCTAGAGGCGAAAGGAGGGCATTGGCTCTCGCCTCAAAGATTCCTAAAGTATCAAGCTATAATGGTTGAGCAGGATAATGTGGAAATAGTGGTCACTAACATTGCCAATCCAGCCTCTTTTCTCAGCGGTAACACAGGAGAACCAGTTCACCACGACTGCCTAGAAACCATTGAAGCAAGGTACGCAAACCGTCCTGATCTCAAGGACAATCCCATTGAAAGTGCCAGAGATTGGTTTACAGATGGGAGCAATTATGTCCTGAGTGGCCAGAGATATGCGGGATATGCCGTTACCACCAGCGAAGCGGTAATAGAATTGAGACCGTTACCTATGAACACTTCTGCACAGAAAGCAAAAATAACTGCCCTCACCCATGCCTTGGAATTGGCCCAAGGTAAGATTATTAACATCTGTACAGACTCAAAATATACCTTTGGAGTAGTACATGCTCACGGAGCAATTTGGACAGAAAGGGGACTATTAGGTTCCCAAGGGAAAAAACATTAAGCACGCAGAAGAAATCATGAAACTACTGGAAGCCATCCAACTACCCGAGAAAGTGGCAATCATGCACATTGAGGCACACTGGAAAGTGTGCTCGGAACTTGAAAAAGTAAATGAACTGGCAGATAGAGAGGCAAAACAGGCAGCCAAGTGAAAGATAAAACAGGAAGGTGCCTTAATTCCAGATGGGCAGATTTCCTTAGAAGGTAAGCCAGAATATACTAAAGAGGACCATAAACTTATTGCAGACTTGGAAGTATCATACAATGCAGAGGGTTGGGCTTTTACCCCACAAGAAAAACTCATTATTCCCTCTTATTTAATATTGCATGTAGTAAGAGAAGAACATCAAAAGGGACATTGGGGAGCTGAAGCACTATACAAATATTTAATTAGGCAAATTGTAGGAAGAAATCTGTACACCACTGTGAGGCAGGTAACCCAATAGGGTGATCGCTGCCTCCAGACTAATCCGAAAACTACCCCTGGTTTGATATTCAAAGATGTCCATACAGTCATGTTCAGGTATCTCTGTCTTTATTCCTCCATACAAAAATTGAGAAGGATTCATGCATCTTTCTGTGGTTAACACTAAATCATCCTTCTCCATTAAAATGGTCTCATACTTTAAGATTCTCAAATCTGATTCTCAAACCTTCCAGATCTCTGGTTTAGTATGTTTCGTACTGAATGAGGAGTGAACACTATTAAAGCTCCCCCAAAGGTTAATTTTCTACTTTGTTCTACTAACAGGGCCATAGCTGCCACTGCTTGTACACAAGTTGACCACCCCCTTGATACTGGATGTAGAAAATGTTTTAGAAGAATCAGGGTATTCTGTGATCCTTGAGGCCTGTATGCACAACCCTGCCTACTTGCCAAACAACAAAGACACAGTGACCTTGGCATGTTATGAGAAATTGGAATGTTAGCTGATAGATAAGAAAGAGAATGTGAAACAGGAGGGTTTAGCTGCAAAAGAAGGGGGGTGTTGGGGGTCACCATTTGTCGAGGACACCATTTGTCGAAGACGGGCGGGAGACTTAACGACACGCATATGGTGTTTTATTAACAAGTCTCCGTCTTTATTAGCAGTAGTTCTACCTAAATGGTTTAGTCAATGAGCTTCATACATATTACAAAACTTTAGCTCCTTATTGGTTACAGACTTTATCATTGCATAAGCGTCACATACATTCCTGTAGTTTTAGAAATCCATCTGGTCCCGTGGGAGACATCCTGTTATCTCCCTTGCCTAAGCTTCACTGCACAACAAGGGCCCACTGACCTTGCTGGTCAGTAGTTTTTCACTTAGCTCAGTATTTTTCCACTCAAGGCCTAAGCAACTTGCTTTTGTCAGGCTCATGTCTGCTTTCAATGAGACAGGTTTCAGTAAGTCCCTCCACAGGGGGGCTGCAGGCTATCAGGTAACAGCGCATGGACAGAAACTTATAACCAATTAAGATAGAGAATATACCAAATGGACAGCATGTAGTAGCCAATTATATGTACACTTGTAGCATGTGAACACAGATTGTGAGTATAAAGTAACGTGTGGAAGCACAATAAAGTGAGCACTGACTCTACCTCCATGAGGGTATGTCTGTGACTCGAGGGGCTCTCCAATACTGGATCCAACATTTTTGATAGGTACAGCACCGGTTGTTTCTGTCCTCCCTGAACTTGGGCCAATACTCCTTAAGCCACCCCCTCTTCTGCTTTGACATACAAGTGAAAGGGTTTTTCTAATGAGGGGACAGCTAATACTGGTGCTTGAACTAGTTTTATCTTCAGTTCCTCAAATTGTTCTTTCTCTCCTTTTCCCCATTTAGGTCTTTCAACTGTTTCCTGCAATTTTTCATATAGAAACTTCACATGCTGTGTAAAGTTCTCAATCCACAGCCTGCAATAACTTAACAACCCTATAAACTGTCTTATTTCTCTTTTGGTCCTGGGGAGCAGCATGGAGACAATACCAGAAATTCTTTCTGGATTTATTCTCCTCTTTCCTTCACTTATTAAATACCCCAAATATTTTACTTCTTGTTCTACAAATTGTAACAATTGTAACTTAGCTCTAGATACCTGTAGCCCTTTTCCCCCTAAAAAGTTTAACAACTAAATTGAGGCTGTTCTAACCTCCTTCTCCTTTTCTCCTGATAACAACAAATCATCAACATATTGTAACAATTTGACTCCAGAGGGTGTCTTATATTCCTCCAGGACTTGCTCTAAAACCTGCCCAAACAGGTTTGAGGATTCAGTGAACCCTTTCGGGAGGGAAGTCCAACAAAAATGCTGTTTTCTCTCTGTATCAGGGTCCTCCCATTCAAAGGCAAACATATCCTGGCTGTTTTCTGCCAGAGGGCAAGCCCAAAAGGCATCTTTCAGATCTATTACACTAAACCGTTTGTGATTAAAAGGGATCTTGCTTAACAAGGTATAAGGGTTAGGTACCACAGGATGTCACATTTGGACATTTTTATTCAGTTCCTTTAAATCTTGTACTAACCTATAGTTCCCATCCAATTTCCTCACAGGCAAAATGGGAGTGTCATAGGGAGACATACAGGGCTCTAAGAGCCCACCCTTTAAAAGCCCTTCAATCACAAATTTAAATCCCTTCCACCCCTCTGACGATATTGGGTACTGTCTCACCCGAACTGGCTGACTTCCCTCCTTTAGCTTTACTTCCAGAGGAGTGGCATTAAGGCCACTTCTGTTCCCATACCTTAGGATTTATTTCCTGCTCGTCTACTCTTTTTAGTCCAAAGAACTTTACCACTACCTGTCTCCTCTTGGGAATTGCCCCAGTTCCTAGTTGAATTTGTAAATCCCCCCCCAACAAGTTTGTCCCTGCTCCAGATATCAATGCCATATCTGTGATTACTTTTTGGCAGTTCCCTTGGACCTCAACCCCCTCTATAACAGGGACAGGGAATTCCTCTCCTTTACCCCCCATTACAGTAACTATTTCAGTTCCCTGCTTGCATCCTTGGGGTATTCTTATTATACTCAACCTTTCTGCTCCTGAATCAACTAAAAAATCATAATCCTGCCCCTGGGGTCCTAATTTTAGTTTTATCAAGGGCTCTTCATGGTGGTCCGACCCCAGGATATAGAGCCCCTGACATCCCAAATACTGAGAATAATCTTCCTCTTCTGTGAATCAGAAAACTTTTACTTCTTTCTGTCTCACCGGACATTCTCTTTTGAAATGTCCCTGCTTCCCGCAATAGTAACATTTTGCAGGGCCAATTTGCCAAGAAGGAGCTGGATTCCTCCCTACCTGTGAGTGAGTCCCTACACTTCTTCCTGCTACCCCACAGTCAGTTTCCCTGCCCCTAAAGGGGGTTCATCCCCTTCCTCCCCCATCTGATTGTGGTTGTTGTTTCACTATGTGCTGTACTGTGGCTACCATTAATCTGGCCTTTGCCTTTTGCTTTTCAGCATCTCTTCTTACATACATTTTTTGTGCTTCCCGCAATAAATCATTCAATCCCCGATCATGTCAATCTTCCAGTTTTTCTAATTTCTTCTTTATATCTGTCCAGGCTTTGGTAACAAAATTTACCTTTAACAGCTCCTGGCCTGCATCACTTTCAGGTCCAATTCCCGAATATTGTTGCATGTCTTTTCTGAGTCTCTGTAACCAAGCTGTAGGCGACTCATCCCTTTGTTGTTTGCTTTCAAATGCTTTCTCAAAATTCTGCCCCTTCGGCACCACCTCCCTTATTCCCTTAATCACTAAACTTCTATAGTCTGACATATTCCCCCTTCCCTCAGCAACATTTTGATCCCAGTTAGGTCACGCTATGGGAAATTTCTGGTCTCCAGGTATCTCACCTTGGGCATTTGGTGCATTATCCCTTTCCCAAATCCATATTCCTGCAGTCCTTATCATCTGCTGCTCTTCCGGTGTAAATAAAGTTCCTAAAATGGACTGCATTTCACCCCAGGTGTAAACATTTGGGCCTAAAAATTGATCAAGTTGTTCTGACAATCCTAAGGGATCCTCTAACATATTCTTCATTTCCTTTTTAAAGTCTCGTACCTCAGTACTGGTTAGGAGTACATTCACAATTCACACACACTCCCCCCCCCCCCCCCCCCCCCCCCCCCCGGGGCACCTCACATCAGTATTTCCCATAATGGAAACAAATGGAAGAGTATGTAATTCAGGAATGGACTGGTCCAGTGTGGGTCCCCCATTGGATCACAAGTCCTGCCAGCAAACCTGCTACCGCATGGGTTCCTCTCTCCATGGTTCTGCCAGGAGCCTGCTCCAGCGTGGACTCTCCACCAGGTCACAGCCTCCTTTGGGCACACCTACACCATCCTGTGTGAGGAATGCAGGTGGATATCTGCTCCACTGTTAACCTCCATGGACTACAGATGGACAACCTGCCTCACCATGGTCTTCACCACAAGCTGCAGAGGAATCTCTACTCTGGCGCCTGGTGATGTAGGATTTTAGCAAAATGATATGGGATTTTAGTAAAATGCAAGAATTAAAGTAGAAGTCTTTGTTTAGTCTTTGTTTAGCCTGATATTTAGTTAGCCTTGGGCATAGCTGCCTGGAGACTATTGAAGCAGTGTATGCCAGTCGGCCAGACTTAAAGGAACAACCACTAGAGGGCGCCAAAGACACATAGTATACTAAGGGCAACAGTTACGTCCGGCAGGACCAGCGAAAGGCTGGTAATGCAATAACCACTACTGACCAGGTAACAGAAAACCAGGCCCTTCCCTCTAACACTTCAACCCAGAAGGCAGAGATCATACCTTTACCCGAGCCTTACAACTGGTGAAAGGGAGAAAGATCAACATTTGGACTGATTCTAAGTATACATTTGGGGTGGTTCATGCTCATGGAGCAATCTGGAAGGAAAGGGGACTTTTGTCCACTCAAGGGATGCTGTAGAAATACTTAAATTATTGGAAGCAATTCAGCTACTGAAGAAAGTGGCCATCATGCACTGCAAAGGTCATCAAAAAGGAACCACAGACCAGGAGACTGGTAATTCTATGGCAGACCGTGAACCCAGGAGAGACGTGGAGGAAGGCATAGTGGAAGTACAGTCTTTGATTCCAGAGGGTAAAATCCAAATCGATCAAACTCATAAATATTCAAAAGAGGATCAGAAACTGATTAGGGATCCGGGAGGTAAAACAGAGGAAAGCGGTTGGGTTAAAACACCACAAAGGAAATTAGTAATACCTAGTATACTGTTCTAGACTATAATGGCTGAACATAGAAAGACTCATTGGGGAGTTGAAGCCCTGTACAAACACCTGAACAAGTGCATTGTCGCCCAGAATTTATACATAACCATCAAACAAGGGACAGAGCAATGTGACATTTGTTTGCAAAACCCTCAAACAACCCAGAAGGTTGAATTAGGGCATATAGGGAAAGGTAATCTCCCGGGGCAGTGGTGGCAAATAGACTTTTCAGAACTCCCTAGGAAAGGGGGATTCAGGTACTAACAGATACCTTTTTCAGGATGGCCAGAAGCATTCCCTTGTTGAACGAACAAAGCTAGAGAAGTGACTAAGGCTTGATTACAAGAAATAATACCAAGGTTTGGGGTTTCAGCAGTGATAGAGAGACACTGCTGTTCCAGACAGAGGTCCTCATTTTGTGGCCAAAGTTACACAGCAAGTTGGTGGGCTTTCTGGAATTGATTGGCAACTGCATACCCCTTATAGACCACAAGCAAGTGGTCAAGTGGAAAAGATGAACCACCTTCTTAAACTACAAATTGTGAAATTAGGCCAAGAAGCTGGGTTAACATGGTCTCAGTCACTACCACTAGCTTTGTTGCGAATTAGAACAAAGCCAAAGGCTAAAGGGGGGGTTAAGCCCTTTAGAAATCTTGTATGGAAGACCCTGCATGGTTCAAGCAGGGACATCGGCCCAAGTGGGTACCGAAGTGCTAACTGATTATGTGATAAGTTTACAGAAACAACTGAGAAAAGCAGAGAAGCTAATCTTGGGAACTCGTGCTCTGGATGGACCAATACATAATATAATGCCAGGGGATTTCGTGTATGTTAGATCTCTTTCAGGTTCACCTCTGGAACCAAAATAGGATGGACCCTTCCAGGTTCTGTTGACAACACACACGGCTATTAAAATACGGGAGCAGTCATCGTGGATCCACCATAGCCGAGTGAAAAAAGCCCCAAAACCACAATGGGAATCAACAGAGACTGGACCCTTAAGGCTCAGACTTCAGTAGAAAACTCATAATAACTGGAGTAATAACCAGGATTTGTATAGTAATGGGAATTGATGCTTGGGAAGAGAAGGATGAGAGTGTGCCTTGGCCCTGGAATGACATTAACCGTGGTAGTCATGAACGAGAATAGTATGTACCATCGAAATCAGTGGGACAGGGATTCAAAGGGGACTGCACTGCTATGGGGAAAGAAAGGAGATGAAATAAAAGTAGGGTGCTGGGTAAGTGGCATAGCTCAGCTGGTGGTCACTTCAGCTTCCATAACTGAAGTAAATTGGACTGACTGTGAAAATCCAGTGTGTTGGCATAGTTTTACTTTGACCCAGCCAATCAAGGTAGCATGCTTAGGGCAAATAACGGGTAAGGCAAAAACATTGACCTTTAACTTCAAAATTGACATAATACCGCCACCTACAACCATACCACCTACCACACCAGTTACCACTAAGCCAATAGATACCACTGAGCTCACAACTGTATATGATCCACCAATAGCTGTATCTGACCTGAAGATTTTTTAAATAGGACTATGTGGTCAAGAATATAGGCCAACAACAACTGCTGTTCAACCCAGAATGGTCTCTCAAATGGGTTGAATTGTCGATGCAATTTCCGAGATTCAGCCAGCCTGTTCTCCTTTCTTGGGAACTTCCTTTGAGGGATGGTCAACCTGGCTGCGGAAAGGAATACCCTCCAAGAGGCATACACAGAAAGACCTAACTGGTGTGCTAGGGACAGGATTGGGAGTTTTAAATAGTATTGATTCAGAGATATTGATGAATAAACTAGCCGTTACCATCAAGTGATCTGTCTAAATTGCAGCAGCCCCTGCGATTTTCCCTATCAGCTTTGGGAACTAATCAGAGGCTGTTTAAAAAAGTACTACCAAAATGGGAAGAAGTGAATATAGCAGACCACAAATTGACTATAAGTGCACTTGGTGTAGTCCAGAACAATCTTTCTCTGGCTCTTAGTTGTATTCAGGCACAGTTATGGATGCAGTCAGTGGCCGTCTTGATCATAAAAGAGGGTGAAGAAAGCACTTTCCCCACCAAAATTCGGAAAATCGTTTGGGACAGTGCCACCAATTTTGAGAAAGAACTACAATCCTAGTGAAATTTGGTAAACTTTACTTATAACTCCATCACTAACATAGCCATGGCCTTTGTACTGACCATACATAACGCTTCAAGGTATGTGGTATACCCCATTATTGCATTAGGGTTAAACCACAACGGAGTTATACTCTATCCTTCCGAGCATAGAGTATGGGCCCGGAAAGTGAATGAAAAATGGCAAACTGTAGATTTAGAATCCTGCATCATGCGGGAACAACAGGATTTCATCTGCGAAGGTAATACACTCAGTGCTCAAGACATTTGTCTAGATACGGAGTAGAAGGTTTGTCATTTTGAGATTCATCCTGACCATAACAAGGAGACAGTCCTTGTATATATTGATGAGGGTTGTGCATGTTTAAGGACTGTGTGTGAGACTATTTTAGCAGATATGGTAAGGGTAGAAATTAAGAACCACTCTAATCTTTGTATTTGCAATTTTGTTAAGATCCAAGGTTGTAATTTTTCTTATTCAGCACCAGTCACCTCTCACCAGCTTTTGCAACCTAATTACACACTATTCCATAGATTATTACCTATCTCTATTGGAATGAATCTTTCTTTAGTAAAGCAATAGACACAGCATCCAGATTTGATTGAGATTCTGGACGGGATCCAAGAGAACGGATGAAAGACTGATAACTGTCCACCATAATGTAGAAGAAATTCACCATGTTTTGAAGAGAGTAGAAAAGGACGGGAAAAATAGATGGTGGGACATGCTTCTCGGATGGTCCCCTACAGCTACCGGCCTTCTGAACAGGTTGTACCATCCCACTGTAGTTATCTTGATAGTAATTTTGATTTGTTTGGTTTTGTCTGCAGTATTATATGTTTTGAATTGGAGAATGATGAAATGAGTAGCGTATTTAGCATTTATACTTGATGCTGTAAACATTCCAATTCCCCCTCGAGGGACAGATCATGTATGAGGCAAACAAATTTGCCTAGGATAATAAGACAGAGGGGAAATGATGTGGGATTTTAGCAAAATGATGTGGGATTTCAGCAAAATGTAAGAATTAAAGTAGAAGTCTTTCTTTATTCTTTGTTTAGCCTGATGTTTAGTTAGCCTTGGGCATAGCTGTAAGGGGGGGAGGATTTTGCAGTGGAGCAACTTTTGCGAACTTAGCAAGGTTATGTATGACACTTTGTTTGATAAGGAGGAAATGTGCTGTCATAAGGAAGAACTTTCAAGTCTCTCGTCCGACTCTGTAGTCTGGAAGGAGGCCAGGACCAACTATGACTGTGCACAAAGAGGAGGATGCTTATGTTAGTGATTTTTCAGAACTGATTAACATAACTCGGCCTAGTCTCAGGAATGTAATGAATATGTATGTCTTTTAACAATAAATACTGACCTGTCCTTTGTTCGAGGCACAGGGCTTTTTGGAGTTATCCAACCTGCTGCTAGCCAGCAAATAAACATACCTTCTTTGTAACTCTTATTGAGTTATAGAGTCTGATTCCGCAGAACATGGAGTTACCTCTTCCCCCTCCTTCTTTTCTGATCTTCCTGTCTGCAGAGTTGTTTCTCTCATATATTTCTACTCCTCTCCTCCAGCTACTGCTATGCAGCAGGTTTTTCCCCTTCTTAAATATGTTATCACAGAAGCGCTACCACCGCCATTGATTGGCTCAGCTGTGATCAGCAGTGGGTCCGTCGTTGCATTTTCTCTATTGGATATGGGGGTAGCTTCTGATATCTTCTCACAGAAACCATCCCTGTAGCCTATCGCCCTCCACTACTAAAACCTTGCCACACAAACCCAGTACACAAGTTGAATGTGACCTCTTTAATTTATGACCTGGTTTTGAAATAATAGTTTTTACTAAAAGCATATGATCTTATTAATTAGCAGAACTGAGGGTTGCTTTGTCCCCCAGGTTACTGTTGTACAAAATTATAAATTCCATTAAAAAGCACCACAGAGGATAGGGAAAGAGTTAAAACAGGCTTTCTAACCAAGCCATAGTCTAGTGTGGGAATATAATGGAAGACTGGCGAGGAGGAATTGTGAAACACGCTCAAGTGACCTTGCACTGGGATATAGAAAAACACAGAAATTGTAGTAATCATTGCCTAGTCTGCTGTGCTTGACAAGTAGAACTTTTGTGTTTAGGTAATGCAGGCCTGTGATAAACTCAGGGACATCTTAGAAAACATGCTTGAAATTCCTGCCCTGCTGTGAGAAAAACTACTGTGCCATTTCCCTAATAAATACAGACAAAAACAGCAGGTCTGGCATTTCCACTTCCTAGCAAGAATCGAACCTCCACAGTGCCTGCATTCCCGCTTGTTCCCACTTCGTTTCATCTGCCTGGTCGCTGTTTCGAAGATCCCCTGAAAGGCAATAAATTTACTCTTTCTATTCCATCCAGAGTTTGTGGTTGTTCCTGTGTCCTGTCTGTGTCAGCTCACACACCTAGCAAACACCAAAATCTCTATAGTCACAATAGACAGTAGCCTGCTGGATTTTACCTTACTACCTATACAGACTCACAGTAATGACTAACAGTCAGAGGAGATGAACATACATTATACATATGGCTGCACAAACATGAATACCAACTCTGCATTTGTTTTCAGTTTCATTCCCCTACCTGTCCTCTATTTCTCCATTCAGTAATGATGCCAGCCTCCTTCATAGGCTGCCTTTCAGTCCTGGGAAGGAATTCCAAGGGTTCCCGGTACTTTACTAAAAATCCTTTGAAGTTCTATGTAAAGCCTACAGAAAACTTAGCTTGTCAGGTTGCTGGTAGGGCGGTATGGTGTTGTCAAGTTGATTCCTTGCACATCTCCTATCCACATTTTTTTTTATCCAGTACCCATATATCACTGAAGTGACAGGGCCTGATCAATAGGTCTCACATAAATGACTCATGGATGATTTGTCTTGCATTGCTGTGTGCACTGTTTAATTTGTGACTTCTCCCAGTCGTACTATCAGTAAAACTGTGTTATGTTATTCTTAATCAGTGGAATTGAGTTGTACCACCTTAATTGGAGTTTCACAAGCATGAATACCCTGTATGAGAGAAAGGACTGCACTTTAAACAGCCTCCTTAGTTTAGAGATAAGAGAAATACAACTGCCTTCCTTCCTATCTTCTGTAGTCTTGGCCACACTCCAGGAAAGGGGGGGCAACAAGGCAGCTGAAACCAGAGTTCCTGCTTTTAGAATGATGTTAGTTGTTTCTTTAGCGATATAAAAGCTGGACCCTCCTGCAACAATCCCTGGAGATCCCATCTACAGTTGGATGCACTGTGTAGACCTCCCAATTGTCCAGGGACAGGCTCTTCAGATCTTCGCTGCAACCACAGATCTGGGTAATGATAATAGGGCAACTGGTGATGTATCTTTCCTAATTACTTATTCCCTTGTAGTAATGATTAGATGCATTGCCTTTGAAGCTGTTATTGGTAACTTGTTAATCACTACTAATCATTTGTCACCTTTCTTGTTTTAGTAAGTAAAACTTAATCTCACAGAGTATTTGAGAGTTTGGGCTTTTATGCTGATTGCACGCTGTGGATTTTATTCTGTGGTAGCACAATCACACAGAATAGTGTGATACTAGTGAGAGCCCTACCTTAGACTCTCAGCTTCTGTATTAATGCAAGCAAAGAAGAACCATAGTAGTATTACTTCATCTAGCAAGGTAGCTGAGAGTAGCAATGACTTGGAAGGCAGCTGTGACACAGTTCCTGAGAGGATTCTGGAAGTAGCTCAAGACCATGCCATAAAGTAATTAGTATCCATAGTTGGGGTGAATGACCTGGTATCTTGGTTTTGTCTTTGTGGAGCATTTTTATTTTTCAGATTTCTATTCTCCTGGGCTCTCAGAGAAGTTTAGTACAGACTGTTCAGTTTTAGCAGCAGTGGAGAAAGCTTGGTGTTTAAAACAGGGAGTGACAAAATCAGGGGAAAAGCCCAAATGTACTGAAGTTAGACATAAATCCGTTAAACATCCTGTTCTTTTTCAAGCATACATTGTCACTTGCTGTTTAGTAAATGTATCTAGCTCATGGCTTCACCAAGAACAAGTCCTATCTGACCATCCTAGTGGCCTTCTAAGATGGAGTGTCTACATTAGTGGACAAGGGAAGAGATAGATATCATCCATCTGGACTTCTGTAAGGCCTTTGACACAGTCCCACACAGCAGCATCCTTCTCTTTAAGTTGGAGAGATATGAATTTGATGGGTGGACTGTTTGGTGGATAAGGAATTGACTTGATAGTCACATCTAGAGAGCAGTGGTCAATGGCTCAATGTCCAGATGCAGATAAGTAATGAATGGTATCCCTCAGGGGTCCATATTGGGACCAGTAGTGTTTAATATCTTCATTGACAGTGGGATCAAGTGCACCCACAGCAAGATCAAGTGCACCCACAGCAAGTTTGCAGACAACACCAAGCTGAGTGGTATGGTTGACACACCTGAGGAATGGGATGCCATTCAGAGGGATCTGGACAAGCTTGAGAAGTGGGCCCATGTGAACCTCATGAGGTTCAAAAGGCCAAGGGCAAGTTCCTGCATCTGGGTAGGGACAACCCGCAGTATCAATACAGGCTGGGGGATGAAGGGAATGACTGTAGCCCTGTGGAGAAGGACATGGGGGTCCTGGTGGATGAAAAGTTGGACATGAGCCAGCAATGTGCACTTGCAGCCCAGAAAGCCAACCATATCCTGGGCTGTGTGAGAAACTATGGACTATGGTATTGTTTATTAAGATTTATGTTAAGCCCAATGTAAATGTCAAACCGCAAAAGATAAGATAACCGCCAGCAAACTAAAACGACCATCAGATACCGCTTGTGCAAGATAAGATAACCGCCAGGAACCGACAGAAACATGACAAACAATCCCATATAAGGACATATGAATGAGGGGGCAAGGGAGGAAGACGTCTTACTTCAGCCCTGATGACCATCAGGAGACAGATAAAGACCCCTTGACAACAACCGAAGCATGCGCAGAGTGCTTCCACTATACCACGATTGCGAAAGAAAAAGCGTATAAAAGGAACTGTATGAAGTGCCTATTTACGGCAGTTGGCGGAGCGCAGACTCCCCTGCTGTCCAGCGCTGCTTTTGCTCATATTCTGCTTGCTATAATTAATAAATTTTAATTGGATTTTGATCCATTGTGGTCTCAATTTATAACAGGCTGCATCAAAAGAAACATGGCCAGAAGGTTGAGGGAGATGGTCCTCCCTCACTACTCTGCTCTGGTGAGACCCCACCTGGAGTACTGCATCCAGCTCTCAAGCCCCCAGCGCAAGAAAGACGTGAAGTGACAGGGCCTA
Organism: Tapera naevia; assembly: GCA_033556795.1. NCBI lineage: Eukaryota > Metazoa > Chordata > Aves > Cuculiformes > Neomorphidae > Tapera > Tapera naevia. The sequence goes on along the minus strand of JAUMJJ010000004.1, from coordinate 3,085,100 downwards.
ATCAACAGACCTAAACCAAAATAGGTGACCCATGGATGATTTGTATTTCATTGCTATGTGTACTGTTTAATTGTATCTTCTCACATTGCTATTATCAGTAGAATTGGGCTGTGCCACCTTAATTGTAGCTTCTCCAGCATGACAGGAGGTGAAAAAACAGCAACAATCGCTCTGCCATCAGCACCCTGGCTGACCAATCAACATGAGCAAGAACACTTCCTGAGAGTGTAGTGGATTGACTTTTGGATTTTTCAGATCTTCCTTAAAAATGGCCTTTACAGGTCTTCCTTAACAATGGAGGTCAGGATCCACGGAAGTATTCCATATCTTCCTTTAACGTAACACGACATATAAATAAGGTGTAGATAAGAGAGCATGCTCTCTTCTTCTTCCAGGAGGCTGGAGAGCGGGAGCTCAGTTGCTGCTGGTCCTGTCTGGAGCTGAGGCCTGCAGTGGCTGCTGTTGCCTGTCCACGTATGGGGGGAGAGTGCTGGGTCAGATTTAGCTGTTCCGCTTTCCTCAAGGGAAGTGGTGAGATTTTGCTAGTTCTTTACTTTGTTAGTTACCAGGTGTTACAATTGTGCATACCTGTTTTGGTTTAGTTCCTTTTTGTCCTTTTTTCCCATTTTCCTTTCCCCTCTTCCCTTTCTTGGGAGTTTTGCATGATATCCTTGCTGTATGTAGTTGTTTATATTTAGAAAATACATAAATACATATCTTTAGTGTGATTTCGGTTTTTCTATATTTTTTTCTTTGAAAAGGGGGAAGTTTTGGGAAAGGGGCTTAAACTGAATGTTAGAGAGACTGGGAAAGCTAGCTCAAACCAGGAATGCTGCATCTCAACAGCCGCCTTAGTTCAAAGATAAGAGATATCCACTGTTTCTTTTACTTCCCTTCTTGGGCACTTGCCATGCTCCAAGAGGAGGAGTGGTGGTGGTATTAGCGTAGAGATGAACACATAACCACCCAGGGGAGGTTATATGTGGTGCTTTATTTCGAGGCCCCGGGAACCAGGGGTACTCACCCAAATCTGGTTCCGAAACCGTTACAGCACGACCGCATTTTATTCTCTACATGTTACATAACCTAATGTATATTCAACAGGTTACAGCTAATACATATGCATATATAGATTACTTCATCGGCTAATTATTATTACTTTGGCGCCAGCGTCTTCTGTTTTTCTCAGTTAACTCCGGTGTGCAAGGTCTTCTTATCTCAACCGCAGGCCCAGTCTCTTTATCTCTACTGCAGGTGCAGACTTGGCTTGGATAAGTTTCGGGTACTTCACAGAGTTCTCATGAGAGAAGAAAGACTAAATAACCACTACTTCTAATAATCACTAACACTCTTAAAGTAACAGGATTTAAAACCACTATATTTAAAACTATTATAATCACTATTTCTACCTAAATAATATCAGACTAATAAAATCTCACACTTTTCCAACAGTGGGACGGGGGCAACGAAGCTGCTGTGACCAGAGATTTGGCATTTTTAGAATGATTTAAATTGTTTATTTAGCAATATAAAAGCTGGACCCTCTTGCAGCTACTTTGGAGACCTCACCTACGAGTGAACACACTGCACAGGACCTCTCAATTGTCTGTGACAGGTTCTCCAAATTCTAGCTGCAACCAGGGTTCCCCAGCAACTGCGGGTCTGGATGATGATAATAGGGCGATTGGTGATGTATCCTGCGGGAGAGGGGCTTGCGGAAAGCATCAGACCACTCAATATGAGTTAGCTGAAGCAGACGCTTATTGCCTTCTTTACAACGTATATATATATGCTTTGTGCGCTTAAGCGGTACCATTTGTCACCTCATTATTGGTCCATGAGAGCTGTTAGTGCGCTGTTACCTGATACCCTGCAGCCCCCCTTCTCCTGCAGCTGAAACCTCTTGTTTCACATTCTCTTTCTTATCTATCAGCTAACATTCCATTTTCTCACAACATGCCAAGGTCACTGTATGTAGGCAGGGTTGTGCATACAGGCCTCAAGGATCACAAAATGCCCTGATTCTTCTAAAATACTTCCTACAGTATCCTTCTTAATTGCTAATTCTCTTGTAGTAATGATTAGACTCATTGCCTTTAAAACTGTTATTGTTAAGTTGTTGTTAATCACTACTAATCATTTGTCACCTTTCTTGTTTTAATAAGTTAAGTAAAACTTGATTTCACAGAGTTTGTGCCTTTTATGCTGATTGCACTTTGTGGTTTGCATTCTGTGATAAAACAACATGGACCTGTTGGAGTGGGTCCAGAGGAGGGCAAAGAAAATGATCAGAGAGCTGGAACACCTCTCCTATGAAGAAAGACTGAGAGAGTTGGGGTTGTTCAGCCTGGAGAAGAGAAGGCTTCGGGAAGACTTTATTGCAGCCTTCCATTGTGGCATATGAAGGCACAGACTCAACTTGTGGTGCGAGTGAGACAGTTTATTTTGCAAGCAGTGCTTTATACATCTTTACTCAGATGCTCGTTGCTTTTACAGTTATTGTCCTGATAAGGCAGCTATTTGCACGAGTTCTCCCCCCCTGCTTGTCACGCTCCATCTAACAAGACAATGTCATTATTCTCATGTATTCAAATCATGTTTACTTCAGCATTTTCTCATACCCTCCTGCTTATTTCAGCAGCTTCCTCTTATCCCTTTCCTCTAAATCTCCCCCGTTTTTATTTAATAATTCCAAAGCAAGTGCTACATTGACATGCGTAAGCATAACTTTGTTAATACTGCGTTCAATCATTTGTTGTACACGGGATAAAATACGTGTGATACAAGCACAAATTAAAACAATGACAAATAATCCCAATAAACACAAAATCACAAACTTTTTGAGCCATGGACCAAGGTTCCCAAACCATGAAAGAAACCCAAAAAAATCTGCTTCTGCGTGTACCTTTAGTTATTGTGTTAAAACTTTCAACTTATCAATACTTGCATGAATTGACTTTGAGTGGTTGCTAATGTTCATGCAGCACATGCCTTCAAAATCCTGGCATTCGTGACCTTGAGCTAAGAGTAAAAACTCAATTGCTGCTCTGTTCTGTAATGTAGCATGCCTTATTGAGTCAGTATCTGTTAATAAGCTTTGCAAAGCCATGCTAGTTGCATTGCTTTCTTTAGCAAGCCAACATCCTAATGCCTGTGCAGTTCCTATAGGTGCAACTAAAGAAGCAGAAATTCTTTCAGCCTTATTCCAAAACTCATCATTTGAATCACAGTCTTCCTAAAATGATGTTCCACTTCATTTCATGCAACAATTGGGTTGATGAGATGCAATACTAGGATTAAACCATGTTAGTTGATCAAAAGCACATGGTCCACTCTCAGCTCTCCTGGGAATACCTTTCCATGCCCTGTCTCCACAGATCAAAAAAATACCATCGGGAAGGCCACCAGCATCAATTCCAGTAGTAATTTGACTTGACTCAGTGTTACTACACCACGTTCCATTCTCAAATATTGCCCTGTTTGGTGAAACATCAAACCCAGAATAATTCACATATATTCCAGATGTGAAAATTAAAAAGAAACAAATGTGACTTTGCAATGCACCCATGATGCTTATTTCTTGTGGCTGAATTGGCAAAGCCAGGAAAGCACTTACCATCCATAGCGAGGCATTATACCATCCCTGGGGTTGTAATGCATGCTGTCACCACTTTGCATGGCACCACCAGAGAGGCTCAATAATGCCTGGCTTCTTGCATGGGCCTCGCACTGTGTCATTATAAAGGGTATCTAATTTCTGACTTGTCAATGGCACATGTGCGAAAAGGATCAGCTGGAGCGGTCATGGAGATACACATTGTGCTGGTGTTCGTTGCACTGGCAAGGACAAGCCAAACATTGCTATCAGGTGCAGTCAAGCCAATAGCAGGCAACCCTGTGGCTCTTCCCCATTGTCCTGAAACTGTATTTTTTACCATTATTAATCATTTACTTTGAAAGGGTATGGATAAACCATGTTGTTTTTCATATCTTGACGTACACATCTCATCTTGATTCAGGAAATTAAGGACATAGGTTGCTTTCCACAACCTTTCCTGTGGTGATTCCAACCCCATATTCCCCTTTTTTGTTTTGTGAGCTGTTCTTTCAAGATTCTATGAGTGCGTTCGATAATTGCTTGGCCTGTGGGTGAATGAGGAATACCTGTAACATGTTCAACCCCCCATTGTTGTAAAAATACACAAATGCAAGCGGAGCTACAGGTAGGCCCATTGTCAGTCTTCACTCATTGTGGAACACCTACAAAAGCAAAACAGGTGAGCCAATGTTTACAAACATCATGAGATCTTTTCTCCCATGTGTGCGGTAGCAACAAGATAACTAGAAAAAGTATCTACTGTTATGTGTACATATTTCATTTTGCCAAATTCTCCAAAATGCATGACATCTGTTTGCCACAAATCATTGCTTTTAATACCACATGGGTTAACTCCTTCTTTGGCAGGCAATGGGGCTAGGAGTTGACAATCAGGACAGGCTGCAAGAATGCTACATGCCTGAGTCATGGTGAGCTGAAAGTGCCGTTTAAAAGTGCTCTGGCATTTTGAGGGTAAAAGGAATGTGACAATTTGGCTTGCTCAAATCGGTTAGGAACCACTGCAGACATGGTATAAAAGTCTGCTAATTAGTTTCCTTCCATTATAGGACCAGGCAAATCAGTGTGAGATTGAACATGCATAACATAAAAAACATGATTCCTTTGATCTATTAAGGATCATAGCATCCAAAGTTCAGCCATCAAGAAGGGGTTGTCCACGTCCTTAATCATTGAATGATCGAGCCTTGCTATTATCCCAGCTACATAAAATGAGTCAGTGACAACATTAACAGGTTCATCTTTAAATTTTAACAAGGCCATAGTCACTGCAATCAATTCAATTACTTGTGTTGAACCTTGCAAAACAAATTTTACTTCATTATGTTGCCACTCTGTCTCTGGTGATGGTTTCCATACCATGGCAGCTTTTCCTGATTTACCAGACCCATCTGTAAACATTGTAATCCCTTGTACAGGGGTTGGCTGACAGTGTAATTTAGTATACAAGGGCAATTTAGTGATTTCGGCCCAAATTCAATGTTTTGAGTAATGAATGGAGATTTGGCCTTGAAAGTCAGCCAAAGCAATTTGCATATCGAGACTCTCAGCAATAAGCCAATTCAAATTTTCTTTGGTTGCAGGAATAAAAATGACAAATGGATCTATCCCATCAAGAGCCTGTAGTCGGGCCCTTCCCTTTCATATCAGTTGAGCATAAGCTTCTGTAATTGTAACCACCATTTTTGATTGAGAATGTGGCAAAAATTACTCGTAAAGGGTCTTTTGCACTCTCCTCCCATTGGAAGAGAGCTGCAAAAGGATGAAAGACATTAGCAATTATTGCTATTGGCAGTGCAAGGAGGCGCCGCCATCCCTGGCAATTTTTGACAGCCTGTGCTACTGTAGATAAGGCCTCTTTGGCCTCATCAATAAGAGTTCTAGGTGATGATAGATCAGGATTTCCCTTCAAAAGGGTAAATAATGGATGTAATTCTTCAGTAGTAAGCCCCAAAATTGGTTGAAGCCAGTTAATTGCTCCTAAAACTTTTTGTAGTTCATTAAGTGTCACTGTATCATTCAGTTTTATACAAAGGGGTTGTGGATGGATTTCTTGCTGAGTGATTTTCCATCCTAGATATTTCCATGGGCTGGTTTTCTGGACCTTCTCTGGTGAGATGTGCAGGCCAGCTTGTTCGACGGCTTTGTAGACTTGTTCAACAATCCTTTCTAAATCATTGTCAAACGGTGCAGCAATTAGAATATCGTCCATGTAATGATAAAAGATGGCATTTCTATTCTGGAGTGAAGCGCTGCACCAAAAACAGCTTGACAGATCGCTGGGCTATTGCGCATTCCTTGTGGTAAAACCGTCCAGTGGTATCGCTGCATGGGTGCTTGTTGGTTTAATGATGGAATAGAAAAGGTAAAACATGGTGCACCTTCAGGATGTAAAAAAATAGTGAAAAAACGGGCCTTCAAATCAATCACTGTTGAAGGCCAATTGGCTGGTAGCATTGATAGTGAGAGGAGCCTCGGTTGAAGTGCTCCCATGGGTTCAATGGCAGCATTAATTGCCCTAAGGTCGTGTAATAAATGCCATTGTCCACTCTTTTTCAGAATACAAAAGACAGGAGTGTCCCATGGACTCATGGAGGGTACGATGTGGCTGGTGGCTAATTGTTCCTCTATTAGTCTATGAAGTTGTTCTAGTCGTTCTCGGTGCAGGGGCCACTGGTTGACCCACACAAATTGCTGTGTCAACCAAGTGAGTTTGAAGATCGGTTGATGCTGGGTCCGGAGCAGTTGTTCAATGATACCTGTGCAAGACATCGCTGCTGTGGTTCTGCAATGCAAATTGTAGTTCCAAGCTGTGCAAGCATATCCCGGCCCCATAGAGTACACGGAATCGGCACAATAAAAGGAGCAGTCCGGGCTATCTGTCCCTCTGGTCTGACATTTACCCAGAGATGCGCACTCTGTTTTGGCTGCTGCGTTCCTCCCATCCCCACAATCATGGAGGCCGGGTCTGTTGTGGGCCATTCTGGCGGCCATGCGGAGTTCTGAATTATAGAAACATCCACACCAGTATCTACAAGTCCTGTAAAGGAATGTCCATCGATAGTACATGTCATCATGGGTTGTGTTGCCTTGATAGATTTTGCCCACAATACTTGCAGTGATGCCTCTATATCCAGTTCCCCCAGAAGCCTCCCCCCGAAAAGGTACAAGTTGTGCAATACGCTGTCCTTGCGGAACAGGGAGGCACCAGTGTCCATGCCATGACCTGAATTTCTCCACTGTAATCCAAATCAATGATTCCATGTAAAATAAAACATCCCAGTTTCATGGTTGATGACCTGCTGATTAACAAAGCATGTAATCCCTTTCCAACTGCTCCCCCAAACTCCTGCTGAGATAAGAACTATGTCTGTCGTTGTTATGGTGACTGAGTGAGTGGCGGCCAGGTCCAGCCCTGTGCTTCTTGCAGTTGCTGGGGTGAGGTAGCTGACCACATAGCATGACTTGGATTTATTTAATTGTTTGGGGCGCACGGCCTTGCCCCCCGTTTCGCGTTTCCCAAATGGTCAGACAGAGCTTGCCAATTAGTATGGTGTTTAGAACAACATTCATTAGACCAATGTCTACATTTCCCACAACAAGGACAGTCTCGGAGCAGAAGAATTTTTTTGTTCACATTTTGCAGGCAATCTCTTTGTAAATGTCCTAAGGCTCCGCAGCTAAAGCACCCTCCCTCCACTGGTCTTAAAGAGGCAGTGCCAGGTGGGGCGAGGCGGAGTACGTGGGGGGGACAATCCTTAGATTGCGTGGATTGGATGTCTGGCAATGTTGGCTCTGGTGCCTCAACAGAAGAGGAGGGGGTATCAGTGGCAAAATTTTGCTGAGCCATTTTAATAGTTATCATGATTTGTTCCCAAGTGGCCAAATGTTCAGGAGCTCAGCTATCCTCCGCATTGATAGCCTTCTGTAAGTGCTCCCCCACCTCCTTCCAAATGTCAGTTTGAAAAGTTCCACGATCAGGAAATTGCAGGTGATTATCACGAATCCATTCTAATAAAGTCACTAGTTGTGCGCCTGTAACATTTCTGTGTCTGTAGCAGCCTTTTAAGCATATCAAGGCTTTGTCTTTGTTATAGGGACAGTTTCCCTCCTCTGATTGTCCCTGTTTCAGGGCGCCATTTGTGACATATGAAGGTGCGGACTCAACTTGTGGACTTTTCTCCCCCCTGCTTCTCATGCTCTATCTAACAGTACACTGTCGTTATTCCCATGTACTGAAATCCTGTTTACTTCAGCATTTTCTCATACCCTTCTGCACATTTCAGCAGCTTCCTCTTATCCCTTTCTTCTACATTCCATTACTTAAAAGAAATTACTTACAAGAAAGATGAGGAGGGACATTTTAGTAGGGCATGTATCACAGTATCACAGTATCATAAGGTTTTTTCCTCACATCAAGTCTAAACTTTCCCTGACGAAGCTTAAGTCCATGCCCTCTGGTTCTGCCACTGGTCACCTGAGAGAAGAGACCAACCCCTGCCTGACTACAACCTCCTTTTAGGTAGTTGTAGAGAGCAATGAGGTCTCCCCTGAGCCTCCTCTTCTCCAGGCTAAACAGCCCCAATTCCCTCAGTTGCTCCTCATAGGGCTTGTGCTCCAGCCCCCTCACCATCTTCGTTGCCCTCCTCTGAACACATTCCAGTATCCTAACATCTTTCCCATACTGAGGGGCCCAGAACTGGACACAATATTCAAGGTGAGGCCTGACCAGTGCCGAGTACAGGGGGACAATAACTTCTCTGGTCCTGCTTACTACACTATTCCTGATGCAGGCCAGGATTCCATTAGCCTTCTTGGCCACCTGGGCACACTGCTGGCTCATGTTGAGCTTCCTGTCCACCAGCACTCCCAGGTCCTTTTCTACCTGACTACTCTCTAGCCACTCTGTCCCCAGTCTGTAGCTCTGCATGGGATTGTTGTGTCCAAAATGAAGTACCCGACATTTGGACTTATTAAACATCATCCCATTAGAATCAGCCCAGCTCTCCAATCTGTCCAGGTCCCTCTGTAGGGCCATCCTACCCTCTAGCAGATCAACTCTTCCTCCCAGCTTGGTATCATCTGCAAATTTGCTGATGATGGACTCAATCCCCTCATCCAAATCGTCAATAAAGATATTAAACAGGACGGGACCCAATACCGATCCCTGGGGGACACCACTGGTGACCGGCCGCCAACTGGATGAAACACCATTTACCATCACTCTTTGGGCTCGGCCATCCAGCCAATTCCTAACCCAGCACAAAGTGCTCCCATCTAGGCCACGAGCTGCCAGCTTCCCTAGGAGTCTACTGTGGGGGACCGTGTCAAAGGCCTTACTGAAATCCAAGTATACCACATCCACAGCCTTCCTCTCATCCACCAGGCGAGTCACATGATCGTAAAAGGAGATCAGGTTGGTCAGGCAGGACCTACCCCTCCTAAATCCATGCTGGCTGGGCCTGATTTCTTGACCGTTCTGCAGGTGACAGAACAAAGAATTTCAAACTACAAGAGTGTAGATTCAGACTAGATATAAGGAAGAATTAATTTATGATGAGGGTGGTGAAACACTGGAACAGGTTGTCTAGAGAGGTGGTAGAAGCCCTCTCCCTACAAACATTCACAGTCAGGTTGGATGGGGCTCTGAGCAACCTGATCTAGTGTAAGATGTCCCTGCTCACTGCATGGAGTTGGACTAGATGACCTTTAAAGGTCCCTTCCAACCCAAACCATTCCATGTTTCTATGGTGTGACCAGGTGTGATAAATGATCAAGGCTCAGACCGTAAACAGTCCAGCAATTTCAATTTATTAAGTGAATAAAGGCAAGCAAGCAGCGCTGGGTGCGCAGGGAGTCTGTGCTCCACCAACACACACACCGTACAATTCTTCCATTCGGTTTATATTTACTATACTAATACATATTCCTGGCTATTTTCAAGAAAAGGTTGGTTTATGTAGATGGATTCCTAGAATAGGTGTGTTTTCTATGATGCATGCTCTCTTCATCACTTGGGGTCTTATCTGCTCCCATCTGGTGGTTGTTAGATGGTTAGCAGTCTTCCTCAGCTTGTCCTCCAGATAAACTTAGGTTCTGCCCATGCGCTCTTGATATCTTTTTGTGCAGCACCATGCGGTTATCAGCAAAACTGGGTTGAACTAGTTTATCAAGAAATACACCCAGTGTCTTTCACAAGATATAAAAACCATGTACAGTTGCTTAAGCTTGTGGTTATATAAGGAAAGGTTATATTTCATCACCTTGCTTCAATATTGTCCCATATTTACATGAATCAGATGCACACATTTCACACCAGGTGCCCATCAAGATGGACTATCACTCTCCCTCCTCAAAATGACAGGGGGAGAATGTATTATTAAAAGCTCGGGGGTCAAGATAAGGACAGGGAGTTTACTCATCAGTTAGTGTCACAGACAAACCAGATTCAACTTAGGGAAATTAATTTAATTTATGGCCAGTGAGATCAGAATAGGATAATGAGAAATAAGAAAAAATTTAAAAATACTCCCCCCCCTACCCCTCCCTTTTTCCCAGGCTCAATTTCACTCCTGTCTTCTCTACCTCCTCCCCTCGAGTGGCAAATGTGTATAAGGAATGAGGATTGCAGTCAGTTCATAACCCTTTATCTCTGCAACTTCTTCCTCCTCATGTTCTTCCTCTGCTCCAGCATGGGTTCCATCCCATGGCAGACAGTCCTTCACGACTTTCTCAAATGTGGATCCTTCCCATGGGCTACACTTCTTCATGAAATGCTGGAGCATGAGTCCTTTCCACAGGGTGCAGTCCTTCAGGTATGGACTAATAAAAGAGCTTAGTTTATTGTAGGGCAGGATCATTAAAGGGATCTTAAATACCCACGGTCCTCCTTTGAACCCTTTTTAAAAATGGGCACAATGTTTTCCTTCTTCCAGTCCCCAGGGACTTCCCCTGACTGCCATGACTTTTCAAGTATTGTGGAGAGTGGCTTGACAACCACATCATCTAATTCCCTCGGGACTCTGGGATGCATCTCATCAAGTCCCGTAGACTTGTATATGTTCAGGTTCCTCAGGTGGTCATGAAGCTGATCTTCCCCTACAGTGGGAGGGGCTTTACTCCCCTGATCCCAATCTTGTTGTTTATTGACACAGGAGGGGTGAGGAGAACCGCTATCAGTGAAGACTTGTTGGAGAATGGTTGCGGGAGCATGGACATGGCTCAAAGGAAGAGCTCTGTGAATCGGCCCTGACAGAAATCAACTGAGCTGGGCTGTGATGAAAAAGTACTGAGGACTTTGCCAAGTCACGCTGACAAGGAGGGAGGCAGTGAGAAAATCCCCAAGAGAAGGTCAAGAAGACCTTATGTCTGATAAACAACTTAAGGAAGTAGGCTAGGATGAGACCCGGACCCGAGCATATAACAGTAGCTGCAAGTAGGAGGAGCAAGTAGGAACATGCAAATGTAACCTTAGAGCTTTGAAGAGGGGCATGATGGTGTAACTTTTAGAGTTAAGTTAGTGATTATAGGGCTTTTGGAGCCAAACTAATGATTATAAGACAAGTGTATGTAAGGGGCAATGATTGTTAGACAAGCCAATGATTGTTAGATAAGTAGACATGACTTAAGTAGACATGGGCTATGGTATAGTCGTGAATGAGCTTCACAATAAATGAGAACTCACTTTAGCACTCACATTGAGTCTATTGCATAGTTCTCCTCGCTCGTTACAAAGACTGAGACAAAAAACTCATTGAGTACCTTAGCCTTCTCATCTGTCGCTATGATGTCACCATTTTCATTCATCTGGGGGACACTTTCTTTAACCTTCCTTTTGTGGTTGATGCAGCTATAGAAGCCCTTCTTGTTATTCTTTGCTTCTCTTGCCAAGTTCAGCTCCAGCTGCGCCTTGTCCTTCCTGACCCCAGCTCTGCACAACCAGGAAGCATCCTTATACTCTTCCCAGGATTCCTGTCCCTTCCCTCAGGACCACCTCAGTTGTTAACCCAGCAGTGTTTCTTTCTACTGACCATGTAGAAGGGACTCCTGAGCATGATTGCTTGCAGACAATTCAAGAAGTCAATTCCAGCCACCCAGACCTAAAAGATCAACCGCTTGAGAGTCCAGATTGGAAATTATTTATGGATGGGACCAGGTTTTTGTGAGGAGAAAAGAGGTTGTCAGGGTATGCAGTTACCACAATAAGATTGGAAGTGGAAACTCCTACTTTGCCATCAACAACCACTGCTCAGAAAGTCAAATTAGTGGCCCTAATCAGGGCCTTGGATTTGAGTCGAGAAAAAAGAGTCAATATATGGACAGATTACAAATATGCCTTTGGAGCTGTGCATGCCCATGGAACCATATGGAAAGAAAGAGGGCTTTTAACAGCACAAGGGACTGGAATCAAGCACGCAGAATAAATTCAAAAATTACTAGCCAGTATTCAGAAACCTGCAGAAGTGGCTATTATGCATTGTAAGGCACATCAACTGGAGAAATCTGATATTGGATTGGGAAATCAATTGGCTGCTAAAGCAGCTAAAGAGGCTGCAGAAACAGGCATCATAGCTTTAGTGCCAGAGAAAGAAATAAAATTGCCAGAAACAGCTCCTAGATATGATAATAAGGATTTTAGCTTGATTAAGACATTACAGACAAAAGAGCAAAAGAGTGGGTGGTTTGTCACATCAAAATGAGGTTCAGTGGGATGAGGTTCAACAAGACCAAGTGCCAGGTCCTGCACTTGGGACACAACAACCCCATGCAGCGTTACAGACTTGGGGAAGAATGGCTGGAGAGCTGCCTGGAGGAGAAGGACCTGGGGGTGTTGGTTGACAGCTGGCTGAATATGAGCCAGCAGTGTGCCCAGGTGGCCAAGAGGGCCAGTGGCATCTTGGCCTGTATCAGAAACAGTGTGGCCAGCAGGACCAGGGCAGGGATTGTGCCCCTGTACTCAGCACTGGTGAGGCCGCACCTCGAGTACTGGGTTCAGTTTTCGGTCCCTCACTACAAGAAGGACATTGAGGTGCTGGAGCGCGTCCAGAGAAGGGCAACGAGGCTGGTGAGGGAGCTAGAGAACAAGTCCAACGAGAAACCGCTGAGGGAACTGGGGTGGTTTAGCTTAGAGAAGAGGAGGCTGAGGGGAGACCTCATCACTGTCTACCTGAAAGGAGGTTGTGCTGAGGTGGGTGCTGATCTCTTCTCCCAAGTGACAGGTGATAGGATGAGAGAAAATGACCACAAGAGTTGTGCCAGGAGAGGTTCAAACTGGACATTAGGAAAAATTTCTTCACTGAAAGGATGTTCAGGCACTGGAACAGGCTGCCCAGGGAGGTGGTTGAGTCGCCATCCCTGGAGGTGTTTAAAAGGTGGGTAGATGAGTTTCTGAGGGATATGGTTTAGTAAGTGGACAGGTACAGATGGACTCAATGATCCCAGAGGTCTTTTCCAACCAGATGATTCTATCCACTGGGCAGGTGGTGATACCTCCTTTTCTTTTAAAGGAATTGGCCAAAAGAGAACATGATAAAATATATTAGGGAACAGAAAATCTTTTAAAACACTTAAAAAAAGTAGTTATAGGAGGGCCATGATGGAAATTGTTCATTCAGTTACAGAAAAGTATGGGCTATGCCAAAGAAATAATTCCAATAGTAATAATCAAGTAATACTTGGGAATGTTAAGGAAGGAAATTCCCCGGAGATTTTTGACAAATAGATTTTACTGAGTTACCCTGAAGAGAAGGATATAAATATATTTTATTTTAGTAGATACCTTTTTGAACTGGCCATAGGCTTTCCCTGTTCTCGCCAAGAGAAGTGGTAAAAATTTTACTTAAAGAAATTATTCTGAGGTTTGGGGAGCCTTTAAGGAAAGTCTTTGGACAGAGGTCCTCATTTTGTGGCAGAAGTAATCAAACAACTAAACAGTATTCTGGGAATATCTTGGGATTTGCATATACCTTATAGGCCTCTGACTAGTGGGAAAGTGGAGAGAATAAATTATATTTTGAAGTTGCAGCTGAGTAAAATATGTCAGGAAATTTCTATGACCTGGGAAAAAGCTCTACCTTTAGCATTATTGAGAATTCAAATTCATCCTCAATAAGGAGGCCTTAGCCCATACGAAAGATTGTATGTGAGGTCTTATCAGATGCCACGTCCCAGGAGATATCCCTGTTAAAGGGAATTTGGACATTAATAAATATTTGATATCATTAGGAAAGACTCTCCAGGTGTTGGAAAAATGTGAGATTTTATTAGTCTGATGAGATTTTATTAGTCTGATATTATTTAGGTAGAAATAGTGATTATAATAGTTTTAAATATAGTGGGTTTAAATGTGTGTTTTATAGTGGTTTTAAATCCTGTTACTTTAAGTGTGTTAGTGATTATTAGAAGTAGTGGTTATTTAGTCTTTCTTCTCTCATGAGAACTCTGTGAAGTACCCAAAACTTATCCAAGCCAAGTCTGCACCTGCAGTAGAGATAAAGAGACTGGGCCTGCGGTTGAGATAAGAAGACCTTGCATACCGGAGTTAACTGAGAAAAACAGAAGATGCTGGCGCCAAAGTAATAATAATTAGCCGATGAAGTAATCTATATATGCATATGTATTAGTTGTAACCTGTTGAATATACATTAGGTGATGTAACATGTAGAGAATAAAATGCGGTCACGCTGTAACGGTTTCGGAACCAGATTTGGGTGCGTACCCCTGGTTCCCGGGGCCTCGAAATAAAGCACCACATATAACCTCCCCCGAGTGGTTATGTGTTCATCTCTACGCTAACACAGGAACTGCAGAAATTCATGACTATTAACAAATCCCAACAGCTTGATGCACCAGCACATCCATTCCAGCCTGGAGACTGGGTGTATGTCAAGTCTTGCAACTGATAACTATTAACTCCTAGGTGGATAGGAGCATACTAGTCACTTCTAACTACATACATAGCCGTGAAGCTGGCTGGAAAAGGACCCTGGATTCATTATGCATGGATTAAGACAGTTCCTGCTTCATGGACTGCAGAACAATGATCTCACTGCATGTGAAGCAAGCTGATACTGAAGCCTGAGTGGAAAATCTAACGGGACTCAGGAAAGCCACTAAAGATAAGGATTCAAACAATAAGATCACAATGAATTTGGGGGTTATGTTTCAAATGACTGTCATTACAACAATAATTGTGGGAAAAGGGGTGGATTGGAATGACAACAGCATATTGGAATTGATAAAAGTTTTTGGTAAAATGAATAGACTCTTTAGCATGACAGCCTGCCTACTCATTCCATATTTCACCTCAGACCACATACCTTGGGGAATTATTCCATTAAATTTTACAGATCTTCAAAAATTGGATAATGTCACCAAAGCACTAAAACAGACTAACACGAGCTATTATTTGGACAGCAAAAATGGGTGCAGACAAAGAGGGAGTGACGTACTGCAGGATGCAACACTTTGGAGGCCGAGAAGTAACAGGACTGTTTTGGGGCATTGTGCTAACACTCTTTACCCAAAAGGGTCCACCCCATCAGCCCGTCGTTTCTTAGATTGGGTTGCAGGATACAGTGAGGCACGAGTTGCTGCTGGATTAATGACCCTGTGTGTTACCAACTGCAGCAGTGATGTGACTGAATTACTAGAATGTAATATCTTGAGAAAAGGCTCTGGAACTTGGGATAAAAAGCTACAAGGAGATTAGAGATCTCCTGAACTGGCACTTTAGATGGGGAAAGAAAGATAAATTTGATTACCTCAAGTTGTCCTGGAACTGCACACAGAAAATCACATGTAATTTTGCCAGGGGCAGATGTAATGATAACAGCTTTGCCTTTATTATAAAAAGAGCATTAGAATTGCGAGAAACCTGTATCAACACCTCCAATTGTTCACAGGAAGAAGTGCCAGCCCCTGGGTACATAATATGGGGACTGGGAAGTGGGTCCTGGATTACCAGATTATTTTTTACTGAAGAAAATACACTTGTAACCTTAGACCTCCTGACACTGTTCCATATCTGGAATCACCTCTGTTTGCAGCCTTTCCCTGTCTAAAATGCAAGGTCAAGCAGAGCTTCAATTAGCAAGAGATCTGGCTGTTGTGAAGTTCATAATAACATTAAAATTGGTCCTTAGAAAGTAATAGAATATGCATAATATTTCTGGGAAAATTTATCCATATGCATGTAAGTGGGATATATATTCTGTCCCCAGCTCTTGTCTCGTTGCGCGTGATTGATGGAAATCATTCTCAATGATACTGAAAATGCCGGCAAATAAATTCTCTAAGACTTGTTTTGGAGTCTCAGAAAGCAAGCATCCTTTATTTCAGTGCTGGGCAGCACTACAGAAGATGGGAAGGAAGGCAATTGGATTTCTCTTATCTCTAAACTAAGGAGCCTGTTCAAAGTGCAGCTCTTTTTCCGTTTCACACGGTATTCATGCTTGTGAAACTACAATTAAGGTGGTACAACCCAATTCCACTGATAAGGGTGATGCATTTTTCTCACACTTTGAGTATTAAGAATAGCATAACACAGTTTTACTGATAATACAACTATGAGAAGTTACAGATTAAACAGTACACACAGCAATGCAAGACAAATCATCCATGAGTCATTTATTTGAGGCCTACTGATCAAGACCTGTCACTTCAGTGATATATGGGTACTGGATAAAAAAAAAGGTGGATAGGAGATGTGCAAAATCTACTGTCCAAAAATTACCATCCAGATGTGTTGAATCAAAGGATAGACTCCAAGTAATAGGGGCAAAGGGAGAACTCTTTAAAATACCTTTGATAAGGAATGTAACTATAGAAGCCCCAAATAAATATGGGCTGGGAACATTTTTTGTTGGTCCCAGAAGCTGAGTATAATCTTTTAGGGCGAGATCTGATGGTAGAATTAGGAATTAATTTAGAAGTTAGATCAAGAGAACTTGAAAGTCAGAAGATGAGGCTGATATTAACCCAGACACTTGGTATAGTCCAGGGTTGGTGGGGAGATTGAATATCAAACCGATTACGGTCTCCATAAAGGACCCAGATCACCCAATTAGAATTAAACAGTATCCTATCCCCAGGGATGGGAGAGAAGGGTTGCAGTCGGTTATCGAGAGGTTTTAGCCCAAGGGCTTTCAGAACCCTGCATGTCTCCCCACAATACACCTATATTACCTGTAAAGAAGTCAGATGGAACATATCGCTTAGTACATGATTTGAGAGCTGTAAATGAAAGAACCATCACCCGGTTCCCTGTGGTGGCCAATCCACACACTATACTTAATCAATTAAGTCCAGACTATAAATGGTATAGTGTTATAGACTCGAAGGATGCCTTTTGGGCTTGCCCCTTAGAAGAAAAATGTAGAGACTATTTTGCTTTTGAGTGGGAGGACCCCAAGCCACACAGGAAACAACTACGGTGGACTGTTTTGCCTCGAGGATTCACAGAATCCCCGAATTTGTTTGGACAAGCTTTAGAACAACTATTAGAGTCCTATGAATTAGGTCAAGGACTGATTTTAATATAGTATGTGGATGACTTATTGGTGACTGGAACAACTCAGGAGGAAGTTAGGAACGAGAGCATCAAGTTATTGTACTTTCTAGACTTAAAAGGACTGAATGTTTCTAAGTCTAAATTGCAGTTTACCGAGGAGGAGGTGAAGTATCTGGGGCATTGGCTCACAAAGGGACATAAGAAATTGGATTCCGAAAGGGTGAGAGGGATTTTGTTCTTAATTGTGCCCAGTAATAAAAGGCAGATAAGACAGTTGTTAGGATTATTAGGGTATTGTCGACCGTGGATAGAGAACTATAGCAGCAAGGTAAAGTTTTTGCATGAAAAATTAACTACAAATGGGTTGGTGAAATGGACCCCCGAGGATGAGGACTGTTGGGGAAAAAAAAAAAAAAGATCTAGTAGAAGCACCTGGCCTTAGTTTACCTGACATTCGTAAACCCTTCCAACTTTTTATCAATGTGGACAATGGGACTGCTTATACAGTGTTGACCCAGGGATGGGCATGCCAGAGAAAGCCTGTGGGATATTATTAAAAAATACTGGATCCTGTAAGACACGGGTGGCTCACTTGCCTACAGGTGATCGCGGCTACTGCATTTTTAATAGAGGCAAAGCGAAGTTTCTGGACCGAAACAACGCCAGCGCTTTAGGCTGACAGGGGCGTGGACAGCAGCGGATCCGGGGAACAGACCACGCGAACCACTGAGACTGATCCCACTCAAGAAACCGCACAACATGGACAAGGAAATTCACGTGATAATAATCTTATTCTACTTGGTGTCTGCTTTGTTAATTATTGCAGTGGCTGTTCTGGCTAAACTTCTCTGTTGTCCCCCTTGCAGATGTCCATGCAAGTGTACGTCTTTGTCTTCCCCCACTTCTGCTGCTCCTGAGTTCCTTGAAACGGCAGTATAAACAATGTTATTATTATTGTTGTTTGAAAGTTGTTATATGTTAAAATTGTTATGGTCAAACAGAACTGTAGAAGTTGGATAAGTCTAAAACTGTTTAAAGGATTGCAAAGTTAGATGTGTTGAATAATTGTTAAAACTGTTTGAAAGTTAATCCAAAAAGAAATGCATAAGTAACCTGTGGGCCAAGGGCAAGACTGGATTAGCCTCTATATTTGCCACCGAGAAGAGCATTTATTCTGCTGTTGGCTGCAACCCAATAGGCGTGAGTGGTGGAGATATAAGCTATACCAGACCTTGACCACACTACTAATAATTATTGTTGGTTATATGTATTTCAATAGTGATTATAAAATAGGGCAAAAGAATTTACCCAGGGTAGAGAGAGACAGGAACTGAGAAAGAAATGTCTGACAGTGCAAAGGCCTCCTCTAGATATCTCTATACATTGGATTCCACCCGGTGAACAGCTGAAAGGGGATAGACACACGCTAGCCGAGTGAAGGGACCTCTCTCCTCGACTAGGTGGGAAGTGACGTCGAGACCAGGAGACCTCTAGCTGACACTGAAGAAACAGACTTCAAATGCAACGCACTAGAGGGGTGGTAAAAAGCAGCCTCTATCGCTGGCTCAACATATCGCATGAAGAGACTTTACAGCAGGTGTCCTATCCGTCCTGGGTAAATGGACCAATACCTAACCAAACTGGGGGAGCTGGCCTGTACAAAGTAGTAGGAACAACACAAGCGTTCCCATTTTGTTGTGAATTAGAAACTGAAGTACTGGAAACCCCAGAATTAGGTGAACCCCTCCTAATTCCTTGTATCAAGCATCCTTATTTTGGACATTATTGTAGAGTAGTATGTGAACGTTCAGATTGTAAAGAGAAATGGCTTTGTATTTCTTCTAAAAGACAACCTTATTGTATGAAGTGTCGAACTTCCCCAAGGCATAACGAAGACAGGGCACAGACAGAAGACTGTGAACTTGTGTGTGGGAGTGGTATGTACCTGAGCTCTGGGAAATGTATGAAATAAATTGGTCCAAAGTTCTAAAATGATGTGCTAGAAAATTTGCCTGGAAGGGAATTCGGTCATAAGTACAGACCCTCAGAGTAAGCCAGAGTTCCCCTGAAGACTACCTGCTGCTGCCGAGTGTCGGGGGGTCACCATTTGTTAGGGGCACCATTTGTCGAAGACGGTGGGACACTTAACGACACGCATATGGTGTTTGATTAACAAGTCTCCGTCTTTATTAGCAGTAGTTCTACCTAAATAGTTTAGTTAATGAGCTTCATACATATTACAAAACTTTAGCTCCTTATTGGTTACAGACTTTATCATTGCATAAGCGTCACATACATTCCTGTAGTTTTAGAAATCCATCTGGTCCCGTGGGAGACATCCTGTTATCTCCCTTACCTAAGCTTCACTGCACAACAAGAGCCCACTGACCTTGCTGGTCAGTAGTTTTTCACTTAGCTCAGTATTTTTCCACTCAAGGCCTAAGCAGCTTGCTTTGGTCAGGCTCATGTCTGCTTTCAATGAGCCAGGTTTCAGTAAGTCTCCCCACAGCCGAGAAGATAACAGTCTCCCGTTGCTCCCTGCAAAGGAGTAGATGAGGAAAGGCAGAGAGGTATTAACTGTGGGGAAAATGAAGGCAAGTACTCTGTTTGTGACCTGGACCCTGTTTAAGGCCAATTTATAATTAAGCCATCATGCACACCGGTCCTATGAGTGGATTTTGGCACAGGTAGATGATACAGCAGTCATCCAGTAAACTACAGTGCCAGGAGCCTCAGCATTTACCCAATCGTGAATTATTAGGGGCTATTTTAGGAAAAAAAAGGAAAATATGATGACGGGACTGCCACCTACTGGTGCCCTAGCTCAAATCCAGGGAAAGGCTATTGTAATTATCCAGGATATTTCTTTTGTGCCTATTGGGGTTGTGACAAGGAACTCCTGTTGTTGCCCGTAATGAGAACACAAACTAACAGAGTGTCAGTTTATGCGGTGCTTTATTAGGGCCCGGGGTTCCTGTGGACTCCTGTCCCAAGACAGGTACCCAAAGACCCACATTTTGAACGCATCTTTTATACTATTTTCCAAGCAAGGTTACATGATTGGTTTTACATTTCACAGGAGACATAGCAGTTAAACATAAACTTACATATCACTTTGATTATATTCAAATATTAATCCATTTACCTGACTGTTAATCCATTTACCTAACTGTAAACATCGTGTAATTAAATCCCACCACCAGATTACATCCTATCTCTAGTTGCAAATTTTCTTGACTTATTGTTTCTTTTTGGTCAGCACAGCCTTAATGTCTAACCAGTCCCAACTTAGCTCTGACAAGCCCTGACTTGTTTCTGGCAGGGGCCTTTTCAGGCCTATGCTCCAGACAAGCCTTGACCACACTGCAACAACTCCCCCCTTTTGAGCATTCTTCAATCTTCAATTGCAAGGATGCTCAAATCTTTCTGTTGTCGCTTATGATTCTTCGGGGGGAGAATCATCATCTGGAAGAAGGACTTCTTTTCGAGTCAGCGCCGTCATAACTCGCCGAGTGTGTTGTCCTTCTTTTGTGATTATTCTTAAGAGACACTTATATACTATTAAAGCAACAAGAATTATTATGCTAAACATTAAAACATATTGAATGATGGAAGACAGCCATCCTGACATATGAAGACCGAGGGAGCTGAATAATTCGCCGATCCAATTATGTTCTGCTTCTTGTTGTAATTTGTGCATGTTTCCTTCAATTTGTTCTAATTGAGAAATATCATTTTCAATCTCATGTGTGACATTTGGGATGTGGACACAGCAGTGCTCATCTCGTGCGTGCAGGTAACCACAAACCCCATGTTGTTTTAATAAAATTAAATCTAAAGCCATTCGATTTTGTATGGTCATGCGTGTGGTTGCTTGTAATTGAACATTCATATCATGAAAACCTTTCTTGGTAACTGCAGCTAATCTTTCAGTTTGTCGCATTAGTTGAAACAGCATTTCTCTATTGCGATATGATGCTATCGGTGCGAACAAAGATTCCATTGCCCACCCAAATTTTACTCCGTCTGACGGGTCATGCCAATTTTCAGAATCTTGTTCTGTATCTCTCTTTTGCCTAGGTTGCATGTCAAGTGTAGTCAATTTTCCTGATTTCCAGTATGGGCAAAGCGTAGGAACACCCAAGGTAATTTGTGTCGCCGGTCCATCTACGGGCATGTGAGTGGTCCGTTGTCCATGTCCCATTACCCAGACTAAATTTCCTGGACTTGCCACCGTGGTAGTTAGGCAGTCGAAACTACGTAAATTGTTGTGACCTGTCATAGAGTGATTATACCCACGACACTCACAGCCTAATTGTAAAAGCATTCTTACAGGGACTAAGCTGATGTCATTATTGGGAGTGTCACATGTGTAAATTCGGGTGCAATTCCACAGTCCTGTGGGTGAGACTATTTCTCGCCACTGTTTGTGTTTCGGATGTAAAAAGGAGTAATCCTGATTTGTGGTACCTACCCAGTGGATGCACCATTGTACTTGTCCAATGTAACTATAAACTTCTAAGAGGCTCGGCCCCCAAATTGTTTGCCATTCTTTCATTGTAGTGGTACTAGTAATATTTTGACACACTTATTCACGTTTTTCTCGCAGGATAGGAACTTTAACTGCTTTACACGGTGTATTGAGGATAACAGCCGAGGGTGACACTACACAATTGCCTTTGATTTGATCACTAATTGGGTTGTTTAGCCATTGCCAAAAACCAGGCATCTCTTTACATCATTCCTTAGTTTTCACTTTTGTTAGTAGACAGGCAAGTGTTAGATCAGTCGAAGTAGTTGTCACAAATTTACAATTCCATGTAGTATTTTTAAACATTTTAGGGACTTCTGGTACTGGTATTACTCCCCATGGAATTGGATCTCCGGCTGATTGAGGCATCGGGAGGCATGCAGTAATTTTAGAGACATTTTGAACTCTCCCAAAATCTCTAATTAATCCAACTACTAAATTTTCTTGTGTGATTTCTCTATGTGGGACCCGCGGGATTTGTGATGCATGAGTTTGTCGAGTCACTCGCTCATTTTTTACATAAATAGAGGGAGGACCATTCCATCTGGCAGACTGCATGTGAGGGGGTAGTACTTGCACTGTAGTGTTTTCATTGTGTGTAAAATTGAGTGTCTGGATTTTGACATATCCATAATCAAAACTCATTCGAATCCATACTATGCAGGAATATACACCATTTGCATCAGAGGTTACATTGGGTACCTGCAGGACGGTATAGCCTTTTTGCTGTGTCACATTCCATACCGTAGTCACACCATTCATCATAATGTGGTCCTGATCCATCTTCCGCCATCTAGCACTCACTTCTTCTAATCCAGCTCCCTGGTCGTCAGAGAAGGAACAGGTCAGATTGACAGCTGTACCTTCGGGTACTAAGAAAGAGGAATTAGAAACACTGACTTTAACAAATGCATTAGTAGTATTTATCAATAACAACAATATTATTGCTCGTGTTACAGTCCTTATTTGACTGGCCGGAACACCATTTTGGTCGGTGCAATGGGTTCTACAGACCACGGCTTGGGAACTTTCTTGACCCTCGTGTAGTGAATCCAGTTGTCGATGCCTTCGACCTTGACTGCTGTGTAGGTTGTCATCAACACCTGGCGAGGCCCGTCCCATGATTCTCTCAGTGGTTCTGCTGACCAATTCTTCAGGTAGACCTGGTCTCCTGGAGAGATGTCATGCACTGGATTTTCCAGAGGCAGGGGCCGATTCCACTGTAAGGCTCCTCGGAGTGCTGCAAGGGTCTTATTTAGAGACAAAATATAGTTAAATACAACTTGGTCTCCCAGTACATGAGGATCACCCTGGTAGGTTGCTGCATGGTATGGTTTTCCATATAGGATCTCATATGGGCTCACTCCGATTCTTTCTCTGGGTTTAATTCTAATTCTTAACAGAGCAAGCGGCAATGCTTGGGGCCACTGGATTTTTGCTTCTTGACAAATTTTCTTTAATTGATTTTTCAAAGTCTGATTCATTTTCTCTACCTGTCCACTAGATTGTGGTCTCCATGGAGTGTGGAGATTCCATGTTATTCCTAACATTGTGGCTAAATCCTGTACGACTCCTGCAATGAAATGTGGCCCTCTATCTGAGGACAATCCTAACGGTACTCCAAACCTCGGAATGATTTCTTTTAGGAGGGTTTTCACTACTTCTTTTGCTTGATTAGTTCTACATGGGAAAGCTTCTGGCCACCCTGAGAAAGTACACACGTACACTAGTAGGTACTTGTATGTTTGAGCTTTTGGTAATTCTGAGAAATCTACTTGCCAATAATCTCCTGGAAGTTGCCCAATTTGAAGTTTCCCCATTTGTACCTGTTTCCTAACTATAGGGTTATTCTTAATGCAGGCCGGGCAGGTTGCATTCACCCTTTTTGCTAGTGTTAACATCTGATTTGAGAAAATCTTATGTTTTAGAAATTTTACCAAAGCCTCTGCACCCCAATGGCACTTACCATGTTCAATTTCAAATACTGTCTTCATTATTCTGATTGGCAGTATTACCTGTCCAGTAGGGGTAATATACCATCCTTTCACATTTTTCTTTGCTTCCATCATTTGGGCCAATTTCTCATCCTCTGGTGTATAATGGGGTTTTTCTTCCATGTGCACTGCTGCTGGATTATCACGAGTTGGTAACAAAGCCATTTGAGTCCAAGTTCCTGTAGCTACCCGCCGAGCTGCCTGATCTGCCAGTCTGTTCCCTTGAGACTCGGGTCCTGAATCAGGCTGGTGTCCTTTCACATGCATTATCGCTACGGCTGCTGGTTGATGTATGACTTCCAGGAGTTGTAGTATTTCGTCTCGGTGCTTTTTGGCTGAGCCCTGGGAAGTAAGTAGCCCTCTCTCCTTCCACAGTGCCCCATGTACATGGACTACTGCAAAGGCATATCTAGAGTCAGTCCATATGTTCACCCTTTTTCCTTGACAAAGATTCAGGGCTCTCACCAGTGCCCAAATTTCAGCTTTCTGTGCAGATGTTCCTGGGGACAGTGGTTTTGCTTCTACGATTCCCTGTGAAGTAACCACCGCGTACCCAGCATACCTGGTTCCGTTTTCCACAAAACTTGATCTGTCTGTGAACAGTTCCCAATCTGGATTTTCCAGCGGTTCATCTTTCAAGTCCTTCCGACTTGCATAGACATGCTCGATAGTCTCCATGCAGTCATGTTCCAGGACTCCCTCTTCCTGTGTGGACCTGAGAAACTCAGCTGGATTGAGATGGTTAGTGACTTTTAATTCAATGTCATCCTGTTCTCTGAGCAGGGCCTGGTATTGCAACATCCTGCTAGAGGAGAGCCAATGTCCTCCTTTCTGTTCCAGAACAGCAATAACCATATGTGGTACGTACACTGTGATGTGCCTTCCCAGTGTCAGTTTACGTGCTTCCTGAATTAGTGTCACTGTGGCTGCCACCGCTCTCAGGCAACCAGGCCATCCCCCACTTACAGTATCCAATTGTTTTGAGAAGTACCCGACGGGTCTCTTCCACGGTCCCAATCGTTGGGTAAGTACTCCCAGAGCCAATCGTTGTCTTTCACAGACATACAGCTGGAAATCTTTAGTTAAATCGGGCAGTCCCAGGGCCGGTGCTTCTCGCAAGGCTTTCTTCAGAGTTTGGAACGCCTTTTCCTGTGCTGGTTTCCAGATTAACTGTGGCTCCTTTACGGCTTCGTACAGTGGTCTAGCAAGGAGTCCGAAGTCAGGAATCCATAGGCGACACCAGCCAATCATCCCTAGAAAAGATCTCAGTTCTTGATTATTCCGTGGGACTGGGATAGCACAGATGGCTTGTACTCTGTTTGCTCCCAGTCGCCTGACACCTTGAGAGATTTCATAGCCTAAGTAGATAACTTTCTGTTTAACTAGTTGGGCTTTTTCTTTGGAGACCCGATAACCCGCCTGACCTAACATGTTCAACAGGTCAGCAGTCAGCTTGCAACATAATTCTCGTTGTTCAGTGCCCAGAAGAATATCATCAACATACTGCAGTATTATGTAAGAGAAAGGAGAGTCCTTTACCTGAGTTGTCTTCCAATATTCGAGTTCCTTTGCCAATTGATTACCAAATATTGTAGGCGAGGATTTGAACCCTTGGGGTAGCCGCGTCCAGGTGAGTTGTCTTTTCCTTCCAGTGTCGGGGTCTTGCCACTCAAAGGCAAAAAGGTGCCAGCTCTCCGGTGCTAATCGGATGCAGAAGAAGGCATCTTTCAGATCTATTACAGAAAACCACTGGAAATTCTCAGAAACAGATGTTAACAGGGTATAGGGATTTGCTACGAGAGGGTAAATGTCTTTAGTTAACAAATTGACCGCCCGTAGTTCTTGTACCAATCTGTATTTTCCGTTAGGTCTTCTGACTGGAAAAATAGGTGTATTAAATTCTGATTCACATTCTTGTAATATTCCAAGAATTAGAAACTGTTTGATTAAAGGTGCTACCCCTCTTCTTGCTTCTAAACTGATTGGGTACTGCTTTACCTGTACTGGCTGTGCTCCTTCTTTGAGCTCTATTACTACTGGGGTTGCTGCTTTAGACAATCCTGGGGCCCCAGTCTCCCATACCCAAGGGACCACTGCTTGTTCTATTTCATGAGGAATTGCTTCTGTTTCTATTTCATTTACAGCAAATATCTGTGCCACATTTTCTTCTGGAATCTCTAATTTGACCCTACCCTTTTCAAACACAATTGTGGCTTGTAGGGAAGACAACAAATCCCTCCCTAATAAACATTCCAGGCTATTAGGCATGTAAAGAAATTGATGATCTAATTGCTTTCCTCTAAATTTAATATCCAGTGGACGCAAGAATGCCCTTTCCTCTGTTTGACCTGATACACCCACGACACGGACAGTTGAATTACTCAAGGGACCCATTAATGTATTCATTACGGAAAAACTAGCTCCGGTATCCACGCGGAATTCCATAGGTTCTCCTTCTATCTCCAGGATAATCTTAAGATCGCGATCTAGTCAGCTTTGACTCTGGTAATTCTGCAACATAAATGCTTGGGCGACACTTTGCGGTGTCCCAGTATTTGCACCCTGCATGTTTTCAACAAATGGGTTCACCCCTAATCCCGCACCCATAGGACATTCGTTTTTCCAATGCCCCTGTTCCTTGCACAGCGCACACTGGTTCAAACCTAATTTTCCACGTCCTCCTTGAAATCCAAAACCTGTTTGGTTACCAAGACCGCGACCAACCCCTCTTCCCCTAATTCCCCGTCCCCTCCCCCTATGTATTTCGCCTCCTGCAGCTTGTAAAATTGCCAACATGTTCGCTTGCTGTCTCTTTGCAGTTTCTTGTTCTCTATTGTTATATACTTTCCAAGCAGTCTCTAACAACTTTTCTAAGTTCCTTGTTTCATCACCTTCCAGCTTTTGCAGCTTTTTCCTAATATCTTCTTGCGACTGCCCCATGAAAATTAGAGCCAACTGTAACCTCCCTGATTCGGCTTCTACATCTAAGTCCGTGAATTGTCGAGCTGTTTCTTTTAACCTTTCCAAAAAAGCAGATGGGTACTCTCCCTTTTCCTGCCGCACTGAATATAACTTAGACCAGTTCAAAGTCCTCGGAATTCCACTCCGTATTCCTTCTACTAACAGTTCCTGATAAGATCTCAACCTATGATAATTGTCTGCCGCGTTTGGATTCCATTCTGGGTCCTCCCGTGGCACCCAATCATTCACTGTCCCCTGTTCTGGCTGAGCACGTATCCGTTCCCTGGCTTTTTCAACCATCACTCGTAATACCATTTCTTTTTCGGTAGAATCCAGAATTGTATCCAACAACACCTGCAAATCATTCCAATCTGGATTCTGAGTTTTTATAACCATTTTAACAACACGTGCCACGCGCTCAGGGTTTTCCCTGTATGCTCCCGCTGACTGCTTCCAAATTAACAAATCATTAGGTGAAAAGGGAACTTTTACTATCACCCGCGCTCCCCCCCGCCGCGTCCAATGAACCAGCCACCACAACCAATTCCTGCCGAATTCCACCTGGCGCTGCCTTCGCCGCGTCCAACGACACGGCCACCACAACCAACCCCCGCCGAATTTCCCTGCCCACGGCAAATGCGAGCTCGGCGCAGCTTCGCCGCGCCCCACGGCCAGCAGCCTTTTCCACAACCAATCTTGCCGATTTACCCCTTTCGGCAAGTGCTAGCTCGGCGCAGCTTCGCTGCGCTTACGGCTAGCAGCCTTTTCCACAACCAATCTTGCCGATTTACCCCTTTCGGCAAGTGCTAGCTCGGCGCAGCTTCGCTGCGCTTACGGCTAGCAGCCTTTTCCACAACCAATCTTGCCGATTTACCCCTTTCGGCAAGTGCTAGCTCGGCGCAGCTTCGCTGTGCTTACGGCTAGCAGCCTTTTCCACAACTAATCTTACCCATTTACCCCTTTCGGCAAGTGCTAGCTCGGCGCAGCTTCCGCTTGCGACTTATTGGCTAGCGCCTAGGCTTCCCCAAATTCCTCTTTTTCGCCCAGCCCAGCGGGTATACACAGTCCCGTCTAACAGGTAGGCTTTTACCACCGATATAGAATAAAGCACCTCCGGGCTTACCGCGTATGGTTGTCCGACGGGCGCGGGGTCGGTCACCGGTAGATGTTCTCCCCAGAAATCACCTGGTTGCCGGCGCAGAGTAGATCGGCTCGTGATCCGTCCCAGCGTCCCTCGGAGTCCCTTCGTGGTCGCCAGAAAACTGTTGCCCGTAATGAGAACACAAACTAACAGAGTGTCAGTTTATGCGGTGCTTTATTAGGGCCTGGGGTTCCTGTGGACTCCTGTCCCAAGACAGGTACCCAAAGACCCACATTTTGAACGCATCTTTTATACTATTTTCCAAGCAAGGTTACATGATTGGTTTTACATTTCACAGGAGACATAGCAGTTAAACATAAACTTACATATCACTTTGATTATATTCAAATATTAATCCATTTACCTGACTGTTAATCCATTTACCTAACTGTAAACATCGTGTAATTAAATCCCACCACCAGATTACATCCTATCTCTAGTTGCAAATTTTCTTGACTTATTGTTTCTTTTTGGTCAGCACAGCCTTAATGTCTAACCAGTCCCAACTTAGCTCTGACAAGCCCTGACTTGTTTCTGGCAGGGGCCTTTTCAGGCCTATGCTCCAGACAAGCCTTGACCACACTGCAACACTGTGGGCTGTAATGCAAGCTACTTATCAGGCTTTAAATGTAACTAATCCCAACTTCACCAGTTCTTGTTGGCTGCGTTATGATGTGAAGCCTCCTTTTTATGAAGGAATAGCCGTGGCACCTCCCTTTAACACCTCTACCGAAGATAATCCCTCCAGATGTAATTGGAAGGAGCGAAAAATAGGGATAACTCTCCAACAAGTTAGAGGGAATGGTTGGTGTATAGGGAAAGTAACAGGTAAAAGAAGAATGCTGTGTGTAAATCATACCCAGAATTTTACATCAGATATAAAATGGGTATTACCCAGTGCTGGAGCTTGGTGGGTTCATTCCCTAACAGGACTAAGCCCGTGCTTATCTACTGCTATCCTTAGGAAGAATGCCTCAGAGTTTTGTGTTCAGGTCACCGTAGTGCCCAGAATTCTCCTACACGGAGAAGAAACCATGTACCTACATTGGAGCAATTTAGGACATAGGATCAATAAAAGAGAACCAATCATGGCCATAACTGTAGCTGTTTGAAATATCTGAATTTGTGAGCCATGGTAGAGCTGCTACTGCCCGGCCACCCAGCACTGCTTTTGCTTTCCTACCTAAATAAATACTTAGTAAACTCAATTGAGACTCTATTTGTCTTAATTCAACTATAACAGCAGTGCTTGTAAAAATCTATGGGCTTACTAACTCTTGGCCAGGATTTTCAAAACAAGGCATCTAAAGTCACGTTCAGACATTTGGGTAAGTTCCTTGATTTCCATCACCCTACCACCACCAGTTCCTAAGGGTCTTTCTTCAGCCTCTGTCATTGTAAATAGTTTGAAAACCAATACATGTATGAGTCAAGAAATTCAACACGGCATTTCAGAAAAAGAGTCTTTACTCTGATACCTTCATCACTGAGTACACTTATATTCCTAAATTACTCAAGTATTATCAAATCCCAGATTACATTCCCAATCTGAGTCTCATCTGCATGTGAAAAAGCTACCCAAAAGTAGGCCCACCTCAAATTCAACTCCTTTTAAACAAGCAAAAATCAAAGTACTCTTTCCTGGCATCCAGATTTGACAGGGCTTGAATGTCCTCAGTCTATAGTGACTTCTCAGTTCTACCAGAAATCCTGGGTGAAATCATGCACCACCTGCAGAACGGTCAAGAAATCAGGCCCAGCCAGCATGGATTTAGGAGGGGTAGGTCCTGCCTGACCAACCTGATCTCCTTTTACGACCATGTGACTCGCCTGGTGGATGAGAGGAAGGCTGTGGATGTGGTATACTTGGATTTCAGTAAGGCCTTTGACACGGTCCCCCACAGTAGACTCCTGGGGAAGCTGGCAGCCCGTGGCCTAGATGGGAGCACTTTGTGCTGGGTTAGGAATTGGCTGGATGGCCGAGCCCAAAGAGTGATGGTAAATGGTGTTTCATCCAGTTGGCGGCCGGTCACCAGTGGTGTCCCCCAGGGATCGGTATTGGGTCCCGTCCTGTTTAATATCTTTATTGACGATTTGGATGAGGGGATTGAGTCCATCATCAGCAAGTTTGCAGATGATACCAAGCTGGGAGGAAGAGTTGATCTGCTAGAGGGTAGGATGGCCCTACAGAGGGACCTGGACAGATTGGAGAGCTGGGCTGATTCTAATGGGATGATGTTTAATAAGTCCAAATGTCGGGTACTTCATTTTGGACACAACAATCCCATGCAGAGCTACAGACTGGGGACAGAGTGGCTAGAGAGTAGTCAGGTAGAAAAGGACCTGGGAGTGCTGGTGGACAGGAAGCTCAACATGAGCCAGCAGTGCGCCCAGGTGGCCAAGAAGGCCAATGGAATCCTGGCCTGCATCAGGAATAGTGTAGTAAGCAGGACCAGAGAAGTTATTGTCCCCCTGTACTCGGCACTGGTCAGGCCTCACCTTGAATATTGTGTCCAGTTCTGGGCCCCTCAGTATGGGAAAGATGTTAGGATACTGGAATGTGTTCAGAGGAGGGCAACGAAGATGGTGAGGGGGCTGGAGCACAAGCCCTATGAGGAGCGACTGAGGGAATTGGGGCTGTTTAGCCTGGAGAAGAGGAGGATCAGGGGAGACCTCATTGCTCTCTACAACTACCTAAAAGGAGGTTGTAGTCGGGCAGGGGTTGGTCTCTTCTCTCAGGTGACCAGTGGCAGAACCAGAGGGCATGGACTTAAGCTTCGTCAGGGAAAGTTTAGACTTGATGTGAGGAAAAAATTCTTCACTGAAAGGGTGATTGGCCATTGGAATGGGCTGCCCAGGGAGGTGGTGGAGTCACCTACCCTGGAGGTGTTTAAAGGGAGACTGGATGAGGCACTGAGTGCCATGGTCTAGATGATGGTTGGTGTTAGTGTTAGGTTATAGGTTGGACTTGATGATCTCAGAGGTCCTTTCCAACCTTGTGATACTGTGATACTGTGATAGAACACTTCTGTAGTCCTACTCACATATAGCTGTGAGAATACAAAATTCTTCCACAACACACCATTGCAAAATATCCTGTGATGGCAAAGCCATCCATTTGCCTTCCCAGTCTGGACTAGAAAGATGTTGTGTTTTGTTTATTTACACTTTTCAGTGAGCTACTACCGATTTCATTTGACTGTTGAAAGCTGTTGAACTGGAGAGAGAGAAATCAAATTCCATCCTGCCAAATTTAAAGCTAGTTAAGCCAGACATTAATTTATCATCAACAAAACCCCATAAGGGTAGGTATTCTTACAGTATTTTGAGATAAAAAGGTCCAAATATCACAAGTACAATCTTTGATCTTAAATCTTATAAAACCAGTCTGTGAGCCTGCAGAGCAATGGAATCTAGACCCTGCTCAGGTTTTAGTTTCTAAGCTAGGCACTAAACCCAGTTTCAAATATATTTGAGGATCAGAACTCGAACATTCCTTTTTTTCTGCTCTTCCCCAACTATAACCTAGTCATTTGTGCATCATGTTTCCTCAGAGTGAATTGCTATAATACTGCTCAGCCTTCTTATGCTAGCTTGCTACTTATTCAAAGGACAGATCACAAAGGAGGTTTGTCTGTGGTCTGGAAAAGAAGGAGATTTCAGGCACAACTCTATGCTGTCAGTAAAGCTAAAGATCTTAAGCTAAAGATAAGGCCTAATGATGGCTGTAAGGTATGGATAAGAGCTGAAACAGTTCTGAATATGTTAATGATGATTAGTGAGCCATTCTAACAGGCTGATTACATCAAAAGCTTTCATAAAGTTGTTGTTCTGGGTTGATCTCAACCAGCAGCCAAACAACTGTACTACCTCTCACTCACCTATCCCATAGGATGGGGAGAAAATAGAACAAGGACAAAAAGACTCATGGATCAAGAGAATAAAAGTTCAATAAGGAAACAAGAGCTGAGCATGCAAACAAAGCGAAATAAGGAACTGATTCAGTATTTCCCATTGTCAGGCAGACGTTCGGCCACTTCCTGGGAAGTAGGGCCACAGTATGTGCAACAGTTGCTTGGGAAGACATTTTTCCTCATTTCCCTCAGCTTTTATTGCAGGGACATCTTTCACTAGACCAGGTTGTTCAAAGCCCCATCCAACCTGGCCTTGAACACTTCTAGAAGGGATGGGGCATCCATGACTTCTCTAGGCAACCTGTTCCAATGCCTCACTACCATCACAGTAAAAAATTTCTTATTAATATCTAGTCTAAATCTTCCCTCTTTCAACTTACCCCCTCATCCTATCACTGCACTCCCCAATAAAGAGCCCCTCCCCAGCTTTCCAGTAGGCCCCCTTTAAGTACTGGAAGGCTGTTATAAGGTCTCCCTGAAGCCTTCTCTTCTCCAGGCTGAACAAGCCCAACTCTCTTAGCCTGTCCTTGTAGAGGAGGTGCTCCAGCCCTCTGATCATCTTTGTGGCCTCCTCTGGACTCGCTCTAACAGATCCATGGCCTTCCTGTGCTGAGGACTCCAGAACTGAATGCAGTATTCCAGATGAGGTCTCACAAGAGCAGAGTAGAGGGGGAGAATCCCCTCCCTCAACCTGCTGTTCATACTTCAAAAGAAGCGTGAGCAGCCCAGGATATGATTGGCTTTCTGGGTTGCAAACACACATTGCCGGCTCATGACCAGCTTTTCATCCACCAGCACCCCCAATTTCTTCTCTTCAGCACTACTCTCAATCCATTCTCTGCCCAGCCTGTATTTGTGCTTGGGATTGCCCTGACCCAGGTGCAGGATCTTGCACTTGGCCTTGTTGAACCTCAAGGTTCACATGAGCCCAACTTCTAGTGTGTCCAGGTCCCTCTGGATGGCATCCTTTCCCTCCAGCATGTCAACCGCACCACACAGTTTGGTGTCGTTGGCAAACTTGCTGAAGGTGCACTGAATACCACTGTCCATGTCTGTGACAAAGATGTTAAACAACACCAGTTCAAATACCGACCCCTGAGGAACACCACTTGTTACCGGTCTCCACTTGGACACTGAGCCATTGACCACATCATGCAACAGATGCTTCATGGAGTAAGTAGGTTGCACTGATAACACAATGGGCTTGAATGGGAAACCTCAACCACCCAGGAGTCCTAGAAGTGATCATGGACTGACCAGAGGGTTAAAACTTCAGAGTGTCGTCAGAGGAGGTGACTCGTGCTGAAGAGGCCCCACTGTATAATAAATTACCAGAAAACAAAATATGCCCTGTTCACTGATGGATCTTGTCATATTGTGGGAAAGCATTGAAGACAAAAAGCTGCTGCGTGGAGTCCTACACAAGTCACAGAAACTACCGAAGAACAAGCTGAATTGAGTCAGCTTGCAGAGGTGAAAGCCATCCAGTTGGTTTTAGATATTGCTGAACGAGAAAAGCGGCCAGTACTTTATCTCTGTGTTCACTCATGGATGGTGGCAAATGCTGTCTGGGGGTGGCTACAGCAATGGAAGCAGAGGAACTAGAAGCACAGAGGTAAACCCATCTGGGATGCTGAATTATGGCAAGATATTGCTGCCCAGGTAGAGAACCTGGTTGTAAAAGTACGTCACATAAATGCTCACATACCCAAGAGTCAAGCCACTGAAGAATATCAAAACAATGAGCAGGTGGACCAGGCTGCTAGAATTGACGTGGCTCAGGTGGATCTGGACTGGGAACACAAGGGTGAGCTGTTTATAGCTTGATGGGCCCATGACACATCAAGACATTTAGGAAGGTATGCAACATAAAAATGAGCTCGTGATTGAGGGGTGGACTTGACTATTGATGCCATCGCACAGGTTATCCATGAATGTCAAACATGCACCATAATCAAATAAGCCAAGTCGCTAAAGCCTTTTGGGTACAGAGGACAACGGCTGAAATATCAGTATGGGGAAGCTTGGCAGACTGATTATATTACACTACCATGAACCTGCCATGGCAAGTACCATATGCTTGCAATGGTGGAAGTGACTACTAGATGGTTTGAAACATACACTGTGACCCATGCCACTGCCTGGAATACTGTCTTGGGCCTTGAAAAGCAAGTTTTATGGCGACACGGCACCCTTGAAAGAATTGAATCAGATAACAGGACCATCTACATTTAGCTCATATCCAGGCAGCCGCTGTATCACCCAATGACCCCTCCCCACTCAAGAAGGGGAATCAGTAAAAGAATGGAAGATCCGTGGGTTGAAATAAAAATAGTTTTAATAAAACAATAAAAAGTACTACTACAACAACAAATAAACAAAGCTCTACTCAGCCCATGTAGTAGTCGTGGACTGCGCGCTCCCATCAGTGACCGCCAGATGGCGGACACAGCGAGCACAGTAGTTCCCGCAAAACGCAAAGATCACAGCAGACGGGAAACAGAGCAACAGGAGCAGGAGGATGACCAGGACTCCTCTGGGACGGCGGCCATCGGGAAAGAGGGCAGCCCTTGTCAAACTTCCCACTTATATATGGAGCACGACGTTCATGGTATGAACAATTCTGTTGGCCAGCTTGGGTCAATTGTCCTGGCTCTGCTCCTCCCAGCTTTATACACCTACTTACTTGCAAAACATGAGAAACTGAACAAAGTTCTTTGTTTCCTTAGCAATAATCCAAAACATGAGTTATTTTCCAGCATTCTTCTCAGAAAAGAATCTGAAAAAACAGCAGTTGCTGAAACGAGAATAAATTCTATCCCAGCTAAGCATAAACATTACCTAGGTAACAACTGTAAATAATGGGTGTTATTAAAACTATTCTCAAAATGAACTTAAAATGCTGCAGTTACTTAGAAGAAAATTGACTATCCCAGCCAAAACCAGGACAGGGATTCATTTCTGAAACAACCTCATAAACACTTGGGCCAAGGAGCATGGCATTGACTGGGTGTGTCACATCCCCTGTCATGCACCAGCCTCCAGGAAAACTGAACGATATAATGGTCTGTTAAAAACTACACTGAGAGCAGTGGGTGCTGGGTCATTCAAGCACTGGGTCCACATTTAGCAGAATCCACTTGGCTAGTTAACAGTAGAGGATCTGCCAGTCGACATGGCCCTGCCCAATCAAAACCCCTGCACGCTGTGGAAGGAGATAAGATCCCCTTAGTACATATAAGGAACTGGTTGGGAAAAACAGTCTGGGTTATTCCTTCCTCAGGAACGGGTAAACCTATTTGTGGGATTGTTTTTTGCTCAAAGACCTGGGTGCATTTGGTGGGCAATATAGAAGAATGGGGGAGTCCAATGTGTACCTCAAGGTGATTTAATCCTGGGAGAAAATAAACCACGATTTAAGTTGTATGGTGGCAGAAATACGTGATGCTGTATGCTAACACTGCTGTGACTTCCATATATCAAAGGCATTATAGTAGGAACCTCTCACTGCTAGCCAAGCTAGGAGGAATTAATTGCAATGTTAAAATATAAGGCCTAGTCCAAAAGGACCAGGGGTGGAGACTATAATGGATATACCATTAAACTGTTGCAACCCATGATTTTGGTTGCATGTTCACAGAATCATAGAATCATCTGGTTGGAAAAGACCCCTGAGATCATCGAGCCCAAACGTACCTATCCACTACTAAACCACATCCCTAAGAAGCTCATCAACCCATCTTTTAAACACTTGCAGGGATGGTGACTCAACCACCTCCCTGGGCAGCCTGTTCCAGTGCCTGACCACCCTTTCAGTGAAAAGTTTTTTCCTAATATCCAATCTAAACCTGCCCTGGTGCAATTTGTAGCCATTACTTCTTGTCCTATTACTCGTCACTTGAGAGAAGAGACCAACACCCACCTCACCACAACCTCCTTTCAGGTAGTTGTAGATAGTGATGAGGTCTCCCCTCAGCCTCCTTTTCTCTAAGCTAAACAACCCCAGTTCCTTCAGCTGCTCCTCATAAGACTTGTTCTCTAGCTCCCTCACCAGCCTTATTGTCCTTCTCTGGACATGCTCCAGCACCTCAATGTCCTTGTAGCGAGAGGCCCAAAACTGAACCCAGTACTCAAGGTGCAGCCTCAGCAGTGCTGAGGACAGGGGCACAATCACTTCCCTTGTCCTGCTGGCCACACTGTTTCTGATACAGGCCAAGATGCCATTGGCCCTCTTAGCCACCTGGGCATACTGCTGGCTCATATTCAGCTGACTGTCAACCAACACTCCCAGATCCTTCTCTGCCAGGCAGATCTCCAGCCAGTCTTCCCCAAGTCTGTAACACTATATGGGGTCGTTGTGTCCCAAGTACAGGACTCAGCACTTGGTCTTGTTGAACCTCATCCCATTGGTTTCAGCCCATGGATCCAGCCTGTCCAGATCCCTCTGCAGAGCCTCCCTTCCTTCAAGCAAATCAACACTTCCACCCAGCTTAGTGTTGTCTGCAAACTTGCTAAGGGTGCACTCAATCCCCTCATCCAGATCGTTGATAAAGATATTGAACAGAACTGGACCCAGCACAGAATTACTGGGGTTATGTTATAGGAATTACTAGAGCAGGAACCACCCGAACCAATGGAGGACAAGCCTTACAAGAAGCAAGTGCAGCAGTGACCTGACCTAGATTTGGTGTCCAATAACTCCACACAACACATCACCTATCCTGTCCTGAGCGACTACCATAACACATTGAGCCCAAAATCACGGACCAAATGAACTCAATGGACATTGTGTGGACATTTTACAGGGGTGGTCCATAGACTAAGGGAATAATACCTGTGTATTATACCAAAGGATGGGAAGGGAGATGGTGGGTATTGAGGATGTATTGGATAGTGCGTGACCTAAGTATGACATAAATGGTATGGAATAAGGGTGGAGAATGTGCTGGTTTTCGCAGGGATAGAGTTAAATTTCTTCATAGTAGCCCGCATGGGGCTGTGTTTTAGATTTGTGCTGGAAACAGTGTTGATAATACAAGGATGTTCTAGTCACTGCTGAGCGGCGCTTACAGAATCAAGGCCGCCTCTGCTCCTCACACTGCCCCTCCAGGGAGTAGGCTGGGGGTGCACAGGAAGTTGGGAGGGGACACAGCCGGGACAGCAGACCCCAACTGACCAAAGGGATATTCCATGCCATATGACATCATGCTCACCAGTAAAACTAGGGGGAAGGTTGGGGGGACGTTGCTTGGGGTCTGTCTCGGCATCAGGTGGTGACCAATCATTCTCATTTGCATCACTTGACTTTCTTGGGTTTTATTTCTCTCTCTCTCCATTATTTTCCTTTTCATTACAATTAATTTTTATTTTATTTCAATTATTAAACTGTTTTTATCTCGACTCACAAGTTTTCTCACTTTTACCCTTCTGATTCTCTCCCCACATGCTACTCTGGGGGAGTGAGTGAGCGGCTACATGGTGCTTAGTTGCAGGCTGGGGTTAAACCATGACAGCCATACAGTATTACTGAGGCAGCCTTTGGGCTTTGTGCTGTGCTGCAAGACACAGGCAACACTGTCCACTAAAATGGAAACCCAGAACAAATGCCATCTTTGAAAGAACGTGTGCATGGTGATGTAGTGATCCTAACTAGGAGACAACTGTACATTGAGGAGTTAGTCATCCGCACAACAATTAACCTAAGTTAGACCAGGTCTGCATTTTGCTGCACATATCTCTTAGCCACAGGATAAACTCAGCCAGCTCACTGTAACAGATCAGCTTCCAAACAGCTCCCACTTGGTATCAGCAATTACACTCCTTGCATATCTTTGCCTTGATCTAAAAGTAAAGCAGTGAGTTTTCATGTAAACATGCTTTCTGTTTCACAGCAGAAATGAAGAGTTGTTGTTCTGTGTTTTTTTTTTTTTTTTTAAGAAAACCCTATAAGAGCTCAATTGACCATAATGGGGTAACCCTTTCTACAGACAGGGTTTTCATGGTGTGCTGCACCCTCATCAGAGGCCCATTCAATGCTGCACAACTTGGGGTTCCCAACATCTGAAAGGATATAACATTATCGATACTATTCTCCTTTATAGTGTTAGCTCTAATAAATAGCATTTTAAATGATACATTACAGAGTCTAAGCACCTTTATTACTGGGATCATCATGAATCAGCACCTCCTCCCTCTCTACTCCCAAATCCCTAGCACTCTAATCACCTTCTGCCCTCTCCCTCACCCATCCCTCTTTCAACCTCCCCACACTCCCTCCCCTTACCCCCAACCCCATTCTCCTTCCCCCCCCCCCCCAACCCGCTCCCCAACCCCTTTCTCCCTACTTTCCCCTCATCCCCTTCCCTTCAACCCTGTTACCTGAAATAAATAAAAAAACCCTTTCACTGCTTCATACAATGGTTTTGTGATTAGGTCAAAATTAATGACCCAAAGATGACACCATCCAGCCATTCCCAGGAATGCTTTCAATTCTCATTTAGATGTTGGCACAGGCATTCAACAGATTGCCTCTTTTCTCTCTGTCCCAAGGCTTCCCCATCCTTTAGTGATAGTAAAACCTAAATAAAACACAGTTCATTTAGCAATCTGCACCTTCTTCTGAGATATTCAATATCCAGCTTCTCCTAGAAAATTCAACAAGTCAACTGTATATCCGAAAGACTCTTCCTGGGTCTGTGTTCAGATAAGGATATCATCCACATATTGCAACAAAGTTACCTCTGTCTTTTCCTTTTTCCATCCTTCCAATTCTTTTGCCAATTGGTTCCTGAAAACAGTAGTTAGTGCTGTTCTTAAAGCCTTGTGGAAGAACAGTCCAACACAGTTGAACCTTCCAACCAACTTTTGGGCTTTCCTACTCAAATGCAAATATTCTCTATTTTCTTCGAGCGGTATACAGAAAAATGCATCCTTCAAATCTAATACAGTAAATCACTGATCAGTTTCTTTAATAGTTGTCAACAGAGTATACAGATTGGCTACCACAGGTTGGACATCTTGCACTATTTGATTTATTGCTCTTAAGTCCTGAAACAAACAGTATTCATCTGAATACAGGTAAAATTGGAATATTATACTCTGATTGACATTCTCCCAATAGTCCATAAGCCAAGAAATTTTCAATTAATGGTTTTAACCCCTTCCTAGCTTCCAAAGCAATCGGATATTGTTTTCATGTTACCAGTCATACTCCAGGTTTTAGTGTTATTGTTACCAGTTCCCCAGCTCTTGAATGCCCAGGTACTCCAGAGGCCCATGCCAAGGGATTCACAGCATTCATCACCTCATCAGGTATCCCTCCTGATTCAAATTCTTCTACCATCTGTGTCTTCTGTAGCAGAAACACCTGTGCTTTTAAAGCTTTTTCCTTAGGTATTTGGACAGATATATTATCTCCTTCAAACACAATTTGAGAATTCAGTTTACTCAACAAATCTCTCCCCAATAATGGCATAGGGCAATTGGGTACACGCAAAAAATTTATGAGTAAAAACTCAATTGGTTGAAAGAATGGTCTTATTTCCCTGTGGCACCAATAGTTAGGCTTTGCTTACTGAGCTAGTTTGAGCTAACTTTCCCAAGCTCTCCAACTGCTCAGTCTGCCTCTTTCCCAAACCTTCCCCCCTTTCAAAGGAAAAAAAAAAAAACTATGGAAGAAACCAAAATCACACTAAATATATGTATTTTTCTAAATACAAAGAACTACACTGCAAGGATATCGTGCAAAACTCCCAAGAAAGGGAAAGGGAAAAAAGGGACAAAAAGGAACTAAAACAAAACAGGTATGCACACTTGAAAGACCCGGTAACTAACAAAGAACTAGCAAAATCTCACCACTTCCCTTGAGGAAAGCAGAACAGCTAAATCCAACCCAGGACTCTCCCCCAACACGTGGGCAGACAACAGCAGCTACCACAGGCCTCAGCTCCAGACAGGACCAGCAGCAAGGAGCCTCCTGCTCACCAGCTTGCCGGAAGAAGAAGAGAGTGTACTCTCCTATCTACACCTTATTTGTCGTGTTACGTTAAAGGAAGATATGGAATACTTCTGTGGATCCTGATCTCCGCTGTTAAGGAAGACCTGTAAAGGCCATTTTTTTTAAGGAAGATCTGAAAAATCCAAAAGTCAATCCACTACACTTACTTAATTTACCTTTACACGTGTTTAGTACTGAGCAAGCAGCTCCTGTATCTACCAAAAATTCAACTTTTTCATTCCCCACCTTCAGGGTAGCCAGGAGTTCTGTTGGGGAAACTTCTGAGTTCACTCCCGGTCCTCATCAGTTGGAATCCTGATCTAATGGCAGCAACCGTTTTACTTGAGTATCTTCCATGCTTGATAATTTCTGAGACTTGCTTGGGGGGCATTCTCTTTTCCAATGCCCTTTCTGTTTGCAAATTGCACACTGATCCCTTTCCAAAGAGACAAATGTATTCCCATTATGTCCTCTCACCTGTTTTGCCCTCAATTTCTTTGATTCCCTTCTGCTATAGCTGCCGCCAGTAACTGAGTTTTCCTAACTTGCTCTTACTTTGTCTTTTTTCTTCTTCTTCTTCTCTATTATTATACATTTTCCAGGCTAATTCCAACAATTTATTTACAGACTTTGCATCAGCTCCTTCTACCCTTTGTAGCTTTTTCCTAATATCCAGATTCAATTGTCCAATAAACAAATTTATAAGAGTTAGAGAATCTATTTCTCTTTCTGTATCCAAATTAGTATATTTCCATGCTGTTTCACACAAACATTCAAAGAAGGCAGAAGGAGTTTCATCCTTTCTCTGTACCACTTGGTAAAGTTTTGATAAATTTTTAGGTTTCAGGATTGCATTTTTTACCCCAAACTAAATCAGTCACTGATATTCAGTTAGAAGCAGTCTTTGAGCCTGAATATTTGGATCCCAATTCTGGTTAGTTCCTGGAAAATGATCCTCTAATCCACTTGAGCATCCTGTACCTGCACTTTTTCTGCTTCTTCCCTAGCTTTAGCAACAACTCAACTCTTCTCTTCATAAGTAAATAATGTACTTAAGAGCACCTGGATATATTTCCAGTCTGGATCGTGATGTGTTACTTTCTGGGGATCCTCCCAGTGTGTCCCCACCATTTCTTTCCAGGACTTTAAATCTGCAACCGAAAAAGAGCCCTTAACCCACACCAGTTCCCCAGCCAGTCCCACAGCCTGTCACAGTAAAACAGCCCCCCCTCCTATAAGTCCCTATAACATACTCCGAATCCTCATCTTGCACTCTCTACCCTATCCCTATAGCGATTCCCACCATTCCCAGCCTTCTGTGGTCTCAGAGCCACCATCAATTGCATATCCTCATATTCCTCTTCCCTTGACTCCTTATACTCGTTACATCTTTCTCCAATGCTACAAACAGAACAACAATGTTTAAAAGACTTCTCTTGCACCTGCTCCAATGCCAACACATTTGCATCCTTTTCTATCAAACCATATTCCCTTCTACTTTTATAGTCATTCTATAAAGCAAAGAATAAATTCACATATGGCATTTCATCCCATTTTCCTCCCCTTCTACAAAACAATTTCAACTGCAATACAATATTATAATTCAAGGTACTATTTTTTGACCATTTCTTTTGATCATCCAGAACATATACCGACCACCAATTATTACAATAATACAATTGGGTGTTTTTTTTTAGTTAAGGGATCCCCTACAAATTTTTTTTCCAATGTTTTAAAATACATCACAAAGGAGAAGCCTTGACTACCCTTCCCTTCTGCAGAAGTTATAAGTTTTCCCGTTTCAAAGAAATATTCCTTTAAACCCTACCTGCTCTGGTCATCACTGTACAAATGCAGGAGATTAAACCCAAGCAGCTGCAACCAATAATTCACCAATATGCACTTTTAAATACAGCCCAATTCACCTGGTAAATTTCTAATATTGCAATGTCTCAATCACAACCCAATCAAGCAGTTACCACCTGCTGGGAACTGCAGAGGGAAGTCCCTGGAGTTCCATTCATGATTCCTCAGCAGCGATGAGAGACTGATTGGGAGCAGGTCCTCAAATCAGGTCTTGGAGTCCCATCTAGGATGCCAGAAAACTGTTACCTCAAATCAAGAAAAAACCCCTCCTGAAACAAAGTACTTTGTTTAGAGGAGTCATTGCTTTTATTCTGCACAGGGTGCTAGGTGGAAGATCTTCCACAAAAGTAGCACACCTACTGAAGATCCCAAAGGCGTATTTATACAAAACCTATGCTAAAAATCCCACCTAGCTAATACATATATTCATTAAGTTACACAATTCTACTTTAACACAAAATTGCTTATTTCCTTTCCACATCTTTAGTTAGGAAACAGATGCCCTTCAGGTAATCCTTAAACAATCACCCCCGTGCCTTCTCTCCTCTCCCTACCCTCCTCCCTACACCTCCCTCTCAGTTTCTGTCACTGTCACTCTCCCCCTTCTCCCCTTCCTTCCCCCTACCACCTCTTCCCTATCCAATCCATTGTTCCCCAATTTCCCTCTCCTCTCCCACAATAGGTGTTTTACAATTTCTTCTCTAGACTAATGTTGCAGGAAAAGGAAATAAAATTCTGCACGTCACAAACTTCTTGCTTTTTCATCATTCTTCATAAGGTTCTGCCTCCCTCTTTACCAACTATGTGGCTCTCATTTCTCTGGACACATCTGCACATCTGTCACAGTAATCAGCCATGCTGCTGTTATCTTAAACCTCTTATGGGAAAGCCCCTGCAGCAGTCAGGAGCTATGCAATGTTTGAAGTTTCCCCCCCATTCTGAAACACACATCCTTTGGAGCCTAACGTTAGTAAGAGACAAAATGTAAAAAAAAAAAAAAAAAAAAAAAGTAGAAAAATATGGGAACAATGGGACTAAAACGGCTTAGTTCACCTATGAACTTTGTATGTTACACAAAGTCACCCTCTCTTCATCTCAGCACTTCACAGCCTAAGCAAAAACAGTGAGCATTTTCAAGACTAGATAAAACCCACATATGAGCAATATGACACACCTGTTGCAGGCAGGCTGGCATTTACCTTTCTCGTCTGATTAAGAAGCTAACCTGAGTACCCTCAGTATTGCAGGAGTCAGGTAGTTAGGACGGGAGAGGAAGCATCAGGGCACGTGTCAGATTCATCATTGCTTGCTACACCTTCCAAATCACAGAGAAGGTTTTGCAAGCTACACTGCAAAAGAGAGGGAACGGGAAGTACCGTGAACCACCTTGCTGAAATTGTTCCCCTCCTCAAGGCTGCTCTTTGGCGTCCTTATTAGGGGACGAGGGGGAAGATCTCCGTACACCCGCAAAGGCACAGCCCCACCCGTTACAGTGGTGTGTTCTACAACAGGGGCGAGCGGGGGGAACTCTTCTCCCTACCTCTCGCGGTACGCGGGCAGTTGTTAGAGACCGAAATGGTGGAAGAAACCGTCTCTGGTGAATGCTTAGACACAGCAGTCTTTCCTTAGTTTGGAGGAAGCAGGGGAGAGCCCCATCCAGTACATATAAGCTATGCTCAACCCCGCAGCTTTCCCTGCGTTGAGCGGTGCCGATCCTCCTTTCCATTGGCTGTGTATTTCCCCTTCCTTCCTGTGTGCAGTAGCAGCGGCTATCGAACAGAAAAGGAATGATGTAAAAAAGAGAGAAAGAATAAAAAAAAAAACCCAAAACAGGTGGAGAAAGAAAGAAACTGGGAAACCTTGAGCCTAGGATAATAAAGAACTGAGGGATGCAAGAAGGAGTCAGTGTTCTTACAGTAACAAGAGAAGAGGGAACAGAAGTGGGGACTCAGGAAGAGGAGTGTAGATTAAAACGACGGAAGA
The DNA here is from genome assembly GCA_033556795.1 of Tapera naevia. Lineage (NCBI taxonomy): Eukaryota > Metazoa > Chordata > Aves > Cuculiformes > Neomorphidae > Tapera > Tapera naevia. The sequence goes on along the minus strand of JAUMJJ010000004.1, from coordinate 3,041,588 downwards.
GGAAAAGGGCCTAAGACTCACTGTATCACGGCGCCTGGGAAGTTGCTGCTGAATAGATCCGCCCACTTGAGGGAGGGAGGAAGCGGGGGGAGAGAGCAAGAGCGGCTAGCAGGCAGGCAGGCCGGCCGGGGCTGTTGGAACAGACACCTCTCTGCTTCACGCCTTTCTCCGTATTTCTTTACTCTTTTTGTTGCCTGTTCGCTTTGTGCTTGGGGGGTCAGTGCGTAAGGCGGGAGGGACCTAGACTAAAGCGACCTCCGAGCAGCCCAGCGGGAGCCTAGGGACCGGCCTGGGCTGCAGCCTCAAAATTAGGATGTCCCGACACGAAGGTGAGAGCCGAGGCCGCGGGAGGCGGGGGGGAAGAGATGTCCTTGAGCCCTGTACGGCGTTAGGGCCTTGTATGTTGCTGTCTGAGGTGGGTCAACATGGCGGCGTCGCTGAGAGCGGGGCCTGTGGAGTCCGTTGTGGAAAGTGGCCATGGTGGGAGGAGGAAGGCGGGGGCCAGGCCTCGCTTTGCAGCGTCGCGGGAGGGTAGGTGGCGGCGGCGGCCGTGTCCGTTACGGGTAGGCTCTACGTCCCTTTTCTGTTGCCGCTAAGCACGCACGCCAGGTCCGTGCTAGCTGAGGTTGAAGGACCTGCTGCAGCTTGAAGTCTCTGTCAGTTCTCAATAGCTTGCGACTTGGGCCTTGCTTCGCCCCGGACAAGGAATTTGTCGGAGGCAGATGACGGAGGGGAGGGGACGAGAGCTGTTTGTTTTCACTCCTCTTATTTCACCTGAAAGGTGAGCCTGGAGGAATCTGGTTTGGAGGAGAGGAGGAAGGTGTAAGGGGAGTGAGAAGTGTGTGTCGGGGGGCTTGCTGCTGTGTCTTGGCATGTTGTGAATGGCATGATGAGAAGCGGAGCAGAAAGGGAAGGGGAGGCAGGCTTAGTATGATATCCCTGGGAGGGGAAGTACCTCCAAGTTTCTTAGGGTAGGGAGAAGGGACTGCGAGGCATGAGGCGCGGGGAGTGTAGTGCTTGAGGGGAGGCGACGCAGGGAGGATCGCCTTGGCATCCCGGGGAAATGAATTGGGGTGTGGTCTGTTTTGGTATTAATGAAGGGGGACGGTTCACGGGGCAGAAATATAAGGAACTCATGTATATAACTGGCTGTGGTGTTGGGAAAGAGCGCTTATGTAGTCTTTATGGCCTTGTTCAGGTGTAGTTTGCACTTTGTTAGCTTTGGCAGGTTAAGAAATATAGTTTTGTATTTTAAAAGAGGAAACGTGCTGATGTAATAGTAGCTTTTGTAGAAAGGTCTTCATTCAATTAGTTGTGTGTTTGTCCTTGTTCTTCTGTTGTCTTGTGGTGGTGTTTGTTTTTTTGCTATGGGTAAGTGAAATGGATTGTTAAGGATTAATAAAAAAGTGAGAAGAATGAGGAGAAAAACGAAAGAAGGGAATTTATGTAGAGAGACATTGTGCATGGTATTTGTAAAGAAACTTGCTTGGGTTTCTACCTCTTCTTACTGGTAGTTGCGCTAGCATCAAATATTCTATAGAATTTCTACCTTGTATCTTGAAATGATAATAGTTTTGCTCTGTTAGGAACTAAATTTAGCACTTGTCTCCATACATTATTTTGAGTCTCTTAGAGCTGTGACAATAATCCTTTTAAAAATAAAAGGAATGAAGATTGCTTTCAAAACATTAAGATTAAATAAAGATGTGTGCTAGAAGACTTCAATGGTTGGGATTAATAATACTGATTTCTAGATGGAGGGATTAGTAGCTTGATGCTGAACTAGAGTGAGTATGAGGGCTACTCAGCATATAGCCTGCAGCATTTTGTTAGTGTGTGCTTGCCTATCTAAGACCAGTTTTGCCTGAACCTTCTAACACTTTTTTCTAGTAAAGGTACCAAATTCTGTTGGTTCTTTTCTGATTAAGATGTGATTTTGTGTTTTAGTGTTGTATGTTTTTTTTAAACTTTTTTTTTTAGGAGGGTGGGTAGGGTTCTTGGTTTATCTGCATAGGATGCAGATAACTAGGCAAATGCTAACAACAGTGAGTAAATAAGGGTTAATAAAAAGTTTTTGTTTGTGGCTTTGTTGTAGAAAGTACTATGTAGACTGCTGCTGTGATAGATATCCATGGTAGTAGGATGCAGAATTTTTAGATTGTACTGGTTAAAGCTACAAAAGTGGTATGATGTGATGTTTTAATAAAGTAGAACAATTAGTAGAGGTTATGTTTTGATATTTTTCTAGTGGATGTTAGTTTTTGTAGTGCAGGGAATAACGTTTTTTCTCAGTCTTTCTTTTCATCAACAGAAACCAAAGTATGGAAAATACATTAAGCATGTGTTTGTTAAACATTGGAAATGGGTATATCAATGTTCTTTGAAGTTGCATGTTTTTAAAAATGAAAATATTATCTTCTAATAAACCAATGGTAATGTTATATTGTTGACATAACTTTTTATTTTAAGAAGGAAACAACACCATAAAAACTGAAAAGATATAAAGCTGCAGCAACAGTTATACTTTGTGGTAGATTTTTATAGAAACATGGTTTGTCTTGAGTTTTCTGAATGTTTTCTTTTATTCCCCATTTAACCTGTTTCAGGTGTTAATTTTATATTACTTATTAGAATAAGTTGTCTTGATGAGAGTTCTCAGCCAACCACAGACCCTACAATCTGTAAGTTGATGGAGTTGCTTTTGCAAGAATAAGGTATAGGAGAAATGTGAGTTTGTCATGTTAATTAATTGTATCTTTGCTGTGTGATTTTGTCCAAATAGCTTGTTCTTGGCAGAATAGGTTTTGTGATGGAGAAGGATGTATTTAAGAAAATAAATGCTGGAGAACTTGGAATTCCCGTGTCTCGGGGCTCTAAAGTATCTGATGAATGTATAAACTTACTTTTCATCAGGGTCTCTTGGCAGTTTTCTTTGCTTTGTGGCAAGAAATTAAGTAATGTTTTGGATCAGAATTTGGTCGGGGCGACAAGAAAAGAGAGACTAGAATTCAACCATTGACCTTTTGCCATTGACTGTTTAATACCTTCAGAAATGGAACTGGTATAGAATTTGAAAATTATCCAGAGAGTGGAGGATGTGGGGGAAGGAAATAGTGGGATAGGAATGTTTGCAAATAAGACACTTATTTGAGCTAGGGGTGACTAGAAGTTCTTCAAGGAACTCTAGAAAGAGCTAAATAATCTCAGTGCATGAGCAGCAGGAGATGAGCAAAACTTGTGTTTAGAAGGAAAAGCAATAGGGAGAAATTAACTCTTCGGATACCTTAAAGTGTCTACTTCTGTGGTATTGTGAAAGTATGTTAGGGTATCACTGTAGATAATCATGCTTCTGTTTTTTACTGCTACTGTGTTTGTTGGTAAGATGTGGAAAAATGTTACTGCATTCAAGAAGCTGCTCAGAACAGCAAGGTTGTCAAGTTGATTACTCGGGAGTTGGGATGTGCCAGAACTAGCTTGTGCAGAGAAACCTAATTCAGCCCTCTTTGAGTATGTGCACTGTGAAATTACGTAGCCACATATTATCTTCTCTGTTATACCCTGCCTTGTCAAGAGTGTATAGGGAAGGAGTCTGTTGTATGTAGGGGAGGACCCTTGTTCTTTTTTTGGAGGTGGAGAGTGAATAAGGAGGTGAGGCATTATAGAAAGAAAGTATTTTTGTGATGTTGATAGTTGAATTTTGTTGTGGAAAGCTGGATTCTTTCCTGCCTCTTTGATGGAGTTCTTAGGAAATGCCAGGCAAATCACTTGGACAAGAGTTTACAGGTGGCTGCTATCTGTGTGCTTCTTGTTCCATGAAGGCCCAACTGAAAATTTTGGGCATTCACAGCTGCAACTCTGATACCCATAAATTAGCAGCTTTTCTCTTATTTCAGTTTTTAGAAATGTGAAATTTCCAAACAAAATGCATTCTTGGCCTAGGGAACTCTAACTAGGTAGACAAATGTGTTAAAAGCTGTGAAAATGAGTCCCAAGAAGACCAACAAACACTTAAATTCAGGCAGCTTGAATCCTCTCTAAAGAACTCGAGGTGATAATGTTGGGTCAGAGACAAAGGAACCTAAAATAATGAATAGCTTAATATAGAAGAAGAATGCTATAACTGTGGGAGGTTTTAACTGCATAACCCCCTGTTCTTTTATATTAAGAGGCTGATGATTCAAAACTGATTAACAGAAGTGCTTTTTCAAACAGTAACTAGACTGTGCAATACTTTTTCATTGGAAAAGTTATACCACCTGGCTTCCAGTTTGAAGGATTAAAACTTTGGATTCTATCTCAAACTTTGCATTTCATGTCTCTTAACTATTAGAGACTAAAAGGTTGCTATAGAGAATCTAATGTATGATATTCTGTGACATTCCTACAACTTTCCATGAGTAGTCAGCTAAATCCCTGATCCAAACTCATACTAATGCTTATGTTTTTATGTAAATATGATTCTTAATGTCACTCACATGTCTTCTCTACTGCTGCCAAATATTTGAGTTGATCTACAGATTCATGGTAGTGTGGTAGGAAATTGGTGATAGCCTCTGTGAATAAATATATGGGCACATGCAAGCCTTCAGTATTATTTGGAGTCTGGACATAAGTGTCTTGAAGGTATCCAACTGGATAGTCATGCTCTAAACGGCTTTATTAGTGGTGATGTCTGGTTACCCATCTTGGGTATCCCAGCCCCAGAAGCAGTAGATCATAGGAGTTTCTAAGGTTGGAAATGTATTAGGAGATATTGGTAGAAGTGCTCATTATATACCTGTCAGTAATTTCAATCTTTGGGAAAAAAAATATTAAAAATAGTGTTTGTATTTATTTGCTACACATTTATTGTATAATTTATATACTTCTGGTGTATATATATATATATAAAAAGATTGTATTTTAGATTTTTTTCTTGATTGGATCTTGAAATTGCTGGGAGTTTTAATATAGATAAGCCTTTGTCAGCTGGACTTCTATGATTATTAGAAAGTCCTTGTAGCCAGACAACAGATTCATTTACAGCAGATTTCATTCTAGATTTGACTATGGAAAGGTAGGTGTCTGAAAGAAAAATTCAAGATGCCCTTGTAATAAGTGCACCAAAGCTTTGCCAAAGCAAGCCATAGAGAACACAACACTCTGCAGTTTAAGCTTTTAAAACATCCCACCCACCTCTTAAGATTGTGTGAACTACTTTACATACACCTTAATCCTGTCCCTTGCTATTTTATGTATTGCCCACTTAAGGTTAAAATATCAACAAATGTAAGTTGACTTGATTGCTGTACAGATATAAGGCTTATCCCCAGACTCTTACTCCTGCTGTAAACCATGACCATCTTTTGTCTTATAGATTTATAATTGTAAATTATGTTAATTAAATCAGTTGCAGATTTATTAAGTTGAATTGGAAGCTGCATGGGTATTAGTTGACTCCTAAAGACTTTAGATATGCTTCCCAGCACTCTTCTCTCTTGGTATCTTCAACTTTAGAGAACTCTTAAGGATGAAAAGCTTTTTGCCCTTTGTTTTTTTGGATACTGAAAGCAGAACATTCTGCAAAACATTCTTTTTTGAGTCTACAAATTGCCAGACTACTTGGTAGGCAGGATCCGACAGTATAAAAAAAAAAAGTTTCCAGGATAAGGAAGACTTGGTATGAGGAGCTGGAAAAGCAATATGAAAGCTCCTTATAGAAGAATGCTTTATAAGTAAAGGAATATTCTTAGAGTAGTTCTGTGACCCTCATGGGTCAAACTAGTAGTGGTAGTTGTTGCTATAGGTGTTATTACAGATAGCTGCCTGAAGGAACAGGGAATCTGCAGAGCACGAGTTTAGGCTTAACACATGATAGCATATTAAATCATATTTAAATGGTGTTTTCACATATATGGATGTGTTTTACAGTCTAGTGGTGTGAGAAAAGTAAATTATTCAGTCTTTTATATAATGGAGAATCACGGCTTTCCAATAACTGATTCCTTGTAATATAGAGCTTGGTTACTCTTTTGTTTCTTGTATCCTGGAAGCAAGAATGATTTAAGCGCTATGACCAGAAAGCTGAATAAGAAGCTCATCTCTGGGATTGTTGAGAATTATATGTAAAAATACAAGTCTACTCAGGAATTAAAAATCCCAACTTTGGTACCCAATAATTGGTTCTGGGTACAGAACTCTGAATTCTGGCTTGGAAGGATACCATGATGGATGTTTTCTGAGCAACTACATCAGATCAGCAGCTAATGGCTTTTGTTTGTGTTGCTTGTATTGAATTTAATGTTAAACTTGCTCCAAACATATTTTCCCTTCCCTCAAATGTGAGACATTGAAGGTAATGGATTTTTTTTTTGTTTAAACTATGTAGAATAGTGTGCTAAACCTCTCTAGACTGCGAGAAGTTGCCTGCATTCTTTTTCATTGGCATTAAGGACTTGGGTCTCAGCTGTATCATGCAGTTTAGCAGTATGTGCTGATTTTTGGTTAAAATGAGGCAATGCCTTTGAATTCTTAGGTTTATACAGTTCAAGTAAAAAAAAAACACACCAAACTTAAAGTTCAGGAGGCTAGACAAGTTGCATATAAACAATAGGGTTGAGAATACTTTTGTTTTTTACCTGTGGTTGTTCTAAGGCCTTGGCAAATGGTGTAGAAGAATTACAGACCTATTTATAGGCTCCAACTTGAAAAAGCTCGAGCTACTTTTTGTAAAATACCTTCTGTGGCCAATATTACAGCTGCTATGCTAGGGCATTTGCTGTATCATACCTCTCTTTGACAAGTTAAGGCAGGATTAAAAGAGTTTTTTGACCTCTGCTATTGTCAGGAGGCTGGTATGAGGTGCTGAGCTGCTTCTGAATTAGCGTTCTGCAAAGCACCATTGCCAGTACCGTGAGGTGGTAACTGCTATGGTGTGTGTGTCAGAATGTAGAAGGAGAAAACTTCATCCTTAGGATCTCCTGCAGGAGTCAGGGTGGCCTAACTATGTATATAGAAATCAAAAGATGTGAAAATAAGTTTGTTAAAAGTAGTACTAGGAATATGGAAGTTCTGTGCTACAGGTAGACTTAATTGATAGGCTAGAGTGTCCCCAAATGCTGCCATCTTAAAAACTGCTCTGAAATGAATTGATGGAATATCAAGCTCACGTATGTGTGTACATAATTTCCTAGACTAGATGACTCTGCTGTCTGGATGTGGTAAAACAGTAGGGTGATAGAGTTGTATGTTTCTGTGATGTGCATTCTTAAAAGGAAACTTGAAAATACAGCACATGGGTGAGACCATCTTATGTGCAGCATCAAATCAAAGAATGGTTTGGGTTGGAAGGGACCTTTAAAGGTCATCTGGTCCAACCCCCCCTGACATGGGCAGGGACATATTTCACTATATCAGGTTGCTCAAAGCCCTGTCCAACCTGACCCTGAACACTTCTAGGAATGGGGCAGCCTTCCAACTTCTCTGAGCAACCTGTGCCAGTGTCTCGCTACCATCATCTTAAGGAAGAATTTTTTATGTCCAATCTAAACTTTCCCTCTTTCAGTTTGTAACAATTGCCCCTTGTCCTGGCTATACAGGTCTTGGTAAAAAGTCTCTCCATCTTTCTTTTATAAGCCCCCTTTTAAGTATTGAAAGGTCACAATAAGATCTACCCCAACTCTCAGCCTATCCTCATAGGAGAGGTGTTCCAGCACTCTGATAATTTTCATGCTTTTCTTCTGGACCCGTTCAACAGGTCCATGTCTTCCTTGCACTGGGGACCCCAGAGCTGGATACAGGACTCCAGGTGGGGTCTCACCAGAGCAGAACAGAGAGCCAGAATCATCTCCCTCAACCTGCTGGCCATGTTTCTTTTGATGCAGCCCAGGATATGGTTGGCTTTCTGGGCTGCAAGCGCACGTTGTCAGTTTATGTCCGTTTTTTCATCCACCAGTATCCTCAAGTCCTTCTTTGCAGAACTGCTCTCAATCCCTTCATCTTTCAGCCTGTATTGATGCTGGGGGTTGCCCTGACCCAGGTGCAGGACCTGAACTTCATGAAGTTCACATGGGCGCACTTCTCAAGCCTGTCAAGGTCCCTCTAGATGGCTTCCCTTCTCTAGTGAATCAACTGCACCACACAGCTTGGTGTCATCTGCAAACTTGCTGAGGGTGCACTCGATCCCAATGTCTGTGTCATTGATAAAGATATTTAAACAGTATTGGTCCCAGTACTGACCCTTGAAAGGCACCACTCGTTACTGATTTCCACTTTTACATTGAGCCATTGACGTCTTACCTTTTTAAAGAAGGTGCTATCTACTGGAGATGCATTTCATGTGAGAGTGAGCGTTTCTTCACAGGCATCTGACAACTTCAGATTACTCATAAATGTACTGAGCAAAAATTATCCTTTTGAATGGCATTTGAGAGAAGCTCAATAGAAAACAAGATGTAACTTATAGACTAGTTCTTCAAAATTTAAAATTGGAGCTGTTTACTCTTCAGTGTTTCAGCTGTCATATATTTCTTTCCCCAAGATACTTCTTTATTGTTACCTCAGGATTTTTTTTCTGTATTTTCAGTGTTTCCAGTCACTTTATTATTTAGGTTTTCTTCCTGAGCATCTGATTTCCTTTCTACTTTTAGTGGTCAATACATGTAAAAACATACTATGCTTGCAGCAAGAGAGCACTAGACTTTTCTTTTGAACTAACATACCGTATTGTCTTTCCTCTTACCTTTTATATACAGATCGGAGACTCATGCTTTTCCTGTTTCATGACATTAAAATAGTCCAGAGATCTCAATGTTTTCATATCTTAACTTCTACAGGCAGTTTTTATCATACTGTTATTTATTGTTCAGTTGTGAGTCTCAATCAAATTTATTTATCAGAACTACTGGGTCTTATTTTGCCACCTAGCAGACCTTTTAAGTCTGAAGTGCTGCCTGTATCTCAGTTGTTATCCAGTTCCTTTAGCTAAATATTAGATTAAAAACCCTTGCTTCTCTGAATAAGTAAACAATGACTAAAATATATTCACTTAAAGGTCAAGGGGAATCTTAGATAATCAGATATATTTTTTTCTGAATGCGACTTAAGATATAAGGTATAATTCACAGAGTAGCTGTTTCTAGATTTCTAGCTTTATTTAAAATCTCCTAATTCTCAAGAATCCAGCAAGTTTTTTCTTTTATAATAGACAGGTCGCTGAAATCATAATTGTCCTGGTGGAGATTTGTCAAACTTGTGTTAATATAGTTGTCCCCCTTCAGCCTGTTAAAATACTATATAATAATATATTTTGTGTCTTTTCTTTTTGTAGTTGGACCTTGTGGTCTGAGTATATAATTGGGAATCATGAGACCTGGATTTTGATGCTCTCTTGGCTTGTGTTAATATATGGAGTGGGATGCATGTGTATTGATGGAATGATTTATTAAATACAGTGTTGCATCATGTATTTCAACATAATTGTATAGTAAAATTTGTATTTTTAGAAAGCTAGTTCAGCAAATAAAGGAAAACATCTCTGTAGCATAGAATCACTTAAATTTAGGAAAACGCTTTCTGGGCTCAAGTTTAACGTTCTGAATTTTAAAACTTGCTGTATATGTGTCTTGTTCAGTAAGTCAATTACTAAATTTGGGATTCTGTACTAAGCTTTTTGAGAGGGGTTTATGTTGAGCATAAAATCACAGTGACTATTTTAAGGGAACTACTTTGGAGTCATTGTCCCCAAATAAGACCATTATTTAGAGCATTTTTTTTAATGTGTTTTCAGTTTCTAGACATGCAGAAATAGATGATTTTTTTTAATTGCATGTGATTCGTCTGTTTTGTAGAAACAAAAGTGAATTCTCTCTTCTTGGAAATTTCTTAATAAGATTTTAATTGTATGACACTATAATAGTGAGACTGATAAACTTGTATTTCTTATTTGCTCTTTACAGTATACTGATCCGTCACTATCTAGTGTTGAGAGAATTATGAATTTGCCTTTTTCCAACTGTTATAATTGATGTCTCTTCTAGCTGCATTAGACTAAAAATGAAACTGCATAATGTTTTTGCTGTGGATCAGATATTTATTTTCAGAGAATGAGATTTCACACATATTCTAAAAAAGCATAGCAGTTTCACTTGAATGTGTTAATTTATAATGAATTATGAAAGATTCCTCACCAAGAGGAAGTAGTGGATGATGATAGTTGGAGGCCTCCCTTGGGAGATTGAGGCACCCGTCTGACTTGTCTTGGGAGGCTTGTTGCTTATCACTGGCTTGGATTTGGGCAGTTGCAGAAAGAGCAAAGACTTATCTGGCCCTTGGAATCCACCTCCTTACTCATGCATGTGGGCACCAATGATTATTCTAGGGTGATTTTGAATGTATCAAGGATATCAAGGCCAATATTGTTTAACAACTGGATAATGCAACTTTGTCCCCTCTCTGCAGATTTGCAGATAAGACCAAATTGTGGGGGACAGTCAATATGTTATAAGACTGGGCTGTTATTCAAAGGGACCTCAACAGACTGGAGAAGTGGATTAGGAGGTACCTTGTGCAGTTCAACAAGGGCAAATGCCAAATCCTGCACCTTGGGTGATAATGCCCCACACTAGTTCAGGCTGAGCACTAACTGGCTAGGTAGCAGCTTTGTAGAAAAGGACATAAGGGTCCTGGTGGACAGTAGTATGTCTTTGTAGTGAACACCAACCAAATACCGGGCTGTGTTAGCAAGAGTGTAATAGCAGTTTGAGGGAAGAGATTCTTTCCTTCTGTTCAGCACTTGGGACTCTAGGTGTGACTTCATGTGTCCAGTTCTGGACTCCCTACTACAAGGCTGACATGGACATGTAGTGCAATTGACACCCCTGAGGGAAGAGATGCCATTCAGAGGGACCTGGACAAGCTTGAGAAGTGGGCCCATGTGAACCTCATGAAGTTCAACAAGGGCAAGGTCCTCCACTTGGGTTGGGGCAACCCCCAGCATCAATACAGGCTGAAAGATGAAGGGATTGAGAGCAGTTCTGCAAAGAAGGACTTGAGGATACTGGTGGATGAAAAAACGGACATAAACTGACAACGTGCGCTTGCAGCCCAGAAAGCCAACCATATCCTGGGCTGCATCAAAAGAAACATGGCCAGCAGGTTGAGGGAGATGATTCTGGCCCTCTGTTCTGCTCTGGTGAGACCCCACCTGGAGTCCTGTATCCAGCTCTGGGGTCCCCAGTGCAAGGAAGACATGGACCTGTTGGAACGGGTCCAGAAGAGGGCCACGAAAATTGAGTGCTGGAACACCTCTCCTATGAGAACAGACTGAGAGAGTTGGGGTTTTTCAACCTGGAGAAGAAAAGGCTCCAGGGAAACCTTATTACGGCCTTTTAGTACTTAAAGGGGGCTTATAAGAAAGATGGAGAGAAAGTTTTTATCAAGGCTTGTAGCAATAGGGCAAGGGTTTTAAACTACAAGAGGGTAGATTTTAGACTGTACATAAGGAAGAAACTTTTTACCCTGAGGGTGATGAAACATTGGAACAGATTGCTCCAGAGCGGTGGTAGATGCCTCATTCCTGGAAATGTTCAGGGTCAGGTTGGATGGGGTTCTGAGCAACCTGATCAAGTTAAAAATGTGCCTGCTCACTGCGGGGGGGTGGGCTAGATGACCTTCATGGTCCCTTCCAACCCAAACCATTCTCTGATTCTGTGATGAATTGGACTAAATTTGTGGATGACACCAAGCTGGGTGGAAGTGTTGATCTGCTTGAAGGAAGGGAGGCTCTGCAGAGGGATCTGGACAGGCTGGATCGATGGGCTGAGACCAACGGGATGAGGTTCAACAAGACCAAGTGCTGAGTCCTGCACTTGGAACACAACAACCCCGTGCAGCGTTACAGACTTGGGGAAGAGTGGCTGGAGAGCTACCTGGGGGAGGTGTTTGACAGCTGGCTGAATATGAGCCAGCAGTGTGCCCAGGTGGCCAAGAGGGCAAATGGCACCTTGACCCGTATCAGAAACAGTGTGGCCAGCAGGACCAGGGCAGGGATTGTGTCCCTGTACTCCTCACTGGTGAGGCTGCACCTCAAGTACTGTGTTCAGTTTTGGGCCACTCACCGTGGCTTAGACGGGAGCACTCTGTGCTGGGTTAGGAATTGGCTGGATGGCCGAGCCCAAAGAGTGATGGTAAATGGTGTCTCATCCAGTTGGGAACTGGTCACCAGTGGTGTCCACAAGGGATCGGGATTGGGTCCAGTCCTGTTTAATATCTTTATTGATGATCTGGATGAGGGGATTGAGTCCATCATCAGCAAGTTTGCAGATGATACCAAGCTGGGAGGAAGGTTGATCTGTTAGAGGGTAGGATGGCCCTACAGAGGGACCTGGACAGATTGGAGAGCTGGGCTGATTCTAATGGGATGATGTTTAATAAGTCCAAATGTTGGGTACTTCATTTTGGACACAACAATCCCATGCAGAGCTACAGACTGGGGACAGAGTGGCTGGAGAGTAGTCAGGCAGAAAAGGACCTGGGAGTGCTGGTGGACAGGAAGCTCAACATGAGCCAGCAGTGTGCCCAGGTGGCCAAGAAGGCCAATGGCATTCTGGCCTGCATCAGGAATAGTGTGGTGAGCAGGACCAGAGAAGTGATCGTCGCCCTGTACTCGGCACTGGTCAGGCCTCATCTTGAATATTGTGTACAGTTCTGGGCCCCCCAGTTTGGGAAAGATGTTAGGATGCTGGAGTGTGTCCAGAGGAGGGCAACGAAGATGGTGAAGGGGCTGGAGCACAAGCCCTATGAGGAGCGACTGAGGGAGTTGGGGCTGTTTAGTCTGAAGAAGAGGAGGCTCAGGGGAGACCTCATTGCTCTCTACAACTCCCTAAAAGGAGGTTGTAGTCGGGCAGGGGTTGGTCTCTTCTCTCAGGTGACCAGGGACAGAACTAGAGGGCGTGGACTCAAGCTTCCTCAGGGAAAGTTTAGGCTTGATGTGAGGAGAAAGTTCTTCACTGAAAGGGTGATTGGTCATTGGAATGGGCTGCCCAGGGAGGTGGTGGAGTCACCGACCCTGGAGGTGTTTAAAGGGAGACTGGATGAGGCACTGAGTGCCATGGGTTGGTGTTAGTGTTGGTGTTAGTGTTGGGTTATAGGTTGGACTTGATGATCTCAGAGGTCCTTTCCAACCTTATGATACTGTGATACTACAAGAAAGACATTGAGGTGCTGGAGCATGTCCGGAGAAGGGCAGTGAAGCTGGTGAAGGGAGCTGGAGAACAAGTCCTATGAGGAGCAGCTGAGGGAACTGGGGTTGTTTAGCTTAGAGAAGAGGAGGCTGAGGGGTGACCTCATCACTGTCTACAACTACCTGAAAGGTGGTTGTAGCGAGGTGAGTGATGGTCGCTTCTTGCAAGTGACAGGTGATAGCATGAGAGGAAATGGCCACAAGTTGTGCCAGGGGAGGTTTAGACTGGATGTCAGAAATAATTCTTCACTGAAAATGTGTTCAGGCATTGGAACAGGCTGCCCAAGGGTGGTGCTTGAATCCCCATCCCTGGAGGTGTTTAAAAGGTGGATAGATGAGTTTCTTAGGAATATGGTTTAGGAAGGGGACAGGTATGGTTGGACTTGATCTCAGAGGTCTCTTCCAACCAGATTGTGATAAATGATCAAGGCTCAGACCGTAAACAGTCCAGCAATTTCAATTTATTAAGTGAATAAAGGCAAGCAAGCAGCGCTGGGTGCGCAGGGAGTCTGTGCTCCACCAACACACACACCGTACAATTCTTCCATTCGGTTTATATTTACTATACTAATACATATTCCTGGCTATTTTCAAGAAAAGGTTGGTTTATGTAAATGGATTCCTTGAATAGGTATATTTTATATGACGCATGTTCTCTTCATCACTTGGGGTCTTATCTGCTCCCATCTGGTGGTGGTTGGGTGAAGTTAGCAGTCCTCCTCAGCTTGTCTTCCAGATAAACTTAGGTTCTGCCCATGCGCTCTTGATATCTTCTTGTGCAGCACTATGCAGTTATCAGCATAACTGGGTTGAACTAGTTTATCAAGAAATACACCCAGTGTCTTTCACAAGATATAAAAGCTATGTACAGTTGCTTAAGCTTATGGTTATACAAAAAAGGTTATAGTTCATCATTTTGCTTCAATGTTGTCCTGTATTTGCACGAATCAGATGTACACATCTCACAAGATGATTCTATGATTCCAAGTCCATCGTGGACCACCAAGATAACTGGGGACTGGAGCATGTGAGATGTGAAGAGAAGCTGAACAATCCTAGATATCTTGAATGGGAGGCTTGGGGAGATATCATTGCTGTCTAAAGCTACCTAATGTGAGGGAGCGGAGAAGATGGAGCCAACCTCTTCTCAGAGGTGTGCGAGGATAGGACAAGAGGAAATGGTCAACAAGTTGGAGCATGGGAAATCCTGATTAGGTATAAGGAGGTCCTGTGCATCTGCTCTCATTGGCCCTACTTTGAGTAAGGGGTTAGGCCAGAAACCTTCACAATTCCCTTCCCACCTAAGTTATTCTGTGATTGCATCAACAGTGATCCGTAGGTTAGTGATGGCTCTTAAAATCTTTTTTGGTATATGTAAAGTTGTTTTGTCATTTTTTGGTGGTTTTTTTTTTTTTACTACTTGTGTCTTTCTATTGTTAGGAATGTTTAGACACTTTAGGTTGAGAAATATGTCTGAGTCATGTAAAAATTATGTGAGACTGGAAGGATTTTGGATGCTTCCTGTTTTTGCCAACAGGAGAGAAATTAGAAACACTGAATCACAAAGCCAACAGGGTGACCCTTGCTAATGAGACCAAGAAGAAAGCAAGATGGATGTGTGGTATGTCAGACAGATGTTTGGGTTGTGTATTTGGGGAAAGTACAAGCCAATATCTAACTATTGCAGTGGTGAGTGAAAGAAGGGGGGAGAGGAATGAAACAAGTTTAAAGCTTGACTGGAGTAGACATGGAAGTTCTTTAGGCTTTTTATTATTAAGACTGTACAATTCCTATATATTGAAGACAGTCATTTCCTAGTATTGCTTTTCCTTGTAAGCATTTGTAGTTTCTGTAGGTGTGTTACCCGATTGAAAAAAGAGATTCTCTGTGATGGTGGTGAGTGGGAGTGGTTGTGAAACCGTTCTCTTTGTTATGCTCCCATTGTAAGAAAGCATTTGAGAATTCCTCAAGGTAGAACACAGATAATATTTAAATAATCCAGCTTAATTTTTTTTTTTATGTTCTACTGTAATTGTTTTAGTATACTTGTATTATTTTGAGTTCAAAGAAACCTTTATTTTTGAAAGCCCATTATCTGGATGTGAGACCTGCTGAGAGGAGCCCTCTTGTTCTGTTGCTGGCTGCCTGGGAGAAGAGACCGACCCCCACCTGTTTACAACCTCCTTTCAGATAGTTGTAGAGAGCAATGAGGTCACCCCTGAGCCTCCGCTTCTCCAGGCTAAACAACCCCAGCTCCCTCAGCCTCTCTTCATAGGACTTGTGCTCAAGTCCCTTCACCAGTTCTGTTGCTCTTCTCTGGACCTGCTCCAGCACCTCAATCCTTTTCTTGAACTGAGAGGCCCAGAGCTGAACACAACACTCAAGGTGTGGCCTCACCAACGCCGAGTACAGGGGAAGGATCAATTCCCTCGCCCTGCTGGCCACACCATTCTTGATGCAGGCCAGGATGCCATTGGCCTTCTTGGCCATCTGGGCACACTGCTGGCTCATGTTTAGCCTCCTGTCAATGAGTACCCCCAGGTCCCTTTCCACCTGACTGCTCTCCAGCCACTCTGTCCCCAGCCTGTAGCGCTGCATGGGCTTGTTGTGTCCCAAGTGCAGGACTCGGCACTTGGTCTTGTTGAACCTCATCCCATTGGTTTCAGCCCATGGATCCAGCCTGTCCAGATCCCTCTGCAGAGCCTCCCTTCCTTCAAGCAGATAGACACTTCCACCCAACTTGGTGTCATCTGCAAATTTGCTAAGGGTGCACTCAATCCCCTCGTCCAGATCATTGATAAAGATATTGAACAGGACTAGACCCAGCACTGAACCCTGAGGAATGCTGCTTGTGACTGGCCTCCAACTGGATTTGACTCCATTTACCACCACTCTTTGGGTCTGGCCATGCAGCCAGTATTTTATCCAGCAGACAATGTGCCCATCCAGGCTAATGGCAGTCAGTTTCTGAAGCAGAATACTGTGAGAAATGGTGTCAAAGGCTTTACCAAAGTCCAAGTAGACCACATCCACAGCCTTTCCCTCGTCCATTAACCGGGTAACCTTGTCACAGAAGGAGATCGGACTGGTCTGGCAGGACCTGCCTTTCATAAACCCATGCTGACTGGGCCTGATCACCTGATTGTCCTGTGTGCGCTGTGTGATAGCGCTCGAGATGAACTGCTCCGTGACCTTCCCTGGTACCGAGATCAAGCTGACAGACCTGTAGTTCCCTGGATCCTCCCTCCGACTCTTCTTGTAAATGGGAGTTACATTTGCCAGTCTCCAGTCAAGTGGCACTTCCTCATTCAGCCAGGACTGCTGGTAGATGAGGGAAAGGGGTTTGGTGAGGACCTCTTCCAGCTCCCTTGATACCCTTGGGTGGATCCCATCTGGCCCCATAGACTTGTGAATGTCTAATTGTCCAAGCAGGTCTCTAACCAAATCCTCCTGCATCGTTGGAGCTTCACTGTCTTCTGACTCAGGGGGCTGAGTATCCTGAGAACATCTTACCTTACTATTAAAGACCAAGGCAAAGAAGGCATTAAGTACCTCTGCCTTGTCCTCATCCCTCATCACTATTGTTCCCCCTGCATCCAGTAAAGGATGGAGATTCTCTTTGGTCCTCCTGTTGTTGTTAATATATTTGAAGAAACATTTTTTATTATTTCTCACTGAACTGGCCAATTGAAGTTCCAGTTGGGTGTTTGCTCTTCTAATTCTCTTTCTGCATGATCTCACCTCACCCTTGTAGTCCTCCTGGGATGCCTGCCCCCTCTTCCAAAGCTCATAAACTTTCCTCTTCTTCCTGTGGTCAATATAAAGCTCTCAGCCAAGCTGGTTTTTGTCCCCGCCGACTCATTTTATGGCACCTGGAGATGGCCTGCTCTTGTGCTGCCAGGATTTCCTTCTTGAGGAGCATCCAGCCCTCTTGTGCTCCTTTGTCATTCAGAACTGCCTCCCAAGGATCTTTATCAAGCATCCTTCTAAAAAGTCCAAAGTTTGCCCTCCCAAAATCCCAGGTGGCAAGTTCTGCTGACCCCCCTCCTTACTCCTCCTAGAACTGAGAATTCTATCATCTCGTGATCACTGAGCCCCAGGTGTCCTCCAACAGTCACCTCTCCCACAAGGCCTTCTCTGTTCACAAACAGCAGATCCAGTGGGGCACCTTCTCTAGTAGGTTCACTCACCAGTTGTGTCAAGAAGTTATCTTCCATACACTCAATGAACCTCCTAGACTGCTTCCTTTCTGCTGTGTTATACTTCCAGCAGACAGCTGGAAGGTCAAAATCCCCCACAAGAACAAGTGCTAGCGATCGCGAGACTTCTCTGTTGCTTGTAGAAGATTTCTTCAATTTCTTCTTCCTGGCTGGGTGGCCAAAAACAGACTCCCAGTGCTATATCTGCCTTATTGGGCGTTCCACTTAATTTTTACGCATAGACATACAACCCTATCATTACCATTATTAAGCTCCATGTAATCAAAATATTTTCTTCCCACCACCTCTCCTTCCTAACCTATCCCACCTGAAATGTTTATCCTTTTTTATAGCACTGGACGCATGGAGGAAAAATTCCACCAATCTTGTATAATGAGAGACAGTCTTGTTGCAGACTATTTTTCCCATCTACATGCACGTGTATGATATTTCTCAGAAATCTCGTGCATATTCTACTACTTTTCAAGGACTAATTTTAATGTTATTATGAACTTCACAATAGCCAAATCTCTGCTAATTGGGTCAGTTCTCTGTCTGATCTTACGTTCTTTAGACTGAGAGAGACTATAAACAAACATAAATGATTACAGAAGAAGTCAGATCTCTGTTTGAAAACCCCTCACACTGTTTGGAAACAGGTTATCTGAAAAACATGCAATCTGTCTGCAACTTTCAAAAATACAGTTACTTAAATGAGGCTTAGCTGATGATAGAAAACTGATTCTACTTTAGTTCAAACCAGAACACTTTCTGATGCTCCTCAACCTACTCATCTACTCCTGGAGCTCATCCACTAAGCTGAGGAGTTCCTCTACTTGGGCATACCTTCCACTGGTGTGCTCGCTACTGCTGTCTGGTACTGGCATAAGAGTAGGGTCACACCCTGAAGCCTGATACCTTGGTGGCAGCATGTTCCCAGTGGAGCTCTATTGAAAGCTGCAGTAAGTGGCAGGTGCAGAGTTTAGAGAGGCAATGGCTTTCTGCCAGATGGATACTGTTACTCCTTAGTTCTTCAGGCAGAGTTACAGTGCCCTTCCTGCATGCCCTTTCACACCAACTGCTGCACCATGCCCTAGTCACTAGCACTCCCTAGGGGAGTTTCTTGTGTGTGTAGGCCTAGCCTTGGTTGTTTATGGCCCTGCCTAGGTCTCATCAGCTTTTGTCCTGGGAGCTGTGGGCTCCTGGTGGCGCTCTCCACTCCCCTGATGTTTCCCAGGTGCAGGAAACCACCCTGTGCATCATGTTAGAGCACTGATTGTGCTACCACTGGAGCTGCTTGCTTCAGCAACCATAGACTGTCTTTTGATTGTGAAGGCATGAGTTATTACTCTACTTTGCAACTGTTTCTTATTCTAATTGATCTTGGGTATACATTCTGAGTAGGAAATAATTGTGGCTTAATGCCTTCAAGTAAAGAGTGCTTCATTGTTTATAATGGGCATGTTCTCTTTAACTGGTTTGTTTGCATTGAAATGCTATTCCTATTTTGTCTAGTAGTTAAGTGGAATTCAATATTTCTGTGCTTTTCCTGTGAAATACAGGATAGAGCTAGTCTTGGATAACACTGAAAAAGGAAGCAAGGTATTTAAAAATTTTCTCAAATTGATGTCCTTGAAATGCTCTTCCTGAGGTCTTTTTGATAAGCCTGAAGTCTTGTGTATCCTGTGTGAGCTGAATGTGAAATTTCTGGTGTTGTTTTTACCTGCTCCTAATATTATCTTGATTGTCCATAGTATTTGTGAAAGTCAAATGGAATAATCTTTTACTGTTGAGAGAAAAACAAGTTGTTATTTCTGCTTATTCAAGACTACTCATTTTTTATTTTGGATGTTTGTAAGGGACGGGGGCTTTGCGCCCCCAGGCAGGTCAGCATATGCAGAGACAATGCAATACAAGGTCAGAAAATAAGACTTTATTACCTTGCAATCTGCCTGGGGCTCCCCAACGACAACTGAGCAGAAGTTCACAGCAATCAGGAGATGTTCATGGCATCACCAAATTTTGACCCGTGGTGAGGAGCATAGGGTCTAGCATATGTTAGCTTTTGTGTTAGGTGGGTGCGTGATCAGTGCGTGCAAGTGGTGGATTGGCCTAAGTAGTACTCATGTATTCATATGATTGGTGAGCAGTAAAGCCAGGTGTGTGATATTGCTTACATTCTAGATGCTGGCTGGAGCAAAGATAAAGTTGGTTTTGGAGCATGTTTTGGTACAAGAGTGTGGGAAGCCTGAACAATGTCCATCGCCCAGTCTCCTTGTAATTCTTCCACACTGGCCCATACAATGTTCAGGTTATCTTACAAGATTTCAGACCTGAGTTTTTTTTTGTAGTTTTAAAAATTACTTCCAGTGTGAGGTAGTATTTGAACCGTAATATTTTTCAGTGCTATTCTCTTCCTTTTCTTGATATTAGATTAGATGTTCATCTTAATCTGATAAATACTTAGGTCCTCTTTTCTGTTTATTTTTATTGTAAATTAACTAAATTTTATAGAATAAGAATAAATTATACTTGGTTGGGAATATGAAAATAAATATGGAACTATATATATATTAATATGGTAGTATTAAGCATAAATCATATTAAATGCTTGTGTGATAACTTTTCTGAAATTTTCAGCTATGATAGAGGTAAAAAATGTGGTTAATTTGGCATACCAGAGTAGTGAGTCCAATGTGTTAAAGGAAAACCACCTTTTCCTGTTTTTTTTTTTATATTCACGGGACTGTTATGCATCTCTTAATTTGTCTATAAGTTCAAAATGCTTACCTGTAGAAATGTAGAAATTGATTGATATTACCAAG
The DNA here is from genome assembly GCA_033556795.1 of Tapera naevia. Classification (NCBI taxonomy): domain Eukaryota; kingdom Metazoa; phylum Chordata; class Aves; order Cuculiformes; family Neomorphidae; genus Tapera; species Tapera naevia. Next base: position 3,021,345 of record JAUMJJ010000004.1, on the reverse strand, counting down.
AAGGGAATATCGTTGAAGATGCCTTTAGGAGTGAGATTTGATCACTGAAAGGTATGAGTAAAAAAAAAAGTCTTTAGACTTTTAGCTCGATACTACCCTTTAGTGGAATACTGTTGAATTTAAAAGCAAACATGTTTTTGTCCATGAGCAACAAGTTTTTTAAGTAGACCTGGTAACACAGGTTATTCTGATTCTGTAGAGAGGGTACATTGGTATAATTGTCACAATTTGCGCCTGTTTATTAGTCTACACGTGTATTGATAACTGACAGTAGAAAAAAGCTTTTAAAAAGTCAGTAACGCGTCATGTAAATCAGAACTTCATGAAGAATCATTTATTGACAAAGTTTGCCGATGACACAAAACTGGGGGGAGCCGTCGACACTCTTGGGGGCAAAGATGCCCTGCAGAGGGATCTTGACAGATTGGAGAGCTGGACAATCACCAACTGCATGAAATTTAACAAGGGCAAGTGCCAGGTTCTGTACCTGGGACACGGCAACCCTGGATACACGGACAGCATGGGCTGTGAGAGGCTGGAGAACAGCCCTGTGGAGAGGGACCTGGGGATTCTGGTTGACGGCAATTTGAACAGGAGTCAACAGTGTGCCCTGGCAGCCAAGAGGGCAACTGTGTCCTGGGGTGCATCAAGCACAGCATTGCCAGCCGGGCGAGGGAGGGGATTGTCCTGCTCTGCTTGGCACTGGTGAGGCCCCACCTCGAGTACTGTGTGCAGTTTGGGGCACCACAGGATAAAAAGGACATCAAACTACTGGAGAGTGTCCAGAGGAGGCCACAAGGCTGGTTAAAGGTCTGGAGGGGAAGTTGTATGAGGAACGGCTGAAGTCACTTGGACTGTTCAGCCTGGAGGAGACTGAGAAGGGAATCTCAGAGCAGTTTACTTCCTTCTCACAAGGGAAGGAGGTGAAACAGGTGCTGAGCTCTTCTCTCTTGCAACCTATAGTAGGACCAGAGGGAATGGCAGGAAGATGTGCCAGGGGAGGGTTAGATTGGATATTAGGAAGAGGTTCTTCCCCCAACAGGTGGTGGAGCACTGGAACAAGCTCCCTAGGGAAGCAGTCATGGCACTGAGTTTGCCAGCATTCAAGAAGCATTTGGATAATGCCGTCAGTCACATGGTGTGAATGTTGAGAGTGTCCTGTATAGGGATAGGAGTTGGACTTGATGATCCTTTTGGGTCCCTTCCAACGCAGGCAATTCTGTGATTTTATGAATCTGAATTCTTTTCATGGCTTGTTTATTCGTTTGCTCTTTTTGTTCCTTGCTTATAACAGAACCCTTCCTGAGTGTGTGTTTTTCCTCAAAACCTGGGTTTAATATGGATGCATCCAGTTCAATTTGACCTTCTGTTATCTTTCAGTGTGAGGGGTTTCTTAAGGGGTAGAGAGGCAAACTTCTAGAATTTTAAAAAGTGATTAAAAAATATTTATAATCTAACCAGTTATCATTTTAAGTGCTTGATTGGTTTTTATTTTACTTCGAGTTTGACTTTCACATTGGATGATTATTGCTTTTTTTTAAAGATATGAATATGCTTAAAATTGAGTGTTATTATGCATCAGCTGCATAAAGGCTGCTCAGCTGAACTCTTGTTGGGGGCGATAGCAACAAATCTATCATTAAAACTGTGAAATTGTTGTTTTCAAGCAATTTTCTTTGTTCACAGGTGTCAGCTGTGATGCATGTTTAAAAGGAAATTTTCGAGGTCGCAGATACAAGTGTTTAATTTGCTACGATTATGATTTGTGTGCAACTTGTTATGAAAGTGGTGCAACAACAACGAGGCATACAACTGACCATCCTATGCAGTGCATACTAACAAGAGTAGATTTTGGTAAGTGATAATTTCATTCATATTAGAGCTGTTTGTAATAGTTAAAAACTCATATTTTTGTTTTACTGCTTAGGAACTTTCTTCCCCAAATATCATGCTGAAAATAATAGCAAATTCCTATCTCTGTGATAAAAAGCTTGTTTTCTCTTTGGTTCTAGCATACGGAATCTGCTTTAGTCTTTTGGGTTAAAGGTTTTGGCACACAGTAAATTATCAGACTATTAGATATATATCTGATAAAAAGGATTACTCCTAAATTAACTTCCCATTGAAAAGGTGCAACAAAACAACATGCACCTTCCCCCTCCTTCCCCCAATACGTTGTACCAGAAAGCATCATGTTGAAGAAGAGAAATAGAGATGAGAGTTTGGGGAAAAAGTTGTTTTCTAGCTATGTCAGGGGATGTTAATGCAGCAGGGTCGGTAGACTGTACTGAATGTGGAAGTAATTCTCTTAGTTGCTTTTTTCTCTTCCCCAAGTCATTTCTATCACATTGTATTTATAACACCAGTGTTGTAATTCAGGAGATACTTCCATAGCAACTCTTTGCATTAAGATGTTGTTGACATTGAATGCTTATTTCTTTTTTATACCTGTTTTAAGCCCACAAGGCTAATGTTTTAGTAATAACTGTTTGTAGTGATTCAATCCATATTGTTTTTTCAGTTTTTCAGCTTTTAGTCATATTTTTACCTTTTTGGTTTAAAAAAACAAGTATTGAATATACACATTATGCTACTTCCTATATGCATTTAAAGCTCAGAACAGCTGAATATACCAATATACTGTTTCCTTCTCAGAGCTCTCTTTGAGCAGAGAAGCATCTCATTCACATGTAATTCTCAAGTAGCTGCTTTCCCTAAGCCTGCATTGTAATGACTTTAAAATCTGTGCTCTTGAGAATCCAGGGTTTGGGAAGACAATTTTAAATGTACAAATTTTTAAAAATGTATATAACATTTAAGTTTCTAGATATTTCTTCTTGGGCTTCACTTTTTTACTTTTCCTTATTTATGAGGTCAAAATATTGATATATTAATATAATATATGTTAATTCAGTATTCTGGTTTGCTATTTGACCTGTATGGTTCAAACTTATTTGTCCCCTGATGACAATTATTCATATATATTACATACAGGGTTAAATGGCAGCGTTGTCATAAGCATTAAGTGCACATGATTCATAGGGAAAAGACTGATATATGCTTGCTGTGGAGCTAGAAGTTTACATTGTGTTAAAAGTTTGAATGTAATACAATGGGAATATTTATTGCAAGTCATTTAACTTTTTAAAAATCCTTCTAATCAGTCTTGTGAATGTTCTGTGCATCTAGAAAGCACTTTATTTCTTGGAAACCTCAATATTTTTCTTTGAAAGCCTCTAAGTAAACACTCATTTGGGTTAGGGCATGTTACACTCGTAATTTTAAAAAAGACATGAGGGATACACATGGACAAGTAGAGGCTTGTCTGAATAGGGGGTATTCCCTGAGCAACTGACCCTGGACCCGCTGACTGGAAGAGACAGCAATGGATGGAGCCCGCATCTGGCAGCGTGGAAAATGTAAGCAGGTGAAAATAATCAGCGTATATATTCCCAGCAGGCAGGCACACAGTGCATAGCAGCATGGTGACCACCCAGCAAAAAGCAGTGTCCTCTGCATCTCCTGAGCTTCTAGCACCTGGTAGAACCAATGCAGCCACAGAGACAGAGCTTCTGTTCGAGCATGAGACTACCCACCTTTCTGGCTGTGGGATGAGTGAAGGGATATTCCTAGAGGTGGAAAGTGATTGCAAGCAAGACCGTGGGACCAGACCAGATTGTTGAACTGCTCTGCTTGGTGGCTGAGCTGCAGGACGAGGTGAGCAGACCAAGGAATATTTGAGAGTCCGAGAGGGAGACTGCTCAATGGAGCTATGCTCTGCCATCTATGATACCTAGAAGCCAACTTGACCTGGCCACTACAGAGACAGGTCCTGGATCTGCTTTATGCCAGGAGGAAGGCAGTGTCACAAGGGATAAGGAGGGGTGGAAGAAGATCATAGCACGGAGCTGTAAGAGGAACCCTTCCTTACCCTCTAAGGTCATAGAATCATCTGTTAGGAAAAGACCTCTGGGATCATCGAGTCCATCTGTACCTGTCCACTTACTAAACTATGTCCCTCAAACTCATCTACCCACCTTTTAAACACCTCCAGGGATGGCGACTCAACCACCTCCCTGGGCAGCCTGTTCCAGTGCCTGAGCACCCTTTTAGTGAAGAAATTTTTCCTAATGTCCAGTTTGAACCTCTCCTGGTGCAACTCTTGTGGTCATTTCTTCTCATCCTATCACCTATCACCTGTCACTTGGGAGAAGAGACCAGCACCCACCTCAGCACAACCTCCTTTCAGGTAGTTGTAGACAGTGATGAGGTCTCCCCTCAGCCTCCTCTTCTCTAAGCTAAACCACCCCAGTTCCCTCAGCGGTTTCTCATAGGACTTGTTCTCCAGCCCCCTCACCAGCCTCGTTGCCCTTCTCTGGACACGCTCCAGCACCTCAACGTCCTCCTTGTAGTGAGGGGCCCAGACCTGAACCCAGTACTCGAGGTGCGGCCTCACCAGTGCTGAGTACAGAGACTCAATCACCTCCCTGGTCCTGCTGGCCACAGTGTTTCTGATACAGGTCAAGATGCCACTGGCCTTCTTGGCCACCTGGGCACACTGCTGGCTCATGTTTAGCCTCCTGTCAATGAGTACCCCCAGGTCTCTTTCCACCTGACTGCTCTCCAGCCACTCTGTCCCCAGCCTGTAGCGCTGCATGGGCTTGTTGTGTCCCAAGTGCAGGACTCGGCACTTGGTCTTGTTGAACCTCATCCCATTGGTTTCAGCCCATGGATCCAGCCTGTCCAGATCCCTCTGCAGAGCCTCCCTTCCTTCAAGCAGATAGACACTTCCACCCAACTTGGTGTCATCTGCAAATTTGCTAAGGGTGCACTCAATCCCCTCGTCCAGATCATTGATAAAGATATTGAACAGGACTAGACCCAGCACTGAACCCTGAGGAATGCTGCTTGTGACTGGCCTCCAACTGGATTTGACTCCATTTACCACCACTCTTTGGGTCTGGCCATGCAGCCAGTATTTTATCCAGCAGACAATGTGCCCATCCAGGCTAATGGCAGTCAGTTTCTGAAGCAGAATACTGTGAGAAATGGTGTCAAAGGCTTTACCAAAGTCCAAGTAGACCACATCCACAGCCTTTCCCTCGTCCATTAACCGGGTAACCTTGTCACAGAAGGAGATCGGACTGGTCTGGCAGGACCTGCCTTTCATAAACCCATGCTGACTGGGCCTGATCACCTGATTGTCCTGTGTGCGCTGTGTGATAGCGCTCGAGATGAACTGCTCCGTGACCTTCCCTGGTACCGAGATCAAGCTGACAGACCTGTAGTTCCCTGGATCCTCCCTCCGACTCTTCTTGTAAATGGGAGTTACATTTGCCAGTCTCCAGTCAAGTGGCACTTCCTCATTCAGCCAGGACTGCTGGTAGATGAGGGAAAGGGGTTTGGTGAGGACCTCTTCCAGCTCCCTTGATACCCTTGGGTGGATCCCATCTGGCCCCATAGACTTGTGAATGTCTAATTGTCCAAGCAGGTCTCTAACCAAATCCTCCTGCATCGTTGGAGCTTCACTGTCTTCTGACTCAGGGGGCTGAGTATCCTGAGAACATCTTACCTTACTATTAAAGACCAAGGCAAAGAAGGCATTAAGTACCTCTGCCTTGTCCTCATCCCTCATCACTATTGTTCCCCCTGCATCCAGTAAAGGATGGAGATTCTCTTTGGTCCTCCTGTTGTTGTTAATATATTTGAAGAAACATTTTTTATTATTTCTCACTGAACTGGCCAATTGAAGTTCCAGTTGGGTGTTTGCTCTTCTAATTCTCTTTCTGCATGATCTCACCTCACCCTTGTAGTCCTCCTGGGATGCCTGCCCCCTCTTCCAAAGCTCATAAACTTTCCTCTTCTTCCTGTGGTCAATATAAAGCTCTCAGCCAAGCTGGTTTTTGTCCCCGCCGACTCATTTTATGGCACCTGGAGATGGCCTGCTCTTGTGCTGCCAGGATTTCCTTCTTGAGGAGCATCCAGCCCTCTTGTGCTCCTTTGTCATTCAGAACTGCCTCCCAAGGATCTTTATCAAGCATCCTTCTAAAAAGTCCAAAGTTTGCCCTCCCAAAATCCCAGGTGGCAAGTTCTGCTGACCCCCCTCCTTACTCCTCCTAGAACTGAGAATTCTATCATCTCGTGATCACTGAGCCCCAGGTGTCCTCCAACAGTCACCTCTCCCACAAGGCCTTCTCTGTTCACAAACAGCAGATCCAGTGGGGCACCTTCTCTAGTAGGTTCACTCACCAGTTGTGTCAAGAAGTTATCTTCCATACACTCAATGAACCTCCTAGACTGCTTCCTTTCTGCTGTGTTATACTTCCAGCAGACAGCTGGAAGGTCAAAATCCCCCACAAGAACAAGTGCTAGCGATCGCGAGACTTCTCTCTGTTACTTGTAGAGCAACTTGTAGTTGCCCTTGCAGAACAGATGTGAGGCTCTGGGTATGGTAGATGAAGTGCATAATGCGAAAGAGGAGGGACCCATGCAATCAGTCTTGCCAAGATCAGAGACACCAACCCGTCACAACAAATCTGAATTAAGACCAGCACCAAGAAGAAACAAAGTTGAGTTATGGTCATTGGTGATTCCCTTCTGTGTGGAAGGGAAGCACCTGTTTGCAGACTGGATCCTCTTTTTAGAGAAGTTTGCTGTCTCCCTGGGGCCTGAATTAGGGATATCACCAGTAGACTGAAGAGCCTAGTTCAACTTTCAGACTACTGTCCTTTCCTGCTCTTTCATGTGTGCACAAATGATGTCGCAAAAGAGTCTGAGGTCAATCAAAAGAGACTTCAGAGTCCTGGGAAGAATGCTAAAATTTTGGGAGCACAGATAGTGTTTCCCTCAATCCTTTTAGTAATGGGGGGAGACTTCGGAAGAAACAGAAAAGCCCAGGATATCAATGTTTGGCTCCAGGACTGGTTGGAAGAGCCTTCAGAAGACAAGGTATGCTGGGGCCTGACAGGATCCACCTGTCCTGATGGGGAAAATTGGTCTTTGGATGTAAGCTGATGAGGCTGATCAAGAGAACTTTAAACTAGAACCAATAGGGAAGGGAATACCAGTAGGATTGTAGTAGGTAAGCCAAGGGTTGGCATGACATCACCTGAGGGTGGTGGCAATGCTAATGGGAATATTTACACTGTTCCTGGGAGCACAGAGGGCTCAGGAGTGTAACTGAAATGCTTGTACAGCAGCGCACGTAGTATGAGAAGCAAACAGGATGAACTGGAAGCGCTGGTCAGAGCTACAATATCATTGGTATTAGCGAGACTTGGTGGAATGAGTCCCTCAATTGCAGTGCTGAGATGAAGGGCTACAGGCTGTTCAGGAAGGAAAGGCAGGGCAGGCGAGGTGGAGGAGTTGCACTATACGTAAGGGAGAGGTTTGACTGTACAGCCCTTACAGTCAGCAATGATGTGGCAGAGAGCCCCTGTGTGAGGATTAGGGGATGGAAAACAAAGGAGATGCTGTAGTGGGTGTCTACTGCCCAGCCAGGATGATAACACCGATGAGTTATTCTATAGGCAGTTAGGATCGGCAGCCCTTGTTAGTTATGGGAGATTCCAGCTCCCCAGCCATCAACTGGGAATACCAGACTGCTGAGACGAGCAAGTCTGGGAAATTCCTGAAGTTTGTGGGAGATGATAACTTCTTGTCACAAGTATTCTGTGAGCCAACTAGGAAAGATGCCCTCCTACCAGTTGACTGGAAGCTGGGAAACGTTGTCCCAATCTTCAAGAAGGGTAGCAGGGATGACCCCGGTAACTACAGGACTGTCAGTCTCACTTCAGTGCCTGGGAAGATTATGGAGAAGATCATTCTGAGAGTTACTGAGAAACACCTGAACACAGTCATTGGTCCCAGCCAGTGTAGGTTCATAAGGGGAAGGTCCTGCCTGACAAACTTAATTTCCTTCTATGACAATGCTACCCACCTGGTGGCCCAAGGAAAGCCAGCTGATGTAATGTAACCAACTGTATGAAGTTTAACAAGGGCAAGTGCCAGATTTTGCACCTGGCATGCAGCAGCCCTGGATACATGTACAGACTGGGGTCTGAGAGGCTGGAGAGCAGCCCTGTGTAGAGGGACCTGGGGGTTCTGGTCGACAGCAAGTTGAACATGAGCCAACAGTGTGCCCTGGCAGCCAAGAGGGCCAACCGTGTCTTGGGGTGCATCAAGCACAGCATTGCCAGCCGGGCGAGGGAGGGGATTGTCCTGCTCTGTTCTGTACTGATGTGGCCCAACCTCGAGTACTGTGTGCAGTTTAGGGCACCACAGTATAAAAAGGACATCAAACTACTGGAGAGTGTCCAGAGGAGGCTACAAAACTGGTGAAGGGTCTAGAGGGGAAGTCGTATGAGGAGCGGCTGAAGTAATTTTGTCTGTTCAGCTTGGAGGAGACTGAGGGAAGACCTCATCGCAGTTTACTGTTTCCTCACAAGGGAAGGAGGAGGAGCAGGCACTGATCTCTTCTCTCTTGAGACTAATGATAGGAACATGTGTCAGGGAGATTTCAGTTGGATATCAAGAAGAGGTTCTTCACCCAGAGGGTGGTGGAGCACTGGAACAGCTCCCCATGGAAGCAGTCATGGCACCAAGCCTGGCAATATTCAAGAAGCATTTGGACAATGTGCTCAGACACACAGTGTGAATGTTGGGGTTGCATAGGAGTTGGACTCGGATGATTCTTGTTGGGTCCCTTCTAACTCAGGACTTCTATGATTCTAGACTTGCAAATGTACTTCTGCTTAGGCTTTCAGAAGGTTTGTGACGTTATTCTGAAAATATTTATGCCTTCTGTTACAGTCCTGTATGGAATGTAAGGTAAGAAAGAGTATGTACAGTGTGGTTAAAAATCAAATACCTAGAGGAAGTGTAGGCATTTTATAAATAAGGAGATCATGTAGCTTAGAGGAACATAGAGGAATTTAGTAGATAAAAAAATATAATTAATGCTGGAGTTTAAACTTGTCTCAGAGTAGTCAAGTTAGCTGTTCTAGTGAAACTAAAAAAAAAATAATCATGAAGCAAAGATGTACAAGAAGGTTGAAAGAAAACATCTTGAAGGGAAACATCAGCAGTATAAAGCTAAATGAAAAAAGATGGAACTGAATGGAGATGTCATTTGCTGTCTACAGAAGTATGAGTGGCAAACATAAGAATAAAGAACACTGAGAGGTAATCACCTGAAGTAAAAACATAAATGGAAGACTGTTAATGGAGGTAGATATGTGATTACTAGAATAGCTTTCAATTGACAAAATTCAGAATTATTGCTTACAGTCAGATTTGAATAAAAGATGCAAGATTGTGCATGTGTGAAGACTTTTAATGGGAATAAACTCATTGTGGTCATTACTAGTTGATGGAGTTGGGGAGTTGACAGTAGGCAAGATGGTGACCATTTTATCTTGTGGTAAAGAGGAGGCAGGAAACTGGGTTTTTTTTCACTGCGAAACTGAAAGTTCAGAAGAGGTCAACAACCCCTCCTTCCTTGTTTTAAAGAGGAGAGGAGGAGATATGTCACAGGAATGATTTGTTCAAGATCCCTCTGTAGTTGATGACGAAGATGGACCTAAGTATCAGCATTCAGCATGCTACTACCCAGTAGGCAGCATTGTCTCTATATAGATATGTGTGGAGACTGTACTGGTAATGTACTCAAAACCTTATTCAAGTTCAGGTTTGTGATGGAGCAATGAACCAAGTTCGATTCACCTAGGCGTGAGGGGTGGCTTGGATATCTAATGAAATTAGCATGCACTTGTATAATTCTATAAGAATATTTGTCATGTAAACCAAATGCACCAGGATCTGGTAGTGGGGGTAGGGGGAGTGGCACACGACAGGACTGCAGTGGTGGCTTCTGTGATGAGGCACCAGAAGCTTCCCCCATGTAGGATACAGTCAGTTCCAGCTGGCTCCAAGACAGACCCATCACTGGCCAAAGCTGAGCCAGTCAGTGATGATGGTGGTGCCTCTGTGATAACATAATTAAGAAGTAAAACACACTGTGCAGAAGCTGTGAGAGAAGAGTGAAGAAAAACATGAGAGAAATAACCCTGCAGACACCAAGGTCTGAAGAAGGAGAGGAACGAGGTACTCTAGGCACTGGAGCAGAGGTTCTCCCGCAGCCTGTGGAGGACCACATCAGAGCATGTATCCATACTGCATCCTGTGGAAGACCACACACCACAGCAGGCTCCTGGGAAGAACTGCAGACTGTGGAGAAGAGCCTGTGTAGGAGCAGGTTTTTCTGGCAGGATCTGTGGCCCGTAGGGGGCTCACGTTGGAGCAGTCTTTTCCTGAAGGACTATATCCTGTAGAAAAGGACCCGTGTTGGAACAGTTTGTGAAGGACTGAATCATGTGGAAGGGACCCCACACTGGAGCAGAGGAAGAGTATGAGGAGGAACTAGTGACAGAGATGGTGTTATGAACTGACTGCAACCTAGCATTCCCATCCCCCTGCGCTGCTCAGAGAGGAAGAAGGTACAAGAATCATGAGTAAAGTTGAGCCTGGGAAGAAATGGGGGTATGGGGAACGTGTTTTTAGTTCCTTAACTAAACTTGACTTTTGTTCCTTACCATCCTACTCTATTTTTAATTGGCTATAAATTAATTTTCCACTGTTAAGAGTCTATTTCGCCCATGACAATACTGGCAAGTGATCTCCCTATTGTTATCTCAACCCATGAGATTTCCCATCTTATTTCTTCCCCATGTCTTGTTGAGAAGGGGGAGAGCGAGAGGCAATCAGCCAAGGTCAACTTGCTACACTTGGTCAATTATTATAGCACTTAGGAGCCTTAAAATGCTCTGAAATATATATTAATGAGAGATTCTTGGAGGAGCTTTAGTCATGATCGTGAATTTCCAGAGACTTGTACTAGTATAGGAACTCATGTGACACTGTTGGAAATTAATGTGTTAGTGACTTCCAGCTTCACCTGTGTTTGTGTTTATGAGCCTTGTTGGCTCACTTCTTCTGTAAGTCAGTGCCCAATCTTGTATTTCTTCTGAATGAGGAAGGTGGAATTCTTAATGTTGACAGTTGTATTGTTCTTCAGTTCCTAGAGTGATGCTGGGAAAAGATGCTTGGTAGACATAAACTTTAAAATGCTGAATGGGCACAAACATTGGTATACTGTCATATCAAAGGACAGAACAGCATCGCAATAGGTCTATTTAAAGAATAGGGATGTGCATATCTAGTAGTCTCTGTAGAAATTATACTTTTCACTAGAACAGCATAGAAGTTCAGAGCAGACTTCCTAGTTTTGGTGTTCCTGAAAAAGAATTGCTGCCAGTGAGCCACAAACTCTACATTCTAAGCTGTTAGCATGCTTTATGTTTTGTATTATGTGAAAGCATGTTGTTTCCCTCCGTATCCCAGCCATTTTCAAGGGGTTAGACTACGCAAAGAAAGTAATATGGCTTTGGTGGAAAATTGTATTAAGAAATTATATTGTGTTGCTTCTGTTTAGTCCCCAGTGTAAGTCCAGCTCAGGTGCTTATAGGGTACAAGATCAAAACCCTCCAGCTACCTCTTGCAAAAACATGAAGTGCTTACATGAAGTTAAGCTTAAAAATGCTAAGTTTGAGGTCTGGATAGATTGACTAGAATTCAGCTTGAGGCTTTACCAGTCTTAAACTATTACAAGATGATCCATTTAGTCTTGCATGTCTTGCTAAGTCAAGTAGTGACAGCTGTTTTGGCAGTGTTAGATGTTGACAACTGGGTATCAAATCAAATCCTTTGTAATCTACTTCATCACTTGTGTGTGTTTATGGCTCTGGTATGTGGTATCAACAACAGAATATTCATCTACTGCTGGATGAATTAACTGAATTCCTTCCATGGGGTCTCTCAGATCCATCAGGTGTTTCTGATTCTCAAGTAGTTAGCCCAGCAAGCACTACTTAGCTCTGTAGCTGAACACTGAGAAACTGATGCATTTGTATGAAGAAAAATGGAGAACATGCTGTTTCTTGCTGCTGGTCATGGCTATGCTCAGAGATATTTCAAAAAGGTTGAAATATTGATGTGCTATATGTAAGCAGTTGGCAACTTTTTCCAGACTCTTCCAAACTTACGTTTTACTCTAGCAAATGTGGCTCTTGTTCTACATTTTCATTGAAAAGGGAGGTTTCTGTTAGAGAGTTCTAAATAAGGTGAACAAAAATTCTTGTTGGGATTAGATCACTCCGGTAAAGCAGGATTAAAAAAAGGTGATTGGCAAAATGTTAGAGTCTGTATGAGAGATGTCTTTATCTGAGTATATCTCCCCCCCTTTGTAAATAGAGATATGCATTGTTTCTTTATGCTTTTGGCAGGGTACCTAGCCAGAGGGTTTGGGAAACTTTTTAGCTAGAAAATGTTAAGAGAAATGCAGTAGCTTTAAGTGTAATACTGTTATGATTGATGAAGCTTTTTTGATTAGTGTTAAAGTACCATGTAAAAAAAAAAAAGAGGGGGAGGAACGCTTGTCAGCATTCAGTTTCTTCAACTTTTTAGTTCAAATTAATGTAAAATCAGCATATTACTTGTATGGTGTCAACATTTTTTTTAGTTTATGTATATTTCATAAGTTACACTTGTATGAAAATAAGTGTTATTAAAATTCCTCTGTCTTCTGTGTACCTTCTTAAAGTAATGTGTTTCTTTGATCTACAAGGACAAATTGTTACATTTAGTTTCGAATCAGCTCCTTGAAATACTCTTTTTGTCTGAGGCATGATAGTGTATTTCTGGATGAGTGCCAGGAGGTTTGCAACCAGAGAGAAGAATGTACTAGCTCTGTTATTGGTTAAACAAAATTGTTCTTTTCCTTCCCCTTGAGATTGTCAGATGTACTAAAGCTATTTTAGGGAACACTATAGTTTCCAAATACTTTTAGGCTTGAAATCTAATTTAGTATGACATAGAGTCCCCTTTAGAGAGCATTCTGAGCCTCAGCATCATCTTAGTGCTCTTCCTCTATAAACAGTGAAGGAAACTTTTCCTGGTGTGATGCAATTTAGTACAAATTTAGCATGGTTTGTTAAATTTTCATGATCAGTTTGGCTCATGTTAATTGGTAAACTAGCAGCTTAAGGAAGGCTTGCTGCTTTGGTAGTCAAGAAGTGCTGAAGTACTGAAACTGGTACATAACATGTCGCTGCTTTTGCTTCACTAAAATTTCCCCTTATTGTTAGACACTGGTTCAGCTATGATACCAATATCAACATATGGTGTGCTGGTGTCACTGAGGCATTTTAAATTACAATATTTAGCATAGATTTGTTGCAAGTAAGTCTGTGAGAGCACAGTGCATCTACAGTGATCTTATCTGTAGTACAAGGTCACCTAGAGTAAAAACAAGGATGGGGGAAAAGTGATGATTTGGCAGAACCATCAGATTTGCTCTTCCTGAGTATTAGAAGGTTATATTGTTTGCTAGTGAAAATTGTGTACTCTGTCTGTTCTTTTGGAAGTTGAGTCATTGAACAACTTTATAATATTGGCATGTGTACTTTGTGCAGAATTAAAATGCTTATTTTGATTAAATAATGAATTTGACAGCGATTACATGCACATGGGTGTATATATAAAGAGGTTATATAAATAATGAACTATGCTGCTTGAAAATAACTCCTCCTAAAACATCATCTTTCTCCAGATTTGTATTATGGTGGAGAAGCTTTCTCTGTAGAGCAGCCACAGTCCTTTACTTGTCCTTATTGTGGAAAGATGGGTTATACAGAAACATCTCTTCAAGAACATGTTGCTTCTGAACATGCAGAAACATCAACAGAGGTGGTAAGCCACTTCAGCACTGTTTTTCAATTACAATGAAAATATATGAAAATTTTCAGGAAACTAGTTTGTTTTTTTTTCCTCGAAGTATATGTTGATTTAAATGCTGACTAGGAAGGTATGTACCATACATATATACACACCATGGCTGGTGTTTTCCCTCAACTCAACGATCCTACATCTGCCTACAATGTCACCTTTACCTTTCTACAGACTTTCTCACAGCTTGCTCTCAGCAGTCCAATTCAAGGTTATGCAGCTGAGTCCTTGGATCCTTGCTATGCAGGCCACTAAATCCTGATGTTACAGAGAGGGTTTAAACCCTTGTAAAAATCAAGAGCTTTTAAATATATTTGACTTTATAAAAAGTGGCCCTTGCTGTTTCCCTTTATTCCCTACCACTTGATTTTCCCGATGATTTCAACAGTAGTAATTGATGCAGAACAATTCTATGCCATATAATAGGCTACTGGAACAATTGGTTTGCTTCTTTTTTTTGTCAGTAAGCATTCTGATCTCTTCAAGTTTCTATATCTAGATGTTACTGTTGCTTGTGCCAAAGGTCTGATTTTTTTTCCAAAATGTGATGTGACTTCTTTGCTATGTAAATGATAAAATAGTAAATAACTTGGATTTTGATACTATTAGAAATGGGTTGTTCTCAGCCTTCATTACAGTGTTGAGAGAGTACATGCTTGCACTGTTTATTGTTCAGACTACTTTCTTTTTCAGAAAGTCTGTAGCCCTGCTTTTAGATTTCCCTTTATGGTGCAGGAGTATGTTTTGTATTTATTTTTAAAGTCCACTTCACTAATCCAACGGTTATGTGTGTTAGTAATCCTAGGTTAAATTCTTGACCAAGAAGTTTAGGTATCTTTCCAGCAGTGGGGGATATATTTGTGTGGGTGTGTTTATCCTGTTTATACCTTAGGAACGTATGATTTATCAAAGGACATTCAGGGAGCTGTTGTCTAGTTATTTTTGCTATAAAAATGTGCATGTTTGAGGAAAATTATTAAAGTCTTAAGTTGTGGAGAAATGACTCGTGATTTTAAACTTGTTTGTTCTGATCTCTAAGCTCTCTTCTTCAGAAATTATGTGGGGGAAGGAGAATGAATCTTCTTAGAAGCCTGCTTAAGGGCCTTTTATGTGAAGGAGTAGTAGAGGAAGTCAACCTGTTCTGAGACTCAAAGGTGTACTGGTTTTTGCTAAGAACATATGAGCTGTTGGTGTGTAGTTTTTTATTTTTAGAACTAAAACCTCATTAATTATTATTTCTTCATTAAATGATCAAGGATAATGGTCAGCAATACAGGGCAAGTGCAGGTGGACATGGCTGGCATTATGATGATTGTTACTGTAGCTATTGAGTTTCAGTAGTGCAATTAACAAAAAAACCCACAGTATTTGGGTAAAAGTTTTTTAGTGTTGCAGCTCTGAAAATTGTAAGAAATGCCATCAGATGTCATCTTTGAATCAAGTTTCAGAATGAAGACATTAGTTTTCTGCTACTCAATCACACTTAGAGGATTCAATCTATAGTAAGGCAGTAACTAAATTGAAGTGAAAAGGCCAGGTGGGGTGGGTCAACCTTGGCTGGCTGCAAGGTCCTCACCAAGCTGGTCTATCTCACCTCCCTCCCCAGCAACAGGATGGGTAGAAAATATGGTGAAAAGCTCATGGATCAAGATAAGGACAGGGACATTGCTCACCAATTACCATCACGGGCAAACCAGACTTGACTTGGGGAAATTAGTTTAATCTATTGCCAATTAAACAGTAGGACAATGAGAAATAAGAACAAATCTTAAAACATCTTCCCCCCACCCCTCCCTTCTTTCAAGGCTCAGCTTTACTCCCAACTCTTCTACCTCTCTTTCCCTCCCTGAGCGGCACAAAGGGACAGGGAATGCAGCCACTTTATAACTCTTCATCTCTGCCGCTCCTTCATCCTCACGCTCTTCCCCTGTTCCAGCGTGAGGTCCCTCCCAGAGGAGACAGTCCTTCATGAACTGCTCCTGCATGAGTTCCCCACAGGGTCACAGTTCCTGACAGAAAACCTGCTCCTGTGTGGGCTCTTCTCCATGGGCTGCAGCTTCCTTCAGGGCACATCTACATCTTCTGGCGTGGGGTCCTTCGAGGGCTGCAGTGTGGATATGTGCTCTGATGTGGTGCTCAGTGAGCTGCAGGGGGATAACCTGTGTCACTGTGATCTCCAGAGGCTGCAGGGGAATCTCTGCTCTGCTGCCTGGAGCACCTCTTCCCCCCTCCTTCACTGACCTTACTGTCTACAGGGTTATTTCTCTCGCATTTCACAGAGGCACTACCAACATTGCTGATTGGCTTACCTTTGTCCAGGGGCAGATCTGTCTTGGAGCTGATTGGAACTGGCTCTGTTGGCCACGGGGGCAGCTTCTGGTGTCTTCTCAAGCCAAAAAGTGTCTTTAACATGTACAGCAAAAAAGGGAGCATGGCACAGATCAGATAAACTAATATCGAGAACAGTTAAGTAAATATTGTGGTCAGCAACAGTTAAGCAGCTATAATAATTATATGTTCCCTCTAATATGCTCTGGTCAAATCTGTCATTGCAAACTCTTTGAGTCCCATATTAGTTGCCAAAAAACATTGGTCATGGTTTAACCCCAGCTGGCAACTAAGCACCACACAGCTGCTCGCTCACTCCCCTCTACCCCTAGTGGGATGGAGGGAGAATAAGAAGGGTAAAAGTGCAAAAACTCGTGAGTCGAGATAAAGACAGTTTAATAGGCAAAGCAAAAGCTGCACATGCAAGCAAAGCAAAATAAGGAACTGATTCACTACTTCCCATCTGCAGGCGGTGTTCAGCCATTCTCAAGAAAGCAGGGCTCCATCACGCATAATGGTTACTTGGGAGGGCAAACACCATGACTGAATGTCCCCCCTTCTTTTTTCTCCCATGATTTTTATTGCTGAGCGTGATGGCATATGGTATGGAATATCCCTTTGGTCAGTTGAGATGAGCTGTCTCAGCTGTATCCCCTCCCAACTTCTTGTACATCCCCAGTCTATCTGTTGTTGGGGCAGTGTAAGAAACAGAAAAGGTCTTGATACTGTGTGAGAGCTGTTCAGCAATAGCTAAAACATAGGTATATTATCAACACTCTTTTGGTCACAAAGCCAAAGCGCAGTACTATATGGGCTACTATGAAGAAAATTAACTCTGTCCCAGCCAAAGCCAGTATACTTATACAAGTAGGGTGACAGTGGTAATAAGAGAACAGGTCTAGAAACGGTTGAGTCAACTCTGATGTTTGGAGCTTAACTGGCTTAAGGCTTTCTAATCATCTTCTGGATTTCATTCAAAGTAATGTAGTGATCTGTTAATTTTAAGGGATGATAAGGGTGTGTCTGCCTTATCCAGTCCAGGACTCCTTTCTGCTCAGCTGCTGAAGCCTAGCCTGGGAACCTGGGGCCTCTGCCTAGGCTGAGGGGATGCAGCTGCCACTGAAGCTGAGCATGTATTCCAGAGGCCCATACATACACAGAGAACAGTGACATGGCCCATCACACAGACAACCACAGACACAGTGTTGCCTTCAACAGCATCTACATATAGGACTTTCTGCCTATACATATGTTTTGCGCCAAGTCCCTTTCTTCCTCTTCACCTGGTAGGGATAGGTCACTAGTGAAGGTACACACAATACTCTATAGATTCACAAGCACGTACATATTCACTGTGATCCCTCAAGTACCGGCATGGCCTCCTTTGTCCAGTACCCCTGCCTGGATCGCAGGCACTCTTACCTGCTTAACTGGTCTCCTATTTGCCACTTAGTCCAACTTGATGCTTACTAGCAAGCATTCATGCACTCATCCCACAGGTGCTCCACATTTGCAATTCCCTCTGTGCATACTAGCATAGCCCCTTGCCTGCTTTGTGCTCCTGCCTAGACTTGAGGATCCTCCCTATTCATTAGTCCTGCTTGAAGTTTGCTAGCCAATATACATGCACACCAGATTTGGGGAAGATGTAGACACCCACTCACCCTTTTCCCCAGCAGCTGGCACCAGGCATCACGTGGGCTGTGACTGGTAGTTCTGCTCCAGCCACCAGTGCTGGGCCCCTTGCTCACACTGTGTGTGTTGTCACGTCCCCCCCATTAGCTGGTTTTTGGGACATGCATCATTCCCTCCCCAGTGGCTGGAGGTAGAGACCACTACTTGCTCCAGTAGCTGATGTTAAGACCCCACTCAGTCCAGTAGATGATACCACAGGGTAGGGGTGCAGGCACCCCTGGTCTGACTGGAGTAGCTGGCACCAACTTCACTCACAACAGCACCTCTACTAGCTGGCACTCCAAGCAGTTTGTAGTACCCACCCTAAGTCTAGAGAGCTATGGCCTCTCCAACTACTGATGCCAGGACCCTCACTTGTTCCAGTAGTTGACACCACAGGCTCCAGGGACACCTACAGCCCCAGTTCAATTCTAGTAGCTGGCACCAAATTTCATTCACACATACATAGGTCTCACCAATAGCTGGCACTTGATCCTTGCAGCACACATACACGTGGGGTAGAGAGTGATATTATGCAGAGAGACTATTAAAATTTAATTAGAAGATATGAGAAGACAGGACAGAATGCGGTGATCAGGCTCAGCCAGACAAACATACTGACCGGCTCTGTTTTACATGTGACTGGGTCCACTTTATACCCTTTTCTGTCTTACCCTCCCTGCTCTTTCTTCCCCCTGTGTGTTTTTTTGTTGGTCTATATGGTTCTATTGATTCCCTCACCCCTCCCAGTCTGGGGTCTTCCACCCTATATTTACAGTCTTATTAGTTGCAAAGTCCAGGTTGATTTCCCTGTAAGAGTAGTTAAGACCTAACATACTGTGTGGAAGTTTCTCTTTTCTGGCTTATTAACGTGTGATCTGTCAAACTTTTTAAAGCTGGCCTGCAAAATTGTTGCAAAGGACTTTTAAGGCACACTTCTCTCAGGTGGATACAAAGTTATTGGGAGGAAAAATAAAAATAAATTAAGGTTGCTGTGTCAGTAAGTTTCCCTAGAATTCTTTTAAATGCGTGGTTATGCTTAAGGAAAAAACAAAACTATAATGCCATCTTCCAAAATACTTGGTAGGAATAAGGAGTTTCTCTTCTGCCAAATCTCTATTTGCATGTTATCTTAGTGGATGGTCTCAGTGGTGATACTCTGATGAATATTCACATCTGGTTTCATTCTCCTTCCCACACTTCTCTGGTGAGATGGATGAGAAGTTACTAGGGAACTCAAAGAGCAGTAAATAAACTTGATAATGTCATATGCAGGTACATACAAACAGTGATCCTGTGTAAGGAGACCTACTGTCTGTGCTGGAATTGACATATAAAGACAAGTTTGAAAGCAGAAACGTTGTAGATAGGATTTGAAAATTTTACTTTTGGGTTTCCATGGTATTGTTAAAAAAAGGAAAATTGAGTCTTAAAAAAGATATTAAAATTAATAGCTGTATTTGAACACATGTACTGTTTTAAACCTGTGACTGTTTAGATATAGGATTAGAATGCGATACTTAAAGTATAAGAATCCACATCAAGTGATCAACTCTGAATTGTGTTTTGTGATTTGTGTAAAGTTGGTTGTGTTTGGTTTTTTCTTACTTTGTTGTTTCAGATTTGTCCAATATGTGCAGCGTTACCTGGAGGTGATCCTAATCATGTAACAGATGACTTTGCAGCTCATCTTACACTGGAACACAGAGCTCCTAGAGATTTAATATCCTTTCTTAAGTTGAGGGAAAAGGGATAGACTGTTCCTTATGATAACTGTAAACACTTGTTTCGACTTCTGTAGTCAAGTGAGACTACGTCACTTTTGCTTAATTTTTTAGCTATAGGGGATCTGTATGTCCGATTTTTTATGTATATATTTATATCTGGCAGACCGTGAATGGACTTTAGGTGTAGCTTGACAACGTGAGTGTATGGGTTTGTTTTATTCCTGATAGCACACAACTGCTGCTTTCTGCACAGCAGTTTTTACCCATCACGGTTATTAGTTCTGATTCCATTTTGTGTACGGGAAAGCAGCAATCCAGATACAATAGTGCATTATAGATAATTATGAGATTGAAAGCAGTAAATTTCACCAAAAGCAAATGCATTAGAGAAAGCTTTTCTAGTTATATCTTAAAAAGTCGTCAATAAATAACATGCTGAAACTACCCTATTGAAATATGGTGATAAAACTAATCAATCACTCAATTTCAAAGTTTAAAGCAATCAGGAGACCTCCTAGAGATTAGGGCTGTCTTTCAGTTATCTGCAGATTTTAATAATATAACTACTTTCAGTGACTGAAGAGCTCAAACTGTCAGTTTCTTTGCACTTCAGGTACAATTTTCTTTTGTGTTATTTGGTCTTAGGAATAGTAATGTGGCTCTTTTTTTTTTTTTTTTTTTTTCTGTGCAGATACCTAAAACATAATTTCAGAAGTTCTTATACTTCCATGAAGTAAGAGTCTATCATGAAAAACTCTTGTTAAGTGATCTCTATAAATTGTTTCTCTTTCTGTATCTCATCTAAAAAAACACACTCCTAGTGTAATTTGATTAAAAGAAAAAGGCCTAACAACTCAAATTCGTTATATCTACTACTAGCAACATTAGAGGAAATGCTTTTGCTTTGATTGTGATCTGTATTTACATTTGTTAGCATTTAAATTGTCAGTCCCAAATGCACAGGGAAATTAACTTCCTATTGAAGTGGATGAGGTGTTGAATTAGAATTCGGCTTTTGGTGCTTCCCCCTTCCCCATCAGTGACATCAGATAAATACACATTTCCCAAATAAAAGTTATTACAAACTACAGAAGAGCTAGAGAAATCAGAATTAACTTTTCAGTTACTGAGTAAGGCCACAGTGTCAGTCATCACAAAACTGATGGGAGGTAGCTTTATAAATTGGACTTTGTATAAATAATTCTAGAAAATGCATGTAGAAGTTTCTGTACAGTGTTGCTTTAGCAATCAGTGTTGCCCAGTCCACAAAACTTGATAGGGAAATTTTTTTCTGGACTAGCTTTTCCATGTTGGGTGCTATTCCATGTCTTCTTACAGCTAAGACTAAAAGAAAGAAAAAGGGGGAGAGATTTCCTCCTGGCCAGTTGTTAGCAGTTTAGAAAAGGATAGTCTTCTGTGTAGCAGTTTTAAATGGCTGCACATATTCCTCGTGAAGAATCCTGTGCAGCCACTGCAAGATATCACCTTTATCCTTGGAGACTCTGGACAGTTCTTTAAATTCCAGTTTCTTTCTTAAACAATTTTCGACTGTTTTAATGTTTAAAGCATGACTTTAGTCTTGACCATGACCATATAAATGGTTATGCCTTGTTTGTTTTCAGTATATGTTTGCAATGGGTTAAGAATTCCAAATGCTTTTCTAACCCCAGAATAGTTGGGTGAGACATCAATATACTCTTAACTAGTATTTAATGTTGTTTGTCTTTAAAACACTGAATGGTGCAGTTAGCAAGCTACTAAGGTCCTTTTCTAAATGAGACCAAGGCTAGAATTTTTCAATGGATTTATATTAAGAATGTTCTAGTTGTCTTATTTCCCAAGTTTATTTCAGAATGGGGGCATTTTTCTGTCATATGTAGCTATGGAAAGCTTCCCAAACTTCATGAAAGCAGTAGTCAATCAGTAAAATATTGGTGATAATGTTCTGTCACTACCAATATCAACAGATTCCTGAAAGTATTTATTATTATTGTAAGCAAAAGAAAACTAATAGTTTTTCAGTCTTAAATTTCTCAACTCGGTGATATCATGAGGAAATTAATTCTACACCGTAATTGCACATTGTGTGATAAGTACATTGGACACCAGTCTGATACAAATAATAAATTTTATACAAGTCATATACATGCTGGTTTTGAAAATAAGAAAATTTGAGATAAGGTGAGCTAAAGCTACTAATTTAGAAATTGGAAATATAAAATATGTCCAAGTACATTATTTCTTAGCTTACTAGTTAGTTGCATTAGTGCTTCTTAAGATAAAAGGAAACTTTAGCTAGACTGTCTTGGGAGGACTCATGTTAACACTGTTCTGGGAAAGATCATCTTTAAATGATTTGCTGGTAGTGTCTTAGTATGTATGAAAAAGCTTATATTTAAATTTGTAGCTTTTATAGACATCTAAGAAATGTGGGGAAAAAAAGAAAGTGAACAGGCTTATTTTCATAATTGGAACAAATAGAATTTGTGTGGAGAAAGGGAAGATGAAGCAAAGGGGCATGACAGAAGTGCTGAATCCTCTGTTGACCTGTGGTTCCTTGAAGACTGGAGTGGGTGAAATTCCTTGGATAAAATTATAAAATGCAGTAATTACTGCGTGTTCTTGGTAAGAATGTCAATAAAACTTTGTATATTATTTTCAGTATTTAAATACCCTTGTTTCCCAGTTTTGATGTTAAAATACTGATGTCTGAGTAATGTGTTCTGCTGAATATGCATCATCAGTTGAAATTACCCAATATAAAAATTTGACCCAGAAGGCAGGAAATCCATCCTGACATTTCTTAGATCTGATAAAAATCCTGGGAAAGATTAATTTGGTGCAAGCAGCCCTGGGTGACTTGGTTTCAGATCTGTAGGTTGAACTGGCACCATAGCTATGATTGCATTACACTTACACAGTTAAGTTATTGTTTTATGAATGAGGAATAGTGTGTTGCCTGATTATTCTACCTAGTAAATGTTCTTGTTGTTTAATACTTGATAGCAAAAGACTTTTCTTAACTGCTTGATTATGATGAATCTAGTGGCGTTCGGCACGTACGTAGAATGTTTCACCCAGGCCGGGGTTTGGGAGGCCCCCGTGCACGTAGATCAAACATGCACTTTACTAGCAGCTCCACTGGTGGGCTTTCATCTTCTCAGAGTTCTTATTCTCCAAGCAATAGAGAAACCATGGATCCTATAGCTGGTAAGAGCTGTAACCACTGATTTTAGCTGAGAGTCCTTAAATAGACTTTGAAAAAAAAATCTGAGATGATAATAGTTGGCTTATTTTCTGTGTTTTGAAAAAATTTATATATATACGTTTCCCAATGTCATAATTAATGGGTGTTTACTGATGAAAGTATCCTTAATTGCATTTTCCACAGGGATTGAACCTGGAACTTCTAAAATGAAAAACACTGACCCTTTTGCTTGTACTTTTAAATTTTATAGACTTCTAGGCTCATTCCTATGACTGATCTGTCAACAGATGGTATCAAAGAATGGTTGAGGTTGGAAGGGACCTTTCAAGATCATCTAGTCCAACATCCACTCTCCCCAGCAGGGCAACCTAGAGCAGATTGCCCTGGACCATGTCTAGTCAGGTTTTGAATATCTCCACGGATGGATTCTGCAACCTCTCTGGGCAACCTTTTACAGTGTTTTACCACCCTAACAATAAAAAGTATTTTCTTGTATTCAGATGGATTTCATTTTTTTTTAGTTTGTGCCCATTGCCTCTTGTCCTGTCAGCGGGCAGTACAGGGAAGAGTCTGGCTCCCTTTCCTTCATTTTCTCCCATCAGGTATTTATATACACTGATAAGATTCCTCCCCCTTGAGCCTTCTCTTTTCCAGGCTGTGAGGAGTCCTGGGTCTCTTAGCCTCTTCTCATGTGATATGTATGTATGTATTTTTAAACATAATTGTTTCTAACCACCATTACCTATTTCAATGCATCTAGCTTTAATTTGCTGTCTGCATAGAGGTGTTAGAGATGAATCTTATTTTTTTTTTAGCGCAAACCAAGTGCTTCACTTGAGTTCAAGATGAAATTGATTCAATTGGAATACAGTTAATAGACATTTAAAATGTGCTCAGTTTACTTTCAGATTACAGTTTGAATGACAGGCTTGCTGATTTTTAGGAGGTCTTTTAACACTTTTAAAATTCTTAAATAATTGTATTTTAATAAGCATTTTATTTAGAGCTGAGCGACAGCTCTACCTTAAGGCTTTGCAAGGGGAAGGTAAGCCTGAATTCAACCTCGAGCTGAATGACACAAGTAACTCACAAGACTGGACCCTTGTCTCTGCTCAGGGCAGAAAGAAGAACCTTCCTCTAAAGTGCCCCTGCATAACAGACAACACTCTGGGGTTGTAGAACGAAGAGCACATGAGTAACAGACAGGATCCAGGAAAAGCTGATCATGAAAAGGTGATCCAACCATCCATCTGCATTAGAACCAGGGCCACCGTAAAAAGCACATAAAGCATTACTAAATGAAGACTCCTTACTGAGATGCACAGAAGCACACGTTTGCCATCCAGATAATTTCTCTAGAGATGTTTGCTGCCTACCACAAGCTCACATTCGCGAGATCACCGAGAGGCTGGCGAGCCTGGTAAACCCTACATATTATCATCTGTTCCTGCTATTCCACGTAGGGTCCAATGATACCGCGATGAGGTAACTTAGAACCATCAAAAGAGACTATATGTCCCTCAGAGCAATGTTAAAAGGATCTGGAGCACAAGCGGTGTTCTCCTCTATCCTCCCAGTCAGGGGAAGGGGTTCAGGAAGGAGGAAATGAGTTGAACAGGTGAATGCCTGTCTGTGTGGCTGGTGCCATACTCAAGATTTTGGCTTCCATGATCGTGGATCTACCTCTGAAAAGCTGGATCTGCTGGGAGCTGATGGGATTCACCTGACCAAGTGGGGCAAGAGAGTCTTCACCAGCAAGCTGGCCGGACTTATAAGGAGAGCTTTAAACTAGATTTACTGGAGGAGGGGAATGGAGTTCTGAACACCAGACAAGAGCCAGGGGCTGATGGTGTCTTGGGAACCAACAGGGAAACACCTGTGAAAAGCCTCAAAGGAATTAGGGCGTCTTCCTCCAAAAAGGTGGCAAGGTAGGATGCCCAGCTGAAGTGCCTCTATACCAGTTCATGCAGCATGGGTAACAAGCAGGAGGAGCTGGAAACTACGTAGAAAGCTACAATCTGATTGCTATTCCTGAAACATGGCAGGACAAATAGCATGACTGGAGCGCTGCAATTGATGGATTTGAAGCAAGTACTGTCAGAGGGATAAGGAACTGATTGGATGGCTGCGTCCAAAGAATTTCAGTCAATGGCTCAATGTCCAAGTGGAAACCAGTAATGAGTGATGTTCCTCAAGGGTCTATACTGGGACCAATACTGTTTAATATCTTCATCAATGACATAGACATTGGGATTGAATGCACCCTCAGCAAGTATGCAGATGACACCAAGCTGTGTGGAGCAGTTGATTAACTAGAGGGAAGGGAAACCATCTAGAGGGACCTTGACAGGCTTGAAGTGAAGAGTGGGCCAGTGGGAACCTCATGAAGTTCAGCAAGGCCAAATGTAAGGTCCTGCGTCCAGTGTGCATCCAACTCGGGTCACCAGTAGAAGAAAGACATGGACCTGTTAGAGCGGGTCCAGAGGAGGGCCACAAAAATGATCAGAGGGCTGGAACAGCTCTCCTATGAGGACAGGCTGAGAGGGTAGGTTTAGATTGGACATAAGGAAGAAATTTTCTTACGATGAGGGTGTTGAGACACTGTAAGAGGTTGCCCAGAGAAGTGAATGCCTCATCGTTGGAAGTGTTCAAAATCACGTTGGATGTGACTTTGAGAAACCCGATCTAGTGGGAGGTGCCCCTGCCTATGGCAGAGGGGGTGGAATTGGATGGGCTTTTAAAGGTCCCTTTCAACCCAAATAATTCTTTGATTTCTGTGTCATATTTTGGTCAGGTTTAGGAGAATTTTCAGTGAGAAATTGTCTCATTTTTAACTTCCAGCAATCATGTGGGCATGTTTTTAGGATTTACACGTATAATCATAGAACCATAGAATGGTTTGGGTTGGAAGGGCCCTTAAAGATAATCTCTAAGTATTTTTTCATCTATATGATTTTCAAGAATAAGCTCTCTATAAAGAGGTAAAAATAAAAATTGACCAAGAAGTTGATTTTTAAAAGAGCTATAACTTGTCCTAATATTATGACATCACTCTTACACTCATATAGTGAAATATGAGAAGTGTCAGGGAAACTTCAGAACTTCCTGCACTTGGATCAGTTCCTGCTGTTATCTGCCTTTGCTTCAGATCCTGGAAGGGCATGAATGTTTAAACTAAAGCTTCTTATTGTTAGGCTATGATTCCTTGAGAACCAGTGAGCCAATTTAAGAATGTATTGCTTTCGAAAGAGGAAGCTGCAGCTGCACCCCACACCCCCCTTTCTATAGGCAGAGTTCCTTTGCCTCTTGTGCTAACTGCTCTTCAGGCCTTCTGTGAGCTGATTTAACTTATTGAAATGGCAGAAAAATAATAGAAAAAAAGTTTGGAATTGGCCTCTGCAGATTGTCTATTTCCAACTCCTTTCTCAGAGGAGGTCTATTTAAGTCTTGCTCAAGGCCTCATTCGGTTGAGTTTTGAATGCCTCCAAGGACAGATATCCTACAGCCTCTCTGGGCAACCTGTTGTAGTACTTAAAAACCTTCATGCTTTAAAAGGGGGGAGTGGGGAGGGGATAAAAAATAACACCCTTTATATGTAATTGGAACTTCCCATGTTCACTTGTCTGACGTCCTATTGCTGAATGCCTCTGAGAAGAGGCATAGTCTTCTCTGTATCTTCCAATTGGCTAGATTCAGACAGCAATAAGATGTCTTCCAAAGTATTATTTCCCAGGCTGAACAAATCCAGTTCTCCCACTCTTTCCTCATGTACAGTGTTCCAGCCTCCTGATCATCTTGGTGGCTCTTCACTGGACTTGCTCCATTATGTCCACGTGTCTCTTGTCCTGGGTAGCCTAAAACTGGACACAGAACTCTGGATGTGGCCTTACCAGTGCCAAATAGAAGGGAAAATTGCTTCCCAGGACCTGCTGGCTGTACTCCTACTACTAAAAATATCACAGCAAAAGAGGATGAAAAATTTTCTGTCATTTTAGTGGGTTAAGTTAGGCCATGGGTCTGTAAAACACTAATGTCAGTTCAAGAAGGGAGGTTGTTTGTGTATCCTGGAGTGCAAGACTTCCTCTTGCCATTACGGTGGATGTTAGTTCAGCTGAGTTAAATGTGAAGTTGGCTGCCTGGTTTCACCGTATCACAGTATCACAAGGTTGGAAAGGACCTCTGAGATCATCAAGTCCAACCTATAACCTAACACTAACACCAACACTAACACCAACCATCATCTAAACCATGGCACTCAGTGCCTCATCCAGTCTCCCTTTAAACACCTCCAGGGTCGGTGACTCCACCACCTCCCTGGGCAGCCCATTCCAATGGCCAATCACCCTTTCAGTGAAGAATTTTTTCCTCATATCAAGTCTAAACTTTCCCTGACAAAGCTTAAGTCCATGCCCTCTGGTTCTGCCACTGGTCACCTGGTTTGTTTCAGCCTTGCAAGGCCTTCCCATTTAGGAGCATGTGTAATAAAATGGTATTCCTTTGAGTCCTCTCTCTCTTCTCTCTCTCCTTTTTTTTTTTGTGTAAGTAATATGTTTTTTGAATTCAGAGAATGTAGTACAGCCTGGCTCAGTGTCTGTATCATGCCAAACCCACGTCTCTAATTCACATCTTCTACCAGGGTTCTGTTAAGCTGTACTCAAAGTGATCTTACAAACAGTGAAGATAAATACATCTGTCTTACTTGAAAGTGTTACAAGTCTTCCTTTGTATTGGGGTAATAATTAGTACATACTACCAGAAGTTAGAACTTGTGCTTGCAGCACACCTGTAAACATTATTTATTTTTCTCTTTGTGGTGGTTATCAGTAATTCGTGAAATGAAATGTTATTGGTAGTCAATCTTGATATGATTACCTGTGCCAATTAAAAGTGACTCGAACATTTACTGTTGGCATTCCGAGTGTTCCTGATGCAAAGAGCTACTGTGTTGTGCTTTATTCCCCTAAGAAAAGCCTAGTTTCAAAGGATTATATCTTGAAAGTAACATGGAAGGAAAATTTTTATGACCTCTAATAACAACTTGCAGCTTTATTTTGTTCTACTATCTTATCCAGTCCTCATTAATCTACTACTACTGCCCTCCTTGCATCAAACAACAAAGTAATACTTGCAACTTTGTGTGGAATATAATCTGTAGTAAATCACTGAGCAGTAACTTATTATTAACGTGTATTTTGGGAAATGCTTAGCATAGACAGAATTTGTCGCTGTCTTGAACTTTTGAGGAAAGGAATCCAGGTTAGACCTTTTCATTCAATTTTTTATCATTAGAATTTTTCTTTTTCCAACAGAGGTCAAAAGTCGCACAAAAAAAAAAACCCTGCTGCGGTCAAATATTTTTCATATAATACAATATTTGAAAACCCCTTATGAACTGAATCTTTTCTAAAAATGTCTGAAATGATACTGTAATATTTGTCTTTTCTGCGGCACAGCTTTCCTCTGGAATATGCTTAGAAGGTGCATGGGAGGATATAAAGCCACTAACTGAAGTCAGAATTGAAGTGGTTGCTTAGTCAATAACTATTTTGACTTCAAGATAAAATTTTAGAGAATTGTCTGAGCAGGATATTGCTTATATGATATTCACCATAGATTGACTTTTATTGGTTTAAAAAGCTTTAAGCTTTGGCTTTCCTATTTATGTACAGTTCTTTAATTTAGATGATTCTTATTTTTCCTTACTCTGTGGGCTTTGAGACATAGGATGCTTGTAATGGATAGCCCATGAAGCTTTTCAAGTCAATGCAATTTGTTCATTAATTTCATTGATGAACAGTTTTAAAAAGCAAAAGAATTGATATACTGGTATTCGGGACATATTTATGCTTTTGCATGATATATATTTAAGCAGATTTCACTCTAGAGACTTTTCTCTTTTCTGGCAGAGCTTTTATCTCAGTTATCAGGCGTGAGACGTTCTGCAGGGCAGCTCAATTCTTCTGGCCCTTCTGCTTCTCAGTTACAGCAGCTGCAGATGCAACTGCAGTTGGAGCGACAGCATGCACAGGCAGCAAGACAACAACTGGAGACTGCACGCAATGCAACTAGACGCACTAACACAAGCAGCATCCCCACCACTCTTACACAATCTATAGCAGCAACCAATATATCTAACACAGAAAACAATCAGCAGACTATACAGAATTCCCAGTTTCTTCTTACGAGGTAACTTGTTCTGTGGGTTTAACTCTTCTGCCATTTTGTGGTTTTCTTGGTCCTGTTATGGGCATAGAGTTAAGTGAAATTGCTGCAATATCCCAAATGAAATTTATAGTCAATATATTATGCTTTTGTTGCATTTGTAACATCTCCTTTTCAAACCTGATATGTGTTTGTTCCTAGGCAATGAATAAATACTACTTGCTTTTTCTCAATTTGAAGAGAAACATAAGGGATATTGCTTTGGTAAACTATGCTTGTTTACTACTTCTGATAAAACAAGAGCCTTTACAATACTATGTTTCAAACTTTTATGCTGATAATGTGAGAGAACTTTTAAAAGGTAGTTTTATTTAAGAGGAATTGAATCTTTAATGAAGGCTGAAGGTTGAATAGAGATTTATCTATAAAGTATTTTGGATGAAAAAAGCAAATAAGGAATGTGCTATTAATAAGCAAAATACATATCTGTTTCAGAAAGTATAGTTAGATCCTGGGGTTCTATAGAATAGTTCAGTTTGAAGGGACCTACGATGATCATCTAGTCCATTCTGCTATAGAAGAGTTGCCCACTCAGTCTAGCTCTTTTAGGAGGTTTAGAATATTGATTTTTCTGGATTCAAGGGTGTGTGTTTTTCAGTTAGATGTTGAGAAAGAGCACAGGCATTTAAACAGTTTCTGTATCTAGAAACCTGGATTGGGACAAGTTATTGCTGTCATGCTGATTTTTATCAAAACTTGTAAAAATATCTCAATCCAAAACTTTTTGAAAATAACAACTTCAATGAAAGTATCTGCAAATGTCAGTCACTGGTCTTGTGAGCTAGGATTGAACTGGAGCAAGCAATTTCCTTGCTTCTATTAGGTGATGGTGCATGCACTGATAAGTGAAGTGAATGATGTACTGTGCTTTGGGAATCTCTGGGCATCATGTGCGTAGTAATGTATTTTGTGTCATGCTTGCATTTAGAAGATGTCCTGGGGACAAAATGAGGACTTAAGGGATGGCTAAAGAATTTTAACACCGCTTAAAACAAAACCCCTCTAAAAGGAAAGAAACTTCAGAAATAAGTTTGTTTTTTTCCTTCAGCCTTAGAATCCACTTCCATGAAGTTTTTTGAAGCATCAAGGTACAAGTTTGTTAAATGTCTGTATTCTTGCATCAGGAGTGCCAGGTGTTGTCAGATCTGTACATGTCAAAAGTAGTGCAGCAGTACCTAGATTGTTTCTCACAGGAATGATTTTCAGAAGTTATTCAGCATGTGTCAGTCCAGCTGTTTAGGTAATTAGTGAAAGCCCATTTTATTGATGATACTAATAAGTCTATCTTCTCTCTTTCTGTGACACTATGCAGGTTGAACGATCCTAAGATGTCAGAAGCAGAGCGTCAGTCAAAAGAAAGCGAACGGGCAGACCACAGCTTGTTTGTTCAAGAGCTTTTACTCTCCACTTTGATGCGGGAAGAAAGTTCCTCCTCAGATGAGGATGAACGGGGAGAGATTGCTGATTTTGGTGCAATGGGCTGTGTAGATATTATGCCCCTAGATGTTGCTTTAGAAAACCTAAATTTAAAAGAGAATAATAAAGGAAATGAGAATCCTCTTTGATGGCATCCCGCTTTGCAGACAATGTCCTCTGTGCTGTATTTGCCAATGAAAGTGGACAACTATCTTGGGTTTGTTTTGGTGATTGTAATTTCAGGTCTGTCACTCTTGTTACATTGTGTACATTCAAAGGAAGAGAGAAAAGATATATATGATAATCATTTCCACTTAACCAATTTTTACTTTTAGCAGGTAAATATAGGTTGCAGTGCAGAGAAAAAAGCTCTGCATCCTATAGCTTGACATGCAAAAAGCTCTCCTAATAATCCACATTCAAACTGAAGAGGAAAAAATGAAAAAACTATAACGAAGCTGCTGTGTGTATTTATGAATATTAATGAATAAAACTTGCTTGGATGGTTTACCTTAACTACTGCATGATTTTTTTTGCAGCGTGCATGAGTTTTAGTGACCTTGTCATTTAAAAAATGTAGGTACAAGGAGTAAAAACATAAAACCCCAAAGCTTTTCCGTTATTCAAAGGTAATGTGACAAAAAAAAAAAAAAATTAATGCTCACTAGCAGTTTGGGGCCATGAAGTAGCCTTTGATTTACACATGACCAATCACCTTTTTACGTGCTCTCCCTGTGTATTAATGCAAACTTTGCAGTGGGCTATATTCTTGCTTCCAGAGTGTCATGTTTTGCTGTATTGTGACCACTATGTTGCACTGTTAGACATCATATCCTAGTGGAATTGAACTTTGTTCATCTGTAGGAGACAAAAAACAAGGGTCACTACTGCAATGTTCCACAAAGGGCTTCTGCGTTCTCTAAACCCAAATTTTGTTCACCTTTTTTTAAGTTTTCCTTTTTGTGTTAAATATACTTTATTTAGGTGTAAATTATTCATATATTCACTGTTGAGGGGGGATTAACCTGGATTATGTTGTCTTAGTTCTAAACCTTCACCATCCTTTTAATTTTGATTTATTTATGTATTTACTTCATAGTTTGCAGGGACTCCTTAGTATCAGGAGAGCTTGAGGATTTGACTTCCCAGATATCTCCATATGTTACAATTGAATTCTTAATGCTAACTTACTATCAACCTTTATTTATTGGAGTTTTGGGTTATATTTCTGACATAAAAAATAAAGCCTGCCGATACTGTTAATCCTATAAGGGGGTTTTGTATGGATTATTATAATAGCCCCAAAGCAAAGGACAGCAAGGCTTTAGTTATTTGGAATGTAAAGTTAGTTTATAAAGATAACAATGCACACAACTTCTGAAAATTAGACTTGAAAACCTGATGATGCTCCTAAAAGAACTGTGATGTGTCCTCAATAAAGATTCTATTTTAATTTATTTTTGAGGGTGTTAAAAAAAATAATCAGACTGCAGTCTTTTCGGGCACATCTTCTGCACATTACAAAAAGACTCAGTTCAATAAAGCATTTTAAGGACTGTTGTTTAGTTGATTCTTTGGTGATGACATATTATCCAGATAGCTATAGAAGAAATTCTGGAATTAAACTGTCCTCCGCAACTGCATGCAAAGGCATTTCATTGCAAAACCCTGGGTGATTTACATAAACACTTTTTACAAGTGCATATTCTGTGTAGTGCATGTAGCAGTGATTAAACATGTAATCTTATAACTTCATAGGTACATGCATTGAATTTCTAGAAAATACTTGTTTAAAAACAATATCTTAATGATTTTTTTTAAATCTATACATAGCTGGTCTGTTGAGGATGTTTACATTGTAGGGTTTGCAAACTCCATTCTGCTTTTGCATAAAGCACTTGGAAAGTCTGTGAACTCTTACTGTCCGTATTTATTATTATTATCATAGTATCTGCTGGCTTACATTTAAAATTAAATTTAGTTACTGCATTAACTCCTCTAAGAATCGCAAGTGTGTTAGATTTTGTTAGCTTAGGAATAATGCCAAACAGCAACTGGGAGCGTGTTGTTATAGCACTCTGCTGATGAGTATTTGCAGGAAAGTATTCTTCATTGAAATAATGTTTCCCAGAATTATATTTTTGTTACTTTCAAAATACTAGATACTGATGTTTATTTTCATAATGCTGTAGGCTATAGTAAAAATAGTCTTTGAGAATTTTTCAAGGGGAGCCTGGAAGGAATATCACATAATTTCCTACCTTAAGACCGCTGCTTCAGAAAAGAGAGGCCCTAGCATTCAACATATCTGACGTTCACAAGAACTCTTTTGAATACTGTGCATTTGTGTGAGAGAAGTTTGTTTTCCCCAAAATGTGGCACAGCCTGTGACAATCTTTGCAGAGGCTACATCTATGAATAGAGAACACGTGGAATTTAGTGTGCTCTCCTATGAATTTGCACCTTGGACCACAGACGTGGCTTGCATCTACTTCCTCTGTTTAATCAGCCAAGAATCTGTATGTTGCCTTATGGAGTACGGAAGTTGCGTTTAATTTTGCAGGGAAGAGCAGGGTGCCCATGTGCCCTTAGACCGAGTCTTGTAAAATGGCAAATGAGATTCTACCTGTGTGACGATGTCGACTTTTATGTGTGTATGTTAGCTCTGGAGACCAGTGAGACTGTTAGATCAGCTTGGCCTTTTTACCTGCATTCTGTGCTGACTGAAAGCACTGTAGCTGTCCTTAGTGTGATGCTGATACTGAACTTACAAGTGCTGCAAAAATGAACCTTTTTGGGGAGATAAGGGCATATTCATATATAAATAATGGGAAGAGATGTGAACTTTTTTGAAGCTGTTGGGGAACAAGTCCTGCTTTAGGTGCCTGTGGGTACTTAATGTTTGGTATGTATAGTGCACTTCAGACTATTTGCAACTCTTGTAAACTGAGTTAACCAGGTTTTTCATCTGTTTGGTGTTGTGCCAGAACCAGACATTTGCATGAGTTGGGTGGAACGTGGAACAGAACAAAATTGCATTTTCACTTAAACTTCTCTGGGGACTTGGAGGTAATTAGTCAAATGAGATGGCCAGGAGGTGAAGTGGTTAACTACATCTTACTGGTATTCTAATTGGTTCCGGAGACTGAGAGACCTACTAAACCTCTCTTGTAGAAAGCCTTTATAACTTTCACTACTTCCACTGGGTAGATTCTTTTGGAAATGAACCTTTGTTCCTCCCATAGGAGATTCTTGGTTCTCTCACTTCTATAATGTTGTTAGTCTTTGCTAGCTTCACCTACTGGAAGCTTTTCTGTTTTATTGGAGTTAAGAGTATTGGCTCTGGTTGGGTCATTGTTCCTGTTTATTAAGAGGAACAAAATTATTACTGCTGTAGCAGGGAAAGAACAGTCTGTCCCTTAGCAAATACTTTGTCTAAGAAATGAGGTGGGGAAGAAACATGACACTTGTTCTGGATGAGATTTGGATCTTGGATGGAAATGTGATGGGTTGCAAACTAAGCATGGGATGGGCTCAGCACACAAAGGTAATGTTTTCATAGTGATTCTACACAGAAGGGACCAGCATAATTGCTCATCTGACATTGCAGTGAGGCTGGAAGTGGAACTGTGAGCTTTGGCAGTAGCTCTAACTTAGATATCTCCCTCTGTCTTTGAAAGAAATTAGAGCCTTTTTTTAGCATATCTTGTGTGTGTTATTTAAGGGTGTGGACTCTTACAGATTACTTAAGGACACTGTAGCTTGCCTCAAAAGCCAAGCGTGTGCATGTGTTTTTTCCTTGAGGCTCCTGTCCATAGAAACATTGAATGGCTGAGGTTGGAAGGGAGCTCAGGAAGTCATCTGGTTCAACCTCCCTGCTCAAGCGGGTCTACCTAGAGCTGGTTACACAGAATTGTGTCCAAATGGCTTTTGAATATTTCCAAGGAGAGAGACTCCACAACCCCACCAGGCAATCTATTCCAGTGCTCAGCCATCCTCACAGCAAAAAAGTGTTTCCTGATGTTCACATGGAACCTCCTGTGTTTCAACCTGTGCCCATTGCCTCTTTTTCTGGCACCACTGAAGAGCCTGGGCCCACCTTGTTTTCACTCTTCCTTCACATAGATTAGATATCACCACCACCTCAAGTTTGCAACCATCTGAGGAACCTGGATGTGCATAAGTCCATGGGATGCATCTGAGAGTCCTGAGGGAATTGGCTAATGTGGTTGCCGAGCCACTCCACATCATATTTGAAAAGTCATGGCAGTCAGGGGAAGTCCCTGGTGACTGGAAAAAGGGAAACATTGCACCTACTTTTAAAAAGGGTAGAAAGGATGACCCTGGGAACTACCGACCTGTCAGCCTCACCTCTGTGCTGAGGAAGATCATGGAAGAGAAGATCTTCCTGGAAGTTATGCTGAGGCACATGGAGGACAGGGAGGTGATTCGACACAGCCAGCA
This sequence comes from Tapera naevia, assembly GCA_033556795.1. Taxonomy (NCBI): domain Eukaryota; kingdom Metazoa; phylum Chordata; class Aves; order Cuculiformes; family Neomorphidae; genus Tapera; species Tapera naevia. The sequence continues at coordinate 2,986,464 of JAUMJJ010000004.1, read as the reverse complement.
TGGCTTCACCAAGGGCAAGTCCTGCCTGACCAACCTAGTGGCCTTCTATGAGGAAGTGACTACATCAGTGGACAAGGGAAGACCCATAGATGTCATCTATCTGGACTTCGCTAGGCATTTGACGCAGTCTCCCACAACATCCTTCTCTCTAAATAGGAGGGATCTGGATTTAATGGGTGGACTGTTGGGTGGATAAGAAATTGGTTGGATGGCTACACCCACAGGGTAGTGGTCCACAGCCCAATGTCCAGATGGAGACCCGTGATGAGCGGTGTCCTTCAGGGGTCTGTTCTGGGACCAGTGTTGTTTAATATCTTCATCAATGACACAGACGATGGGACTGAGTGCACCCTCAGCAATTTTGCAGATGACACCAAGATGAGTGGTGAGATTGACATCCCTGAGGGACAAGATGCCATCCAGAGGGACCTTGGCAAGTTGGAGAAGTGGGCTTGTGAAAAACTTATGAGGTTCAACAAGGCCAAGTGCAAGGTCCTGCACCTGGAGTGGGGCAATCCTCGGTATCGATATAGGTTGAAGGATGAAGAGGTTGAGAGCAGCCCTGTGGAGAAGGACTTGGAGGTGCTGGTGGATGAAAAGCTGGACATGAGCCAGCAAGGTGCACTTACAGCCCAGAAAGTCAATCGTGTCCTGGGCTGCATCAAAAGAAGCATGGCCAGCAGGTTGAGGGAGGGGATTTTGCCCTTCTGCTCTGCTCTGGTGAGACCCCACCTGGAATACTGTGTCCAGCTCTGGAGCCCTCAGCACAGGTGGGACATGGACCTCTTGGAGTGGGTCCAGAAGAGGGTCACCAAAATGATCAGAGGCCTGGAACACCTTCCCTAAGAAGAGACACTGTGAGAGTTCGGGTTGTTCAGCTTGGAGAAGACTCCAAGGAGACCTTATTGTGGCTTTTCAATACTTAAAGGGGGCTTCTAAGAAAGATGGGGGAAAATTTTTTTAGCAGGGCCTGTAGCAATAGGACAAGGGGTAACAGTTTTAAACTAAAAGAGAACTTTAGACTAGATATTAGGAAGAAATTTTTCCCACAAAGAGGTGGTAGATGCCCCATACCTGTAAACATTCAAGGTCAGGTTAGATGGGGCTCTGAGTAACCTGGTCTAGTTGAAGATGTCCCTGCTCACTGCAGGGGGGTTGAACTAGATGACCTTTAAAGGTCCCTTCCAACCCAAAGCATTCTATGATTCTATGAACTGCCCAGCAGACTGTGTCAGGCCGCTAGCTATCACCTTTCTTTTTCTAAATATGGTTGCAAAAGCCTTTTCTGTTTAGTCCCAAATTTGTTCTGGAGGTTACCTTCTTTGTGTGCCACTCTTCCCTGAGTTGTCTAACTTGTCCTACTATAAGTATCACACAATATCACAGTATTACAAGGTTGGAAAGGACCTCTGAGATCATCAAGTCCAACCTATAACCCTACACTAACACCAACACTAACACCAACCATCATCTAAACCATGGCACTCAGTGCCTCATCCAGTCTCCCCTTAAACACCTCCAGGGTCGGCGACTCCACCCCCTCCCTGGGCAGCCCATTCCAATGGCCAATCACCCTTTCAGTGAAGAACTTTTTCCTCACATCAAGCCTAAACTTTCCCTGACGAAGCTTAAGTCCATGCCCTCTAGTTCTGTCACTGGCCACCTGAGAGAAGAGACCAACCCCTGCCCGACTACAACCTCCTTTTAGGTAGTTGTAGAGAGCAATGAGGTCTCCCCTGAGCCTCCTCTTCTTCAGACTAAACAGCCCCAACTCCCTCAGTTGCTCCTCATAGGGCTTGTGCTTTCTTGGCCACCTGGGCACACTGCTGGCTCATGTTGAGCTTCCTATCAACCAGCACTCCCAGGTCCTTTTCTGCCTGACTACTCTCCAGCCACTCTGTCCCCAGTCTGTAGCTCTGCATGGGATTGTTGTGTCCAAAATGAAGTACCCGACATTTGGACTTATTAAACATCATCCCATTAGAATCAGCCCAGCTCTCCAATCTGTCCAGGTCCCTCTGTAGGGCCATCCTACCCTCTAACAGATCAACCCTTCCTCCCAGCTTGGTATCATCTGCAAATTTGCTGATGATGGACTCAATCCCCTCATCCAGATCATCAATAAAGATATTAAACAGGACGGGACCCAACACCGATCCCTGGGGGACACCACTGGTGACCGGCCGCCAACTGGATGAAACACCATTCACCACCACTCTCTGGGCTCGGCCATCCAGCCAATTCCTAACCCAGCACAGAGTGCTCCCATCTAAGCCACGGGCTGCCAGCTTCCCTAGGAGTCTACTGTGGGAGACAGTGTCAAAGGCCTTGCTAAAGTCCAGGTGTACCACATCCACAGCCTTCCTCTCATCCACCAGGCGAGTCACATGATCGTAAAAGGAGATCAGGTTGGTCAGGCAGGACCTACCCCTCCTAAATCCATGCTGGCTGGGCCTGATTTCTTGACCGTTCTGCAGGTGGCGCATGATTTCACCCAGGATTATCTTCTCCATGATTTTACCTGGGACCGAGGTCAGGCTGACAGGTCTGTAATTACCTGGATCATCCTTACGGCCCTTCTTATGGATGGGCGTCACATTGGCCGACTTCCAGTCTTCCGGGACCTCTCCAGTGAGCCAGGACTGCTGAAAGATGATGGAGAGCGGCTTAGCAAGCTCATCCGCCAGCTCTCTCAGCACCCTAGGATGGATCCCATCTGGCCCCATAGACTTATGAGGGTCCAAGTGGCTCAGCAGGTCTCTAACCTCCTCCTCATGGATTGCAGGAGGGCCATATTTCACCCTGCCCCCATCAACCACTTCAGAGGGCCAACTGTCAAGCAAGCTGACATCCTTATTGTTGAAAACTGAGGCAAAGAAGGCATTAAGTACCTCAGCCTTCTCTGCATCTCTGGTTACTATATTTCCCTCCACATCCAACAAGGAGTGGAGGTCGCTGCCGCCCTTCTTTCTACCATTGATATATTTATAAAAACTCTTCTTATTATCCTTGACGGAAATGGCCAATTTGAGCTCCAGCTGGGCTTTTGCTTCCCTGATTTTCCTCCTACACGACTTAACAACATCTTTGACCATGACGTGGCTTACATCCCCTTCTTTCCAATGACGATACATCCTCTTTTTCTTACTTAGTTCCTTCAGAAGCTCCCTGCTCATCCAGGCCGGCCGTCTGCCCCTACGACTCTTCTTACAACACATGGGGACAGCCCGCTCCTGCGCCTTCAAGATTTCATTCTTGAAGTGTATCCAGCCTTCCTGGACCCCCTTGCCAATAAGAGCTATTTTCCAGGGCACTTTCCTGACCAGTTCCTTAAATAATCCAAAATCTGCCCGCCGAAAGTCCAGCATCAATGTTCTGTTCCTGGCTTTTCCTATTACATTGTTCAGAGAGAACTCAATTATCTCATGATCACTACACCCCAGACAGCCTCCGACAACAACATCACCCACCAGCCCTTCTTTGTTTGTAAACAGCAGGTCAAGAAGAGCCTCACCCCTGGTGGGCTCACTCACCAGCTGTGACAGAAAGCAGTCCTCAATAGACTCTAAGAACCTCCTGGACTGCCTCCTCTCTGCAGTGTTAAATTCCCAGCAGATATCCGGAAGGTTAAAATCTCCTAAAAGAACAAGGGCAGCTGATCTAGAGGCAGCCTCCAGCTGTTTAAACAATAGAAGATCCAAATCCTCCTCCTGGTCGGGCAGTCTGTAACACACTCCAACCAGGAGGTCAGACCTGACTGCCCCTCTGACCCTTACCCATAGGCACTCAACCTGGTCATCACCCATCTCGACTTCAACGGCATCCAGGATTTCCCTAGTATAGAAGGCCACCCCTCCACCCCTCCTCTCACGCCTGTCTCTCCTGAAGAGCCTGTAGGCTTCCATGGCAGCACTCCAGTTATGACAGTCATTCCACCACGTTTCCATGATAGCAACTATATCATAGCTCTCCCGCTGGACCAGGACTTCCAGCTCCTTCTGTTTGTTCCCCATACTGCGTGTGTTTGTGTACATGCACTTCAGTTGGGTTACTGACAACACCCTTTGAGATGGCTCATCCTCCACAGCAACATCTTTGGTGAGCCTAGTAACTCCCCCCTCCCCCTTCATGCCTAGTTTAAAGCCCTCTTAACAAGTCCTGCCAGCTCCTGAGCTAGAATCCTCTTACCCTTTGGAGTTAGATGAGACCCATCTGGGTCAAGCAGGCCAGGTGCCGTAAAGGTTTCCCCATGATCAAAGAACCCAAAATTCCTCTGCCGGCACCAGCCCCTAAGCCATTTATTAACTGCATATATTCTCTTGTTCCTATCTGTATACATCCCTGCCACCGGAGGAACCGAGCAGAACACCACCTGTGCTCCTGCCCTATCTATTGACCGTCCCAGCTCCTGGAGTTCCTTTTTAACTACCCTTGACCCTCTTTTCGCTAGCTCATCCCCACCAGCCTGTACCACCAGAAGCGGGTAATAATCTGAGGGTTTAATTAGGTCCGGGAGTCTCTTGGCGATGTCATGTACCCAGGCTTGGGGAAGGCAGCAGACTTCCCTATGAGTTGGGTCCATCCTACAAATAGGGCCCTCCGTCCCTTTCAGAAGGGAGTCTCCCACTACAATGACCCTCCTTTTCTTTTCCTTACTTGAGGTCCTGACCTGTCTGATGGGCAATGTGAGGTTAATAATCTCCTCAGGTGAGTTCTCTGTCAGACTATCCTCCACCTGAGCATCAAATTCCAGTACCCCAAACCTGTTTTGTAGGGGCAGCTGGAAAGGTGGCATTTGAAAGGGAGGTCTATAACCCCCACGAGAGTAGACCTGCTCCCAGTCCTCCTCACCAACCAGGTCATTCCCCTTGTCCTGTTGATGAGGAATATGGCATTCCTCAGCCTCCTGGGGAGGATTACTGGGAGGAGAGAGGGTTCTACTCCACCAGTCTATCTCCCTTTCACTTTCACGAATACTTCTCAATCTTTCCACCTGATCCTTAAGATCTGCCACCATAAGGAGCAGATCTTGAATCTGTTCGCACCTCAGACAAGCATTTTTGGTATGGTCCTCAGGAACCACAAGTAGGCTGAGACACTCCCTGCAGTCTCAAATCTGGGCAGCTGTGTCGCGTAATACTGCTTCTGTTTGGATGCCTACACTCCTGGTGGCAGAGGCTTTACCACGCCTGATCACCATTGCTGCAGGGGAGTGGGAAGTCAACCAACTGTCAGAGAGTGCCTGCTTGCCCTGCCTGCGCGAACTGCCTATACTGTGACCCTGTTTGCCCGCTCCTGTTCGCTGCGCTCCGGTCGCTGGCGCTCCCAGGGAGATGTTTAAATGCCCTGTGGCTTCTTCCGGGACCGCCCCCCTACCACTCTGTCTCTGTCTCTGTTTCCTAGATATCTTTCTAATTGTTTAAATTTGGATGATCGACTTTGCACCAAACATTACTGCTCAGCCAAAAAGCATTGAGGCCGTAAGATGTCACTCTATGAAAATGTCATCCCACTACTCATTACCAGTCAGAAAAACAGGTAATATATTAGGAATTTTTAGGAAAGAATAGAAACAAATCCATGATTTGTGCAAATCTTATGCACTTTGAGTAGTTCTGATTCTTTTTTTTCAGAATGCATATAGAAGAACTGGGATCAACAAATATCTGGATGTGGGTGGTGAGTTAACCTTGGCTGGCTGCCAGATGCAGCAGTCAATTCATAATGCTTTGTCTCTGCAACTCCTTCCTCCTCACACTGTTCCCCTACTCCAGTGTGGGGACCCTCCCATGGGATACGTGCCTTCACAAACTGCTCCAATGTGGGTACTTTACACAGTGTAGTCTATCAGGAACAGATTGCTCCAGTGTGGGTCCCTTATGGGCCACAGTTCCTGCTAGGAGCTTGCTCCAGCCTGGGCTCCTCACAGACTGCAGCTACCTTTTAGGGCATATCTACCTGCTCTGGCATGACATCCTCCAAGTACCATAGTGTGGATATTGCCATCACAGAAACGTGGTGGGATGACTCTCATGACTGGAGTGCTGCAATTTGTCGGGGGGTCACCATTTGTTAGGGGCACCATCTGTTGAAGACGGCAGGAGACTTAACAACACGCATATGGTGTTTGATTAACAAGTCTCAGTCTTTATTAGCAGTAGTTCTACCTAAATAGTTTAGTTAATGAGCTTCATACATATTACAAAACTTTAGCTCCTTATTGGCTACAGACTTTATCATTGCATAAGCGTCACATACATTCCTGTAGTTTTAGAAATCCATCTGGTCCCGTGGGAGACATCCTGTTATCTCCCTTGCCTAAGCTTCACTGCACAACAAGGGCCCACTGACCTTGCTGGTCAGTATTTTTTCACTCAGCTCAGTACTTTTCCACTTCAAGGCCTAAGCAGCTTGCTTTTGTCAGGCTCATGTCTGCTTTCAATGAGCCAGGTTTCAGTAAGTCTCTCCACAGCAATTGATGGCTGTAAGCTCCTCAGAAGGGACAGGCAAGGAAGGAGAGGTGGTGGGGTGGCTCTGTATGTTAGGGAGGGGCTCGATTGTATAGAGCTCAATGTTTGTGATGATAACATTGGGTGCTTATGGGTAAGGATGAAGGGGAAGGCCAACAAGACAGATATCCTGCTGGGAGTCTGTTATAGGCCACTTGACCAGGATGAAGAGGTTGATGAAGCACTTTGTAAGCAGCTGGCAGAAGTCTCACGATTGCTACCCCTTGTTCTCGTGGGGGACTTCAACTTACCTGACATGCTGGAAATGCAACACAGCGGAGAGGAAACAGTCTAGGAGGTTCCTGGAGTGTGTGGAAGATAAGTTCCTGACACAGCTGGTAAGTGAGCCTACCAGGGGAGGTGCCTCGCTTGACCTGCTGTTCACAAACAAAGAAGGACTGGTGGGAGATGTGGTGGTTGGAGGCCGTCCTGGGCTTAGCAACCATGAAATGATAGAGTTCTCTATTCTTGGTGAAGTAAGGAGGAGGGCCAACAAAACCACTACCATGGACTTCAAGAGGGCAGACTTTGGCCTGTTCAGGTCACTGGTTGAGAGAGACCCTTGGGAAGCAGTCCTGAAAAGGGGTCCAGGAAGGTTGGACATTGTTCAAGAAAGAGGCCTTAAAGGTGCAAGAGCAGACTGTCGCCATGTGCTGCAAGATGAACTGGCGGGGAAGACATCCACCCTGGCTGAACAGGGAGCTTTTGCTGGGACTCAAAAAGACAAAGAGAGTTTACCACTTTTGGAAGAGAGGGCAGGCAACTCAAAAAGATTATAGGGGTCTCATTAGGTCACGCAGAGAGAAAACGAGAAAGGCAAAAGCCCAGCTCAAACTCAGTCTGGCCACTGTTGTAAGAGATAACAAAAAATGTTTTTAGAAATGCATCAACAACAAAAAGAGAACCAAGGAAAATCTTTATCCTCTTTGGATGCAGGGAGGAACATTGCTACCAAGGTTGAGGAAAAGGCTGAGGTGCTTAATGCGTTCTTTGCCTCAGTCTTTAATAGTCAGACCAGTTATCTCCAGGGTATTCAGCCCCCTGAGCTGGAAGACAGGGTTGGAGACCAGGATAAACCCCTCATAATCCAGGAGGAATTAGTCAATGACCTGCTATGCCACCTGGACACTTACAAGTCTATGGGGCCTGATGAGATTCACCTGAGAGTATTGAGGGAGCTGACAGAGGAGCTTGCCAAGCTGCTTTCCATTATTTATCAACAATCTTAGATAACAGAGGATGTCCCAGATGACTGGAGGCTTGGCAATGTGATGCCCATCGACAAGAAGGGCCAGAGGGAGGATCCAGGGAACTACAGGCCTGTCAGTCTGATCTCAGTTCCAGGAAAGGCTATGGAACAGATCATTTTGAGTGCCATCATGCAGCATGTACAGGACAACCAGGTAACCAGACCCAGTCAGCATGCATTTAGGAAAGGCAGGTCCTTCAGGTCCTGCTTGACTAACCTGATCTCCTTCTATGACCAGGTGACCCACTTAGTGGATGAGGGAAAGGCTGTGGATGTTGTCTACTTTGGCTTTAGTAAAGCCGTTGATACTGTTTCCCACAGCATTCTCCTAGAGAAGTTGGTGGCCTATGGTTTAGGCAGGTGTACTCTTTGCTGGGTAAAAATAATCTGGATGGCTGGGCCCACAGTGTTGTGGTTGTCACGTTAAACAGATAAGATTCTGGCAGGTGGCTGAGGGAGGCCCTCCCATCAGGTCACGAGGTTCAAGGTGGACCCTTTTTGCTTTCTAAGTGTTCCCTCAGAGGTGTGGCTGGATCTAATCTCTAGTCCCAGAGCAGGTAGTGAGTTTATAACTAAAGGATTATGTGTGCGTGCTTATACATGTTTTGGCACAAGTCAGAATATGGTCACCTATGAGAGTCTTCTCAGAGACTGATACACACAGGGTTAATACTTGCTGCCCATGAGCCCAGTGGCTGCTTACAGTTTAGAAAATTCCACAATGCCTGTTGGAGAGACAATTTCCCAATGCTGAGCTGATAAGTAATTTAATTCAAGTGACAGAGTAAAACAAATTCAGGATTGTTGTTGATAAATTCACTTGCTGCCTTAGCACTTAATTATAATTATTACCAGTTACTAATTAGCACATATATATATGTATAAAACAACTAACAATAAGAACCTGAGTTCCTAATTATTTTCCCAGGGAACATCTAACAGAGTTAAGAGGTGTGCGATTCTTACTCAAAAGATATTTATTCTTGTTGAGGGGGAGAGAGGTCCAGGCCCGTTGACTCGTCCGTCAGGTAAAGTGGTCATTTTTTCTTCCCTCCCCTCAAAATAGAGGTTTTTCAGGTGCCAATTTCATACCTTTTGAAAACTTTTCAGCACCTCTTGGCAAGGTGGGACTAAGTCAATTAGTATGTGTTGATTGGCCCTTGGCAAGGCCGCTTGTGTTGTCAGAAGCATGTACTCAGCAGTTCACCATGCCTTCGGGACAGTGAGCTCAGTACGTGCCTTTGGGGTTGTTTCTGCTCTTTACTGAAGCAACACCAGGCTGTGAGGCCTCCATCTCACCCCAGGTGTCACTCAGCTGATTTGAGAGACCACCACCAGATCCAGTCTGTCTTGCAAGATAAGGTTGTTCATTGTTCCAGTACAACTGCTTCCCTTTTGCAAACTGCTCTCTTTTGCAGACTCACAGTGAGTTTGCCCTTTGCTATCCACAAGGCCTAGCAAGTCCATTATACCACAGTGGTGAACAGAGCTAAATCCAGTTGGTGTTCAATCACAAGCAGTGTTCCCCAGGGATGTATATTTGGACCAGTCTTGTTTAATATCTTTGTCAATGATCTGGATGAGAGGATCGAGTGCTCCCTCAATAAGTTTGCAAATGACACCAAGTTGGGTAGTAGTGTTGGTCTGCTTGTGTGTAGGAAGGCTCTACAAAGGGATCTGGACAGGCTGGATTAATGGGCCCAGGTAAATCGTATGAGGTTTAATAAGGCCAAGTGCTGGAGTCTTGCACTTTGGTCACAACAACTCCATGCAGCACTACAAGCTTGGGGAAGAGTGGCTGGAAAAGGACCTGGGGGCATTGGTCAACAGCAGGCTGAACGTGAGCCAGTAGTGTGCCCAGGTGGCCAAGGAGGACAGTAGCATCCTGGCTTATATTACAAATGGTGTGGCCAACAAGAGCAGGGAAGTGATGTTGCAGAATGGTTGCGGGAGCGTGGACATGGCTTAAAGGAGGAGCTCTGTGAATCAGCCCTGACAGAAATCAGCTGAGCTGGGCTGTGAAGAAAAAGTACTGAGGACTTTGCCAAGTCACGCTGACAAGGAGGGAGGCAGTGAGAAAATCCCCAAGAGAAGGTCAAGAAGACCTTGTAACTGATAAACAAGGAAGTAGGCTAGGATGAGACCTGGACCTGAGCATATAGCAGGAGGAGCAAGTAGGAGGAACATGCAAATGTAACCTTAGAGCTTTGAAGAGGGGCATGATGATATAACTTTTAGAGTTAAGTTAATGATTATAGGGCTTTTGGAGCCAAACTAATGATTGTAAGACAAGTGTATGTAAGGGCCAATGATTGTTAGACAAGCCAATGATTGTTAGACAAGTAGACATAACTTAAGTAGACATGGGCTATGGTATAGACGTGAATGAGCTTCACAATAAACCAGAACTTGCTTTAGCACTCACATTGAGTCTATTGCATGGTTCTCCTCGTTTGTTATAAGTGGCACCTGAACAGGTTTTCCTAAACCCTGTTCCTCACCGGACAGCGAGATCAGAGAAGCACTGGTAGGCAGTGACCAGGGAGCAGAAGATCAGTGGACATTGCTGCAACGTGCCTGAACCCAGGGAGCAGAACATCAGATGGACCTGTCCCAATCTGTGCTCGAAACCCAGGACGACTGGGAGGGTTCGCTGTCTGAATTGAAGCTATCCAGGAAAGAGGCTGCATTTCACCGGACCGGATAATTAAGAGGGGTCCATAGAGCGCGCAATGGAAAAAGAGGTAGCTTTTGAACTTTTAAAATGCTTTTTAGAAAAGTGGGGAGTAAGTCAGTTAAAAGACTTGTCTGGGCTAATCACATTTGAAAAATGAAAGGGTATTTTAGCAGCCCTGAAAATTTCTTTGAAGTAGAAATGGGATGAACTTTAGGACTTTATATATCACTAATATAGGAAAAGAGCTATTTACTGCTTGTAATACAACTTGGAGAACTCTGATTAATGCCTTGCAAAAGTTAAAAATAGAATCGAAAGTGGCTGCTGCAGCTGTGCAGGAAGTAACAGCCCCTGTATCTACAACCACAGCTGCTCCACGGTCTCCCAGCCACAGTCGCATTGAAGTATTTTTTTGTTGCTATTAAGGGTCAATCGAGTGATAAGACGTGTGACTCTGTTAATGATCTATTAAGAGTTAATGATATGTCTAATGAAGCAGAAAAAACAAGCGATGTGCCATCAGCCGTGAGCGATGTTCACGCTTCGGCGGCCGGAAGTGAACTGACAGACAATACGGAAGGAACTGCAGTGACACCCAGTGATGATGTAAGAGTGGGAGGAGCCAGATGTTGCAAGAAGTTATGCCCACCCTGGCCTCCTCCTCCCCGAAGCGGTTTGTTTAACGGGAGACAACTCATCTGAAGATGAAACACAGCCACAGCATGAAACAATAATTCCACGAAGTAACAAATTACAAGATCTCAAGAGGCAAATGGAGGAAGCTATGGATGCTCTACATCACAGAATGGAACAATCATTGTTGACATTTGCATCACATGCGAGAACCGAAAAATCTGTCCAGGAACTGGCTGAAAGTACTACAAAGCTTTCAGCATCACCTTTTGGTGGTATAGGTAAAGGGTTATGTCCATCACCCGTATGCAGACAGTTCTGTGATTCTGCAAAATTCTGGTAGGTGGTCAGGTGTAATCCGAGATGCCATATTAGAGGGAGATTGGCATCCAACAGGTAACCTAGCTTTTCCTGTATTGTTTAATCAACATGGTAATAGTTATGAGCAACATGATTTGGAAAATTTTACAACAAGTTAAAAAGACTGTGCAGGAGAATGGGATAAAGTCTGAAGCCATTAGTGCTGAGTTAGATTGGATTTTTACAGCAGATGTTAATTTGCCATATGCTTGTCGAAATTTAGCTAAATTGTTATCTCCTTAAAAGGGGCCACCACAAGAGAAATTGTTCAGCTACTGTGTGGTGTGATCATTGTCAAAAAAAAAAAAAAAGGGTACCTTTAGGATACCCTTAGTAGTGGTAATTTACAATGACACATTATAGCCCTTTGCATTAATATGACAATGTTACAAAAGAAAAATGGGGGAGATCTGGGAAATATGTATGGCTTTAGGGCCAAGGGCTTTAAGAATAAGAGACATAAGGGCTTTACGGTCAAGGGACATGCTGTGTTTCAGAATAACCTTAAACTCACCTCTAGGGTATAAGAGAAGGTAGTATAGTAGTAGAGTTATATAACTGTAAGGAACTAACATTAAGACAACCAATCAATAAGAGCCGTGTGAACAGAGTAGCAGTATCATGTTACAGAGGCAAAGTAGAGAAACTTTTTGCAAACATGGGAATTAAGCATGTAACAGGTATTCCGCATTTTTCCACAGTTCAAGTGATTGTGGAACGAGCATATAGAACTATTAAAGAATACCTTGCAAAGCAGAAAGATGTAACAGAATTAGATCCGCAGATAAGGTTAAGTAAAGTGCTTTTTACACTTAATTGCTTAATTATCTTAGTTTGGTAGCAGGTTTAGAGCAAGCATCTGTAGTAATTCATAATAGTGGTGTGAAAATGCAAGCTACGCCTGAAATACAATTGTGTTATAAGAACCCTAAGACAGAATTATGGGAAGGACCGAGCCTGTTGCTATTTACTGGTTGTGGTTATAGTTGTGTTTCCACAGATCAAGGTCCCTTATGGATTCCCAGTAAATGGACATACCCAGCAGTCGAGTCAGTCAACCAAACACACGAGAGTGACAGCAAAGAGTAATAAGCATTCTACTTCAACAACTTTGAACAGAAATTAACACATCAAGCAAGAGGTTTCGCCCACGATTTGTAATTGTGAACATACTTGACCGACAAGGACTGAGGGCTTGAGAATTGAATTCTGTTATAGCTATTAATTGTGATTGCAATTGTGTATATTGTAATTGTGCTTTGAATCTTTTATTAGAGTGTGGAGTTTGTGCCAATAGGTTGATAAGAAATAGTCACGTAGTAGCAACTGAGAGTAGTCTTTGTACTGCACATTTTCACCAGAATTTTGAGGATTTTTATATAGCAGCAGGTATCACATATAATCAGCTACATTTTTATTATTTTGAATCAGGAAGTGCTTTTCGCCAAGCTCAAGCAATTTGGTTCTTAAAACTTGCCATCCAGCAAGTTAAACAACCCAAGAAGTCAAGATTGATTGCTTTACAATGTGGACCTAATTGACTCAAATTAAAGGAAACAGATGATGTTCTTGGAAATTGATTCTCAATTTGGTATTACAGGCTGGCTAAGAACACTCCTGATCAAAGGTATGTGTTGTTTAAATCTGTCTGATCACTCAACATCAATACACAAACAAATAACAGAAATGCAAACACACTTAAAAGACTTTAGCTTACAGACAGACTCATTATGAGAATGATTGGCCAATTTTGGATTTGGACCCTGGGTATCAGAATTGTTGAAACAAGGACTAGTCATATTAATTATAATTTTGTCATCTTATTGATTCTCCCTTGTATGTTTAAATGTTTGCAGAATACACTTGAAAACCTAGTGCAAAATATGTTACAAAGCCACATTGCCTTAAATAAAGAAAACGGGGGAATTGTGATGTGGTTAAGCGAGCAAGGACACGTAGGCAGTACACAAGAATTGTTGAAACAGCAAACGAGAGCATAGATCAGGACGTGCAGACAGTGAACAGTAAACAAGAACATCATGACTGTTGAAGGCGAGAAAGCACTGTGCTTGATCTTAAGAAGCCGGAACTTGTGTTTTGAAAGAATGTGAGGGATACGTATCTGGTTGAGGATAATGAGAAAAACAAGGTGGGGTTAACGTTTAACCAAAGAACCAATGTAATCTCTGTGTGTGGAATATGTATGACCACAATTACTATGTGCATAAATACTCTTGTGTCAGTACAATAAACGAAGTCTGCTCATCTAGCATCTAGGTGTCGTTCTTCCGTCCTCTTCAGAGAAGGGCAATGAAGCTGGTGAAGGGTCTGGAGCACAAGTCTTATGAGGAGCATCTGAGGGAGCTGGGGTTGTTTAGTCGGGAGAAGAGATGACTGAGGGAAAATCTTATTGCTCTCTATGACTACCTGAAAGGAAGTTGTAGAGGGGTAGATGTTGGTCTCTTCTGACAAATAGCAAGTGATAGGACAAGAGGAAATGGGCTCAAGTTGCACCAGGGAAGGACTAGATTGGATGTTAGGAAAAATTTCTTTACCAAAAAAGTGGTGAAGCATTGGAACAGTCTGCCCAGGGAAGTGGTGGTCTCCTTCCCTGGAGGTGTTTAAAAAATGTATAGGTGTGGCACTTTGGGACACGGTTTAGTAGGCATGGTGTTGTTGAGCTGACATTTGGACTTGATGATGTTAGAGGTCTTTACTGACCTTAATAATTCTATGATTCTATGATTGACTCTGATGTGATCCTCCATGGGCTGAAGAGAATACCTGCTTCACCATGGTCTTCTCCAGGGACTGCAGGGGAATATCTGCTCTGGATCTCCTCCTCCTTCTTCATTGACCTTGGTTTCTGCAGGGTTGTTTTTTTTCACATTCTCACTCCTCTCTTTCACAGCTGTTGTGCATCATTATTTTTACCCTTTCTTAAATATGTTATCATAGAGGCACCACCAGTGCCACTGATGGGCTCAGCTTTGGCCCAGTGGTGGGTCTATTTTGGCTCTGACCAACATGGGGGCAGTTTTTTTTAACTGTGTTGAAAAGAAACAAAAGAATGTGGTTTGTTATGCAATAGACAGTGGACTGGAAGAACACTCTAACAAAAGTAGTTGTGGATTCTGAATGTTTTCATGGGTTCAAGGAATTGGAACAGGCTACCCAGGGAGGTGGTTGAGTCGCCATCACTGGAGGTGTTTAAAAGGCGGGTAGATGAGTTTCTTAGGGATATCATTTAGGAAGGGGACAGGTATGCTTGGACTCGATGATCTCAGAGGTCTTTTCCAACCTTATGATTCTAAAGGGAGCTCAGACAATTCCATGAAAAAGAGATCCACTGAGGATTATTAAATCCATAGCATCACACATGGGTCAGGAAATCTCTGAGGTAGAGGTTGGTAGAATATTATGGCAAAGGAGCATGCATGTTTGCCTTGCCCTTACTCTACTACACTTATCTGCCACTTTTGAAGATTGGGCAAGGTGGACAGCTGATCTGGCTTTCCTTATTAGAATTAACATTCATATTCAAAGACATTTGCCATTGACAAGGATTCAATAATAGGGGGAAAGGTAAGAGTGAGCAAGACAGAGCAGAATGCACCAAAGACTTGTCTTGAATGTCCTTTATATCTCTACCAGGACCTATTTGAGCTCTTCTTTTTCTAAACATGGCATGGGTTCTCCATGCTTGAGATATAGCCATCGAAATGAGCATTGGGCTCACTCTTCACCTTGAAAATTAGACCTGATTCTCCAAGCCCTTATGCCCAAGAGGTAGCTTAGTTTTATTTTGAAGTTGCATTTTTAACATTAATAGCAGCTGCTGCTGAGGTTTCAATTTTATTTTTTCCCTTTGTAGTTGCAAGAGATTTCCCTCCATTGGATATGATACCTTAGGAATGCAAGAGAGTGGAATGCTGGCAGAGCTGTATAATAACTGCCCTAAATAAGACCAGCTCTTCTGATGATAGCCACAGAAGAGATGACAAGGGTATCACTGCAAGATTGCATGTCCATCTGCTGATAAGGACTACAACAACTGTCAAAAACTGATTGAATCATTACCCTGGGAATAGCCAATTTGGAACCAAGCTTTAGAAGTCAAACGTTGTGTGGAAGGAATTTTAACTTATCTAGCACATTGCTGCAGACCACTAGGTGGTGTTCTCTGTGTATACATGTGAACACACATATAGTCTCCCAATTAACTGCAATTGTTTCCTGATGCTCAGTGCAGATTCAGTGACGGGAAAGAGGAAAAAAATATACAACAATGCACTGTAAGATCCTTGTTTTCCATAACTAAATAGCCTGACTGGTCAGACTATGTTACCATTAAGCAGCTGCAAAATTTCCTGGATCCTCCCTTTGCAGCTCTTATATCTCCTTTTCTCTAGCCTAGTCTCCTCTCAAATAAGCAATCCATCACAAATTGCTTTTCCCCCACTGGTCCATTTTGCTACATCTATACTCAAATTTTGTATTTCTGATACCAGTCCCTAGGCACTCTCAGCCTTAAAAGCTATTACTGCTATAGTTACACAAGCACTGCTGGCCTTGCAAGGTTTAACTCCCCAAAACACCCCCAACACTCCCTGTCAGGGGTCTGTGAAATCTATCCATCTCTCACATAGCTCCCCTTAACCACCTGTGCAATCCAACCATTCCTCACAGTGCTGCCTTTAACTTTTGGCAGCTTCTCACTCTGTTTTTTGTCACATCCAGCAATTTTTCATGTTATGGCCACTAGTTTTCCGCATTTTGTTCAGTTAGCTGAACCTCAGGCCAAGGCCTAGTTAGAGACCCAATCACTTGCCTGAAACCCTAACATTTATGTACCATCTGCTGCACCTGAGAGATGTTTATTTTGCTTAAAGCAAGTGACTGTGCTCTTCCCAAGTGCAAACTCTTCTAGAGGACTTATTAACTCCAAGATGTCTTACATCTCTGTGAGAGTTTTGTCCCATAGACTTTGCAAGCTGATATTCCTTTAAGAGGAAGAGGAGGAGATATCTCAATATCTGTTGTGACCATGATCTTGAAGCCAGCTTTAGGTTAACCTGCTTTGTTGCTGATATCAAAGTAACTCCACATACTCTTAAGTACGTTTTTCCAAGATAAGCAGTGACAGGAGCCACACTCCCACTTCCTGCAGAAGCCCTGCCCCTACTGGCTGTCATGCATCCTACTTGCCCCAGAAGTGCCTCCCCATTCCAGTTGTGCTTTTTGACTCACAGAATCACAGAATGGTAGGGGCTGGAAGGGACCTCTGGAGATCATCTAGTCCAACCTCCTTACTAAAGCAAATTCATGTTCAGATAGAACTTCCTGTGTTCCAGTATGTGCCCATTGTTCTTTGTCCTGTTGCTGGGCAACGCTGAGAAGAGTCTGGCCCTATCTTCTTGAAACCTGACCCTTAGATATCTATAAGCATTGATAAGGTCCCCTCTCAGTCTTCTCTTCTCCAGGCTAAACAGACCCAGGTCTCATAAGAGAGATACTCCAGTCCCCTGATCATCTTTGTGGGCCTCTGCTGGACTCTCTTCAGTAGTCCCTTGTCTTTCTTGAGCTGGGGAGCCCAGAACTAGACACAGTGCTCCCAGATGGGGCCTCACTAGGGCAGAATAGAGTGGGAGGATAACCTCCCTCAACCTGCTGGCCACACTCTTCTTAATGCACCCCAGGATACCATTGGTCTTCTTGGCTGCAAGGGCACATTGTTGGCTCATCATCAACTTCTTGTCTACCAGGACTGTCAGGTCCTTGTCTGCAGAGCTACTTTCCAGCTTGTTAACTCCTAACTTGTATTGGTGCATGGGGTTATTCCTGAGGTGCAGAACCCTTTGTTGAACTTCATTAGGTTCCTCTCTGCCCAACTGTCCAGCCTGTCCAGGTCTCAATGAATGGCAGCACAGTCTTCTGGTGTATCAGCCACTCCTCTCAGTTTTGTGTCATCAGTCACCTTGCTGAGCGTACACTCTGTCCCCTCATCCAGGCCGTTGATGGATATGTTGAACAAGACTAGGCCCAGTACTGACCCCTGGGGAACACCACTGGCCATAGGCTTCCAACTATACTCTGCACTGCCGATGACAACTATCTGACCTCTACCATCCAGCCAGTTCTCAGTCCACTTCACTATTCACTCATCTAACTCACACTTCCTAAGCTTGCCTATGAGGATTTTGTGCCAAAAGCCTTGCTGAAGTCGAGGTAGACTACATACACTGTTCTCCCTGTATCTACCCAGCTCGTCATGACATCATATTGATCAAGCATGATTTCCCCTTGGTGAAGCCATGTTGACCACTCCCAATAACTTTTTCTGCCAGATGCTTGGAGATGACATCCAGCATAAGCTGTTCCAGAGATGGAGGTGAGGTTGACTGGCCTCTAGTTACCTGTGTCCACCGTCTTGCCCTTTTTGAAGATTGGAGTGATATTGGCTTTTCTCCAGTCCTCAGGCATCTCTCCTGTTGCCACAATCTTTCAATGATAATGGAGAGAGGCTTATCAACAACATCTTCCAGATCCCTCAGCACTTGTGGGTGCGCCCCATCAGGGCCCATGGATTTTTTCCAGCTTGTCTAAATGATCTCTAACCCAATCCTCCTCAACCAAGGGACAATCTTCCTTTCTCCAGACTTTCTCTCTTGCCTCCAGGGTCTGGGATTCCTGAGGGACAGCCTTAGCAGTAAAGACTGAAGCAAAGGCGGCATTCAGTAGCGCCGCCTTCTCTGTATCCTCCATCGCCAGTGCACCCTCCTCATTCAGCGGCAGGCCCACATTTTCCCTAATCTTCCTTTTGCTGCTGATGTACTTGAAGGAGCCCTTCTTTTTGCCCTTGATGCCCCTTGTCAGATTTAAATCCAAGCAGGCCTTAACCTTCCTCATTGCATCCCTATGTACTCTGAAAGTGTTCCTATATGCCTTCCAAATAGCCAGTCCCTTTTTCCACCCTCTGTAAACTTCTTTCTTCCATTTGAGTTTTTCCAGAAGCTCCTTCCTCATCCATGCAGGCCTCCTGCTTCTTTTGCTTGATTTCTTATTCATAGGGATGCATTGATCTTGAGCCTGGAGGAAGTAGTGCTTGAATATTGCCCAGTTCTCTTGGACTCCCCTACCTTCTAGAGCTCTATCCCACAGTATTCCTCCAAGGAATCTTTGAAGAGGACAAAGATAGCTCTCCTAAAGTCCAGGGTTGTAATCCTACTTATTGCTCTGCTTCTTCCATGCTGGATCCTGAATTCCCCCATCTTGTGGGCACTGCAGCCAAGGATGCCCCCAACTTTTACACCACCAACCAGTCCTTCTGTGTTTGTTAGTACAAGGTCCAGCAGCACTACTCTTCTCATTGGCTCCTCATCCATGCTCTGCAGGAATCTCTTGGACTGTGTGTGCCTGGCTGTGTCATCTTTCCCATAAATATCTGGGTGTTAAAAGTCCCCCATGAAAACCAGGGCCTGTGACTGTGAAACTACTTCCAGCTGTCTGCAGAAGGCCTTGTCAACCTTCTTTTCCTGATCAAGTGGCCTGTAGAAGACAGTCCCAACAGTGTCCCCCACATTAACCTGCTCCTTGATTCTTGCACATAAGCTCTCAACTCCTTCCTCATATAAACCTAGGCTGAGCTCAATACATTCCAGTTGCTCCCTAACATAAAGCATGTGAACTACATAACCCATGTATTTTCATACTGCCATTTCTTGGTGCTGCTATATTCATGTGTTCTCAGACATTCGTGTAAATATGGGACAATATTGAAGCAAGATGATGAAATATAACCTTTTTTTTGTATAACCGTTAAGCTTAAGCAACTGTGAAAGACAGTGGGTGTAATTCTTGATAAACTAGTTCAACCCAGTTTTGCTGATAGCCACATAGTGTTGCACAAGAAGATATTGAGAGCGCATGGGTAGAACCTAAGTTTATCTGAACAACAAGCTGAGGAGGACTGCTAACTTTATCCAATGACCAGATGGGAGCAGATAAGACCCCAAGTGATGAAGAGAGCATGCGTCATAGAAAACACACCTATTCTAGGAATCCATGTACATAAACCAACCTTTTCTCAGAAATAGCCAGGAATATGTATTAGTATAGTAAATATAAACCGAATGGAAGAATTATATGGTGTGCGTGTTGGTGGAGCGCAGACTCCCCGTGCACCCAGCACTGCTTGCTTGCCTTTATTCGCTTAATAAATTGAAATTGCTGGACTGTTTATGGTCTGAGCCTTGATCATTTATCACATCAACCATGATGACCTTACAGAATGTTTCAAAAAAACTGCAGCTGACTGACTGATGAGGGAAAAGTCAGAACTGCACCTTGACTTTTCTGCATTTCTGTCCAAGCCTATAGTGGTCAAAGAAAGGAGAATGGGTAAAGAAGTGGCAGTGGCATTCAAAAAAAAGAGGAAAAAGCCTGGAGAAGTTTGACTGGCAACCAACTCCACTCATACGCTGTTAGTAAAGTTTCTCTGTTAAATTGATTGTCCATTGTTTCATTTTGTACGTGTGAAGTAGCAGCATGTCAGTAGACATGTCTATGCCACCACTTCTGTTAGAAGACATTTACTATGCACCTGGGGAGGTGACAAGTGGAAATGTAAATTCCCTGAACAAAAACCAAGCAGCCACCTGGCTTGAAAATCAGGCTCCTTACAGCTTATGCTAGGCTGTAAGAAAGTAGGTTAAAAGAAACAAGGTAATTGTGACAAAGGTGGATGCACAATGGCAAGCAGACTTGATGGGTAATGCAACTTTGATGTGCTGTCAGAGCTTATAAAGAGCTGTAACCGTATCTTTCAGAGAACTATTAGAGCCAGGCTTGTAGACATGAACCCTTTCAAGTCTACAGGTGTTTAAAAAAACGTATATGGGAGTGTGATTAAAATTTAAGAATTTGAACTTTTGCTCAAAAAGGAAGAGCAGATCAGGGTGTCAAGAACGAGAGATTTGAGAAAGACTATGAACAGACATTCACAGATGAAATTTTCATAGTAGCTGAAATTATGAGAAGGGGGCAGATACCCATGTATTGCTTAATAGCCTATGGTTAAAAAGCAATTGAGGGAAAATTTTACCCTGAAGAACTCCAAAGCGTGAATCCCGACAAGGATGGAATCTACAGAATTGAAATATCGTTGCTGCAAAAAGGAAAGGACGAAACAGCTGCTTGTGAAGTGGCATGGCTGGCCCCAGAAAT
Source organism: Tapera naevia (assembly GCA_033556795.1). NCBI lineage: Eukaryota > Metazoa > Chordata > Aves > Cuculiformes > Neomorphidae > Tapera > Tapera naevia. The sequence goes on along the minus strand of JAUMJJ010000004.1, from coordinate 2,965,811 downwards.
TTCACAGTTGTCTAGAAGCCCCCCAAGTCCAGGACATGCAGTGATTGGCATTGGAGCGGGGAAAAAAAGAAGGCTGACAAACAGGGGGTTCTATATCACACTACCCAGTAATGCTAGTGCCAAATCTTCCCAGAAAACACCAGGTTTACCATACAGCTAATGAGGTCCCTGGAGCTCTCGGGCAAGTGGGAAGCGGGACTTGTGGAAATGCAGTACTCGAACAGTTGGAATAACATCAATGAATATGCTATCTTTGAAGTAGTGCTGCAGGGTAAGACATGACAATATACTTTGCGGGGAGGCTATTATCCATCCCTTTCCATGTTGATGGAACTTATAAACCATCTTATTAACCCTCACAACAAATCTTCAGCCATTGACTCTCCAGCAGGGACTTGGTTTATGATCACATCATAAGGAAAACAAAGCTCAAAATTGATTAAAAACCTTATACTTTTTCTACAACTGGGGAATAGGGTACATGTTTGGGATGATTCTCAGGGGGTTGTTTTGTGGCAGATATCACCTTAGGGTTTAACTTGCTCTACCTCTACATAGATCTTGTAAAACACAAGCTTGTGAGGGACTTTGCAGTTCCATTATTGTGTTGTGTTCTGACTGGTGGTAATAACAATGAAATTGTGACAGTGACATATGATAAGCTACAGTACGTGACAGAAAACCACCAACACATTGACATGATCAGCATTGAAATAAAGTCTGACCAGAACAAGCATGTCTCATTTTGCTTTGGGAAAGTGATTGGGAAGCTGCATCTTAGGCCCTGGAAGCCTCCGAGGCCATCTTAGACCTCTGACATTTAAAGTAACCACACCAAAATGGTAGCATTAAAAAGTTATGTTAAAAAGTTATATATCACCTACTTCTTCATGAGGCTGCTTTACAAAGACAACTGGGCAGCAGAAAGCAGTCATGCTGGATGGTGCCGTTAATCAGGGCTTCAGGCAGTGCTCAGCTCTGATGGCCCAGAGAAGGAGGATCAAACTATTGGGTTCCTTCCACAGTAAACTGTTCTTTCAAGACAAGGTTTTGTTGAATCATGCAGATGTAAAAATTAGGCTCACATACAGCAAAGATGGCTTTTTTTTTATGATCTCCCTGGCAGCAGGAGCCTGCAAGCTGGTTATTACCTATGCTTCGCTGTTTATGAAGAAAATGTTGGTGGCATGCTGAGGCATTAATTAAGGCCAACACTAAATATGTAGTGGACTGGGTGGGCATGAAAGTGTTCATCATATCAACTGGCAGTTGTGTCAGCTACCAATTTGTTTCTGGGACAACGGCTCAAACTTGTTGTTATTGGGTTCATATATAACAATGTTCTAGCAACTATTATGTTAAGAAACCTTTCAACTTTAAACATTATTATATAACTTCTGTGGCCCTCTCTGTGGATGGTGAACAAATGCCAGTGAAACCACTGTAGTCTGATTTTGAGAATGGCTGCTATGTGAGCTCGTTCAGAGAGTGAGCAACCATATGGAGGACCATTCCCTGCTGCTTGACATAAGGATCATCTAGTCCAACTCCCTGTGCTTCACAGGACTTCCTAAAACTAAACCATATGACTAAGAACATCATTCAGACACTCTTTGAACTCTGAAAGGCTTGGTGCCACAATCACTTCCCTCGGGAACCTGTTCCAGTGACCGACCACCCTTTCAGTGAAGAACCTTTTCCTAATATCCAATCTGAGCTTTCCCTGACGCAGCTTCATATCATTTCCACATGTTCTATTGATGGTCACCAAAGAGAGGAGATCAGCATCTCTCTCTCTCTCCACAACCCCTCTCGAGGAAGTTGTAGACTGCAATGAGGTCACCCCTCAGCCTTCTCTTTTCCAAGCCGAACAAACCAAGTGACCTCAGCTTCTCCTCAAAAGTCTTGCCCTCGAGACCTTTCACCATCTTAGTTGCCCTCCTCTGGACACACTCTAATAGTTTGGTGTCCTTCTTATATTGAGGCGCCCAAAACTGCACACAGTACTTGAAGTGGGGCTGCACCAGTGCAGTGTAGAGCAGGACAATCGCCTCCTTCAACCAGCTAGCTATGCTGTGCTTGATGCACCCCAGGACACGGTTGGCTCTTTTTGACTGCCAGGGCACACTGTTGGCTCATGTTCAGCTTGCTATGAACCCAAACCCCCAGATCTCTTTTTGTGGGGCTTCTCTCCATCCTTTCATTCCCCAATTTATATGTATAATCAGGATTATCCCATCCCAGATGCAGAATCAGACACTTGCTCTTGTTAAATTTCATATGGTTGATGATTCACCAGCTCTTAACTCTATCCAGATCTTTCTGTAACGGAGCTCCTCCTAGTTTAGTACCTTTGTCAAACTTAATGTACATTTGATTCCTGCACCTAAATGTTGTATAAATCAAAGAGCACTGGCCCTAAAATTGAGCCCTGGGGAACTCCACTGGTAACTGACCACCAGCCTGATGTAACCCCATTTACTATAACTCTCTGAGCCCAACCCATCAGCCAAGTGTTCATCCATTGTATTATGGTCTTGTCTAACTTTGTGCTGGACATTTTGTCCCAAAGAATACTGTGAAAGGCAATATCAAAAGCTTTGCTAAAATCCCCCCAAACCGCACATCTACTGACTTCCCTTGGTCAACTAGATGGGTGATCTTGTCATAAAAGGAAGTTAAGTTAGTTAAACAGGACTTTCCCCTCATAAACCCGTGTTAACTATGACCAATGACTGCATTGTCTCTCAAGTGTTTTTCAATAACTTTCTCCATAATTTTACTAAGCACTGAAGTGAGACTGAAAACCCTGCAGTTACCAAGGGTCTTCCTTCTTACCCTTCTTGAAAATTGGAACAACATTTGCCAGCTTCCAGTTGACTGGCCCTCTCCAGACCATTAAAAATAGTGGAGAGAGGTCCCATGATAACATCATCCAACTCTTTCAGTATCCTGGGATGATTCCTATCAGGTCCCATAGACTTATGTGCATCCAGCTGGAACAGCAAGTCTTGAACAAGTTCAGAATCAACTGGGAATTTATCATTCCCCCAGTCACGGTCTTCCAACCCAGAGCTCTGGGGGCCCCAGGGCCCATCATCAGCATTGAAGATAGAGGCAAAGAAGACGTTAAACATCTTCTGCTTTGTCTATGTCCCTATTTGTGAGGTGACTGACCTCATCAAGTAATGGACCAATGTTATCTTTGATTCTCCTTTTACTATAAATTTATTGAAAAAAGCCCACAGTGCTGACCAGCTTGAACTCTAATCAAGCTTTGGCCACACAAATTTTGTCCCTACAGTGGTAAACAGCATCTCTGTAGTCCCCTTATGTTGCCTGTTCTTGCCTTCAATGTCCATATACTTTCCTTTTTCACCTAAATTCTAGATGGAGATCCCTTCTCAGCCAAGCTGGCCATCTGTTCCACTTGCTTGACTTGCAATACTTTGGAATTGTCTGTTCCTGTGCTCTTAAGAGATGGCTCTTAAAAAGTGGCCAACATTCCTGGACCCCAATACCTTCAAAGGTGTATTCCATGGGGACCTTACTAACTAGCTCCTTCAACAGCCTGAAGTCAACTCTCCCCATATCCAGGGTTGAAGTTTTACTGGCAGTTCTTCTCCTATCGCCAACTTTTGAAACTCAATTACTTTGTGGTGACTGGGAGCAAGACAGCCATCAATCGTCACTTTGCCCATGAGACACTCTCTGTTTACAAAAACAAATCCAGGAGGACACCTTTCCTAGTTGGCTTCCTTAGTATATTCATCAAGAAGTTAACTTCAATGTGCTTCACTAATTTCTTGGAATTGTTTGTGTCTGCTGTATGATATTCTCAACTGATGTCTGGGAAGTTAAAAACCACCCATAGGACAAGGGCTACTCATCTAGATATCCCTTAATTAGAGTAATTCATTGGTGGTGTCGTCCTGACTGGATGGTCAATAGTAGACTCCCACAATAAATTCTACTTTATTTACTTTCCAGTTCATCCTTCCCCAGAGGCTCTCAACCCTGTTGTTGTCAACTGCAAGTGCCATACAATCCAATCCCTCTGTCACGGTTTAGCTGTGACCCAGCTAATTTCAGCAGCTAAAACCATGCAGTTGAGCTCCCAAATTCCCTTCCCTCCACCCCTCCAGGGGAAAGGAAAATGAGAGGAAAAGGGCTTGCAGATTGGAAACTAAAACTACAGCTTTAATGAAACAATACTACTACTACTAATGATGAAAATAATTAGAAAGTAATGAAATATATACAAATATCTGAGATCACGCCCCCCACCCCTTGATGACTGTACATCACCACAAATAGTGTAGAGAAGACACGACGAAAGAGTCCAAGGCTAGGAGGGTGCTGAACTCACAAGCCAGATTCAGGAATTCACAAGTGAGCTCCAATACTGGGATATTTGGGCCAGTAGTCAAGAATTAGTGAGTGTTCTGGTTTGAGCTAAAGTAGAATCAATTTTATAACTTCATCTCATCTAAGTAACTTCATTTTCTGAAAGTTAACTGGATGTTTTTCAGACAGTGTTTCTCTCTAGAAATGATGACACGGGGCATTGATATGCAGAAAGACCATTGCTTATACTTATTCCTCCAGTAAACAAGGCCATCCTTGAGCTGGTGGAGTGCTGTAAGTCAAAGGGGTGAAAAAAGGTCACATCTGTAGCGAGCACTGGACAGGACGGGTGACCCCAAACTGACCAACAGAGTATTCCAACCCATATATGTCATACTCAGTATAAAACTGAGAGGTCACGAGGATCTCACTTTTCTTCTTCGATGGCTGGAGTCCAGTGAGGACCTGGTTTGTCTGTTTGCCTCTGATCCTGGATCTGTGCATTCCTGAAATCAGTTCTTGAGTCCAGCTCTCTCCTGCTGCTGACCACTTCCCTGACTTGCTCTGCAGTATTTGTGGTGACGTATAGTCATTGAGAGGTGAGGGTACAATTTTGTATATTTGTGTATATTTTATTATCATTATCATCTTATTAATAGTATTTTCTTTATTATTATTATTACTACTACTATTTAAATAAAGCTGTTTTAGTTTCCAATCCACGAGTCTTTTTCCTCTCATTTCCCTTTCTCTGGCGGTGGGGAGGAAGGGAGCTGGGAGCCAAACTGTTCAGTTTTAGCTGCTGAAATTGGCCAGGCCGGGACCAAATTGTGATAATAGGCAAAGGGATTGGAAAAGGGAGAGCGATCCTCAGACTCTGAAGGCAGTTCCTGTCAAGTGTGAAGGAAAGATATCCCCTCAAGGAAGATCTTGCAAACTCCCAAAGAAAATGGAACACCACTGAGAGAGATAACCAGTATCTGAGGGAATTAGTCATGGTGGAGTTGATCTACAGCAACCAGGCATCCAAAGACACAGATGAATTCTGGTGCATCCAAGCCATGTAGCAAAAGTTTGTATGAAGTGCACCGACTTCATGTACCAACACCCTGGCGATAACGAGCTGGACAGACATGGAGGCTACTCCGAGAATACAAAAACAATCTTGCTTCCTCCATGTGGGCCTGCACCTCAACTATGTAGGAAATAACCCCAAAATTGTCAAAACACTCTGAGAAGGATGGGTCTTCCTCATGCACTTCAACCAAGGTCTCAGCTATTAAGAGCCAGCCTTTTTCTGTCCAAGGGAGAGGGTATCGGTCTTTTTACTGTCTACAACTACCTGAAAAGAGGTTGTGGCAAGGTGGGTGTTGGTCTCTTCTTGCAAGTGACAAGTGATAGGATGAGAGGAAATGGCCGCAAGTTGCACCAGGGGAGGTTTAGACTAGGCATTAGGAAAAATTTATTCACTGAAAGGGAGGGTGGTCAGGCACTGGCAGAGGCTGCCCAGGGAGGTGGTTGAGTCATTATCCCTGGAAGTGTTTAAAAGACGGATAGATGAGTTTCTCAGGGACATAGTTTAGTAAGGGGACAGATACGATTGGACTCGATGATCTCAGAGGTCTTTTCCAACCAGATGATTCTATGATTTTGTAAATATTTGGTGATTTTACTCACTGTCCTGCTGACTACACCAATTTGTCACGGATAGAAATGTATGAAACTTTGATTTAGCAACAATTCAGAATTTGTTGAGGTAGACTGCAAAAATCCTATTAACACTTGATTATCAATTAAGAGAGTCATTTAAAGTGATTCAATAAATATGTTATAATCAAATTAATCAGTGATTTAGATTAAAAAATAAGAAGATTCACTCGTACATGGTATAAGTTCATATGCAAGCACAAATATATATATAGATATACGTGCACACAAAAATATACTCATATTTAAGCATAGGAGTGTGAATAGCCGTAGTTACAAAGATATATACATATGCATATATTTAAGTAGATGGATAGAGAGACTAGTCTTAAAATTTCCCTCTTGAGATTAGTGAGAATACTCACATACAATGCACCAACATTCCCCGGGCAATGATCAGATCTTAAGGGGATCAACTTTGCCTTGGTCTTCCTTTCCGCTTTGTTAGCAAATGATTCCTCGCACTTCCCCTGAGAGGCTTCCCAACTCAGGGGAAGATTACTGGTCCCAGCCTGCTGTGATCCAGAAGACCTCAAAGAACCTTACTTATAGAATTTGAGATAATTGAATTTCATCAGATATTTAAATATACATTTTGAAGTTTTAATATTCATTTTGGCTGTAACTTGGAAGATGTAACTCTGGCAACTTTTGCCAGATTTATAAGACTATCTCCCTTGGGCTAGTGAGAATAAAATGGTGGTGTAATACCTTTTGCTGTGAGGGGAGTCTCAGGAGGAGTCAGGAGGCTCTTTTGCATTCCTGAACAAACTGTTGCAGCCCTGTGGACCTCCAGGATCATTGAGTTATTCCCTGGGTTGTGTTGGGCTTGTATACCTGATGCTCACCAGCACAGAGTGGCTTTCAGAGATAAAGTTTTCAGTGTAGCCATTAATCCAACTGGAAAAGACCAGTCAGGAAATGAGAAAGAAGAAGGAGAGAGTGAAAGAGTAATTTTATTTTAAATGCAAAGCAGGAGAAAGTAAACTAACAGAAGTTTAATAAGGGAAGAGTAAGAATGCTGTGTAGCTCAGGATGTGCAATTTAAGATTGACAAATGAGGATGCAGAATTTTGTGAATAGTGGAATCAAACACATAAAGATGGTTTTGTGTGCATAGATGGAGGGAGGGAAGAGAAAGGATTTTGAGTCAGTAGGAGTGGAGACCACTCTTTAAAACAAAATGCCTGTAATGATTTAGTAGTTCACATATATTAAAATTCACAGTATCAGTAATGGAGCACCATGCAATTTATAAAGCTTACATATATTAAAATTCACAGTATCAGTAATGGAACACCATGCAATTTATAAAGCTCTCTGTAAATTCCTAGAAAGATAATTAGTTTGGTGTCACGGTTTCATAGAAACATAGAATCATTAAGGTTGGAAAAGACCTCTAAGATCATCAAGTCTAACCATCAGCCCAACAACACCATGCCTACTAAATGATGTCTTGAAACACCACGTTTACAAATTTTTTTTGAACACCTCCTGGGATGGTGACCTACCACTTCCCTGGGCAGCTTGTTCCAATGCTTCACCACTTTTTTTGGTAAAGAAATTTTTCCTAATATCCAATCTAAACCTCCCCTGGTGCAACTTGAGACCATTTCCTTTCATCATATCACTTGTTACTTGGCAGAAGAAACCACTTGCTATAACTTCCTTTTAGATAGTGCAGAGAGCAATAAGGTTTTCTCTCAGCCTCCTTTTCTCCAGACTAAACAGCACCAGCTCCCGCAGCCACTCCCCATAAGACTTGTGCTCCAGACCCTTCACCAACTTTGTTGCCCTTCTCTGGATGTGCTCCAACAGCTCAATGTCTTTCTTGTTGCAAAAGGCCCATAACTGAACACAGTATTCGAAGTGCGGCCTCACCAGTACTGAGTACAGGAGGACGATCACTTCCCTAGTCCTGCTGGCCACACTATTTCTGATACAGGCCAAGATGCCATTGGCTTGGTGTCATCTTCAGACATACTGAGGGTGCACTTGATCCCCTCATCAAGATCATTGATAAAGGCATTAAACAGAATCGGCCTCAAAACTGGGCCCTGGGGAACAACACATGATCCGACACCAACTGGATTTAGGTCACCAGTCTAAGCCATGAGCAGCCAGTTTCTCAAGCAGAATGCTGTGGGAAATGGTGTCAAAGGCTTTACTAAAGCCTAGGTAGGCACAATCCATAACCTTTCCCTTATATACTAAGCGGGTCATCTTATAGAAGGAGATCAGATTAGTCAGGCAGGACTTGCCTTTAGTAAATCCACGCTGACTGGATCTGATCGCCTAGTTATCCTGTATGTACCACATGATGGCACTCAAGATGATCTGCTCCATAACTTTCCCCAGCACCGAGGTCAGACTGACAGGCCTGTAGTTTTCAGGGTATACATCCCACTGTACCCAGTCTCTACACCTTGTTAGCCTTGGTGCCAGAAACAAATGCTTATTTTAACATTTTGGATGCTTTCTTTTGTGTTCCAGTGCATGAACAACGCCAGACAATATTCACTTTTGAATTGGAAAGCCCCACAACTATAAGGAAAATGCAGCTGTGTTGGACTGTGCTCTCGCAAAGATTAAAAAAATAGCCCTACCTTCTTCAGCAACTTATTGGCAAAAGAACTGGAACAATGGCAAGGTAGCAACAATAATGTAACTTTGCTGCAATATGTGTATGATATACTAATAAGAGCTGATACCAAAGAAAGAAAATTGTTTGAAATCAATGATTAGCCTGCTCTAATTACCTGGGGTTAGCAGGATATAGAGTATATCTTGAAAGATGGCTCAGGTGAAAGAAAAAAATCTATACTTGGGCTTCAAAGTATCAAAAGGATAGAGGGAATTTGGAACAGAAAGACAAGAGGCTATATGTAGAATTACAGTGCCAAAAGCTAAGAAAAACTTGAGGGATTTTTTGTGAATGGCTGGGTTTTGCCATCTGTTGATGCCAATTTTTGGACTGATAACTTAACCACTCTATAGTGCTGTTAAAAGACCAGAAAACTTACTAGAAAGGACTCCAGAAAGTTAAAAAAGCTTTGATGAAATAAAAAGTAAACTGATGGAGGCCCCAGATTCAGGCCTCCCTGATGTGACAAAGCCTTTCCAACTATATATACATGAAAGACAGCACACAACTTCTGGAATAATGACTCAAACCCTTGGAAGCTGGCAGACCTGTGGCTTTTCAAATAAATTTGAAATGAGTAAAGGGCGGTCTGCATGCCTTCGAACAGTGACAGCTACTGCATTGGTAATTCAAGAAGCATGAAAAACTCAGTCTGGGGAAGCCCATAACAGTACTGGTCCCACATGCAGTAATGGCCATTCTAAATAATAAGGCATACCACTGGATTTCTCCAAGCTGACTGGTAAAATATCAGGCCATCTTAGTAGATCAGGAATATGCGACTTTTAGTGTGGTGTCCACCCTAAACCCAGCTACTCTCTTACCTATAGCTGAGCAAGAACTTTTGCAGTGTGATTGTTTGGCTACTATTGAACAGTTTATTCTAGTAGGCTGGATCTGAAGGATGAATCACTGAAAAACGTGGACCTGGAACTGTATACAAATGGTAGTAGCTATGTGCAGAATGGAGAGAGAAAAAACAGGATATGCGGTGGTACCTCTGGGAAGAAATAGAAACTAATTCTTTGCCTCGAAACACTTCAGCACAAAAGGCAGAAAAGCTGACATGAACCCTTCTCAACATTCAGAAAAAGAGAATCTATTGAGTAACTCCAAATCAACAGCTACTTGTTACTGCCAAAATAATGGAGGTTCTCCTCAAGAAACTGCACACAGACACACATGGGAACTGAAACCATGATAAACAGCATTGAGACGTGCTGTAGGATCAAAGATGGAAACAAGCGTAGAAATAATAGTAAAAAAAGTGCCAGATTTGTTGTGTAAATAATCCTAAAATACAAAGAAAGCCACTAACAGGTGAAGTAAAAAGGAGAATAATTCCTGGAGAATTATTCTGGGCAGTATAAATATTTGTTTGTTTTAGTAGATACATATTCTGGATGGCCTGAGGTTTTCCCTTGTCGCAAAAATCAGGCTACTTAAGTAGTCAAAGTTTTATTGAAAGAGATCATTCCCTGATTCGGAATTCCTGAGGGTTTATCCTCGGACAATGGTACTCATTTCATATCAGAAGTCGTTCAGGGCATGGCAAGATTTCTCCAATTTAAATTGGATTTACATTCCACAAAGAGACCACAATCTAGTGGAAAGATAGAGAGAATGAATCAAATCCTCAAAAGACAAATTTCAAAATTTTGTCAGGAGACTCAGCTCACGTGGGTAGATGTTTTACCAATAGCCCTGATGAGAACAAGGATCACTCTCCAAGTAAAAGAAGGAGTAAGCCCATTTGGAATACCATATGGAAAACCATATCCAGTTAATAGCATAGGGAGCAGGAATGACCAAATACATGCGAAAGGAGAACAGTTGTTGCAAAGCTATTTGTTGTTGAAGACGGAGGGAGTCACCGACACCGGATGGTTCATCAGTGGAACTCGTTTATTGGTCGTGTTACAATCACTTTTATAGCCACGATAATTAGGTTATACATATTGCAAAGCTCAGGCTCATTATTGGTCGTATGATAATTAGGTTATACATATTGCAAAACTTTAGCTCCTTATTGGTTACAGACTTTATCACTGCATAAGCGTCACATACATTCCTGTAGTTTTAGTAATCCATCTGGTCCCGTGGGAGACATCCTGTTATCTCCCTTGCCTAAGCTTCACTGCACAACAAGGGCCCACTGACCTTGCTGGTCAGTATTTTTTCACTTAGCTCAGTATTTTCCCACTCAAGGCCTAAGCAGCTTGCTTTTGTCAGGCTCATATCTGCTTTCAGTGAGCCAGGTTTCAGTAAGTCTCTCCACAATTCCCCCGTTTTCTTTATTTAAGGCAATGTGGCTTTGTAACATATTTTGCACTAGGTTTTTCAAGTTTATTCTGCAAACATTTAAACATACAAGGGAGAATCAGTAAGGTGACAAAATTTATAATTAATATGACTAGTCCTTGTTTCAACAATTCTGATACCCAGGGTCCAAATCCAATATTGGCCAATCATTCTCATAATGGGTCTGTAAGCTAAAGTCTTTTAAGTGTGTTTGCATTTCTGTTATTTGTTTGTGTATTGATGTTGAGTGATCAGACAGATTTAAACAACACATACCTTTGATCAGGAGTGTTCTTAGCCAGCCTGTAATACCAAATTGAGAATCAATTTCCAAGAACATCATCTGTTTCCTTTAATTTGAGTCAATTAGGTCCACATTGTAAAGCAATCAATCTTGACTTCTTGGGTTGTTTAACTTGCTGGATGGCAAGTTTTAAGTACGAAATTGCTTGAGCTTGGCGAAAACCACTTCCTGATGCAAAATGATAAAAATGTAGCTGATTATATGTGATACCTGCTGCTATATAAAAATCCTCAAAATTCTGGTGAAAATGTGCAGTACAAAGACTACCTTCAGTTGCTGCTACGTGACTATTTCTTATCAACCTATTGGCACAAACTCCATACTCTAATAAAAGATTCAAAGCACAATTACAATATACACAATTGCAATCACAATTAACAGCAATAACAGAATTCAAATTCTCAAGCCCCTCTCAGTCCTTGTCAGTCAAGTATGTTCACAATTACATATCATGGGCGAAACCTCTTGCTTGATGTGTTAATTTCTGTTTGAAGTTGTTAAAGCAGAATGCTTATTACTCTTTGCTGTGGCTCTCATGTGTTCGGTTGACTGACCTGACTGCTGGGCGTGTCCATTTACTGGGAATCCATAAGGGACCTTGATCTGTGGAAACACAACTATAACCACAACCAGTAAATAGCAACAGGCTCGGTCCTTCCCATAATTCTGTCTTAGGGTTCTTATAACACAATTGTATTTCAGGTGTAGCTTACATTTTCACACCACTATTATGAATTACTACAGATGCTTGCTCTAAACCTGCTACCAAACTAAGATAATTAAACAATTAAGTGTAAAAAGCACTTTACTTAACCTTATCTGCGGATCTAATTCTGTTACATCTTTCTCCTTTGCAAGGTATTCTTTCTCTTATTTTTAGCTGAACAATTTCTCCTGTTGTGGCCCCTTTTAAGGAGATAACAATTTAGCTAAATTTTGACAATCATATGGCAAATTAACATCTGCTGTAAAAATCCAATCTAACTCAGCCCTAATGGCTTCAGACTTCATCCCATTCTCCTGCACAGTCTTTTTAACTTGTTGTAAAATTTTCCAAATCATGCTGCTCATAACTATTACCATGTTGATCAAATAATACAGGAAAAGTTAGGTTACCTGCTGGATGCCAATCTCCCTCTAATATGGCATCTTGGATTACACCTGACTACCTACCAGATTTTGCAGAATCACAGAACTGTCTGCATACGGGTGATGGACATAACCCTTTACCTATACCACCAAAAGGTGATGCTGAAAGCATTGTAGTACTTTCAGCCAGTTCCTGGACAGATCTTTCAGTCCTCGCATGTGATGCAAATGTCAACAATGATTGTTCCATTCTGTGATGTAGAGCATTCGTAGCTTCCTCCATTTGCCTCTTGAGATCTTGTAATTTGCTACTTCGTGGAATTATTGTTTCATGCTGTGGCTGTGCTTCATCTTCAGATGAGTTGTCTCCTGTTAAACAAACCGCTTCGGGGGGAGGAGGCCAGGGTGGGTATAACTTCTTGCAACATCTGGCTCCTCCCACTCTTACATCATCACTGGGTGTCACTGCAGTTCCTTCTGTATTGTCTGTCAGTTCACTTCCGGCCGCCGAAGCGTGAACGTCGCTCGCGGCTGATGGCACGTCGCTTGTTTTTTCTGCTTCATTAGACATATCATTAACTCTTAATAAATCATTAACAGAGTCACACATCTTATCGCTCGATTGACCCTTAATAGCAACAAAAGTACTTCAATGCGACTGTGGCTGCGAGACGGTGGAGCAGCTGTGGTTGTAGATAAAGGGGCTGTTACTCCCTGCACAGCTGCAGCGGCCACTTTCATTCTATTTTTAACTTTTGCAAGGCATTAATCACAGTTCTCCAAGTTGTGTTACAAGCAGTAAATAGCTCTTCTCCCACATTAGTGATATACAAAGTCCCAAAAGTTCATCCCTCTTCTGCTTCAAAAGCACTAGCGGAGTTTGTGAAAAAAAACTCCTCTTTATTCCATGATTCAATGGAATCCTTTTATAAAAAGCACTTTAGGAGACTAAGAGCTGCTTCTTTTTCCATTTTTCTATCCTGCACCAGGTACCTGTTTATGGCCATTGCACCCTTCCAAAGTCAGCTCACGTTGCAGCGTCCCCTCCTTTGTCAGGACAGATCCGGAGTCCAGCTCTTTGATCCTCGTTTTTCTATGTTAGCTAAAAATAAATCGTATGCTACTTGCCGATCCATATCAGCGCTGTTGCGGTCCTCTGGCTCCGGTAGCACGTATGGCCCAGTACCACCTCTATGATCCCTGGGGGTGCTGCTCCTGCCTTTTCCAATGGCGTTGAGCACCGCTCTGGCCGCTTCAGAGCCCAACCCAACTCCGTCCACCGTTGGTGTTCTCCCCCGTTTTCTTTAGCAACGGGGCACGTCGGGGTCACCATTTTGTTGAAGACGGAGGGAGTCACCGACACCGGATGGTTCATCAGTGGAACTTGTTTATCGGTCGTGTTACAATCACTTTTATAGCCACGATAATTAGGTTATACATATTGCAAAGCTCAGGCTCATTATTGGTCGTACGATAATTAGGTTATACATATTGCAAAACTTTAGCTCCTTATTGGTTACAGACTTTATCACTGCATAAGCGTCACATACATTCCTGTAGTTTTAGAAATCCATCTGGTCCCGTGGGTGACATCCTGTTATCTCCCTTGCCTAAGCTTCACTGCACAACAAGGGCCCACTGACCTTGCTGGTCAGTATTTTCTCACTTAGCTCAGTATTTTCCCACTCAAGGCCTAAGCAGCTTGCTTTTGTCAGGCTCATATCTGCTTTCAGTGAGCCAGGTTTCAGTAAGTCTCTCCACAATTTGTTATCTCTCTTGCGGCTTTTATCTTCTTTACACAGGTATCTTAATCAGTGAGTTGTGCTCCCTTTGGACTTCCCTGTACACGACTTCAAGCCTGGGGATGTGGACTTGGTAAGATGAATCCTTGAAGGAGAAGTAGAAGGGACCACATCTAATCCTCTTAACCACTTACACCCCCATAAAGGTTCAAGGAATCAACTCCTGGATCCATTATACTTGAGTGACGAAGGATCCCTTATACTTGAGTGAAGAAGGATCCCTCTAATGAATCATGGATGTTCATTCCTACAGGACCATTAAAGATAAGATTGGTCAAAAGTTTCAGTTAATAGATAATAATTGCACCTGGAACTCTGTACTTCCTTATGTTGAACTACTAGAGCCTTCACAAGGAATATTGGGGTTTTTCTGTGTTATATTGTACTCTCACCTATCATAATATTATATATATGTAGAAAAACTAGTTTGTTTAGAAGACAATATGATTTTATTAACACTGTTAGTTTTGTTAAATTTATCAATAAGTAATGTAAACCTAATTTTAAAATTGGTACAATCTTTTGGAAAGATACATAACATAACTCAGATCATGACTTGCTTATCCACCTCAAAATCTGCAGAAAATTAGGTGCATGTGGGAACATATGTGGAAATGGGAAGATGATACTTACATGGGATGGTTGGATCCACAAGATCAACCTTTTATGATTAAATGAGGAAATTCCATATTCAGAAATAATGAATCAAGGCAAAAGACACAATGTGAATTAACCTGTCAACTTGAACACAGGCCTATAGAAAAAATTGACTCTTGTAATAATATACCCTGGGGTTGTCAAATCCCTCTAATCTGGAAAACTCTATAAATAGGAACTTGGGAATATGCTCAGAAGGTCAAGTGGTGTATTATATGGAATAGAGGGAAAACTTAAAGGCTCCTTACAAAAAAATAATATATCCTGGTCTTAACAAAATCTGAACTATCTTAGAAAACAATAGAGAAAATTGGAATTGCATTAAGGTGTATAACTGTAGCAGCTTAGACACAGAAATACAAATAGCTTCAGTGGTCCAAGTCTTAAGACTTAAGATATTTGTACTGGAATTATACTACCCCTTTAAATGATACTTGGTCTCAAGTAACCGAAGATAATTGGACAAATATAAATTGTGACCAGACAAAACTTCCAGCTCTAGGATATACAGTCTGGATAAACAGTGGAGGCAAATGGGCTACTCATTTGCCTATTGCAAGAAAAAAACAGTATTGGACCTTAGGATTATTGACGTTATGTCCCATATGGAGGAAATCTCCCTTGGGATCCAGTTTATGGGGAAGAATGAAATGAGAATTGACTTCAGACCCATGGAAACATCCTACATGTTACTTGGGCATTAGAATCAATTTTTACACCTCAAATTACAACGCTTCAAAATCAATTTGAATTACACAATTTGTCCCTACAAGTAGAAGCATTGGTTAATGTCACTAGACTAGGAATACAAAAATCTAACCTTCAACTACAGGCTACATACACTATAGCACTTCAGAATCGACTGACATTAGATATGTTGTTCTTACATGAGGACCTTTGATCTGCCACCTCAGAGGAAGTGGGGCATAGCACTCCAAATGGCAGTAAAGATGCAAAGGTTATTGATGGGTTAGAAATTACAGTGAGCAATTGCTTAGGAATTAAGACTATTCCCCTCAGGAGCGTGACAGAATCAATAGCCCAACTGAAGTACATCTACACCAATGCATGGGCAACAAACAGATGGAACAAGAAGTCATTTTACAACAAGAAACATATGATATAATTGCCAACACGGAAACATGGTGGAACGACTCACATAACTGAAATGATGTCATGGCTAACTAAAAACTTCTCAGGCAGGATAGGCAAAGAAGTAGAGGCAGTGGGGTAACCCTCTATGTTAGAGAGTGTCTTGATTGCCTTGAGCTCAATGATGGTGATGATAGGGTTGAGTTTTTTACCACAGAGTAAAAACCAAATCAAGTTATACGTAACTTATTAAAACAAGAAAGGTTACAAATGATTAGTAGTGATTAACAAGTTAACAATAAGAGCTTTAAAGGCAATGCGTCTAATCATTACTACAAGAGAATAAGAAAGATACATCACCAATTGCCCTATTATCATCATCCAGACCCACAGTCACCGGGAGGCCCCTATTGCAAAGAGGATTTTGGAGAGCCTGTCCCTGGACAATTGGGAGATCCTATGCAGTGTGTGCACTCGTAGGTGAGGTCTCCAAAGTTGCTGCAAGAGGGTCCAGCTGCTCATTCCATCCCCTACTATGACGGTAGTAATCCATTTGAATAAATAGGAAGTGGATTAGGACTTGTGCCAGACATGCTTCTGTCTAACAGAATTTGGACTCTTCTTTTCAGTCACTGTCACTCCAATGCTAACAATAATTCCTCAGGCTATTCTCAGGGGATTGAGTTTTCTAGTGGGTATAACCAGAATGGAGCAGCATTGTCTTTCCCTTAGGTATGGTAGGCACATCGCGGGTTGGGACTTCACTAACCTGCCCCTGAATAAACAGCTAATTTTTGTTTTCAAAAATCTCACATGCACTCTTGGTAACCCCAGGGGCACAATTCAGTGTTTATTCAAAGATGTCAAAAGACTTGGCTTTTGTTTCTAAAATCATCAGTTAGCATTATGTGTCATTGTGGGAAAATCTGGTTTGTGAAAGGAAGACAAAGAACGTGTAAGAATGACAACAAAATGAGAGGTTCTGACAGGTCCAGAAGCATAAATCATAGGAAAGCTTCTTACAGAGTAAGATGCAAGTGTCAGAGACTCTCCGTGTAAAAGAGATCCAATTCTTCTTCTCTACATTGTTCTGGGTACCCTACCTTTGGGTCTAGCTGTTAATCTAGTTCTTTTGCAGCTTATTGTGTCATAGTAGTCCTATTCTGTGTAACCTTATATTCACTGTGTCAGACTAACTCCTAGGAGGCTCTAGTGACCTAGAAGGTGAAGAAGCGTCTTCTCAAACCTTCAGGTTTTCAGGTCAAGAAGAGGTAAAGTATTGGGAGGGGGAATCACCTTTCCTCAAGAATGTATCTGATGCTTCTAGCTCAGGTTGGCACTTCTAGAGTGAATTTTCCATCATCAGCTGCAGAATGATTCTTTCTTAACACAGTCCAAAATACCCCAAGTCACAGAGATTTAGAAGCAAACCACAGCACAGAACACTGCCAAGACAAATGTTTGACTGGAAAAGGAGCCAGGCATGTAAAGTTTTAATGAGCAGCTGGGATACCAGAGACCTTCAGCACCAATGAACTGAAACAGCTGAAACCTTCCATGGCTCAGAATCACAGAACGATAGAGGTTGGAAGGGACCTCTGGAGATTGTATAGTTCAACCCCTCTGCTAAAGCAGGTTCACCTAGAGCAGTTTGCACAGGAACCCATCCAGGTAGGTTTTGGGGTTTTGAATATCTCCAGAGAAGGAGATTCCACAACCTCTCTGGGCAACCTGTTCCAGTGCTCTGTCACCCTCACAGTAAAGAAGCTTTTTTCTCATGTTCAGGTCGAACTTCCTGTGGTCCAGTTTGTGCCCATTGCCCCTTGTCCTGTTGCTGGGAACCACTGAAAATAGTCTGGCCCCATTCTCTTGACACTTGCCCCTTAGATATTTATAAGCATTGATAAGGCCCCTTCTCAGCCTTCTCTTCTCCAGGCTAAACAGATCCAGGTCTCTCAGCCTCTCTTCATAAGAGAGATGCTCCAGTCCCCTGATCATCTTCATGGCTTTCTGCTGGACTCTCTCCAGTAGTTCCTTGTCTTCCTTGAACTGAGGAGCTCAGAACTGGACACAGTACGCCAGATAGGGCCTCACTAGGGCAGAGTAGAGGGGGAGGATAACCTCCCTTGACCTGCTCCCTGTTCTTCAGAACTAGCCACCTTTGGCAAGTGAATAGACAACCTGAGTGTTGAGTACACTTTCCTTCCTACCCACCTGTTCAGGAAAACTGTCATTCACTTCAGCAAAGCTCTATAAGCTAATAGACAATCTTTTCGATATGTGTTGTGACTCAGAAGGAATCTCAGAGATCCTTTATTCAGCAATCACTTTCATGAAGGAGGAACTTCCCAGGCATCATTTTCTTCTTAGGTAAATTAGATTACAGGGCCACAAACCAACAAACAGACGACAGCAGGACTGCGTGGATGCAGACAACATGGGTGTGAGGGCCCACCTCTAGTATTAAGGCAAGTGCAACTTGGTTCACCACTCTCAAAGTTGAAGAGGAGCCAGATGTGCCCACAAGCAAAGAACCTGGTCCACCTGACCCTAAACCATGTAACACTACCAGGAAGAAGCAGCAAGTGATTGTAATGGGTGACTCCCTGCTCTATGGGACAGAGGCATCCCATCTGCCAACCTGACCTATGAACAAGAAAGGCTTGCTGCCTGATGGGGGCCCAGATCCAGGATGCTGGGGAGGGACTACTGAAGCTAGTCTGACCTTACTACTACCCCCTGCTATTTTTCCATGTGAGCAGAAATGATACTGCTAAAAGAAACATGAACAGCATCAAAAGTGACTACAGAGCTCTAAGGATAGTGATCAAGGTCATGGGGGCCCAGGTGGTGTTCTCCCTTCTTCTGGTGAGGGGAAAGGGTGTGAGGAGAAGGGCAGTAATAGTACAGGTTGCAGAACTGATGCTGGTGATAGGGTTTTGGGTTCTATGACCATGGGACCCTGTTTGCAGAACAGCATATACTTAGGAAAGATGGGACCCATCTCACTAAGCAGGGAAAAGGTATCTTTGTTAGTAGGATGTCTGACCTCATAAGGAGAGCTTTAAATCAAGAATGAAAGGGGAGGAAGAGAGTAACCATCAGCCCTGTGAGGGAGTGATAGACAGGGCTGATGAGCAAAGGCTCTAGAGTGGTGTGAATAAAAGAGAACACAAAATCAACAAACCTGAGCTTAAGCAGGGTTACCTCTAGCATTTACATGTAACCAAAGAAGTGCCTACACGGCCCCATTATGGAGAAACCCCCCAAAATCCTCTTCAGGAATTCAACAAGCTGGGATGCCTCTCGGAAGTGCCTGTACACTAATGCATACAATATGGAGAACAAACATGACATGCTAGAGATCTGTGTGCGGTTGCATGGCTACAATCTTTGTTGGCATTACAGAGACATGGTGGGATGGCTCCCATGACTGGAATGTTGTGACGGAGGGATATAGGTTCTTTCAGAAGGACAGGATGGGAAGACAAGGGAGGCGGAATTGTCCTTTCTGTGAAAGAACAGATGGAATGTGTGAAGTTCTACCTAGCGATGGATGATGAGCAACCTGAGAGCTTATGGGTAAGGATTAATGAACAGACCAGTATGGGTAATATTGTAGTGGATGTCTGCTACAGGTTGCCTGATCAGGAAGAAAAAGCTTTCCACAGAAAGTTAGAAGTAGCCTCATGTTCACAGGCCCTGGTACTCATGGGAGATTTCAACCACCCCAATATTTGTTGAAAGGACAAGAAAACAGAGAATAAGCAATCCATGTATATTGGACTTCTGACCATATTTACTGCACAGAGAATTTAAAAACAATTTGGTAATTTGGTGGTTTTTTGTGTTTTTTTTTCTTAATATGTTAAGGCTGTAATGTTCATAATATTTAGCTTTTTTGTCATCATCTGCATATCAGGTTGGATAGTCTAAAGCTTCCTGTTTGTGGCAGAATTGTAGACTCCTATCCTTTTGCTGGAAATGGAAAATGGCATAGATTTCACAGATCATGTAGCCCTACTACAGTACATCAGGTGCCCACAAGGGCTCTTACTTCATTGCTGTGGGTGAAGAAGTCCTGACAGGTTCCATCACAAATAGGGCACAGGGGAAGCAATAGTTTGTCATTTACTCTCATGGGAAACACAGGGAAAAAGAGCCCTGTAGGAATCGCCTGCATTGCTTATTCTATGTTGTCTTGTCCCTTCATCAAATACCACAGCTGTAAGAGAACCAAACAAGCTGCACAGCTACTTCTTTTCTCAAGCTTATGATGTGTTTCCATATGATTTTCTCAGTCATTGTTTGGCAACTATCTTATGAAAGCATGCCAAAGGATGTATAACCTTGGAGTGCAACATTGACATTGTAATATCCCTCTTAAACACATTATTTGTACATCTAGAGATTTACAACCTTCTGGATACCCTGCAAGATCAATGAGTTTATCATGAGACAGACTCTATGATATTTGTCAGTTGTTCAGGTGACTGGAACCCTCTCCTCAGTGATTATTTCAGGGAGCTGAAGGGCAAGCTCCTGCCAGAGGAGCATATTACTGAGTTTGTTCTACCAGGACCCCAAGTCATATGATTACCAGCTGTCTGGGGGAAGGTGTTGTTTAAAGGCATCACTCTAAATGCAACTGCGGTAGATTGGCCCTGGCTATAAGCTAAACTGTTATTCAGCTGCTCCCTCATTTCCCAGTGCAGTGGGACAGAGAAAACAGGAAAAACAAGAGCGAGAAAGCTTGTGGGTCAAGATAAAGACAGGGAGATAGATCACTTACCAACTACTGTAATGAACAAAATAGACTTAGGAATATTAACTCAATTACTTGCCTATTAAAATAAATATTTAATTACTGATCCAGATAGCGGGGGAAAAAAAAGAAACAAACATTTACACTTTGCATCCCTATTTTCAAGGGCTCATCTTCACTCCCGAGTTCAACTTTAATCCAAGGACGTTTCTTCAATCCTTGCATAGAATCATAGAATAGTTTGGGTTTAAAGATATCTTTAAAGGTCATATAGTTCAACTTTCCTGCAATGAGCAGGGACATCTCTAACTAGATAAGTTTGCTCGGAGCCCCTTCTAACCTGACCTTGAACGTTTAAAGGGATGGGGCATCTACCACTTCTCTGGACAACCTGTTCCTGTATAAGTTCCTTATAACTACACTGTATCTACCCTCTTTTAGTTTAAAAATCATTATTCCTTGTCCTATCACAAAAGGACCTGCTAAAAAGTTTGTCCCTATCTTTCTTAGAAGCCCCCTTAGGTACTGAAAAGCCACAATAATGTCTCCTCAGAACCTTCTTTCTCCAAGCTGAACAAGACCAACTCTCTCAGTCTTTCTTCAGCAGAGAGGTGTTCAGCCCTCAATTTTGTGGCCCTCCTCTGGGCACACTCCAACAGGTCTGTGTCTTTCTTGTTCTAAGGGCTCCGGAGCTGGACACAGATGGGTTCTCACCAGAACAGAGTAGAGGGGCAGAATCACCTCCCTTGACCTGCTGGTCACGCTTCTTTTGAAAGGATACAATTAGCATTCTGACCTGCAAGCGCACATTGCTGGCTCATGTCCAATTTTTCATCCACCAGTACTCCTAAGTCCCTTCATCCCCTAGCCTATATTGATACAAGGAGTTGTCCTGATGCAGGCGCAGGACCTTCCATTTGACCTTCTTGAACATCATGAGGTTCACATGGGTCCACTTCTCGAGCTTGTCCAGGTCCTTCTGGATGACATTCCGTCCTTCTGGTGTGACCACTGCTTGCGCAGTTCCTTCAGGGTCCAGCCCTGTTCAATAACTTTATGTTGTAGTTTCAGGTTTTTCAGAGAATTTTTCTCCCCTTGCCAATATTGGGACTGGTGGGGGCGAGAGAGAGAGATGGATTTCTCTGCGGACTTTCTGGACTTCTTTCCCATTTCCTTCCTCCAACCCACCTTTTGACCACCCTTCCCCCACATGAGGTTTGTTTTGCCCTTAGAGCCCAGCCGCAGCACGGAGGACTTACTTAACTCATTTGAGGTGTTGGGTTTTGAACTATTGGGTTACAGCATTGCTGTCTGTTCAGTTCTGTGTTTGGTTACGTATATATTTTACAGTTGAGAATTGTTATCTTTTCCTATACAATTTCATCTTCTCCTCTTGATTAAAGTCTATTAATTACAAAGGGCTGTGGTGATTTTCTTGTGGGAGATATAAACCCAACAGACATCTTAGTTTTTCCTTTAAACTAAGACATTTAATTGGAGCCCAAGATGGGGCAAAGAGCAGAGGAAAGATAACAGTTCTTGTACTGTACTATATGTTTGATTTTTGCTGGTATCGAATCATGCAGAAAAGCCTGGTGGGCTTAATTCATCTTGGCACGTCAACTGATAGAACTCAAGCAGTTGTGATTATTATCGAGTTCTTATTTTGGATTTATAGTGTTATAAACTCAATGCTTGTGATTCTCATTGGGAAGGTGTTTTCAAGGTTGTATTCCTGCTCTAGTCTGAGCTGTTACCTCTGGGGGTTTAATGATAATGATACCCATCCTTGGGGTGGAACACAGGGTAGCATTTTCAGTACTGCTACGACAGCTTTTGGGAAGCTCAAACTCTCCCTAGATGCCATAGATATCTTTCCTTTTGTAGTTTGCCTGCAATTTTGTGCCATTATGGCCTGTGCCATTATGGTCTATCTCTTATATGAAGTTAGGACCAGAGTCCCTCGAGAATGCACCCAGAAGCACCTCCAGGGAGAGAAGGAAGAGAATAAAACACCTGATGTCATGGTGACTCAGGACACGGCTGAACCAAGGGAATAGTCCAAGCCAATGGAAATTGCCCCTATCCAAAAAAGGAAATATAAGACCTAATCAGTTTGCCCAGTGGATGATGAGGGGGACGTGGCACCTTCACAGGTAGCAGACCCAGACCCAGAGATTATTACTGAATCGCTGTCATTTGACAATCTCCGTAGTCTGCAGAAAGACATTACTTGACAGCCGGGTGAACCCATCCTGACTTGGTTAATCTGAGTTTGGGATCTTATGGGTAAAAACTTACAACTTGATGGTACTGAAGCCAGGTTTTTAGGGTCTCTGGCCCAGGATGTGGGTATTGAGCAGGTCTTTGTGAGGGAATCAAAACCCCTTTCACTCTGGGCGCAACTTCTAACAGTTGTAAGAGAGAAGTTTGTTTACAGAGACATCCTGCAGGAACATCATCATAAGACAACTTAGAAGACTATGGAAGAAGAGATCCTACGTCTGAGAGAAATGGCACTGTTGGAAGTACTTTTTGGAAGGGATAGGCAACCCAATAGCAACCCAGACAAGGTCAGGTGCACATCATAGATGTGGCGAAGCCTCTCATGCCAGGGGCCAGCTGTATACTCCAATTTCCTGGCATCCATATATTCAGGAGGAAACCAAGAAGCAGTGGGCTCTGTAATAAGTAAACTCAGGATATATGAGGGAATGGTCCATGGCCTGATATGGACTCATATCTCTACTGTAGAGACATTGGTTGAGAGTCTCGGGGATGAGCAGAGGAAACTTAGAGAGGAGATTAAGAAAGATCTTCAAGTGGCACCAGAGTGGGTCAGAGCCTCTGAGGTCAGATAGAGAAAGGGAACAGGCCTCATGAGCCGAGCTGTGGTATTTCCTCAATGACCATGGAGAAGACATGAGACTGTGGGACCGGAAACTTACCCGTGCCCTAGAAGCCCGAGTACATGAACTGAAGGAGAGCAGAAGAAGATCAGTGAGAGTAAGTGCAGTGCCAATTTCTTATGAGCAAGGATCTGACCCAGCAGAGGGCACCTCCCAAATGTATCCATCTGGAAGAAGCTCTCATCACCATAACCAAGACCAGCATTAGAGGGGCCCTGCCTCTAGCCAGGTAGAGGCACAGGACAACTGTGTCTATTGGACTGTGTGGATCCAATGGCCTGGCACATCAGATCCACAAGAATACAAGGCTTTGGTTGATACTGGCGCTCAATGGACTTTAATGCCATCAGGATATGTGGGCCTGGAAACTATCTCTATTTCTGGGGTGACAGGGGGGGTCTCAAGAGTTGACTGTGCTGGAAGTTGAAGTGAGCTTGACTGGGAGAGACTGGCAGAAACACCCCATTGTGACTGGTCCATGTATCCTGGGCATTGACTATCTCAGGAACAGGTATTTCAAGGACCCAAAGGGCTATAGATGGGCTTTTGGAATAGCCACTCAAGAACCAGAAGGGATTGAACAGTTGAATTCATTGCCGGGTCTCTCAGAGAGTCCTTATGCTGTTGGACTGCTGAAGGTTGAGGAACAGCAGGTACCAATTGCCACCACAATAGTGGATCGTCAGCAATACTGAACGAATTGTGACACTGTGATTCCCATCCATAAGATGACCTATGAACTGGAGAGCCAAGGGGTGGTCAGTAAGACCCACTCACCCTTCAACAGCCCCATTTGGCCCGTGTGTAAGTCTAATGGAGAATGGAGATTGACTGTGGACTATCGTGGCTCGAATAAGGTTACTCCACCGCTGAGTGCCGCTGTGCCAGATATGTTTCACAGTTTCACAGTATCATAAGGTTGGAAAGGACCTCCAAGATCATCGAATCCAACCTATAACCCAACACTAACACCAACACTAACACCAACCCATCATCTAAACCATGGCACTCAGTGCCTCATCCAGTCTCCCCTTAAACACGTCCAGGGTCAGCGACTCCACCACCTCCCTGGGCAGTGCATTCCAATGGCCAATCACCCTTTCAGTGAAGAACTTTTCCCTAACATGTTGGAACTTCAGTATGAGTTGGAATCCAAGGCAGCACAGTGGTGACGCCACTATTGACATTGCTAATGCATTCTTCTCCATTCCCCTAGTAGCAGAGTGCAGGTCATAGTTCGCCTTCACCTGGAGGGGCGTGCAGTACACTTGGAACCGACTGCCCCAGGGGTGGAAACACAGTCCCACCATCTGTCATGGACTGATTCAAGCAGCACTAGGGAAGGGTGAGGCTCCAGAACATCTACAATACATTGACGATGACATCATATGGGGGGACACAGCAAAGGAGGTCTTCGAGAAAGGAAAAAAGATAATCCAGATTCTCCTGGGAGATGGTTTTGCTATCAAACAGAGTAAGGTTAAGGGACCTGCCCGAGAGATTCAGTTCCTGGGAGTGAAGTGGCAGGATGGATGTCATCAGATTCCGATAGAAGTCATCGACAAGATCACGGCAATGTCTCCACCAACCAGCAAGTGGGACGAATGAGGAGAACCATGCAATAGACTCAATATGAGTGGTAAAGAAAGTTCTGGTTTATTGCAAAGCTCATTCACGTCCATACCATAACTCATGTCTACTTAACTCATGTCTACTTGTCTAACAATCATTGGCTTGTCTAACAATCATTGGCTCTTACATACACTTGTCTTACAATCATTAGCTTAGCTCTAAAAGTTACATTATCATGCTCCTCCTACTTGCAATCATTGGCTTAGCTCTAAAGGTTATATTATCATGCTTCTCCTACTTGCTCCTCCTACTATATGCTCGGGTCCGGGTCTCATTCTGGCCTACTTCCTTAAGTTGTTTATCTGTACAGTCACAAGGTCTTCTTGACCTTCTCTTGGGGATTTTCTCACTGCCTCCCTCCTTGTCAGCGTCACTCAGCAAAGTCCTCAGTACTTTTTCATCACAGCCCAGCTCAGTTGATTTCTGTCAGGGCCAATTCACAGAGCTCCTCCTTTGAGCCATGTCCACTCTCCCGCAACCATTCTCCAACAAGCAAGAAGGAAACACAAGCCTTCCTGGCTTCTGGAGGATGCATATCCCAGAATACAACCAGATTTTAAGCCCTCTCTACGTGGTAACCCGTAAGAAGAATGATTTCCACTGGGGCCAGTGGAACATTGAACAGATCAAGTGGGAGATTGCTCATGCTGTAGCCCTTGGGCCAGTCAGGACAGGACCAGATGTGAAGAACGTGCTCTACTCTGCAGCCGGGAATAATGGTCTTTCCTGGAGCCTTTGGTAGAAGGTGCCTAGCGAGACAACTTCATCTTCTCTTGATTAAAGTCTATTAATTGCAAAGAGCTGTGGTGATTTTCTTGTAGGAGATATAACCCCAACAGACATCTTAGTTTTTCCTTTAAACTAAGACACTTCATTAGTGATCTGGACGAAGGGATCGAGTGCACCCTTAGCAAGTTTGCAGATGACACCAAGTTGGGTGACAGTGTTGATCTGCTTGAAGGAAGGGAGGCACTGCAAAGAGATCTGAACAGGCTGGATCGATGGGCTGAGACCAATGGGATGAGTTTTAATGAGACCAAATGCTGAGTTCTGCACTTGGGACACAATAACCCCATGCAGCGTTACAGGCATGGGGAAGACTGGCTGGAGAGCTGCCTGTCAGAGAAGGACCTGGGGGTGTTGGTTGACAGCCAGTTGAATATGAGCCAGCAGTGGCCCAAGTGGCTAAGAAGGCCAATGGCATCTTGGCATGTATCAGAAACAGTGTAGCCAGCCAGACCAGGGAGGTGATTGTGCCCCTGTACTCGTCACTGGTGAGGCTGCACCTTGAGTAGTGTGTGAAGTGCTGAGCCCCTCAGTACAAGAAGGACATTAATGTGTTGGAGAGCATCCAGAGAAGGGCAACGAGGCTGGTGAAGGGGCTGGAGAACAAGTCCTATGAGGAACAGCTTAGAGAAGAGGAGGCTGAGGGGAGACCTCATTGCTGTCTACGGCTACCTGAAAGGAGGCTGTATCAGAGCAAGTGTTGAACTCTTCTCACAAGTGACAGGTGATGGGACAAGGGCAAATGGCCATAAGTTGCACCAGGGGAGGTTCAGACTAGATATTAGGAAGAATTTCTTTACCAAAAGGGTGGTCAGGCACTGGAACAGGCTGTCCAGGGAGGTGGTTGAGTCACTCACCATCCTTGGAGATGTTTAAAAAATGGGTAGATGAGTTTTTGAAGGACATGGTTTAGCAGAAGATGGCTGGACTCGATGATAACCAAGGTATTTTCCAACTGGAAGATTCTATGATTCTATGATTCTTGCCCTTTAGCTTGACCCACAGGTCTTGACTCAGCCATGCCAGTCTCTTTCCTTCCTTTCTTACACCTGGGGATGGAGAGCTCATGTGCTCTATGGAAAACATCCTTAAAGATCTGCCAGCTCTGTTCTGCTCCCTTGTCCCTGAGGGCAGTTTCCCAAGGGGTCTTAGTGACTTAATTCCTTGAAAAGCTGAAAGTTTGCTTTCCTAAAATTCAGGGTTCTGAATGTACTCTTCACCTGTCCCATATTCCTCAGGACGGCAGACTCCACCAGTGCATGATCACTGCAGCCCATGTTGCCTCCAATCTTTGTAGAAGAATTTCTAGCTGAAGCTGGGCATGGGAAAATACTAGAGTTATACGAACAGGGCATAGGGTCATCTCATAGCAATTTGGTAAACAATCAAGAGGAATTCGCCTGCTTGCAAAATATCAGCAGGATGTGAAGCAGAGACCAAGATAAGGAAGAAACAGCCCAGCTGGCATCAGAGCCAGAAGCCCTTCGCGTGGACAGTGTACTCCAGCCAATTAGTAGCAACCGTAAGGTGCGTGGACAGAAGCATTAACCCAATCAGCTAGCTATGCCAGCCGCGTGTACCTCTATCCAAAGATATATAACTGCACGTTATCAATAAAGTTAGAGCATTCACATTAACTCTATGAGTAAGTGTCTGACTCTCGCTCACCGCAACATCTGGTGCCCGAACAGGGACCCGATTCCCTCACCCTAGAGACGTATAAGCGTTGAACGGCGAACCCTGATTCCCTCGCCCTAGAGACGTACAAGCGTTGAACGGCGGAGCCCCTCGTCCTTTCCTACTGCAGGTAAGGCTGGGCTGTAATTGCGAGTGAGATTGCTGAATCTGGCTGATAAATGAACAAGATGGAAGCGGAATTCGCTGCAGCAGAGCGGCTTGTTTTAGCTATCCTTTCTAAGAGAGGGGAAGCCGTCTCTGAGAAGCTTTTTCAAAAGCTGATAGCCTGGGCTAGAGGGCAAAGCTACTTTAAGGTGTCGCCACAATTATTCACTTATGAAGAATGGTGCAACCTTGGAGACAAAATGTGGGAGCTAACAATCCTGGGGAAAGATAAAGACTTTAGAGATATGCGAACTATATGGCGAACTGTTATTAACATTCTCCAGGACATGAAGGCAGAAACGAAAGTAGCAGCTGCCGCAGTGCAAGCACTCTCCCCAGTCACTCAACAGTCACCACAGAAAACTTGTTTATCATGCCCTGTGACCCAGACCGAATCACCACTCCCTATAAAGGGTCTCACGGGTCAGGCTTGTAACTCCATCTCAGAGTTAGTCTTGGGTTCAGCTCACGGCGGACCACTGTTACTGCCGCCGTGGCCGAATGTCGCCCTCCCCTCTGCTCCGCTGTCTACTCCCTCTTTGTCTGATGAAGAAATTCGATGCGGAAAGCAGCCTGAGACAGGGGGGGAAGCGTATCGTCCTTTACCTACTGATGTGCCTTTAACCCCTTCGGATGCCTCAGAAGCTGTGTCAAATTCCCCTCCGTCAGCCACTCTAGAATCAATTGCAGCAGAACTTACGAAAGTTATGGATAAACTAGATGAACGAGGGAGGCGAGTTCTTGATCACATAGAGCAGATGTTACGAGGGCAGGAAAGCAATCTGGTGGTCCCTGATGATATACGGGGACGCCCAACGCTGCATGATGTTATTCAAGGGAAAGTACAACCGCCCTGGCCGGCAGGCATGACAAGACCCTGAAGGTGGACGGGAATTGTAAAGGATGCTATAATTGAAGGAGGCTGGTCTCCTCCCATGATTACTTGTCCGGTGATATGTAGTGAAGAGGGGGGAGAGGTGCATTATGAAAGGCATGAATGGAAAGTGCTCCAACAAGCAAAAAATACCTTAAAGGAGAATGGCCACAAATCAGAAACTGGGCGAGCCTTGATTAATTGGCTGTACACTGCTGACCTAAATATTCCTGTTGATTGCGCAGAATTGGCTCGTCTCCTGCTGTCTCCCTCCCAATACCTAATATGGCATAGAGAATGGGAAAGGTTAGCTCGAGAGGAAGAAAATCGACCTAGAGCAGCTGACGACCCATTAGGGGGAATCCGAGCTGATATGATCACTGGCTCCGGTGCTTATTCTAATATTGCTGAGCAAGTGCGGTATCCTTATGCCCTGTTAGACGTGGTAGCGCGAACTGTGATTCGAGCATACGATGCAGTACCGGATCCTAATGGTGCTCCTTCCTTTACTAATATTCGGCAAGGTTTAACAGAAGCGTATCCTCATTTTATTGACCGCCTGCACACGGCCATTATGAGTGCGTCACAGCTCCCCCCCAAAAATCGAGAGAGCATGTTCCGGCTCCTTGCATTTGAAAAGGCAAATGAAAGATCTAAGGCAATATTAGCCACACTGCCTAAAGGAGCTGACGTGTCCGAAATGCTTGACCTAACTTTGCGTGCACAACAGGGTCAACAAGCCAAGAACATTGCAGGAGCAGTTGCAGCTGCTATACAGCCAACAACGAATCTTGTCGCTGCCGTTGTGCAAAAACTTGGGCAGAGAACCAACTCGCCCTCAGCCCCCACCTCATCAATTCTGTGCTACCGTTGTGGTAGTAAGGGACATTTTTGGCGGATGTGTTCTGCCATCGTGTGGTGTGACCATTGTCAGCACGATGGCCACGCAACAGCGATATGCAAGCGGTCAAAAAACGGGCGAAACAGCGTGAAGAATCCCTGCGCCAAGACACAAGTAGGGATAGCCCAGCAACAAAAGGCCTCCCCCCCCCAGCCACAAGAGGATCGATTTGGAATCAGCAGTAACTGTTACTCTCCTAAGCTCCGCGCCTTGCAAGATTCCGACAACAATGTATGGGCCTTTGGTGGAGAATTTGAAAGTTGGAGCCCTTTTAGTCAGATGATCGTCTACTGGTTTAGCTGGCCTTGTCGTCCTTCCTGGAGTAATTAATGCTGACTGCACTGGACAAATCTGTGTGATTGCCTTCAACTTACAGCCACCCTTGACAATTGATGAAGGTACTCGCATTGCACAACTTCTGCTGTATGAATGACATCCCTCGACGCCTGCCCCGAAAGCTAAGCTATGTGGAGACTGCGGATTCGGTTTAACCGGACAGAAACTTATAAATCTTGTTCAGAAAATGAATCAGCATCCACAGGTTATGTGCGCCATAAACAAGATACCTGCCAGATCACAGCTATGTGTGATACCAGTGCCAATGTAACAATTCTTTCTCATGTGCACTGGCCAAAAAACTGGCCATTACAACAAGCAGCAGATGCTGTACAAGGCGTAGGCGGAGGACAAGTACCTTTACAAAGCAGATCAATTGTGCAGCTGCAATTCCCTTAAGGCCAGACAGTTAGCCTCCGACCTTATATTATGCCATTGCCAGGGGACTTGCAGGGGCTGATTGGGCGAGATGTACTTTCTCAGTTGGGAGCCACAATCACGATCCCACCTCAGTCCAACAATACCGCATCTTTTCCTTGACGGCCATTGCTGCGCTGCCACCCATCCCTGCGATATCTTGGAAAACAAATGAACCCATATGGGTGGAGCAATGGCCTATGACCAAAGAAAGGCAGTAAATAGCCAGTCAATTAGTACAAGAGCAACTGCAACAAGGACACATAAAGCCCTCTGTAAGTCCATGGAAGGACACCACCGTAAGGCGCGTGGACAGAAGCATTAACCCAATCAGCTAGCTATGCCAGCCGCATGTACCTCTATCCAAAGATATATAACCGCACATGTTATCAATAAAGTTAGAGCATTCACATTAACTCTATGAGTAAGTGTCTGACTCTCACTCACCGCAACAAATCTTGATGTCACCAATTATCTTACTTGTGTCTGTGACCAACATGTCCAATATTGCATCCCCTCTGTTAGGGACGTCTATTACTTGACTTAAGAGATTATCCTCAATGCTGTCCAGGAGTCTCCTGGATTGCCTACAGTTCACCATGCTCCTTTTCCAGCAGATGCCAGGGTGGTTGAAGTCTATCAGCAGGATGAGAGCCTGTGAGTGCAATGCCTCCTGTAGCTGGAGTAAGAAGGCTTTGTCAATAGGCTTGTCTTGATCAGGTGGCCTGTAGTAGACTCCAACCATAAGATTCCCTTTATCTTGGTCTCTGATTCTTACCCATAGACTTTCAACCTGCTCATGGTTATTCTTCTGAGACAGCTCTTCACACTCTATCCCTTTCTTAATGTAGAGGGCAACGCTCCCACCCCTCCTTACCTCACCTGTCACTTCTGAGCAGCCTGTAGCCACTGATAGCTGCAGCCAATCATGAGATTCATCCCACCAAGTTTCAGTAATGGCAAGTTATCACTGCAAATTATAATCATTCAATTCAGTGAGGCAACAGGTGGTGCAGCGTGGGGTTGCAGTCAAGACATAGCGGTTTGTTTCTGCTGAGACAAAAGGAATGAGCCAGGCCAAGGTCTGGAATCCACAAACCAGTTGGAGCAGCTAATGTTGCCTCTGCTATCTGGGGAAGACATTAGGGTTCATGTGACCTGATCTTGGTGTACTGGATTTAGCTGGGATAGAGTTATTTTCCTTCATGGTAGCTTCTATGGAGCTATGATTTGTATGTGCGATGAAAGCAGTGTTGATAACACAGGGGTGTTTTAGTTATTGGTGAACAGTTCTTCCACTGCATCAAGGCCTTGTTTTCTTCTCACACCGCGCCATCAGTTAGTAGGAAACGGGTGCACAAGACATTGGGAGGGAATGCAGCTGGGACAGCTGATACCAACTGACCAATGGAATATTCCATACCATATGCTATCATACTCACAATAAAAGATACAGGGAAGAAAGAGAAAGGGTGGACATTCAGAGTTATGATGTTTGTCGTCCCAAGTATATTGAGTTTGCATGGCAAGGTTTTGGTAGTTGTGGGTGCTACAGGGGTGGTTTCTGTGAGAAGCTGCTAGAAGCTTCCCACATCTGAAAGAGCCAATACCAGCCAGCTCCAAGGCAGCCCCGCTGCTGATCAAAACTGAGTCAATCAGCAATGTTGGTAGCACCTCTGTGATAACATATTTAAGAAGGGGGAGGGAGGACGATGACTGCTGCACAACAGCAGCCAGGAGACAGGAGTGAGAATATATGAGAGAAACAACTCTGCAGACACCAAGATCAGTGAAGAAGGAGGGAGATGAGGTGCTCCAGGCACCAAAGCAGAGATTCCCTTGCAGCCCGTGGAAGTTAATAGTGGAGCAGGTATCCACCTGCAGCCTATGGAGGCCCCCACGCTGGAGTAGGTGGGTGTACCTGAAGGAGAAGGAGGAGGTGCTACAGGTGCCAGAGCTGATATTCCCCTGCAGCCTGCAGTGAAGACCATGGTGAAGCAGGCTGTCCCCCTGCAGCCCATGGAGGTCCACGGTGGAGCAGATATCCAACTGCAGCCTGTGGAGAACCCCATGCTGGAGCAGGTAGATGCACCCCAAAGGAGGCTGTGACCCCATGAGAGCCTACACTAGAGTAGGCTTCTGACAGGACCTGTGACCCTGTTGGAGATCTATGCTGGAGTAGTCTGCTCCCAAAGGACTACACCCTATGGAAAGGACACTTGGAAAGGACCCACACTGAACAAAGGGATATTCCATACCATATGATGTCATGCTCAGCAATAAAAGCTGCAGGGAAGGAGGAAGGGGAGATATTTGGAGTTCTGGTGTTTTCCTTCCCAAATAAACATTACATGTATTGGAGCCTTATTTTCCAGAAAATGGCTAAACACCTGCCTGCTGATGGGAAGTAGAGAATTTACTCCTTATTTTGCTTTGCTTATGCATACAGCTTTTGCTTTACCTATTTGTCACAGGAGTTTTGCAATTCATTTGTGAGAGAAGCAGCAATATGTTTATTGATATAAAACAGCAATTAAACAAAATTTGATACTAAATGTGACAGTGGTTTAACAAGATTTGATGGCAATGTGCACTTGATTATTTACTGAGCAGAGGATGGGGTCAGACAAAACTGTTAGGGAGAAGTCTAGATGCAGCTGGTTCCAAATATAGTCCCAGACTTGGTCAGCAGTTTATGTGTAAAGGATTATATATGCACAATCAAACCATTATATCACTTAAGATTTCAAAGTTTCAGTGCACTTATTTCCAATTCACTTTCTGAGTATCTGACACGATAAGGATTCTCTCAGCCTCAAGGAGTAAGCTTGAGAGGCGTCCCTGCTCAAGGGGAGATTGTGGCATGCAGCCCTCTGCTGTGCCGGAGAGCTCAATGGGATCTTGGAGTAAGATGATTAACTCATAGCCATATTTGCATACTGACTGCAGATGCCAATTTCTTCCAGATTTGGCTTGAGTCAGACACCGACCAGCACTGTGGCCAGGTGGCCACATTGCCATAGATTAGTCCTTGCCTATTTTATTATCTGTCTCCCCAAATCCATTTTGAGCTGGATGCAGCCATCAGACCAGACAAATCCATCACTACTGCCACTGGTGGTTATTGTTCGATCAGAGTTATGGGAAAAGGTCAGATTAGGGGGACACACCCTCACGCTATTAAACTGTCTTTATATCAGTCCCCAAGTTTTCACACTTTTACCCTTTCAAGCAAATGTCTGTGTTTCTTAACTGCCTACTGGGATTAAACCACAACACTTGGGATGCTTGAAATGAGGGACAGTCTCAAGAAACAAACTTAATGGCATAAAAAAAAAAAAAGCTATGCTGTATATAACCACTCTTCAAAACTATTTAACCCATGTGAAGTAGAGCGGAAAAGATATTAATTAGCTCTCTTTCTACTGGAACAAAATGAAATAAGAGTGGTAAAACCTTCTGAGATTCCTGACCACACTGACCACATCGTTTAGGAAATGTTGGATAGTGTGCATCTCTGATTTAGAAAGAATGAACAAGTGCGCCCAGGTAAATTGGGGCAATATAAGCATGTTTCTTTTGGGGTCAGTCAGGGGAGTGTTGTATACAAATGAGAGGTAGTCAAAGGGTCCAAATTGTTCAGTCTCATCTGGATAGTCCTTCAGATTCGAGCCCCTTCTAGCATAAAAACATATAAATGCTGGAACACTTTCATGAAAACAATAGCTACTGCCACTAACCTCTCTTTTTTCATGGGTAGTACAGCTAAGGGAAATCCCTTGAAAAAACTTAAGTGTCTGGAGTAGACAAAGGAACAGCACCCACACCACCTAAGAAGAGAAGAATACCCAAAACCCAGTGGCTCATTCTGTAAGGTACCCTGTAAGGTTTAATACACACCAAAAAATTACTATCACAGAAACCTCCAGCTTTGTTGTCTGTTGTGTCCCTTTTTATAAAAGTTATAGTGTGTTTAGAAGGAAGAATTATTACTACTACTACTACTAATAATAATACAAAACAAGTTATATACTGTTTGATGCAATTGCTCACCACCCAATGACTTGATGACCTGATAACCAATTGTGCAGCCTGTCCCGAGCAGCAATCGTTGGCTCCCAGCCAACTTCCCATTTATATTCTGAGCATGATGTCATATGCTATCGGATATCTCTTTGACTAGCTTGGGTCAACTGCTTAGCTATGCTCCTCTCAGATTCTTGTGTACTTGTACACTTGCAAAACATAGGAAACTGAAAAAAACCCTTGATTTCTTAGCAAGAAGAAAAAAACATCAGTTTATTATCAACATTCTTCTCATACTAAATCTAAAAAAATATGCAACTACTGGGAAGAAAATTAACTCTCTCCCAACTGAGCATAAACATTACCTGGCAACAACTAAAACAATGTTATCAACATTATTCTCATGCTAAATCCAAAACACAAAACCTTCTGGGTAAAAAATTAACTCTGCCATTTGAAATGAGGACATTGGTCCTGGAGAAATACAGGCCCCTATAAAGCATATTTCCTCTTTCAGATTCCCTGTTTTCATCTCAGAATAGTGATCAGCACAATCCTGGTCTGGGGATAGGTCAAGGGCAAAGAGGATACAGCCATGGGAAAACTCTTCCCTATCAACCAGCAGTGAGGGATCTTCCACATGCTTACTGATTGTGTGAGCTGCATGTATATTCTCTCTTCATGGCATCTGTCCTCAGTTGTGTTACAGTGGCTTCAACAAGGTTTATTTGAAATTCATGCACAAGACCACAAATTTATTAAGATCATTTTTAAAAAGGAAAGGGTTCATAGCACAATTGTCACTAAAAGTGTCGTAATTCACAAATCTAATATCAACAAGCTTGGGCAGTCATCTCAAACCCAAATTTTCCTAGTTACTGAAACACCTGTTGACTGGAATGCTGAACACTTTTATGCCCATCTGGTAATTCAGGTGTTTTGCATTAGCCATGAGTAAAGCCTCTGCATGTCTGAAATGCAGCCTGGATGCTATATGTGCTTTCCTCACAAACAGGTGTAGGTCATAACCAGCTTGCAAGTCCCTCTCCCTGGGTAGCTCAGCAAACAAAAGCTGTCTTTGTTGTTCATCAGCTTAATTTTTTATGTCCACATTCTTCAACAAAATCTTCTTTCCCAACAAGTCACTCCTATTCTGGGCTGACAGAACCAAGCATTACCTATATCTCTGATTATCAGCATCACCCAGGATGACCACTTCCTGCTGCACATCCATCTCTTTGTAGAACAGACACATGGAGAAATATGTGGACTTCTTGTTGGTGCTCTATAGGAGCTATATGGAGACAAAGCATGTTAAATCATTTTGATAATGTTAGCCATAAAGGAAAATTTCCTTGGAGAAGAATGGCTTGGGTTGGAAGGGACCTTAAACATCATCCAGTTCCAAGCTCCCTGCCATGGACAGGGACACCTCCCACTAGACCAAACTGCTCAAGATTCCATCCAACCTGGCCTTGAACACTTCCAGGGATGGGACATCCACCACTTCCCTAGGCAACCTATGCCAGTGCCTCACCACCCTCATTGTGAAGAATTTCTTCCTAATGTCTAATCTAAATCTTCCCCCTTCCAGTTTAAAGCCATTCCCCCTCGTCCTATAACTACAATGCCTTGTAAAAAGTCCCTCCCCAACTTTACTGTAGGCCCCCTTCAGGTACTGGAAGGCCGCTCCAGCCCTCTGATCATCTTCGTAGCCCTCCCCTGGACCTGCTCCAACAGTTCCATATCCTTCTTAAGTTGGGGATTCCAGAATTGGGCACAATACTCCAGATGAGGTCTCACAAGAGCGGACTAGAGGGGAAGAATCACCTCCCTCGACCTGCTGGCCCATGCTTCTTTTGATGCAGCCCAGGACACAGTTGGCCTTCTGGGCTGTGAGAGTACACTGTCGACTCATGTCTTGCTTCTCATCAATCAGCACCCCCAAGTTCTTCTCCACAGGGCTGTTCTCAGTCACATTGTCCCCCATACTGTATTGATACTGGGGGTTTCCCTGACCCAGGTGTAGGACCTTGCACTTGGCCTCATTGAACCTACTGAGGTTCCCACAGGCCCACTTTTCCAGCTTGTCCAGGCCCCTCTGGATGACATCCCATGCTTCTAATGTGACCGCTGCCCCACTCAGCTTGGTGTCATCCCCAAACTTGCTGAGGGTGCACTCGATCCTGCTGCTATCATCAATGAAAATATTAAACAGCACTGGTCTCAGTACAGACCCCTGAGGGACACCACTTGTCACGGGTCTCCATCTGGACATTGAGCCATTGACCACTACTCTCTGAATGTGACCATCCAACCAATTCCTTATCCACCAAACAGTCCACCCATCAAATCCATATCCCTCCAATTTAGAGAGAAGGATATTGCAGGGGACTGCCTTTTAGCTGCTTCACAAGGGGTATTTACACCCCCAAAGCTTCTCATCACCCCAGGACCATAATAAATGCCTTTTAACAGACTCTGTGACATAGAAATGTCTACCAACAGGCACACACGTAAGAAGTCAAACACCAGACAATCAAATTATCTCACGCTGAAAGAAAAATTATTAATAAGGTATCAGGGTGATGGTTGATCATCTAGCATCTCCATCTTTATTCTTTTTTTCCTTTAATGCTGTTGTCCTTTCTATGTCCTTTGTTTGAATGTTGAATGTCCAAACAGGAACAACATCAGTTCATGGAACAATGTTGTCTTCTACTTGATCAACCAGGCTTAGATTTTGAAATGGTGATATAAAATCCTTGTCATCTTAAGGATAAGTAAACCCATATAGCACAAACCAATATCCTATAATGGCATTAGAATTAGTTCTAAATTCACTTACAGTCATGGGGAAAGGGAGAACTACAATCACCCACCCTCTCCATGTGGCACCTGGAACTTCATCTTCTGAATAACCGACCCATCTGTCATTTGTTATGATGCACATCATCTTTCTAGGGAAGCTCTTTGAAGCTTTTTCTTACTATTCCCAAGTGTACCTTCCTGTGAAGTTTACTGTTCTGACTTTCAGTCACAGTTCATTCTGATATCACATGTGGGTATGACTGACAAAATAGTGGTTGCAACAAAACCCATAGGCACTGGGATGAGATGCCTTGTCTTGATGTACTTCTGGGCAGCATTCAGCTGCCATGCAATCATAGAACATTTTGAGATTGTGTTGAGGTACGACAGTGTATTGGGTGTAAATGGCAGGATTTTGGTAGCTGACTAGGGGCTGCAGGGGTGGTGTCTATGGAAGGAGGTCAGAAGCTGTCCCATGCTAGAAATGACCAGTTCTAGCCAGTTCAGCAACAGACCCACCACAAGTCAAAGTTGAGTCAATCAGCAAAGTTTATGGGATCTCAATGAAAGCTTATTTAAGAAAGGACAGAAAACACTGAACAAGGAGAATGGAGAGAAAGAGGGAATAGAGAGAGAAGAGGGAATCAAAGGGAAACAATAGAGTGAACACCAAGGTCAGAGGAGTAGGAGGTGCTCTATGGTAGAGCAGATATTTCTGAAGGGACTGCAGCCTATGGAGGTTTTTGGTTCCTGACCTATGGCCCTTCAAACACACCCTTTCTTTTCACTCCTGCTAGTTGTTGCAACCAACAACTCTGATAGCTCTGCTGTATTTTTTGTATCTTAAGTTCTAAAATGAAAGGAAAAGGAGAAAAGCCTATGTGACTGCTGCTCCATCCACCCATATGTTTTTCTTTCCAGCACAACTCCAGGTAAATCTGCATTGTCCTGGCAGATCTGGTTAACATGGCCAGAAATGCTTTGCCAGACTGGTGATCATACAGGAAACTCACTAGGGAGCCCCAGGATACAGAGAGCCTGACCCAAGAAATTCAGAGAGTGATGGACCTGCAAGCCTGGTGTTTATATCAGGCAAGTTAACAGAAACTATTCTAGAGAACAGAACAGTCAGGCATGTGAATGAATAAGATATACTGGGGAACAGTCATGATCACTTTTCTGAAGGGAATTTGACCCTCACAAGCTATAGCGAACCTGACCAAATGACCACTGTACATAGATGAGTTAGTGATTCACATCACAGTTAACCTGAGTAGGCCCAGCCCTGTACTGTACTATACTGCACGTAAAGCTTGGCTTTCAGGCCTGTGCTGTGCTGCACATAACCCTTGGCCACAGGATAAACTCAGCCAGCTCGTTGTAACAGAGGAACCTGCAGGCAGCTCTCACTTAGTACCACCTATATGGTCTTGCCTTTATCCAGAACTGCGGCAACAAGTTCTATGTGAACAGCAGAAATTATGAATAGAGTTGTTTTCTTTTTAAGAAATTCCTATAAGAGCTTGAAAGATCAGAAGGAGTAGGAGGAAAATCAGGGAGGAAAATCAGGGAAGCAAAAGCCCAGCTGGAGCTCAAATTGGCCACTTCTGTTAAGGACAATAAGAAGAGTTTTTATAAATACATCAATGGCAGAAAGAAGGGCGGCAGCGACCTCCACTCCTTGTTGGATGTGGAGGGAAATATAGTAACCAAAGATGCAGAGAAGGCTGAGGTACTTAATGCCTTCTTTGCCTCAGTTTTTAACAGCAAGGATGTCAGCTCGCTTGACAGTTGGCCCTCTGAAGTGGTTGATGGGGGCAGGGTGAAATATGGCCCTCCTGCAATCCATGAGGAGGAAGTTAGAGACCTGCTGAGCCACTTGGACCCTCATAAGTCTATGGGGCCGGATGGGATCCATCCTAGGGTGCTGAGAGAGCTGGTGGATGAGCTTGCTAAGCCGCTCTCCATCATCTTTCAGCAGTCCTGGCTCACTGGAGAGGTCCCGGAAGACTGGAAGTCGGCCAATGTGACGCCCATCCATAAGAAGGGCCGTAAGGATGATCCAGGTAATTACAGACCTGTCAGCCTGACCTCGGTCCCAGGTAAAATCATGGAGAAGATAATCCTGGGTGAAATCATGCGCCACCTGCAGAACGGTCAAGAAATCAGGCCCAGCCAGCATGGATTTAGGAGGGGTAGGTCCTGCCTGACCAACCTGATCTCCTTTTACAATCATGTGACTCGCCTGGTGGATGAGAGGAAGGCTGTGGATGTGGTATACCTGGACTTTAGCAAGGCCTTTGACACTGTCTCCCACAGTAGACTCCTAGGGAAGCTGGCAGCCCGTGGCCTAGATGGGAGCACTCTGTGCTGGGTTAGGAATTGGCTGGATGGCCGAGCCCAGAGAGTGATGGTGAATGGTGTCTCATCGAGTTGGCGGCCGGTCACCAGTGGTGTCCCCCAGGGATCGGTGTTGGGTCCCGTCCTGTTTAAT
This sequence comes from Tapera naevia, assembly GCA_033556795.1. Lineage (NCBI taxonomy): Eukaryota > Metazoa > Chordata > Aves > Cuculiformes > Neomorphidae > Tapera > Tapera naevia. The sequence continues at coordinate 2,926,075 of JAUMJJ010000004.1, read as the reverse complement.
ATCTTTATTGATGATCTGGATAAGGGGATTGAGTCTATCATCAGCAAGTTTGCAGATGATACCAAGCTGGGAGGAAGAGTTGATCTGTTAGAGGGTAGGATGGCCCTACAGAGGGACCTGGACAGATTGGAGAGCTGGGCTGATTCTAATGGGATGATGTTTAATAAGTCCAAATGTCGGGTACTTCATTTTGGACACAACAATCCCATGCAGAGCTATAGACTGGGGACAGAGTGGCTGGAGAGTAGTCAGGCAGAAAAGGACCTGGGAGTGCTGGTGGAAAGGAAGCTCAACATGAGCCAGCAGTGTGCCCAGGTGGCCAAGAAGGCCAATGGCATCCTGGCCTGCATCAGGAATAGTGTAGTAAGCAGGACCAGAGAAGTTATCCTCCCCCTGTACTCGGCACTGGTCAGGCCTCACCTTGAATACTGTGTCCAGTTCTGGGCCCCCCAGTTTGGGAAGGATGTTAGGATACTGGAATGTTTTCAGAGGAGGGCAACGAAGATGGTGAAGGGGCTGGAGCACAAGCCCTATGAGGAGTGACTGAGGGAGTTGGGGCTGTTTAGTCTGGAGAAGAGGAGGCTCAGGGGAGACCTCATTGCTCTCTACAACTACCTAAAAGGAGGTTGTAGTCGGGCAGGGATTGGTCTCTTCTCTCAGGTGACCAGTGGTAGAACTAGAGGGCATGGACTTAAGCTTCGTCAGGGAAAGTTTAGACTTGATATGAGGAAAAAGTTCTTCATTGAAAGGGTGATTGGTCATTGGAATGGGCTGCCCAGGGAGGTGGTGGAGTCACCGACCCTGGAGGTGTTTAAAGGGAGACTGGATGAGGCACTGAGTGCCATGGTTTAGATGATGGTTGGTGTTAGTGTTGGTGTTAGTGTTAGGTTATAGGTTGGACTTGATGATCTCAGAGGTCCTTTCCAACCTTGTGATACTGTGATACTGTGATACTGTGAATGTCTGGTAACTTTTCCACAGATGAGATATGCACAGCATGCTGTCCCTTGATTGGAAACCTATTCGATACCACACAACTCAGGGTTCCCTTTTTATGAAGGGACATAAGATTATCTATACTATCCTCTCCTTCTTGGACTAGATGACCTTTAAAGGTTCCTTCCAAGCCAAACCATTTCATGGTTCTATGTTTCCTTATAGTGTTCGCTCCAATGTATTGCATTTTAATTGATACTGTACAGAGTCTGAGTGCCTTTCTTACTGGGATCATAATGCACCAGCATCTTGTGGTACAAAACTGTATTAGATCTGACTGGAATGGATTTAACTTTCACTATAGCAGCCCTTATAGTGCTGTGCATTGCATTTGCTCCTGCTCTCCAGCCTCCCAGAAGAAGAAATGAGCGCACTCTCTTATCTGTACCTTATGTATATGTCGTGTTATGTTAAAGGAAGATATGGAATACTTCCGTGGATCCTGACCTCTGTTGTTAAGGAAGACCTGTAGAGGCCATTTTTTTAAGGAAGATCTGAAAAATCCAAAAGTCAATCCACTACAAACAGCATCAAGGCTGTCTCTCCAACACCCTGCCCCAATGGCCAGTAGGCTGGTGGTGGGCAAGCGATTGGTAGGGGGTATAGCCAGGACAGCTGACCTAAACTGACTAAAGGGATATTCCATACCATATGACATCATACTGATCAATAAAAGCTGCGAGAAAGAAGGAGGGGAAGCATTCATTATTAAGGCATTTGTCTTCTGAAACAACTGCTATATGTACTGAGGCCTCATTTCCCAGGAAGTGGATGGATGTTGTCTGCAGGTGGGAAGAAGCGAATAAAACTTTTTTGTTTTCCTTTGCTTTGGCACAGCTTTCCTTTATTAAATTGCCTTTATCTCAACCCACAAGTCTGTCATCTTATTTTCTCCTCTGTCCTACTGAGGAAGCAGAGTCATAGAGCCGCTTGATGGGCACCTGGCAGCCAGTCAAAGTTACTCCACCACAAACCCACAAGTCTATTGGAGTTCTTGGGAGGACTAAATAAGCATACAGAGAAATGAATCTGGTTCTAATTAATCTACCATGAGGTAAGAGTAAACAATTGTCACATAGGTTTATTTAAAAATGGTTAAAATATAGAAAACAAAAAGTAGGAATAATTTATCAGTTTTCTCAGTGAAAGGAGATCTCCAAAGTGTGGGGGGGTGGTTAGTGACCTGTACTTTTCAACAGCTGTAAATGAGCTGGAAAAGGGCAGGAGAGAAGTAGAGAGGGGCTAGAGTTCATTGGTAATGCTAACTTAATCAAATACGAGAGATGACTGTTATGCCTTGCAAAAGCATGGGATGATACTGAGTTACTAGGCAATAAAAAGGCAGATTGAATTCAACGTAAATAAATGTGAAGTGATGCACACGAGGGAAAAAAGCCACAATCAATTGCTTGTATAAAAAGATGGACTCTGAGCCAATTATAACTGCTTAGGAACAAGATCTTGGATGATGATAGATGATTTGATGAAATTAGCTCCATGCTCAGTAGCAGACAAAAGCATCACATATTTGGAATTGTTGTAGAGAAGAACACAGAAAGCCCCATTATGCCCCTACACAAGTGAATAAATCTTGACTATTGTGCAATTTCTGTTCCTGCATCTATCAGGGCCCTGAGAGAATCTTCCCCCAGAGGTTTGGCTGCCTGGGCTTCGTATCAACTTAGAGACAGTGCAGACAAGGGCCACCCTACTTTCTTTTGGTGACCTTGAAGAGAGCACTCCCAGACAGCCCTGCTTAAGTCAAAGCCTTAGCCATGACTCACACACACACACACACACACACACACACACCCCACCACCATCACCCCAGGTTTAAGGAGAGGCTCTAGTTCTTGTTTCCCCTCTGAGCTACAGCTGCATCACAGCCATGCCTGTGCCTGGCCATGGTTTCTGTTGATCCAGACCCAGAACCTGACTCACAGACTGTCTTCCCAGTTTGACCTGGACCTGCTTTGTCACTATGGACTTGTCTGTCGTGTCTGATTCTGGTTACCATCACCAGACCTGATCCTGACTCTGGGAGATAAAGACAGTTTAATAATTGAAAAAAAAAAACTAAAACCAACTAATAATAATAAATTTTAAGGGAAAGGAAAATAACAAAAAGAGAGAAATAAACCCTGAGAAAGACAAGTGATCCAAATGAAAACAATTGCTCACTACCAGTCGACTGCCCAGCCAATCCCCGAGCAGTGGCCCCTCACCAACCTCCTCCTCAGATTTTATTGCTGAGTATAATGTCCTATGGCGTGAATGTTGGGAGCGTCCTATGTAGGGATAGGAGTTGGACTCGATGATCCTTTTGGGTCTTTTCCAACTTGGGTAATTCTATGATTCTATGAATATCCCTTTGGTCAGTTGGGGTCAGCTGTCCTGGCTGTGTCCTCTCCTAACTTTTTGTGCACCCCCAGCCTACTCGCTGTCAGGGTGGTGTGAGGAGCTCCCTGGGGAGCCTGTTCCAGTGCTCCACCACCCTCTGAGTGAAGAACCTTTTCCTAATATGCAACCTAAACCTCCCCTGGCACATCTTCCTGCCATTACCTCTAGTCCTATCATAGGTTACAAGAGAGAAGAGATCAGCACCTGTTTCACCTCCCTCCCTTGTGAGAAGGCAGTAAACAGCTATGAGATTCCCTCTCAGTCTCCTCTTCTCCAGACTGAACAGACCAAGTGACTTCAGCCATTCCTCATTCAGCATCCCCTCTAAACCCTTCACCAACTGGACACTCTCCAGTAACTTTATATCCTTTTTACACTGTGGCTCCCAAAACTGCACACAGTACTCGAGGTGGGGCCACACCAGTGCAGAGTAGAGCAGAACAATCACCTCCCTCGCCCGGCTGGCAATGCTGTGCTTGATGCACCCCAGGACATGGTTGGCCCTCTTGGCTGCCAGGGCACACTGTTGGCTCATGTTCAACTTGCCGTTGACCAGAACCCCCAGGTCCCTTTCCACAGGGCTGCTCTCCAGCCTCTCGCTCCCCAGTCTGTGTGGACATTCAGGGTTGCCATGTCCCAGATGCAAAATTTGGCACTTGCCCTTGTTAAACTTCATTAAAAGTTGATTGCCCAGCTCTCCAATTTGTCCAGATTCCTCTGCAGGGCCTCTCTGCCCTTAAGAGCGTCAACATCTCTCCCCAGTTGCATGTCATCCACAAAATTAGTTAGTAAACCTTCAAGTCCTGCATCCAGGTAATTTATGAAGACATTAAATAGCACTGGCCCCAAGATCGATCCCTGCGGAACCCTGCTAGCGACTGGTTGCCAGCCTGATGTAACTCCATTCACTATGACCCTTTGGGCCTGACCCATCAGACAATTGTTTACCCATTGCATCAGGTGTTTATCCAGCTGGATGCTGGACATTTTGTTCAGGAGGAGACTGTGAGAGACATTATAAAAGGCTTTACTGAAATCCAGAAAAATTACATCATCTGGTGTTGGAGAATGGTTGTGGGAGCGTCGACATGGCTCAAAGGAGGAGCTCTGTGAATCGGCTCTGGCAAAAATCAGCTGAGCTGGGCTGTGATAAAAAGTACTGAGGATTTTGCTGAGTCACACTACAAGGAGGGAGGCAGTGAGAAAATCCCCAAGATAAGGTCAAGAAGACCTTGTAACAGATAAACAATTTAAGGAAGCAGGCCAGAGTGAGACCAGGACCCGAGCATATAGCAGTAGCTGCAAGTAGGAGGAACAAGTAGGAGGAGCAAGTAGGAGGAACATGCTAATGTAACCTTAGAGCTTTGAAGAGGGGCATGATAGTATAACTTTTAGAGTTAAGTTAGTGATTATAGGGCTTTTGGAGCCAAACTAAAGATTATAAGACAAGTGTATGTAAGGGGCAATGATTATTAGACAAGCCAATGATTGTTAGACAAGTAGACATAACTTAAGTAGACATGGGTTATGGTATAGTCGTGAATGAGCTTCACAATAAACCAGAACTTGCTTTACCACTCATATTGAGTCTATTGCATGGTTCTCCTCGCTCGTTGCAATCTGGTTTCCCTTGGACCACTAAGTGGGTAACCTTGCCATAGAAGGAAATTAAGTTTTTCAGACAGGACCTTCCCCTTATGAGTCTGTGCTGGCTGGGACCAATGACTGTGTTGACTTTTAGATGTTTCTCAGTAACTCCCAGAATAATACTCTTAAATAATCTTCCCAGGCACTGAAGTGAGACTGACAGACCTGTAGTTACTGGGGTCATCCCTGCTGCCCTTCTTGAAGACTGGGACAACATTTTCCAGATTTCAGTCAGCTGGTACCTCTCCAGATTCCCAAGAGCATTGGAAAATCATTGAGAGTGGCCTTGCTATGACATCAGCCAGCTCTTTAAGTACCCTCGGATGAATCCCATCAGGCCCATTGACTTATAGGGATTCAGCTGAAGCAGAAAATCCCACACAAGTTTGGGATTGATTGGAAGTTTATTATTTGCAGTCTTAGTTCTCTAGCTCAGGGTTCTGGGGGATCTCCGAGACCATGATCGGTGTTGAAGACTAAGGCAAAGAAAACATTGTGTCTCTGCTTTGCCTATATCCCTGTCTGTGAGGACCCTCCGTTTCCCTCAGAAGGGAGTCACCTATGACAGCTACACTTCTTTTTGTCTTTACATGAGTGGTGGTTATGCAGGGGGTAGTAGGCTGCCTAGATGACACCTCCATCCCAGAAGGACCTACACCCACATCATCAGCTGTTTGCCCATCCAATTCCAGGGCCTCATACCTGTTGTGCACAGGCACCTGGGAAGGTGAGGAAGGCTGAGAGTGGGTTCTCTTGCCACCCCGAGCAGTAACCTTTTTTCATCCTCCCCCATTTCCTGGATCTCCTTCATCTGCCTGATGGTGAGAGGAGGATGGGGAGTCTTTTGTCTCCTGTGTCGCAGTTGGCTGGTGCATTTCTCTCAGGGATTGTAGAGTATGATTACAGCAGTCAATCTCCTCAGATTCCCTGATACTCCTCAGCCTGGACACCTCCTCCCAAAGCTCTGTCACCAGGCTAAGCAGTTCCTTTATTCAGGCGCATCTGCCACAGGTTACCTCACTGCTGCTGTCAGATACTGACCCAAAACTGAGGCACACCCTGCAGCCTGGGACCTGGACAGCTTCATGTTCCCTAGAGAGTTCCATTTGGTTGGCTGCATACTTTCTTGCAGCTGGATGGACCACGAGGAACGCTGAGGGCACAGCTTTTTGCCGAGTGAACACCACATGGCTCCTGCTGTTCTCAGCTCGTTGAAACAGAGCCCTTCCTGCTTACCCTGCCTGTGCAAACTGATGAGCAAATTGACACACCATGCCCTGTTTTCCCATCCTCCTCACTTGCACTCCCTAGGGTCCATTTAAATCTCCTGCAGTTACTTCTGGGAATTCCCTCACCGCATCAGCTGCGCTCGCGAGATCTGCTATCTCCTGGTGGGTCACTCTGCACGACTATGGTTTTCCCTAGTTCTGAGAACCTCCCCTTTCCTCCTCGACACATGTTCAGCCTCAGAACTTACTGTTGCCACTGTTGTGCTCCTCACCAATTGAGGAAGCCCCATTTCCTCTATGTTAGGTTAGTATCTATTAATGATCTGTAATCTGTGATTAAATATCCTTTGTACACTGCCCGAATCCTCTAAGGAGGACCATTTATGATAGATTTATTGTGTAAATCAGATTGCTTTGCATGTCTTGCTAGCGACTATACCCTTGTAGAAGAACCAGAAGATTGATAATAAGGGAACATCCTTCCCCAGAAGATGCTGAATGCCAGATAAAAGCCAAAGCAGCATGAAGTCATTAAAAATCTGTGGAAACTAGGGATAATGTAAAGATGGTGGTTGGGAGATCAAGACCACTGACCAACGAAACTGCCAGCTCCTGGCAGGTCTCTCTGTACATTCATGAGTTTCCCTGATTCTAGGAACCCCTCCCTTTCCTCCTTGACACGTGCTCAGCTACAGAACTTACCATTGTCGCTGCTGTGCTCCTCACCAACTGATCTCCTCCCTATTTCCTCCCAATTATCGGCAGTATCTCTAAACTGCTGGCTTGGAATTTCTTAATTTAATGTCCAGCTCCCCATTCAAAAGTCTAATAATTGTTAATAAATTGCACTATTATCTAATCGTGTAGCTGAACAAATTTAAACCCCTACCACTACAATTTTAAAGCAAATTATTAACTGGGACCCATCTTGTATAAGTCTTCTGCCTGTCTGATGATCCTAAGATATTTTTTAAGATAATAAAAATATCAGGGGCTTTTACCAATGTTTCCCCTCTTTGAGACTTTTGAGGCCACTTGTCTTATTTTACAGGCCTCATAAGTCTCCCTTTTTCTCTTGAGTAACATCACATAGGTTCCAGTATTTGCCTGAATAATCAATAATTTGATACAACTTAATGTAATACAGATAATTATTAAAATTATTACAACAACAGTAAAATTTTGTAAAAGGCTTGCCAACCATCTGGTCAATGAAAATTTAAGTTCCTTCAAGAATTCATTGAATCATCCTCCTTCTAATCCTGCCTGTAATTCCCAACTGGTCTTAGTCACTTGTTTAATTTTATCCAATTGAACATTGAAATTTTCTGTTACATTTGGGATATGAACACAGTAACTATCATTTTTCAAATGTAAGTACCCACATACGTCATGCTCATGTAAGAGTAACAAATCCAGAGACAATGTGTTTTGTAAAGCCATTTTTTAAGTTGCCTGTAATTGTTCATTTAAATCCATGAATTCTAGTTGTGTTGCATTTGCCCATGATTCCATTTGTAAAATTGTTATGTATCACCGATCTATTTCTAAATGATGCTACCTGAAGTGTAAATATTGATTCTAATATCCATCCTACGGTTGTTTCCATTCTTGATGTTGCCAGTCCTCTGACCTCTTAACTAGCCCCCACAAACTATACCCCAACAGGGATCTTTTCCACAGAGGGCATAAGGTCAGTAGTCCCAATGTCCAATATTTCCTTTCTCCAAATAAAGGAAGGTGAGTTGTTCACACTCCATCACTACTTATCCAAATCGTTGGTCCCAAAGCTATTACTGATTCTTGGGTGTAGTCAAGGTCCCTCCACATATCATTATGTGTCAAATGTGACCAAGTATCATTCAGAGGAGTTGTGTAGTTTCTACAAATACAACCTAATTGTAAAGTCTGTGCTACAGGCAGTAACCTCTTAACTTCTGATCCGTACTATTACAAAAATAAAGCTTGCTGCAATTCCCATTTTATCTAATATTTTTAGTTATCTTCCAGCTGTCATCTAAATTTGGATAACTCAGCTTAACCTGTAGGGGACGATCTGGATAACCTTCCCTACCTTCCCAAAAAAATACACCACTTAGCCTTTTGAGAATATTCCCAAGTCCCAGTTTGAGGTGATTTCCATACCTGACAACTCCAAGGGATACTGATGCATTGGTCTCCTGAAGGCCTACAAACAATTCCATTGGTTTCTCCACTTCCCTGGGAAGAAAAGTCAGGCGTTGGGATATTAGTTGTCTATCCTTGAATCATTTTTCTTTGTCCAATTGAGAGTATACTTTCCTTGCTCATTATACCAACTAACTGAATTGTTGGATACTTCACATGTCTCCAAGTTTCATTAAGATCTATCATCAAGACCACCCAAGGAATTGGATTTTCTGCCTATTTAGGAATAGGCAAGCAAGCAGTAATAGAAGAAACAAGATTACCCTTGATAGTTATTGTCCATTTCACACAACAAAAGATGACCAGAGTCCTTAATTGACCCATGATATCCCATAAAATAATTATTCCTTTTACACAAAACACACAAAAATATAATAATATAAATTCCTATTAAGCTGAATATAAATATCTGTCCCTGAATACAATCCAATTGAAAATAAGACCTTATATTAATGGTAGTGCAATTCATGAAGATTTCTTCAGCTTCAAGGTCATTGGCACAGTTTGTGTTACTTGCCACTTAACAAGAAGAGTCTTTTTTATTTGAGTATAATGAATCCAAGGGGCCACTCCTTCCAGTTTCACAGCGTTGTTGGTTTTCAGTAAAACCTGATATGGTCCTTTCCACTTCTCTTCCAAAGGAGTGTCCTTCCAAATCTTTAAATACACTTGATTTCCTGGAGTAAAAGGGTATACGGACAGTTCAATTGGAAGTGGTGCTCACACAAGAAGGTTCCACTTCAGAACTCCTAAAGTCTTATCCAAAGATAAAAGGTAATCTGTTAATATCTTATCTCCTGTTACATGCATCTGATCCACCCTTCCTGTCAGATTTACATTATATGGTTTTCCTTACAACATTTTAAAAGGACTTACCTTTTCAGTCTGTTTTAGTTGAGTCTACTGACAGAATTTAGCAAGATGCATTTTTGTTGTCTGATTCAATCTCTCTACCTGTCCACTTGACTGAGGTCTCCATGGAGTGTATAAGTCCCACTTGATTTTAAGGACTCTACATACCTCCTTTACTATCTCTGATGTAAAACGTGGTCTCCTAACTGAGGACATTCCCAAAGGTACACCAAACCTCGAAATAATCTCTTTTAGAAGGATTTTCACCACTTCTCTTGCTCAATCGGTTTGACATGGGAAAACTTCTGGTCAACCTGAAAAAGTATCTACCAAAACCAACAGATATTTATATTGATTACAGAAAAATCAATTTTCCAGTACTCACTGTGAGTGATTTCCTTTCTTACCTCTCCTGGAGGGGACTTAACCTGCATTTTTTGATTATTTTTGAGACATAATTCGCACATGAGTAATGCTTTTTGTAATGGGCAACATCTTTATTCCTGCAGCAAATCTCTTAACATGCACCACTAATGCCTCCACTCTCATATGTTTCTTGATGTGTTTTGCTCATGATTTGTTTCATCATTTCTGTCATAACTATACATTGTCCATGATTATTCTTCAACCACCTTTCTGTATTTCTCAGAAAACATAACAGTCTGGCCAATTTATCTTCCTTATCTATATTTTTGAGAACTGTAACATCTCATTTCTGTTGTAGTACCAATGTACTGACTAGACTTTCCATTGCGGCTCTTTTCATTGAAACACCAGCCTTTTGGTTTCCTTTCTTTATTTTTGTATCTCCCTTCTGATGAGCTTTACAGTGGATGACTGTCATTTCCTTGGGCTTCCTCACAGCTTCTAATAACTTTAAGATGGCTTCTACATATTTGATAGGGGAACCTTTTGCTGACAACGGTCCTCGCTCCCTCCAAATTGCTCCGTGAGCATGTATTACCCCAAAAGCAGATTTAGCGTCCATGTACATATTTACCTTCCTTCCTTCTGATAGTTCCAGTGCTTGGGTCAAGGCAACGATCTGGGCTTTTTTTGGGCTGATATCTGTTCTGGTAATGCTTTTGCCTCCACTTCTCACTTCATGGTCACTATGGCATATCCAACACTTCTTTCTCCATTCACCACATAACTTCTCCAAAACTGCATGTGGTACAAGAGCAGTTATCTTTTGCACTAAAGTCAATTTCCAAGCTTTCTGGATTAGTAAGACTACAGCAGTTACAGCTCACATGCATCCTGGCCATCCAGAACTTACTTTATCCAGTTGTTTGGAAAAATAGTAAACCGGCCTTCTCCAGCCTCCCAATATCTGAGTCAACAACACCAGAGCAACATACTGCAAAGGGTTTGTTTAGATTTGGGAGTCCCAAGGCTGAGGCTTTCATTAGGTCTTATTTAATGTCATCGAATTCTTTTCTGAATTCCAGAGTCCAGACCAACAATTCTCCTGAGCCTTTCACTTACCCATCCAACCTTCCAGTTCCTTAGCCAATACGTTACCAAAAATGGTTGGGCTGTTTTTAAACTCTTGTGATAAAACCCATCCAACACAACTGAGTTTTTCTGCCACTGCTGGGGCTCTCCCACTCAAAAGGAAATAGTTTCTGGCTTTCCTCTTCCATGGAGATACGGAAAAAGGCATCTTTAAATCAAACACTGTAAAATAAACATTTAATTCAGTTATAGTTGTCTGCAAAGTATATGGATTTGTTACCACAGGGTGTACATCAAGAGCTATTTGATTTACAGCTCTCAAGTACTGCACAAGTCAATATCCCTGGTTGTGTGGTTTCTTCAATGGTAATATTGGAGCATTATATTCAGATTGACATTCTCATAATAGTTCATATTTAAGAAAATTCTCAATCACAGGTTCCAAACCTTTATGTGCTTCTATACCAATAGGATATTGTTTCCTCCTTACTGGCTTTGATCCTGATTTTAAATCAATATTCACAGGTTTGACTTTCTTTGCTCTCCCTGTTTTTTTCTGATACCCAAACAAAAGGAAACACTGTATTCTGAATTTCCTCTGGGATTTCTGATGTATTCCCCCAGAAATCCACGTCTCTATCTGCATCTGCATCCCCTGTGGAACACTCTTCCCCTAGAGGAGGCTTGTGCTTCAATGAAAGCTGCTGCAAGAATAGCTGCATGCTGTTTCTGATCCTCACTTTCTCCTTTTCCTCTGACTCAGCTTTGTTCTCTACCTCTGCCTCTATCAATATTTTTAGCAGTTGCTGTCACGATCAATGAGACTTGCAACTTTATTCCTCTGTCTTTTTTTAACACCATTCATCTCTCTTCAATAGTGAAGAAAGTATTCAACAGTGCTGGTATATCTCCCCAATTTGGATTATAGCAAGCATATACATTACATTTGAAAAAGTTGCACCTAGTGGTGAGCACTTGGGGGGGGGGGGGGGGGAGGCAGTAGCAAAGGTGGCTGAAGCAGGGAAAACAAAGTTGCAACTTGAAACACTTCACGCACACACACTGCTGCTTCTGGCTGAACATCATTGCCATCAACGACTTACATTTCAATGCATATAATCTTTTAACATCATCCAGCAACAACTTATATTTCTTATGAGTCTCATAATTATTTCTTAAAGTAAAGAACAAATCAACATACATCATCTCATCTCATTTTTACTGTCTTCAACAAAACAACGCCAATTGAAAAAAAATTATTATATTTTTTAAAAAACAAACTCAGGTCACTTTTTTTCTTCATCATTTAATTTATACGCTGGCCACCAGTGAATACAGTACTCTTAATTTTCTTGTGTTGAGAGGATCCTCCCAGTTTTATCCCAATGTTTCAAAATACATCCCAAAGGAGAACAAGGAGTAATCACTGTAGATTGTTGTGAACCCATATTATGACCCAAAAAGAACGTTCTTAACCAAAAATTTCATGCACTCCAGTCATCACCATACAAACATGCATGAAAATTATACCACAACCAAAGACATCTTACCCAAATAAACCTGCTGCGTGACTACACCGTCACAACTAATGTAAGTCTTTTTCCAAATGACATTACAATGTCTCTTAAAAGAGCATTGCACCTTTGAGTTGCTTATCCACTCCGGGGAGGGGGGGTGGAAATATTCTTGGACTCCTTCGATCAAAAAGCTGGTGCACGCTGGAATCCAGAGAGCAGCCTCTCTCCTGCTGGTCGTAGGCAAGACGATCTGGGCAAGACTCATAGCTGTCCCATCTGGGTCTCCAGAAAATGTTGCTCAAAATATGGATCCGTTACCCAGTGTGCAAAAAGTCAATAACTACATTGCCAAGAGAGACATTGTTTATTCAGGTTTGCACAAATCCTGGGTGCTTGGAGGTTTTTTTTCCTTTCAAATCAAGGAGTTTGTCACCTTAATTTATACACAAAGTTGCACAAAGTCATACATTATTCATCATGCATGTAATCACATATTTACGTGTAATTATTATAAATGTCAAGTCATTCCCTACACCTTCTGTGCATACTCCAGAGGCGTCTTTAGGAGTGCTGGGTGGTTGTCATCCCAAAAATTATCTGCGAAGTTCACCCATCGGTCATCTCCTCACAGTATCTCTAAACTACTGGCTTAGAACTTCTTAATGTAATTAAGTTCCTAGTTCCCCATTTAAAAATCATGCTAATAAATTGCACTATTATCAAACCATACAGCTGGACAAACTTTAATCTTCTACCACTGCAATTACAAAGGTTAATCATTACCCGGGACCTATCTTTGTGTAAGTCTCCTTCCTGTCTGATGATCCTAAGATATTTTTTAAGATATTAAAAAGGGGCTTTTACCCACATTATCAACACTGTTTCCAGCATAAATTCAAAACACAGCCCCATGCTAGCTACTATGAAGAAAATTGACTCAATGGATTCTTGCCTCATCCCTACCCAGGACAGCTTATTGTAAACTAGGAGCCAAACTGCAGGGGGAGGCCTTGCGTGCTCCCGCATCTCATCCCTCTATTCTCTGCTGCTGCCAAACTGCACAAAGCCCCAAGCACACATAGCCTTGCATGCAGGTGGATGTTTAAGACATACAGACAAAATAAAAATTAAGAAGTTGACCTTTACAAACACTGCACAACAGCTGGAATATGTGAGAAAAACAGCCCTGTAGACAGGAAGGTCAGTGCAGAAGGACTGGAAGGAGGTTCTCCAGGCACCAAAACAGAAATTCCCCTGCAGCCCATGCTGAAGACCATAGTGAGGCAGGTTGTCCCTCTACAGTCCATGGAGGTTAACGGTGGAGTAGGAATCCACCTACAGCCTCTGGAGGACCCTGTGCCGGAGCAGGCAGATGCACCTAAAGGAGGCTGCGAACCCATGGGAGAGACTGTAATAAGTAACAAAGAGTAATTTGCTGATCAAACGAGTTGGGCAAGAAGAAATGGTCTCACTGTCCCAGACCTGGGAACATCCTGTTTAGCAAGAATAATGAAGCACGGTGTTTACTCAAGATAGCATTGTGGGTTTTGTCTTTTGAGCAAATGTTATGTTTTCATGACAATGTCTGCTTTGTATATAGATGGTATCAGCTAATCTTGTAACCGAACTCTTTGAAACTGCCTGAAGCAAGTGAGTTGAAAAAAAAAAGCCACAAACTCGGAAAAAGACCAAGGGACATCTTTGAGAAGTTGCGAAAGACCTCCGAAAGGGAAATAAAAGGGACTGTTTGGCTTACCTGAATTTGCAAGCCTTGGTGGAGCTGCAACTCCCCGGCCGCCCAGCGCTGCTTTTGCTTTCCTACAGTAATAAATACTTAATGAATCCACTTGGGACTCTATTTGCCTTGATTCAACTATAACAGAGCCCATGCTGGAGGAGGTTCCTGGCAAGACTGAGACATCATGGGGAACTGTAGCAAATGAGGTTTTTGGATAAAGCTCATATTCAGTTAAAAGAGTGACTTAACAGAGTCTGATGATAAGATCACTCTATTACTACATGGAGGAAATATATGGAGGGAGAATCAGTCACAGTATCATAGTATCACAGCATCACAGTATTACAAGGTTGGAAAAGATCTTTGAGATCATCGAGTCCAACCTATGACCCAACACTAGCACCCACTCGTCATTTAAATCATGGCACTAAGCACCTCATCCAATCTGTTTTTAAACACTTCCTGGGACAATGACTCCACCACCTCCCTGGGCAGCCCATTCCATTGGCCAATCACCCTTTCAGTGAAAAATTTTTTTCCTAATATCAAGCCTAAACCTCCCCTGACGAAGCTTGAGACCATGTCCTCTTGTTCTGTCACTGATTGCCTGAGAGAAGAGACCAACCCCTGCCTGCCTGCCTTTTTAGTCAGGCAGAAAAGGACCTGGGAGTGCTGGTGGACAGGAAGCTCAACATGAGCCAGCAGCGTGCCCAGGTGGCCAAGAAGGCCAATGGCATCCTGGCCTGCATCAGGAATAGTGTAGTAAGCAGGACCAGAGAAGTTATCCTCCCCCTGTACTCGGCACTGGTCAGGCCTCACCTTGAATACTGTGTCCAGTTCTGGGCCCCCCAATTTGGGAAGGATGTTAGGATACTGGAATGTGTTCAGAGGAGGGCAACGAAGATGGTGAAAGGGCTGGAGCACAAGCCCTATGAGGAGCGACTGAGGGAGTTGGGGCTGTTTAGTCTGGAGAAGAGGAGGCTCAGGGGAGACCTCATTGCTCTCTACAACTACCTAAAAGGAGGTTGTAGTCGGGCAGGGATTGGTCTCTTCTCTCAGGTGACCAGTGGCAGAACCAGAGGGCATGGACTTAAGCTTCGTCAGGGAAAGTTTAGACTTGATATGAGGAAAAAATTCTTCACTGAAAGGGTGATTGGCCATTGGAATGGGCTGCCCAGGGAGGTGGTGGAGTCACCGACCCTGGAGGTGTTTAAGGGGAGACTGGATGAGGCACTGAGTGCCATGGTTTAGATGATGGTTGGTGTTAGTGTTGGTGTTAGTGTTAGGTTATAGGTTGGACTTGATGATCTCAGAGGTCCTTTCCAACCTTGTGATACTGTGATACTGTGATACTGCCTACAACCTCCTTTTACGTAGTTATAGAGAGCAATAAGGTCTCCCCTGAGCCTCCTCTTCTCCAGGCTAAACAACCCCAGCTCCCTCAGTCGCTCTTCATAGGGCTTGTGCTCCAGCCCCTTCACCATCTTCGTTGCTCTCCTCTGGGCACACTCCAGCATCTCAACATCTCTCTTAAACTGAGGGGCCCAGAACTGGACACAGTACTCAAGGTGCAGCCTGACCAGTGCCGAGTATAAGGGGATGATAACTTCTCTAGTCCTGCTGGCCACACCATTCCTGATGCAGGCCAGGATACCATTGGCCACTTGGCCACTTGGGCACACTGCTGGCTCATGTTGAGTTTCCTGTCCACCATCACTCCCAAGTCTCTTTCCACTTGACTACTCTCCAGCCATTCTGTCCCCAGCCTATAGTTCTGCATGGGGTTGTTGTGTCCAAAGTGTAGAACCCAGCACTTGGACTTGTTAAACTTCATCCCATTGGAATCACCCCATCTCTCCAGTCTGTCAAGGTCCCTCTGTAGGGCCCTCCTACCCTCCAGCAGATCGACACTTCCTCCCAGCTTGGTATCATCTGAGAACTTGCTGCTGATGGACTCAATCCCGTCATCCAGATCATCAACAAAGATGTTAAACAGGACTGGGCCCAACACCGACCGCTGGGGGACACCACTAGTGACCGGTCACCAGCTGGATGAGACACCATTCACTGTCACTCTCTGGGCTCGGCCATCCAACCAATTCCTAACCCAACACAGAGCACTCCTGTCCAAGCCACGGGCTGCCAGCTTCTCCAGGAGTCTACTATGAGGAATGGTGTCAAAGGCCTTGCTGAAGTCCAGGTATACCACATCCACAACCTTCCTCTCGTCCACCAGTTGAGTCACATGGTCAACCAGACGAGTCACAGTCGGTGCAGATCGGCAACAGAGATGGTAAGTTCTGCAGCTGAGTGTTAAATCTAGTGCGGGAGTGAGGGAAGCCCCAGGAGGGAGTAGGGCAGGCAATTCCCGCATCCCGGAAGTGGCAGCTCTCACAAGTGAGGTTGACATGGAGGGAGCATTCCCAGAAGCATCCATGGGAGATTTAAATGGCCTCCAGGGAGTGTGAGCAACTGGGAGCCCAGCAAAAGGGATGGGCAACAGGGCGAAGCATGTCAGAAGGATGTGGTGTGGCAGTTTGTGAGGCAATTCAAGCAGGCAAGGGCATGCAGTCACTCTCCCAGGTCAGGAGGTGAGTTTGATCAGTAGTCACCACCTTCTCAGAAAAGATTCAACTATGGCATCCAGATGGCAGAAATCCAGGTCCTCTGCTGTTGCCAAAATGGATGTGGCCACCCAGACTCCAAGGAAACATGCAGTTGTCCAGGTCTCCATCTGCAGGGAGTGCCAGAACCTCTCACTGGTTACCAGTGACAATGGTGAGAATGATTGTATGAGGTGTGAGCAGGTAGACAACCTGCTCAGCATGATAACAGCACTGAGAGAGGAGATGGAGTGGTTAAGGAGCATCAGGGAGAAAGATATAGACTGGTGGTACCATGCTCTGCCCTCCCTGATACAGGCATAGGAACAACCACTGAAGAAAAGATGAGTGATAGTTGTAGGTGACTCACTTCTGAGGGAAAAAGAGGTATTGATATGTTGGACAGGCCCTCCTCATAGGGAAGTCTGCTGCCTCCCTGGGGCCCGGGTAACAGACATCACTAGGAAACTTCCTAGCTTGGTGCGGCCCTTGGACTACTACCCACTACTGCTCCTCCATGTGGGTAGTGATGAAGCTGCAACACGTAGTCTGAGGGCAATTAAAAGAGACTTCAGGGCCTTGGGATGGTTGATGACAGGTTATTGTCTCTTCTGTTCTTCCCGTTGTGGACAGTGACGTTGATAGAAAAAAAATGTGTGCAATCTATTAATACATGGTTCCGTGGCTGGTGTTACCGCCACAGTTTTGAATTTTTTTGACAAAAGGGAGGCCTTCACAGCACCAGGCTTGCTAGCTTCAGATGGGATTCACCTGTCTCAAAAAGGGAAGAGAGTCTTTGCACAGGGACTTGTGGGGCTCATAAATAGAGCTTTAAACTAGATTGGAAGGAGGATAATATCAGGTTTGCCCACAACAAGATGTGGGAGGACAAGCCAAGGTTAGAGGGAAGGGGTACTAGCAAGAGCCCTCAGCCTGTTGCTCAGAAATGCACTGAGCGTACTGCAGAACACTTGAAGCAAGGGGATGCCGAGATAGCACGAGCTAACAGAGAAACAATGGGGAAATACCTCAGAGGAATAAAGTGCTTCTCAAAGAAGGCTACACAGCCGACAGCCCAGCTGAAGTGCCTCTACACAAGCGTACGCAGCCTAAGCAACAAACAGCAGGAGCTGGAAGCCACTGCGCTGCTGGAAAGCTATGACCTGGTTGGCATTACTGAAACTTGGTGGGACGAATTCCGTGACTGGAGTGCAGCTATCGATGGCTACAGGCTGTTCAGAAGGGACAGGCAAGTTAGGAGGGGTGGGAGAGTTGCCTTCTACATCAAGAAAGGGATAGAGTGTGAAGAGCTGTCCCTGAAGAACAGCCATGAGCAGGTTGAAAGCCTATGGCTAAAAGTCAGAGACCGTGGCAACAAAGAGAACCTTGTGGTTGGAGTCTACTACAGGCCGCCTGATCAAGGCAAGCCTATTGACACAACCTTCTTACTCCAGCTTCAAGAGGTATCACACTTGCAGGTTCTTGTTCTGCTGGGGGACTTCAGTCACCTGGACATCTGCTGGAAGAGTAGCACAGCGAGCTGAAGGCAATCTAGGAGACTCCTGGACTGCATTGAGGATAATCTCTTAAGTCAGGTAATAGACACTCCTACTAGAGGAGATGCAATACTTGACCTGGTGATCACCAATGTGAGCGAGTTAATCAGGGACAGAAAAGTTGGAGGCTGCCTGGGATGTAATGATCACACACTGGTGGAGTTCAAGGTCCTGAGGGATATGGGTCAAGCTAAGGGTAAAGTCAGGACCCTGAATTTTAGGAAAACAAACTTTCAGCTCTTCAAGGAGTTAGTCAGTAGGACCCCCTGGGAAACTACCCTCAGGGACAAGGGAGCAGAACAGAGCTGGAAGATGAGATGAGGAGAAGGCTGAAGTACTCAACAATTTTTTTGCCTCGGTTTTCACAAGCAACCTCTCTTCCCATGCCTCTCGAGGGATGGGCTGCAAGACACGGACTGGGACAGCAAAGTCCCTCCCGCTGTAAGAGATCAAGTTTGCAACCACCTGAGGAACCAGGGTATGCATAAGTCCACGGGACTGGATGAGATGCATTCAAGAGTCCTGAGGGGCTTCATCCTATGTAGTCATCAAGCCACTCTCCATGGTATTTGAAAAGTCATGGCAGTCAGGCAAAGTCCCTGGTGGGGGCATTGCACCCAATGGGTAATATTGCACACATTTTTAAAAAGGGTAGAAAGGAAAACCCTGGGAACTGCCGACCTGTCAACCTCACCTCTTTTTCTGGGAAAATGATGGAACAGATCCTTCTGGAAGCTATACTAAGGCACATGGAGGACATGGAGGTGATTTGAGACAGCCAGCATGGTTTCACCGAGGTCAAGTCCTGCATCACCAACCTAGTGGCCTTCTATGAGGAAGTGACTACATCAGTGGACAAGGGAAGACCCATAGATATCATCTATCTGGACTTCTATAGGCATTTGACACAGTCCCTCATAACAACCTTCTCTCTAAATTAGATAGATATGGATTTGATAGATGGACAATTTGATGGATAAGAAATTGGTTGGATGGCTGCACACAGAGGTTAATGGTCAATGGCTCAATGACCAGATGAGGTCAGTGACGAGTGGTGTCCCTCAGGGATCTGTTTTGGGATCAGTGTTGTTTAATATCTTCATCAATGACATAGACGATGGGATCGAGTGCACCCTCAGCAAGTTTATGGATGACACCAAGCTGAGAGGTGAGGTTGACATCCCTAAGGGATGAGATGCCATTCATTTTTAAATGGGAAGATTGAATAAGACTAATCCAAGCAACTGGATTAATTTTCATAGATGAACTGTTGCATAAAGAATGTCAAGACAGGCTTACATGTATGTCCTGGTTTGAGTTAAAGTAGAATCAGTTTTTCAGACAGTGTTTCTCTCTAGAAATGCTAACACAGGACACTGATATGCAGAAAGGCCATTGCTTATATTTATTCCTATAGAAACCAAGGCCATCCTTGAGCTGGTGGAATGCCGTAAGTCAGAGGTGAAGAAGGGTCACACCTGCAGGGAGGAATGGACAGAAAAGGTGATCCCAAATTGTCCAACAGAGTATTCCATCCCATATACATCATGCTTAGTATAAAGGCTAGTGATCACGAGGGCCTCTTCTTCAAAGGCCAACATTCAGTGGGGACCTCATCTGATTTTTTTTCCCCTGATTCTGGATCTGTGTGTTCCTGAATCAAGTTCCTGAGTCCAGCTCCCTCTGGCCACTGAGTCCAGCTCATGACTTTTTGTCTGCTCTGCAGCATCAGTGGTGATGTAGTCATCAATGGAGTGTGTGCTTCAATTTCCTAATTTTGCATATATTTTTATTATTTTCTTATTAATAGCTTTTTCTCGTCATTAATAATATTATTATTGTTTCATTAAAGTTGTTTTAGTTTTAGTTTCCAACCCACAAGTCTCTCATTTCCCTTTCCTGGTGTGTGTGTGGGGAATTCATAAAATCATAGAATGGTTTGGGTTGGAAGGGACCTTAAAGATCATACGGTTCCAAATCCCCTGCCATGGGCAGGGACACCTTCCACAAGGTCAGGTTGTTCAAAGTCTCATCCAACCTGACCTTGAACACCTCCAGGGATGGGACATCCATAGCATCTTCAATGGTGCCCAGCAACAGGACAAGGAACAACAGGCACAAACAAGCACAGGAAGTTCCACCTGAACATGAGGAAAAACTTCTTTACTGTGAGTGTGATGGAGCACTGGAACAAGCTGCCCAGAGAGGTTGTGGAACCACCTTCTCTGGAAATATTCAAAATCTATCTGGATGCGTTCCTGTGCAACCTGCTCTAGGTGAACCTGCTTTAGCAGGAAGTTAAACCTTATGTCTCTCTATAGCTTCTTGAGGAGGGGAAGTGGAGAGGGAGGTGCTGATCTCTTGTCTTTGGGATCCTGTGACAGGATGCGTGGGAATGGTTCAAAGCTTCTCCAGAGGAGGGTGAGACTGGACATTAGAAACTATTTCTTTACCAAGAGAGTGGTCAAACCCTGGAACAGGCTTCCTAAGAAAGGTCGTCGATGCCCCATGTCTGTCAGTGTTTCAGAGGCATTTGGACAATGCCCTTAATAACACACTTTAACATCTGGTCCTCCCTGAAGTGGTCAGGCAGTTGGACTAGACCACTATTCTGTTGCCTCCCTGGGGCCAGAGTTAGGGACATCACCAGAAAACTCCCGACTCTGGTGAAGCCCTCAGATTACTACCCACTGATGGTATTTCAAGTAGGCAGTGAAGACATTGCAAGGAGAAATCCTATAGCCATCAAAAGAGCTTTCCGAGCCCTGGGACAGTTGGTTAAAGGCTCAGGAGCACAGGTAGTATTTTCATCAAATCCTTACAGTAAATGGGAGAAATGTGGAATTAAGCAGGCAGATTTACCAGATCAACAAGTGGCTCAAAGGTTGGTGTCATTGGCAGAACTACATTTTTTTTACAACCATGGGGCAGTCTATTCATCGTCAGGTCTTCGGGCATCAGATGGCTTGTACCTCTCACAAAGGAGCACAAGGATATTAGCCCAAGAGCTAGCGGAGCTGATAGATAGGGCCTTAAACTAGATTTGAAGGGGGATAGCAGCAGGCTAGTCTGGGATGAGAAATGGGAAGACACACCAAAGCCTGAAGAGCTGCATCCTTGTGAGGTTCAGACTGCTCCACAAAGACATGAGCAGAATGAACTTGTCCCCAAAGGGCAGAAGGACACTTTCCAAAAAGTTGGTAGGGATAATCAAGAAAGATTTAAACTAGATTGGAAGGGGGAGGGGAACAACACTGGGTTTGATAGAATAAAGCATGGGAATGGCACCTCAGGTTCTGAGGAACGATGTACTAGTGAGGGCCCCTGGTCTGCCACCTCTGTGGAAGTGGGGGATAGTGCTCCAGGTGGCAGCCAGAATTCAAAGAGTATTCATGGGTTACAAACCACAGCTAGAAGACACTTAGGAATTACAGTTATTCCATTCAGGGAAGAGGTGGAAACAACAGCCCAACTGAAGTGCATTTATGTGGCATATGAAGGCACAGACTCAACTTGTGGTGCAAGTGAGACAGTTTATTTTGCAAGCAGTGCTTTATACATCTTTACTCAGATGCTCGTTCCTTTTACAGTTATTGTCCTGATAAGGCAGCTATTTGCACGAGTTCTCCCCCCCGCTTGTCACGCTCCATCTAACAAGACACTGTCGTTACTCCTATGTATTCAAATCCTGTTTACTTCAGCATTTTCTCTTATTTCAGCAGCTTCCTCTTATCCCTTTCCTCTAAATCTCCCCCGTTTTTATTTAATAATTCCAAAGCAAGTGCTACATTGACATGCATAAGCATAACTTTGTTAATACTGCGTTCAATCATTTGTTGTACATGGGATAAAATACGTGTGATACAAGCACAAATTAAAACAATGACAAATAATCCCAATAAACACAAAATCACAAACTTTTTGAGCCATGGACCAAGGTTCCCAAACCATGAAAGAAACCCAAAAAAATCTGCTTCTGCGTGTACCTTTAGTTATTGTGTTAAAACTTTCAACTTATCAATACTTGCATGAATTGACTTTGAGTGGTTGCTAATGTTCATGCAGCACATGCCTTCAAAATCCTGGCATTCGTGACCTTGAGCTAAGAGTAAAAACTCAATTGCTGCTCTGTTCTGTAATGTAGCATGCCTTATTGAGTCAGTATCTGTTAATAAGCTTTGCAAAGCCATGCTAGTTGCATTGCTTTCTTTAGCAAGCCAACATCCTAATGCCTGTGCAGTTCCTATAGGTGCAACTAAAGAAGCAGAAATTCTTTCAGCCTTATTCCAAAACTCATCATTTGAATCACAGTCTTCCTAAAATGATGTTCCACTTCATTTCATGCAACAATTGGGTTGATGAGATGCAATACTAGGATTAAACCATGTTAGTTGATCAAAAGCACATGGTCCACTCTCAGCTCTCCTGGGAATACCTTTCCATGCCCTGTCTCCACAGATCAAAAAAATACCATCGGGAAGGCCACCAGCATCAATTCCAGTAGTAATTTGACTTGACTCAGTGTTACTACACCACGTTCCATTCTCAAATATTGCCCTGTTTGGTGAAACATCAAACCCAGAATAATTCACATATATTCCAGATGTGAAAATTAAAAAGAAACAAATGTGACTTTGCAATGCACCCATGATGCTTATTTCTTGTGGCTGAATTGGCAAAGCCAGGAAAGCACTTACCATCCATAGTGAGGCATTATACCATCCCTGGGGTTGTAATGCATGCTGTCACCACTTTGCATGGCACCACCAGAGAGGCTCAATAATGCCTGGCTTCTTGCATGGGCCTCGCACTGTGTCATTATAAAGGGTATTTAATTTCTGACTTGTCAATGGCACATGTGCGAAAAGGATCAGCTGGAGCGGTCATGGAGATACACATTGTGCTGGTGTTCGTTGCACTGGCAAGGACAAGCCAAACATTGCTATCAGGTGCAATCAAGCCAATAGCAGGCAACCCTGTGGCTCTTCCCTATTGTCCTGAAACTGTATTTTTTACCATTATTAATCATTTACTTTGAAAGGGTATGGATAAACCATGTTGTTTTTCATATCTTGACGTACACATCTCATCTTGATTCAGGAAATTAAGGACATAGGTTGCTTTCCACAACCTTTCCTGTGGTGATTCCAACCCCATATTCCCCTTTTTTGTTTTGTGAGCTGTTCTTTCAAGATTCTATGAGTGCGTTCGATAATTGCTTGGCCTGTGGGTGAATGAGGAATACCTGTAACATGTTCAACCCCCCATTGTTGTAAAAATACACAAATGCAAGCGGAGCTACAGGTAGGCCCATTGTCAGTCTTCACTCATTGTGGAACACCTACAAAAGCAAAACAGGTGAGCCAATGTTTACAAACATCATGAGATCTTTTCTCCCATGTGTGCGGTAGCAACAAGATAACTAGAAAAAGTATCTACTGTTATGTGTACATATTTCATTTTGCCAAATTCTCCAAAATGCATGACATCTGTTTGCCACAAATCATTGCTTTTAATACCACATGGGTTAACTCCTTCTTTGGCAGGCAATGGGGCTAGGAGTTGACAATCAGGACAGGCTGCAAGAATGCTACATGCCTGAGTCATGGTGAGCTGAAAGTGCCGTTTAAAAGTGCTCTGGCATTTTGAGGGTAAAAGGAATGTGACAATTTGGCTTGCTCAAATCGGTTAGGAACCACTGCAGACATGGTATAAAAGTCTGCTAATTAGTTTCCTTCCATTATAGGACCAGGCAAATCAGTGTGAGATTGAACATGCATAACATAAAAAACATGATTCCTTTGATCTATTAAGGATCATAGCATCCAAAGTTCAGCCATCAAGAAGGGGTTGTCCACGTCCTTAATCATTGAATGATCGAGCCTTGCTATTATCCCAGCTACATAAAATGAGTCAGTGACAACATTAACAGGTTCATCTTTAAATTTTAACAAGGCCATAGTCACTGCAATCAATTCAATTACTTGTGTTGAACCTTGCAAAACAAATTTTACTTCATCATGTTGCCACTCTGTCTCTGGTGATGGTTTCCATACCATGGCAGCTTTTCCTGATTTACCAGACCCATCTGTAAATATTGTAATCCCTTGTACAGGGGTTGGCTGACAGTGTAATTTAGTATACAAGGGCAATTTAGTGATTTCGGCCCAAATTCAATGTTTTGAGTAATGAATGGAGATTTGGCCTTGAAAGTCAGCCAAAGCAATTTGCATATCGAGACTCTCAGCAATAAGCCAATTCAAATTTTCTTTGGTTGCAGGAATAAAAATGACAAATGGATCTATCCCATCAAGAGCCTGTAGTCGGGCCCTTCCCTTTCATATCAGTTGAGCATAAGCTTCTGTAATTGTAACCACCATTTTTGATTGAGAATGTGGCAAAAATTACTCGTAAAGGGTCTTTTACACTCTCCTCCCATTGGAAGAGAGCTGCAAAAGGATGAAAGACATTAGCAATTATTGCTATTGGCAGTGCAAGGAGGCGCCGCCATCCCTGGCAATTTTTGACAGCCTGTGCTACTGTAGATAAGGCCTCTTTGGCCTCATCAATAAGAGTTCTAGGTGATGATAGATCAGGATTTCCCTTCAAAAGGGTAAATAATGGATGTAATTCTTCAGTAGTAAGCCCCAAAATTGGTTGAAGCCAGTTAATTGCTCCTAAAACTTTTTGTAGTTCATTAAGTGTCACTGTATCATTCAGTTTTATACAAAGGGGTTGTGGATGGATTTCTTGCTGAGTGATTTTCCATCCTAGATATTTCCATGGGCTGGTTTTCTGGACCTTCTCTGGTGAGATGTGCAGGCCAGCTTGTTCGACGGCTTTGTAGACTTGTTCAACAATCCTTTCTAAATCATTGTCAAACGGTGCAGCAATTAGAATATCGTCCATGTAATGATAAAAGATGGCATTTCTATTCTGGACTCTTACTGAGTGAAGCGCTGCACCAAAAACAGCTTGACAGATCGCTGGGCTATTGCGCATTCCTTGTGGTAAAACCGTCCAGTGGTATCGCTGCATGGGTGCTTGTTGGTTTAATGATGGAATAGAAAAGGTAAAACATGGTGCACCTTCAGGATGTAAAAAAATAGTGAAAAAACGGGCCTTCAAATCAATCACTGTTGAAGGCCAATTGGCTGGTAGCATTGATAGTGAGAGGAGCCTCGGTTGAAGTGCTCCCATGGGTTCAATGGCAGCATTAATTGCCCTAAGGTCGTGTAATAAATGCCATTGTCCACTCTTTTTCAGAATACAAAAGACAGGAGTGTCCCATGGACTCATGGAGGGTACGATGTGGCTGGTGGCTAATTGTTCCTCTATTAGTCTATGAAGTTGTTCTAGTCGTTCTCGGTGCAGGGGCCACTGGTTGACCCACACAAATTGCTGTGTCAACCAAGTGAGTTTGAAGATCGGTTGATGCTGGGTCCGGAGCAGTTGTTCAATGATACCTGTGCAAGACATCGCTGCTGTGGTTCTGCAATGCAAATTGTAGTTCCAAGCTGTGCAAGCATATCCCGGCCCCATAGAGTACACGGAATCGGCACAATAAAAGGAGCAGTCCGGGCTATCTGTCCCTCTGGTCTGACATTTACCCAGAGATGCGCACTCTGTTTTGGCCGCTGCGTTCCTCCCATCCCCACAATCATGGAGGCCGGGTCTGTTGTGGGCCATTCTGGCGGCCATGCGGAGTTCTGAATTATAGTATCTACAAGTCCTGTAAAGGAATGTCCATCGATAGTACATGTCATCATGGGTTGTGTTGCCTTGATAGATTTTGCCCACAATACTTGCAGTGATGCCTCTATATCCAGTTCCCCCAGAAGCCTCCCCCCGAAAAGGTACAAGTTGTGCAATACGCTGTCCTTGCGGAACAGGGAGGCACCAGTGTCCATGCCATGACCTGAATTTCTCCACTGTAATCCAAATCAATGATTCCATGTAAAATAAAACATCCCAGTTTCATGGTTGATGACCTGCTGATTAACAAAGCATGTAATCCCTTTCCAACTGCTCCCCCAAACTCCTGCTGAGATAAGAACTATGTCTGTCGTTGTTATGGTGACTGAGTGAGTGGCGGCCAGATCCAGCCCTGCGCTTCTTGCAGTTGCTGGGGTGAGGTAGCTGACCACATAGCATGGCTTGGATTTATTTAATTGTTTGGGGCGCGCGGCCTTGCCCCCCGTTTCGCGTTTCCCAAATGGTCAGACAGAGCTTGCCAATTAGTATGGTGTTTAGAACAACATTCATTAGACCAATGTCTACATTTCCCACAACAAGGACAGTCTCGGAGCAGAAGAATTTTTTTGTTCACATTTTGCAGGCAATCTCTTTGTAAATGTCCTAAGGCTCCGCAGCTAAAGCACCCTCCCTCCACTGGTCTTAAAGAGGCAGTGCCAGGTGGGGCGAGGCGGAGTATGTGGGGGGGACAATCCTTAGATTGCGTGGATTGGATGTCTGGCAATGTTGGCTCTGGTGCCTCAACAGAAGAGGAGGGGGTATCAGTGGCAAAATTTTGCTGAGCCATTTTAATAGTTATCACGATTTGTTCCCAAGTGGCCAAATGTTCAGGAGCTCAGCTATCCTCCGCATTGATAGCCTTCTGTAAGTGCTCCCCCACCTCCTTCCAAGTGTCAGTTTGAAAAGTTCCACGATCAGGAAATTGCAGGTGATTATCACGAATCCATTCTAATAAAGTCACTAGTTGTGCGCCTGTAACATTTCTGTGTCTGTGTCTGTAGCAGCCTTTTAAGCATATCAAGGCTTTGTCTTTGTTCTCAGGATAGCTTCCCTCCCACACTTCCCAGCTACTCACCTGTTTTCAGGCGATGGGAGTTCTTGTTCTTTGATGTGCAGTTGCTGGCCAATTCCTGGTTCAGCTGGGCTATGCCACCTGTCCAGGCTCTATGCAGCCTCCTCTGATTGTCCCTGTTTCAGGGTGCCATTTGTGGCATATGAAGGCACGGATTCAACTTGTGCTAGCGAGACAGTTTATTTTGTAAGCCATGCTTTATACCTCTTTACCCTGACGCTTGTTGCTTTTACTGTTATCGTCCCGATAAGGCAACTATTTGCACAAGTTCTCCTCTCTGCTTCTCATGCTCTATCTAACAGTACACTGTCATTATTCGCATGTACTCAAATCCTGTTTACTTCAGCATTTTCTCATACCCTTCTGCTTAGTTCAGCAGCTTCCTCTTATCCCTTTCCTCTACACATTTACACGACTGCACACAGCATGGGCAGCAAACAGGGGGAGCTGGAAGCCATTGCGAGGGAAGAAAACTATGACATAACTGCCATCACAGAAACGTAGTGGGACGATTCACACAACTGGAGTGTGAATGGGTAGCTACAAAATCTTCAGGAAGGACAGGCTAAGAAAGACAGCTGGTGGGGTTGCTTTTTATGTTACAGAATGTTTTGATTACATGGAACTCGATAATAGCAATGATAGGGTTGAGTGCTTGTGGGTTAAAATCAGTAGAATGCACAGAAAGCCAGATATAGTGGTGGGAGTCTGTTATCAGCCTCCCAGTCAGGACGAAGGAACTGATGAGTTCTTCTGCAGTCAATGGGGAGAAGTCTCGTAATTGCTAGTCCTTGTTCTTGTGGGGGATTTCAAACTTCCGGATGTCTGCTGGAAGTAAAATACAGCAGAAAGGAAACAGTCCAGGAGGTTCATTGAGTGTATGGAAGATAACTTCTTGACACAACTGGGGAGTGAACCTACTAGAGAAGGTGCCCCACTGGATCTGCTGTTTGTGAACAGAGAAGGCCTTGTGGGAGAGGTGACTGTTGCAAGACGCCTGGGGCACAGTGATCACAAGATGATAGAATTCTCAGTTCTAGGAGGAGTAAGGAGGGGGGTCAGCAGAACTGCCACCTGGGACTTCCAGATGACAGACTTTGAACTGTTTAGAAGGCTGCTTGATAAAGTTCCTTGGGAGGCAGTTTGAAATGACAAAGGAGCCCAAGAGGGCTGGATGCTCCTCAAGAAGGAAAACTTGGCTGCAAAAGAGCAGGACATCCCCATGTGCCATAAAATGAGGTGATGGGGAAGAAAACCATCTTGGCTGAGTAGAGAGCTTTGTATTGATCTCAGGAAGAAGAGGAAAGTTTATGAGCTTTGGAAGAGGGGGCAGGCATCCCAGGAGGACTACAAGAGTGAGGTGAGATCATGAAGAGAGTAAATTAGAAGAGCTAAAGCTCAACTAGAACTTCAACTGGCTAGTTTGGTGAGAGACAATAAAAAAATGTTTCTTCAAATATATTAACAATAGGAGGACCAAAGAGAATCTCCCTCCTTTACTGGATGCACGAGGGACAGTAGTGATGAGGGATGAGGACAAGGCAGAGGTACTTAATGCCTTCTTTGCCTTGGTCTTTAATAATAAGGTGAGATATTCTCAGGATACTTGCCCCCCTGAGCCAGAAGACAGTGAGAATGAAGCTCCACTGATGCAGGAGGATTTGGTTAGAGACCTGCTTGGCCAATAAGACATTCACAAGTCTATGGGGCTGGATGGGATCCACCCAAGGATATTAAAATAGCTGGCAGAGGTCCTTGCCAAACCACTTTCCCTCATGTATCGGCAGTCCTGGCTGACTGGGGAAGTGTCACTCGACTGGAGACTGGCAAATGTAACTCCCATTTACAAGAAGAGTCAGAGGGAGGAACCACGGAATTATAGGCCTGTCAGTCTGATCTCAATACCGGGGAAAGTCATGGAGAAGATCATATTGAATGCTATCACACAGCACATGCAGGACAGCCAGGTGATCAGATCCAGTCAACATGGGTTTATGAAAGGCAGGTCCTGCCAGACCAACCAGATCTCGTTCTATGACAAGGTTACCCAGTAAATGGATGAGGGAAAGGCTGTGGATGAGGTCTACTTGGATTTCGCTAAAGCCTTTGGCACCTTTTCTCACAGTATTCTGCTTGAGAAACTGTCTGCCATTGGCTGCTGGGTAATAAACTGACTGGATGGCCAGGCCCAAACAGTGGTGGTAAATGGAGTCAAATCTAGTTGGAAACCAGTCACAAGTGGTGTTCCCCAAGGCTCAGTGCTGGGTCCAGTCCTGTTCAATATCTTTAGCAATGATCTGGACGAGGGGATTGAGTATACCCTTAGCAAGTTTGCAGATGACACCAAGTTGGGTGGAAGTGTCGATCTGCTTGAAGGAAGGGAGGCTCTGCAGAGGGATCTGGACAGGCTGGATCGATGGGCTGAGACCAACGGGATGAGGTTCAACAAGACCAAGTGCCAAGTCCTGCACTTGGGACACAACAACCCCATGCAGCGTTACAGACTTGGGGAAGAGTGGTTGGAGAGTTACTGGGCAGAGGAGGATCTGGGGGTGTTTGTTGACAACCGGCTGAATATGAGCCAGCAGTGTGCCCAGGTGGCTAAGAAGGCCAATGGCATCTTGGCCTGTATCAGAAACAGTGTGGCCAGCAGGACCAGGGCAGGGATTGTGCCCTTGTCCTCAGCACTGGTGAGGCCGCACCTCGAGTACTGGGTTCAGCTCTGGGCCCCTCACTACAAGAAGGATGTTGAGGTGCTGAAGCGTGTCCAGAGAAGAACAATGAGGCTGGTGAAGGGGCTGGAGAATAAGTCCTATGAGGAGTGACAGAGGGAACTGGGATTGTTTAGCTTAGAGAAGAGGAGGCTGAGGTGATACCTTATCACTGTCTACAACTACCTGAAAGGAGGTTGTGGTGAGGTGGCTGTTGGTCTTTCCTTGCAAGTGACAGGTGATAGGACAAGAGGTAATGGCCATAAATTGAGCTGTGGAGGTTCAGATTAGACATCAGATGGTCAGGCACTGGAACAGGCTGCCCAAGGAGGTGCTTGAGTAGCCATCCCTGGAGGTGTTAAGAGGTGGGTAAATGAGTTTCTTAGGGGCATGGTTTAGTAAGGGGACAGGCATAGTTGGACTTGATGATCTTGGAGGTCTTTTCCAACCAGATGATTCTGTGATCCTATGAAAATGGTAAAATACCTACTTCCTGTCCTCCCAAGAGAAGATAAGTTAATTAACTCATAGGCAATTACGGCCACACATTTCACACAGATATTTCAGCATCACATGTCAAAGTACTCCTTTAGGACATGTCAAAATCCCAACTGAGGAAGACTGGAATGAAGATTAATTACAAACCCAGGTATGTCATTCTTGTTCCAGTCACACTCTGTTTAGAAATATAAAGGACTAGCTTGCATAATATAGTATGGGGGGTGGGGGTGGAATGGAACAAGTACCACCAATCTGGCAGAATTTCAGTTAGCTTTTTTACTTTTATTAACAAGCATGTAATATCATTTTACTAAACACTGGCTACAAGCATCACTATCATAAAATCAAAACATTAAGCGATAATCCCAGAAGGTTTCTTCAGAACAAAACTAGCCACCAATACTACAAAAATCACACAGGAAACAGTCTAAAAAAGTAATCTCTCAAGGGAAACCAAGACAAAAATGTGATTTTACATTGTGATAGTTTCAGTATCTTTATTATGCCACATATCGAGAAAAAAGACTTAGTGATTGTACTAGTTTATTGTCCTTTAACCTTAATTTACTGTTGTTGCAGAAAAAGAATAAACTATTTTTGTCCTATTAAATTACTTGGATAAAAAAACTTTATTAACCCAATGCTTTTTAAGTTAGAGGATACAGAAACATCATTCTGTCCTTCAAAAATTAAGACTCTATCTTGCAGATACATTTAAGCAATTCTGTCCACATGAATGATTCCAGTGCTTTCAGTGGAACCATCTAGGTTAGTTATAAAGTTACCACTTTAAGAATTTGCAGAACTGGCCTTTTAGCTCATATCTTGCAATCTGACCTCAGCAGATGGTGGCTTCAAAAGGTTTCCAAGAAACCTTGAGGATCCACTCAGGTGGCTCAAACAACAAGAACAGAGTTTTAAATTTAAATATAGGCATATCCAACTCAATTGTAAAAATAGGACTGTTGGCTTCCCACAAAAGGCAGGTACCTAGAGAGTATCTGTACATGATTACAAATTTTGATTAAAGCTGATTTCCATGCTGATTTTAGGCACCTTAATGCTCTTTCTGCATCTTTGAAAGGGACAGAAGTCAATACTTCTTAATTATAGTTAACTGGATCTTATGCAAAGATTCTAGTATGTATGACATTTTTTCTTGTTATTAACTTCAGGCAGAAAAACTGAAGCATAAATTGTATTTCTGGTGAAATGTCCAAACTGAATCAATTACCTGAGGAAATATGGAAACTAGATATTTCTGTAAAATTCAGCCTTATGTACTAAATACATTTCTTAAGTACTGCTGAGAAAATACATTTATTAAGATTAATGTGTTATTGTACAGACTAGTTGTTTCTTTCCGCTTATACTTAACTCAATGGTAAGATTCATATAATTGAAAAATAGGCTAGCTGTATAGTTCCATTTACTATCCAGTAGGAACAAAGTGAATCTCCTAAGACTAATTATGCCATTATAACAACAACAGAGACAGATAAGCTTTCAAAGGCTCATAGTCTATTCTCAGGTTAGATGACAGGTAAAGATAACAGATATAACAATGGCACAAACCAATTTTGGATAGGCTGCATCTTTTGCATATTACATCCACAATTCATGTTGAAGTTTCTTGCTAGATCATCCATTTTAAAATATTGCTGATGGGTAGTTCTTGTACTTAAAGATTTTGGAAGCCCATAAAACTCCAAACTTCTTTCTTAAAAAAAAAACACAAAAAAACCCAAAAAAAATAAATGAAAATCCCAAGCAAAAAAACACTGAATACATATATGAAAATATCCATCTACTTTGCTTTTCAATTTAGAAGTAGATGCAACATTTATAGTTTAAACATATGCCTTATAAATGCATGTTTCTGACCCATTGCACAAAAGAATAAGCAAAGCTCTTTAGCCATACATAGCCAAGACATAAATAAAAGTAATTAAAACCTAATATAATGGGAAGAAGTTGTAAAAACTTTTTAGTTTTATATGTCTGCAAATAAAACTGGACCTTTGAAACAAAAAGTACTCTAATGATAAAATAAAATGGAATGCATAATATAATAAATAATATTTATAAAGCTAATTTTTCGATGCTCCCAAATCTTATTTAAATTCAATATTACATATTTTCTGTGAATTATCTTTTTTAATGAAAACTATATCTAGTGAAACTCTGACCCTAGGATAATTTAGTCTCATTGTTGCTGAGAACGCTACAAGATACCTATTTACTGCAATTATTTACCAGTGTAAGTAGCTGTAAAAATTACTTCACAGTAATGCTATCTTCATTAAGATCAAAATAAATTAATCATGACCTCATCAGGATTCAAGAAATATCTATACTGAGACCAACTTTCAGATTTTAGTGAGGCTGATGAGGGGGCTGGAGAATAAGCCCTATGAGGAGAGACTGAGGGAACTGGAGTTGTTTAGCTTAGAGAAGAGGAGGCTGAGGGGAGACCTCATCACTGTCTACAACTACCTGAAAGGAGGTTGTGATGGGGTGGGTGCTGCTCTCTTCTCGCAAGTGACGAGCGACAGGACAAGAGGGAACAGCCGCAAGTTGTGCCAGGGCAGGTTTAGACTGAACATTAGGAAGAATTTCTTCACTGAGAGAGTGGTCAGGGACTGGAACAGATTGCCCAGGGAGGTGATTAAAAGACGGGTAGATAAGTTTCTTAGGGATATGGTTTAGTAGGGAGACAGGCATGGTTGGACTCTATGATCTCAGAGGTCTCTTCCAACCTTATGATTCAATAATTCTATGATTCTATCGGTTTAGCCAATATAATCTAATCTTGACATTAAATCAAATGTTTGTCACGCTTCAAAGAAGTAAAACAGAACTTTGATAAACAGAACTTTGACACCGAGGCTTGCCTCTGACTTAAATTTAGTTGTACTCTAGTCTTTATATAAAGCTAGAAAGCAAACAAATAGTGCAGACACCATCCCTCTCTATGGGAAACAGTTTTTGTAATGAAGGTATCTATTATGACATGATGTGAACAACAGGATTGTGGCTAGGGGGGTGTTGTTTTGTTTCCAAAAGCACTGCTGAGGTTTTATCAGGTTTACACATTACAAAAGCAGTTACAATTATGAGCAATCACCAGCTATAAGTGTTAACACTGGCTACAGATGCATACCTATATAAACACATTTAAATGTATTGATAAAGCATCGTAACAAATCTGAGTGATTCAAAAAGTAGTTACAAACTTGCAAGCATATATTCTATACTACAGACTGTTAGAGCAAGACAGAACTGAATAGCAGAGACCTTTCTGAATTTACATTTATTGTAACTGCTAACCTCTTTCAGTTGTAGAGCTACACAGGGAAAAACTAAAATCCCAATAAACTTCAACAACACTGCATCAATATCTGATCTTGCAATAAGCTTCCATAGTGTACATATACTGAGGTAGACCAATCACAAATATATTTATTAAACCCTTTAGACTGTAGCTGAACAATGAATTAGGCATCTACATGGCCTATGGGCTTGAGCTCCATGTCTATGTCAGGTACATTAGGGGTGCATGGAGGATGAGTATTTATAGACATATTTGCACTCTCTGGAGGCCTCACCAACTAGAATGATCCCCTGATTTACACTGGGAAGTATACAGTGATAGCCACATGCAGAGCTCCAGAAAGCCCTATTATGTTAACTTATATATACACATCCATATCACCTGCATTCACTATTCTGTGAAAAATTACCAAAACCAGAGACTAATTAGATCTCACCTGTCCTGTTCTGTCACTTCTATTAATACTAAAAACAGATAAAAGCTAAATTATGGGTAATCGAGTCCAGAAACAGTACAGCAAAACCAGAGCAAACTTCTAATTTCATCACATGCACATTCTCTAAGCCTTGACATAAAGAAGTCCTGTCTAACCCAGGTGTTCAAATGTAGTGGTCTCACATCATCATTTGCAGAGATAGCAGTACTCCACTGGCCTTACTCTTGACCATCCCCACAGCTCAGTAGACTTTCTCTTTGCATTTCTTTCAATTTCTTCACCGTTCACCATCTATGGCCATAAATTAAAACAGGGCCCCATTTTCAAGGGGAAACAAGTGAACTTAGAGCTTCCTTCTGGCAACAGCAGAACTAGGAAAAGAAGAACTAAAAAGTTCAATTAATAAAAGCATGGGAGAAGTACAGAGCAATGTGGGTTTTGAAATACTCAAGAAGAGGAAGTAGGATTTAGAATACTTGAATAAACCTCTTACGGAAACAACCTCCTATTATCAAACAACATTAAGCAATGATTTCTTTCAAAGTAGGGGAGCACAGCTGGAAGAAAAAGGACAGCACTAACAGGTATACTGATTTTCCTAGTCATTGACATTTTATGAAAGAATAAATTGCTTGATAACTGCCATTTTCAGCTGACAGGAAAACTCAAAGTTATCTTCTTTTCAGTCACTTAAGACCCCATGTCAGACACACTTTGCATCCATGCTATATAAAATGCTATGCAGCATACAGCTTGCAGAAGTCACTTTCAACTACTACCACATTTTTATGAAGCTGACTATTTTTAAAGCCTTTCAGTCAGTGTAGTCAACATTGCTAAGCACTACTAAAGGTGGATACTCTAAGGTGTGTGCCTGTCTATACACAGACACACATACACATATGGTAGTTTGCATCTCTCAGTGCTTGACACAAGCTCCTGTAGTCTAATCTGACCTCAAAAAATAAGCTATGGTTTCATATAGAAAACAGTAAAAGAAGCACAGAATTGGTTTGCAGTTAACTGAAGAATTTTTAGCTAGTGTAATGGAAACTCGTACAACATCAACAGAAGATGCCCAAAAGCCATAATTTTAAAAGCTAATGAAATAGCAAATATTCCCTAAAGTAAAATTTGATTTTTACGAGCTCAAATTATATGACATATTTCCTTTTTCATTGCAATTTTGCAAGTTCAGCACTTATGAGCATTTGTTACGATTGGATATAATTTATGCCATGGCAAAATATTAAGGCATATTTTTTAAAGAACAAGTGAAATAATTTCAAATCTACATGCAAAGGGGGAATATTAAAACATTACTGAAACACAAAATAAAGAACAAACATTGTACAAAACTAATGAAGTAATTTGATCTCCAGGCTTTTAGGAAGTTTTTAACGCAGCATAATAAATATCACCAGTCACTGTAACATTAGGTATGTTCAATACTCTATAGAACAGCTTGGTTAAAGCTGACATAATTGAGCATGCTACATAAAACAAGAACACCTTGGAAAAACATACTGAAACAAGTTGTAAAGTTTAAAGACAAAAAAATAAGTAAATATAGTAAATTGATGTTAAAAGCAACATTTTAAAACTCTCCTACACCATTTTAACTTATTTTTTTGTATAACTACAAATAGATTAATCAGGCTGAGCTCCACGGAAGTATGAACTGTTTTCACTACCTGTAAACTCAGTGCTGGTAGAATCATGTTGAGTTGTGATTTATTTAATTTGTACAAAAATAAATATATATATATTTTTGTCCAAAAATCCATGCAGCATATCCCTAGAAATATTCAGAAGGACAGTTTGCTATACAAGCACTGCAGTCTTCCAAAATGATTCTGCTGGTTTATGTAATGTGAGAGTTAAATGCTGCACTAAGGTGCCAGATGACAGTCTGCAAAAAAGGACAATAAAGTTCTCCTACAGCAAGTCCATTTTGGGTCTGTAATGTAGCAGTAGAGGTGCTTTCTGCAAGACAGAATCATCAGACAGGTTGAGAGGCAAAATCAAAATTATTTCATATACTTTATAAATAAAATTTATCTGTTTCATAAATTAAAGTTTAGAGAAACTATTAGAGTAGCCACATTCCGAAATTTCACCAAGATACCTCACCTACAGAGCCCCTCCCAAAAAGAATCCTTATACTTTTGTCTCAGTACTTGATCATCCTAAGAGTAGCTAACTAATACTAGCTATCTAGAATAGAACCTGTTCCCAGCAGGAGCCAATTGCAGACCCATGGAGAAGGACATAAGAATAGGGAAAGTAAATAGCAATAATCTCTAGAATGCTCCCCAGTCTCAAACAATTCAGTAATTTCCTAAGCCAGATGTAGAGCCCTGTATTAATAGTTCACACCCAATAATTCTTCTGTGAATTTACCCATTGTTTTTTTAAAGCTATGTAAATTTTTAACATCTACAGCATCCTGCGGTACAGAGTTCTACAGTTCAAGCTTACATAATATAAAGAATGGTCACAAAAGCTTCTTCTGCATGAGTGTGTGTGAATTGGCTCTTTAGGTACTTGTATGTATGGATGGAGCAACAGAGTTACCTGAAAAGAGTAGACCAAAG
Source organism: Tapera naevia (assembly GCA_033556795.1). Classification (NCBI taxonomy): domain Eukaryota; kingdom Metazoa; phylum Chordata; class Aves; order Cuculiformes; family Neomorphidae; genus Tapera; species Tapera naevia. Next base: position 2,889,486 of record JAUMJJ010000004.1, on the reverse strand, counting down.
AGAGGAAAATTACATGCTAAGAATCACAGGACGATTGAGGTTGGAAATGACTTCTGGAGGTCATCCAGTTCAACCCCCCCTACTCAAGCACAGTCACCTAGAGCCTGTTCCCCAGGACCATGTCCAGATGGCTTTTGAATATCTCCAAGGAGAGAGACTCCACAACCCCACCAGGCAATCTATTCCAGTGCTCAGTCATCCTCACAGTGAAAAAATGTTTCCTGATGTTCAGACAGAACCTCCTCTGTTTCAGCTTGTGCCCATTGCCTCTTGTCCTGTAACTGGGTACCACCGAAAAGAGTCTGGCTCTTTGCACCCTCCCTTCAGGTATTTATATACGCTGATGAAATCCTCCCCCCTCGAGCCTTCTCTTCTCCAGAATAAACAGTCCTGGCTCTCTCAGCCTCTCCTTATAGGAAAGATGTTCCAGTCCCTTAATCATCTTTGTGGCCCTTCATTGGACTCTTTCCAGTATGTTCATGTTTCTCTTGCACTGAGGAGCCCAGAACTCAACACAAGACTCTAGATGTGGCCTCACCGGTGCTGAGGAGAAGAGAAGAATTGCCTCCCTTGACCTGCTGCCTCATGCATTCCAGGATACCATTAGCCTTCTTTGCTGCAAGGGCACATTGCTGACTCTTATTCAACCTGGTGTCCATCAAGACCCCCAGGTCCTTTTCTGCCAAGCTACTTTCCAGCTGGGTGGCCCCAAGCATATATTGGTGCTTGGGGTTATTCTTCCCCAGGTGCAGGACTTTGCCTTTCCCCTTGTTAAACTTCATGAGGCTCTTCATTAACTTCTTGAACTTCATGAAGATAGTGCGTGAAAGTCTCCCAAGGACCAATAAAGTCCTGAAACTAGCAGTCCTGTTGAACCCACAAGACCTGATAAATGCAGAACACCAAGGGTCTGCTTAAGGCCACGAGCAAACACTGGCATTAATAACGGGTTGCACAACTCAGACCACATCCAAGGCATATCTGCTATATGTAGATGAAAACTACAGAATTATATGTACACCTGAATAGACAAGGGACTACTGAGGGACTTTCTGAACACCTACCTGAATGTCACTAGCATGTCAACATGACCCTTTACTTCTTATTAGATAGATGGGGTCGGCTTCCCTACTGTTGCTCCAATCCAATAATTAAAAGCACACGTGCACAAGTGAATTATTTTAACTATTCACACAACACAATTATTTATCTACTGGATGGAGTTAGTTTTCTTCATAGCAGCTCTTACAGTGCTATGTTTTGGATTTGTGACCAAAATGGTGTTGATAACACACCCATGTTTTAGCTATTGCTGAATAGTGCTTGCATAGCATTGAGGCCTTCCGTTTCTCACACTGCCCCATCAGTGAGTAGGCTGAAGATGCACAAAAAGTTGGGATGGGACTCAATAAAAGCTGTGGGAAAGGAGGAGGAGAGAGTGGCTAAACAGCTGCCTGCCTACAGGAAGTAGTGAATGAATTCTTTATTTTGCACTGCTTGCACACACAGCTTTGCTTTATTCATTAAACTGTCTTTATCTCAACCCACAATTTTTCTTACTTTTACCTTTCCAATTCTCTCCCCCATCCCTCTGGGAGGGAGCGAGCACGTGGCTGCATTGTGCCTAGCTTCCTACTGGGGTTAAACCACAACACACAGAAATCTTCCAAGCAGGTCCCTTGACAGACCAAAGCCTGCTCTCTTTAAGTCCATGGATGTGATCCTGCCATTTACCTTATTCCTTTCTTTCAACCCAGACACTGGCTACCCCCTCCCTCATTGCAGCTGTAGATTCAGGCTATTGTTTCTCTAGGGTCTTAGAGAAAATCCTATCAATCCCCTTTACATGAACTTTGATGCCATGCAGTCTGCTGACCTCCTCCCTCGAGCTCATTTACTTCACAACAGAGATTCTACACCAACACACACCTTCTGCAGACAAAGCCACCATCTCCCCCTACTCCAGCCTTAGCAAGAAGCCCCAGGCATTCCCTGCAGCCAGAGGCCCAGAGAGATGCATCTTCTTATGGAGCTCAGTCTGAGTCAAGACCTCTGATATTCCAGGCATAGTTGCTGTAGTTAGTGCTGGGGACCATTCCCCAAAGCACATAATTACTTTTGCTGAGCACACATGAACAACCCTCAGCATAGCTTTGAGCCAATTTCTACATAACTTACTATAACAAATATTATGCCTGCTCACTACTAGTGCTAGGCCCAGGAGTTATACAGGCCTCTCCCTAGCACCTGCTGAAAGTGTGATTAACCATTCCTAATCAGAAGTCAGCTGGAACCCTTTGATCAAGGACAACTGACAGAGCTCATTAGCTGCTGCTAGAACTTGCTAGAATCAATCTTATGTAGCTATCTTTTCCCAGCAACATCAGGCACCCTGACATTCCTCAAAGGTTTCCTAGGTGTCCCCTGAAGATCTCAGAAGTTGTTCCTGTGCCCAGAAAATCTAGATGATCTAAAAGCAGAGCCCAGAAATCACTGTGCAAATTGCTGCATCTGTTGGATGTTTTTGTTAGCTGCATTAAGCCAAGAGAAGATGGAGAATGTTTTAAGAACAAATGTGGATTTTCTCAAACATTGGCAGGACATGATATTTGTTGTGTACTGACCACCCTTTCCTGATGGGATGGAAATAGTTCCAGCTCCCCTGGCAGAAATAAGGATGAATCAGGTTCTTTGAATGGTGGATGAATTATGAAAATTAGCTGCTCAAATGCACCCCCACTATTCACAACAACTGTCCATGCAGCAAAATGCAGGGAAACCTACCTAGAATGAATGGGTACAGATAACACAGTGTGTTATGAAGTACTGGGGACTAGGTTCAGGAAAAAAAGGGAAAAATATCTTACATGGATCAAGAAAAAACAGGGACTTACAGTAACTGTGAAGATGGGCAGTAGAGAAGAGGTTGCAGAGAAATAAGGATAAGAGAAATAGGTGCAGGAAATGGTGACAAGAAGGTTAGTAAATCAGAAGAAATGGACCAAATCTGCGTAAGGCTGTGGAAAGTGTTAAAGAATTCAGGAGAAAATGTGAAAAAATGGATTAAGAAGAAAACATAAGATAAACTAAAAAGATTGATACAACAGCTGAAAAGAACAGTAGTAGCAGCAGTATAACTCAGTGCTCAAGCTCTGCTGCCCTACCTCCAATTGATGAAAATCAACCATAGGGAAGTCTGCTTTGGGACTAAAGATTACTCATACAAATTGGTGCCTGTGTGCCAAATACATTGGGATCCTTGGAGGGAGGACCCAAATATTTTGTATGAAATAGAGAAAAAAAAATACAGTATTTTCCTGGACACAGGAGTATGAATCAGCTTGTCTAAAATTTTTTGAACTCTATTCAACGAGAAAATATGAAGGTAGGCTCTTTCAACACGAAGGAAGGAAAAGGCCCTAAATATTATATTATGAATCTAATAATAGGACAGTGAGATGTTGATACCAAGTATAAGGCTGTAAATAATAGCAAAGAACTTCTTATTTTAGGAATTGACTGGGTAATGGAACATGGAATTTTAATTTTTATAGTGCTCTTTTGTAGAAATATAAAGGAATACAGGAAGCAGGGAAAGGCTAGTATTCAAGAGAATAAACTTTAACTGAAATAGATAAAGAATTCTGGAAGCAGCAGGTCCCAGGAGCATAGCAGAAAAAAATCCTACAGCGTGAACAAAAGAAATGACCAAGTTGAAACAGTGGGATCCCCTTATACAATGTCCATACCCTAAAAAAGCTAGGACTGCTCTGGGAGAAATCATTAAGGAGTATTTAGAACAAGATGTTTTGTGGAAAACTATAAACCCACATATGTCAGGGTGCAGTCTACAAAAATCAGTCTGCAGATTCATCAGCCCAGATTGATGGGGTCTATGGCCAAGCATAACTGTGGCTGAGCTGGAGTCTAGTACTCCTATGACATAGCTCAGGCAGGGACTGAAGGCCTGGATCTGAGCTGAACTGGGGCTCCTGGGCAGAGGGTGTGGAGGCCCCAAGTAAGGCTGTTCAGGGTCATTAAGACCTATTAGTGCCCTTAGGAGCCTGTCAGTATAATTCTCAATTATGGCCTGTTTAAAAGGGCTGATAAAAATCCTGAAGGCTACTGTGTAAGAAGAAAGTACACAGGCAGTGGAACCAGGGACATGAATCCTGGGAAGGATATAGGGACACTGCCCAGATACATAGGGACAGGATCAGGGAAGCTAAGGTGCAGTTTGAGCTGAATTTGCAAGGGATGTGAAGAGTAAGAAGGGCTTTTACAGATAAGTTGGCCAGAAAAAGAAGATTAAAGAAAATTACGCCTACTAATAAATAAGACAGCAGAACTGGTGACAACCAATATGGAGAAGGCTTAGGCACTCAAGATTTTTTTTTGCTTCAGTTTTCAATGGTAATGTCTCTTCCCCCACCTCTCAAGCCCCTGAACCTCAAGGCAGGGACTGGGGGAAGGAAGTCCCTCCCATCAAAAGAGAAGATCAGGTTTGAAACCACCTGAGGAACCCAAACATACACAAGTCCATGTGACACGACGAGATGCACCCCAGGGTCCTGAGGCAACTGGCAGATGTCGTTGCCAAGCCACTCTCCATCATATTTGAAAAGTCATGGCAGTCAGGTGAAGTCCCCAGTGACTGGAAAAAGGGCCTGACTAATCTAGTGACCTTGTCAGTGGACAAGGGAAGAGCTATGGACGTCATCTACCTGGACTTCTGTAAGACCTCTGATATGGTCTCCCACAACATTCTTGCCTCGAAACTGAGAGAGATTTGGTTTGATGAATGGACTGTTTGGTGGATAAGGAACTGACTGGATGGTCACATCCAAAGAGTTATAGTCAACAGCTCAATGTCCAAGTGGATATCAGTAATGAGTGGTGTCCCTCAGGGGTCTGTATTGGGACCAATACTATTTAATATATTCATCAATGACATAGACATTGGGACTGAGTGGATCTTCAGCAAGATTACAGATGACACCAAGCTGAGGGAATGGATGCCATCTCAAGGGACCTTGACAGGCTTGAAGAGTGGGCCCATGGGAACCTCATGAAGTTCATCAAGGCCAAGTGCAAGGTACTGCACCTGGGTTGGGTCAATCCCCAATCAGTATATAATGGGGCATGAAGGGATTGAGAGCAACCCTGCAGAGAAGGGCTTGAGGATACCGGTGGATGAAAAATTGGACATGAGCCAGCAATGCACAGTTGCAGCCCAGAAATCCTAGGCTGCATCAAAAGAAGCGCGGGCAGCAGGTTGAGGGAGGTCATTCTCGCCTTCTACTCCAATCTCACAAGACCCCACCTAGAGTACTGTGTCCAGTTCTGAAATCCCCAGTACAAGGAAGACACGGACCTGTTGGAGTGGGTCCAGAGGAGGGCCATGAAAATGGTCAGAGGGCTGAAACACCTCTCCTATGAAGAAAGGCTGTGAGAGTTGGGGATGTTCAGCCTGGAGAAGAGAAGGCTCCAGGGAGACCTTAGAGCAGCCTTGCAATATATAAAGGAGGCTTATAAGAAAGACGGAGAAAAACCATTTGCCAGGGCCTGTAGTGACAGGAAAAGGGGCAACAGTTTCAAACTGTAAGACGGTAGGTTTAAACTGGATATAAGGAAGTAATTCTTTACGATGAGGGTGGTGAGATACTGGAACAGATTGCCCAGAGAAGTCATGGATGCCCCATCCCTAGAGGTGTTTGAGGTCAGGTTGGATGGGGCTCTGAGCAACCTGATCTAGTGAAAGATGTCCCTGTCCATGGCAGGGGGTTAGTCCAGATGATCTTTGAAGGTCCCTTCCAACCCATATAATTTTATGATTCTATGATTCTATACTGGGACCAATACTATTTAACATCTTAATGACTTGAGCAGTGGGTCAGAGATGTGCCCTCGGCAAGTTTCCAGATAATACAAAACCAGAAGGAGTGATTGATACACTTGATGTGTTGCTGTCAGTTGGAAGGACATTGACAGACTGTAGAAATGGGCTGACAGGAACCTCATGAAGTTAAGCAAAGGAAAATGCCAAGTCCTGGGGAGGAATAACCCCAGGCACCAGTACAGGCTAGGGGCTGACTGACTGACATCAAGTTGAACATGAACTAGCAATGCACTCTTGCAGCAAACAAGGCAAACAGTATCCTGATCTGAATTAGGAAAAGTATTGCCAGCAGGTTGAGGGAGTTTTTTATTACCCCCTGCTCAGCACTGGTGAGAGACCACATCTGGAGTCCTGTGTCCCCAGCACAAGAAGAACATGGACATACTGGAGAGAGTCCATTAAGGTACTGGAGCATCTGGCATTTGAGAAGAGGCTGAGAGGGCTGGGATTATTTAACCTGGAGAATAGAAGGCTCAGGGGGGGATTTTATCAATGTGTACTAATACCTGATGATGGGCAGTAAAGAAGATGGAGACAGACTCTTTTCAGTGGTATCCAGTGAAGGGATCAATCAACACAAATCGAAATACAAGAAATTCTATTTATATATGTAAAAAACCTTTTTCACTGTAAGGGTAACTGAGCACTGGATCAAGTTGCCTAGAGAGGTTGTGGAGTCTCCATCCGTGAAGATATTCAAAAGTCGACTGGACATGGTCCTGGGCAACCTCATCTAGTTCCCTCAAAGCAGGGAAGTTGGACTAGATGATCTCTAGAGTTCTTTTTCAACCTCAACTATTGCTTTATTGCATGGATTTCTCGAGAATGGGGACATAAATTTCCTGAACGATCTATGAGGATTTGCAACATCCTTGTTGGACTCATTGAGCAATGACCTGTGATTTATGGACTACCAAAGGAGAGAGATAGAAGTGACCTTAACATGGCATTGCTGTTGCTAACAAGGCCACAAATTCAATATAGGCCTCACTTGTCATATTTTGCTTGTTTGGAGATTTATTTCCATCTGTTTAATTGGAGTAGCCAGTAATTCTTACAATCAAGTTTTGCATGACTGGATAACTAATACATGACCTAACCTGTCTTTGTGTTGCTTAGCTTGATCTAACTATTTAATGTAATAATAACAGTTTAAGGCACTTGAATTAAGACTCCTTTTAGAGCTCTAACAGATTTAAGTGTTACAACTGAGGATTTGGGTCCACCCAGGCTGAGGGGATCACAGTTAAAGCTTTGTAAAAGTGCTTTGAAGTTATAATAACCTTGGTTGTAACCTTGGTACTTTTTTTTTGTTTTCAGGATAATACTCAAAGAAACAATTTGAATAGAAGCAGCCAAGCCTAGTGACAGAATTGTTGATTTCAGCAATGTTCTTTTAAGCAAATGTGTAAACATAAAAGGAATATGGGAGAGGTATCAAAGAAGAAAGGAAAGAGAAAGAAAGGTTTGAAACAGAGAGGAAACGGAATACTTAAAGGTTGAGAGAATTGTGGGTTACACATGTGTATATATCAAGGTCTGAAAGAGGATAATATATAATGAATAATGAACTATTATGGTTGAACCAGACCAAAAGTAGTACTGAAGTGAGATACTTATCTATGCCAGGTATTGGAGGTTACTTATATCTAATAATCAGAACTTAATCACTAAACCCAGCATTTCTGTAAGAGCAAAATAAAAAGAAAGAGAATGGTCGAAGTTTATACATGAATGTGATGACTGGTTATATGAACAGCTCTGTGTAATTTATCCTCTGCTATTTCTCCCTCTCCCCTTCCCCCAACTGTTTAGTTGCCTGTGTTCTGAGGATCCAAAGGCCAGCTCTGATGCTACACAGCTGCATAACCTTGAGACACATATCTGAGAAAATCACTATGTAATGAGAGAACCTGTAAGAAGATTATAAAGGCAAAAGCAGGGTGAGGCTAGCTGAGAACTTTGGGTCAGATCAAGCCACTAATATCAACAGTGAAAGCTAGATGAAACTAGCTTGATCGTTACAATCATGTGTTAACTTTTTCAGTAGCGATCAGGAATATCACTATTCGTATACTGGGGCTACATTAGGTGACAATTATATTAGGATATCTAACAAGATATTGCAAAATGTACATGTTTACTAGAATTGGGAAAGATCTACTGTAAATGTAACCTTACTCATGATAAAATAGAAAATATTGTTTGCCTAAAAATTTATATGAGGAATGAGAAACATCTCATAATTGTCACATGTTATGGGGAGATATAAGGTAAAATGTTTTAAAGGGATAAGGCTTAAGGAAATATTAGTATATCTCTTAAGCCATTTTGTTGTATGGTTAATCGCATTTGAATGGATAGTTTTATTAATTGTGTCAATCATAAAATAGTATAGGATCAAAATGTTTATACTTATAATGATTATACAGCCAATGAAACATTCTGTGATTATGTAAACTGATTCAAAATTAACAATACCACAAGTTTAACTTAAGTATCAACAGGGAGAGAAGTGTCATAAAGGACTGTTCGAACACCTACCTAGAAGCCACTGGCATGTCAGTATGACACCCTGCTTCTGAGAACACAGCTGGGGTTGGTCTCCCTGCTGTTTTTCCAACTGAGTAACTATGACCGAGTGTGTGAGGGAATAAATGTGTATACTGTATAAAGTTATTGGCTATTAATAATAGCTTGATTCTATTAAAAAGGGCTTTATAAAAGCTGTTATTAATGAATATTAGTTGTGATCTGTCTCCTCAACTTAATCCCCTATCAGGGTAAATGGAAGTTACAAAAAAAAAATCACTTTGTTCATTCTAAACCTCATACCTACAAGTTTCACTCAATACCCTTCATCTCTTTCATCAAATTAGACAGTTTATAGTTGCTGCCTTTTCCATGCCACTCATGACTGTAAAAATCTTCATGAAACAGGTAAATAGTGGATTTATACAGAGGCACAGCATTGCTCTTGTTTAGTGCTATATTATTTTCCTAGTAACTTCTAGCATTTCATTTGCATTTTTCTTGGATCATTACTGAACTGATATCTTTGTCTAACCCCAAAACCTGATTTCTGTTTGATGGCAGTCAACTCAGAGCCCACCATTTTTATATATAAAGTTCAGATACATGTTTTCCCTAGCATACATCTCTACATTTACCCATATTGAACTTTAGGTGCCATTTTATCACCTGGTCATCCAGTACTGCGAAAGGCCTCCTGCAATCCTTCATCACCAACATTTATCTTTACTGTCTTAAATAATTTTATTGGTGCCAGTGTCACCTCTTTTCCAGGTAATTCATGAATATGTCATAACTAACCACAATCTCCTACCTTTTATTTACCAATCTGAAATGAATTATTTCTTCATAGATAAAAATTGGCTACCTATTCTCATTTATCCCTTCTTTTTATGTGTCCAAAGGTATTACATCTTTCGAACACAGTATTATCCTGGGAGCTTGCGTTGTGTTGCATTCCATTATGAACACTAACCCCTCTTCAAAGTTATTACTTCCAAACTGCACACAACCTGATTCTATGGATGTGACTTGTATCCTAGATGTTCAACTTGACATTTCATGATATTTGCAGTCATTTTATTTGAATGGCCATAAATCACCAGTGATAATTTATGCTCGATATGAATCCCCTATCATTTTCTATTCAGCTCTAAGTTTTGTTGTATGGAGTTTTGATTTTGGTTTTGTTTTGTTTAAAGAAACTAACCCAGAGACCCACTCAACTGCTTTCCCCAGCCTTATTTATGCCTACTAAATACTGCTACAAGTCTCTTGAACTGAAGTGGGGAGCAAATTCATCTGCCTCTTTTAATAAGTATACTCAGCCTCTCTTCCAAACTCCAGAATACGAATGTATTGAATATTTGTCTCTTCTGCATTGTAACCAGTTTCACAATCTACGCAGAGTAATAATAGTTGTATCTGACTGACATGGCTGAGAAATTATGTCCCTCTCAATGGCTTCAGTCTTCTTTACCTTATACATTTTTAATTATTATCAAATTGACATCTGCCATCAACTTCCCCTTTTCCTTAGTGGCACTTTTAAATTTTCCCCCATTTTTCTCTTTTGAATTTAGAAAAAGATCTATTTTTAAAGATAGTTTATTAGACATTTAAAATATATATTTTAACCATTTTGAAGTTATTGCAGTATAGGCCTGCACGAAGTATGCTTTATGAACTTTGTTCTTTAGTCAGCTCATGGTTTACATGGAACATGAAAATTTTGATTGAAAGCAGTTGTGTCATACCTTAAATCTCCATCTAGTAACAACTACAAACTTGAGTGTGTGGTCCTTGCCAAGAATCTCTTCATTGCATAATATATCCAGCTGATATAAAAAGAAGAAATAAATTCACTCAGAGCTGAGACACAGAACATGGCCTTGAAACAATACACTTCAGATAAGGCTCAATAAAAACATAAAAGAAACTGAACTCAATTCTCATGTAAAGACAGCTTTATCCTTTGACATGCTATGAAAATTGTTTACACAGTACCAAGCAAGTAACTTTCTACTTTGAAAATACATTTTTAAAAGGCTATCCTCTGCTTATACATCAGTGTTTAGGGCTTTTTTTGCAGACACTTTCTAGTTGTTTTTAATTTTCTATGACAGCTTTGAGAGATCTTAATATTGAAACAGCAAGGGTATGGACTCATAAGCAAATGTGAGATCATGCAATCAGACATCAGCTGAATTGCAACAGATGATCATGCATGTGATCTTAGCCTATGTGACTGCAAGGTGACGTGTACTGAAAGGGTAAGTCACCATGAAAGTGACATATGCTAATGGTACTTTATCACAACCTGAGAAAGAAAGAATGTGCATGCAGTCTACTAACATGGCTTAGCTGATGGTCAACAACTCAAACTAGGATTTGCCTACAGCATTCAGCCAAGTGTTCACATCCTAGGCCTTCCTCCTCAAAACATATAGAGTTTGCTGATATCATTGCAAGGCCACACTACCATCACTGAAAGGTCACAGATATCAGGGAAGGTACCCAATGACTGGAGAAATGTTGTACTCATCTTCAAAAAGGGCAGGAAAGACTATATAGGGAACTAGAGGCCAGTCAGCCTCACTTTGGTGAACCCTGGGAAAGTAATGAAGTGAGTCCTCTTGGAAGCTATTTCTGGGCACATAAAGGCAAAAGTAAATCCGTTATGGCTATTCCCAATCACCAAGGGAAAAAAATCATGCTTGACCACGCTGATTACCTTCTTTAATGAAATGACTAGATCCATGGATGAGGAGAGAACAGTGGAAGTTGTCACTCTTGGCTTAAACAAGGCTTTCAGCACCATCTTGCACAGCAAGATCAACCTCATCAAGGTTGTGGAAGACATCAAACTAGGGGAGTGCAGCTAACACACGTCAGCACAGGGCTGCCATTCAGAGGGACCTAGACAAGCTAGAAGGATGAGCTGACAAGAACCTCATGAAATTCAACACAACAACAGTAGTCATGAGACGTTACAGGCTGGGTAGCAGCTCTGCTGAAAAGGGTCCTGGTTGAAAGCAAGTTGAACATGAGTCAGGAGTGTGCTCTGGCAGTGATGAAGGATAATGGGATATATCAACAGAAGCACATTCAGTAAATTGAAGGAAGTCAACAGAACAACGTCCAAGAGGAAACCTGTAACGAGCGTGGTCCCTCAAGGGTCCGTACTGGGACCAATACTATTTAATATCTTCATCAATGACATAGTGCAAAGAAGGACTTGGGGATAGAGTGGTAGATGAAAAATTGGGCATGAGCTAGTAATGTACGCTTGCAGCCCAAAAAGTCAATTGCATCCTGGGCTACATCAAAAGAAACATGGCCAGAAGGTTGAGGGAGGTGATTCTCCCCCTCTACTCCACTCTGGTGAGACTTCACCTGGATATAGTAATGCATCCAGCTCTGGGGTCTCCAGTACAAGGAAGACATGGACCTGTTGGAGTGGGTCCAGAGGAGCACCATGAAAATGATCAGAGGGCTGGAGCACCTCTGCTGTGAGGACAGGATGAGAGAGTTGGGGTTGTTCAGCCTGGAGAAGACTCTGGGGAGACCTTATTGCAGTCTTTCAATATATAAAGGGGGGTTATAAGAAAGTAGTGACAGGAAAAGGGACAACAGTTTTAAACTGAAAGACGGTAGGTTTAAATTAGACATAAGGAAAAAATTCTTTTTGATGAGGGTAGTGAGACACTGGAACAGGTTGCCCAGAGAAGTCATGGATACCTCATCACTTGAAGTGTTCAAGATCAGGTTGGATGGGGCTTTGAGCAACCTGATCCAGTGAAAGATGTTCCTGCTCATGGCAGGGAAGATAGACTAGATGATCTTTGAAGGTCCCTTCCAAACTTCCATTTTATGATTCTATGATTCTAAGTGATTATTAACCTTTACTCAGCACTCATTAGATCACATCTGGAATGCTATATCCAGTTTTGGCCCCTCGAGTATAAGAAAAATGTTGATAAACTCGAGCAAGTTCAGCAGAGGGTCACCAAGATGGTCATGGTTCTTGAACACAGACTCTATAAGGAGAGGGCCTATTTATCTTGGAGAAGAGAAGGCTTAAAGGGGACCTAGTTACAGCCTTCCAATACCTTAGAGAAGCTTATGGAGAAGATATAGCTAGGCTGTTTTCTGTGGTTCATGGTGGGAGAATGAGATGATGGTCATCAATGGAAACTTCCTTCTTACTGGATATAAGGAGAAAAATAAAATTTCTACAAGGATAATTAAGCACCAGAACAAGTTGTCCAAAGAAGTCATGGCATCACTGTACTTGGAAGTTTTCAAGATTGAGATGACATCAAACTGGATGGAGGGGGATTGTGACTAAAACCAAGAAAGAGAGAACAGACCCTGTGTTTTCACACAGTTTTAGAATCCGAAATGACAGAACTTGCAGAGGATAGAAAAGTCTCTTTCTTCCCATACCCTCCACCATGATTTCTTTCCACAAACAGTCCAATTATGTATTCCCTGCAGGGAATATGGCACCAGCTGATTCTACACAAGGCTGAGTTTCACTCAGAGCAGAGAAGCAGAAGAATTACTTTCCATTAAATCAGTCTTTCAGTAGCGTTCAAGTGTTATAATCTATTCTCTGCACTGAGTAAAAAATCTCTGCTAAGGCAGCATATATCTGAATTTAAGGCCACCAAACAAAGCATCTTGCAGCAGTCAGTTTTAACACAAGTGGAAAACATAACCAAGCCTTTTGGTATGTTTTAAAACTGGTCATGGAACAACACACTGAGCTTCACTGCCAACTCTGTATAAAGCCAAGAACCAGGGGAAGGGAAAAAAGGGAAGATAACCATCATCCTTAAATTAAAAGAGGGGGAGGTAAATTTGAAGAAAATCTTATTTGCATTCAGCAAAATAGTCATTTTGTACTCCTATATATTAGGAAATAGTGTGTGCTTCAGGTTTTTTTTTTAAATCTGGTTGGAAGGAAAGACACTTTTTAAACATTAAAACATTACCTCATTAAAAGAAGAAAGGTTAAGTTTTTTAGCAATGAACTTCTTTAGATGCAAGACTGTTGCTTGTGCTGAGCAGCGGATCCATTTTCGTTTCAATCCACGCAATTTGCTGCTATTGCATTCCAAGCAGATGCTTACCTTCAGGAAAAAAACATCACAGTTGGGGCTAGTTGACAGAATTTTCTGCAGTCCCCATTATGCATTTCACATGCAATATTTATTAGTCTAACAAAAAGGTGAAAATGCAGAATATCAGTATTCTTTAAAGTGGAATGCATGCAGTGTCATTTAAAAAGAAGTTGTCTAGTATTTTGTCAGCTTACTGTTAAGCACCATTCAACTCAAAAAGGATCTGGACAAAAGTTCAAGGTAGAACTTTAGGGCTGCCTTGTTCCAGAGCTTTAGTCTACCTGCAGAGATTACAACTAGTTCAGAAAAAGTCTAGGTCAAGGCCAAAGTGAGATATATCTAATATGAAAACCTGTCAGGACCCTGAGTTCATCCCACTCCCCCATGGGGGTTTAGTTTCCTGAGCTCAGGGCCAATTTTGATAAGCAGCTGTATGACCATGAAACTGTTGTGAAGAGAGATGCTTGAGAAAAAGCTTGAAGAGTTTTAGTGTGAGCTCACTCTGCTCCATTTAGCAGAATCATTTAAGCTGAAACTCCCTCCCTTGGTTGGTCCCCCTGCATGAGCTACGTTGCAACCATGCTCATGCCTGACCTAGACCCTGACCCACAGATTAGACTTCCTGGTTTGACCTTGGACCTGTCTTATCACTATGGACTTGGCTTGGTGATCGCTGAACTGCGTATGACCTTGGTTACTATCGTCTCAGGACTCGACTTCAACTTGCAGATTTCACTTTCTGGCTTAACCTTGGACCTATCTCATCACTAAAGATTTACCTGGTGATCACTGGACTGTGGCTGAATCTGGTCATTGTCACAAGAGCTGTTATGCTCTCCTTATTCAGGTATTGTGGGACTGCACCCCTTGTTGGTGAGGTCAGTGCCCTGCCTGCCTTAGTGTCACTCTTGGCTCCTGGCATGCCTGCCCCTATGGAGCAGCAGCCTGCCCTTACTATTCCCTGACAAAACTACTATCACGATCTAATGACTGTTTCTAATCTAACCTCTGAATCCAGTAACATAGTTTAATATTTAAAGCATGTTTTAAAATAATATTTTAAACTTTTTAAAATTTTACTGATTCTGATGAGGTAACAAATTTTTTAAGTTTAAAAGATTATATGGGAAAAATGGCCTTTTGATCTCTGTGCTTCAATTCCCTCTTCTCTTCTCTGTTGACGCGGAAGTCACGGACTCATCACACGATCAATGTGCTCAGACAGAAGCCGAGTTTATTGCTTTACTGCTGATGGTTATATACTCTATCTTATCTACTTTCACGCATAACAATAAGAACGATTGATTAACATGTGCTGTTCACTCGAATAATGCTTCTTTACAATAGGTCAGTCTCCACTGTTCACCCATCTCTGTTGTAAGTTTCAGATCCTGTTCAAGGCCTTAGTTTCAATCACGTGTGCATCGCCCCCCCTTTCTTGTTTTTCACTTGCTAGGCTGTTTATCTTGCCAAATTCCTCTTGCAGGTGTCCTAGCAACGACATTCCTACACGGCCTGCTGATATCTCTATGCCTTAGCCAGACTAAGGTCCTGCTGCTCTGGATTGCCCAGAACATGTCCTTGGTCTTCCAAAACCCCATGCTTCTCAATTACCTATTTTCTTTATTTAGTCTAAGCTCTTTAGGATAAGTTACTCTGTGCACTTAAATGATCTGGTATAAAGTACAATCATTAAATGAGAAATTAAACCAAATTTAATTTACTTTGGACACCAGTAGCAGGGAAACATGAAGGCAGTGACTTGTGTATTTCAATAGCAAGTTTCATATTCAAATAAATTTTGTGTTTAGAACTTAACACTAAATACTATGTAAGAAAAGATTTTTCATTCTAATTATTGAAACATATTCAGTCCTGATGCGCCAGAGTGGTGTGGGACTAGATTCTCAGATAAAGGGCCCAAATGGCTTGAAATCTAGTTGAGATGAAAGCCAACACAGTGTTTAGCCAATACATAGAGGAAACTCAGAAATAATTATAACTACCAAACCTTAATTAACTTCTCAAAACAAAATTTCTCCACAGCTACCTAAATAAAAAACCATGAAGCTCAAGTTTACACAAAAGCATGAGGAAACACTGTATTTTGTCTCTGTCAGAGGGAAAAAAGTTTATCAAAGAAAAATAATAATTTAAAGATAAAGAAGAAAGACAAAATAAAACTAAGAAATGCTCTATACCAGAAGTAAGCCCACCTGTTCATCACTTCGATGATAGTCATTATTTTCTTCCTGTTTTTCTTCAGAAGTTTCTTTGTTTGAATTTTCGTCTGGTTTAGTTTCACCTTTCAGATGGAAATAGAGCATTACAATAATTAAATTAGACAGATGACAGATATTCCTGAAACAAAGTCAAGACTATAAGAGCAACTGTGGGGTTTTTGTTTGGGTTTGTTTTTTTAAAGTAATTAGGCTTATCAGAGCATGATCAGCTTCTCTTCTAACCAGGAAAAAAAGTTAGAAAGCATCTTTATTCTTGGTAGCAGAGATGTGGACACTAATCCAAAACTTCCCAAAAAATCAGTTCAAGAAACCTTGCTACAAATTCTCATTCACTATTCTGTAAAACTGATATACTTTCTTGACAGTCACAAATTTGAGAATTCTTTTGCCTTTCATAAATACACACACACACATATACATTTTAAGTATAACCACCACACCATTTCTATCACAAAATTACACTTAACATCAGCAGTTTCTGTAGTTAATGCAGTTCAGGACTGGGATAAAAAGTAACCTTTTTATCATAGAGTTTCCACATAGATTCTACTGAAGGTCTTCACCAGGAACACATTACAGCCGTCTAAAAGAACACATTCTATAAATGTGTGGTGCAAAATAATATTGCACTTACATGGTGAGTTCAAAGTGGTGAGTTCTTGTACATAGTTAAATATATAAGCACAAGCAAGCCAGTATTATACAATTATGAGTGCTAATAAATATTAGCTATACACCATCCTCTGATAGATCCTTTCAGAGGCTTAATGGCAGCCTGTACCCCCACCCCAAGACAGAATAAACAATGCAATTTACCATTGCGATGTGAATCTAGATGTTGCTTTGCAGAGTATGTGTCCCCTTTGATGTCCCCTGGTACTTCCATACCCAGTTTGTGATAGAATTCCCTCTGCTTTTTCATTTCCGCTGTTTAAAATAATAAATATTAGTCACGTAATAATATTCTAGCACAATATTTATCAAGGTATTCTAAAACCCTCCTCTGTTCTGTAAAAGAAGCTTGTCAGGCAGGAAGGGGTATTAGCACATTTTGCTACTTCTCTACTCTTGCTGCCATAATCAAGTTATGCTAGATCTTATTCTCAAGAGGCAGAATACTACCAAGTCATTTGCAGAGCTATTATTACAGCATTTTGTTATAACGTATAAAATACATTTTAAATAATATACCACACTTTGTGTATTTCCCCTTTGATATTTCTGTTAAAATATTGGTTCTGAATTTTTATCAGTATTTCTGATTTTCAATATCTGAAAAACAATTTTAAAATAATCTCTTTACTTAAACTTATTTATAAATGCCCAATAATGTCTTCACTTGATAGCTTAATTGGAATGAAATATTCTACTTAAATAAAAGTAGCAACACAACACTGAAAAATAATACTGAACAATTACTATAAAGAATTCCTTTAGTTCAACAGATTTGTTATCAAAGTAGATTATAAGAACACAAACACAAAGGCACCTGCTAGCAAAGAATTTAAGTACATCTTAGGATAAGAAAAAATCACTGAAAATAAAAGTTATGCTACCTCAGTATTCTACCTCTGGGAACTCTGTAAAGCTGTCAAAAAGATATAAATGTGTACACAGTTTATTAAAGAATGTATGCAAATTATAGAATGCAAATATGAAAAAGTTGTAGTGCTATTTAGATTTACATAATGTTATTTTTCCCTGAAATAAACCAGCATTTTTATTTCTAAATTTTTTTCAGTAACACTGCTAGTACAAGTCTAAAACTAAAAAAATGCACTAAAGTATAGAGGAAAAAGAGTGCTAGAACCTGAACAAGTGAAGAAGGCATTTTTCATCCCTCCATGAACAGTTTTCTTGCTTCCTCCTTTTGTTAATGTAAAGGAACTATGTGTAAATCTAACATTCAGTATAAAAAGGTCATATAGAAAACTTACCTTCTTGGAGGCCTGGTACAAGTTTGTAAACAATATCTTGCATTGTTCTATCATGACTAGCAGGAAAGAAAAGAAAAATAGGTTTAAATTAGTCATCTTGATTCAAAACATTTCTCATACAGAGATTCAGTATTAAATCGACTCTACAAAGTCTTGTAAGAAAAATATTTATCTTGGATAATTAAAATATCAAACATGAGATAAAAGTAATAAGAAAGAAATGAAAATAAGAAAATAAGAACTGACAAAAATTAAACTAATAAAAGTTTAATAGAAATGCTAGGAAGGATGCTAGTAAGGATGGTCTTTATGACGTACAGGATGTCATCCTGTGAGAGATGATATATGCCTGCATGTGTATCAGTATATCAGTAACATAACTCTCAAAATTCCTTGACAATTTTGACAAAAGAATTTTTTTATTTTCTGTTTCCAGACACTAGATACTTTTCTGTTTCTAGAAACTACACTGTTTCTTTTCCCTTTTAATTAATCTTTCGCATTGCTAGATTGCTTAGTTATCCATACTGGGCTTTTTTTTTTTTTAAAAAAAAAAAGAGGAAATAAACCTACAGAGAAAGAAAAAGAAGACAACAAAGGAAAGAAAATTTGTGTTTGTTCTTATAATCCAACATGTTACCCAAGAGCAGCATCATGTAGCTCAGAATCTCATCTATCAAACAAGGGTGTAACAAAAATACAGACTGATCCAGAAAATAAGGAAGCAAATGGTGGGGAAGCAGGACTGGTTAAGATTCCAAGGTTTAACCACAAACTGCCATTTCCTGGTTTACTTTAAAACAAGTCATTGTCTGAAATGCCTAGAACATTACCCTGACTTCAAAACTATAAGGAAAATCCAATACAATCCAAAATATCAGTCTCAGCTGCTATTAGGGCATTAACTCCACAAGAGTTTAAAGTGTCAAACTCCAGCTTTGACTCTCAGGTTAGGATTTTTAAATGTCATTTACAGATTGCAGGAATATCTCCAAACACAGTTCAATCTAAATTATGTTTTTTTGCTACTGAAATTGTTTGCCTTAAATCATTTGTTTTCCAATGTTAAGACTGCAGCAGAAGCAGCAGTAACCTGCCAGTAGGGAGAGTAAGGGCAGAACTGTGCAATGGACTCACCTCAGACCCCAGAGACCCCCTAAACTCAATTCCAGAACCTCCCAGAGGGAGCACTGGGCAAGTCAGGAATCCCTCCACCTTGAGGCCTCAATTTATTAATAACACTTGTAAGACAGAGTCAGGTGGCGCTCCACCATACTGGGAGAAGAAGAGCAACCAGAGCCCAGGTGGTGTCCTTGCATTTTCCTCTCTCTTTCCTCCTTTTTCTCTTTTCCTTTCTTTTCCCTTAACACATATCTAGCAAGCCTATGCAAATCTTATCCCTAAGAATGCCTGTGCAAATAAATTTCTTTCAGATCAATTGTTTGGTATCGTTTTTCCCTCATTAAGCCCAGTGAGTACTGACCCCATAAATTTTACAGGGAAACCCAGGGTCTTACCCCGTGAAGCGACAGGGCCTCAATAGGCCTCAAATAAGTGACTCATGGATAATTCATACTGCATTGCTGTGTGCACTGTTTAATCTGTAAATTCTCACAGTCGTTTTATTAGTAAAACTGTGTTATGCTATTCTTAATCAGTAGAATTGGGTTGTACCACCTTAAGATCATTTGAATGATGATGAAAAAACAGTTGGTGATGTAGCTCTTCTAACTGCTGTGCTTGTTTTATTATGGTAATGATTAGGTGTGCTGTTTTTAAAGCTGTTGTTGTTAACTTGTTAATTACTACTAATCATTTGCCACCTTTCTCGTTTCAGTAAGTTGAGTAATACTTGATTTCACGGAGTATTCAAGTGTTTAGGCTTTTACGCTGATTGCACTCTGTGGTTTTTAAAGTGTGGTTACACACCCTGACCACCCCTGGACTGTCCAGGCTGGATCACGACAGAAGGCCACCAAATTTGTCAGGCATGATTTACTCTTAGTGAAGCCATGTTGGCTGTCACCAATCACCTCCTTATTCTCCATGTGCCTCAGCAGAGTTTCGAGGAGCTTCTGCTCTATGGTCTTGCCAGGCACAGAGGTGAGGCTGAGCAGCCTGCAGTTCCCTGGGTCTTCTTTTTTTCCTTTTTAAAAATGGGGGTTATGATTCCCCTTTTCCAGTCAGTGGGAACTTCACCAGACTGCCACAACTTCTCAGATATGATGGATAAAGGCTTAGCAACTTCATCCGCCAGTTCCCTCAGAATCCACGGATGCATCTCATCAGGTCCCATGGACTTGTGCACCTTCAGATTCCTTAGATGGTCTCAAACCTGATCTTTTCCTACAGTGGGTGGTTCTTCGCTCTCCCAGTCCCTGCCTTTGCCTTGAGCCCTTATCGGTGAAGACCGAGGCAAAAAAGTCATTGAGTACCTCAGCCTTCTTCATATCCTGGGTAACCAGGTCTCATCTTTCCTTCCAGAGAGGGCCCACGTTTTCCCTAATCTTCCATTTATCATTGACATACCTATAGAAGTTTTTTCTTGTCGCCCTTGATGTCCCTGGACATATTTAATTCCATCAAGGTTTTAGCTTTTCTAACCTGATTCCTGGCTGCTCAGACAATTTCTCTGTATTCCTCCCAGGCTACTTGCCCTTGCTTCCACCCACTGTAAGCTTCCTTTTTGTGTTTGAGTCGGTCCAGGAGCTCCTTGGTCATCCATACAGGCCTCCTGAGGTCTTTGCCTGACTTCCTCTTTGTTGGGATGCATCACTCCTGAACTTGGAGGAGGTGGTTGCTGAATATTAACCAGCTTCCTTGGGCCCCCCTGCCTTCCAGGGCTTTTAACCCTACTGAGCAGGTCCCTGAAGAGACCAAAGTCTGCTCTCCTGCAGACCAGGGTAGTGAGCTTGCTGTGCACCCTCCTCGCTGCCCCAAGGATCTTGAACTCCACCATTTCATGGTCATTGCAGCCAAGGCTTCCCTTGAGTTTCACATTCCCCACCAGCCCTTCCTTGTTGGTGAGAACAAGGTTCAGTGTGGTATCTCTCTTCGTTGGCTCTTGATAGAGAAGGAAGTTATCATCAATACACTCCAGGAACCTACCTGTGCTCCAGTGTCCCTTACAGCTGCTCCCAGGGCTCTGTAATCCCTCTTGATACCCCTCTGACTGCTCCTGCCTATATCACTGGTGCCCATGTGAAACAATAGCATTGGATAGTAGGCAGTGGGCTGTACAAGGCTTGACAGCCTCTTGGTGACATCCCTGATAGGAGCCCCTGGTAGGCAGCACACCTCTCTGGAGAGTGGGTTGGGTCGGCAAATGGGTGCCTCCGTACCTCTCAGAAGAGAGTCACCCACTACTAGTCACCCATCGCCTCTTCTTAGTTGCGCTGGTTGCTATATGGGAGCAGATCAAGTTGCCTTACTCAGCTCCAGCATCACTCCTGATGTAATGGGTCTTTCTTCTTCCATCTGCAGAGCAGTAAAGCGGTTATGTAAGGGCACCTCAGGCTTCAGGGGACGTCTCTTCCTCCTGTTCATCCTTGCAGTTGCAAGCTTCCATTCTTCTGCATTATTGTCCCCCTCTCTTCTGTGTGTGCTGGTGGGGTAGCCTGTGGCTGTTTGACTGTGGGCTGTGGGTCCACTGCAGACTGTGCTTGGAAACAGTTATCTAAATACTTCTCGGCCTCCCTGATGCTACGCGGCCTTCTTGTCACCTCCTGCAGCTCAGCCACCTGCTGTAGGAGGTCCTCCACCTGAGTGCACCTTTTGTAGGCAGCTCTGCATGTTGTTTTAAGTGCCATTTGTTTCTTCTTGCCTACTGGCATGGATTTGTCATTACTGTTTTGTCATATTTGGTGGTGGATAAGGAATTTGTTGGATGGTCACGCTCAAAGAGTTGTGGTCAGTGGTTCAATGTCCAAGTGGAGACTGGTGACAAGTGGTGTTCTGCAGGGGTCGGTATTGGGACCGGTGTTTGTTTAGCATCTTTGTCAGAGGCACGGACAGTGGCATTGCGCGCACTGCTCTCGGCAAGTTTGCCAATGACACCAGCTGTGTGGTGCGGTCGATGTGCTGGAGGGAATGGACGCCATCCAGAGGGACCTTGACAGGCTTGAGAGGTGGGCCTGTGTGAAGTTTTTAAAGGACGTGCACAATTCTCAGTGAAAATGGAGAAAGAATCAAAATAATTTTCTATAGCCATTTCTTCAAAAGCTGCACTAGAATTGATACATGCGCATTTGAAGCAGTGCCACAAACAAAAAGAAACTTGTGTAGACAAGTGTCTACACAACATACAGAAGCTATTGCAAACACACTGTCAATACATTTCTATCAATGAAAGTTGCTATGGTACAAATCTCTAGTGCAGATACGGCTGAGTCAGGTGGTATAAAACATTTGACTGATTCCTTTGAAATTTTTAAAATTAGAGGAAACTGTTGAAGAAAAAGAAAGGTAATGTACAAATAAGCAGAAAATACAATGAAAAAGAAGGAAATTATGGTACAGCGCCCCATTCATTTTAGGTCACACAGTAAGGGAGCCCTGTATGGGAATGGAAAGAAGTAGGCACAAATATTTCAGAAAATGTTCCAACTGAGATGTTGAAGCTACTACTGTAACTTTTCCGGTACCAACTTCTTCATCTGCACTTATGAACCAAACAGTTCTTTCAAAGACTAAATCAACAATAATGCTGTGCATTTGCAAAGTCTTTGAACACACTGTCACAGTCACTGAAAACCACTGTCCAACTGCCAGTTCTGAAGATTTAATACAAGTGTAATTCATGTAGATATGCGCAACCACTATGATCCAGGCATACAAACCAGGAAGTGACCAAAGCTTATTAAACTTCACTCAGGAACTAAACAATAAAGTCTATTGCGTTTGTCTGATTCAAGAGAAAAGGATATGCTTCAAAAGAACTGCAGATTCCCAGCAGAATTCAATACCTTACCTCTTTTATATAAATATTCTATCTTCTAATCAGGATTCTTTTTATATATTTGAAATATTGATAAGCAAATCAATATTTTGGTTGGACTCGATGATCTCAGAGGTCTCTTCCAACCTTACGATTCTATTCTATGATTCTAAATTGTGCTGTATTTGAGAGGTTGGTACAGCCCAGAGAGTAACTAGTTGTGTTTTTCCTTTCATACACTTACCCGATATACTGTAATGGATGGCTCTGGTGTATAACAATCCGACATGTTGGACAGGTGTTGTTTTCCTCCAAATATTTCACCAAGCAGCTTCTACAGACTAATAGAAAGAATATTAATAATTAAAAATAAATAAAACAAGACGTTATTTGAAGAAACTAGTGAGGTTGCTGGGAGTATGAGTGAGTTTCTGACACCCTTGGTCTGTGCCTGTGGAGGGACTGGCTGGCAGGTGACAGGTCTTCAGAGAAGGGCAGATGAGAGCAGGGTGGGGCTGGTGATCCCCGTGGACAGCTCAAACAGCAGGAAGCCGCATATAACTGTCCCCTAGGGAGTGCTAAGGACCAAGACTGTGGCGTCAGCTGGGAGTGGTGTCGGCAGTTTGCATTAAAAGGGCATGGCACTGTCAGTTGCTGGGCTACTGTCTGCTCTGCTCACCTGCAGGCTTAGGCTGCAGCCCTGATGGTCACTCCAACTAACTGGTGGCTGTGCAAGCCTACCCAGAAACTTGAGGTCTCCAGGAAATTAGAATTAGGATGACATCTTTCAAAAGAATTACCATTCTATAAGTAAATGGGCCATCTTTTTTTTTCCTGAGAACTACAAGGAGATTGTGACCTGCCAAAAGAAAATAGCGTCCACCCGCCACAACTGCAAGTCTGAGGCTGAAACCCGAACAGAACCACTACAGCCTACCAATTCTAATGTCTCCACCCAAACAGACCTCTCAAAGACTGAGATAGCTGTCCAGACCTCAGGTTGCATGGAGCTGCAGCTCCAGAAAGTCTCCCTAACACCTGAAGACTGTGGTGGATGTCATAGCTGCAAGTGTGCCCAGCTAGATGAACTCCTCAAGCAAACAGCTATGTTACAAGAGGAACTCAACAGGCAGCACAGTATCCAGGAATGTGAGCAGGAGATTGATACATGGTACTGTACGCTGTCCCCAGGCTGAGCGACAGCCCGGCCTTAAGGCTTTGCAAGGGGAAGGTAAGCCTGGATTCAACCTCGAGCTGAATGACACAAGTAACTCACAAGACTGGACCCTTGTCTCTGCTCAGGGCAGAAAGAAGAACCTTCCTCTAAAGTGCCCCTGCATAACAGACAACACTCTGGGGTTGTAGAACGAAGAGCACATGAGTAACAGACAGGATCCAGGAAAAGCTGATCATGAAAAGGTGATCCAACCATCCATCTGCATTAGAACCAGGGCCACCGTAAAAAGCACATAAAGCATTACTAAATGAAGACTCCTTACTGAGATGCACAGAAGCACACGTTTGCCATCCAGATAATTTCTCTAGAGACGTTTGCTGCCTACCACAAGCTCACATTCGCGAGATCACCGAGAGGCTGGCGAGCCTGGTAAACCCTACATATTATCATCTGTTCCTGCTATTCCACGTAGGGTCCAATGATACCGCGATGAGGTAACTTAGAACCATCAAAAGAGACTATATGTCCCTCAGAGCAATGTTAAAAGGATCTGGAGCACAAGCGGTGTTCTCCTCTATCCTCCCAGTCAGGGGAAGGGGTTCAGGAAGGAGGAAATGAGTTGAACAGGTGAATGCCTGACTGTGTGGCTGGTGCCATACTCAAGATTTTGGCTTCCATGATCGTGGATCTACCTCTGAGAAGCTGGATCTGCTGGGAGCTGATGGGATTCACCTGACCAAGTGGGGCAAGAGAGTCTTCACCAGCAAGCTGGCCGGACTTATAAGGAGAGCTTTAAACTAGATTTACTGGAGGAGGGGAATGGAGTTCTGAACACCAGACAAGAGCCAGGGGCTGATGGTGTCTTGGGAACCAACAGGGAAACACCTGTGAAAAGCCTCAAAGGAATTAGGGCATGTTCCTCCAAAAAGGTGGCAAGGTAGAATGCCCAGCTGAAGTGCCTCTATACCAGTTCATGCAGCATGGGTAACAAGCAGGAGGAGCTGGAAGTCACTGTGCAGCTAGAAAGCTACGATCTGATCGCTATTGCTGAAACATGGCGGGACAAATAGCATGACTGCTGTTCAGAAGGGACAGGCAAGGAAGGAGGAGCAGGTGGGTTGCCCTCTTTGTAAAATAGTGGACTGACTGCACAGAGCTGCCTTTGTAAAAACAGCGATGAACAGGTTGAGAGCTTATGGGTAAAAATGAGGGGCCAAGCCAACAACCTCATGGCTGGTGTTTACTACAGACCGCCCAACCAAGGGGAACCTGTGGATGAAGTGTTCTTACTTCAACTATGGGAAGCATCACAGTCGCAGGACCTGATCCTGCTGGGGGATTTCAATCGCCCCAATATCTGCTGGTAAAGCAGCACAGCAAGCTGTAAGCGGTCCAGGACACTCTTGGTGTGCGTCGAGGATAACTTCTTAATCCAGGTGATAAGACAGCCTGACCAGAGGAGAAGGGTTGCTCACCAACACAGATGAACTGATTAGAGAGGTGAAGATTGGTGGCAGCCTGGGCTGCAGTGATTGTGCCCTGGTGGGATTCACAGTCTTGAGGGATACAGCCCAAGTGAAGAATAGTCTTAGGAGAGCAAACATTCAGTTGTTTAAGGAACTAGTGGATGTGACCTACTGGGAAACTGCCCTCAGGGACAAAGGAGCTGAACAGGGCTGGCAGCTCTTTAAGGACATTTTTCTTAGAGCACAAGAGCTTTTGATTCCCATGTGTAAAAAAAAATTAGGCAAGGAAGGCAGGAGACCAGCATGGCTGATTAAGGATCTTCTGGTCAAACTAAAGTGTAAGAAGGAAATCCATAGGCAGGAACCAGGGACGTGTATCCTGAGAAGAATATAGGGACACTGCCCAATAGCATAGGAATAGGACAAAGACAGATAAGGCAAAGTTGAATTTGGCAAGGAATGTGAAGAAGAACAATAGAAAGGGTTTCTACTGGCACATTGGCCAGAAAATGAGGGTTAAAGAAAATGTACCTCCTCTCCGATAAATAAGACAGAACTGGTGACAGCTGATGTGGAGAAGGCTGAGGTACTTGACAGGTATTTTTAGAATAGAATAGAAAATTTCAGTTGGAAGGGACTTATGACGACCATCCAGTCCAACTGCCTGACCACTTCAGGGCTGACCAAATGTTAAAACGTGTTATTAAGGGCATTGTCCAAATGCCTCTGAAACACTGACAGGCATGGGGCATCGACCACCTCTCTAGGAAGCCTGTCCCACTGTTTGACCACCCTCTTGGCAAAGAGATGCCTCCTAATGTGAAGACTGAATCTCCCCTGATGCAGCTTCGAGCCATTCCCATGCGTCCCGTCACAGGATCCCAGGGAGAAGAGTTCAGCACCTCCCTTTCCACTTCCTCTCCTCAGGAAGCTGTAGAGAGCAATGGGATTGCGCCTCAGGTCTCCTTTTCTCCAAGCTAGACAAACCCAGAGTCCTTGGCTGCTCCTCATAGGACATGTCTTCCAGCCCTTTCACCAGCTTTGTTGTCCTCCTCTGGACTCATTCAAGGACCTTAACATCCTTCTTAAATTGTAGGGCTCAGAACTGCACACAGTACTGAAGGTGAGGCCACAACGCTAAATACAGCGGGATAATCACCTCTACTGGTTATGCTGTGTTCGATGCACCCCAGATACTGTTTGCCCTCTTAGCTACCAGGGCACACTGCTAACTCATACTGACCCTGCTGTCAACCAGCACCCCCAGATCCCTTTCTGCGGGGCTGCTCTCCAGCCACTCCTCTCCTGATCTATACTTATATCCGGCATTACTTTGTCCCAGGTGCAGAATCTGGGGCTTGTTCTTGTTAAATTTCATGCCACTGATGATTGCCCGATGCTCCAATCTATCTAGATCCTTCTGCAAGGCCTCTTGTCTCTCAAGAGAGTCAACAGCACCTCCCAGTTTAGTATCATCAGCAACTCTGCTAATGATGCATTCAACTCTTGCATCCAGATCATTGATAAAAATATTGAATGGAACCGGCCCTAGAATTGAGCCCTGAGCAACACTGCTGGTGACGCCAGATGTAGCCCCATTCTCTACAACCCTTTGAGCCCTGCCGTTCAGCCAGTTCTTCACCCAGTGCACCATGAACCTGCTCATCTCACAGTTGGACAACTTGTCCAAAAGGGTGCTGTGAGGGGCAGTACCAAAAGCCTCACTAAAATCCAGGAAAGCTACATCCACCTCCTTCCCTTCATCCACTAGGAGGGTGACTTCATCATAGAAGAACAGTAAATTAGTTAGATGGGACTTTTCCTTTGTGAATCCATGTCAACTGTGCCTGCTGATTGCATTGTCCTTTAAATGCCTTTCAATAGCACCAAGTATGGTCTTCTCCATAATTTTTCCAGGAACTGAGGTTAGAATAGCCGGTCTGTAGTTTCCTGGGTCTTCCCTCACATCCTTCTTATAAAGTGGAATAATGTTGGCTAGTTTCCAGTCAGCGGGGACCTCTGCAGACTCATAGAATCATAGAATCTTCCGGTTGGAAAAGACCGTTGAGATCATCGAGTCCAACTGCACCCATCATCCGCTAAACCATGTCCCTCAAAAACTCATCTACCCATTTTTTAAACATCTCCAAGGATGGTGGGTGACTCAACCACCTCCCTGGGCAGCCTGTTCCAGTGCGTAACCACTCTTTTGGTAAAGAAATTCTTCCTAATATCTAGTCTGAACCTTCCCCGGCACAACTTATGGCCATTTCCTCTTGTCCTATCACCTGTCACTTGAGAGAAGAGATCAACACTCGCTCTGCCACAGCCTCCTTTCAGGCAGGCATAGACAGCGATGAGGTCTCCCCTCAGCCTCTTCTCCAAGCTAAAAAACCCCAGTTCCCTCAGCCATTCCTCGTAGAACTT
This sequence comes from Tapera naevia, assembly GCA_033556795.1. NCBI lineage: Eukaryota > Metazoa > Chordata > Aves > Cuculiformes > Neomorphidae > Tapera > Tapera naevia. The sequence continues at coordinate 2,861,740 of JAUMJJ010000004.1, read as the reverse complement.
GTTCTCCAGCCCCTTTACCAGTCTCGTCGCCCTTCTCTGGACACTCTCCAATACCTCAATGTCCTTCTTATGCTGTGGGGCCCAGAACTGATCACAGTATTCAAGGTGCGGCCTCACCAATGCCGAGTACAGGGGCACAATCACCTCCCTTGTCCTGCTGGCCACACTGTTTTTGATACAGGCCAAGATGCCATTGGCCTTCTTAGCCACCTGGGCACACTGCTGGCTCATATTCAGCCAGTTGTCAATCAACACCTCCAGGTCCTTCTCTGCCAGGCAGCTCTCCAGCCATTCTTCCCCAAGCCTGTAACGCTGCATGGGGTTGTTGTGTCCCAAGTGCAGGACTCAGCATTTGGTCTTGTTAAACCCCATCCCACTGGTCTCAGCCCATCGATCCAGCCTGTTCAGATCTCTTTGAAGCATCTCCCTTCCTTCAAGCAGATCAACATTGCCACCCAGCCTGGTGTCATCTGCAACCTTGCTAAGGGTGCACTCGATCCCTTCATCCAGATCATTAATAAAGTTATTGAACAGGACTGGACCCAGCACTGAACCCTGGGAAACACCAGTCATGACCAGCCTCCAACTGGATTTAATTCCATTTACTACCACTCTTTGGGCCCAGCCATCTAGCCAGTTTTTTACCCAGCAGAGGGTGTGCCTGTCCAGGCCAATGGCAGACAGTTTCTCAAGCAGAATACTGTGAGAAACAGTGCCAAAGGCTTTAGCGAAATCCAAGTAGACCATATCCACAGCCTTTCCCTCGTCCATTTACTGGGTAACCTTATCATAGAACGAGATCTGGTTGGCCTGGCAGGACCTGCCTTTCATAAACCCATGTTGACTGGGTCTGATCACCTGGCTGTCCTGCATGTGATGTGTGATAGCATTCAATATGATCTGCTCCATGACCTTCCCTGGTACTGAGGTCAGACTGACAGGCCTATAATTCCCTGGATCTTCCCTCTGACCCTTCTTGTAAATGGGAGTTACATTTGCCAGTCTCCAGTCGAGCGACACTTCCCTAGTCAGCCAGGACTGCTGGTAGATGAGGGAAAGTGGTTTGGCAAGGACCTCCACCAGCTCTGTTAATATCCTTGGGTGTATCCCATGCGGCCCCATAGACTTGTGAATGTTTAATTGGCCAAGCAGGTCTCTAACCAAGTCTTCTTGGAACACTGAGGGTTCATCTTCACAGTCTTCTGGCTCAGGAGGCTTGGAGCCCACAGAACATCTTACCTTCCTATTAAAGACCGAAGCAGACAAAGCATTAAGTACCTCTGCCTTGTCCTCATCCTTTGTTACTCCCATTCCCCTTGCATCCACTAAAGGAGGGAGATTCTCCTTGGTCCTCCTGTTGTTAATATACTTGAAGAAACATTTTTTGTTGTCTGTCACTGAACTGGCCAGATGCAATTCTAGTTGGGTTTTAGCCCTTCTAATTTTTTGCCTACATGATCTCACCTGCTCCTTGTAGTCCTCCTGAGATGCCTTCCCCCTCTTCCAAAGCTCATATATTTTCCTCTTTTTCCTTAGACCAACACAGAGCTCTCTGTTAAGCCAAGCTGGTCTTCTTCCCTGCCAACTCATTTTACCGCACCTGGGGATGGCCTGCTCTTGTGCCGCCAGAATCTCCTTCTTGAGGAGCATCCAGCCCTCTTGGGCTCCTTTGTCATTTAGAACCGTCTCCCTCTGGACTTTATCAAGCAGCCTCCGGAAATCCAAGGTGGCAGTTCTGCTGACCCCCCTCCTTACTCCTCCAAGAACTGAGAATTCTATCATCTCGTGATCACTGAGCCCCAGGCATCCTCCAACAGTCACCTCCCCCACAATGCCCTCTCTGTTCACAAACAGCAGATCCAGTGGTGCACCTTCTCCAGTTGGTTCACTCACCAGTTGTGTCAGGAAGTTATCTTCCATACACTTAATGAACCTCCTAGACTGCTTCCTGTCTGCTGTGTTATACTTCCAGCAGACATCTGGAAGGTTGAAGTCTCCCACAAGAACAAGGGCCAGCGATCACGAGACTTCTCCCAGTTGCTTGTAGAAGAGCTCATCAGTTTCCTCATCCTGGCTAGGCGGCCGATAACAGACTCCTACCACTATGTCTGACTTACTGTGGGTTCCACTGATTTTAACACTCAACCCTATCGTCAGCATATTTTAGTTCAACACAATCAAAACTTTCTCTAACATAGAGGGCAACCCCACTGCCTCTCTTTCCTAGTCTGTCCCGCCTGAAGAGTTTGCAGCCACCCATGGCAGCACTCCAGTTGTGTGAATCATCCCACCATGTTTCCGTGATGGCGATTATATCGTAGTTTTCTAGCCTTGCAATGGCTTCCAGCTCCCCTTGTTTGTTGCCCATGCTGCGTGCATTAGTGTAAATGCACTTCAGTTGGGCTGTTATTTCCACCCCTTTCCTAAGTGGAATAGGCTCAAATCCTGACTGTCTACTATCGGTGGTTTGTAACCCACCGATAACCTTTGAATTCTCCCAAGACCTTTGGTAGCTGATCAAGAGGGGTCCTGCTGTGACATCCACTAGCTTCTTCAGTACTCTGGGATCCATCCCATCAGGCCCCTTGGACCTGTGAACATTTAGCTGATACATTTGGTCCCTTACAATTGCAGTGGAAAGTCACTGTTCCTGCGGTTTGTGTCAGGAAAATCTGCTCTGGTGTGGAGTCTTCCACAGACTGGAGGGTATATCTGCTGTGGTGCCATGGGGCACCTCTTTCCCCTAATTCTTATGAGAGCAAACATTTGGTTGTTTAAGGAACTAGTGGATGTGACCTACTGGGGAGATGCCCTCAGCTGCCAGCTTTGTTAAGGGCATTTTTCTTAGAGCACAAGTGCTGTCAATTCCCATGTGTAGGAAGTTGGGCGAGGAAGGCAGGAGATCAGCATGGCTGAGTAGGGACCTCCTGAGTATAAGAAAGAAATCCATAGGCAGTGGAACCAGGGACACGTATCCTGGGAAGAACATAAGGATGCTTCTCAGATGTGTAGGCATGGGACCAGGCAGTTGGATTTGAATTTGGCAGGGGATGTGAAGAATAAGAAGGGTTTCCAAAGGCACATTGGCCAGAAAAGAAAGATTAAAGAAAACGTCCACCCCCTAATAAATAAGACAGGAGAGCTGGTGCCAACCAACATGGAGAAGGCTGAATTTTTTTTTCTCAGTTTTCAAAGGTAATGTCTTTTCCCACATCTCTCACAACTCTGAACCTCAAGGCAGGGAATAGGGGAATCAAGTGTCTCCCTTCATAGGAGAAGATCAGGTTCAAGATCACCTGAGGAACCAGAACAAACACAAGTCCATTGGACCTGATGAGATGCACCCCAGGGTCCTGAGGGAATAGGCTGATGTAGTTACCAAGCCACTCTCCATCATATTTGAAAAGTCATGGCAGTCAGGGAAAGTCCCTGGTGACTGGAAAAAGAGAAACATCACCCCCATTTTTAAAAAGTGTAGGAAGGAGGACCCTGAGGACTACTGATCAGTCAACCTTACCTCTGTGTCGGAGAAGATCATGGAACAGATCCTCCTGTAAGACACGTCCAACCATATGGAATGCAGGGAGGTGATTAGAGACAGCCAACATGGCTTCTCCAAGGGCAAATTGTGACTGATTAATCCAGGGGCTTTCTCTGATGGAGTGACTGAATCAGTGGACAAGGGAAGAGCTATGGATGTCATCTATCTGGACTTCTGTAAGGCCTTTGATACAGTCCCCCACAGCATTCTTGCCTTGAAATTGGAGAGGTATTGGTTTGATGGATGCACTGATAGGTGGATATAGAACTGGTTGGCTGGCTTCTGTGAGAAGCTGCTAGAAGCTGGGGCAGGCTGGCTCCGGGTTGTACCTGCCTCTGGCCAAGGCCATCAGTGACGGTGGTAACGCCTCTGTGATAACATTTAAGAGGGGAGAAAAAAATGGTGAGGGAGCAGCAGTGGAGAGAGGGAGGAGGTAACAGCCTTCCTTCCCAGTCAGTCTGCCAGGGTTTCTTGGAACTCTCAGGCTGGTCCAGGCAGTGAGAGAGGCAGCGGAGAGAGGGAAGCGAGATGTGGGAGAAACAGCCCTGCAGACACTAGAGACGAGAGAAACAACTATGCAGACATCAGATGTGAGAAAAATAGCATTGCAGAGAATAGTAAGGTTAGTGAAGGAGAGGGAGGAGATGCTCCAAATGCCCAAACAGAGATTCCCCTGCAACCCATGGAGGAGACTATGGTTGAGCAGGTTGTGCCCCTGCAGCCCATGAGAAGTCCTGGTGGATATCCACCTGCAGCCCTTGAAGTTCCCCACACTGGAGCAAGTGGAGGTGCCCAAAGGAGGCCATGACCCTGTGGAAACCTGTGATAGACCTCGTACGAGAGCAGGGGAAGGGAGTGAGGTGTCGTCCCTCTGAGAAGGAAGGAGCAGCAGAGATAATGTGTTATGAACTGACAAAACCCCCCATTCCCCATCTACAGGCACTACTCAGGGGGAGGAGGTAGAGAATATTGGGAGTAAAAGTCAAGTTTGGAAAGAAGGGAGAGGTGAGGGAAAAGGTGTTCATTTGGGGATTAGGGTTTGTTTCTCTGTATCTTGTTCTGATTTGATTGGTAATAAATAAGATAGATTGATTTATTCCCCAAGTTGAATCTGTTTTGCCTGTGATAGTAATTGGTGAGTGATCCCTCCCTGTCCTTATCTTGAGCAATGAGTTTTGCCTTTGTTTCTTTCAATTCTCCTCACCAACAGGACACAGAAGGGGGAGGGGTGATGTGACTGAGTGGCTACATGATTCTTTGTTGCCCTTTGAGACTAGCAGCTGCAGAGCCCTCTGTTAACAGCTGGGGCTCAAAACCACAACAATGGCCACATCCAAAGGGTTAGTCAACAGCTCAATGTCCAAGTGGAAACCAGTAATGTGTGGTGTTCCTCGAGGGTCCATATTGGGACCAATATTGGGACCAGTTGATTCACCAGAGGGAAGGGAAGCCATCCAGAGGATCCTTGAGAGGCTTGAGGAGTGAGCTCATGAGGAACCTCATGAAGTTCATCGAGGCCAACTGCAAGGTCCTGCACATGGGTTGAGGCAATCCCTGGTATTGATACAGGATGGGGGATGAAGGGATTGAGAGCAACCCTGCAGAGAAGGACTTTGGGATACTGGTGGATGAAAAGCTGGACATGAGCCAGCAATGTGTGCTTGCAGCTCAGAAGGTCAATTGTATCCTGGGCTGCATCAAAAGAAACGTGTCCAGCGGGTTGAGGGAGGTCATTCTCCCCCTCTATTCTGCTCTGGTGAGACCACACCTGGAGTCCTGCATCTAGCTCTGGGGTCCCCAGTAGAAGAAAGACATGGACTTTTTGGAGTGGGTTCAGAAGAGGGCCACAAAAATGGTCAGGGAGCTGGAACACCTCTCCTATGAAGGAAGGCTGAGAGAGTTGGGGCTGTTGAGCCTGGAGAAGAGAACATTTTGAATGAACATTTTTATGACTGGTCTCAGTTCCGAGAAGTGATGCATTATAGCTGTGGTAAGAAAACTATATCTAGTTGGAGCCTTTCTAACAAAACATGCTTAAATTTGAAACAGTCCCATTCCCAAAGTTACTAGAGCAACATTTTAAATAGGTAAGTAGCATATTTACTTGTACTTTTCAGCTTTCAAAAAGATGTTACGTACACTGCATGCCATTAAGATACCTAGCCAATTTGCTGTTTATCATGGATGCATGTAGAAGAAAAATGTGTTATGACAATAAACCTTTGGCAAAATAATAATTTTTTTTTCTCAAGTCATATGCTTTGAATCGTTTTATTCAAATGCAATTTAACTTTTCACTTTCACAAAATACACTCCAATTAGACTTTAGAATTAAATGAGGAAAGGTCTTTAGTATACAGGTAAAAAGTGTTAAAATGGATACTACAGAGCAGCATGCTTTTGGAACTGTTTCCAAGTCTATACACAACCATATATTTGATTCAAAGAAAAAAAAAAATCCCTCATTTATACTAGTACTACTGCTTTTCCACTAATAATAATACATTACAGTATTGTTTTCCTGACCTGAAATTTTAAATGGACTCCAGCTCAATCTTCAGAAATTAAAAAAGCTCAAGTTACCTAAATTATATAATTATTTTTTATTATTAAAAGTTTAAATAAAATATGTTTAACCAGTGAATCCTTTAATCTTAGGCAGCCTTATGACAGCCCTTATGGTATAAGGCAAGAGAACTGTAGCTGTAGTGCCATCTACCTCTCAGACATGATGGTATGTATGAATAAACACCAATTAAATCCAAAGAAGTCATTACATTTGCTTTGCTTATATTACATATTTAAGATGAAATTACTGTTGCTGGTAGAGATTATTATTGGACCAGTCCTAGTAGTTTTGCCCACTTGCATTACAGTCTGCTCCAGTGGTATATCATAGCAGATCCAGTTGCAAGGGTGAGGCCATAGCCTGTTTGAACCAAGTAGACAAAAGAAACAAACCCATCTTCTAAAACCACTAACTTCTAACTTGCCATCAATAGATCCTCCCTTTTGAATAAGGAGTTACCAACCGCTCCTAAACTTAACTCATCACAGGTCAGCTCAGTTTGTCACAGACAAACTAAAAAGGTACAAACGAAGAAACAAAGGAGGAAAACTCACTTTCCCTATAGCTGTTCTTTAAAAAGCTGCTCCCCACCCTTCCACCCATAATGACGTTATGTCTCCCCTCAGAATTCATACAGTAAGTCTAAGGATGAAACCAAATGCAACAAAACTTTCTGAAAATATAAATTTATAATAAAGGACATTCCACAAGACACCCTGTAGGTTTGCTCTAAGAAAATTCATTCCTGAGAAATGGCATGGCCTATGTGAACTGAGCACACCTGCTTGCAGTGCATGTTTCAGGATTGCAAATAAATAAATAAATACATTTTAGAACAATGAAAAAGTGCCCCTCTAGCAAGAGCAACTTTAATAGTTAATGGCAGCATTACAGAATTTGGGATAAAACAAAGCAAAAGCCTAGATTAGGGTTCTAAATGCGTCACTTAGAACACTAAGGCATTTGAGATGTAGAACATGTGGAGAAGGGACTCAAGGATGACCTAATAAAAGGAATGTGAAGAAAAACCAGAAAGGCAAATATATTAAAGCTGATGAGCAGCATCTATAAATCAAACGTAGAGAAAAAAAAATCTATGGCAAATCTGAAATATCATATCATCTCTGTAAAGCATGTCACATTTCTTCTAATATTCAGCAGAAAAACTACATTCCTAAACATATACATTACCATTTACTATATATAGTTTCAAGTTGGTTCTCCTTATTTTTCTCACAAAATAATATATTTTTGCTGAAAAATAAGTACATAGCAAAGCTTGCATTATTCTGGCTGATACACAGTAAAACTTTAAACTTCAACTAAAACTATTACAATATCTAGCACATCAAGTAAAAAAAAAACAGTTTTAGCTTACTCACAGCATTATATTTCTACTTACAAGTATGTAAACATTCTGTTACAGTGGTGGCATCAATCAGGTATCCATTGCATAAATGACAGGTTATATGGGTATTAATGTCCCAAAGCTTAATCTTTCTAGTCATCATCTTTGGTATCTGTAAAAAAAAACAAAAAAAAAAAAAAAAAAAAAAAAAACAAAAAACAAAACACACAACAAAAAAAAATAAAACAACAAAAAGACCCAAAACCAAAATCACCCATACATTACATAGCAACTCTCATGTATTGATGAGGTAATAGTAGTTTTGGAATAAATCAGTAACTATAATACACCTTAAAGATATGATTATGCAGATAGCTTCAAGTCGGGTATACTTATGTATATATTGTGAATGAGTACTAAACATTTAAAAGATGATAAAAATGAATGGCAAAATATTTGAAATCTACTCTATTTTACATGTCAGGGTTTCTGAACGGAAGAGTCCTAGTACGTTAATTAACACTGACCAAATGTGGTGGGTTAGTCTTGACTAATTGCCAAACTCCCACCCAGCTGTTTCCTCACTCCCTCTCCTCTCAACAGGAAGAGAAAGTAGGAAGAACAGGAATGAGAAAACTCGTCATTAGAGTTAAAAACAGGGAGATTGCTTGCCAATTATGGTCACAGGCAAAACAGACTCCACTTGGAGAAAATTAACTTAATTTATTGCCAACTAAAATAAAAGTGTAGTTACTAAGTCGAGTAGTAGGAAGCAAAAAGAGAAATGTTTAACACTTTTACTCCTCCCCTTTCTCATGCCTAACTTTACTACTTCACTCCAGACTCCTCCACCCCACCCTCCCTAAACTGCACAGGGGGGGTGGTGGTGAGGGGTTACAGTCAGTACAAAATGGTTTCTCTCTGCTGCTGCTTCCTTCTCGCACCCTCTACTCTGTTGTGGGTTTTCCATGGACAGTATTTTTTTTAGGAATATCCATCTACTCTGGCATGGACCAGCTGCAGGGAATATCTGCTCCAGCACTGTGGAGCACCTCCTTTCTCTGACCTTGGTATTGCCTCTGTTTATCACTCTTTTTATTCTCTCTTTCTCTCTGTGCCTAGTGGTTTCTGCCCTTTCTTAAATATGTTTCCACAGAGGTGCCAAAAACTTTGCTGATGGACTCAGCTTTGGCCTGTGGTGGGTCCATTGCCAAACCAGCTGTGTCCAGCACAGGGCAGTCCCTGACCTCTTCTCAGAGGCCACCCCTGCAGCCCACCTCTCTTGTCGTTTACATCAAATACACCAAGGGATGCAGATTTGAGGCCAAATTCTATTTTACTATCTAAGTAATTCCAGTCAAGCTAGTAATTAAGACATCTGAAAGTGAAGAGAGCTGATGCTTCTGTAATTGGCCAAGTGCAAAATCAGAAGGAATAACAAATATACTGCTGCCTTTTAAATATATATTATCTTTCTGCCTATGATATCTCAAAAAGAAGAGTAACAAAAATATAAAAAAATGTTAAAAGTCACTTCAAACTGTGCTAGAAAACTAAGTAACCTTTAACTCTCACATGTATAAATATAGTAAATATACAGCCAAGGATTAAGGTTCAAGTTTCCTAAACTTTCCCTTTTGTTTAAAATACAAGAGAGGACAAGTTACCTGGGAAGCAGATACATTCTGATCCCCCAAAACCCCCTTGTGTGGGCAGTTTTAAATATGATAAAGAAATCACCTGATTATACATGTATATTGAAATAAAAATTGCAGTGGTAGCATAAGATAACACCAGTTTACAATCTATTACATTTGGTTCCCACACTGCAGATTACCAGATTACACTCTGTTACCAGATAACCTTGCTCTTCAGTAAACTGAGTAGGCATACCTCACAAATACTTGTTTTAACAGTGTTTGTTAGGAATACATTTCAGAATTTTGATAGTGAAATGATTTTCACAGTATGCAAAGCTTTAGACAGGAATATGAAGATGGTAGCCTGAACCCTAAGTTTGTTAAATGTAGAAAAGAATTAAGGTAAATAAACTAAGTGGTAAACTAAGCATAAAGAACTATCAGAAGCTAAACTTTCAAACTAATATGAAAGGTATCAGCATTGAAAAAGGTAATTACATTTGATTATAAACTATTGAAGTGTGTTTTCTCTCAAGCACTGTAAAATTTACACTGTGTGATATATGATTAACTGAAGACTTCTAGGACTAGGGCTAACTAATAAAAGATACAGAATCCAAATTTGTTTAATGGTGTTTAAGATTTCATTAACCTAGTAACTAAATGTTGAAGAAGAATGAAAATATTATTTGTTTGCACAGTATATTGTATAGATCAAAACCTATACCAGGGAAATCGATTACTTCTTTTCTAAACCTTATTTTTTAGCTAGGTTTCCATGCAACTGAAGAGCAGTCACATATTTAGCAGTTTCAATATAGCAATTGTGATCTTCAATTTAAAAAACTGTATGAACTACACACATTTCTATAGCACAGGAGAACAGCTACTTATGGCCATTCTTCAGAAATATTTAGGAGATGGCTTCAACTGTTGTTTGAACCACTAGCCAAATAGGAAGTGGACCCTTCTGAAGGCAATGGAAAGCATAATTTTTAATGTGTAAAAATAGAAAGGAAGGCTAAAAGGATACCTAAAAAGGCAAACACCCAGGCACAAAAATTAAATATAGCTCTAGTTATTTGACTAAGCAAGAATTCAGCCAAAACTATGGGTGTGCATGTATTACCAAGGAGTGAATCCAAGCATTAATCAGGATGAGAAGCTAAAGGTATTATGGTAAAGACTGAAATAAAGAAATAATTTCCCCTGGAGAACATTGGATATTTTTCCCCCCCAATATAGTGCAGTCAAACAATGCCAAATGAGGCATCAACAAGTAAGAGCTCAGGTAGGACAAAATATAATAAAATGTGAAATAACTATGTAATAAAGGAAAAAAATTGCTACAAAATAGGCAGCCTAATTAAAGCTATTTTTTTGTCAGATAAACAGAGGGTAGCGAACATAATACACACATCTAGACAAACATCCATTTAACAAATGGGAAATAAAAATTAGATTTTTTTGGTAAAGGAAAAATATGCATCTAGTAGAATGCCCTGGTTATACCTAAGCAGCAAATAAACCTGGCGAAAGTTTTATAGAAATTGCACACCAGAAAACTCAGCAGTTGTTTAAAGAACAGTCACTGGAATCTATTAGCAGGAAGTAGGGGTACAGAGGCAACTTTTTTCAGGGCATTAGTCACTTCAACTTCAAAATAAGATGTAAGCCGCAATAAGGGGTTTCTCCAGAAAGCCTGACCCATACTGCCAATATGCAGCTGTTAAAACAAGAGAACAGATTCACTACACATGCAGAGGTCCTGACATACAAGTTCCAGCACGAGATGAATCTCTGACAGGCAATGAAATTCTGAAGGTTCATAAGTTCTCAGCATCAGCTTTCATTTTAACCTGCATCTTGTGGGCTTGAGCCATGCACAACTCAAGCTACACGTTGTCCTTTGTTCACAGAAGGGTCAAAGAATTGGGATACATCAGCATTTTTAAAGACAGCTAAGCCATAATAGTGAAATGCCTTAAAATACAATATTAGAAGAAGCAGTGACAGATATACTTGTAACTATTTAGAAAGACAAGAAGAAACTAGCAGCAAAATGGTACATTATGAAGATGTCAGTTTGATTAGACTAGAGAATACTGACTGATATGGACCTTGGAGACAAACTGATGTGCTTCCCAACATGCTTTTTTTAATCTGAAAAGTGCGCATTGATTTATCGTTCAAAATACTCTTAAGTTATCATTGCATAACTTCGCATAATATAACATAACTTTTCGTAACATAACATAGCATAACTTGGCATAACATAATATAAAATAACATAACTTGGCATAACATAACATAACTTGGCATAACATAACTTGGCATAACATAACTTAACTTGGCATAACATAACTTAACTTGGCATAACATAACTTAACTTGGCATAACATAATATAACATAACATAACTCAAATAGCATAACATAACATAACTCCAAACTATTGTGGTGGGTTGATCTTGGCTGGCCACCAGGTGCCCATGAAGATGCTCTCTCATTCCCCCTCCTCAAAAGGACAGGGGGAGAATATACGATGAAAAAGCTCATGGGTCGAGATAAGGACAGAGAGATCATTCAGCAATTAATATCACAGGCAAAACAGACTTGACTTGGGGAAATTAATTTAATTTATTGCCAATTAATAACAGCGCAAGATAGTGACAAATACAAACAAAACTGAACCCACCTTTCTCCCATCCTCCCCTTTTCCCAGGTCTACCTCCTCCCTGCTGTCCTGAGCAGCACAGGGGTATGGAAAATGGAGGTTGCGATCGTAACACTTCATCTTTGCTGCTCCTTCCTACTCACACTCTTCCTCTGCTCCAGCATGGGTCCTCCATGGGATACAGGGTGTATATCTGCTCCAATGTGGTCTTCCATGGGCTGCAGAGGGACAATGTGCTTCACCACGATCTTCTCCTCAAACTGCAGAGAAATCACTTCTCCAGCACCCAGAGCACCTTCTAGCCTTCTTTCTTCACTGACCTTGGTATCTGCGGGGGTATTTCTCTAACATTTTTCTCATTTCCCTCTCTCAGAGATGCTGTGCAGCATTTTTTTACGCTTTATTAAATATTTTATCACCAGCTTCACTGACTTACTCAGCTTTGGCCAGCAGTGTGTCTCTTTCAGAACCATCTGTCTCTGTCAGATGTGGGAGCAGTTCCTGATCTCTTTTCACAGAAGCCACTTCTGTAGCCCCCCCCCCCCCCCCCCAAAACCTTGCCATGTAAACCCAGTACAACTCTTGAGATACATAAAGAAGAAATGAGAGGACTCAAATTACCACCTTACATGGGAAATTAAAATTAAGAAGAGCAAACAATTAATAAATCCTTAGGAAAAATGTAATTAGGAATTTCTCATATCTGTTCTGTATCATATAAGAGGAAAGTACATATTACAAACTGAATTAGATCATCTCCCATTAACTAATTTTTAATCGTAACTAATTTTACTGAGATAAAGTTAAATTTCTTCATAGCAGCCTGCATAGTGCTGCGTTTTGTATTTGTAGCTAAAACAGTGTTTATAACACACTAGTGTTTTGGCTACTGCTGAGCAGTGCTTGCACAGAATCAAGACTTTCTCTCTTCCCCCCTCATACACATATACATAGGGAGCAGGCTGGGAGTGGGCAAGAGGTTGGGAGGGGACATAGACAAGATAATTGACCCCAACTGAACAAAGGGATATTCCATACCAAATTACATCATACTCTGTAATAAATGCTCAGGGAAAGGAGGAGGAATTGGGGACATTTGTGGTTATGGCATTCGTCTTCATAAGCAACTGTTATGTGGGATAAGGCTCTGCTTCCCAAGAAGTGGATAAACATCTGCCTGCTGAGAGGAATCAGCAATTTAATTCCTCTTTTTGCTTTGCTTGCGCATGCAGCTAAGATTTTCCTTATTAAACTGCCATTATCTTTTCTCCCTGTCGTGTGGGAGAGGGGAGTGAGCAAGAGGCTGAGTGGGTATTGACAAGGGTCAGTCCACCACACTAATGTATTTATGAAAGTTAAACACTGATGATTCAAGATAAAAAACTGCAATACTTAGGAAGAAACTCCCCATTTGAGTAGATGCTTAAATTTCTTGTACATTCCTGTCTGCCATCTGTTAGCTTCTATTACCTCAGACCGGATATTGGGTTAGTTGAACCACAGGTCTGTTCTGGTGAGAAAGTACCAGCGCTCTATGACCTACCTCCGAACAAATGTTTAAGTCATTTACATCAGATGAAATAAACCAGATTTTATAAAATCACAACATATGTTTTTCCTGTAACCATACACACACTCAGAATTACACTGTTGTAAGGGAAAAGCTTTTCAATTATGTCTAATTAAAAGATTAGCAGCAAACAGAGCAAATACAAGAATTACAAAGCTATTAATGTTGGAACTATTTTGACATAACATCACAAAAGCATATGAAAAATAGCCCCCAAACTTCTAGTGTTAAGCAATCTTAATTACACTTACACAGTAATGAATATGCTTACAGACTTGTGTTGATATTTGCTGAAAGTTATTTCTGTTGCCAATAGTGAATTCAACATTTATTGAATTCTAAACTTTTACATTTGTCTAAATAGGTTACAAATTGCATGTGAAATATTACTATTTTTGTGATTATCAATCAAGTAAACAAAATAGCTAATCCTTCTACTGATGGGTTCCTATAAAAGCATCAAGACAGATTTATCTTCAGACAGTTTCAATAGTCTTTAAAAAGTTTTGGCATCTGTCTTTAGTGCCTAGCCAATAGCCTCAAAAGCCTAAATTAACCCAGCATTCACATCTATCACAGAGTGGAATAAAAGCAGACTTCAAGAACTTCAGAGATCTGCTTGGGAGAATCCCATGGGATATGGCCCTGAAGAGGGGTTCAGGACAGGTCATTTTGTATTCAAGGATCACATTCTCCAAACTCAAGAAAGGTCCATTCCAATAAGTAGTAAAGCAAGAAAAGGTGGCAGGAATGATAGAATCATTGAATGGATTGGGTTGGAAGGGGCCTTAAAGATCATCCAGTCCCAACCCCCCTGCCATGGGAAGGGACACCTCCCACTAGGTCAGGTTTCTCAAAGACTCATCCAACCTGGTCTTGAACACCTCCAGGGATGGGGCATCCACAACTTCCCTGGGCGACCTGGGCCAGGGCCTCACCACCCTCACAGGAAAAAATTTCTTCCTAATGTCTAATCTCAGTCTGCCCTTTTCAGCTTAAAACCATTCCCCCTCATCCTATCACTACACTCCCTGATAAAGAGTCCCTCCCCAGCTTTCCTGTAAGCCCCCTTTAAGTACTGGAAGGCTGCTATAAGGTCTCCCTAGAGCCTTCTCCAGGCTGAACAACCCCAACTCCCTCAGCCTGTCCTCATAGAAGTGCTCCAGCCCTCTGATCATCTTCATGATGATCCAGCCCTCCTCTGGTCCTGAAGGGCTGCTCTCAATCCATTCTCCACCCAGCCTGTAATTGTGCTTGGGATTGCCCTGACCCAGATGCAGGACCTTGCACTTGGCCTTGTTGAACTTCATGAGGTTAGCACAGGCCCACCTCTCAAGCCTGTCCAGGTCCCTCTGAATGGCATCCCTTCCCTCCAGCCTGTCAACCATGCCACACAGTTTGGTGTCATCAGCAAACTTGCTGAGGATGCACTCAATCCTGCTGGCCATGTCTCCAACAAACATGTTAAACACCGGTCCCAATCCCAACCCCTGTGGAATGCCAGTCTCTACTTGGACATTGAGATGTCGACCACAACTCTTTGAATGCGACCATCCAGCCAATTCCTTATCCACCAAGTGGTCCATCTGTCAAATCCCTGTCTCTCCAAGTTAGAGACCAGAATGTCATGCAGGACAGCATCAAATGCTTTGCACAAGTCCAGGTAGATGATGTCAGTTGTTCGTCCCTTATCCACCAATGCTATAGCCCTGTCATACAAGGTCACCAAATTTGTCAGGCAAGAGGAGACTGAGGGGGGACCTCATAGTCATTTACTGTTTCCTCACAAGGGAAGGTGGAGGAGCAGGCGCTGATCGCTTCTCTCTAGTGACCAATGGTAAGACTTGAAGGAATGGCAGGAAGATGTGCCAGGGGAGGTTTAGGTTGGATAGTAGAAAGAGGTTCTTCACTCAGCGGATGGTGGAGCACTGGAACAGGCTCCTCAGAGAAGCAGTGACAACGCCAAGCTTGACGATATTCAAGAAGCATTTGGACAATGCCCTCAGATACATGATGTGAATGTTGGGATTGTCCTATGCAGGAATAGGAGATAGACTCAATGAACCTTGTGGGTCCCTTCCAACTCAGGTCATTCTATGATTCTATGATTTACCCTTAGTGAAGCCATGTCACCAATCACCTCCTTATTTTCCATGTACCTCAGCAGAGTTTCCAGGAGCTTCCACTCTGTGATCTTACTGGACACAAAGATGAGACTGAGCGGCCTGCAGTTCCCTGGGTCTTCCTTTTTTCCTTTTAAGAAAGGGGTTTATGTTTCCCCATTTCCAGTCAGTGGGAACTTCACCAGACTGCCACGACTTCTCAAATATGATGGATAAAGGCTTAGCAACTTCATCCGCCAGTTCCCTCAGGATCCACGGATGCATCTCATCAGGTCCCATGGACTTGTGCACCTTCAGATTCCTTAGATGGTCTCAAACCTGATCTTTTCCTACAGTGGGTGGTTCTTTGCTCTCCCAGTTCCTGCCTTTGCCTTCTGTGACTTAGGTGGTGTAGAAGAATTTCTAGCTGAAGCTGGGCATGGGAAAATACTAGAGTTGTATGAACAGGGCATAGGGTTATCTCGTAGTAACTTGGTAAACAATCAAGAGGAATTTGGCTACTTGCAAAGTATCAGCAGGATGTGAAGCAGAGACCAAGATAAGGAAGAAGCAGCCCAGCTGGCGCCAGAGCCAGGAGCCCTCCGCATGGACAGTGTACTCCAGCCAATCAGCAGCAACCGTAAGGCGCGTGGACAGAAGCATTAACCCAATCAGCTAGCTACGCCGGTCGCGTGTACCTCTATCCAAAGATACTTAACCACACATGCTATCAATAAAGTTAGAGCATTCACATTAACTCTATGAGTAAGTGTCTGACCCTCGCCACACATGCTATCAATAAAGTTAGAGCATTCACATTAACTCTATGAGTAAGTGTCTGACTCTCGCTCACCGCAACAGGGTGGTGTGGCTTGAGCCCTTGTTGGCGAAGACCAAGGCCTGCGTGGAAGAGCAAGGAGCCCCTGACTGAACTCAGACATAAAAAGGAAGTATACAAGAGGTAGAAGGAGGGGCAAGGTACTCAGGGCAAGTATAGATATTGTAGGGCAGAAGAATACTTTGTTACAGTAACCCAGGATAGTTTGCTTCCCCCATCCAAATAAGTAGAAGTACCAAGCACATCTTATTTTGTTGTCATGGCAACCTGGGATAGTTTGCTTCCCTCTCATCTGCATATACCTTTGCACGGGTGCAAATGTGAAGGCCAGCTGTAGATCTCAGAATTTGGACAACAATACCTGCATTACATCAGCAAGTTCACTAATGAGCAAAACAGGACATTGCTCTCAGGTAAGGAACAAGAATGTCGGCATGTGTGCACACATGGAGTATAGTCAGAATGCATGCAGCAGTTAACACATGCCTATGAGGTCTTTGCAGCCAGAGTAGCAGACAGAAAGTGAGTTGGGAAAGAGTCAGTCTCTGTGTCACAAGTACAGGCTGTTATAGTGACAGCCACTTGAAATGCGGAGTCATGGGATGGAAAGATTTGGAATTCCTCCTTGTAGGAAGGGTGGTCTGAAGGTAATTCTATGCAAGGTATTAACAACTGCCATATGTGGCCTGTCCGCGAAATGCATGTGGAAGGCGGAAAGATGCAGCCCGAGGTGTGGCAGACATTTAAACCAACAGAATTATAATAGAAGACCTTGTTAGCAATTGCAAATAGACTCCTGGGGAGGGAGTAATGGAATGGTTTATATGGGTGTGAGATAACGCAGGGAATACTGTGATCCTCCTTTGTGACAAGTTACAGCAAATGGGAGTTCACAGGAGATTCAGGGAATACAGGACAACAGTGGTCAAGACATTGAGGTTCCTTCTTTGTATTGATGGTTGTTGACTGTGGCTGATACAGTATATACATCTACTGGAGATCTAACAGCCGCTATTCAGCCATGGTTAACAATCCCATTGTAAATGCTCTATGGCAGTTGGGGATGGCTCACATAGTAATGTTAGGATGTGCTGAGACTCCTGATGATGTCCAAGTCACAAAAGACAGCATTCCTTAGGTTGGCACCCACAGAATTAGAAGTGCCTCTAATGGTAACTGTAATGGCCACCGATGAACGTGTGGGGAGAACTGGTGGGGGGGTTGATGCAGTTAGATTCTGTATTGGATACAAAAGTGGTGCAAGCAGCAAAAGGGAACAGAACAATATGGAAACCTGGCCAGGCTGGACAAGAAAAGGGAAAAGGAAAAATGACATGGAATATGATATGGGCTGGGCATTGAGCCTATTTAATATCCCTATCTGGCCAGCAAAGAAGAAAGGTGAAACATGGTGTATGACAGTCGACTACCATGCTCGCAGCAATAGTTCCAGATATGTTAACATTGCTAGAGTGTATAACCGCTGCTGTTCAGCCATGGTATGCTGCAATTAATCTGGCAAACATGTTCTTTTCTATTGATATTCACCTGACAGTTGGAAACAATTTGGTTTTACTTCACAGGCATGGCAATATAAATTTACCATGTTGCCACATACTCCAACTATTTGCCATTCGTTGGTGCAAGAAGATTTAGAGCTGTTCTGGTTTGAGCTAAAGCAGAACAAATTCTACAAATTTTCAGCTAAGCCTCTTCTAAGCAACTTCAGATTCTGAAAGTTAACATTTTTCAGACAGTGGCTGCCTCCAGAAGTGAAAACACCTGATGTTTTTCACCAAGGTAATGGGGCACTGGTATGTAGAGGCCATTGCTTATACTTATTGCTATGTAAATCAAGGCCATCCTGGAGTTGGTGGAATGCCATAAGTCAAAGGATGAAAAAGGGGGTTGCACCTGCAGGGAGCAGCAGACAAGACAGGTGACCCCAAACTGTCCAACAGAGTATTCCATCCCATATACATCATACTCTATATAAAAGCTTAGAGATCACGAGGGTCAAGCTCTCTTCTTTGATGGCTGATGTCCAATGAGGGCCATCCATCCTGATCCGTGCATCCCTGAATCCAGCTCCCACCTGCTGCTGAGTCCAGTCTGGGACCTTTCCTGTGCCTGCCCTGTAGCATCAGTGGTGACATACAGTCATTGGGGAGTTTGATTTTTGTATATTTGTATATATTTTAGTATTTTCTTATTAATATTGTTTTCATTATTATTATTGTTTCATTAAGCTGTTTTAGTTTCCAACCCAGAAGTCTCTCTCCCTCAATTCCTTTTTCCCCTTTCCTTGTGGGGGGAAACTGGGACCAGCTGTTAGCTAGGCTGGTGGGGGCTAAAGCAGGACAAGAGCGAATCACAGTTCCTCATGGACATGACATAATGGTGTTGGGACCAGATGAAAAGGTAGTTCAAGAAGTGCTGGATATTATACTGGTTGTGCTACAGGAGCAAGGATGGGTGGTGAATCTGAAGAAAATTCTAGGGCCCGCAGAAAGTGTTGTGTACCTTGGTGTGCTCTGGATAGGTGCCAAAAGGTGAATTTCACCAAAGAAGTACAACATACCATACAAGAGTTTCCCATACTAGCAGCTAAGTCACAGCTATAGAGGTGTTTTAGGTTTGTTTGTTAGGGTTCTGGCAGGCCTTTATGCAGCACCTGGCATTCTTAATGATACCCTTGCAGGAATTGGTACAAAAAGCATCACCGTGGCAGTGATGCCCTCAACATGGTTTTGATCTATGTAAGGAAGTTGTGGTGGAGCATGCACATTTGGTTTCACCTGAGAAAGAGCGACCTTTTGAATTAGAGGCTACTGCTGTTGGAGATGTAGCATCTTGGGGCCTGTGGTGACAGGTGGCACTGCAATGCAAAGAGCCTATTGGGTTCTGGTTGTGGACATTGCGAGGAGGAGAATGTGGTTATACACCCCTGGAAAAACAGATTCTAGCAGTAGTTTGGGCACTACAAGACACTGAGCGTATCACGGGGACCTTGCCTGTGACTGTTCAAATGCTGGCTGGGTTGCAGATGAATCAGATGGAGCTCATGCAGGGATGGCACAGGCGGCTACCCATTTAAAATGGAAACACTGTGTGTAACAATGCCTGCGTATGGACAGTCCAACCCCTTCAACCCCACACATGCTTTTGTTAACAGCTATCGCCTTTCAACATGAGCCATCTCTATCAGACAATCTGCTACAATTGGGCCACTGACTGTCCCATCCCCCATGGCAGAAGCATCACCAATTGACAATATTCCAACAGAATGACATCATGCAGTTTGGTTTACTGATGAGTCAGCAACCTACACCTCTATGGGATGTCATCAATAGTGTATGCCCTATGCAAGGATGAAGTTGCATATGCATGGGGAGGAGAAATTCTAGTCAATGGGCTGAATTGCATGCAGCAACTCTCAGAATAGAAGAGGCCACTGGAGAAGTTTTCTTATATACTGATAGCTGGATGGCCTATAAAGGTCTACAAACTTGGATAACATCCTGAGAAGTGGCTAACTGACAAGTAGCAGGTCATCCCTTGTGGGGTGCTGACCTATGGCAGCAGCTACTTGAGTTTGCGGAACTCTTTCCCTTGTTAGTCCAACATGTAGATGGCACACATGAAAAATTGTGGGCGCAGCAGAACAGGTGGCTCCAGCTGCCTGGATGATTAAACAAGATTAATTACATCCTGTGGCAACAAAGTATAAAACGACCTTGGACAAACCTAACAGGACGGTTGTGCTATGAGAAAGGGAGTGTGTGTTTTAGTCCAGGTCCGTGTCAGTAGAGTATGGAGCTGCTGAGTAAAGAGACGACATCAGACTTGAGACTTCAGCTTAGCAACTGGGTGGGTTTTCTTCATCGCTGCAAAAAATAATACACTGGAAGTTCAGTTAAATGCAGCAGCTAATACCATGGTGAGTACCCATATAAGTATACAGGTTTTACATGAGGCTGCAGGCCATCACGGTGCCCATGCTACATGGCTTAAGCAAAGCTATAGATATTCTTTTGATGACCTATCGTGCTGCATGAGCTAATTGTGCCATTCGTACTCAGCTTATTCTGGTTGTGTTATCGACCACATCAGCTCCATGTCAAGATTGGCAAATTGACTACATTGGTCCTCTCTCACCTTTCAGAACACATTTTTCTCTCTTGACTGCAGTAGACACATATGGGGAAATATTGGTAGCTTTTCCTAGTACAAAGGCAGATGCAGCTGACACTGTTGCTGCCCTCACCCAATTATGTATGTGTTATGGCATACCAGTGAGTATCCAGAGTGATCAAGGAACCCATTTTACTGCATAGTGAGTCCAAGATTGGGCCAATGATGTGGATATGTGATGGCTATATCACTTACCACCTAACCCAACAGCAAACAGTCTGATAGAGCATATGAATAGCCTTTTAAAGGACCAAATACCAAAACTGACAACTACCCACACATTGAAGGGGTGGGGGGAGGTGCTGCAACAGGCAATGTTCTAAATGAATAGTCATCATATTGGGAGAATGACACCCTATAAGCATTTGCGAGATGCACTTGATTACCCCATAACTTTGTATACAGCAAGAAGACCTGACAGAACAACTGCAGATGGATGGCACATCACTTCAGCTGCTCACAGGGCAAGCAGGAAATCTTGACCCTGCCACTACTGCTATCCCATGGGCAACAGGTGGGATGCTACATAGCACACCAAATACCATTTTTGCACTGACATCACTGATATTGCAGACCTGCAGTGGAGTCCAACTTTATGGCAACCGGAAGAGCCACCCTCTGTTGCTGCAATTGTGGTCATGAAATATCTTGGGCAGCAGGTCAACATTTATTAACCATTTCTGCTTTGTTACCCAAAACAAGTCAAGTTAATCTTACCAAACCACAATCTGCTGGTGTACCACTCGTCAACACTTGGTATCACAAGAGGCCTGGAACACAAGCAGTCCTTCTAGCTACCCTCAAGGATGGGCAAGGGATTACTGCTATTCTCCCTGATAAAGGACAAAATGTTTTGTATGTGTCTTACCAGCAGGTTAACTCAGAATGGCACTGAGAATGGCAGAGTTTGCTCACTGTTCTGTTGGGAAGCACTGTTGCATTGATGGGTACCACATGATGAAAACACCACAAACGTATGGGTATCGTTAGCATACAACAGTTAAAGTGCATCAGTCTTCTGTTTATCTCATACTGTAACTGGGGTGATCTGATGGAGACAGGAATCAGAATTTTTAGGAATCAGTACACCATTGAACATTTTGCAGAATTATTGAAAAGTTTCCAAATACACACAACTTTTGCTATCCTATATGATTTAGGTACTGTCATTTCTCAGTTAGATTATAGCACTAATGCTTTTCACATTGCTGATGTTACCCCCACAGAAGCTTGTGCAATCTTTGTTAACACCACTAAATCCCAAGTAATTTAAACAATGTTGTTGCAAAGGTGTTCTCCAAAACTGCATGGCTGTGGATTATCTATTACTTATACATGGCCACCGCTGTACTGAGATTGATGAGTTTTCACTTGATGCATGTTGTGCCTTGTCCCTGAGGGATCTGCACCTGCTTTTCGCTCATAACAGAGATGCTGTCTGATATTGCAGGGATGGGGTTAGAAAAACCAAGACCAACTTGGAGCTGAATCTGGCAAGCAGTGTGAAGGGTAACAAGAAAGGGTTCTACAAGTACATAAACAGCGAAAAGAAGACTAGGGAAAACGTGGGCCAGCTGTTGAGTGGAGCAGGGAAATTGGTGACAAAGGACATGGAAAAGGCCAAGGTACTCAATACGTTCTTTGCCTCAGTCTTTGTTGACAAGACTGGCCTTCAGGAATCCCAAGCCCCTGAGACCAGATGGAAAGTGTGGAGTAAGGATGTTTTACCCTCAATGGAGGAAGACCAATTTATGGAGCACTTAAATAAACTAGACATACATAAATCCATGGGGCTTAATGGGTTGCTCCCACAAGTGCTGAGGGAGCTGACTGATGTCATGGTGAGGCCACTCTTGATTATCTTTGAATGGTCACGTGTCAAGGACTGTTTTTCAAACTGCAGATGAACTGTTCCTTTTATTTTGTCTTAAATGCTGTTTTCAAGCCATGTTTTGAGATGAAGTTGTTGAAACTAGTTCAAAAGGACCAAAACAAGGTCACAGGCTTTCACACTTTTGTGTGACATTCTTTGTGCAATTTGCTGCAATTTGGGAGGGGCTCGAGGGGGTTTGGAGTTCCTAAGACCATCTGCGCATGGCCTCCTGAAATGACCTAGTGACAGCTGGTGTAGCATAGAGCTCCTCCTAAAGGAGGAACACCCAGTGGGCATAAATGGGTGCCATCAGCCAACATCAACTGTATAAAGGGGGACGCCTCCCTATTTTTAATGAAGGCTCCCATCTTTTTGGAAGTTCAGCATCAAATTTCATCGCGGGATCCTCTGGAAAGGTGAACGATATTTTTTCCACTGATTCTGCTTCTTCTTTTTAATCTGCCTCTCTTCTCTTTTCCCCAATCTCTCTCTGTCTCTGCATTTCGATTTTGTCACATTATTGCTTTATCCAGTTTATATATGTGTATATCTTTGCCTTCGCCACAAATTGATAGTTACTTTACTATAATAGACAACTGAATGTTTGCAAACTGCCTTAGAATTAATAAATTAGTTCAAATTAACCATATAGGGTTGCTATCACTTTAATTCACTTCCCAGAACACCATTTTAATGAATCACATGCCCCTTCTGCTTGAGGGAGTGTGTGTGTCGGGATGTGACATCATGGTGATTGGGAGACATTCCTGAACACTGGAAGAAAGTAAATGTCACTCCTATCATCAAAAAGGGCAAGAAGGAAGATCTGGGGAACTACAAGCCAGTCAGCCTCACCTCAGTCCCTATGAAGCTGATGGAGAAAATCTGTTTGGAAACTGTTTCCAGACATATGAATATCAAGAAGGTTATTGGGAGTAGTCAGAACAGATTTACAAAGGAAAAATCATGCTTAACCATACCGATAGACTTCTACACTGAGGTGACTAGCTTGGTGGATGAGGGGAGAACAGTGGATGTTGTTTATCTTGACTTTAGTAAAGCTTGAGACACACTCTCACATAATATCATCATAGACAAACTGACAAAGTACAGATTAGATAAGTGGACAGTGAGGTGGACTGAAAACTGGCTGAACTGCCAGGGTTGGGAATAGCGAGGGCTGTGAGCAGTGGCACAAAGTTCAGTTGGAGGCAAGTCAGAAGTGGTGTATGACAGGGGTCAATACAGGAGTAAATACTGTTTAACATCTTTAATGACTTAGATGCTGGGACACCCTCAGTAAGTTCACAGATAATACAAAACTGAGAGGAGTGGCTGATAAGCCAGAGGGTTGTGTTGCCATTCAGTGGGACCTTGACAGGCTGGAGAATTGGGCAGAGAGGAACCTCATGAAGTTCAGCAAAGGGAAATGTCAAGTCCTGCCCCTGGGTAAGAATAGCTCCAGGCATCAGTACACACTGGGGGTCAACTGGCTAGAAAGTAGCTCTGTAGAGAAAGACCCTGGGGTTCTGGTTGATAGGGGGGTAGACATTAAAAGATTAAGAAATTCTAACAATTCAAAGAGGTGACCTAAGGAATGTTGCAATCTGTCATGTATTGATTGCAAAGGATAAGGATGGCCAGGATGTCTGCAAGACTGCACAGATAAGAGGAAGAAGATGCATTAACAGTGTTTATATGTTAATCAAGAAATCGAGATATGTAAATGATTTACCCAATAAAATGCAATCGGGTGTTATGGGAAATCAGACCTCTGAGCGGAGAGATCCCCAGAGTCTCTCCACATGAATAAAGATGCCTGCTTTCTAAAACTCAACTTGAGTCTTGGAAAGTGAAATTCTCAGCTGTTTCATGGCTTCAGGTGGACAACAAGTTGATCATGAGCCAAAAATGCACTCTTGTGGGAAAGAAGGCCAACAGTATACTGGGCTGCAGCGTTGCCAGCATGTTGAGGAACGTTGTTGACGCGGAAGTCACGGACTCGTCACATGATCAATGTGATCAGACAGAAGCCGAGTTTATTGCTTTACTGCTGATGGTTATATACTCTATCTTCTTTCACGCATAACAATACGAACGATTGGTTAACATGTGCTGTTCACTCCAATAATGCTTCTTTACAATAGATCAGTCTCTACTGTCCATCTGTCTCTGTTGTAAGTTTCAGATCCTGTTCAAGGTCTTAGTTTCAATCACGTGTGCATCTCCCCCCTTTCTTGCTTTTCACTTGTTAGGCTGTTTATCTTGCCAAATTCCTCTTGCAGTGTCCCAGCAAAGACATTCTTGCACAGCCTGTTGATGTCTCTATGCCTTAGCCAGACTAAGGTCCTGCTGCTCTGGATTGCCCAGAACATGTCCTTGGTCTTCCAAAACCCTACAGAACGTGAACCTTCCTCTCTATTTAGCATTAGTGAGGTCACATTGGCAGTACTGTGTCCCATTCTGGGCCCTTCAGTACAGGAAAGATATTGTGAGGAGAATAAAATTAATAGTCATTTTGCTTAAATAAGATTGTGTGGGCTTTGCTAACAAGTTCATAACTATATTGGTAAATTGTAAGCCTTTAAGACATTGGCGGATGGAAAGCATTTAAGCTTGGGCCCCAATCTGGGACCCGGGACGAGGGATATGTGCAGTCGTGATAAGGAAATAACTTAACGGTTGCCCTAACAGATAAGGAAGTTACTTAGCTATTGCCCTAACACACTTGTCAAACCCTTGGGGTGAAAAGGACATGACCAAGGAAGACTACAAGCCTTCATCAGACAACCAGCGAAGACCCCAAAGGAACATGTGCAGATGGGCAAACTAGGATTGCATCAGCCAACAAGGGGTGGAGTTTTGTTCCTCGGAAATATGATGAATATTTAACTAATTTTCAGAACCTATATGAATATGTAGTAGATAATAGTATAAAAATGTGTAAGCGAAATGTAAAGGTGTGCATACAGACTAGCAAGGTGTGCACCCAGCGCTGTCAATAAACTTTGCTCCACGGACTTTGGTCTTGGCTAAAGTTTATTTGTAAGTTCGCTTCTAACAGTTTGGAGGGCTCATCTGGGATAAGAAGCCACTCCACTGAAGTGGAGGTGGAGATTCTGATGGACCTAGGACGCAAGACCCATGGACCAAAGAAAAGGACAAGAAAAAATACCACAGTAGCCGATAATACTGGTGCACTGCACCCGGGTAAGAAATTTGACTGTTAAGTATTACCCGGGCAGCTGGGCAGAGAACTGAGAGTGGTGTGTGTGTGAGACGCAACTCAGTTGCGAAAAGAGTGTGGAACCCTTCTAACGGTGGTTCCGTCCCTCTGCAAGGAGATCGTCCAGTGAAAGGGCAAAGCGATAGATATAGAGAGTTTGAAGTCCCTGAAGAAAATGGGATAGGGAAAGAGTAGTCCCAAGGGTAAGGTTTGAGGGGAAAAGAAGCTCCTGGATATTCCTCCAGACAGTCCATTGGGGAGGATGTTGCCAGAATGGGGGCAGAAGGGAATGTCCTGCACCCGGGGGAAAGTCCAAAATGGTTGTTTTGTATATTTGAATGGACAAAGGGGCCAATTAGATGTGGAGAGACTTACTGAAACCTGGCTCATTGAAAGCAGACATGAACCTGACAAAAGCAAGCTGCTTAGGCCTTGAGTGGAAAAATACTGAGCTAAGTGAAAAACTACTGACCAGCAAGGTCAGTGGGCCCTTGTTGTGCAGTGAAGCTTAGGCAAGGGAGATAACAGGATGTCTCCCACGGGACCAGATGGATTTCTAAAACTGCAGGAATGTATGTGACGCTTATGCAATGATAAAGTCTGTAACCAATAAGGAGCTAAAGTTTTGTAATATGTATGAAGCTCATTAACTAAACTATTTAGGTAGAACTACTGCTAATAAAGACTGAGACTTGTTAATCAAACACCACATGGTGTCGTTAAGTCTCCCCCTGTCTTCGACAAATGGTGTCCTTAACAAATGGTGACCCCAACAATTAGACCTGATAATCTGTTTTGGCCAGGATATAGCTCTTTTGAGGGGTGAATATGCCAGGCTTTGAATTTGTATGTGAATTCAAAGGAGCCTTTTGACCAGGAAGAGAGTGAGTATGCTGCTTGTTGGCAAGGGGAAATCTCAATGTACAAAGTAAAAACAAGTAAAGAGGAAGAAAAAGGGGAAAAGGAGTCAGGGGAAGGCAATAAGTATGATCCTTTAGATAGATAACCTACCTCCACCTTATAATCCAAACCCTGAGGCCCAGAATGGGGGAGGTGAGGAACAACCAACAGCCTCTCCAAGACAAGGGAGTAGGAGAAGGGGATGAAGGGAAACAGAGAGGTCGGACAAACCAAGAGGAGTGAGTCTGTATCTTCTGAGGGAGGTACCTATGCCTGGGGCATAAAATGGAGTAGGATTTGTTAATGTACCCCTTACTAGTTCAGAGGTACAAAGCTTCAAAAGGAGATGAAATCGCTCCTAGATGACACCCTAGGTTTAACAGAACAATTGTATCAATTTTTAGGACCAAATATTTATACATGGGAAGAGATGAAATCAATTCTTGGGACATTGTTCACAGCAGAAGAGAGGCAGATGATACGGGTAGCAGGAATGAGAATTTGGGAAAGAGAAAATCAGCAGGCTGCCATGCCTGGAATCAGAATGAGGCTGAGGGAAGAAGAAACATGGATGATTATTGTACGTTGATAATCAGGGGAACTAAATATGGCAAAAGCATTTGACAATAAACAAGGACAGGAGGAGTCACCAACAGACTGGCTACAGAGAATCCGCTGATTATCAACGTACAATAATCATCCATGTTTCTTCTTCCCTCAGCCTCATTCTGATTCCAATTTGGTCAGGCTATCAGAAGCTTCTGTTCCCAGGCATGGATCTATTCAGGCGGGATCTATTCCCGAATACTGCTGAATATTACAGCAAAAGCATTTGACAATAAACAAGGATGGGAGGAGTCACCAACAGAATGGCTACAGAGAATCCGCTGTAACATTCAGTAGTATTCGGGAATAGATCCCAATACGGAAGTGGGTCAAGAATTGTTGAAGGTACATTTTGTCACCAACTCTTGGCCCGATATTCAGAAAGTTAGAAAAATTGGAAGATTGGCATGACAAGGGATTAAATGAGTTATTAAGAAAAGCCCAAAGGTACATAGGGATGAAGAAAAACAGAAAGCAAAAGCTAAGATAATGGTAGCAGCGGTACAAGTCACTAAGATTATTTCAGGAACCCCACTGAAGCTCCGGAACTGCTGCACCCCTCAGGAGAGGGTAAGCACCAAGATTCAATCACCCAGAATACCTTGACAGGCCCCAGGGAAAGTGTTGTTATTGTGGACAAGAAGGACATTTTAAATGAGAATGTCCAAAACAAAGAAGAGATACCCAAATTTTAGGTGGGAACACCAAGAAGACTATAGAAGGGATTAGGGTTGTCAGGGGCTCTATCTCCTGGGGTCAAAAATGACACTTGAGTCCTTGACAACGTTAAATATTGGACCCCAGGAGGAACCTATAACCTTTTTGGTTGATTCAGGGGCGGAGAGAACTTCAATGACACACGTGCCTCAGGGATGTAAAATAGGGAAGAAATTAATGTAATAGGAGCAAAGGGAGAGGGGTTTAAGGTACAAACAATTGAGCAGGTTTTAGTAAAAAGTGATGAAAAATACACCATAGTGGACTTGGTCCCTAAAGCAGGTTTTAATTTATTAGGAAGAGACCTTCAGATTCAGTTAGGGATTGGGATAGTCCCTGAAGGGGAACGGATGATAGTTAAACAGTCTACACTAGCAGAGCATGATCGAGAAAAAATAGACCCCATAGTATGGAGCCAGGAGGGGAACTGGGGAGGCTTAAATATATCCCCCATCGAGATAACAATGACAGATTCTCAAACAGTAAGAGTGAGACAATATCCCATCCCGTTAGAAGGGAAGAAAGGGTTGAAACCCAGAATTGAAGGCCTATTAAAGGATAAATTATTAGAGTCCTGTGTGTCTCCATATAACACCCCAATATTAGCCATCAAGAAGGCAGATGGTACCTATCGATTAGTGCAAGATTTAAAGGAAATTAACAAGAAGGTACAAACTAGACACCCTGTAGTACCCAACCCATATACTCTTCTGAGTAAAATTCCACATGAACATCAGTGGTTCAGTGTAGTGGACTTAAAAGATGCATTTTGGGCCTGTCCATTAGCTGAAGGAAGTTGAGATTTATTTGCTTTTGAATGGGAAGATCCTGATACTGGTAGAAAACAACAATACAAGTGGACCTCCCTTCCACAGGGATTCACTGAGTCCCCCCAATTTATTTGGCCAAACATTGGAACAAATATTGGAAAATTTTGGGGTAATTTGACAAGTAAAACTATTTCAATATGTAGATGATTTATTGGTATCAGGAGAGGAAGAACATGAGGTCCATAATGTGACTGTGGCACTACTGAACTATTTAGGACAACAAGGATTGAGGGTTTCGGAAAAGAAGGTGCAGTTTGTACAAACAGAGGTTAATTATTTGGGGATTTAGATTAGTGCAGGAACAAAGAAAATAACCCCCGAACGAATTGAGGGTATAAAGGAGCTAGAAATGCCAAGGACAAAAAGAGAAATAAGGAAGGTGGTAGGATGGTTTGGGTATTGTAGACTGGGGACTGATGAATATAGTCAGGCAGAAAAATTTCACTATGAAAAGCTAGTGGGTAGTGGACCAAGGAAGAGCGTAACAAATTTGAAGACTTAAAGCTAGAATTAACTCGAGCTCCGATGTTAGCCCTTCTGGCTCTGGAAAAAACATTTCATTTGTTTATTAACACAGAAGAGGGCATAGCCTATGGAGTGTTGACACAGGTCTGGGGAGGTCAGAAAAAAACAGTAGCATTCTAATCCAAGCTGCTGGATCCTGTTAGTAGGGGGTGGCCAACTTGTGTACAGGCTATAGCAGCAACTGCAGTATTAGTAGAAGAGAGTAGAAAATTAACTCTTGGAGAAAAAATCATGGTACACACCTCCCATGCAGTCAAGACTATTTTAAGTCGAAAGTCCAACTGCTGGCTAACTGATTCTAGAATTTTGAAGTATGAGACAATTTTAATGCAGCAGGGGGACCTGGAAATAGTAATAGACAACGATATAAACACATCACAATTCTTATATGGTAAAAAGAAAGAAGAGACTGGGAGCCATGACTGTTTAGATCTAATTGAGTATCAAACAAAAGTCAGAGAGAACTTGTTGGACCTACCCCCATCATATGGAAAACAATTATTTATAGATGGATCCTCTCTAGATGTATTGATGGATGAAGACATAGTGGATATGCAATAGTGGATAGGAATGAAAATGCAATAATAGAAAAAGGGAAACTACCTCCTAGCTGGTCTGCACAAATTTGTGAATTATATGCTTTGAAAAGGGCTCTAGAATTTTTACAAAACCAAGTAAGAACTATATATACTGATTCTAAGTATGCATATGGAGTACTGCACATATTTGGAAAAATCTGGAGAGAAAGAGGGTTAATAAACTTTCAAGGGAAGGAGCTGGTTCATAATCAATTAATCATGGAAATATTGAAAGTACTGATGGGACCAGAAGAGGTGGCTGTGGTACATGTGAATCGTCATCAAAGTGGGGGTTCATTCAAAGCAAAAGGGACCAGATTAGCAAATAACACAGCTAAGGAGGCTGCAGCTGAAGGGGTTGTCATGATGACCCTTATCCCAGAAGATAAGCCTGTAGAGCAAACTCCCATAATTATGGAAAAGGAAGAGGAAGATATGGCCGAGATTGAGGGGAGAAGGATTCTATCTGGAAATGGATTTTGCCTGATGTGAGACAACTTTTAAACTAATTTTCAGAACCTATATGAATATGTAGTAGATAATAATATAAAAATGTGTAAGTAAAATGTAAAGGTGTGCATACGGACTAGCAAGGTGTGCACCCAGCACTGTCAATAAACTTTGCTCCACGGACTTTGGTCTCGGCTAAAGTCTAATTGTAAGTTCGCTTCTAACAATATAGACTTACCGGAGCAAGTCCAGTGCTGGGCTACTAAGATGATTAAGGGACTGGAGTATCTTTCATATGAGGACAAGCCAAGAGAGCAGTGACTCTTCATCCTGGTGAAGAGAAGACTCAAAGGGGATCTTATCAATGTGTGTTAATAACCTATTGGGAGAGAATGAAGATGAGGAAACCAGAGTCTTCTCAGTAGTACCCAATGACAACACAAGTGTAGAGACTGACTCTACTTTTATTGTTGCCTTAAACATCGTCTGACTCTACTTGTATTGTTGTCCTTAACATCTTCTTGAGTGCTGTGGCTCCTGATGAGCTGACTGTGCTGCTGCAGAGGAGGGGGAGGTGGTGCAGCAGCAGGTGCTGCCCCCCCACACCTGTCTGCGCATAGGTACCCAGAGGGTTCAGGCAGAGGTTATTCTGGCAAGGGTCTGTTGAACTGACAGTGACCCTAGAGCCCCCAGCCCCAATTCCAGAACCTTCCCAAAGAAGCCTCTATGCATGCGCCAATTTGAGAACTTTCAGAGCAAGACCACCCCTCATGCTAGGGGAGGGGGCATGGACCCACCACGTGCCCACCACCCCATGGAAACTGCCTGAGAAGACACTGCAGAAGAACCACAGGACCATGTGCTCCTGAAGACCACACTTTCCAGAGGCCCATGGAGTGGTGACTATTTTCCTTTCTCTCTCTCTCTCTTTTTGTTCCTTTCTTCTGTTTTCCATGGCACTAATGCACATCAGATCGGATCTGAGTTATATTGTTTTGTCCAGCTGCCTTGAGGGTATCAGATTGTGATCTGAACAGATTGGGATCTGTATTTTGCAACTTTTGCAACTCGGAGTGCACCTGAGTATAAGATTCCATATTTTGGCCATGCCCAAAATAGTGGTTTGCTGTTTTGGCCATGTCCAAAATGAATACTGAGTTGATGTTCTGGCTGTGTCCAGAATATTGATTTGCTGATTTCGCTGTGTCCAAAATAAATACTGATTTGTTGTTTTGGCTGTGCCCAAAACAAACACTGTTTGGATTTACCCTGGGAGATTTGTCATCTCCAATTCACCGCACAGACATCAAAGGACCCATTTCCCCCTGACTGAGCAGGTCTGGGTGGGAAGCGACCCCGGAGTGGGCCCCGACAACAAGAAGCAATTGACACATGTGAAATGACAGAAAAAAAATTTTTTTTTCACTTAGAGGGTAGTCAAACACTGGCATAGGTTGCCCAGAGAACTTGTAGTGTTTCCATTCTTGTAGATATTCAAAACTCAACTGGACACAGTCCTGGGCGACCTTATCTAGCTAACCCTGCTTGAGGACTAGATGATTTCATTAGGTCCCTTCCAACCTACATGATACTGTGAAAAGCATGTTTACCAGCAGCTAATTTTCTCTGGACAATTTCATTTAAATCAACGTTCTTCTGCTCAAAGTACTGTCATTTTTGGCAAAGGTGATTAACCTGATATGTGTCAGATAAAGACAAGCACTATACAGCAAGGCAATACAAGGTCCAAAAAAATCCTTATATTAGGAAGACTGACATTAGCCATCTTACTTCAAATAACCCTATCCTCTAGGAAAATCCGAGCTTTCCTCTTAATTCCTTCTACAATATTATCTTTCAAAAAAGGTATGAAACAGAAGGTAATACAGTCCTCACCCACATTTTGGAATGCAGACAACAGGTTCTGTAAAAATCCTATCTTCCTATTTCCTAATCAGCAAGCCTCTTATCCAAAAGGAAGCCAAAAGTTAGCTTGAAAACTTTTCCAGAGCAAGTAATCCAATCTAATTTTGAATTTTAAAAGGAAAAAGATATATTTCTGAATAGTAAATACATATTTCCAGTATACATAAATATCTTGGGCTTGTAACATTCAAACACAACTTACTGTGCTTTCCAGTAGTTCAAATAATAATTGTAACTGAGAGAAGTCCTATGGCCACTGTTAAATAAGAGGTGGATTTGGAACAAATTATCCCATCCCTCTTGACTCTATAATCCAGTAACCTAGTGCCCAGATTCTTACCTGCATTCAGGTTTAAATGCATTTTGTTCCAAACAAATAAGAAGTGCCCATGTAAAGCTCAGTCTATTTAAAATTTTAAACCAAATTAAATCACATTGTTCACCCCTGTTAAGCAGGGAATCAAATATTAATACATCATGCATTGGTCTATTCAAGTGATTTGAAAGACAAATTTCTTATCTTTTGGACTGTTTCAAGCTGCACTGAGTACTTGAGGAAAACAATATCTTTTAGTTGCAAGAAGAGAGTAAAAGTTTACCTTTGCAAAGTATCACCTAGACCAGGGGTGTTGAACTCACGGCTCCCACCATTCTCCTGCTCCTGCAGCATAACGCACATCACACGCTGCACATGTGCCCAGCGCTGGCAGGAGCGTAGGGGCGAGGAGCTCGGCACTGCTGACGAGTAGAAACAAGGTGCCAGGCCAGATAAAACAAGGTGGAGAATTGGATTTGGCCTGACTAAGTCTTCTTGCAAAAAATGGTTATTCTTAATTTAAAAAAAAAAAAATCACCTCTCCAAATTCAGCCTTCTGGATTAGAGACTGATTTATAAACTCACTAGAGTGCACTGGAGTTAATATGGGAAATACACACCTATATATTAACTGAAGATGTTTTTAGCTTGGCTTCCTTCAGTAACAATACTTATGTGACTAGTCAGTGCATACAATATGCATGCCCAAAAACTTCTGAATCTTTCATATGACTGCAGCCAAGTTCACAGGTAGAAATCTCAGAGATATGTATGCTTTTAAATAAAAGCAAACAACCAAGGAGGAGGGACCAGGACTTGAACATTTGTAATTTTACCTTCAGCTTCTGAATATCTGTTTTCCACAACTGAACATAGCAAACCTTTAACTGCCACCAATCCTCAATCCAAAATATTATTTTGTAGCAATTAGTGGAGAGTTACAGAAAAATCTTAGCATAACTTGTTTAAAAAGTCAGTCACAGCTAATCAAGACAAATCTGTAGGATGTAAAGCTTCGTGAGCTCTGCTACTCAGTTACTTGCTTAAACAATCTGCTACAGCAGAAAGTTTTAAACAAACTGAGAAGTACTGAATCCTGAAATTGATAAGGGAAAAACTAGCAAATTCAGTTTCTAGAAGAGTGTTTTTACTACCAGCTGTAAAGCACTGAAATGTATGTTATGTTATGTTATGTTATGTTATGTTATGTTATGTTATGTTATGTTATGTTATGGCACAGAGGCTAGGAACAGTATTGGTGCCTAATAGCCCAAGTATTCAACCAAGGGATAGAGTGGAGGAAACTACAAAAGTATTTGGAGTACACTCCCAATTTAAAGAAAATCCACAGCAGGAGAGGGTGGAAGGGGGTAGACGTGTCAGTCAAGTATCCTTATTCATGCTATACTTTCTCTACTAAGGTAATGTCTTATGGAAATTATCAACCAGAAGGGTAAGCAGTATATTACAGACCTCTTTTATAAAGTTATACCACTAATAAAATAGGTTTGAAGAAGCAGCTTTCAGAGATTCCAGAAAAGAAAACTTATTAGAGTAGACTCACCAATACAGGGCAAGCAAAGAGACTCCTCCTCAAATGAGTGGCTTTATCATTAGCATATATGCTACTCGGGAATATTTTGGGCTACATGAGGCATACCTCTTAAAAGTGCATTTCTTTTCAGTCTGCCATCCAGAAACCTGAAAAGACAGAAAAATACTCTGAAACTTAGCATCCAAAACTCATTAAAATCCAACCAGTACATAGAAATATTAACCTACTAAGCTCACCTAACACTACCTACATGTATTAATTCAAAACAACTCAAAGGAAAAAGAAACATTCCTTTTTAATTAAAAAAAAAAAAAAGGGAAAGACTTCCAGAATTAGTTGAAAAAGGAACTTCAGGAAACACCTATGTAACATCTTCTATGAAAGGATAAGCTTAACACAGAAAGGTAAAACCAGCCCAAAACTCAAGCATTCCTGATACCATGCGGTGGCAAAAAGACCAAAAATAATCACTTATCTGCTGTACTGGGTCTGGCTGGGATGGAATTAATTTTCTTCATAGCAGCCTGTATGGCGCTAACCACCAGGACAAAGGGGTTTGCCCTGGACTTGAGATGGCTCACACCTGCAATCCCTCCAAACCCACCTCACAATCGCAACATGCACGGTGTCATCCACAGACAGCTTGGAGCCCATCATGGGTAGCAAAGCTTATTCAGGAAGAAGAGAGCTGTGGCAGTACAGAGCTGGTTTGGATTTGTGACCAAAACAGTGTTAATAACACACCAATGTTTTGGCTGTTGCTGAACAATGTTTGCACAGCATCAAGGCCTTCTCCATTTCTCACTCTGCCCCACAGTGTATAGGTTGGGGTGTGCAAGAAGTTGGGAGGGGACATATTCAGAACAGATGACCTGAGCTGACCAAAGGGATATTCTTCCTCTTTCCTTAGCTTATTATATTATCTTTATCTCAACGGATGAGTTTTCTTGCTTTTAGTCTTCTATTCTCTCCCCTGTTCCGTTGGTGGAGGGAAGCGAGCAAGCAGCTGTGTGGTGCTTAGCTGCTAGCTTGGGTCAACCCACCACATCTACACAAATGAGAATGAGAGGAGAAAATGATTGGTCTGTTAAAAAGAAGATTTGGGTTTGAAGATCCACAGAAAGCAGTATTATTCTCAAGATCTATTTAAAAGTATGTTCTCCGTTTCACTGAATTTTCAAAAAATTTTCAAATGGAAATCTGTCATATCTCAAAAATCTTCATATATTTTCTAACATAAAAGGAAAACATATTTTCCCATCACTTTCCAAACAGACAATAATCATATGAAGATTTTAGCTTGACAAAAGAAGGTAATTTTTTTAAAGTTAATTCACATAGGAAATGTCCAGATGTTATAAAGACAAATAATGAATACTCCTTCTTTATCTTCCTCCATCAAAATCAAAGGCATTGCCTGCAATTATTAATTTTGCTTTTATATTGCTTAAGGAAATGATAAACACTATGGTAAAATGAAACTTCATGACATCAACAGGTGAAAACCAGAATGCAATGCAACTGAACAATCTTTCCGCACTTCCTTCGGGTACTTTTTTTTACCACATTCAGAGAAAATGCAAAGAAATGTTAAACATCTCCACACTGAAAGCAGAGTGCCATTGAATGCCTTTGTGTTAGTACTAACAACAAAAACCTTCACACTCAGAACAGAAAATTCCTTGGCTGTAGAGGAGAATGGACATCAACGAAGATGTTTTCTAAAAGGGATTATGAAATATCTCCACTTACTTGGAGAGAACAAAGTAATGCTGCAATTCAGATGGAAGGAGAGTATGGCACTTATCTTTTTGAGAGGGGAAAATAAAAAAGCCAAACTGATCCTATATCACCATATGCTACATGCTCTCAATGCAAGATGACAATGCATTATGAAAGCTAAGAATTAAGTACACTTCATTTTTTTTTATTTAGACCATCTATTGGTGACTGGGCAAGGATACTTCCTAACCCTTAATACAATCAAGTTCAGGACAAGTGAGTGCTAGCATTTTAACATGTATTTTATTTCAGTTACAGCAGTACCCAAACTGCTAGGACTGCTCTTAGTAACTTGATAGACTGTCAAACTGTAGTTCTCATCTGTACCAAATGTTTTTTTTTGATGCAAGACAATAAGTTAGCCTTCTCTCATGAGAGTCCAGAACAGGGGTATTAAGGGATATTATATGGCTGCTACCTTTGGCAGTTTCCAGGATTCCTCCTGCCTAGCTAATGAAGACAAGCCCAGGGGTCTCTCTTTCCCAAGCCAATGGATGTGACTGCTGCTTTCCTGTTTGCGGGTTCAACCATTAACAAGGCCGAGTGCATATCCTAGAGATGTGTACACACACACACTCTCTCTCACAGAGGACACTAACATGGTCAGCTACTCAAAGTGCCATTTTTTTACCCAGTGAACAGTATGCCTGTCCAAGCCATGAACAGCCAGTTTCTCCAGGAGAATGCTGTGGAAAATGGTGTCAAAGGCTTTACTAAAGTCCAGGTAAACAACGTCCACAGTCATTCCTTCATCCACTAAGTGGGTCACCTGGTCATAGAAGGAGATCAGGTTGGTGTGGCAGGACTTGCCTTTCCTAAATCCATGCTGACTGGGCCTGATCACCTGATTGCCCTGCGTGTGATAGCACTCAAGATGACCTGCTCCATGACTTTTCCTGACACTGAGATCAGACTGACAGGTCTGTAGTTCCCTAGATCCTCCTTCTGGCCTTTCTTGTAGATGGGCATCATATTTTCTAATCTTCAGTCACCTGGGACCTCCCCGGTTAGTCAGGACTGCTGATAAATGATGGAAAGTGACTCAGTGAGCACTTCCGCCAGTTCCTTCAGCACCTTTGGGTGGATCTCATCTGGCCCCATAGACTTGTGTGTGTCTAAGTGGTGTAACAGGTTGCTAACCATTTCCCCTTGGATTATGGAGGCTCCATTCTGTTCCTTGTCCCTACCTTCCAGCTCAGGGGCCTGGTACCCCAAGAAAAGTTGATCTTACATTAAGTACCTCAGTCTTTTCCTCATCCTTTGTCACTATGTTTCCCCCTACATCCAATAAAGGATGGAAATTCTCCTTAGCCCTCCTGTTGTTGTCAATGTATTTATAGAAACATTTTTTATTGTCCTTTACCACAGTAGCCAGACTAAGATCTTCCTTGCAGTCCTCCTGAGCTGCCTGCCCTTTCTTTCAAAAGTCATAAACTCTCCTTTTTTTCTTTTCTGAGTTCCAGCCAAAGCTCTCGTTTCAACCAGGCTGGATGTCTTCCCCGTCAGTTCATCTTTCAGCACATGGGGACAGCCTGCTCTTGCATCTTTAAGACTTCTTCCTTGAAGAATGTCCAGCCTTGTTGGACTCCTTTGCCCTTCAGGACTGCCTCCCAAGGGACTCTGACAACCAGTCTCCCAAACAGGCCAAAGTCCGCCCTCCGGAAGTCCAGTTCTGCTGACCCCCCTCCTCACTTCTCCAATAATTGAAAACTCTGTCATTTAGTGATCACTATGCCCAAGATGGCCTCCAACCATCACATCATCCTTAAGTCCTTCTTTGTTCGCAAACAACAGGTCGGGCAGGGCACCTTCCCTAGTTGGCTCACTCACCAGCTGTGTCAGGAAATTATCTTCCACACACTCTGAAACCTCCTAGACTGTTTCCTCTCTGCTGTATTGTATTTCCAGCAGCCATTCAGTACGTTGAAGTCCCCCACGAGGACAAAGGCTAGTGAATGTGAGGCTTCTCCCAGCTGCTTATAGAACTATTTGTCTGTCTCTTCATCCTGGTTGGGTGGTCTGTAACAGACTCCCACCATGATATCTCTTGTAGGCCTTACCCCTGATTCTTACCGATAAACACTCAACTCTATCATCACTATCATTAAGCTCTAGACAATCAAAACACTCCCTAACATACATATTGGACCCTCTGTTCTCCTCAGAAGGGAGTTGCCTACAACTATAACCCATCTTTTCTTCCTCGTGGAGGTGGTCTTGATACAGGGGGTAGGACTTTCTGACCATGGTGACACCTCTGGTGCAAGTAGACCTTCATCCACATCATCCATTGACTGGCCTTCCACATGCAAAGACTCATATCTGTTGTATGGAGGCAGCTGGGAAGGCAAGGTGGGCAAGGAGGGGGTTTGCCTGCCTCCCCAAGTGTGGACTTGCCTCCATTCACTCCTTTCCTTTAAGCTACTGCCTTCAGCCTGGCAGGGGGATGTACAGGTTCCCCTTGATCTTGGATTTTTTTCTGGTGGCTGTTCCTGTTTCTCTGGCACTCCCTGCAACCAGGATGGCTGCATGTTTTTGTGGGAGCTCTGTCTGGGTTGCCACATCCATTTTAGTGAGTGTAGAGGACAAAGCTTTCCGCCACGTGGTTACCATAGCTAGATTCCTTCTGAGAGGATGATAACTACAGAATGAAATCGCCACTTAAGCAGGTAGGGTGACTATGCCCCTCCTGTGTGCCCTTCCTTATGAACTGCTGCACAGACTGCCCTGCCACACCCTGGCTGACACACCACACTCTGTTTGCCCACTTTGGTTACAGCGCTCCTTAGATTGCTTTTTTTTGGGAAGGGGAAGGTCTCTGTTGCTTTGGCAATGCCCACACCTCGTCAGCATCTCTTGCAAGAGCTGTCGGCTCCTGGCATGTCTCTCCACTGCCCTGGTGCTGCCCTGCCTCAGGAAAACCTCTGTGTGCCAAGATCTGCCAAGATCTGCTGCTCCGCTGTGGATGAGGTTGGCTCCAGAGCAGTTGCCCTCGGCAATTGACCACAGAAACAGATGGGACATATTGAAGGGCACTGAGGGAGCTTTGAAAGGTCATGGCAATTGGATTGGTTCCTGGTGACTGGAAAAAGGCAAAGGTCACACCCACCTTCAAGAAGGACAATAAGGAGGATCGAGGGAACTACAGATTGGTTAGCCTCACCTCAGTCCCTGAGAAGGTTATGTAGCAAATTCTCCTGGAAGCCATGTCCAGGTATATTAAGAACAAGAAGGTGATTAGGAATGGCCAGCATGGATTTAACAAAGGCAAATACTGCTTGATCAACCTGATAGCTTTCTACAATGACATGATGGGTTGCGTGGACAAGGGTAGAGCAGTGAATATTGCTTACCTTTACTTTAGCAAGGCCTTTGAAATGATCTCTCATAGTATCCTTGTAGCCAAATTAATGAGTTATGGTCTGGGTAAGTGGACTAGAAAGTAGGAAGAAAATTGGCTAGACCACCAAGCTCAAAGAGTAGCTATCAGCAGTAGAAAGTGCAATTGACAGCCTGTTACTACTCATGTCCCTCAGGGATCAATATCGAGGCCAATACTATTCAAGATCTTTATTAGTGACCTGGGTGATGGGACAGAGTGCACTCTCAGGAAGTTCACAGATGACACCAAATTGAGGAGAGTAGTCAATATGGCTGCAGGGTAAGGTTGCTATTGTAAGAAATGAGCTTACAAATAAACTTTAGCCAAGACCAAAGTCCGTGGAGCAAAGTTTATTGACAGCGCTGGGTGCACACCTTGCTAGTCTGTATGCACACCTTTACATTTCGCTTACACATTTTTATACTATTATCTACTACATATTCATATAGGTTCTGAAAATTAGTTAAATATTCATCATATTTCCGAGGAACAAAACTCCACCCCTTGTTGGCTGATGCAATCCTAGTTTGCCCATCTGCACATGTTCCTTTGGGGTCTTCGCTGGTTGTCTGATGAAGGCTTGTAGTCTTCCTTGGTCATGTCCTTTTCACCCCAGGGTTTGACAAGTGTGTTAGGGCAATAGTTAAGTAACTTCCTTATCTGTTAGGGCAACAGTTAAGTTATTTCCTTATCACGACTGCACATATCCCTCGTCCCGGGTCCCAGATTGGGGCCCAAGCTTAAATGCTTTCCATCCGCCAATGTCTTAAAAGCTTACAATTTATCAATATAGTTATGAACCTGTTAGCAAAGCCCACACAATCTTATTTAAGCGAAATAACTATTAATTTTATTATCTTCACACTATTCTGAGGGAATTGATAGGCTGGAGAAACGATCTGCCATGAAGCTTAACAAAAGCAAATGCAAAGTCCTGCACCTGGAACAGAATAAGCCTATGCAACAGGACAGGCTGGGCACTGACTGGCTAGGAAGCTGTTCTGCAGAAAAGGAAGGGGGATGGAGGGGGTGGTCCTGGTGGATGACAGGTATATCCAAAAGGAGCAGTATGACCTCATGATGAAGGCAGACAACTTTAGAGTTAAAGCCTGGGAAGAAACACAGAGAATAACACAGAGGCCTTGACAGAGTTTGATAATGAGCTGAGAACTGGCTAACCTTGAAGTAGTGGAAAGTCCCCAGCAGTTTATCAGGAGGGATTAGAGAAAGAAAAACAGAATTTATGCTACCAATTAAGAAACAGCTCAAGGCGCAGTGTACAAGTGTTTTAACCCAATCACCAATGATAAATCAACGTGTGGACAATGACTTTGCAAAAAGATTGTCATAAAAGAGCAATTTGTGTTACAAATAAACAATTCCGGTTTGGACTTCATTTTGAACCTGCATCAGGGTCTGTACCTTATCCGCTGCAAATGGCACCCAACATGGGACCTGACCGAGACCTGACCGATTGGTGCCAGAGATGGGAAGTAACCTTGGGCTAATCAAAATCGCAGTGAGAGAGCGACCAGCAGTGGCGCCCAGGTGTGAATTCTAACCAGCGGGAGAGAGCTGAAGGATCTAGGCACCACCTTACCTGAAGGACAGGTGAGACACACATCTGGGAATGATGGGAAATAGTATGACAGCTGAGGAACTGTTAAGAATGTATAGAGAGGTCTCATTACAGGAACTACCCAGATGTTCAGCTACACCATTAGATGGCCTCACGGTATTTACAGATGGCTCCGGCAGAACTGGCAAGGCAGCCGCGGTATGGTATGCTGATGGGGAATGGCACTCTCATGTTCAAACAGTGCATGGGTCACCGCAGATTGTGGAACTGACAGCAGTCATATATGTATTTGAAACATGATCAGAAATATTTAACCTTATAACTGACTCACAATATGTTGCCGGAGTGCTTACTTGTACTGAAAATGCATGGCTCAAAGAACTGAAAAATGAACACTTTTTTGTTATTTAAGAGATTGCTGTTTCTTAGTCGTTGTCATAATTTTTATGCTATGCATATACGATCGCATACAAAATTGCCTGGGTTTTGGGTGGAAGGTAACGGGCGAGCAGATCATTTAACAATGCCCACCTGGGTACCTCCGGTTCCCGATGTTCCACAGCAAGCAGTTATGTCCCATGCCTTTTATCACCAGTCAGCCAGAGCCCTGAGGAGGCAATTCCAAATTTCGTGGTCTCAAGCTCGCCAAATTGTTCAATCTTGTTCTGATTGTCAACCTTTTGCAAATACCTTACCCAGCGGAGTAAACCCTTCTGGTTTGTCTGCCTTACAGCTATGGCAAATGGTTGTGACTCACAATCCTGAATCTGGGAGACAGAAATATGCACATGTTACAGTAGATATGTTTTCTCATGCCATTTGGGCAACAGCTTTAACTGGTGAATCGGCAAAGGATGTGATCACACATCTATTAGGATCGTGTGCTGTTCTCGGTGTTCCTAAACAAGTCAAACTAGATAATGACTCGGCTTACACCAGCCAAAATGTGCAGTCCTTCTTTGCTCAGTGGGGGGTACAACATGTTTTTGGCATTGCGAACTTCCCCCAAGGCCAAGCTATTATTGAGCGAACACATGCAACCCTAAAAGAGCATGCTAGAAAAACTAAAAGGGGGGATGTTGGGAGAACCCCCGCAATGGCGATTATATAAAGCAGTACATACCCTGAACTATTTGAACATTCTTGAGACAGCAACCGAACCTGCCATGATATGGCATTTTTGTTCTTTGTTGTCATCCAAGATGATACCACACAGAGACAAGCCGCAGGTATGGGTCAAGTCATTATTATCACAAAAATGGGAAGGAACATTTGAGTTAATAACCTGGGGGAGAGGTTATGCTTGTGTCATTACAGATCAAGGATTCCTGCCTGCTGTGTTCGACCCTACCTTGCGAGCAACACAGACAGAAGAATACCAGAAGATGATACTACAACTCCACAACCTGATGATGCTGATCTATTGCACCCTGGTGAATTGGCCGACAACGATGTCATGGATGCAGACAGATGAAAGAAAAAATGTGTGACTTACCTTGACTAGTACCATTGTCAGACTTTAGTTCAGTGACAGGATTTGTGAATGATTCAAGGTTGATTAAACAACTTGTTAGTTAACTTGTTAGTAGATTTAGATTCTGTTAGACACACTACACTGCACTGCTATTAATTTTTGTTGTTAAGCACTGGTGTGAGGAATAAGGGAATGTGTGTATGAATTTATCTGATCACTTACTAACGATTCACAAAAATACCACAAAAAAAAAAAAACTAAATCAAAACAAAACAAACAAAAAAACCCTGATCCATGAGGATTGAGGGATTGGGGTTTAGACAAGTAGCTAATTACTCATTGATTTGATAATAATTGGCAAATAATTTTATAATAATTGGCAGATTGATTTTAATTTTCATTTTGTTGATCCCATGTATAATGACCTGTCTGCAAAACATCATTTATAAAACCATTACAGCAGGTCATGATGATAGCAAAACAAAAAGGGGGAGATGTAGGGTTAAAGCCTGGGAAGTAACACAGAGAATAACACAAAGGCCTTGACAGAGTTTGATAATGAGATGAGAATTGGCCAACCTTGAAGTAGTGGAAAGTGAAGGAGTTTATCAGGAGGGATTAGGTAAAGAAAAATAGAACTTATGCTGCCAATTAAGAAAGAGCTCAAGTCGGGTGTATAAACTACTAACAATTACAGTGACATTTTAGTAGTGTGAATTCCTGTCAGTTAAGACAGAAGTAATCAACTTTCCCCATATTAGCCACTAGGAATCAAACAAATAGCATCAAGCTTTGCACAAGATAC
The DNA here is from genome assembly GCA_033556795.1 of Tapera naevia. NCBI lineage: Eukaryota > Metazoa > Chordata > Aves > Cuculiformes > Neomorphidae > Tapera > Tapera naevia. Next base: position 2,818,739 of record JAUMJJ010000004.1, on the reverse strand, counting down.
TAAATAGCTATTAAGCAGGACCAAATTCCAACCAAGTAGAGCTAAGAAATTGTACTGAAGTAGTTAATCTGTAGAGAAAATCTTTCCTTCACAAGAGATGGGCAATGAGAATGAAAGGCTCTTGTTATATTTATGTCATTTTAAAATTAATTTCCCAGCTAGACAACCTTTTAAAGACATAATTTATAAAACAAGCATGTATAACAGCAGTATTTAATCAGTAGCTTTATTCCTCAATATGAAAAGAATCTTTGAAACACCTTACTGGGCAAAAGGAGACATTTCCACCCACAAAGCACAAAATCCACAGCAACCAGGACGATTCTTTTGTGTCAGGCCCACACAATACAAAATACAGAATAAGCATAATGATTTTTTCATATTCCTGAATGAAACTGATCACTAGAAGATGTTCATTTATGAAACTGTATTTCTGATCATCACACTGGAATCCTGCATGATAGTTAAACAAGTTTTCTTTGTTGAGCAATTAAAAGCGGTTTTTGCACTGGATACCTCTCTGCCCTTCAGTATTTCTAAAATACTTTCTCCACAGCACAGAGATGCATCTTTCTGTTTTTCTATTCATTACAAACATAGATAAAAGAAAACATGAGTCTGCATTGCAACATTGCAGCAAGAAAGTGTGAGAGTAGAGAAAGTACTGGGTGTCCACTGGTCGAGGATTTTATGTCTACACGGGATAATGACAAAATATATACCAAACCCTTAATATGGTTTTGTTACCAAGGTTTATCCAAGCAATGTTGAAAAATTGAGAAGGTAGAAAGCTACAAATATACTCAAAGGTTTTACAAGGGGAAAAAAAAATAACTTTCTCTAAAAAGAAAACAGGAATGTGATTACACTGCAAAAGCAACTTCATGCTAATTAAATTATAAAATCCTGGAACTGAAGGGTATAGACAAGAACTAATAGCTGCACATTTAGGGCAGACAAATAAGACAGGAGTTTGGTCATCTAAGAATTTCTAATGAAGCTACAGTGCTCTTCTGAAATAGCTTTTTATCAAAGGAGCAATTTGGTCAAATAAATTCTCCCATTTGCAACAGATCCACATTAGGAAAGATGGTTTAATGGTCTCACAAGCACCATAAAAATTTATATTACTGTAGTTATGGGGTTTACTGTACAGTAGCTGTACATGCACAAAGTACCTTTATGCATATTGTAACCATACTATGCTTTTTTATAATAATAAAGTTTAATCAGAACTTCTGTTAGGAGAACTTTTATACTTTTCAGCTCCCAAATCCTTCACTAGATTTTCTTACAACAAAACCTGACAGAAAATGCTACTATTTTAACCTGATATCTGTTTGCCTTGATTATCAAAGCTGTATAATCTGATCATTATATTGTTCAAAAAAGGTCTTATTTCACATGGAGTCAAACAGCATCTACCACACAAGTAGGTTTGCATTAAAGCTTAGGGACACTTTAGAAAGATTCAAGACACAAGGCAAGAGGCTGGACTGTACAGCAAAAAGAGTTGTAAATTCACTTTGGCAGCAACAAGATAGTAGCTTTGCTACAATATTTGTGAAGCCAGTCTCCAACACAGTTAAACAAGGTTGCATTCCAGTTGCCTTTTTTCAATTAAATTTTATTAGACTGTTCAAAACATTAATTACTTGGGATATGGTCTTGGCTCATGTCTGAAGAACAGCCTAACACTTGTTTGGGTGCTGAATAATCCCTAACACACAAGAGAAGGGAAAAACTTTTCAACAAGATTATAGTTGGAGAAAAACAATCTCTGACCAACTAGATTTGGCCCTACTAAATCAATTTTCCATTTTTAACAAACGATCACTAGCTTATCTAAACACAAATTACTCTCTGTGTACTTCTATTTCCTCTATTTAAAACAGAAAAAAGGTTAATACATGCATCAAGATGTTTACATGCATCTGCTAAAAAATCTGAAGGGCCCTTGAAGTGTCAGAACTTTTTAAATCTTTAGAAATACTATATAAATACAGCATGGCCTCAAGGGTAACCTTTTTCATTAATACCACTTTAACTTTCTCTAAATAAAATCTAGTTCATTATCACTAAACAAAACTATTTATAGAGGTAGCAGGCTTTTGAAGGAAAAAAACTATTCATTTTTGTGCACTGTTCCAAAATGCAATCTTGACAAAATATTACAGAAAGAATTTGTAATATACTAGGAGAATGTTACAATGCATTATTTGTTCAGAATTTAGAGTCAGAAACTAAAAGTCATTACAACGGCACATTGCTTCAATTCAAATCACATGTATCATGAACTGATGCAAAGACCTTTGTCTTCCAGTAAATAAAGGTTGGCTAAAGAGAGCCCTCAGACTCATGAAGAACAAAGTCCCTTCAAAATCAAGTCAGCAGTGAGATTCTGCTACAAAGTAGCAGGGCTACTAAAGTAATAGACAGAGGACAATGTTCACCCAAGTCTTATCCTCATTGAAACATCCTAGGGACATTGAAACAGACTAGGGACTCTAAATATCAACTAACTTCTGGCTTTAAAAGCTGTCAGCTAAATAAGGGTGCACATTAGTATTAATGGCTTTCTATGACTTTATGCAAGATAATCAAGGCTCAAAAAGACCACCCTAAAGAAGTCAGAAGCTAAGCGAGGCTGTCATCAACTCCTACAGAACTAGTTCTAGTTGTTATGTTTGAAGAGATTTCCCACTTCCTCCCTCCTATCATATACATTTATCAGTCAACTTCCTTCACAAAACAAATATCACTTCTATGTACAGAGAAAAAAATCCAGTTACATAGGATGTTATACATATGTCTGTATCACAAAAGCCAACCACTTATTCACAGAGACTAGGAAATATTGTCTCTCTAGTAAATAATGTTGTAAGATAATGTAGTAGAGTATAGGGATTTTTGTATCTACTTATGAAGCAGTTACTGACCTCTATTAATCAGGAAAGAGAATTGGTTCCCAGTCTCATACAGATATTTTTGTATTTCTAATAACGAGATGAAGAAGAATAATCTCTAAATAGCGATCAAAGACAATACTGCTGGATATTTACTTGGAAACCTTAAAAAATTGACACATTCAGCCATCTGACTCCACCTATTCAAATAGGCACAACAGAATCAGAATTGTTTAGGTTAGAATAGACCTTTAAGACCATCAAGTCAACCCCTTAACCTAACACTGCCAAGTTCACCACTAAACCATGTCCCTAAGCACCACATCTATACATCTTAAATACCTCCAGGGATGGGGACTCAACCACTTCCCTGGGCAGCCTGTTCCAATGCTTGACAACCCTTTTGGTGAAGCAATTTTTCCTAATATCCAGTCCAAACCTCCCCTGGTGCAACTTGAAGCCTTCTCCTCTTGTCTTATTGCTTGTTACTTTGGAGAAGAGACAATGATAGATGAGTAAAGCACTGACTGCTAAAAAGCAAGTCTGTCATGAGAAGTCAGCAGCCACCAGCTGCCGAAAAGTTAAGGAAGGTGCTAAAATTAAATAGACTGGACATCTATAATTTTTTTAAACATTCTAGTAAAATTTAACAAAGCCCAGATTACAGTCAGCCATCTATATTCAAACTTGAACCCTTACATGAAAGAGTGAAAAAAAGTATATTTATGCCTCTAGTTAAGACTTCAGCAACCAACAACAGCTTCAATTTATTTTTTCTGACAATCCTGCCCAAAAGAGGACAACTGAATGAAATTACTAGAATTGCCCCTAAACCTTGTAAATGCATAACAGCTACCATGCATTCTTTCTGAAGTTTTATGTACCCTCATAACTTTGTAAAAATTCCTTTCCTCTTTTGTTCTTGAAATCCTAGAGTAGTTTTAATATGTACTCTGCTCTCCATTTTAGAATCACAGAAAAGTCTAAGTTGAAGCTGACCTCTGGAAATCATCTGGTCCAACCTTATGTTGAAATCAGGCCTTAGACTAGGTTATTCAGAGCCTTTTCCAAGCCATAACATAAACTGTGAAGAATTCTCCAACTTTCACAGTATGAGTTCAGAAAGGGCCACTATATTCTCAATATTTAAATGTTTCACACAATAATTTACAGGGAAAAAAATAGGTAAAAAAAAAGTCAACAATTCAGGCATTTCTTCATTACATAATCTAATAATGAATATATATACATATACCTTAAGGAACACATGGAACATACTTTGATTTTTCCAGTGCAGTCTTTTGTCTATATTCTAAGTCAAGGTCATTAGCACCAGCTACATTTCTCAAACTATGACAGACAAAATCTTAAGATAGAATGAAACCTCAACTATAGAAATGAAAGCAGTATCATCACAACAGAAACAATACAATGCTACACTGGTCTAAGGGACATGTCTTGGAGGGAAGAGCTCAGTGGAAAATGACAACAGTGTTCTGGGTTGTTTTGTCAAAACATGGAGAAAGCCTGCTTCTCCACGAAGCTAATCTTGAACAGAATCTGAAAGGTCTAGATTATCACAGCCACAGAAAAATCTCAGTGATCATCACAAATGTGTTTCATTGATGTAAGAGCTGATAGACTCATTCCTGTGGTTTAAGAAATTATTGCCTGCAAGCGTCCACCTCTTGCTAGTCATGGCTAACTTAAAGCAAAAACATATATTTGCACTTCAAATGCTCAACAGAATGTTAGTATTAGCACAAGCCAGTGATGGAGGCAGGTTTTGTTAATATAGCCTGAAGATGGCAAAAAGGGCAAGAGGAAATTCTATACAAAAGGGGCAGGTGGAGCGAGAACTAGATTCACCAGCTTGCCTGTCAACCAGAATTCTCAGTTTTGTTCTCCTACTCCAGATATTTCAATTACGCATTTGACCTCAAAGTTCTCAAAGAAATATTGTCTTTATTTTCCCTTACTGCTTAGTGCTCAACAGGGTTTGCATTTAAATGAACAAGTGAAAAATATTTCTTAAATTGCCTATTACTAACCACTTAATTTAACCTTGGAGAAAATAAGCAATTATCAAGTACCCTTAATCAGGACCAGCTGCAGCATTAACCACCAGCTTTGCTTATTCTACCTAGCATCAGAATGTATTACTTTGTTAAGTTACCCATCTCAGCTCTATATATAATCTTATCACTGCATGTTAAAACTTTGACTTTGTAGAAATATCTGAACAGAAAAAAAATATATGACCTTACAGAATAGATCAGTCAAACCATTCTTCCTTAAACAATGATAGCAACTGTGCTCTCCAGCCTCTGAATAGTTTATTTTCAATTACTTTGTAAAATTATGTTCTATATCTAAATTATTCTACAAAACTGCCCAAAATCCTGTAAAACAAGGCATGGATGTCACTTCATGCACAAGGGAAATTAGTGCTGGAGAAGACTGGGGAAAAAGTTCATGGAGAAAACAGCTAGTGTTTTCTACCTTGAAAGTACACAAAGAGAGCTAACACCATGTTAACAGTGAACTGAGACAAAATAACGTACTAAGGTGGCAGAAATGAAATCAGTAAAGTGAATCTTGAAACCAACTTTTAGTAAGAAACTATATGGAAAAGTAGTATGGAATTAAAGAAGGAATTGCTACATTGCTGTTATGTAGTTGTGACTTAAGCAGGGGTGTCAAACTCATGGCCTGCAGGCCGAATCCAGCCCTCCACCTTGTTTTATCCAGCCCAGCACCTTGTTTCTACCCAGCAGCAGTTCCTTGCCCCTACGCTCCTGCCAGCGCTGGTCACGTCTGCAGCGTGTGACGCGTGTTACACTGCAGGAGCAGGAGAATGGCGGGAGCCGTGAGTTCAACACCCCGGGCTTAAGCATCCACAAAAGCACAAATAGGAATACTGCAATGTATTACATTTGGAAGTATTGTATTACTGTTTCATAATAACAGAAGCAGACTATGTGTACAATGTCCCGCAATAACAAGTAATAAAATAGAAAATTAAGAGAGCAAGATCAATAAAGTTTAGCTTGTAGATATTACATTAAATTTCTTCTACATTTTATATAAAAAACATATTATTTTAAAAATTACAGAATTTCCTGAACTATCACAGCTTTGCTAAATAGCACACAAAGTGATGGCTATTATCAACGTTGTGTATACACACATTCACACATGCTTAAAAATTTTTGGAATTTCCTCCAATCTAATGAGTTCCATCTTTAAAGATGATCTGATATTCCATGCAAGGAATAATATACTACTCCCGTTGCATCAAATTTCACAGAATGGTAGGGTTGGAAGGGACTTCTGGAGATCATCCAGTTCAACTCCTCTGCTAAAGCAGCTTCACCTAGAGCAGGTTGCACAGGAATGCATCCAGACAGGTTTTGAATATCTCCAGAGAAGGAGATGCCAGAACCTCTCTGGGCAGCCTGTTCCGCTGCTCCGTTACACTCACAGTAAAGAAGTTTTTCCTCATGTTGAGGTGGAAATTCCTGTGCTCATTTGTGCCCATTGCCTCTTGTCCTGTTGCTGGGCACCACTGAAAATAGTCTGGACTCATCCTCTTGACACCTGCCCCTTAGATATTTATAAGCATTGATAAGATTCCCTCTCAGTCTTCTCTTCTCCAGGCCAAACAGACCCAGGTCCCTCATAAGAAAGATGCTCCAGTCCCCTAATCATCTTTGTCGTTCTCTGCTGGACTCTCTCCAGTAGTTCCTTGTCTTTCTTGAGCTGGGGAGCCCAGAACTGGACACAGAACTCCAGATGGGGCCTCACTAGGGCAGAGTAGAGGGAGAGGATAACCTCCCTCGACCTGCTTGCTACACTCTTCTTAATGCACCCCAGGGTACCATTGATCTTCCATGAAGGCACATTGCTGTTTCATGGTTATTTTGTTGTCTATCAGGACTCCCAAGTACTCCGCAGAGCTGCTTTCCAGCAGGTCAACCCCTAACCTGTACTGATGCAGGGGGTTATTGCTCCCAAGGTGCAGGACTCTACGCTTGCCTTTGTTGAATTTCATTAGGTTCCTCTCTGCCCAACTGTCCAGCCTGTCCAGGTCTCACTGAATGGCAGCACAGCCTTCTGGTGTATCAGCCATTCCTCCCAGTTTTGTGTCATCAGGAAACATGCTGAGGGCATGCTGTGTCCCCTCATTCAGGTCATTGATGGGTAAGTTGAACAAGACTGGGCCTAGTACCAACCCCTGGGGAACACCGCTAGCTACAGACTAATTATTGTTGTTGTTATTATTATTATTTCATTAAAACTGAAGTTTTAGTTTTCCAACCAGCAAGTTTTTTCCTCTCATTTGCTTTTCCCTTTCCCTCGGGGGATAAAGAGAACTGGGAGCCCAACTGCTTGGTTTTAGCTGCTGAAATTGGCCGGGCCGGGGCTAAACCGTGACAGTGACTTAGCAATAACGTCTGCCAGCTCCCTCAGCACTGATGGACTTGTGAGTGATATAAGTATCACGAGATTGCTCATAACCAGGCCATACATGATGAAAATTATCTTTTCCCAGTGCCTATGATCAATAGCAATCAGGATAATACTGCTGTCCATTAAGCACCCAGCCACCACAAGTCCTATGAATTATTTGTAGGCCATTAGCACCTCCATCATTGCTGTGTTATCATTTTAATCATCAGTCAGGGAAAGTTTTTCAAGGACAAAATGTAATAGTTTTCTCCAAAGCCACATAAACCAGCTGTCCGTCTTAATGTCAACCCTTCAGCTCTCAAGGAAAAAAAAACTGTAATACTTTCTGGTTGTACTTTACAAATCCCCCCAATAAGAGTTGAACACTGAGCCCAAGGCTTGCAATGCTGGCACTCTGCCAACTGAACTTTATCAGCAGAGCTGTTCAAGGCTGCTACCTGCACTGAGAGGCACAGACTTTTAAAAATAAAAATCTGGTGCAGTCCTGGCTGAGCTATCTGAGCGAGTTACATGGGCAAACACTCCAGCAGATTGGAGGGGATTGATTCACCTCAGTTTGGCCCAGTTTTCTGCCCCGTGTTGGGTTTCAGGAAATTGTCACAGTTTAACCCTGGCTCAGCCTGAATTGGCAGCTAAACGTGAGCAGTTGTGAAGGTCCCAATTCCCCTTCTCTCCCAAGGAAAGGGGAAAGGGAAATGAGCGAAAAAAGACTTGTGGGTTGGAAACTAAAGTTAAAATAGTTTTAATGAAACAATAATAATGATAATATGAATATTAATAATAATCATAATGAAAATACTGTTAATAAGAAAATAATAATGCATACACAAATATAGGAAATTGCCCCCACCTCAATGTCACCACAGATAATGCAGAGCAGACACGGGGAAAAGGTTTGGGCTTGGACTCAGCAGCAGGAGGGAGTTGGACTCAGGAACTAGATTCATCAACATACAGATCCAGAATTGGCGGTAAAAAGATAGGTGCAGTCCTCACTGGATTTCGGCCATCAAAGAAGAGAGAGTGACCCTCATGATCCCTCAGTTTTATACTGAGTATGATGTTTATGGAATACTCTGTTGGTCAGTTTGGGGTCAACCTGTCTGCTCCTCCCTGCAGATATGCAACACTTCTTTTGCCCCTTTCACTTAAAACTCCATCAACTCCACCCTGGGTAGGGGACTCCTTTGCTGATCTCAGACTCAATAAAGGACTGTGGGGAGCACGCATAAGGTGGAGGACACCTATTATAATTAGTATTGGGAAATGTGATTAATATGCATGTTTTTTACAAGAAATAATATATATTCAATGTATAAATCACTGCGACTCATAACAATCAGCATACATGGTAGGTGGATCGATCCCCCGTGTATTCAGTACTGTATTAAAAGAATGCCTGCTTATTAAGACCCCAATAGCCTCGCTGAATGGCAGCACAGCCTTCTGGTGTATCAGCCACTCCTCCCAGTTTTGTGTCATCAGGAAACATGCTGAAGGTACACTCTGTCCCCACATCCAGGCCATTGATGAATATGTTAAACAAGACTGGGCCCAGTACCGACCCCTGGGGAACACCACTGGCCACAGTCTTCCAATGAGACTCTATGCCACTAACCACAACCCTCTGAGCTGTGCCATCCAGCCAGTTCTCAATCCGCCTGACTGTCCACTCATCTAACCCACACTTCCTAAGCTTGCCTATGAGGATATTGTGTGACATTGACTTTTCTCCAGTCCTCAGGCATCTCTCCTGTTTGCCATGATTCTTCAATGATAATGGCAACTCGGCATTCCTTGCCATTATCACGGAGGATAAAGTCTCGAAGAACATCTGAGACATGAACAAGAAGGTGGTGCCTGGTCCTGACGGGCTGAAAGTGGAAGATCTTGAACGAAGTGATCCTCAGTTCGTTCAGCTCATGGCTCTTTTAAATCTATGGTTGGTGACCGGCGTAATTCCTGACATGGTAAGAGAGTGTCAGACAATTTTAATACCAAAATCGTCAGCTCAGGATCGCCAATGTGACATCAATAATTGGCAACCAATTACCATCGGTTCAACTGTTTTAAGGTTGTTTTCAAGAATCCTGACGGAGCGATTGACCAAGGTTTGCCCCATTAACAGCAGGCAAAGGGGCTTCATTAAATCTCCTGGCTGTGCAGAGAATTTGAAACTGCTACAGCTGATTATGAGGAGTGTGAAGTGAGGTCATCGTGCCTTGAAGGTGGTTTTCATTGACCTTGAGAAGGTTTTTGACACAGTGAGTCATAACCACATCTTAATGACTCTGCAACAGAAAGGAGTTGATAATCACATCATTTCCCTCATTAACAACTTGTACAATAACATCTGTACACATATTGAGCTGAAAAATAGGCAATCAGATCCAATTTGGATCTGTAGAGGTGTGAAGCAAGGTGATCCAATGTCTCCGCTCTTATTTAATTTATCTGTTGACCCTCTGTTGTGTAAATTGGAGGAAAAAGGATGTGGTTTCCAGCACGGGACGACCAAGATAACATCTCTTGCCTTTGCTGATGACCTGGTCCTATTAAGTGAATCATGGGATGGAATGAAAAGGAATATTGAAATATTAGAGGCCTTCTGTGATTTGACTGGTCTCAAAACTCAGGGGACAAAATGTCACGGCTTTTACATCAAGCCAACCAAGGATTCTTATACGATCAATGATTGTCTTCCTTGGATAATTAAAGGCACTCCCCTGAATATGATCAACCCTGGAGAATCGGAGAAATACCTGGGTCTACAGATTGACCCATGGGTGGGAATATCTAAACCCGAATTGAAGGGGAAGGTCAAGGATTGGATACATTGGGTAGACAAGGCTCCTTTAAAACCTATGCAAAAGGTTGACATTTTGAAAGGCTATGTCATTCCTCGACTGATTTACTTGGCTGACCAGGCGAATGTTAAGGCTATGTACCTTGAGTTCCCTGATACTGAAATAAGATCTGCTGTCAAGGGATGGTTACATCTACCTTTGAGTACTTGTGACGCCATCTTTTATTCCAGCACTAGAGATGGTGGGCTTGGTATTATGAGACTTTCAAAGCAAATCCCTTGTATTCAAGCCCAAAGACTGCATAGAATTGCACAGTCTTTGGATGTTGTGGTTAGTGAATTTGTTAAAAGTGAAAACATCAATGAGAAGTTTAAGAAATTACGGATAACAGCGGGTGGTGATGAAAAGAAGATACCATCTATCTGGGATCCGAAGTCCATAATGATAATAGCCAATCAAATCAGTGGAGACAAACCAGTCTTGGAATGAGAGTTATCCGCCCCAAGGACCATCTATCCAAGGCCGTGTAACTGGCAGAGATATGAATTTAAGAATTGGACTAAACTGGTGACTCAGGGAAAAGTGATTACCAACTTTGAGAATGATAACATTAGTAATAATTGGATTATGAGGTATAGGGGCATTCCTCAAAGAAAAATCACCATGGTATTATAATTAAGAGTGAATGTCTACCCCACTTGTGAATTTCTATCAAGGGGTAGACCAGAGTCTACTATTAAATCATGTAGACATTGCTTGGCCTAATGGGAAACGTGTGCCCACATAATCGGTTATTGTGATAAGATGAAAGATATGAGGATAAAAAGACATAACCAAACATGTGAAATTCTATCAAAAGAGGCACGTAACAAAAATTGGATTGTGTTCGTTGAACCATCTATCAGAAGCAAAAATAATGAACTATTCAAACCTGATCTGATACTCGTTAAAGATAATGCCGCATTGGTCATAGACATTACAATCGGATATGAGACAAAATTAACAACACTCGAGGATGCGGCTGATGAAAAAGTTAAAACATATAAACATCTGGAAGAACAAATCCAAGAATTGACAAATGTAACATCTGTTAAATTTTTAGGTTTCCCCCTCGGAGCATGCGGAAAATGGTATGCTGGTAATTATGGAATCTTGGAGGAAATTGGACTCTCGAAGTCTTGAAGTGAACAACTGGCGTGTCACCTTTCAAATGTTGCTTTATTTTCGTCAGTAGATATTATCCATATCTTTGCAAGTAAGTCAAATTCTAAAATTGAATGATAAATTATGCATGCTGTTTAGTATTATTATTATTGTTATTGTATGCATGCCTTGCCCATTCCTTGTATTAATTTAATTTGCCCTATATTAATTATAATTGTTTTCTTAAATTATTGCATGATTATATTTTTTCCAATAGTTTGAAATGTGGTTTTCTTAATTTGGACTAATTGGCAAACAGTGTGGAATTCTTGCAATGATTCATGCAAGTGCAGCCCACTGCACTTTGTCACTACTTTGACTTGGGGACGATGGACGGACCATCTTTAACCTAGAAAAGGGACACACTCTCGTGTGTGTTTGGTAATAGTAGCTTGTATGGGGCTATGTTTTGGATTTATGCTGGAAACAGTGTTGATAATACGGGGTTGTTTTCCTTATTGCTGAGTAGCGCTTACACAGAGTCAAGGCCTTTTCTGCTCCTCACCCCACCCCACCAGTGCGTAGGCTGAGGGTGCACAGGAAGCTGGGTGGGAACACAACACAGCCAAGATAGTTGACTCCAACTGACCAAAGGGATATTTCATCATATGATGTCATGCTCAGCAATAAAAGCTGGGGGAAGAAAAAGGAAGGGACACACACACACACATTCAGAGTTATGGTGGTTTGTCTTCCCAAGTAGCCATTACATGTGATGGAGCCCTGTTTTCCTGGGAATGGCTAAACATCTACCTGCCAATGAGAAGTAGTGAATCAATTCCTTGTTTTGCTTTGCTTGCGTGCATGGATTTTGCTTTACCTATTAAACTGTCTTTATCTCAATCCATGATTTTTTCTCACTTCTACTCTTCTGATGCTCTCCTCAATCCCACCGTTGGAGGCAGTGAGTGAGCGGCTGTGTGGTGCTTAGTTGTTGGCTGGGGTTAAACCACAACATTTATGTCAGTGATGAAGCTATTAAATAGTACTGATCCCAGCACAGACCCTCAAGGGACACCACTCCTTACTGTTTTTTCACTTGGACACAAAACCACTGACTAAAACACTTTGGTCATGGTCATCCAGTCAATTTCTTCTCCATCTAACAGTCCATCCATCAAACCCATATCTCTCCAATTTAGCAGCAAGAATGTTGGGGGAGGACAGAAGTCCAGGGAGATGACATCTGTAGCTCTTCCCTTGTCCACTGATGCAGTCATGTGATGGATGCACTTGACCCTAAACAAAACTAGCAGTACTTTGGCACAAGCTCCAAAGGAGGTAAAGGCCTGAGCTGCTGCCAGGTCAAGAACTTCTCTAGTTTCAATCTGGTCTCTGAAAACCCAGAAAAGAGCAGAGTGACACAGTGAACATTGATGCATAGGAGTTTGGAACAATGATCATGCAATTAGCACATGAATAGTGGGTGACTTCTCCAAGACTCATTTATCAGGGTACAAATAATGTTGTGGGTACAAGTAGTCGCATGCATACCTTTTCCATCACATGTAATTTGAATACATGCCAACCACCTTATTCCATAAATATGACAGCCCAAGTGAGTCTTCTTTGAGCCCTCCCTGCTAGGCAGTGTGGCTGCATGGCAGTGATCTCCCCTTGAGCTGGGACACCTCTCAAGGGTGCTCCTTGAGGCAGAGAGATCTTTTACTAATGGCAGATCTTCGGTAAGTGATCGATAGCACCCATAACCTTGTAGTATAGTAACTTGGATTTGTGCCTGGGTAACTTGGATTTTTACTTGGTAACTTTGATTGCATGCTGAATTAACACTAATAAAACATTACTAATCCATGTAGCTGTTCAATATTAATAATTAAACTTTGCATATATAATTCCACTAAACATAAACCATTATCCAAGTCTAAGACTAGGATTGGACCTAGCCACACCTAGGCTCCATAAGGAGTTTAGAAAGCAAGGGGATCCACCTGAACCTCATGACTCAATGGGAGAGTCTCCCTTACCCTTTTGCGTCTCTGGTCTCTACGTGAATCATTCTAATTCGATTGTCCTTTGTATGTTTCTTCCATGCAGTAATTAATAAGGTGAACCTTGCCATGAAACTTATTGAAGCTTGGTGAACCACTGTTAAACTTTGTAAAATTCCATCAAATTTATTGAACTCTGTCAAATTATCTTTCTACCTCAATAAAACATATTGCTGCTTCTCTCTTTTGAGTGAGGTGCATTCCACTCATTCGTGACAAATTGGCGTAGCCGACAAGGATCGTAAATCAGGATTTGCAACAAGTCATTCCACTGTAGAAGGCCACTATATTAGTCAAGACACAATTTGCCTTTGGTGAAGCCATGTTGTCTGTCTCTAATCACCTCCCTGCATCAACATGATTTTCTCCACGTGCCGCTGGGTAATCTCTTCTCTGCCTCCTGGAGCACATCCTCCCTCTCCTTCTTCACTGACCGTGGTGTCTACAGAGTCTTTTCTCTCATGTATTCTCACTCCCCTCTCTCACGGCTGCCACACAGTGGTTTTTTACCCTTTCTAAAATATGTTATTACAGAGGCACTACCAACATTGCTGATTGGCTCAGTTTTAGCAATGGCAGATTTATCTTGGAGCCATCTGAAACTGGTTCTGTCCAACACAGGGCAGCTTCTGGTGTCTTCTTACAGAAGCCACTTCCGCAGTTACTCCTCCTCCCACTACCAAAACCTTGCCATGTAGACTTAATACAACATGTGTGTATGTAGACTCAACATGTCTAAAAATAGATGATTTTACAGTAAATTCCCTCTAAAACAAAGCACAACTACTGTGAACCTTTTTTTATTGTTATTACCTCCCAATACATTTATTTATGTACTCAGGATAATATAGTGAATGTAATTTACACTGAATGGCATTTTATTCAAAACAGCACAGACAAAATCTTATAGTTACATAGTGAGAAATTCTTTGCTGTTTTTTATTCAATCTTGTGTTGGTTTTGGCTGGGATAGAGTTAAATTTCTTCATAGTAGTGGGTAAGGGGCTGTGTTTTGGATTTGTGCTGGAAACAGTGTTTATAACACAGGGATATTTTAGCTATGGCTGATCAGCACTTACACAGAGTCAAGACCTTCTCTGCTCCTCACACTGCCCCTCCAGCGAGTAGGCTGGGGGGTGCACAGGAAGTTGGGAGGGGACACAGCTGGGACAGCTGACCCCAACTGACCAAAGGGGTAGTCCATGCCATATGACATCATACTCATCATATAAAGCTACAGGGAAGAAGCAGCAGGGAACATCTGGAGTTACAGCGATTGTCTTCCCAAGTAATTTTTACAAATGATGGAGCCCTGCTTTCCTGGAGATGGCTGAACGCCTGCCTGCCAATGGGAAGTAATAAATCAATTCCATGTTTTGCTTTGCCTGAGTGATTGTGTCGATTTTGCTTTACCTAATAAACTGCGTTTATCTCAACCCACACGTTTCTCACTTTTACTTTTACTCTTCAGATTCTCTCACCCATCCCACCAGGGGGAAGTAAATGAGTGGCTGTGTAGTGCCAGCTGGGGTTAAACCACAACAGATCTTTATAATACAACTACCAAAACACAAATACCTACAATTTTAAAAATAATATTATAAAATAAGTGAAAAGCAGATATAGTTTTTTTTATTTTAAACATTAGTGTTGTGTTTTGAGCTAAAGTAGAATCACTTTTCTAACTTCAGCTAAGTCTTGTCTAAATAACTTCATTGTCTGAAAGTTAACTGCATGTTTTTTCAGACAGTGTTTCTCTCTAGAAGTGATAACACGGGGCACTGGTATGCCATTGCTTACACTTACTGTTATAGAAGCCAAGACCTCTAGTAACTAAGGCCATCCTTGAGCTGATAGAATGACAATAAGTCAAAGGAGTGGAAAAGGTCACACCTGCAGTGAGGGGCGGACAGGACAGGTGACCCCAAACTGACCAACAGAGTATTTCAGCCCATATATGTCATACTTGGTATAAAACTGAGAGATCATGAGGATCTCATTCTCTTCTTCGATAGCTGACGTCCAGTGAGGACCTTGTCTGTCTGTGTGTCCTTGATCCCAGATCTGTGCATTCCTGAATCCAGTTCTTGAGCCCAGCTCCCTCTTAGACTCTGACTCTTTCCCTTGTGTCTGCTCTGCAGCATTTGTGGTGTCGTATGGTCATTGAGGGGTGGGAGCGCAATTTCATATATTTGTATATATTTTATTAATTTCTTATATTATTATTATTGCTATTGTTATTTCATTAAAGCGATAGTTTTAGTTTCCAACACGCAAGCTTTTTACCTCTCATTCCCCTAGGGGTGAGGGGGAAGGGAACTGAGAGCCCAACTACACAGTTTTGGCTGATGAAATTAGCCGAGTCAGGGCTAAACCATGACATGGGTGTACTAAATATTGTGTTGTCCATAATGCACACAAAATATACAGTTACAGCACAAATTGATTTAATTACCAGAGTTTCATTTTACAATACTCACAAAACTTTTATACACACCCCCCTCACACATACTTTGGCAGTGGGACTCAAATCTGTTTTTCTGGCAAAGATCTTATTCTTTAACCAGCGGGGACTCAAACCCTTTTTCCTCTCATTTCCCTTTCCCTGGAAGGGGGGGGGGGGGGGGGGGGAATGTATTGGAAGCCCAACTGCTTGATTTTAGCTGTCGAAACTGGCCGGGCCGGGGCTAAAACTTGACAATTTGTCTTAAGTCTAAACTCTTCAGAACTTACTATAGGTAAGGCGACTGGCCCAGTCCTACAGCTGCGGGAGGCGAGGGCTTAACACTTAAGTGCCACTCACTAATTCCCTCTCCTCGACAAGGCAAAGGGATATTTCCTTCAGGAAATATCCGTCTGTTCTAGCATGGGCTCTTCAATGTGTTGCAGGGAATCTCTTCTCTGGCACCTGGAGCACCTCTTTCGCTTCCTTCTCTGACCTTGGTGTTGTCTGCTGTTTCATCATTCTTTTTAATCCTTTTTCTTCCCTTTTTTTTAAAAATATGTTTTCACAGAGCCACCACCAACTTTGCTGATTGGCTCAGCTTTGGCCTGCAGTGGGTCTGTTGTGGAGCTGGCTGGAACTGACTGTGCCCAGCATGTGACAGCCCTTTAAGCTCTTCCCACAGAGGCCAACCCTGTCCCCCACCCACAAAAACACCTTGCCATATATACCCAATACATTTCTATAGTCAATGCTACCATCTTCATAAAAAACTAAGCTAAAGATTTTCTAAAAAACAGCAGTATCCAGGCAAAAAAGCTTGGTGAATCGTGTCTCTTCCTCTCTAGGCCCAGAAATCTCAACTACCTATCTCCTACACATACACTCCCTACCTCAGACTTGTTTCTTCCACAAGCAAAATAGGAAGTGCTTGGGAATAACTGTCTTCCAGCTCAAGTGAGCACTGAGCTGCAGATAGGTGGGAGCTGAATTGGAAACAACTCTGAATTGGAAAGGATTATGTACCAAGAGACTGGGAGCTTTTAATCCAAAAGATTTTTTTTTACTAAACATTTACTCAGTGATTACACATGCAATCCATTGTTTTAATGGGCAGTTACACCATAGGAATTCACTGTTTTCACTTTTTCAAGCAGCACAAAACCCTAAGCTAAAATACATATGCATGATATTTTGCTTCAGAACTTCTGAAAGTTTGGGAAGTTTAATTATAATCCTATGCTTTGGAGAGTTTTCTTTATCATCTCATTTTTAAGGTTTTTGTGTATTTTAGTTAAGTATGGGAACCCTCCAGTGGCAAAAAAACACGTTCATCATTTGGAAACTATATATTTGGATAAGTACCTTTTCAGTATTTTTAAAATATGGGACACAATCATCGATAGACAGCTCGTTACTTTCTGGTAATTTAACTTATCTTACTAAGTATGGCAGAAGCAGTAGTAACAGATGCTATCATGAATGATCACTAACAGAGTTCTTATGTTCACTGAGGACTTAGGGTTGCTGTTCTGTATAGTATACATCAACTCAAAAGTTCTGGTTTCCCTTCCCTCCACAGAGCACTAGGAAAGATTGTACAATGCAGTTAAGGATTTCACAAACTTCCCAAACACATTGGGAAAGACATTTTCCTACACTGTGTTGATATTTCCAGAAATATTTTTCTAAAAATCAGCACCTTTTTAGAATTTATTTTCCTCTCCACTTCAACAAACTTAATGCTAGAAAAAGAGGCAAGTGTTACACAGGGGCATGAAGGACTGTCATTAAAGCTATACAGATAATATAGCCAGAAGTGGAGGATGGCCTTCAGTCACAGCCAAGATATTTCATAGAATCATAGAATGGTTTGGGTTGGAAGGGACCTTAAAGATCATCCAGTTCAAATCCCCCTGCTATGGGCAGGGACACCTCCCACTAGATCAAGGTTTCTCAAAGTCTCATCCAACCTTCACAGTTAGTTCAGAACGACATAACAAAACTGTACAAGGCAATGCTTATGTTCCATTATATATTTATAAATGCCCTGTATTACATGCAAAAACCCACAGAGTCCTGCACCTCGGGAGGAATAACCCCCTAAGTCACCCATATTAGCCTGCCCCTTAATTCTTACCCATAAGCTCTCAACTCCTTCCTCATCCACCCCTAGGCAGAGCTCGATACATTCCAGTTGTTCCCTCACATAAAGAGCAACCCCACCACCTCGACTTGCTGGCCTGTCTTTTCTAAAAAGCACGTAGCCATCCACGACAGTGTTCCAGTCATGTGAGCTGTCTTACCATGTCTCTGTGATCACAGTGAGCTCATAGCCCTGCGACTGTACACAAATCTCTAGTTCTTCCTGTTTCACAAATTTCAAAAAGCTCTCTGCCTTTCTCTGCCCTGTGAGCCAGAAAGACCAGCTGTGCCTTCCAGTTTACCCAGAAGTATGTCAGAACAGGAAGTCTCTTCCCTCTACATACACGTGGGACACCTATTTCTTTCAACCACCATTTTATGGCAGGGAGCTGCCTTTTTGTAAAACATAACCCACATTTTTTCATACTGCTCTATGATTGGCTGGCTGCCATGTTTTGACACTGTCATACTCCACATGTTCTCAGGAAGCCCTGTCATTGGCTGACAGGACCAGAAAACCCTTCCTGTTTACCCTGGAAGGATATCAGATATGTGTTATGGAAATTACATGACAGTCACCATAACGGGGTTCAACTCTAGGTTTCCACTGGATCAATAAGCTGAAAAAATATTCTTCTATAAAGTCTTTTTTATTAACAGCACTACAGCTCAAGATGGGTGCCTCTGAAGAGGGACCTGGAATAAAGAAATCCCTGGGCAATTATACTCTTACAATCTAAATTCCCCACCCCTCATATGACAGTTTGGACCAGTAGTAATATTAGAGTCTTGGATCTTCCCATTCTTCATTGGGTCCCTTCATTGTCTCTAGGTGGGCGGTTTTGATACAAGAAGTGGTTGTTTTTGCAGACAATGGAATATTTTTACTTAAGTAGAGTTGGTTTTCTGTTTTCTAACTAACTTCAGTTAAGTGATATCTAAGTGGCAGTATTTTTAAGTTAGACAGACAGGCAGACACAGACTGTTCTTCTGATATAGTATATTTTCTTAAATAGTGCTTTACCCTGACAATGCTATTTGCTTATCTAAAAAATGCAAGGCCAAACAGATCGCTAGCTCTGAAGCTCTAATTAGCGGAGACAGACTTGACTGTGTTAAAGTTCATAATGAAATCAGTCCTTGCAAAGTAGTAGAATATGCAGGGAGAATTTATCCATATGCATGTAAGTTGAATATATATTCTGTCCCCAGCTCTTGTCTCGTTGCGCGTGATTGATGGAAATTATTCTCTCATGCCACCCAGTGCTGAAATAAAGGATGCTGCTTTCTAAAACTCCAAAATGAGTGTTAGAGAGTTTATTTGCCAGCATTTTCAGTATCAGTTTCTTTTCTTATCTCTAAAGCTGCAGCTTCTGTTAATTAATGTAGCTTTCTTATCTTCCGGCTTGAATCAGCTATAGGGCCTTCTTGACTAGGTAAAAGTTTAACATATCTAGGTGAAATTTCACAGCTTGTGGCCTAAGCCTTCAGCAAATTTATCTACTAATGCTAAGCAAGTTAGGCTAAGCCAGTTCTATATAAGTAGCACACCAAATCACACAACAGCAGGAAGTCCCTTCCCACTGTGAATACACAGGGGCTGCAATGTTCCTTCAGCTACCATTTTATGGCAGGCAGCTACCATTTTTGACAACAACATGCCCCATGTGTTTTCATACTGCCCTGTGATTGGCTGGCAAGATAGGATGCCCCTTCCAGTTTACCTCAAAGTACATCAGAACAGGAAGCTCCTTCCCACTACATACGCGAAGCCACCATTTTTGTGCTCTGTGATTGGCTGGCCGACATTTTTTGATACCATCATACCCATGTGATCTCAGAACATTCTCTGATAGGCTGCCCACTTCCTTTGGACCATATATAAAACAGATAGATAGAGGAAAGAAGGAAGGAAGGAAGGAAGGAAGGAAGGAAGGAAGGAAGGAAGGAAGGAAGGAAGGAAGGAAGGAAGGAAGGAAGGAAGGAAGGAAGGAAGGAAGGAAGGAAGGAAGGAAGGAAGGAAGGAAGGAAGGAAGGAAGGAAGGAAGGAAGGAAGGAAGGAAGGAAGGAAGGAAGGAAGGAAGGAAGGAAGGAAGGAAGGAAGGAAGGAAGTGTGAGAAACTATGGTATTCTTTATTAAGATTTATGTTAAGCCCAATGTAAATGTCAAACCGCAAAAAGATATGAAATCGCTTACGCAAACTAAAACGACCACCAGATACCGCTTGTGCAAGATAAGATAACCGCTAGATGTTCCAGGAACCGACAGAAACATGACAAACAACCCCATATAAGGACATATGAATGAGGGGTCAACTATGGGGCAAGGGAGGAAGACGTCTTACTTCAGCCCCGACGACCATCAGGAGACAGATAAAGACCCCTTGACAACAACCGAAGCATGCGCAGAGTGCTTCCACTATACCACGATTGCGAAAGAAAAAGCATATAAAAGGAACTGTATGAAGTGCCTACTTACGGCAGTTGGCGGAGCGCAGACTCCCCTGCTGTCCAGTGCTGCTTTTGCTCATATTCTACTTGCTATAATTAATAAATTTTAATTGGATTTTGATCCATTGTGGTCTCAATTTATAACAATTCTGGTGCCGTGACTCGGATAAGGAAAGGTGGGCTTCGGTCCTCCGGGGAGGTGCCCCGCGTCCATCCACGGCCCCACAACCGGCAGCTTACCTCAACCTTACCGATGAACCCAAAATCCTAGAATATTGGGCAAAAGAGGAACCGGTAAAAATCCCATAAACATTCTGTGCACGGGAGTCCGGACGAAGACGCAGGACGTGTAAGTATATTGCAAAGTTGTTCGCGGGTTTGCTGTTCGGGCGGGATTGGGTTTCCTGGAATATCACAGTATCACAGTATCACAGTATCACAAGGTTGGAAAGGACCTCTGAGATCATCAAGTCCAACCTATAACCTAACACTAACACCAACACCAACCATCATCTAAACCATGGCACTCAGTGCCTCATCCAGTCTCCCTTTAAACACCTCCAGGGTCGGTGACTCCACCCCCTCCCTGGGCAGCCCATTCCAATGGCCAATCACCCTTTCAGTGAAGAATTTTTTCCTCATATCAAGTCTAAACTTTCCCTGACGAAGCTTGAGTCCATGCCCTCTAGTTCTGTCCCTGGTCACCTGAGAGAAGAGACCAACCCCTGCCTGACTACAACCTCCTTTTAGGTAGTTGTAGAGAGCAATGAGGTCTCCCCTGAGCCTCCTCTTCTCCAGACTAAACAGCCCCAACTCCCTCAGTCGCTCCTCATAGGGCTTGTGCTCCAGCCCCTTCACCATCTTCGTTGCCCTCCTCTGAACACATTCCAGTATCCTAACATCTTTCCCAAATTGGGGGGCCCAGAACTGGACACAGTATTCAAGGTGAGGCCTGACCAGTGCCGAGTACAGGGGGACGATAACTTCTCTGGTCCTGCTTACTACACTATTCCTGATGCAGGCCAGGATGCCATTGGCCTTCTTGGCCACCTGGGCACACTGCTGGCTCATGTTGAGCTTCCTGTCCACCAACACTCCTAGGTCCTTTTCTGCCTGACTACTCTCCAGCCACTCTGTCCCCAGTCTGTAGCTCTGCATGGGATTGTTGTGTCCAAAATGAAGTACCCGACATTTGGACTTATTAAACATCATCCCATTAGAATCAGCCCATCTCTCCAATCTGTCCAGGTCCCTCTGTAGGGCCATCCTACCCTCTAACAGATCAACCTTTCCTCCCAGCTTGGTATCATCTGCAAATTTGCTGATGATGGACTCAATCCCCTCATCCAAATCGTCAATAAAGATATTAAACAGGACGGGACCCAACACCGATCCCTGGGGGACACCACTAGTGACCGGCCGCCAACTGGATGAGACACCATTCACCACCACTCTCTGGGCTCGGCCATCCAGCCAATTCCTAACCCAGCACAGAGTGCTCTCATCTAGGCCACGGGCTGCCAGCTTCCCTAGGAGTCTACTGTGGGAGACAGTGTCAAAGGCCTTACTGAAGTCCAGGTATACCACATCCACAGCCTTCCTCTCATCCACCAGGCGAGTCACATGGTCGTAAAAGGAGATCAGGTTGGTCAGGCAGGACCTACCCCTCCTAAATCCATGCTGGCTGGGCCTGATTTCTTGACCGTTCTGCAGGTGGTGCATGATTTCACCCAGGATTATCTTCTCCATGATTTTACCTGGGACCGAGGTCAGACTGACAGGTCTGTAATTACCTGGATCATCCTTACGGCCCTTCTTGTGGATGGGCGTCACATTGGCCAACTTCCAGTCTTCCGGGACCTCTCCAGTGAGTCAGGACTGCTGAAAGATGATGGAGAGCGGCTTAGCAAGCTCATCCACCAGCTCTCTCAGTACCCTAGGATGGATCCCATCCGGCCCCATAGACTTATGAGGGTCCAAGCGGTTCAGCAGGTCTCTAACCTCCTCCTCATGGATTGCAGGAGGGCCATATTTCACCCTGCTCCCATCAACCACTTCAGAGGGCCAACTGTCAAGCGAGCTGGCATCCTTGCTGTTAAAAACTGAGGCAAAGAAGGCATTAAGTACCTCAGCCTTCTCTGCATCTCTGGTTACTATATTTCCCTCCACATCCAACAAGGAGTGGAGGTCGCTGCCACCCTTCTTTCTGCCATTGATGTATTTATAAAAACTCTTCTTACTGTCCTTAACAGAAGTGGCCAATTTGAGCTCCAGATGGGCTTTTGCTTCCCTGATTTTCCTCCTACACGACTTAACAACATCCTTGAACATGACCTGACTTACATCCCCTTCTTTCCAACGATGATACATCCTCTTTTTCTTACTTAGTTCCTTCAGAAGTTCCCTGCTCATCCAGGCCGGCCGTCTGCCCCTACGACTCTTCTTACAACACACAGGGACAGCCCACTCCTGCGCCTGCAAAATTTCATTCTTGAAGTGTATCCAAGCTTCCTGGACCCCCTTGCCACTAAGAGCTATTTATAACGAACGAGAGGTTCGACATACTGAACCAAGCGAGTGTGGACCCTTAAGTACTGCGTTTCCCATATCCCGCGAGGGACTGGGCCAGAAACAAGGGGAGCGAGTGAGTGTGTGTTTGTGGATATTCCAGAAGATGGGGGCGAAGGGCAGCAAGCCTTTGACTCCCATGGGAAGGGTACCCTCTATACCTAGGAATACCCCTCTGGCATATATCTTAGATAATTGGAAACATTTTCCTGGGACTGCAGGGAAAAGTAAGCCAAAAATGATAGAATATTGTACTAAGATATGGGGAGGGAAGAAACTTTCAAAGAAAGTTTTCTGGCCGGTTTATGGATCAGAAGAAGATTGGGTAAGGCAACAATTGAATCTCTGGGTAAACGCTAAAAAACCCTTTAACCCAGAGGAGAGCTGGTACGCTGCGGTCTGGCTAGAAAAACCCTATCCAACACTTTATCCACTAAATTAAGTTAAAAATAAGCGAACTAAGAAGAGAGAGGAATTAGACAAAGTCCTCCTGACCCCCCCTCCTTATGTCCCTCCGCAGTCACCCACTTTCCCGTCCCCTCCAGCAGTTCCCAGAGCACCTACTCCACCGTCAGAATTGGAGCAGGAGGAATCTTCCCCTCCTCCTAGACGTAGAACTAGGAGTCAAAAAGGGGCAACTAACATGTATCCTCTGAGGGAAATGCCCATGGGGGGACCCCAACCTGTTATTGGATATATTTCTGTATCCCTAAATTCGGCCAATTTACGGGATTTCAAAAGAACCGAGATGGGTAGTTTAATTGAAGATCCACTCGGGGTAGCAGAGAGACTAGACTAATTTTTGGGACCAAATCTCTATACCTGGGATGAGATGCAATCCATTCTTGGGCAGTTATTTACTACCGAAGAGAGAGAAATCATTAGGCGGGCTGGAATGAGACTATGGGATGCCCAACATGCCCAGGGACCCCAAAGCAGATATTAAATGGCCACTCCAAAAACCTAACTGGGACAATCAGGACCCGCTGCATAGAACTCATATGCAGGACCTGAGAACCATCGTAATCCAGGGAATTAGAGAAGCATTACCCCGTGGCCAGAATATTAATAAAGCATTTAATGAGATGCAAAAGAAGGATGAAAGCCCTACTGAGTGGCTGGAACGGTTAAGGAAAGCACTCCAGCAGTATTCAGGAGTAAATCCTGATGATCCTTTGGGACAGGCACTCCTCAAAACTCAGTTTGTGGCAAAGGCATGGGAAGACATTAGTAACAAGATTGAAAAATTAGAAGATTGGCATGATAGAGGTTTGGATGAATTGTTGAGGGAAGCACAAAAAGTGTATGTGAGACGAGAGGAAGAAAGCAGTAAACGGCAAGTAAAAATGATGGTGGCAGCAGTTAGAGAGGATCGCAGAGAGAGGTCTAATGAACACAGACCTGCTGGAATAAAACAAGGGAATGGAGCAGTGAAGAAGGAACAAGGATGTTGTTTTTATTGTGGAAAGAAAGGACATATAAAAAAGAATTGCAGAGAAAGGATTAGAGATGAGGAGGTATTGAAAGCAGAATAGGAGAGTCAGGGGCTCTATATCTTAGGGGATCGGAGTCATCGTGAGCCCTTGATAAAACTAAAACTAGATCCCCATAAACAAGAGTTCACCTTTTTAGTAGATACTGGAGCTGAGAAATCAACCATTAGACAGATACCAGAAGGATGTACAATGTCCTCTGAGAAGGTGCAAGTAATCGGGGCTAAAGGAGAACCTTTTAAAGTAAGTAAAATTAAAGATGCGATATTTGAAACCAAAAATAAATTCGGGGTAGGTGAACTCTTGTTTGTCCCTGAAGCAGAATTTAATCTGCTAGGACGAGATTTAATTGTTGAATTACAATTGGAAATCAAGGTAAAAAAAACAGGAGTTAACAGTGCTAGCTTATCCATTGACTATAGAAGACAAGAAACAAATTGACCCAAATGTCTGGCACTCTCCGGATGCGATTAGCAGATTAGAAATTACACCAATTAAAATCCAGATTACTGAACCTCACATACCTGTGAGGGTACGGCAGTACCCAATATCCTTAGAGGGACGAAGAGGATTAAAACCAGAGATCGACCGATTATTAGCACAAGGGATTTTAGAACCCTGTATGTCACCTTTTAACACCCCCATACTGCCTGTAAAGAAACCAAATGGAAAGTACCGGCTCGTTCATGATTTATGAGAAATAAATAAAAGAACTCTTACCCGGTTCCCTGTAGTGGCGAATCCTTATACATTATTATGTAGGTTAGGACCTCACAATTCTTGGTATAGTGTAGTGGATTTAAAAGATGCCTTTTGGGCTTGCCCATTGGCAGAAGAGTGCCATGATTATTTCGCCTTTGAGTGGGAGGATCCTGAAACAGGTCGTAGGCAGCAATTAAGATGGACTGTACTTCCCCAAGGATTTACCAAATCCCCCAATTTATTTGGACAAGCTCTGGAAGAACTGTTAAAAGAATATCAGGTACAAACAGGGAATGTCTTATTACAATATGTAGATGATTTGCTTATAGCAGGGACTGAGAAAGAAGAGGTAAGAAATGAGAGCATTCGACTCCTAAATTTTCTTGCACAAAAAGGATTACGGGTATCACAGGAAAAGCTGCAATTTGTAGAGGAAAAAGTAAAATACTTGGGGCATTATCTATTTGATGGAAAGAAAATATTGGATCCAGAGTGTATTAAGGGAATTTTAGAGCTACCTATGCCGACCACTAAGAGACAAATCCGACAGACATTAGGGCTATTTGGGTATTGTAGGCAATGGATAGAAAACTATAGCTTTAAAGTAAAATTCTTGTATGAACAACTGTCTAAAGATAAAATGCCCAAGTGGACCCCTCAGAACCAAGAGCAATTTGCTAGTTTAAAAAGGGAATTGAGTCAAGCGCCAGTATTAAGTCTCCCGGATCTAAGGTGACCATTCCATTTATTTGCTAATGTGTATGAAGGAACAGCATTTGGAGCATTAACTCAAGATTGGGCCGGACAAAAGAAGCCGGTGGCATACTTATCCAAGCTTTTAGATCCTGTGAGTAGGGGTTGGCCGAGTTGTTTACAAATTATTGTTGCTGCTGCTTTACTACTTGAAGAAACAAACCGAATTACCTTCAATAGGGAGGTTGTCTTATATGCACCTCATAACATAAGGGGAGTGTTGCAGCAGAAGGCAGAAAAGTGGCTCACAGACAGTCGACTATTGAAGTATGAGGGAATACTCATAGAATCTCCAAAATTATCCCTAAAAACAATTGGAGCAGTTAACCCTGATGATTTTTTATATCCCGGAGAGAATACAGATTTACTGCACGATTGTTTTCAAACAATTGAACAACAGACACGTATTAGACCAGACCTAGAGGAAGAAGAGTTACAATGTGGAGAGGTTCTGTTTATAGATGGGTCATCACGAATTGTAGAAGGAAAACGATTGTCCGGATATGCCATCGTTAAATTAGAAAAAGGGGAGTTTAAAACTATAAAATCAGGCCCCCTGAGCGCTAGTTGGTCAGCTCAAGCCTGTGAGCTGTATGCATTATGGAAAGCATTAGTGCTATTAGAGGAAAAAAATGGAACCATATATACAGGCTCACGGTATGCATTTGGGGTGGTACACACCTTTGGGAAAATATGGGAAGAAAGAGGATTTGTAAATTCCCAGGGTAAAGAACTGATCCACCCGGAATTAATTTGACGAGTCTTGGAGGCATTAAAAACTCCAAATAAAATAGCAGTTGTACATATCAAAGGACATCAGCGAGGTACGAGTTATCAAGTAAGGGGAAATAATGCAGCTGATACAGAAGCCAAGCGAGCGGCGGGCAACTATAGTACAATCTTGGCTATGCAACAGACACAGATTGGCAAATCTTTTAGTTTTGAATCTGTAGAGAAAGAGGAATTGACACAAATGGGAGCTAAAGAGCAGAGTGATAAGTACCTATTACCAGATGGGAGAGAAGTTTTACCTAAAGGTATGGCATTTGAAATATTTTCTAAAATACATAGTAAAACACACTGGGGAACCCAGGCATTAGTTGATCATTTTAATCAACTGTTTGCCTGCGTGGGCATATATAATGTAGCAAAAGCAGTTACAGCAGCTTGCGAGACTTGTCAAAAGGTAAATCGGAGCAATATGAGGCAAAAGCCTTTTGGAGGACGTTCCCCAGCATACAGGCCCTTTTCACACATACAAGTGGATTTTACTGAACTACCCAGAGTAGGGCGTTACAAATACTTGTTGGTAATGGTGGATCATTTAACCCATTATGTAGAGGCTTTTCCTACCTCTAGAGCAACC
Organism: Tapera naevia; assembly: GCA_033556795.1. NCBI lineage: Eukaryota > Metazoa > Chordata > Aves > Cuculiformes > Neomorphidae > Tapera > Tapera naevia. The sequence continues at coordinate 2,791,420 of JAUMJJ010000004.1, read as the reverse complement.
GCTAACCAAGTTACCAAAGTGTTACTCGAACATATTATACCTCGATACGGAGTAACTGAAGTAATAGACTCAGATAGAGGAACACATTTTGTGTCAAAAATAATTAAAGATTTAACAGAGAGCTTGGGTGTAAAATGGGAATACCATACACCATGGCATCCACAAAGCTCAGGTAAAGTTGAAAGAATGAACGGAGAAATCAAAACTATTTTAACTAAATTAATGATAGAAACCAAATTATCATGGATTAAGTGCCTACCCATGGCGCTGTTGGTTCTAAGGACCAGACCTCGAGCAGACTTAGGGATATCAGCATTTGAAATGGTGTACGGAATGCCCTACAGAATTGAAAGTCCACAAACAAATGTTTTAATTCGTGACCGTGTGATTAATGAATACATTTCGCAATTAGCAGAACATCGCAACAACCTTTGGGAATGTGGACTGATTGTACAACGGCCCCCGTTGGATTTAAAGATTCACAATATTAAACCTGGAGATTGGATATTAGTCAAAGTACTAAAGCGATAAGTGATGATACAAACTGTATTTCAGTATTTTCTAGGATTACCTTTTGGGGTACAGTGTGTTATAGGACTAATATTTGCATTTATTGTATAGTTGATCGTGTATTATTTATGGAAAATTGTTAAGTGTGGAAAACCAGGTTGCAATTGTTACCCGTTTGTATGCTTTAAGTGCAAAAAGTGTCGAGAAAAGTGGTGGCAACACTGTAAAGAAGGATATCCTCCTCGAGGGGTGTGTAGCAGTTGATATCATACCTCTGAGGAGATATTGTGCCATTTTGAAGGAGACCTTAGTAGACAAAAATGAGAACCAATTACAGTGGTAACCTTAGCTACACTACTGGTAGCGGGCGGAGTTGGAGCAGGTACAGGCATAGCCTCCCTAGTAAAAGGTCAGGAATTACAAAATTTGCAGATGGCTGTAGATGAGGATTTAGCAAAAATAGAACAATCTATCCAAAACTTAGCCACTTCAATAAAGTCCTTATCAGAAGTAGTGCTGCAAAATAGAAGGGGATTGGATCTACTGTTTTTAAAGGAAGGAGGGTTATGTGTAGCTCTAAATGAGGAATGCTGTTCTTTTGCTGATCATACGGGAGTAGTCCAGGACACCATGTCTGAACTCCGGAAAAGGTTGGATCAACGTAAGAAGGATCGTGAGGCGGGCAGGTCATGGTATGAAAATTGGTTTAATGTTTCACCTTGGTTAACCACTTTGTTGTCTGCCTTAGTAGGACCGCTTATTATGTTGATTTTGGGACTTATATTTGGGCCTTGTATATTACGCTATATTTTACGTTATATTAGAAAATGGTTTGACATCGCTAAATTGCTTATTTTAACTACAGAATCTAGAACAGGATATAAAAATGTACCTACTAATGAGGATGAAGATTATTGTGAATGCGATATGCGACGTGAAAACTATTGTAGTTGTGAGGTACTACATTGCGAAAGTTATGGTAAATGTCGGGATTGTGGAAAAAGGTTTGCTTGCAGCGCCAAGAATGAAAGCAGCGTTTAATAAACAATAATAGGATAAAAAGAAAAAGGGGGGATTGTGAGAAACTATAGACTATGGTATTGTTTATTAAGATTTATGTTAAGCCCAATGTAAATGTCAAACCGCAAAAAGATATGAAATCGCTTACGCAAACTAAAACGACCACCAGATACCGCTTGTGCAAGATAAGATAACCGCTAGATGTTCCAGGAACCGACAGAAACATGACAAACAACCCCATATAAGGACATATGAATGAGGGGTCAACTATGGGGCAAGGGAGGAAGACGTCTTACTTCAGCCCCGACGACCATCAGGGGGCAGAAAAAGACCCCTTGACAACAACCGAAGCATGCGCAGAGTGCTTCCACTATACCACGATTGCGAAAGAAAAAGCGTATAAAAGGAACTGTATGAAGTGCCTATTTACGGCAGTTGGCGGAGCGCAGACTCCCCTGCCGTCCAGCGCTGCTTTTGCTCATATTCTACTTGCTATAATTAATAAATTTTAATTGGATTTTGTTCCATTGTGGTCTCAATTTATAACGGAAGGAAGGAAGGAAGGAAGGAAGGAAGGAAGGAAGGAAGGAAGGAAGGAAGGAAGGAAGGAAGGAAGGAAGGAAGGAAGGAAGGAAGGAAGGAAGGAAGGAAGGAAGGAAGGAAGGAAGGAAGGAAGGAAGGAAGGAAGGAAGGAAGGAAGGATAAATATATGTGCTGATCATTTAGATAGATATTTATAAATATGAATAGAGAGAAATCAAATAAAAATAAAAGGATGGGGTCATCATTCCCTGCACCCACTTCACAAGTGTGCTTAACAAACCCTAACATTTTTGGGATGGTGAATACAAACAAGTTGGAACATGCCTGAGGACAACGGACCCCTCCTAGGAGGACCACCAAAGGGCCTCTGCAATCCCCACCCGATGCAAAGAAGAAATCCTGTGAGCCAGACTGAGAGAGCCCCCACATTCAGCTGCAGCCCAGCAAGGATGGCTGTGCAGTATTATTGGGACAGCCTTTGGGCTTTGCACTGTGCTTCAAGACACAGGCAACACCACCCACTAAAGTGGAAAACCAGGACAAAAGACCAACTTCAGAAGAATGTGTGTATGGGGACAATAAGGAAAAGCTCCCAAGGGATTCCCCTCAAAAGACCATGTGAAAGTGAACCAAAAGAACTAGCAGATGGGCTCATGAATAGGAAACTGCTTTGAGGCAAGTGCCACATAGAGAATGTAGGTGGTGGTGGGAGCCCCATTTGCCCACAGCTGTGAGAGAGCTTACAGCTACCTGTTAAGACTATTATGGGGTGCAGGCTTGTGCTACATGCATTTTCTTATTCTTTGGCCAATGAAGACCTTATAGAACATTTTAAACAGCTCCAGCTGACTAACTGAGGAGGAAGAAGAGAGAAACGTCCCAAAAACTGTTCAAGTTCCTGTGGTTTTAGACCATGAATACTTTGGAAGCAACAAGACAGGCTTTGAGTACACAGCATGGCAACTGCAAAAAGAGCAAGGGAAGCAGAAAGAGCAATGGGGGTGTTGCAAAGCTGAAAGGTCATGACTAGTATCAGGTACAGAAGAGTAGCAGCCAAGAAGAAGGGCATAAAGGGGCTAGTGATGCTGTTAATTCTGGGAAATTGGCTCACAGGCTAGCAAAACAGAAAAAACCTGTTACAACAAAGAATGCTAATCAGAAAGGCTAAATGAATTTTGCATTACTGCATCTTGTTGGCAAGGGCTTAAGACATGATCAGGAGTGATCCAGATGTTCAGGGCTAGGCGATGTGCAAAAGAATACAAATTTGTTAATTTAGACCAGGTATGATTTCATGAAGCTTATAAAACATTTGTTTGGGAGGTAGAGCAAAAATTTGACCCCTTAGGACACCTGTTTGAACCTGGTGATTATGCACAACCCTTTATGCTTTCCTACTGTCAATTTAAACAATATGAATGCCGTGGAATTTTTAGACTGGGTCAGTACTCTCCTGCAAAATAAGAGCAAGCTGTGTTTTGATCAAATTTTCCTCCTGGCTATCATTTTTGTAAAAGCCATTGGGGGCTGGGGTATGCAGATTCCTTTACAGCAATATCAACAAACAGCTTTAAAAATTTCTGAATATTACTTCAATTAACCATTCAAATGCTGTATTCCATAGGTGACTTATCAGCACCATCAACTTTGTCTGTCATGACAACAATAAAACGGGGGGGCAAGTGGATACCTCACATTATTCCAATGACTTCTACTTTTCACACTTTAAGAAACTTTTTTGTCCACTAAGAACAGAGGTGACCTGTGTTTTCTGTCTTCGATCATTTTTCAGATGTGTAGCATTTTTGGGCTTTAACCTCATGTCAGAGGGCATGGATTATCTGTTCCTCTGTAATTTAGATACAGGTACACAAGAAAAGGAGTGAAGTGTGAGCCGGGTGCTCAATCTGGGCGGGTGGAGAGTTCCTGGCGAAAGGCAAGAGCTCAGGAGAGGACCCCGGCAGGGCGACTCTCTCTGAACCCCAGAAGCGGCAACTGTCACGTGGGCCGACCGCGTGATAGGGGGGCGGTCCCGGAAGAAGCCGCGGGGTATTTAAACATCTCCCTGGGAGCGGGCAAACAGGGTCACAGTATAGGCAGTTCGCGCAGGCAGGGCAAGCAGGCACGCTCTTGGTTGGCTTCCCCACTCCCCTACAGCAATGGTGACCAGGTGTGGCAAAACCTCTGCCACCAGGAGCGTAGGCATCCAAACTGAGCCACTCTTACGGGATGCAGCTGCCCAGACTCGGGACTGCAGGGAGTGTCTCAGCTTGCTTGTGGTTCCTGAGGACCGTACCAAAAATGCTTGTCTGAGGTGTGAACAGATTCAAGATCTGCTCCTTATGGTTGCAGATCTTAAGGATCAGGTAGAGAGGTTGAGGAGTATCGGTGATAGTGAAAGGGAGATAGACTGGTGGAGTAGAACCCTCTCTCCTCCCAGTAATCCTCCCCAGGAGGCTGAGGAATGCCATATTCCTCATCAACAGTACAAGGGGAGTGACCTGGTTGGTGAGGAGGACTGGGAGCAGGTCTGCTCTCGTGGGGGTTATAGACCTCCCTTTCAAATGCCACCTTTCCAGCTGCCCCTACAAAACAGGTTTGGGGTACTGGAATTTGATGCTCAGGTGGAGGATAGTCTGACAGAGAACTCACCTGAGGAGATTATTAACCTCACATTGCCCATCAGACAGGTCAGGACCTCAAGTAAGAAAAAGAAAAGGAGGGTCATTGTAGTGGGAGACTCCCTTCTGAAAGGGATGGAGGGACCCATTTGTAGGATAGACCCAACTCATAGGGAAGTCTGCTGCCTTCCCCAAGCCCGGGTAGGCGACATCGCCAAGAGACCCCCGGACCTAATTAAACCCTCAGATTATTACCCGCTTCTGGTGGTACAGGCTGGTGGGGATGAGCTAGCGAAAAGAGGGTCAAGGGTAGTTAAAAAGGAATTCCAGGAGCTGGGACGGTCAATAGATAGGGCAGGAGCAGAGGTGGTGTTCTGCTCGGTTCCTCCGGTGGCAGGGATGTATACAGATAGGAACAAGAGAATATATATATATTCTTATATATATATATATAAGTTAATAAATGGCTTAGGGGCTGGTGCCAGCAGAGGAATTTTGGGTTCTATGATCATGGGGAAACCTTTACAGCACCTGGCCTGCTTGACCCAGATGGGTTTCGTCTAACTCCAAAGGATAAGAAGATTCTAGCTCAGGAGCTGGCAGGACTTGTTGAGAGGGCTTTAAACTAGGCATGAAGGGGGAGGGGGGAGTTACTAGGCTCACCAAAGATGTTGCTGTGGAGGATGAGCCATCTCAAAGGGTGTTGTCAGTAACCCAACTGAAGTGCATGTACACAAATGCACACAGTATGGGGAACAAACAGGAGGAGCTGGAAGTCCTGGTCCAGCGGGAGAGCTATGATATAGTTGCTATCACGGAAACATGGTGGAATGACTGTCATAACTGGAGTGCTGCCATGGGAGGCTACAGGCTCTTCAGGAGAGACAGGCGTGAGAGGAGGGGTGGAGGGGTGGCCCTCTACACTAGGGAAACCCTGGATGCTGTTGAAGTCGAGATGGGTGATGACCAGGTTGAGTGCCTATGGGTAAGGGTCAGAGGGGCAGTCAGGTCTGACCTCCTGGTTGGAGTGTGCTACAGACCGCCCGACCAGGAGGAGGATTTGGATCTTCTATTGTTTAAACAGCTGGAGGCTGCCTCTAGATCGGCAACCCTTGTTCTCTTAGGAGACTTTAACCTTCCAGATATGTGCTGGGAACTTAACACTGCAGAGAGGAGGCAGTCCAGGAGGTTCTTAGAGTGTATTGAGGACTGCTTTCTGTCACAGCTGGTGAGTGAGCCCACCAGGGGAGAGGCTCTCCTTGATCTGCTGTTTACAAAAAAAGAAGGGCTGGTGGGTGATGTTGTTGTCGGAGGCTGTCTGGGGTGTAGTGATCATGAGATAATTGAGTTCTCTCTAAACAATGTACAAGAAAAGGCAGGAACGGGACATTGATGCTGGACTTTCTGTGGGCAGATTTTGGATTATTTAAGGAACTGGTCAGGAAAGTACCCTGGGAAATAGCTCTTAGTGGCAAGGGGGTCCAGGAAGGCTGGATACACTTCAAGAATGAAATCTTGAAGGCGCAGGAGCGGGCTGTCCCCATGTGTTGTAAGAAGAGTCGTAGGGGCAGACGGCCGGCCTGGATGAGTAGGGAACTTCTGAAGGAACTAAGTAAGAAAAAGAAGGGGATGTAAGCCACGTCATGGTCAAAGATGTTGTTAAGTCGTGTAGGAGGAAAATCAGGGAAGCAAAAGCCCAGCTGGAGCTCAAATTGGCCATTTCCGTCAAGGATAATAAGAAGAGTTTTTATAAATATATCAATGGTAGAAAGAAGGGCGGCAGCGACCTCCACTCCTTGTTGGATGTGGAGGGAAATATAGTAACCAGAGATGCAGAGAAGGCTGAGGTACTTAATGCCTTCTTTGCCTCAGTTTTCAACAGTAAGGATGTCAGCTTGCTTGACAGTTGGCCCTCTGAAGTGGTTGATGGGGGCAGGGTGAAATATGGCCCTCCTGCAATCCATGAGGAGGAAGTTAGAGACCTGCTGAGCCACTTGGACCCTCATAAGTCCATGGGGCTGCATGGGATCCATCCTAGGGTGTTGAGAGAGCTGGCGGATGAGCTTGCTAAGCCGCTCTCCATCATCTTTCAGCAGTCCTGGCTCACTGGAGAGGTCCCAGAAGACTGGAAGTTGGCCAATGTGAGGCCCATCCACAAGAAGGGCCGTAAGGATGATCCAGGTAATTACAGACCTGTCAGCCTGACCTCGGTCCCAGGTAAAATCATGGAGAAGATAATCCTGGGTGAAATCATGCACCACCTGCAGAACGGTCAAGAGATCAGGCCCAGCCAGCATGGGTTTAGCAGGGGTAGGTCCTGCCTGACCAATCTGATCTCCTTTTATGACCACGTGACTCGCCTGGTGGATGAGAGGAAGGCTGTGGATGTGGTATACCTGGACATTAGCAAGGCCTTTGACACTGTCTCCCACAGTAGACTCCTAGGGAAGCTGGCAGCCCGTGGCTTAGATGGGAACACTCTGTGCTGGGTTAGGAATTGGCTGGATGGCCGAGCCCAAAGAGTGATGGTGAATGGTGTTTCATCCAGTTGGTGGCCGGTCACCAGTGGTGTCCCCCAGGGATCGGTGTTGGGTCCCGTCCTGTTTAATATCTTTATTGACGATTTGGATGAGGGGATTGAGTCCATCATCAGCAAGTTTGCAGATGATACCAAGCTGGGAGGAAGGGTTGATCTGCTAGAGGGTAGGATGGCCCTACAGAGGGACCTGGACAGATTGGAGAGCTGGGCTGATTCTAATGGGATGATGTTTAATAAGTCTAAATGTCGGGTACTTCATTTTGGACACAACAATCCCATGCAGAGCTACAGACTGGGGACAGAGTGGCTGGAGAGTAGTCAGGCAGAAAAGGACCTGGGAGTGCTGGTTGACAGGAAGCTCAACATGAGCCAGCAGTGTGCCCAGGTGGCCAAGAAGGCCAATGGCATCCTGGCCTGCATCAGGAATAGTGTGGCGAGCAGGACCAGAGGAGTTATCGTCCCCCTGTACTCGGCACTGGTCAGGCCTCATCTTGAATATTCGTGTCCAGTTCTGGGCCCCCCAGTTTGGGAAAGATGTCAGGATGCTGGAGTGTGTCCAGAGGAGGGCAACGAAGATGGTGAAGGGGCTGGAGCACAAGCCCTACGAGGAGCGACTGAGGGAGTTGGGGCTGTTTAGTCTGAAGAAGAGGAGGCTCAGGGGAGACCTCATTGCTGTCTACAATGACCTAAAAGGAGGTTGTAGTCAGGCAGGGGTTGGTCTCTTCTCTCAGGTGACCAGTGACAGAACCAGAGGGCATGGACTCAAGCTTCGTCAGGGAAAGTTTAGACTTGATGTTAGGAAAAAGTTCTTCACTGAAAGGGTGATTGGTCATTGGAATGGGCTGCCCAGGGAGGGGGTGGAGTCACCGACCCTGGAGGTGTTTAAGGGGAGACTGGATGAGGCACTGAGTGCCATGGTTTAGATGATGGGTTGGTGTTAGTGTTGGGTTCTAGGTTGGACTTGATGATCTCAGAGGTCCTTTCCAACCTTATGATACTGTGATACTGTGTGTGTGTTAGAGGAAAATATGTCTTGTCAGATCCAAAAGCCCAAGAGAGGCAAGGCTGCCACAGCTCCACATCCCCAGGTCCAACCAGTAACGAGGCTGAAGATGTATTCCCATCAAGCACACACAAACACTATACATACACAGTTAGCCACAGAGATCAGACTCAGAGCGCTCACAGGAGTACAGATAGAAACAACAGCCTCATCCTTCTCCCCTCTCGGTCTGTACAGGATGGAGGTCCACTAGCGAGAATATATGTATGTACAAGGTAGATCCCTCCAGCAGCTGAGCTCAGACACTTAGCTGTCCAGTAGCTGGTTCCAGTTGCTAGTACAGACTGTCACATGCACACACGCACAGAGCAGGCCAGGACTTTCTACTGTCCAGCAGCTAATACTCTTGTGGTGGGTTGACTCCATCAGCAGCTAAGACACCACACAGTCACTTGTTCACTCTGCCCATAGTAGGATGGAGAAAAGAGTTGGAAGGGTAAAAGTGAGAAAACCTCATGGGTTGAGATAAAGACAGTTTAATAAGTGAAGCAAAACTGTGCATGCCAGCAAAGCAAAATAAGGGATTCATTCACTACTTCCCATCAGCAGGCAGATGTTTAGCTGCTTCCTTGAAAGCGGAGCTTTATCACATGCAACAGCTATTTGGGAAGACAAATGCCAAACCCCTAAATGTTCCCCCTTCCTCCTCCTTTCCTTGAGCTTTTATTACTGAGCATGACCGCATATGGTACGGAATATCCCTTTAGTCAATTGTAGTCAGCTATCCTGGTTGTGTCCCCTCTCAACTTCTTGTGCACTCCCAGACTACTCAGTTAGGGAGCAGACTAAGAAACAGGCCTGCAAACACTGTTCAGCAATAACTGAAACATTGGTGTGTTATCAACACTGTATTAGTCACAAATCCACAACACAGCACCATATGGTTTGCTATAAAGAAAATTAACTCCATCTCAGCCAGACCCAGTGCACTCCTGTATTGGGAGCCTTGCAGAAGATATCGTATTCAGGGAGGTAGTATCTTGAACGAGCCGTGTCTGCTCATTGAGCCTCATACATAGAGCTTGAGAAGGCCATATGTTATTAATAAAATCTGTGACTTATATCTTTGGAAAGATAAACTGCATGTGGATGTAGTGATCCTGAGTAGAAGACCATTGTACATCAAGGAGTTAGTGGTTCATAATACAGTTAATCTGAGTAGGTGCAGGCCTGTGCTGTGCTGTGCCCTCCATCCCTCAGTGCAGAATACCTCCTGGGTGCTCTCATCCTTGGAGATGCTGTTATGAGTGGCCTGGCTAGAAGAAGAAAAATACTGACAGAGAAAATTCCTGCCAGCCTAGTTGTCTGGGAACTAGGCCTTGGAACCAGAAACATGCTTGAAAAAATGCAGCTGGCCTATCTGAAGTACAACCAGGGTACCTAGAAACCAGAGACATCCTGAGATACCATTGACAAATGCAAAAACAAGGGACTGTAACAGCAACTTATCATCTGAAAAGGAAAAATAAAAACTGGTCTGAAAGAGCAGAAAACATCATCATATATTGCCTGTTCCAGGTGAAAAATAGAAATTAACACCATCTATCGGCTACTCAAAGTGGTGGTGTCCTACATTCCCTTATGTCTCTATGATACAAAAAGGACTTTTTTTTATACAAAATGGAGCCTCTCTCTCTGAGAACTTCTTGTGCTACATGTACTTTTCCTTAAATAAACAGGTGAAGTGATAACATGGGGCACTGGTATGCAGAAAGGCCAATGCTTATACTTATTCCTCTAGTAAACAAGGCCATCCTCGAGCTGACAGAATGCCATAAGTCAAAGGGATGAAAAAGGTCACACTTGTAGGTGATATAGTAGGGGCTAACTAAAAGTAGAATGTAGTTAAACTTTAGACAGACAGCCGTGGGAATAATATGCACAGAGAAAAATCTAACAACATAGTTTTGTAAACTGAAGCAAGGCCTTGGGGCCCTGAGCACTGATAAGAAGGAACTGGTATTCTCTGTGTACTGATAAGAAGGAATCAGTTTGCAAGTATCAACAGTCTACCGGCCTTGGGATCCTACGTTAATGATTTCTCAGAACTAATTATCCTAACCTTACCTATTCTCAGAAATGTAATGAATATGTATGAATGTATGCTTTAAATAATGTCTTTTAGGGGTGGTCGGGGCGCAGGGCTTTTTGGAATTATCCACCCTGACACCCGCCAGCGAATAAACTATACCTTCTTTATAACTCTTATCATGTTATAGAGTCTGATTCCGCAGATCACGGCGAGGGGCGGACAGGACAGGTGACCCCAAACTGACCAACAGAGTATTCCATCCCATATACGGTTTGTCCTCCCACCTCTGGGATGGTTTCACCCCTTTTGAAAGGTATTGAATTTACTTGATACTGGTATTATATATCCATATAAGTAATCCATCATAAGTATATCTGCTGTTATATTGTTAATGTTTGCTCCACTAAGGATAAGTTTGTAGTAACTTGTAATAGTATATACCTAATTGGCTGTTGCTGTTATTGGCTGTTGCTATTACTGACTGCTGCCATACTATTGATTGATACTATATCATTGACTGCTGATAGTAATTCGTAATAGCTTGAGATATATATATATTCGCTTTATTAATCACAGGTATACTTGCTAGTGGTGATTTGTGTGGTATTTGTGGTAATCTGTAATAAAGTAGAGAAATTCAGAGGATAAAAGCCTCTGTGTCCTTGTGTGCCTTGTTCTCATCTGGGCTTGTGGAAATGGCCTTTTGATGGACTAATGGTTCTGGTGATGAAACTGGGATGTGCCTGGCAAGGCATTATTTGGCATCCCCCTCCTGCCATTGTCTTTCTGAGGTCCTTTGTGGGTGTGCAGAGGAGCTTTTATCACATAATCTAGCACCATGGTCCTGGCAGCAACTAGAACAGCCATTTTAGTATTAAGAGAAACTGTTTAATGGTCTTGTCAGCGAACATAGCTTGGGAGATGTCATGGTTTAACGCCAGCCAGAAACTAAGCAACACACAGTCACTCACTCACTCCCCCTGCTGTGGGATGGGGGAGAGAATCTGAAGGGTAAAAGTGAGAGGAAACTCATGGGCTGAAAAAAAGAGAGTTTAATAATTAAAAAAGTAATGATAATAAAAAGAGAGAGAAAAATAAAACCCAAGAAAGTCAAATGACGCAAATGAAAACAATTGCTCACCACCAGCTGACCGATCCGATGCTCAGCCAGGCCCTAAACAGCACTGCCGCCCCACCCAACTTTCCCCCTAGTTTTACTGGTGAGCATGATGTTATGTGGCATGGAATATCCCTTTGGTCAGTTGGGGTCAGCTGTCCCGGCTGTGTCCCCTCCCAGCTTCCTGTGCACCCCCGGCCTACTCGCTGGAGGGGCAGTGTGAGGAGCAGAGAAGGTCTTGAGAAGGTCTTGACTCTGTGTAAGTGCTGATCAGCCATAGCTAAAACATCCCTGTGTTATCAACGCTGTTTCCATCATAAATCTAAAACATATCTCCATACGGGCTACTATGAATAAATTTAACTCTATCCCAGTCAAAACCAGCACAGCAGATAATAGCAAAAGGCCTCTTTGTCTACTCTGACAGGAAAGTGGAGAGAATAAAGAAAAGAAAGGAATCAACTGAGACAAGGGGATTTGTAATCTTCAACTTTAGATGTTAATCTTAGATGGTACTAACATCAAAGATCAGGTACTTCACTGCTATCTGCTAAAGATAAGGAAAACACCGATCAGACACCTGTGAAAGAACACAGGATCACTGGGAATAGCCAGAATTGGTTTAAATAGACAATAAGGGGGGGTACTGTTGTATTGTAAATCAGACAGGAGGTAGTATGCAATTAGTTCCAATAGGAGGAGAATAGGAGGAGAACAGATAAACGATTTTGGGGAACTGTAGTGAATATGTATGTGTTGAGTAAATATAACAAGGAGACCTACATGCATTCTTCAGAGGCACTCATGGAGGAACATCCCCAGTGCTTCTCTGCCCTGAAATTAAAGAATACCTGCTTAACAGTATCTCAGGCTGTTGGGCTATTTTCTTTGTTTCAGATTTAGCACCCCAGGTGGGACCCGTTCTGCTCAGCTGCAAGGCCCATTGAGAATAGGACTCCCTTGGGTACCCCCAGGGATTTCTCTGGAGGGACTCCTTGCCTCAGTCAGATCTTTGCAGGAGCAGACAAGGACCATCTGATGAAAGGTATTCTTTTTTGGTATAAGCATTGGAAAAGGAAAAAAATAGGGAACAAAAGGAAATGGGGAAATTCAAGCAATGTTGTTCTGCCTGTAGTATAGGCAGAGATGCTTAAAACTAATGAACTGTGATAAAGATCTGGAAGAAAGGGTGGAAGATCTGGTCTCACCCTTTCAGGATTTAAAGGAAAATGAAGAATCCTCAGATAAGGAGGATAGCAGAGATAGTAACTGTGAGAATTTTCCCCCCCATAACTTCATGTACTGGGAATAAAGCAGGACTGATAATTCAGGCACCTTTGAGGCAGGTAATGGGACTCGCAGGCCCTACTTGAATTAAGGTGTCTTTTCAATGGGAGATTTAGATGCTTGGAGGGAGGTTGTGAAGGGGTATAGCCCTAACTGAAACTGAGAGACAGCTAGTAGTGAAAAAAGTTCGCACCCAAGTACAGGCGCTAATCACTGCCAGAGCCTTACCAGGGGATGTAGATCATTATCTATCTGTAACTGACCCCGAATGGGATCCAAATGTCCGTGCAAAATACCAGCTGTTAGAGATACCAAGACTGCATAAAATTTGGTCTGGAGAATGCAATACCCAAAACTGTTAATTGGTCAGCCCTGTATGCAATAAAGCTGGGGTTAACTGAGTCTCCTATGGAACTTTTAGATAAACTTAGGGAAGCGATGCAGAAATTTACCACTTTGGACCCTGCTTTTGATGCTGGGAGGCAGCAGTTAGTTTCTTTGTTTTTAGGAGGACCTGAGATAAGAGAGTTAGAAAAACTGATTGAAGAGGCTTGGAGAGTATTTCATAATAGAGACAACAACAAAAAGAAAAGATTAGGGAGGACTATAGCAATGGCAACAGTGGCAGCTTTCTTATTTGGTTTTGAATCAATGACTGGTACCTGAAAGTTGTAATTTTATTAATGTTATAGGTGCTACTGGCCAAACTAAGAAGGAGCCCTTTTGCGACCTATTGAATATAGGTTAGGAAGCAAGGTAGGAATTAATCAGTTTTTATATTTACCAAAATCTCCTAATGCATTGTTAGGAGATTTGTTAGAGCAGCTAGGGGCAGAAATAATATTTAGTGGAGAAGGGTGAAGAATGAGGAATCAGTTGAGGTTTTGAGTTTAACCTTAATACAAGAACCAAAAAAGGGATTAAAGAAATAGTAGACAGATTACTGATAGAATGTGAATCTGAATATAACACCCCAATGTTGCCAGTTAAGAAGCCAGATGGAAATAGTTATAGATTGGTTCAGGATTTAAGAGCTATTAAGGTTAGAGAGGACTTGCACCCAGTCCCGGTAGTGGCAAATCCTTATACTTTGAGCAAATATGGTTTACCATCTTGGATTTGAAGGATGCCTTTTTCTTCTGTCTGCCTCTCCCAAAGGCTGGTCAAAAACTATTTACATTTGAATGGGAAAATTCAGAAACCGGTAGAAAAACTCAATTAACCTGGACAGTGTTGCCTCAAGGATTTAAGAATAGCCCATGATATTTGGGAACCGACTGGCCCGAGAACTGGAGACTTGGGAGCCTCCTTCACAAACTGGGACTTTGTTGCAGTATGTGGATGACCTGTTAATAGCCACCAAAACTGAAGGGGATTCTCTTCGGTGAACCTTAAGTCTACTGAATCTTTTGGGGACTAAGTGGGTATCCAGTCTCTGTCAAAAGCACAGCTTCTACAACAACGAATAAGGTACCTGGGATTTGAACTCTGGAGGGTAGTGAGAGCTGGGAACAGAATGGAAAGAGGTGAAGGATGATGTAAATATAATCACCACTAACATTGTCAACCCAGCATCCTTCCTTTGTAGAGCTACCTTGGAACCGGTGACCCATGACTGTCTGAAGACTATAGAGACAGTATATTCCAGCCATCCGGATCTAAAGGAAGAGCCGCTTACAGATGCAGAAGACTCATGGTATACTGGCGGAAACAATTTTGTGAAAGATGGACACTGTAAAGCAGGGTATGCTGTGACCACCACTGAAGAGGTAATTGAATCTAAACCCTTTACCTCCAGGCACATCAGCCCAGAAAATAGAAATAATTGCACTAACCCAAGCATTGGAATGGGCAAAGGGAAAAAAAAAATCAATGTTTGGACTGGCTCAAAGTATGCCTTTGGAGTTGTACATGCTCACGGGGTGATTTGGAACGAGACAGGGCTACGCAGTATGCAGGAAAGACATATCAAACACTCTACAGAAATTTTGAAATTATTAGAAGCAGTGAATCTCCCTACTGAAGTAGTTATCATGCACTGTAAAGGACACCAGAGAGGTAACACTGACCAGGAAACTGGAAATAAATTGGCAGATTATGAAGCCAAAAGGGCAGCAGAAAAGGCTGAGGTAGTAGCTGCTTTGATTCCAGATGTCAAGCTTTCGCTTTTTGATTTTAAACCTGATATATATTCTAGAGAGGATAAAATTGATTTTGGAAGAGCATAGGAAGACTCATTGGGGTGCTTTATACAAGTATTTGAACAGCAAGATGGTCAGTCAAAATCTGTATACTACCATAAAGCAAGTGACACAAGAATGTGAGATTTGCTTGAGAAATAATCCAAATACTTCTAATAGATTACACGTAGGGGTAATTGGAAAAGGCAATAGTCCAAGACAGAAATGGCAGACAGTTTTTTTCTGAACTCCCAAGAAAAGGAGGGTATCAATACTTATTAGTGTTGACAGTCACCTTCTCAGGATGGCCAGAAGCCATTTCCTGCAGAACTAATAAGGCTAGGGAGTTCACAAAGTCCCTATTTGTTGGAGAATGGATGCGGGAGCATGGACATGGCTCAAAGGAGGAGCTCTGTGAATCGGCTCTGGCAAAAATCAACTGAGCTGGGTTGTGATGAAAAAGTACTGAGGACTTTGCCAAGTCACGCTGACAAGGAGGGAGGCAGTGAGAAAATCCCCAAGAGATGGTCAAGAAGACCTTGTGACTGTACAGATAAACAGATAAACAACTTAAGGAAGTAGGCTAGGATGAGACCCGGACCCAAGCATATAGCAGTAGCTGCAAGTAGGAGGAGCAAGGAGGAACATGCTAATGTACCTTTAGAGCTCAGCCAATGATTGCAAGAAGGAGGGGCATGATAATGTAACTTTTAGAGTTAAGTTAATGATTGTAGGGCCTTTGGAGCCAAGCCAATGATTGTAAGACAAGTGTATGTAAGGGCCAATGATTGTTAGACAAGTAGACATGAGTTAAGTAGACATGGGTTATGGTATAGACATGAATGAGCTTTGCAATAAACCAGAACTTGCTTTACCACTCACATTGAGTCTATTGCATGGTTCTCCTTGTTCATCACACCTATTGAATGAAATTATACTGAGATTTGGAATACCTGAGGTAATATCAGCAGGCTTTTAGGACTTAGATGGCAATTACACACCCCGTATAGGCCACAGGGAAGTGGACAGGTAGAGAAAATGAATTATTTATTGAAACGACAAACAGCTAAAATTTGTCAAGAAGCTAATTTTTACTGGTATAAGGCCCTCCCTTTAGCATTACTTAGAATAAGGACTAAGCCGAGATCTAAGGAAGGCCTCAGTCCCTCTGAAATTTTGTATGGACGCCCTTACCAGACATTGTATTCGGGAGAAGATATGTCTCAAGTAGATGAGAGGTATTTACAGCAATATATGATTACCTTGGGAAAGCAGTTAAACCGAATTAATAAATCAGTTTTAGCCACAAAAGGGAGCAGTTTAGACCAACCAGTGCATCCTTTTAATCTGGGAGAACGGGTTTTTGTTAAGAGTTTTGCAGGTCACCCTCTTGAGGAAAAGTGGAACAGACCATACCAAGTGCTGTTAACAACCTGCACTGCTATCAAAATTAAGGAGCAGCTTGCATGGATCCACTGTTCCAGAGTGAAGAAAGCACCAAATTAATCATGGACTGCTCAACTACTGGGACCAACTCATTTAATGTTATCCCAAAAATGTTAAGGCTCGTCCCTATAGGAATAAGTGTAACAATTGCTGTGGATTTGCCTGAGCATCCAGAACCCCATGGGAATACCTGGATATGGTTAGCAAGGCAGGCGGCAAACTTGTCCTCTTTTTGTTTGGCAGGAGGAAGGTCAGTTAATATTGGAGTTCCCACCCCAATAGTACTACCCTTGTTAAGCTTATATAGTATGGGGGAGGTGACTGAGAAATTATCGTCCAAGGCTTATGCTTTTACATTACGGGAAATAACCCCAGCAGAAGATTGTTTTATTTTCAGACATCTGAGCCTGCCAGAGCCAAGGCCTCATGTTGATATGGTTAACTCTGATTTGAGACACAAAATTACAACAGATATGCCTTATGCCTATGCCCATCTGGTGTTACCAGTAGGATGATTCATGTTTTGTGGAAAGAAAGCTTGCATATATTCCTGCCAATAGCACGGGAGGTCCTGTACTATCGGTAGAGTCACATTAAACATTCTACCTTTTCTGGCTCCCCCTAGATGACAAATGCCTCGGCAAGTATTGGACCTTTTCACTGATAGGAGTCCCAGAAACAGTGATACACAATTACAATAACTTGGTTCATTAGCTCAAAGTTTAAACTGGACAGCTAAGCATCATTGAACAAAGAACTAGGTGAGATAACGCAAGGAATGTGTTGTTTTAACATCTCAGATGAATCAGCCTCTGTTGAAAATGATTTGGACCATCTGCACGATCTTACAAGAAAAATTAAACAGAATGAGGGTTCTGAACAGCTGGGCAAATTGTTACAGCAATTTGGACTTTCTGGATAGATTGTTGGTCAAATGCAGTCAATTATCGTAGTCATAGTTGTGTTGTTAATTGTAATAATCGGAATCACATGCATGCAAAGGATGACTGGAAACTTGTTTGTTAAAATTTGAAAGAATTCAAATTTATAAGAAAAGGGGGGATTGAGACAAGGGGATTTGTAATCTTCAACTTTAGATGGTAATCTTAGTTAACAACATCAAGGATCAGGTACTCCACTGCTATCTGCTAAAGATAAGGAAAACACCGATCAGACACCTGTGAAAGAACACAAAGGATCACGGGGAGTAGCCAGAATTGGTTTAAATGGACAATAAGGGGGGGTACTGTTGTATTGTAAATCAGACACAAGGTAGTATGCAATTAGTTCCAGGAATAGGAGGGGTGCACTTAAATGATTTTGGGGAACTGTAGTGAATACGTATGTGTTGAGTAAATATAATGAGACCTACATGCATTCTTCAGAGGCACTCATGGAGGAATATCCCCAATGCTTCTCTGGCACTGAAATTTAAGAATACCTACTTAACAGTATCTCAGGCTGTTGGCCTATTTTCTTTGTTTCTCAGCTATGGACCTGGGCCTAACTACCTCCTATAATTATAGTATAACAATAGCAATGTGGTTCTCTCCTACAACCCACGGACTGATCAAGGATGTTACCCTATCCACCTACTGAGGGTCAGAGGCCAAGATAGAGCTACAACATACTTACTTATTTACTTAATAAAAACTCAACAAGAACTCTGCCACAGCAATGTTTGTGGCTGCAGTCCCTGGGGCCTGCTTCAGGAAAAGAACCACAGCCTCTAGGTCAATTTGGTAAGGACTGGCTTTTATCCAGTCTGCTCAGAGTAAGCAGCCTGTTGAACAGCATAACTATGTCCACTGTTTGTGGCAGTGTGATCTTGGCTAGGTGCCAGGTGCCCACCAAACCTCTCTGTCACTCCCCTTCCTCAACTGGACAGGGGAGAGAAAATATGACAAAATGCTCGTGGGTACAAGATAAAGATACGGAGACCACTCGCCAATTACTGTCACAGACAAAACAGACTCGACTTGGGGAAATTATTTTAATTTCTTGCCAATCTAAATCAGAGCAGGATAATGAGAGAAAAGAATAATCTGAAAATACCTTCCCACCACTCCTCCCTTCTTCACAGGCTCAACTTCACTCCCAGCTTCTCCACCTCCAGGAGTGACACAAGGGGACAAGGAATGGGGGTTGCAGTCAGCTCATAACAATTCATCTGACATTCCTTTCTCATGCTCTTCCTCTGCTCCAGCATGGGGTCCCACCCATGAGAGATAGTCCTTCACGAACTTCTCCAACATCAGTCCTTCCCATAGACTGCAGTTCTTCAAGAACTGCTCCAGTATGGGCTCTTTCCAAGGGGTGCAGTCCTTCAGTAATGGGCTGCTCCAGCATGGGCTCTCCATGGAGTCACAGCCTCCTTCGGACATATTGACCTGCTGTGGCATGAGGTCCTCCATGGGCTGCAGAGGGACAACCTGCATCACCATGGTCTTCAACACAGGCTGCAGGGGAATCTTTGCTCTGACTCCTGGAGAACCTCCTTCCTCTCCTTCTTCACTGACCTTGTGTAGTATAGATCCCAGGCTCAAATCAAGAAGGGGAAGCATGATAGTGGAGAACTGAGGGATAGGGGGAGAAGGAGGTCTCACAGCTCTGCTTTGGTCAGGCACTATTGCCCCACACCTACAGCGGACTGATAAGTTATCTCTGTCACTACTGCTGCTGTATCAACACCGGCCATTGTCAACCGACTCATAGGCCTCACTCTGGTCAAGAGTCTGTTTTCTTAGCCGAAAATCATGTGAAAGGAGCAGCTTCTGTTCCTGTTTATTTTTCTGTAAATAAGACAAACATGGGAGGAACTAGATGAAAACAAAAGGAGCAAGGTTTGTACCTGGAGAGTTTGTTTGCAAAAACTGTGCAAGCCAGACAGCAATGCAAATGACCAAATCAGTGATATCAAGCTCTACCAGATGGCAGACAGAGTATAAAGGCCGGAGCTTTCGGGCCCATCGTCAGAACTCCCTCTCAGTTGGACTGAGACCCCCACCTGTGGCCACCCACACCCCCTACACACACACACCCCTTCTTTGCTGAAGACCTCGCAACGTATCTCCTGCTTTGCTAAGAAGACATCACAACAGGTTGTACATGTTTATGTATATGTTTTCCTTTGATGTTCAGAGTGTGCAACTGATTATTGATTGTAACCAATTATTGATCATAACTAATTTTAATTAAAATTGTGAGTGCTGTGCAATTGGTCTTGCCTGGTTAATGCCAGCATCGGTTACATGACACCTTGGTGCCTGCATAGTTGTTTCTCTCATATATTCTCACTTCTCTCTCCCAGCTGCTGTTGTGCAGCAGTTTTTTTCCCTCTTTCTTAAATATGTTATCACAGAGGCACTACCAACATCGCTGATTGGCTCAGCTTTGGCCAGCAGCAGGTCCGTCTTGGAGCCATCTGAAACTGGCTCTGTAAGACATGGGGAAAGCTTCTGGCATCTTCTCACAGAAGCCATATCTGTAGCCCCCCCCACTACCAAAACCTTGCCATGTAAACCCAGTACAGGCAGCTAGCCTGAACCTGATCTGCGCCATCCTCATAGTCCTGAATATTATTTTTTGGGGGTGGTTTGTTAGTTCAAAGTACTCATGAAACTGAAAAGCATAGAGTACGCCCCGCCACTGCAGTATTAATTAAACATCACAGCAGTGTTGTGTTTTTCATCTCCTGTCATGGGGCATAAAGGCATATAATGACCTCCTGGGGTTGCATGTGGTGAGAGAAGCAACATTTAGTGCAATGTATATGTGTGCTGTCTATTTGTAAAGACCTTGGAGTGAAATATCCTGCTGATAGGAGTCACCAGAAAGGTGACCTGGCAAAGATACTGACAAAGAAGGATCACAGAATCATTTAGGTTGGAAAAGACCCTTAAGATCATCACTGCAAACCTAACATCACTAAGTCCTCCACTAAACCATGTCCCCAAGAGCCACATCTACACATCTTTTAAATACCTCCAGGGATAGGGACTCAACCAGTTCTCTGGGCAGTCTGTTCCAAAGCTTGACAACTCTTTCGGTGAAGAAAGCTTTGTCATATGCTGTATAATCACATTGCTCTTTAAATAGCTGAAACAAGCCTCTCGATCACAGGCCTTAGTACTCATAGGAGACTTCATCAACCCTGATATCTGCTGGAATGGAAATATGTCTTGGCACAAACAAGCCAGAAGACTTTTGCACAGTGCTGAAAGACAATTTCTTGATGTTAGTGTTCAGGGACTGCATAGGGACTGGAGCATTGCAACGGATGGATACAGGTTCTTCAGGAAGGTAAAGCTGAAAAGGTGAAGAATAAGGGGTTCTGGTCTATGCAAACACATAACTTGAATTCATAGAGGTTTGCCTTAGAACATGTGAGCCAGTTGGCCTGTCTGCCAATCCTTATTCAGAAACTCTCAACACAGATAACATGATGGTGGATGTCTGATGCAAACCACCTCAACTGAGTACATATGGCAAGGTTTTGGCAGCAGGAGTGGCAGGAAGAGGTAAGGAGCTGACCCATGCCGAAAACAGCTGGTTCCAGCTGGCTCAGCAACAGACCCACCACAGGCCAAAGCTGAGTCCATCAACACAGTTTATGGCACCTCTGTGAAAACGTATTCAAGTAAGGGTAACCCCCCCACTCCCATCAAACAGAGAGGGGGAAAATGAAGTGAGAAACAGCAAAGGGAACACCTAGGTCAGAGAAGAAGGGGAAAGAGGTGCCCCATGGCACAACAGCAGATATACCCTGCAGCCTGTGGAAGACCCCACCCCAGAGCAGATTTTCCTGACACAAACCGCGGGAACAGTGACTTTCCACTGCAATTGTAAGGGACCAAATGTATCAGCTAAATGTTCACAGGTCCAAGGGGCCTGATGGGATGGATCCCAGAGTACTGAAGGAGATAGCGGATGTCACAGCAGGACCCCTCTCAATCAGCTACCAAAGGTCTTGCGAATCTGCAGAGGTCCCCGCTGACTGGAAACTAGCCAACATTATTCCACTTTATAAGAAGGATGTGAGGGAAGACCCAGGAAACTACAGACCGGCTATTCTAACCTCAGTTCCTGGAAAAATTATGGAGAAGACCATACTTGGTGCTATTGAAAGGCATTTAAAGGACAATGCAATCAGCAGGCACAGTTGACATGGATTCACAAAGGAAAAGTCCCATCTAACTAATTTACTGTTCTTCTATGATGAAGTCACCTGCCTAGTGGACGAAGGGAAGGAGGTGGATGTAGCTTTCCTGGATTTTAGTGAGGCTTTTGGTACTGCCCCTCACAGCACCCTTTTGGACAAGTTGTCCAACTGTGAGATGAGCAGGTTCATGGTGCGCTGGGTGAAGAACTGGCTGAACGGCAGGGCTCAAAGGGTTGTAGAGAATGGGGCTACATCTGGCGTCACCAGCAGTGTTGCTCAGGGCTCAATTCTAGGGCCGGTTCCATTCAATATTTTTATCAATGATCTGGATGCAAGAGTTGAATGCATCATTAGCAGAGTTGCTGATGATACTAAACTGGGAGGTGCTGTTGACTCTCTTGAGAGACAAGAGGCCTTGCAGAAGGATCTAGATAGATTGGAGCATCGGGCAATCATCAGTGGCATGAAATTTAACAAGAACAAGCCCCAGATTCTGCACCTGGGACAAAGTAATGCCGGATATAAGTATAGATCAGGAGAGGAGTGGCTGGAGAGCAGCCCCGCAGAAAGGGATCTGGGGGTGCTGGTTGACAGCAGGGTCAGTATGAGTTAGCAGTGTGCCCTGGTAGCTAAGAGGGCAAACAGTATCTGGGGTGCATCGAACACAGCATAACCAGTAGAGGTGATTATCCCGCTGTATTTAGCGTTGTGGCCTCACCTTCAGTACTGTGTGCAGTTCTGAGCCCTACAATTTAAGAAGGATGTTAAGGTCCTTGAATGAGTCCAGAGGAGGACAACAAAGCTGGTGAAAGGGCTGGAAGACATGTCCTATGAGGAGCAGCCAAGGACTCTGGGTTTGTCTAGCTTGGAGAAAAGGAGACCTGAGGCGCAATCCCATTGCTCTCTACAGCTTCCTGAGGAGAGGAAGTGGAAAGGGAGGTGCTGAACTCTTCTCCCTGGGATCCTGTGACGGGACGCATGGGAATGGCTCGAAGCTGCATCAGGGGAGATTCAGTCTTCACATTAGGAGGCATCTCTTTGCCAAGAGGGTGGTCAAACAGTGGGACAGGCTTCCTAGAGAGGTGGTCGATGCCCCATGCCTGTCAGTGTTTCAGAGGCATTTGGACAATGCCCTTAATAACACGTTTTAACATTTGGTCAGCCCTGAAGTGGTCAGGCAGTTGGACTGGATGGTCGTCATAAGTCCCTTCCAACTGAAATTTTCTATTCTATTCTAAAAATACCTGTCAAGTACCTCAGCCTTCTCCACATCAGCTGTCACCAGTTCTGTCTTATTTATCAGACAGGAGGTACATTTTCTTTAACCCTCATTTTCTGGCCAATGTGCCAGTAGAAACCCTTTCTATTGTTCTTCTTCACATTCCTTGCCAAATTCAACTTTGCCTTATCTGTCTTTGTCCTATTCCTATGCTATTGGGCAATGTCCCTATATTCTTCTCAGGATACACGTCCCTGGTTCCTGCCTATGGATTTCCTTCTTACACTTTAGTTTGACCAGAAGATCCTTAATCAGCCATGCTGGTCTCCTGCCTTCCTTGCCTAATTTTTTTTTTACACATGGGAATCAAAAGCTCTTGTGCTCTAAGAAAAATGTCCTTAAAGAGCTGCCAGCCCTGTTCAGCTCCTTTGTCCCTGAGGGCAGTTTCCCAGTAGGTCACATCCACTAGTTCCTTAAACAACTGAATGTTTGCTCTCCTAAGACTATTCTTCACTTGGGCTGTATCCCTCAAGATTGTGAATCCCACCAGGGCACAATCACTGCAGCCCAGGCTGCCACCAATCTTCACCTCTCTAATCAGTTCATCTGTGTTGGTGAGCAACCCTTCTCCTCTGGTCAGGCTGTCTTATCACCTGGATTAAGAAGTTATCCTCAACACACACCAAGAGTCTCCCGGACCGCTTACAGTCTCTGGAAGGAAAGGGGAGACCTGGTTACCCAGGATATGAAGAAGGCTGAGGTACTCAATGACTTTTTTGCCTCAGTCTTCACCGATAAGGGCTCAAGGCAAAGGCAGGAACTGGGAGAGCAAAGAACCACCCACTGTAGGAAAAGATCAGGTTTGAGACCATCTAAGGAATCTGAAGGTGCACAAGTCCATGGGACCTGATGAGATGCATCCGTGGGTTCTGAGGGAACTGGCGGATGAAGTTGCTAAGCCTTTATCCATCATATCTGAGAAGTCGTGGCAGTCTGGTGAAGTTCCCACTGACTGGAAAAGGGGAATCATAACCCCCATTTTTAAAAAGGAAAAATAGAAGACCCAGGGAACTGCAGGCTGCTCAGCCTCACCTCTGTGCCTGGCAAGACCATAGAGCAGAAGCTCCTCGAAACTCTGCTGAGGCACATGGAGAATAAGGAGGTGATTGGTGACAGCCAACATGGCTTCACTAAGAGTAAATCATGCCTGACAAATTTGGTGGCCTTCTGTCGTGATCCAGCCTGGACAGGCCAGGGGTGGTCAGGGTGTGTAACCACACTTTAAAAACCACAGAGTGCAATCAGCGTAAAAGCCTAAACACTTGAATACTCCGTGAAATCAAGTTTTACTCAACTTACTGAAACGAGAAAGGTGGCAAATGATTAGTAGTAATTAACAAGTTAACAACAACAGCTTTAAAAACAGCACACCTAATCATTACCATAATAAAACAAGCACAGCAGTTAGAAGAGCTACATACCAACTGCTCTTTTATTCTCATAATCCAGACCCACAATTGCTAGGGAGTCCCTTCTGCAGCGAAGATCTGGAGAGCCTGTCCCTGGACAACTGGAAGGACCACCACAGTTTGAGTTGTCCATGGGGATCACTGGTACCCGAGTTGCTCACATTTGGTAACTGATGGGCTGGACAGCCCCTAGTGCTTTCTCAGAGAAGCCACCCCTGTAGTGGCCCCGCCCCAAAAAAAAAAAACTTCTAACCTCACTATGTAACCAAAATACTTTTTCCCACAGCCATGGGCAAATGGAGATCCTGCCATTGCTCACCTTCTCTGTGTGACACCTCAAAACAGTTTCCCATTCATGGCATTAGCTAGTTTTCTGGTTCTTGTGGTAATCCCGTAGGGGCTTTTCTTTATTGTCCCCACGCACATGTTGTTCTGAAGTTGCTGTTTTGTCCTGGTTTTCCTTTTTCAACAGTTTTGCCTTCATCTTGAGGCACAATACACTGTCCAGAATCTGCCCCAATAATAGTGCATGCTCATTTTATTGGACTGGGGTTAGATATAGGAGGCCTCTCAATCTCACTCACAAGATTGGTCTGTTCTTTGCATGTGGTGAGGATTGGGACGGAGTTCCACCAAGGGACCCCCAGGAAGGGATTATAACCCTCAGGCATGATCTAACTTGTTTGCACCCCACCCCCTATCCCCTCATTTTGGCATATGCCCCCCCCCCCCCCAATCCCAAACATGTTAAAGCTTGTTCACCAGACTTCTTTTAAAAGGAGTTGTGTATGTTTACTTAGTTTAATTACTTTCTATTCACATTTAAACTTATTAATAATCTTTATGGATATATATACACCTGTATACAGATCATCTATCTACTTGCATGTATATATATATAAAAAAATGTTCTACATCTATGTATAACTAATATGTGTAAGGTGCAAATACACAAGATGCATAGATACATAGACATGTATGTCTTCATATGTGAGCACTTTAGGGCCCAATAGAAACAGACCATCAGAGGATGCTCTGAGAGCACATGGGTATACAAGCATCAAAACTGGCAGCCAGCCCATCACAGGGCAATACAAAAACACTTGGATTCATGACAGTGGCCTTAGCATGTGAGGTCCAACACAAAAAGACATGAGACTGTGCCTGTAACTTTATTTAAGAAGAAAATTAACTACTACTTTCAAACTAGTTCCCCTCTGTGTCACTGCATCCAATGCCACCAATGTTCAAAGTGATAATTTTCTGGAAGGCTGTTGAGGATCTCTGGCGTTTTTTCTTTCACTCTACTGACAAAAAATGGGTTCCTCTGAGCACCAACTTGATCTCCAGTAAGGAGGAGTCAGGTCTGGCAAACAGAGTGGGTGCTCAAGCACAGTAATGTTTTTAGCTAAAAACTGCTCCACAAAGAAAGTGTGGGCTGACACATGCAGACATTTTCCAACCAAGCGTAAGAAAATGTCTATTGGAACACACTTCCACTCATACTGAGTGAAGCGATTGAGTTGAGCCTTGTCTCACTGTGACAGGTTAGAATATGTTCTATAACCATCTCTTGGTCTCTCACCTCCCACTCTTGGTTCCCAAGCTATAAGGTTCCACTTGGTTTGTTTTTTTTGTTTTGTATTTGTTTGTTTGGGTTTTTTTTGTGTCAGACCACCATGTAGCAGGAGTGGAGTTTCCATATCTAATATAAATATAAAATCAATAATGCAGACATAGACAAACAAGTATGCAGACACCAAGGTCAGCGAAGAAGGAGAGTGAGGAGGTGCTCAGGTGCTCCAGGAGCCAGAGCAGAGATTCCCCTGCAGCCTGTGGTGAAGACCACAGTGAAGCAGGTTGTCCCTCTGCAGCCCATGAAGATCCATGGTAGAGCAGATGTATATAGAATCATAGAATCATCTGGTTGGAAAAGACCTCAGAGATCAGAGTCCAACTGTATCTGTCTCCTTACTAAACCATGTCCCTAAAAAACTCATCTACCCACCATTTAAACACCTCCAGGGATGGCAAATCAACCACCTCCCTGGGCAGCCTGCTCCAGTGCCTGACCACCCTTTCAGTGCAGAAATTTTTCCTAATGTCTAGTCTAAGCCGCCACTGGCACAACTTGTGGCCATTTCCTCTTGTCCTATCACCCATCACATGCGAGAAGAGACCAGCACTCACCTCAGCACAACCTCTTTTCAGGTAGTTGTAGACAGTGATGAGGTCTCCCCTCAGCTTCCTCCTCTCTAAGCTAAACAACCCCAGTTCCCTCAGCTGCTCCTCATAGGACTTGTTTGCCAGTGTCCCTTCACCAGCCTCATTGCTCTTCTCTGGACACGCTCCAGCACCTCAATGTCCTTCTTGTAGTGAGGGGCCCAAAACAGAACCCAGTACTCGAGGTGCGGCCTCAGCAGTGCTGAGTACAGGGGCACAATCCCTGCCCTGGTCCTGCTGGCCACAGTGTTTTTGATACAGGCCAAGATGCCATTGGCCCTCTTAGCCACCTGGGCACACTGCTGGCTTGTATTCAGCTGATTGTCAATCAACAACCCCAGATCCTTCTCTGACAGGCAGCTCTCCAGCCATTCTTCCCCAAGCCTGTAACGCTGCATGGGGTTGTTGTGTCCTAAGTGCAGGACTCGGCACTTGGTCTTGTTGAACCTCATTCCATTGGTTTCAGCCCATGGATCCAGCCTGTCCAGATCCCTCTGCAGAGCCTCCCTTCCTTCAAGCAGATGGACACTTCCACCCAGCTTGGTGTCATCCACAAACTTGCTAAGGGTGTACTCAATCCCTTAATCCAGATCATTGATAAAGATATTCAACAGAACTGGACTCAACACTGAACTGTAGAGAACACCATTCGTGACTGGTTTCCAACTGGATTTAACTCCATTTACCACCAACTCTTTGGGCCCGGCCATCCAGCCAGTTTTTCACCCAGCAGAGGGTGTGCCTGTTCAGGCCAATGGCAGCTGGTTTCTCAAGCAGAATACTGTGAGAAACTGTGTCAGAGGCTTTACCAGAGTCCAGGTACACCACAACCACAGCCTTACCCTCATCCATTAACCGGGTAACCTTGTCATAGAAGGAGATCACATTGGTCTGGCAGGACCTGCCTTTCATAAACCCACGCTGACTGGGCATGATTACCCGATTGTGGGAGGTGGGGGAGGGAAGAAGTGTGTTTGTTTCTCACTATCCTACTCTGTTATTAATTGGCAAAGCCTTCCCCAAGTTGACCCACCACAGCTATACACCTCATTCAACAAAGAAAACATCCATAGTTATTGCTTCCAAAACAACAAGTATTTTAGTTTTACAGCAGACAGGTATTATTTGTAATATATACTTTAAATACCCAGTTCCCTCATGGTCACAGTAAAACTTTTCCCCTCAAGTGCAGGATCTCGGAGGGTAGGGTAGCACACACACAGCAGCAGACATCTGCATTTGGGGACAATCCTTTCTAGGATTGCTGAGCACTTAACAGGTTTAATGAGTGGCAAGGTTATATTTACACTCCAAGTAATGAACATTTACAGTATCACAAGGTTGGAAAAGACCTCTGAGATCATCTAGTCCAACCTAAAACATTTATAGCTAGCCGGTTGGCTCATACTTTTTAACTTCTTTCAGGTGCCAGATTGGGGGGTGGGGAGGGATTGTACAAGGATAACACCCTACAGAAAACAAACAAACAAAAAAAACCCCAAAAAAGTAAATGAGCATTGTAGTGTTCGCAGGCTGTAGAGCTTGCTTTATTTTTTAATTATAAATAAACGAAATAGGAACTATTTTACTTTTAGATTGATATTTGCACGCACATGACAAGACAGCCAAGGTAATCTATACAGCTAGTATCTTTTTTATAAACATGAAATCAAAATCTCATCAACATTACAATAGACAAATGATCTACTGAAGACAGAATATCATACACTGTCTTGTTACACATGTGCTGGTTTTAGCTGGGATAGAGTTAATTTCCTTCATAGTAGCCATCACGGGGCTAGGTTTTGGATTTGTGTTGATAACACAGGAATGTTTTCATCATTGCTGACATTGCTGAGCAGCACTTACACAGAGTCAAGGCCTTTTCTAAAGCTCCTCACACCATCCCTCCAGCTGGGGGTGCAGAAAAAGCTATGAGGGGACACAGCTGGGACAGCTGCCCCCAACTGACCAAAGGGATATTCCATGCCATGGGGGTGGGAGGGGGGGGGTGGCACTGCTCAGAGATTGTCACAAGTCAGCAGTTAAATCTTTGTTTCAGTACCCTGAAGAAAAAAAAAAAATGCTCTTAAGTACATACTGTACAGCACACATTTCCCCAACACAAACGTTTTCCACCATACTATGCTGTTCACAAAGCAAATACACCCTCAATTTCACCTAACAATGGTCGTTATTGCCACCAAAATAAGCATTTTTACATATTGTCAGTTTTAATGTTACTGTCAATCACAAGGTTAAAAGGTAAAACAGTTGGTTAACAACAACCCATACAAGGATGCAATCAATTCCCTTCCTATCACTTTAAACAAACTCAACCATTTTTCATCTGTGCAAACAAGTTGTTCCATGAGCATCAGAACCAACAGAGCCTGGTTTCCTTTGCATTTGATCCTTTACTTTCCTCAATCGTAATAACACCATCACACCTATCCTTGATATCTCCAGTTCTAACTCAAATCTCCTCAACCCTTTCCCCAGCTGACTCCACATGACCTAACTATAAGCTGGGCAAGAAGCAGTCATTGCTATGTGACTGGTTGCCAAAAGTTAACCAGAACAGGTCAGTCTTGAGCTCATCATACTGTCTCACACGCTAAAGGTAGAGAAGGGACCTAAGTAATTGTCTTCAATTTTTTTTTTTTTTTTTTTTTTTTAGAAAACACATAAGAACTCCATTTCATCATCCCTCTGTGAAACATAACACTAATCATTCACAAGTATGAGGAATAACAGGTTGACTATGAATAGCTGGGGGGGTGTGTTTGGGGGCAAGGTTTGTTTACAGGTGGGCTTTTTGTTTGACTTTTGTTTTTTTCATTTGTTTGTTTAAAAAAAGAACCTCCTAATTATAACATTGTTATTTTGCCTTTCTAAATGAAGTAAACTACTCATAGCAAATTAACTTTTTTCAACTAGCCTGTACCGAGAAACAACATCTGAGAATTACATTTGCCACTATAAAGAGTAATCTCTAAAAAATTTGTCAAGTGCTTCAAAAAGCAAGTTAATGTGCTCTTAATGAGCTCAAGGTGGGTTTCTAAAAAAAATAAAATATTAAGTTATTTGAAGTAGACATCTATTCCTACAGACTCTTGAACACTATGAAAGGAGAGGTTTTAAAGTTTGCTAACAAAAATTAAAAACATACTTGCGGGGGTTTTATTTTAGGGAGGGTGGGCTTTTTTTGATGGTGACTTGCTTTTTTTTTTTTGGGGGGGGGAGGAGGTTGTTTGGGTTTTGTTCTTTTTTTTGGAGAGTGGGAGGTGGTTTTCTCCTTCACCCCTTATAACCAAGTCAACTTTCACTTTAAATGAAGTTTTCTTTCTGGTAGAAAAAGGAAAACGGCATTACTTACCAATTCACTGCTTTTTTATTCTGTCCTGTAACATACCTGTAAGACTTTCAGATCATGTAATGACAAGTTTCATTCAAATCTTCAATAGCAAATAAACTTTTTCCATCTCCTAAATTCTCACCACAGGGAATATTTTATATGCTAGCAATTTAAATACAGAAATATTCATTCAGAAGATTAACTTAACAGAAACTGCTGCATACGGTATCTGTTTCAATAAACCACAACAGCATATATTGCAATAGCATGGACTGGTTTTAACGTAATGCAAGCCCATCTTCTCCACCCTCTGACTGCATTAACTACTTCAACATAGCAAGTACATTTAGAACAGAGTCTGTGAGCCTTGACTTTTATCTTCCCAAAACCTCTTCTATTAAAATTATTAATTTACCCTAGAGAGAGGACTCCAATACAAGTCCTGTACCAAGTAATAGATTCTGGAAATAGGCAGCATCTTTCTAACTGATAACTGATTTAAATCAGACATTCTCATCTGACATTCCTAAGTCATTTTTCTCTAGCCTCCCTTCAAACCTGATAAAATACCTATCCCTGCACAAGGGGGTAGTTTGAACTCTTACTCAACCCTTTTTACTAGTAATATCAAGAAGAAAACTGTTTAAACCAGAGGACATTCAAGAATATCAACATTCTGAAATTCATTGTATCATGAAATACTACTGCTACTGGTTTCCATTTAGTATTTCTGTCTCAAACTATGTACCAGTCAGACCACTATCCCAATGTGAAAGGAAAGAGAGTTGTATATACACATATAAACGAACTGGAATATTCAACACACATTCTTGCAAGATCTCGTTACACATGCAGTGTTTTTAAAAATGTACATCGACTTTACAAATCATATCTAGCTTACAGTTCCAATGAAAATATTTTTAATATATTCCTGAAGTACCTTCCTGGAGAGTCCAACATTTTTGTCTAAAACTACTTAAGTCCAGAAGGATCATTATGCACATGAGATTTCAAAGTTAGAATGAATGTTATGTTTAAACAGCATCTGATTTTAACTTTCTCATCCATAATTTTAATTCTAAGAAACATAGGTAGACAATTATGCAGGACTCCTGAAAAATACCAAAGCAAAACACTTCCAAAGGAACATTCTAGAGCATACATGGGTAATGAAACAGAACTTCTAGATTTAGGTTTCTCAGTCACCCATATTTCACATCCAGAGGGCAAAGACAATGACTAAACTGATTTGAGACTATGCATACACAGTATTATAGAGTATATAACGCTTCCTGAAACAAAAACATGTGAACTAACAAAAAACATCCAATACTATGGTTATATAATATTTGAAGTGTCAAGTTTTCTGCAGCTTCTTCATACAACATTCTGAAGCAAAATCAATTACTTTTCAACAAGAGACTGACTGCTACGTTATTCCATGACACCACAACTCACTAACAAATTCAACATTCATAGAAAACAAACAGAACTTGGTAGTAGAAAACTATGCTGTTCAACAAATACTCTAATGGAGGTGAAATGCAAGCCACAAATATTCCTTGTTTGATCTACCAGTACTACTTCAATTCCTACTTCTCACAGGACTTGAAAACATAAACCATACACGGCATCTGTGTATTACATCTGTGTAATTTAGGTCATTTAGCAAGGAATATGCCCACTCCATTCTGACTAGAGACAGATTCTCTCCCCCTCCCAACAGCGGAGGTTTAATCAATGTAAAGCCATTAACATGGGCGGAAGGAGCTCTCCGTACGACTCTGACAGCTCTCATCCAAACCCCACCACCATCTCCTCTCCACAAACGTTCTTTATCACCCTGCTGAGCTACACACCTAAGCCAATCCACGGTACTGCGAGGTCTCCATGCAAACCTGAGTACAAAAGCCTGTTGGCAGGACGCAGGAACACACTAACCAGGCACTCGGAAAGAAAGAAGCGTTACCACTCCTCTAGAAACCAGGAAGCTTAATAGATAGAATAGGAAAGGGAGGGATGAAAATAGAAGGGAGGTGGGAAGAGGGGTGGGGTGAAAGTTGGTGTTTTTTTTTAAAGGAAAAGACACCTTTCCCCTTGAGCACGAAAAAGGAAGGGGGGTTAAGGAGAAAAAGAAACCAGCACACCACTATTAAAATACTGTCGAACCTACTGAGACAATAACGTGCCTTTTCTGCATCACAAAAAATTCAAGCACAGCCTGTCCATACCTGATTCAGTGTCGTGTCCGTTCCGCTCCCCCCCCACCCCACCCCCCGCCCCCAGCACCGGAGGGTGGCAGACTGACCTGTCAACAAATGGCAGCGACGGCAACAGAGGAGAAGATGAGCAACGCTGTACCCGGCCGCTAAGAGGAGGAGCAGGAATCTTTTGTCTTCAGGGGTTTGATTCCCGTCCTCTTTTCCTTCCAGTTCCCCTTTTACTTTTTCGCTACTCCCGCCAAAAAAAAAAAAAAGAGAGAAGAAAAAAATACTTTGCCTTTCGTCCTCTCCCCTCCCCCAATATTCCGACTGAGTTTAAAACAAAGAGACGGAAATAGCCGAGTGTGGACCGAATGAATCCGAGTGCGTGTGTCATGCATATACCGCATGCGCACTGTGTGTACACATACACTCATCTATATCCTTGCCTCTCTCGAGATACGGGATTGGTTTCGCGTCATCCGTTCCTCCTATCCCACTCCGTTACGCGTGTGCTGAAAGGGGAGCAGAGTCTTTCCAGTTCCCTCCCTAAGCTCGGCTTGGAGGATACCTCTCTGCAATACTCTGCATGTCTCCCTAGGGTGGCCCTTGTGGGATTCTCAGCACACTATTGCTCCTTTAGGCATGCACACTTTTTCCAGGTAGTATCCTTGTATGCTATCTTTTCGTCAAGATGGGAGTGACTGGGTGAGGGGTGAATTTACCCAGAAATAGCCCTTGTGCAATGCATGCTTTTCCCCTGCCCCATTTAGCCTTCTTGACACACAGACTGGCACCCTGGCACTGCTTCCCTCAAACCTGCACCTTCTGCACATGCAAAGGCAAGCACTCCAAAACATTCCTCCCCAAACCTGCACATTTCCACATACAGGGACACATCACTATCACAAATGATGTGATAAACAGGGACAGACATTTTCTGCATGACCCTTCTAACATCTCCCTCACATACTAATACCAAAAATGCCGGCAAATAAACTCTCTAAGTCTCATTTTGGAGTTTTAGAAAGCAGCATCCTTTATTTCAGCGCTGGGCAACATGAAGGAATGATTTCCATCAATCATGCACAACGAGACAAAAGCTGGGGACAGAATACATATATCCAACTTAAGTGCATATGGATAAATTCTCCCTGCATATTCTACTACTTTCCAAGGATTGATTTCATTATGAACTTTAACACAGCCAAGTTTGTCTCCGCTAATTAGAGCTTCAGACCTACCTATCTGTTTGGCCTTGCATTTTTTAGATAAGGAAATAAAAACATTATCTGGGTACAGCACTATTTAAGAAAAAAACCAAACATACTATATCAGAAGAACAGTCTGTGTCTGTCTAACTTAAAAATACTGCCACTTAGATATCACTTAACTGCAGTTAGTTAGAAAATCAATTCTACAGAAAAACAAACAATTCTACTTAAGTAAAAATGTTCCATTCTCTGCAAAAACATCCACTTCTTGTATCATATCCCTCCTTTTCTTGTTGGACCTTTGATTCTCATCTAAAGGTCCACATCACCCTTCTTCTCACCAGATACAAGTAAAGCAAAATAGTATGAACATTGTTTATCTACTTCTATTCTAGAAATATGATCCTTTCAAAACTATGCGTTTTACACAACTTAATACTAAAAAGATGATCCCCATTATGACACTAAAGTTTGTAACAAGGAAGCAAGCTACCCAGTCACCAATATTCCACCTGCATGGTTTAAAAATTTATTCAGGCAATTATTTTCTGCATCTTCTCTAAGATCCCAAGCTTGTAGGGCAACAGCCTCAATTTGTTCTATCTGCTTATTAAGATCTTTGTTATGTTTGGGATATGGATACAACAATGATCTGCGTCCAATTTCAAATACCCACAGACTCCATGCTCTCTGGCCAGCAATAAATCTAAACCCAGGCAGTGCTGTAACACTTGTACCTTGTGGCTTGTACCTGCTGGCTGATCAATTTGAATCCTTTAGCAACAGAACTGGCCAGTGTTTGCACTTGCCAGGTAAGATTTTCAATTAGAATACGATTTTTCAGTGCAGTCAATCCCAGGAGTAAAACTCTATAATCCCCATCCTACCTTAGTGGATATGCTGGGCCCTTGCCAGTTATCCTCCTCACTAGCTCTTTTGTTTTTTTCCCCAATGCCGATGGTTTATAGGGCTTCACTTTCAGATAGGGCACAGTGTTAGGAGGCCTAAGATTACAAGTTTATTTCCTTCAGTAAAAGTTTATCTGGTAGTCCAAGACCCACTTCCCAATACCCATACGTTGTGTCCAGGGCCTGGCACTTTGGCCTGTGAACAGTTGGAGGTGTTGATACAGGTTTCTTGCAATTCTAATGCTCTTTTTACAATCAATGGAAGGCTGTTATCATTACATCTGCCTCTGATAAAGTCAAGTGATTTTCTGCGTACAGTTCCAGGACAACTTGGGGTAATCAAACTTATCTTTCTTTCCCTATCTAAAGCACCAGTTCAGAGGAGAAATATATCTCCAATCTCCCCTTGCAACTTTTTATCCCAAGTTCTAGAGCCTTTTCTCAAGACATTACATTCTGGTAATTCAGTCACATCACTGCTGTAGTTGGTAACACACAGGGTCATTAATCCAGTAGCGACTCATGCCTCACTGTATTCTACAACCCAGTCTAAGAAACGGGGTGGACCTCTTTGGGCAAAGAGTGTTAGCATAATGCCCATAACCAGTCCTGTTACTTCTCGGCCTCCAAAGTGTTGCATCCTTCAGTACGCCACTCCCTCTTTGCACTGTTTTTTTTCTGTCTAAATAATATTTCTTCCTAGTCTGTCGAGGACACCATTTGTCGAAGACTGCGGGAGACTTAACGACACGCATATGGTGTTTGATTAACAAGTCTCCGTCTTTATTAGCAGTACTTCTACCTAAATAGTTTAGTTAATGAGCTTCATACATATTACAAAACTTTAGCTCCTTATTGGTTACAGACTTTATCATTGCTTAAGCGTCACATACATTCCTGTAGTTTTAGAAATCCATCTGGTCCCGTGGGAGACATCCTGTTATCTCCCTTGCCTAAGCTTCACTGCACAACAAGGGCCCGCTGACCTTGCTGGTCAGTAGTTTTTCACTTAGCTCAGTATTTTCCCACTCAAGGCCTAAGCAGCTTGCTTTTGTCAGGCTCATGTCTGCTTTCAATGAGCCAGGTTTCAGTAAGTCTCCCCACACTAGTCTGTTCTACCACTTTGGTGACATTATCCAATTTTGAAGATCCATAAAATTTAATAGCATAATTCCCCAAGGTATGGGGTCTGAGGTGGAATATGTCATGGGTAGGCAGGCTGTCACATTAGAAAATCTATTCATTTTACCAAAACCTTTTATCAATTCCAATATGTTATTGTTGTTCCAATCTAGCCCTTTTCCCACAGTTATTATTGTAATGACAATAATTTGAAACACAACCCCAAAATTCATCATGATCTAATTCTTGGGATCTTTATCTTTAGTGGGTTCCCTGAGTCCTGTTGGATTTTCACTCAGGTTTTGGTACCAGCTCACTTCCCTTGTGGTGAGCAGTTGGGGATTGTTGTTCTGTGGTCCACGAAGTAGGAACCTTCTTAATCCATGCATAATGAATCCAGGGTCCTTTTTCATCCAGCTTCATGGCTGTATATGTAGTTAAAAGTACCTGATACAGTCCTTTCCACCTAGGAGTTAATGATTCTGAGTCCCAGGACTTGACATACACCCAATCTCCAGGCTGGAACAGATGTGCTGGTTTTGGATTTGGAAGGCTACTTTGATTCAAAAGATGGCATTCCTACTTCCAGTGCCCCTCGTCTTTACAATAAGCACACTCATTTTCTCCTAACTGTACCTGAACTTTCTGTGGTCAGGGGCTCCAGGCTCGGCCCCTTCCCCTGTAGCCTCCTCTTGCATAATTGCCTCCTTCCCTGCAAAACTCCTAATACCTGTTTTATGAATCATTTTCAATTAAACAACATTTGCATAATTATTTTAATATCTTTTCAGTCAGAATTTTGTGTTTATCTCAAAAGCACTGGCTGTTCAATCTGGATCATCTATAATTTCCAGCTGCCAACTTCCAACTGTTCAAATCAGTAATAGAAAAAGGGCCTTTTTATAATCACCAGTTCTTCATTTCCCACAGCCTGACATAAGGGAGTTTGCATAACTTCTGTCTGTTTACCTCTCGTTTCGCCCTGCTGTCTGACTGAAACCTTCTGCTCCCACTGACGATCTACCAAGCCGAGAAGTATTTTCTCATTTATCTACTTCTGATCCCTCATTGTGAGTCCCTCCAAGGCAGTGTCCAGGAGTGATCAATAAGTCAGTTTCGTCCTCAGGTTCACCGTCTTTTTTGTTCATAAACTTTCAAACATCCTCTCCCAACACCATAAGCAGAACACTTCTCAAACCACCACAACATTTCTCAAAGCTTTTCCCTTATCCCCCTCCAAGGCCAAGACAAGGGGATCGCTGAATCTATACCACTTTCCCCCTGCCACTCCGGGCGACTCCACAATGTACACAACATATCTGAATACACAGTTTCATCCCATTTTGGTTCCCTTCTTAGAAAAAGCATTAATTGCAACAAAGTATTATAATTCAGTGACCCATTAGCAGGCCATCATGTAATTTATACAATGGCCACCATTAGTTACAGTATTTAATAAAGTTTTCTTTTGTTACCGTTCCTGCAGCCTCCCCTAACTGCTTCTGATGCATTTAAATACACCCCAGAGGGGATTTCTTTACAACACTGACACCTCCTTGCGATGATCCCGCATCCAGATGACAAACAGGTGATTATGGACAGATCACAAACAAATTAAAACAGATCGCTGTAGGAAGTATTTTAGAAGAATCAGGGCATTTTGTGATCCTTGAGGCCTGTATGCACAACCCTGCCTACATACAGTGACCTTGGCATGTTATGAGAAAATGGAATGTTAGCTGATAGATAAGGGGCCGGATGGGATCCATCCTAGGGTGCTGAGAGAGCTGGCGGATGAGCTTGCTAAGCCGCTCTCCATCATCTTTCAGCAGTCCTGGCTCACTGGAGAGGTCCCGGAAGACTGGAAGTTGGCCAATGTGACGCCCATCCACAAGAAGGGCCGTAAGGATGATCCAGGTAATTACAGACCTGTCAGCCTGACCTCAGTCCCAGGTAAAATCATGAAGCAGATAATCCTGGGTGTAATCATGCGGCACCTGCAGAATGGCCAAGAGATCAGGCCCAGCCAGCATGGGTTTAGCAGGGGTAGGTCCTGCCTGACCAACCTGATCTCCTTTTATGACCATGTGACTCGGCTGGTGGATGAGAGGAAGGCTGTGGATGTGGTATACCTGGACATTAGCAAGGCCTTTGACACTGTTTCCCACAGTAGACTCCTAGGGAAGCTGGCAGCCCGTGGCTTAGATGGGAGCACTCTGTGCTGGGTTAGGAATTGGCTGGATGGCCGAGCCCAAAGAGTGATGGTGAATGGTGTCTCATCCAGTTGGCGACCGGTTACCAGTGGTGTCCCCCTAGGGACCGGTATTGGGTCCCGTCCTGTTTAATATCTTTATTGATGATCTGGATGAGAGGATTGAGTCCATAATCAGCAAGTTTGCAGATGATACCATGTTGCGGTGAGCGAGAGTCAGACACTTATTCATAGAGTTAATGTGAATGCTCTCACTTTATTGATAACACGTGCGGTTATATATCTTTGGATAGAGGTACACGCGGCTGGCGTAGCTAGCTGATTGGGTTAATGCTTCTGTCCACGCACCTTACGGTTGCTACTAATTGGCTGGAGTACACTCTCCACGCGAAGGGCTCCTGGCTCTGGCGCCAGCTGGGCTGCTTCTTCCTTATCTGGGTCTCTGCTTCACATCCTGCTGATATTTTGCAAGCAGGCGAATTCCTCTTGATTGTTTACCAAATTGCTACGAGATGACCCTATGCCCTGTTCGTACAACTCTAGTATTTTCCCATGCCCAGCTTCAGCTAGAAATTCTTCTACAATTCCCCCTTTTTCTTTATGGACAGGGAGTGCTTGGTGAAAAAGGGCACGGGTAGTGGACTGAATCATGTTCTGCAAACAAGCACAAAAACATGGCATACATGCAAAAAAGACATAAAAGCATTACTAGGATTAAGAACCCTGTTTTCAAGAGGGAGGTAATCCATGGTCCAAAGCCCAAAGAACACAACCAATCTTCAAGACCAAAGCCTGTATTTTGTCGCAATTTGTTAGTAAGGTCAGACAGCTCTTGTAAGTGCGCGTGGATAGATTTGGAATGTCCAGAGAGGTTCATGCAACACATTCCCTCAAATTCTTGACAGCCATGCCCTTGAGCAAGCAAAAGAAAATCAATAGCTGCACGGTTTTGTAAGGTAGCATGGCGAACAGAATCAACATCTAATAAAAGATCTGACAAGGCAGCAGAAGTAGCATTAGTTTGTTTTGCAAGCCAACAACCTAGTTTAGCAAGCGATTTCCATGCTCCAGCAGAAGCAGCGCCTGGCAAAAGAATAGAAGCAGAAATAACCTGTTCTGCACTCCAAAACTTTACATTGGATTCGCAATCTGAGTTAAAAGCATGCGTGAATCGTTTTGTTCGTCTGGAATGTGTTCGAAAAATGTTGAGAATCATGCTATCATTTGCAGTCAAAATGGTAAGGCGGCCTATTGTGCATGGGCCCCCTCAAAGGTGTGAAGGGATACCTGGCCATGCTCGATCACCACAAATCAAAAAGTACCCATGGGGAAGTTTTAAAGGATTGTTCCTAGATCGGGATACATGTGTAGTGGTATATTGACACCATTGGGATGCGTTTCTATAAATTGCCAAAGAAGAATTAACTATGATCGAGTAGTTATGGGCCTTTTGAATGGAGGAGTGATTAAAATACAAACATGCATCTGCCCTAAGTGAGCCAAGTAATTCAATCTCTTGTGGCTCTAGTTCTGCAATCGGTAGATGTGGAATCCAAGCGTCCCAATGGTCAAAGGTAGAGTTAGACTGCGTACTGTTGCACGTTGGCACTTGTTGCGGACAAGGCCAGGTGTCTGCAGGAAGGCCAACTAAGCATGTTGAAAAAGGGTTGGAAGGAGTTGCAACTGATAAGCAAATAGATTGCTGGTTGGTTAAATTTGCCAATGTTATCCAGACATTTTGTTTTGGCTGTGCTAACAGATAAGCAGATGAGACATTGATTAGCCAACAATATAAAAGGCACGCCGATAGTAATTTATTTTTCCTCGACACCTGTTCTGCACTATATGTGACTCTGACTGGGCTATAGCTGCTGATGCCCAGCGACGAAATTCCCATTGCAATAACCCTAATTGCAGTTGCTCAGCTGTTTCAAACAATTGCACAGATTCTTCA
This sequence comes from Tapera naevia, assembly GCA_033556795.1. Lineage (NCBI taxonomy): Eukaryota > Metazoa > Chordata > Aves > Cuculiformes > Neomorphidae > Tapera > Tapera naevia. Next base: position 2,752,021 of record JAUMJJ010000004.1, on the reverse strand, counting down.
ATTGTCTTCCCTGTAAACCGGGTAAGGGCCTGACTCCACGTTTCCTCGTGGAAGTCCCAATCACAAGCTTCACACCACCAGCTTTTTAGCTTATACCACCTTGTACTCACAGTTCTCTGGCAGTTTCCACAATATAATACCACTGAGGCTCTGCACCGTCTCGTGTTGCAGAGAGGACAAGGATCGCTAGCAGGCCCTTGATCAAGGTGATCCTGAAGAACACCTATAACCTCTTGTATTGAACGGGTTGAGTAGGGGGGTCCCGGTAACTGCTGTCGAATTTCTTGGGGTAAAGAGTTCACAAGGGGCTGGAATATAAGATGTATTTTTTTTCGTTAAAGCGATGAAAATCAATTAGATCTATCTCTAGTTGATAAGCCATGTATCATGGATCAGCCTTTGTCCATCTGCTAGGGATCCATCGGGGCCCGTCATCTGTTAAAACACAAGAATAGCCTCTCCCGGTAAAAAGCAATTTAACAGGACCTTTCCATACTCCGGTTTTGGGATCTTTATAAAGTACCTTCGTTTCAACACCTTCTGCTAAGGTATGTTTTTCATAGTGAATAAGGGCAGGGGGCATTTCTTGGTCAGCTGACAGGGAAAGAAAGTTTAAGGTATATAAAGCCTTATGAAGCCTGTCATTCGGGTTAACGAAATTTTGATTGTTCTGCTTTTGTAGCATAGCTTTGAGTGTCTGATTTGCCTGCTCTACAATGGCTTGACCAGTGGGGTTGTGAGGGATGCCAGACACATGAGTGATACCCCACCGCAAAAGGAATTGCTGGACCTTTTTACTGCAATAAGCTGGTCCATTATCCGTTTTTATTTTCGAGGGTACACCCATCACGACAAAGCAGGCGTGCAGGTGACGGATGACATGTAAGGCTTTTCCTCCAGTCTGCGGTGTGGCCCAGATCAAGTGAGAAAATGTGTCTATTGTTACATGCACATATTTTTGTCTACCAAATGGGGCATAATGTGCAACATCCATCTGCCATATATCACAGGCTACCAGGCCTCTAGGATTAACTCCTAGACCCAGATGTCCACTTTGATGGCTACACTGATCACAACTCTTTACAATGCCTTGAGCGTCATCCCACGGGATGTGGAACTGTCGTTTTAGCATTTTTGCTCCTTGGTGAAACATGTTATGGCTTATTCGCGCGGCTTGGAAAGAGTTGACTTGTTGATTGTGTATGTGTGCAACAAGTTGATCTGCTCTTTCATTTCCTTCTCCCAGACCTATAGAAAACTGATGACTACGAATATGCAAAACACAGCAGGGTTCTTTTCTTTGCAAAATGGCCTGCTGCAATTGCATAAACAATTCACCTAATAACTGACGTTTAGGTTGTTTAACTACTGCATCCTCTATACGTTGAACTACACCCACCACATATAAGGAGTCAGACACTATGTTGAAGGCCTCATCCCTCCAATTGTTTAAGGCCCAGAGAACTGCTTTTAATTCTAATGTCTGCAAGGAGTCCTCTATTGTTCCCTCAATTAAGTGAAACTGCCATTCTTGAGTTTCTGTTTCTTTCCAAGTACATACTGCCTTGTGGCTTTTCCAACCTGCATCTGTAAATGCTGTAATTGCATTGGGCAATGGGACCTTTTGTATATGCTGCTGTGGTACCCACTGAATTTGATTTAAAACCTGCAAAAGTGGATTGTTAGGTTGTTTAGAACAAAGTTGACCGGTAAAGTTCTCCAAAGCAATTTGCATTGGCTGTGAGTTAGCCAAGAGCCATTCTATCATGTCTTTGCTTAAAGGGAGCCAAATTTCATGCGGTTCTTCTCCACTAACATCTATGCACCGCTTCCTCCCTTTCACCAGGAGTAATGCTATTATTTCTGTCTTTTGACAAATACTCCTAGGTGGTGTTTGTGGGGGAAATAGCCATTCTAAAATCAATTCCTTTTCTCCCCCTTTTTCTTTAGAAGGAACTGTTTGAAGGAGTAACAAAAAGGGATCGGTTGGTATGGAACTACAAAACAAAACAAGGGGATGGGCAGGAACACAACGATCTGCAGCGGCACAGGCAACCTTATGCAATATACTTCTTAAATGCAAGTCCAGATCTTTTGTCCATTCAACGGGTGCTGCTGGGTCAGTACCACGCAGTAGTGCGGTGATGGGGGCGAGATCAGCATTAGTAAGTCCCGTAAGAGGACGAAGCCATTGGAGGTCACCAGCAAGTTTCTGCACATCAGCTAAAGTGTGAATCATTGGCATAGGTAAGGGCTGTAAAGGTCGAACAGTGCGTGCATGGACTAACCAACCAAGGTACTTCCACGGTTCCTGTGTTTGAATTTTTTCTGGAGCAACGACAAGGTTTTTTGTGGAAAGTTCGTGGATGACCGTAGCGATGGTGGCCTCAGCAATTGGATCAGGAGAGCAAAACAGTATATCGTCCATGTAATGATAAATAATCATCTGAGGCAATTTCTTACGTATAGGCATTAAGGCCCAGTCAACATAAAGCTGGCATAAGGTAGGACTGTTGCGCATTCCTTGAGGTAAGACAATCCATTCGTAGCGCTGGTCAGGACGTTCTTTGTTTACACTACGAACTGTGAAGGCAAAGCGGCAAGTATCTTGTGGTTGCAAAGGGATCGTGAAAAAACAGTCCTTTAAATCAATCACAACTAAATGCCAGTTTCTAGGTAGCATGGTCATAAGTGGTAGACCTGGTTGAAGTGCGCCCATCGGCCACATCTGGTCATTCACCTTTCGAAGATCGTGAAGCAGTCGCCATTTTCCAGATTTTTTTGCGATAACAAAGATAGGTGTGTTCCATGGACTTACAGAGGGCTTTATGTGTCCTTGTTGCAGTTGTTCCTGTACTAATTGACTGGCTATTTGCTGCCTTTCTTTGGTCATAGGCCATTGCTCCACCCATACGGGTTCATTTGTTTTCCAAGATATCGCAGGGATGGGTGGCAGCGCAGCAATGTCCGTCAAGGAAAAGATGTGGTATTGTTGGACTGAGGTGGGATCGTGATTGTGGCTCCCAACTGAGAAAGTACATCTCGCCCAATCAGCCCCTGCAAGTCCCCTGGCAATGGCATAATATAAGGTCGGAGGCTAACTGTCTGGCCTTCAGGGAATTGCAGCTGCACAATTGATCTGCTTTGTAAAGGTACTTGTCCTCCGCCTACGCCTTGTACAGCATCTGCTGCTTGTTGTAATGGCCAGTTTTTTGGCCAGTGCACATGAGAAAGAATTGTTACATTGGCACTGGTATCACACATAGCTGTGATCTGGCAAGTATCTTGTTTATGGCGCACATAACCTGTGGATGCTGATTCATTTTCTGAACAAGATTTATAAGTTTCTGTCCGGTTAAACCGAATCCGCAGTCTCCACATAGCTTAGCTTTCGGGGCAGGCGTCGAGGGATGTCATTCATACAGCAGAAGTTGTGCAATGCGAGTACCTTCATCAATTGTCAAGGGTGGCTGTAAGGTGAAGACAATCACACAGATTTGTCCAGTGTAGTCAGCATCAATTACTCCAGGAAGGACAACAAGGCCAGCTAAACCAGTAGACGATCGTCCGACTAAAAGGGCTCCAACTTTCAAATTCTCCACCAAAGGCCCATACGTTGTTGTCGGAATCTTGCAAGGCGTGGAGGTTAGGAGAGTAACAGTTACTGCTGATTCCAAATCGATCCCCATACTGCCTCTTGTGGCTGCGGGGGGGAGGCCTTTTGTTGCTGGGCTATCCCTACTTGTGTCTTGGCACGGGGATTCTTCGCTCTGTTTCGCCCATTTTTTGACCGCTTGCATATCGCTGTTGCGTGGCCATCGTGCTGACAATGGTCACACCACACGATGGCAGAACACGTCCGCCAAAAATGTCCCTTACTACCACAACGGTAGCACAGAACTGATGAGGTGGGGGCTGAGGGCGAGTTGGTTCTCTGCCCAAGTTTTTGCACAACGGCAGCGACAAGATTCGTTGTTGGCTGTATAGCAGCTGCAACTGCTCCTGCAATGTTCTTGGCTTGTTGACCCTGTTGTGCACGCAAAGTTAGGTCAAGCATTTCGGACACGTCAGCTCCTTTAGGCAGTGTGGCTAATATTGCCTTAGATCTTTCATTTGCCTTTTCAAATGCAAGGAGCCGGAACATGCTCTCTCGATTTTTTGGGGGGAGCTGTGACGCACTCATAATGGCCGTGTGCAGGCGGTCAATAAAATGAGGATACGCTTCTGTTAAACCTTGCCGAATATTAGTAAAGGAAAGAACACCATTAGGATCCGGTACTGCATCGTATGCTCGAATCGCAGTTCGCGCTACCACGTCTAACAGGGCATAAGGATACCGCACTTGCTCAGCAATATTAGAATAAGCACCGGAGCCAGTGATCATATCAGCTCGGATTCCCCCTAATGGGTCGTCAGCCGCTCTAGGTCGATTTTCTTCCTCTCGAGCTAACCTTTCCCATTCCCTATACCATATTAGGTATTGGGAGGGAGACAGCAGGAGACGAGCCAATTCTGCGCAATCAACAGGAATATTTAGGTCGGCAGTGTACATCCAATTAATCAAGGCTCGCCCAGTTTCTGATTTATGACCATTCTCCTTTAAGGTATTTTTTGCTTGTTGGAGCACTTTCCATTCATGCCTTTCATAACGCACCTCTCCCCCCTCTTCACTACGTATCACCGGACAAGTAATCATGGGAGGAGACCAGCCTCCTTCAATTATAGCATCCTTTACAATTCCCGTCCACCTTCGGGGTCTTGTCATGGCTGCCGGCCAGGGCGGTTGTACTTTCCCTTGAATAACATCATGCAGCGTTGGGCGTCCCCGTATATCATCAGGGACCACCAGATTGCTTTCCTGCCCTCGTAACATCTGCTCTATGTGATCAAGAACTCGCCTCCCTCGTTCATCTAGTTTATCCATAACTTTCGTAAGTTCTGCTGCAATTGATTCTAGAGTGGCTGACGGAGGGGAATTTGACACAGCTTCTGAGGCATCCGAAGGGGTTAAAGACACATCAGTAGGTAAAGGACGATACGCTTCTCCCCCTGTCTCAGGCTGCTTTCCGCATGGAATTTCTTCATCAGAAAAAGAGGGAATAGCCGGCGGAGCAAAGGGGAGGGTGGCATTCGGCCGCGGCGGCAGTAACAGTGGTCCGCCGTGAGCTGAACCCAAGACTAACTCTGAGATGGAGTTACAAGCCTGACCCGTGAGACCCTTTATAGGGAGTGGTGATTCGGTCTGGGTCACAGGGCATGATAAACAAGTTTTCTGTGGCGACTGTTGAGTGACTGGGGAGAGTGCTTGCACTGCGGCAGCTGCTACTTTCGTTTCTGCCTTCATGTCCTGGAGAATGTTAATAACAGTTCGCTACATAGTTCGCATATCTCTAAAGTCTTTATCTTTCCCCAGGATTGTTAGCTCCCACATTTTGTCTCCAAGGTTGCGCCATTCTTCATAAGTGAATAATTGTGGCGGCACCTTAAGGTAGCCTTGCCCTCTAGCCCAGGCTATCAGCTTTTGAAAAAGCTTCTCAGAGACGGCTTCCCCTCTCTTAGAAAGGATAGCTAAAACAAGCCGCTGCAGCGAATTCCGCTTCCATATTGTTCATTTATCAGCCAGCTTCAGCAATCTCACTCGCAATTACAGCCCAGCCTTACCTGCAGTAGGAAAGGACGAGGGGCTCCGCCGTTCAACGCTTGTGCTTGCGTCTCTAGGGCGAGGGAATCAGATCCGCTGTTCAACGCTTATACGTCTCTAGGGCGAGGGAATCGGGGTTCGCCGTTCAACACTTATACGTCTCTAGGGCAAGGGAGTCGGGGTTCGCCGTTCAACGCTTGTACATCTCTAGGGCGAGGGAGTCAGGGTTCGCCATTCAACGCTTATACGTCTCTAGGGCGTGGGAACCGGGTTCGGGCGCCAGATGTTGCAGTGAGCGAGTCAGACACTTACTCATAGAGTTAATGTGAATGCTCTAATTTTATTGATAACATGTGCGGTTATATATCTTTGGATAGAGGTCCACGCGGCTGGCATAGCTAGCTGATTGGGTTAATGCTTCTGTCCACGCACCTTACGGTTGCTACTAATTGGCTGGAGTACACTGTCCACGCGGAGGGCTTCTGGCTCTGATGCCAGCTGGGCTGCTTCTTCCTTATCTTGGTCTCTGCTTCACATCCTGCTGATATTTTGCAAGCAGGCGAATTCCTCTTGATTGTTTACCAAATTGCTACGAGATGACCCTATGCCCTGTTCGTACAACTCTAGTATTTTCCCATGCCCAGCTTCAGCTAGAAATTCTTCTACAATACCAAGCTGGGAGGAAGGGTTGATCTGTTAGAGGGTAGGATGGCCCTACAGAGAGACCTGGACAGATTGGAGGGATGGGCTGATTCTAATGGGATGATGTTTAATAAGTCCAAATGTCGGGTACTTAATTTTTGACACAACAATCCCATGCAGAGCTACAGACTGGGGACAGAGTGGCTGGAGAGTAGTCAGGCAGAAAGAGATCTGGGAGTGCTGGTTGACAGGAAGCTCAACATGAGCCAGCAGTGTGCCCAGGTGGCTAAGAAAGCCAATGGCATTCTGGCCTGCATCAGGAATAGTGTGGCGAGCCAGACCAGAGGAGTTATCGTCCCCCTGTACTCGACACTGGTCAGGCCTCATCTTGAATATTGTGTCCAGTTCTGGGCCCCCCAGTTTGGGAAAGATGTCAGGATGCTGGAGTGTGTCCAGAGGAGGGCAACGAAGATGGTGAAGGGGCTGGAGCACAAGCCCTACGAGGAGCGACTGAGGGAGTTGGGGCTGTTTAGTCTGAAGAAGAGGAGGCTCAGGGGAGACCTCATTGCTGTCTACAATGACCTAAAAGGAGGTTGTAGTCAGTCAGGAGTTGGTCTCTTCTCTCAGGTGACCAGTGACAGAACTAGAGGGCATGGACTCAAGCTGCGTCAGGGAAAGTTTAGGCTTGATGTTAGAAAAAAGTTCTTCACTGAAAGGGTGATTAGCTGTGGAGAGTATTACTGAAACCTGGCTCATTGAAAGTGGACATGAGCCTGACAAAAGCAAGCTGCTTAGGCCTTGAGTGGAAAAATACTGAGCTAAGTGAAAAAATACTGACCAGCAAGGTCAGTGGGCCCTTGTTGTGCAGTGAAACTTAGGCAAGTGAGATAACAGGATGTCTCCCACGGGACCAGATGGATTTCTAAAACTGCAGGAATGTATGTGACGCTTATGCAATGATCAAGTCTGTAACCAATAAGGAGCTAAAGTTTTGTAATATGTATGAAGCTCATTAAACAAACTATTTAGGTAGAACTACTGTTAATAAAGACTGAGACTTGTTAATTGAACATCATATGCGTGTCGTTAAGTCTCCTGCTGTCTTCGACAAATGGTGTCCTTAACAAATAGTGACCCCAACAATTGGCCATTGGAATGGGCTGCCCAGGGAGGTAGTGGAGTCTCTGAGCCTGGAAGTGTTTAAGGGGAGACTGGATGAGCACTGAGTGCCATGGTTTAGATGATGGGTTGGTGTTAGTGTTGGTGTTGGTGTTAGTGTTGGGTTATAGGTTGGACTTGATGATCTCAGAGGTCCTTTCCAACCTTATGATACTGTGATACTGTGATAAGAAAATGTGAAACAAGAGGTTTCATCTACAAGAGAAGGGGGGCTGCAGGGTATCAGGTAACAGCGCACTGACAGCTCTCATTTACCAATAATGAGGTGACAAAAGCAAAAGGAAAAGCATATATATACGTTGTAAAGAAGGCAATAAACGTCTGCTTCAGCTAACTCATATTGAGTCCTCTGATGCTTTCCACAAGCCCGTCTCCCACATTTGGTGCCAGAACAGGGACACCATCCCACTGAATCCGGAATATCTGGACGAGCGAAAGCCCCGACGTGCTGAATCCAGAATGTCTGGACGAGTGAGGACTCCGACCTGCTAAAACTGGATTATCCAGACGAGCGAGGACACTGACCCGCTAAATCCGGACTATCTGGACGAGCGAGAGCCCTTGAAAGAGGACAGGATTGGGAGAAAAGGCTGTTTTAAGGCACCGAAGAGAAAGTCAACGCTCTGGGTGCCGGTAAGCTGTGTAACTCAGAATAGTGAAGGAAGCAGCTCAGCAATTATTACTGGAATTCCTCGCTGTGCGAGAAGCTGCTGTGCCCACAAAAAAAAGCTATTACAATTGCTCGAGTGGGCTCGTAAAGTAGGATATTTTAAGCAGCCGTCTCTCTTGTTTAGTTTACAAGAGTGGCGTGAAATTGGGGATGAACTTTGGGACTTAAATATCACTAAAATAGGAAAAGAGCTATTTACTGCTTGTAATACAACGTGGAGAACTGTGATTAATGCCTTGCAAGAGTTAAAAATAGAATCGAAAGTGGCTGCTGCAACTGTGCAGGCAATAACAGCCCCTGTATCTACAACCACAGCTGCTCCACCATCTCGTAGCCGTAGTCGCATTGAAGCATTTCTTGGTGCTATTAAGGGTCAATCAAGTGATAAGACATGTGAATCTGTTAATGAGCTATTAAGAGTTAATAATATGTCTAATGAAGCAGAAAAAACAAGCGACATACCATCAGTCGCGAGCGATGTTCACGCTTCAGCGGCCGGAAGTGAACTGACAGACAATACGGAAGGAACCGCGGTGACACCAAGTGATGATGTAAGAGTGGGAGGACCCAACTGTCACAAGAAGTTATACCCACCCTGGTCTCCTCCTCCTCCTGAAGCGGTTTGTTTAACGGGAGATGGGTCATCTGAAGATGAAGCACAGCCACAGCACGAAATAATAATTCCACAAAGTAGCGAATTACAAGATCTCAAGAGGCCAATGGAGGAAGCCATGAATGCTCTACATCACAGAATGGAACAATCATTGTCGACATTTGCATCACATGCGAGGACTGAAAAATCTGTCCAGGAACTGGCCGAAAGTATTACAAAGCTTTCAGCATCACCTTTTGGTGGTATAGGTAAAGGGTTGTGTCCATCACCCGTATGCAGACAGTTCTGTGATTCTGCAAAATTCTGGTAGGTGGTCAGGTGTAATCCGAGATGCCATATTAGAGGGAGATTGGCATCCGACAGGTAACCTAACTTTTCCTGTATTGTTTAATCAACATGGTAATAGTTATGAGCAACATGATTTGAAAATTTTACAACAAGTTAAAAAGACTGTGCAGGAGAATGGGATAAAGTCTGAAGCCATTAGGGCTGAGTTAGGTTGGATTTTTACAGCAGATGTTAATTTGCAATATGATTGTCGAAATTTATCTGAATTGTTAAGGTGCTCCTTAAAAGGGGCCACCACAGGAGAAATTGTTCAACTGCTGTGTGGTGTGATCATTGTCAAAAAAAAAATGTATGTAAGGGGCAATGATTGTTAGACAAGTCAATGATTGTTAGACAAGTAGACATGACTTAAGTAGACATGGGTTATGGTATAGTTGTGAATGAGCTTCACAATAAACCAGAACTTGCTTTACCACTCACATTGAGTCAATTGCATAGTTCTCTTCGCTCGTCGCAGGCATGGACTTGCACTATAAATATACCATGCCTAAAAGGCACGAGCGCATGCCCGCCACCTCGTGAAACTGGCCTGAAGATGTGCTGCAGAGAAACTGCAGGACCACATGCTCCTGAAGACCATGTTTTCCAGAGGAACTGCAATGCCCCCATTGGAGTGGTGACTATTTTTCTCTTCCCCTCGTTACTGTTTTAGTTCTCTCTCTCTCTCCGGCTTATCTCACTATATCTCTTTTTCTTCTTGGCACTACAGTGTATAGGATCAAATCCAAGTTGTGTTGTACTTTTGTTTAGCTGCCTTGGCTGTGTTCAGGGTATCGGATTGTAATCTGAACAGATTGAGATCTGGTTTTGCAACTTTGAGAAGTTACGACTCGGAGTGCACCCGAGTATCTGATTTGTTATTTTGGCTGAGCGCAAAGTAAACACTGCTTTGAATTTACCCTTGGAGAATTGTCAGTCTCCTCTTCGACTGTGCAGGTTGGGGGTGTGGGGGTTGTGTGAACACTGCTGGTGTTGGGAGCAGGACCTAATATCACCCATGCTAACTTAAATTTGACAACAAGAAAGTGGAAAGTAATTTGATGCTTATCAATTGCACACAGACTTAGCTATTAACTTTTCTTAAAATTAGAATGTAATAATGAGATAACTATCTTTGTTACAATATGCTATTTGTTTTTTTCTTACTAATAACAAATGAAACCCCCCTTACATTAAACATATTATAATGAGACATCACATTGTAGATTTTTTCTGGGATGGATTTTATCAGGCTCTGCAAATTCCAAAACACATCCACAGATAGATTAGCTTGGTATTCTGTAGGAATCCATAGTCAAACTAAAGATAATTGTAAAATTTTGGGTTCCACTATGGCCCTGAGAGACCCTAATTGCTCTGAGTCATCTAATCTGGATCTGAGCCTTACTGGTTTACCTACACAACCAGACCTGGCACATGTTAACCCTTTTTCATGAAGTAGTTTACATGATTAAGAATTATTTGAGGATTATACTACCCTATTTATACAACTACCAGGGCAATATTTGATATGTAGAGAAAGGGCTTTTAAGCATTTACCCTTAACCTAGGATGAGAATTGTATTCTAGGTGCATTAATAGAACTGCAGATAATATTGTAGCCCTAAAGAAAAAAAATATCAGAAATGCTACGACAGAATTGATTAGCCTTAGACTACCTATTAGCGGCACATGACAGGATATGTGCATTATTGAACAATAGCTGCTGGGGTTATGTAAATCAAGACAAGAAAATTGAAAATAATATAAACAAGATAAAACTCTTTGACTGTGCACTGCTGGTGTCGGGAGCAGGACCTAGCAGATCCCATCAAATACTGTACCCTCTTGCAACAAACATTACATAAATTCACTTATTTGCCAAGAAAAAGCAACAACCAAGGTTCTTGGCTAATTAGACATTTCTGTCTTTGCTTTTGACATTTACATCAACTTGAAATTTTACAGACTAGATAACTGAAAGAATTTTAAATTAATACAGTAGTGTTTAAGCATTGAAGATGAATAATAATGCATTTTAAACTGGGTGAGCGTTGTAATGAATTTAACATATCTAGTTTTAAAGTGGACTAATTCACGATTAAGAGTCTCAAGTGAAACTTATTTATATCTGTGTAAAACAAAAATAATATATATATACCCAAGCCACACACCTCTTCCGTTTTGGAGGAGCAAAGGTCTCAGCCTAATGTTTGGCAGGGTGTAGCTTCTTCAGTTTTCCACCTTCCCTACAGTCAGGTATTTTCTCCTTTTCGAGTACCCACTAGGCTATCCAGATCTTTGCACAGGCCCTTCCCAATAGATGCATATCCTGAACCATGGATAGTGGATAGTAAGAACATGTAAACAGGCAGTTTATTACAATGTGTGGTTTCTGGCCACATCCAGAAAATCATCTAGGTACCAGATAAATATTCAGCCCCCAAATTTGGATCCTTGTGGCTGGGTCCTTTAAAGGTAAGTTTACCATTTTCCTTTGCATTTGCAGGATAATGAACATTTTTCTTTTTCTCCCCTCCCCATCTTATTCAATTCAAATAGAGCATAAAGGGAGATAAGTGATATTCTCTTTGGACTACAATATCTATGACAGGTGAAAATTACTGCATCCCAAAGAGGATTAGCACAGCATTAACTTACTTGTCAAATAAAAATGTCAGGTTAATTTTGTCCCTACCTTGATATTCAGAAAATATAAGCTTTTATTCTAAGATCGCTAGAAAGGTTTCTGTGTGCATATTTTAATTACAGTGGAAATGAATCTGTCTATCTGTAGATCATGGAGTGTGTGCGTGTGTATGAGACAAATAAATATTTTCTATTCATTGTTTGCATTTACAGGCTTTAAAGCTTGAAAGGACCACAGGGATCAGCTCCTAGACTAACTGTTTAGAAAACACAGGGCAAAAAACTTCACCAAACAATTTTCTCATCAAGCCTGTAAGTAGATAGAATGATCAAAATACTGTGGCATTTTGTTAGCACGGGAAGTACAGCTGCCTGGAAGGTAATGATAAGCAAAGAGGTAACATATCTCTATTGATATTGATTCATATTCCCCTGAACATTGTCATGGACTCGTTTTATGTTGCAGGGGTTGTACAGTGCATTGAACAGTCAGTTTTGAAACATGTACTGAAGGAACGCTTATATCGGTTGTTAAGTATTTTATTGTCTCTTTTAAACCAGAGAACTCATCTTTATTATATTATGCACATCTGATCGCATACTGATCTGCTTGGTTATATCATGGAGGGAAATCGATGAGCAGATCTTTTGGCATCACCCGTGGTTATACCCAATGCTTTTAAACAAGCTCAATTATCTCACTCTTTTTATCATCAGAATAGCAAGGCATTAATGAGGCAATTCCAACTAACAAAAGATCAAACGCGCTCAATTATTGCTACATGCCCCGATTGCCAGGGCACGATTATTCCTCCTTTATATGGCACAAATCCTAGGGGTCTTTCCCCTATGGAACTTCGGCAGACGGATGTCACTCCTATTATGGATTTTGGTTGTTTTCACTGCGTTCATGTAACAATAGGTACTTGTACTAACTATATATTTGCCACTCCATATATGGGAGAATGTGCACGAGACATTTGCCTGCATTGGACTCAAGTATTTGCTGTGATGGGAGTTCCACGTCGAATCAAAACTGATAATGGTCCTGGATATGTCATACATTGGACTCAGACATTTCTGCGACAATGGGGCATCAAACAATTACCAGTATTCCTCACAATCCTACTGGACAGGCAATCATTGAATGTGCACACGACACACTGAAATCCATGTTGCAAAAACAAAGTGGGGGAACACAGGGGTGGACACCTAAGGAAAAGTTAGCTAAAGCTGTGTATGTTTTCTTTTTAAACCGTTGGTCATATGATCTATCACTAGTGGTGAAACATTTTTCGGAGCCTGGTTCTGTTAAAGAACATGCTTCTGTGATGATAAAAAAACCTCACAACTTCAAAGTGGGAGGGACCATTTTCATTAATAACCTGGAGAAAAGGTTATGCTTGTGTCTCCACAGGAACAGGAGTCTGATGGGTCCCTGCACGATGGGTTTGACTGGCTGTCTCAGTGCTTGGATCCTGATTGTGACTTTTGGATCATCTGCAGCATGGCTGTCAATCTCGTCACGACCAAATCTTTGGGTAACATTGACCAATCTTACAGGCCGACAAGCAATCTGCTTATCTCTTGCTACTCCTACTAACCTTTTTGTGACTTGTTTGGTAGGAGAACCTGTTGATGATGATTGGCATGTTCACCCGGAAAGATTGTGATACATGAACGAAAAGCCCACTGTCATTGTAGATAAATGGAATAATTGAGTTCTGTGGTTTCCAAAAACGAATAACGACCCACAAGAACAGGATTTATTTGGATCTGTAAAGATGGATTATTGTGTCTATTTTAATTATACCAATCCATGGGCAAAATGGAAAAATAGCACAAGACTACAAGATCCGGAATGCCACAAAAATTCAATGGCTAAATGCCACTTTACCTGTATGTAGAAAGGCTTCTTTATGGTGTACCCTTAATGCATTGGGATGTTGGTTATCTAAGCAAACTAATGCTACTTCACGTGCCTTAAGTGAATTATTAGTTGACACAAATTCAATTTGGCATACTACATTACAAAACAGAACAGCAATAGCTTTTTTATTATTAGCACAAGGTCATGGTTGTGAAGGATTTGAAGGAATGTGTTGTATGGCTTTATCAGATCACTTGAAATCACTACACAAGGATTTAAGGATTTACAGGAGGGTTTCTCTAAACTTGAAGTGGATAATGGCGCAGATTGGTTAAATAATCTCTTTTCAGGATGGGGTATAACTGGATGGGTACGAGATTTGGTAAAAGGAGGCCTTGTAATTTTATTAGACTGTGTTTCATTCAGTTTTTGCAGCACATGATTTAAAAGACCTTCAACCTCATGTTCACCGCCACACTAGAAAATAAAAATAGGGGAGACATGGAAAATTTCACAGAGGACTTAATTTCGCTAACACCGTGGGGTGTGAACAATCTGGACTTGTGATGAGCACATGAAGAAAGAATGCATGCAAAGCCCTGAGGGTCAAGAAGAGGCTGCAGTGGAAAGATACTGTTTAACAAGCATAGAACTGAGATAAGGAAGTTAGCTTTGTTATGTTAACTGTAACTAAATTAGGATAGTGTTGAAGACGGAGGGAGTCACCGACACCAGATGGTTCATCAGTGGAACTCGTTTATTGGTCGTGTTACAATCACTGTTATAGCCACGATAATTAGGTTATACATATTGCAAAGCTCAGGCTCATTATTGGTCGTACGATAATTAGGTTATACATATTGCAAAACTTTAGCTCCTTATTGGTTACAGACTTTATCACTGCACATACATTCCTGTATTTTTAGTAATCCATCTGGTCCCGTGGGAGACATCCTGTTATCTCCCTTGCCTAAGCTTTACTGCACAACAAGGGCCCCCTGACCTTGCTGGTCAGTATTTTTTCACTTAGCTCAGTATTTTCCCACTCAAGGCCTAAACAGCTTGCTTTTGTCAGGCTCATGTCTGCTTTCAGTGAGCCAGGTTTCAGTAAGTCTCTCCACAATTCCCCCGTTTTCTTTATTTAAGGCAATGTGGCTTTGTAACATATTTTGCACTAGGTTTTTCAAGTTCATTCTGCAAACATTTAAACATACAAGGGAGAATCAGTAAGGTGACAAAATTTATAATTAATATGACTAGTCCTTGTTTCAACAATTCTGATACCCAGGGTCCAAATCCAATATTGGCCAATCATTCTCATAATGGGTCTGTAAGCTAAAGTCTTTTAAGTGTGTTTGCATTTCTGTTATTTGTTTGTGTATTGATGTTGAGTGATCAGACAGATTTAAACAACACATACCTTTGATCAGGAGTGTTCTTAGCCAGCCTGTAATACCAAATTGAGAATCAATTTCCAAGAACATCATCTGTTTCCTTTAATTTGAGTCAATTGGGTCCACATTGTAAAGCAATCAGTCTTGACTTCTTGGATTGTTTAACTTGCTGAATGGCAAGTTTTAAGTACCAAATTGCTTGAGCTTGGCGAAAAGCACTTCCTGATGCAAAATGATAAAAATGTGGCTGATTATATGTGATACCTGCTGCTATATAAAAATCCTCAAAATTCTGGTGAAAATGTGCAATACAAAGACTACCTTCAGTTGCTACTATATGACTATTTCTTATCAACCTATTGGCACAAACTCCATACTCTAATAAAAGATTCAAAGCACAATTACAATATACACAATTGCAATCACAATTAACAGCTATAACAGAATTCAATTCTCAAGCCCCTTTCAGTCCTTGTCAATCAAGTATATTCACAATTACATATCGTGAGCGAAACCTCTTGCTTGATGTGTTAATTTCTGTTTGAAGTTGTTACAGTAGAATGCTTATTACTCTCTGCTGTGGCTCTCGTGTTCGGTTGACTGACTCGACTGCTGGGCATGTCCATTTGCTTGCTTCATGCCACGTCCTCTAGTTCAAGCAGATTTGTCTGACTATGGCCTTTGTCTCGTAACCAGTCCCTAATGGCTGACTCCTGACTCTCCACACCTCCCCCGTTTTCTTTAACCACAGGGTACGCCCCATATAACATGGACTGTATTGTCTTTTCAATCATACGTTGCAAGCAGTTACAGAAGCACGGCAAAAGGAGTACTATACAACAAAACAGAAGTAAGATTGTTAACCCTGTTTTTAACAAACTAGTTAACCAAGGACCAAGACCTAGAGACTTGAGCCAATCTTCCAATCCAAAACCTGAGTTAATCTGTAGGTGGTCAGTGAGGTCATGCAATTCTTGTATATGGGCAGTTATGGATTTGGAATGATCAGAAAGGTTCATACAACACATGCCTTCGAATTCTTTGCAGCCATGACCATGGGCTAGCAACAGAAAATCTATGGCTGCACGATTTTGAAGAGTGGCATGCCTGACCGAATCAACATCTACAAGTAAATCCGATATTGCTTGAGAGGTTGCGTTGGTCTGTTTTGCCAACCAGCACCCAAGGTTGCGCAGCTGACTAAGAGCACCAGCTACAGCAACATTCGGAGTAAAAAAGGAACCAAATATAATTTGCTCAACGGACCAAAAATTAACATTGTCCTTACAATCTTGTGTAAATCGATGCCGTAGGGAACGAGTTAGCCGAACTCATGAATTTCGGGAGATGTTAAGAATAGTTAATAAGGTTAGCCTGCCAATGGTACAGGGACCTCCTCTAAAGTGGGATGGAATTCCGGGCCATGCACGATCCCCACATATGAGAAAATATCCTGGTGGGAGAGTGATCGGATTATTTGAAGATTTCGGTACACTTACTGGGCACGGCCAATCAACGTCAGGCACTCCTACAAGGCACGTCGAGAAGGGATTAGAAGGGGTTGCCACTGAAAGACAAATAGCGTTTTGCTTTGTAAGATTGGCCAAAGTCACCCATACATTTTGTTTAGATTGTACTGGAAAGAAAGCAAAACCTACTTCTATTTTCCAAAGCAAAATCAATGTCTGTAATATTTCCTGTAACATTTCTTATAATAATTCTTACAATAATGCTTCAGTATATGCGATTCTACTGATCTACTAACAACCTTAACCCAGAAGGTCAGTCTCGCCCGTTGCTCGGCTAAAAACAACTGTTCAGGCGATTCGTACAATTGCAGAGCTTCTTCCGGGGAGTCAATATCAAAACCATTAAACTCAGCTAAGAAATACAAAGCAAATGCCCCTTGTCTATTAATTTGATAGTCACAAGTGGGGCAAAACCAGGATTGCAAATCTTTCCTCCTACAATGCACTACTTGGGTACAATAAGCACAATAAAGATCTATAAAAGCATTACAGTTAGTTTTACATAAAGGACAGGAATAAATGCTAGGTGCATCCCATTCTATCAGATTTTTTAAATCTCTCAAAATAATGTTGAAATAGTCAGGGTCAATGTTGACCAATAGATACTTCAGTTCTTTTGGCAGCTGGCCCAAAATCGGAGGGACGATAAGCCGTAATTTGGACAACAGTCGCTGCTCTTCACTACGGTGAACAGGTCTTAGGAGACGATCGATGTGGTCCATTTACCGGGAATTCATTCTCCCTCCTGCCACACATCGCAGGCCGAGTCCAATTTAGACAGAATTCGCAGGGGTCCAAATCGGCAGTGGTTATATTCTGCGGCTAGACGGTCATCAGGGCAGGCCTAACACACCTTGCAGGAATCCATAGGGTTCCTGTAGGTGCGGAAACACATACATAACCTCGACCCCAATATATCACTTCCACAGGCCCTTCTCTCAATCCTGTCTTTGGGTCCTTATAATACACTAATGCACGCTTGTGGCTACTGCCTTGACTTTCTTTCATGTGTATGACTGCGGGAGGGTCCTGATCTTGCCCAAATACACAAAGATGGTTCATTACATAAACAGCTTGCGCCAACCTCTGTTGGGAGTCAACAATTTCTTGCTGCTTACTGAGATATTGTTTTAGAGTTCGATGGGCCCTTTCTACTATAGCCTGTCCCGTAGGAGAATGCGGGATGCCTGTTGTGTGCATTATTCCCCAAAGTTTTAAGAATTCTCTAACTGTGGTACTGCGGTAAGCGGGCCCATTGTCTGTTTTAATCGCTTCTGGTACCCCCATAACTGCAAAACTAGCAGCCAAATGCCGCATAACATGTAGCGCTTTTTCCCCACGCTGAGCAGTTGCCCAAACATACTTGCTATACGTATCAACCACCACATGCACGTATTTGAGTCCTCCGAATTCTGCTACATGGGTTACATCCACCTGCCATAGGGCATTTGATTTTAGTCCTCTTGGATTCACTCCACATCCTAACCCAATTCCCCCGTTGTGATGGCTGCATGTTGGACACGCTCGCACTATTAGCTTAGCTTGTGTGATGGGAATCCCATAAGTTCGATGTAACCCTTTTGCATTCTGGTGTAGGCGTGCATGTGCTTCCCGAGCCTGCTCCAAATTGCTTTGCGTTGAGGCTGGCATGACCAGTTGATCAGCTCGCGCATTTCCCTCTCCCATTCCAATATTCCACTTATGGCTCCTTATATGTAACACGCAATAAGGTGCCTTCCTTTGCTTCAACATTCTCACTAGCTGCAACAAAAGATCATACAGTCGCGGGTTATGAGTTTCCTTGATGCTGGCATCCTCTATTCTTTGCAATACCCCCGCAACATACAAAGAGTCTGTAACCACGTTCAGCGGTCCCTGGAATTGTATAAAAGCCTGTAAGACTGCATTCAGCTCCAGGGTCTGCAAGCTGTCTCGACTCTCAGCCTCCCATATTTTGTGCTTCCACTGCTTGCCTTCCTTCCATGTCATGGCCGCCTTTCTAGACTTCTTTCCGGCATCAGTATAGACTGTAGTAGCATTTTCAAGGGGTGTGGTTGATCGCCACGGTTTCACTATCTACTGCCACTCCGCTAGCCACTGGAGCATTTTTGGTTGCAACGGGCCTGTCTTGATAATCGCTCCTGCTCCCAATAAAGCTTCTTGTAATTCCGTGGAGTTAGCTAAAAACCAGTCCAAATCTGATTTTTGGATTGGTAGTTGAATTTGAGTGGGTTCTTGTCCAGCGACATCAATGATACGCTGACGGCCCCGCTTTATTACATCTGCAAGTTGCTCAATTTTACTATATACAGTTTTTCTTGCTTGTAACGGAGGGGAGAGCCATTCTAACACCCTCGTCTCCCCCGTTTTCTGTAAGTTTTGGGACAGAGCTGCTAACAGATGGCTTGGGGCACACCAAACAGTCAAGTCTATTGGGCTATTAAAGTCTCTGCACTGCAGGTAATGATTGCCAATACATTGAACGATCAAATCGATGGTCCGGCGCTGTGCAGAAGTGAGTCGAATAGGTAAAGCTGGGTCTGTTCCTTTTAACCGAGGACGAAGTGCACTAAGTAGGCTGTTTGGGATGCCTATGACTGGCTTCAACCATTGCATTTCTCCCATAAATTTCTGTGCTTCATGCAAGGTAGTGATGTTTGTGTCTAATTGGAGCTTTTGTGGAGTAATTGTCTGCATAGTTATAATCCAACCAAGATATTTCCATGGACTAGTTTGCTGTATTTTTTCAGGCGCAACAATTAGTGATGATGCTTTAAGGGTTGTTACAATTGTTTGCAGTTGATTTTCGCTAAACTGTTCCTTTTGAGCGAAGAGGATGTCGTCCATATAATGATAGATGATAGTTTCAGGCCATGCCTTCCGTAAGGGCTGTAGGGCAGTATCCACATAAAGCTGGCACAGAGTAGGGGAGTTTTGCATCCCTTGCGGGAGAACAGTCCATTCAAATCGCTTATCTGGTTCTCCCCTATTAACTGCTGGTAAAGTGAATGCAAATCTCTTCATGTCATCAGAATGTAGCGCTATAGTGAAAAAACAGTCCTTTAAGTCTATAATTAAAAGGGGCCATGCTTCAGGCAGCATGACAGGATTAGGTAACCCGGGCTGAAGGGCCCCCATAGGCTCCATTTGTTCATTCACTTTTCGTAAATCATGGAGTAAACGATATTTGCCTGATTTCTTCTTGATTACGAATATTGGAGTATTCCATGGACTGGTCGAGAGTCGCAAGTGACCTTGCTGAAATTGTTCTTCTACCAAGGCATGTGCTTGTTCAAGGCTTTCCCTTTTTAAAGGCCATTGCTTTACCATCACTGGTTCGTCTGTTTTCCAGGTGAGTGGAATCGGGAAAGTCCAAGCAATGGCGCTTAAACTAAAGGGCGCTGATCATTGGATAATACCACTCCGAGCTGCGCGAGAATGTCTCTCCCGATGAGGCATTTTACCGTAGGTGGTAGTGGTACTATAGTCAACACAGTATTGACTGTTTGTTCGTCCAGGGTTACCGCTACCAGGGGAGATTTTTTCGCCAATGTGTAACCTCCTACTCCAGTGACTGTGTCCATTGTGGCCCGCTGGGGCCAATGGCTTGGCCAACATTCCGGTTGCACTATACTAGTATCGGCCCCTGTGTCCAATAAGGCTGTCAATTGTACAGAGTGTCCCTGGTACGATATCGTAACATCCTTAGTGGGTCGAGTAGATAGATCCATGGTTAACATAGCCAATCCGGAGGAGCCAAAGCCTTGGGCTCCGCGGTTCTTCTGTGTTAAAGGGGTTAGTCCCTTTGTTAGCTGTGGCAACGGTAGAAGTTGCGCAATACGTTGTCCTGCAGCGACACTCAGTGGTGGAAATGGAGTATATGCCATAATATGAATTTCACCGGAGTAGTCTGCATCTATAACTCCCGGAAGCACGAAAAGTCCCATAATAGTTGTTGAGGATCTTCCCAATAACAAAGCTCCATAGGCTTGTCCGTTGATAATGAGTGGCCCCCTTACTCCAGTTGGTATCTTCTCGGGGCGAGCTGTAGCTAAGGTGACATCTACATTGGCTGCCAAGTCGAGTCCCAAGCTGCCTGCAGTGGCTGGCTGGAGGCTGATGTTGCGGTCACCGAGGCGGCGATTTGTGTCGGAGCGCGGCTGCCCTGCGCGCTCTTTGTCGAGTTTCCCGACCTCCGACGACAAGCCGACGTGTTGTGAGAGTTGGACTGACAGGTTTGGCACCAGATTCCGGAGGTACGGCACTGTCGACGCATGTGCCCAGGCTTGCCACAGCGGTAACACCTCACGCCTGGAGGCAATGGGCGGTTTGGGTTCGTGCTAGCCGGTGCTGCAGCGGTGGCTTGGAGGGGCGCAAGAGCGGCTAATACTTGTGCCTGACTAGATTCTGCCTGTTTTTGCAATCCCAACCCTAAATCTTGCAGTGCTTTAACTATAAACACCTGCGACCCGTTTGGCTGTAATGACATTCGTTCTAATGCGGTTTCAATTGACCAGTCTGCTCCTAATGTTAACAATATCCTTTTTGTCTCTTCATTTGCATTCTGCAATGCGCACTGCTTTAACAGCGTGCCTTTCATATACTCTGGTACTCCTGCCTTTTCTATTGCAGCAGCCACTTTGTCTATAAACCCCCCAAAGCTTTCTCCTCGACCCTGCTTTATGCTCATATACATCGGGATGCCGCCAGCATCTTTAACCCGTCCCATGGCATTTCTCACTAGCCTCATCGCTTCCCGAACCTTGTCGGGCCCCAATAACATTTGCGCTTCGGTTCTCATATACGGCCCTAATCCCATCATTTCCTGCATAGTGAGCCCGTGGAGTGGATCACCTGGTCCTCTCTGAACCGCCACTGCCTCTTGAACTTCTGCTTGCCAGTGTGCGTTGAACAGCAATTGTTGGTGTTGTGTAAATACTAACTTAGCTATACCGCGCAAGTCGTTCGGGAGTAAGAGGGTGGTATCGAATAGGTAATCTAGGATCTGCTTGACTGGTTCGCTTTTCGGGCCAAATTGTGCTACTGTCTGCCGCAGCTGTGCAAGTAACTTCCAGTCCAAGGGGGAATAATTACCATTGTGATGCGTTACTTGACCGTTTTGGTCTACTACAGGGGTGTATGTAACGGGGCAGACTAGGGGGCCGGCAGCCTCCAACAACACCTCATCGCCTTCCTCTGCCCCTTTGCGGGCGATAGCAGCCCACGCCTCACGACGCTCTCTAGCCATCTCCTCCCACAGGTCGCTGAGCGCCCCAGGGACGGGGGAGGTGGGGGAGGTGGTGGATTCATAGCGATTCGGCATGGTTGCTCGCGATGCAGGCTTTCGGAGGCCCAATTTAAGCACATGTGTAGCTCCCCCACTGCCCTCGTCTTCACTCTCGCCACTTTCCACATCCCCGCTTGCACTCCCTTCTTCTAATGGAGGTGCTGACGGTTTAACGGAATCGGAGGATGTACTCTCTGTCCCACCAGCTGGAATCACTATAGCTGACACCCCCGGAGCCAACGGCTCACCCTCTTGGCCATATCCAGTGTTTTTACGGGAAGCTTGCAGAGCCGCGGCAGCAGCCCTACGTTCTGCCTGTTGCTTTAAAAGATCGTTATGGATACCCCGCCATATTTTACCTAATTTCTTTGCCGTTTTATCATCGTTTAGGATGGCGTCATAAAGTTCATCTCCTAATTTACGCCATTCCGAAAGTTCATGAACTGTGTGAGGATTCTGAAAACAGCCCTTGGCATGCCCCCAGGCTAACAATCCCAATATATCTTTCTTGCTATGCCCTTTCAACCCTCGCTTTTCTATATTTGCTAAAAATAAATCGTATGCTACTTGCCGATCCATATCAGCGCTGTTGCGGTCCTCCGGCTCCGGTAGCACGTACGGCCCAGTACCACCTCTTATGATCCCTGGGGGTGCTGCTCCTGCCTTTTCTGATTTCCGATAGCGTTGAGCACCGCTCTGGCCGCCTCAGAGCCCAACCCAACTCCGTCCACCGATGGTGTTCTCCCCCGTTTTCTTTAACAACGGGGCAACGTCGGGGTCACCATTTTGTTGAAGACGGAGGGAGTCACCGACACCGGATGGTTCATCAGTGGAACTCGTTTATTGGTCGTGTTACAATCACTGTTATAGCCACGATAATTAGGTTATACATATTGCAAAGCTCAGGCTCATTATTGGTCATACGATAATTAGGTTATACATATTGCAAAACTTTAGCTCCTTATTGGTTACAGACTTTATCACTGCACATACATTCCTGTAGTTTTAGTAATCCATCTGGTCCCGTGGGTGACATCCTGTTATCTCCCTTGCCTAAGCTTCACTGCACAACAAGGGCCCCCTGACCTTGCTGGTCAGTATTTTCTCACTTAGCTCAGTATTTTCCCACTCAAGGCCTAAACAGCTTGCTTTTGTCAGGCTCATGTCTGCTTTCAGTGAGCCAGGTTTCAGTATGTCTCTCCACAGGATAGAAACTGAAAACAGATTTTTTTAACGTTGTAGCAATCATTAACTGATAGAGACTATAAAAGCCACTCTATTGTATTGTCCGATTCCATGAAATCACACACCTCGGGGTCCATGCCTCAATTCCCACAACAGAGTAAACACATTGTAATTTTTTTCCAATGCTAAGAGGTTAAGAATAAATTTGTGGCATGGGCAAAGAAATTTAGTTCTAATAAGAAGTGCTATGTATGTTTTCTAAACCCATTGGTTTCTACCTATGGTATGAAAGACCTGAAAGTGTTTATATTATTAAAAAAACCCAATGTAGTTCCACTTGGGAATTCTAGTCCTCTGATTCACCCTTATCCCCTTTAACTTACACAAGACCCCTATGACTTCTCTTTGACTCATCTACCCAGAATTAGATTGCAATTTGATTTTGATCTGTGAAGTTATAATTAAATCAGACATCTACTGGTGCAGATGCTAAAAGGTCTTTAGAAAGACTGAATATAATAACAGCAAGAAATTTCAAGAAGTTTTATACCTCAGTAGTGGATTAGTCTGCTGACTTATTTACTCTTAAAGATGACCATTGGTCAGCAAAATTTACTGAGGGACATGAATTTTAATTAATCGTTTATAATCGAATTGGTTTGTCTTCAAGGAATCGCTAGGGTTGATATTTTTAGCCACCCCTGTTTGGTGCTCAGGCACTAATAGCTTGATGCTTTCTGGTATGGTCTAGCCTCCTGACAGAAGGTGCTCAGCACTTCCTGGGAATGGTTCAACGTCATACAGGATTGGAACCACCATCTCCGTAACAGCACAGGTTACTTCTTGATAAATAGAGTTATAAACTATATAATATGAAAAGTTTTTAAAAATCTAATGTTTTTTTCCACTAGTTTCCTGAATAGTCTTAAAAAGCTGTTCTTTAATGTTGGCAAGGATGATTCTCACAAGGATAAATTTCTCAGGTCAGACTTTAGCATGTGTAAAATCAGTTCTGAAGGAGCTGTACACTGGTCTGAGACTATGGATCCTTCCTCTTGTATACACTTAGCCAAACACACAGTAGATTAGATTGATATTACCTATTTAGAGTCAACCAAAACCAAAAGAGATACAGTCAAAACTAGAACAAAGGTGACAAAATTTCTACTTATGACCTGGAGAGGCCCCAGCTCTGCTTGCATTTTCCTTCTTGGCATTAGCATACTCTCAGGTGTCCCAGGATTTCAGTGCAGAGTTAAGCAAGTGTTTGGGTAGAATCTCTTGGATTGGCAAGGTTTGGGCACACATTGAGGGACATTCAAGAGCACATGTCACAGAGCAGTGCGATAGCTGCTGCTTCTCTTGAGCTGATAGCAGGGTGTAGCAGGGTTGGTGGCTTCCTCAGGAGCTTGCAGGCGGGGATCAGGATCGGGCCTGGGGGAGAAGCAGGGTCAAACAGAGGAAGGGCCATGGGTTCCTGAATGAGTGACAGGTCATGATGCATGAATGACAGTATCTAGGAGAGAAATACTGCAGAGATACACACTTGGGGACATTGGAAAGAATGTTGAACTACAGAATAGAGACTTGAGCTTCATGGGAAAAGAAAGCACGGCCCTGTGTGGCCATAATGCCCAATCCTACACCACATTACTTTATTTACATGAATACCACCAAAGTCTGAAAACTTTTACTAGTATGAGTCCATATCATATTATATTTTCTCAAAATTCACTTACTAATTTTGTATAATTTATTTTTCTCTAACTGATTTTGTTATAATCTTACTTGAATTTTTATACTGAAATATTATTTTAAAAATTGTAGCTTTTCGTGTTTTGATTATTTATGTGCATGCATATAAAACCCATTTATTTATACTCTATATGTGTATTTATATATAATATATGTGTAATATATATAGCTATATAATGCATATAATCTAAAGCATTAAGGGTGATAAACTACATTTAATTTACTGCCTGTCATATTAAATAGGTACGGTTCTGATACATGGCTAAGAAGGGATGCCCTCCTGTCAAGTCACAAGACAGACCTCCTTTGCTTTCTAAGCTTCACCACAGACGTGTGGGGTCAGTAAGTGAATTAGCAGCTTCAGCAGATGAAGACATCCTTCTGTTGATGAAGAAGAAGCCGTGGGAACAGTGACCAGGCTTTGAGTACACGGAGGCAATGTTGAAACATGAAAAGAATATTGTGCTTAGCCTTGTAAATATTTGTGTACGAGAAGGTCACAAGAGGAAGATATGTGCGGGGTGGAAAGATACAGAGGCTCTGTAAAGGGTATGTAAGTGTTGCTTAGATTGTAATAAAGGTCTTTGGTATTCACTATACTGGAGTTCGTGCCTTAATACACCACAAATGGTGTCCCTCACAGGGACCTGAAAAGCGCTAAGCAGCGCACTGGTGGCGTAGCCCCGCTGAATGAAGAAGCTCGCTGAAAGGAAGCAAGAAGCTGCACAGTGATTACAGACCTTCACGGGTTAAGAAGATAAGCAGCGGGAAGCCATGAGAGGGAAAGTTTTCCAGGAACAAAATACTGTAATTACTTTGATGGATAAAATCCTCCAAAGCAAAGGAAGAAAAAAACTGGAGGGGAATCTTTTAGGACAGCTACTGTTATGAGCTTCTGAAGAGTGCCCTGGTATTACCTCTGTGACTGTGTATGATCCTGATCAGTGTGATGAAGTAGGTGCTAAGTTGTGGGACTCAGCTACACTCTATGAGGAAAAGCAGGGAGGCTCCTGGGGCCTGGAGAACCATATTTGAAGCACTTAAGGCTTGGCTGAGAACAAAAGGACAAGTGCCAAGACTTTAACACAATCGTCCCCTTCACAAGAACCCTATCCTCAGAACTAATCTTACCATCAGACCCTCCAGGAGATGTCACCTAATTTACCGCACCCTAATGGAATTAAGAAAGAAACTTTAATAGGGGCTGTGGAAGGAATAGAATCGGGAGATAGCGAAGAGGAAGAGGATCCCTTTGACCCTGGCCCTATAGATCCTGAAAAGGAACCTGATTTATCTCCACCTGACCCCCATAGTAATCATTGGATTAAGGCCCGTCCTGATTTGTCCCCACCTGACCCCCCACAGTAATCATTGGGTTAAGGTCTGCCAACGTGCTATAAATGAGGGGGATTTGGACTTGTGGCAAGGTTTGGGGGCACATCCCGTAATGTATGAGCCAAATAGGACCCCTTGATGGGAACCGTTGCCATTTCCCCTTATTAAGGAACTTCAGCATGCTGTTAAAGATTATGGGATTGCGTCTCCACATTGCCAAAATTTACTTAAGATTATATTTGAGACATATATCTTATGTCCCCATGATTGTAAAACCATCGCCCAGTTATTATTAACAAGTACACAATATGTGCTTTGGAACTCATAATGGGTTCAAGAGGCAGAAAAAACAGCACTCAATAATTTAGAATGAGCCCCTGGCGTCCCATATTTGGTGGGACAAGGAGTGTACACCACTGCCCCAGCACAAATGCAGTTAAATATTGACGCGCTGAATAATCCCCTTAGGGCTGTTAGTGTAGACATGTTAATGGGGGAAGGCAATCATAGTGCCTTGCAGCACAGGCATTAATGCTAGATGATCACAACCATTTAACAATGATTATATGTGAAGTAACAACTGGAACTTAAGTTAGAAGTTATTTTCCCAGGTAACATCCAACAAAGCCAGAGGCATGTGACTCTTACCAAAAAGGCATCCCTTCTTCTGGGGAGGAAGAGAGGTGCAGGCCCATTGACCCATCCATCAGGTAAGGTGGTCATTTTTCCTCCCCAACAAAAGAGTTTTCAGGTGTCAGTTTTATACTTTTGAAAAGTCTTTGGTGTCTCTTGGTGAGATGGGACTAAGTCAATTTTTACATATTGATTGACTCTTGTCAAGGTCAGTTGTGTCATCAGAAATGGGGATTCTGTGGTTTGTCCCACCCTCAGGGCGGGGAGCTCAGTACATGCTTTCAAGGGTGTTTCTGTTCTTAACTGAAAGAACTCCAGATGTCACTCAACTGATTTGAGAGTTAGACCATGACCTGATCCAGCTGTCTTACCAGATAAAGTTGCTAACTGCTTCCTTTTGCAAAGTCACAGTGACTTCGGTGTTTGCCTCCTGTTACAAAACTCCCAATTCTTTACCAGGAATTGAACATTTATCTCTGGAAAATGGAAATTAAAATATCTAATCATGAGCTGATGTGAAATGCAGTATTTTCCTCTGTTGTTTTAAATTTGATTAGTTCTGATTTGGGTCAGATTTATGTAACATTCACCTTTTTCTGTCCCTCATGGGCATTGTCTCTCAGTCTCTTCTTCAGGTATCTTCCACAGCTGGATTTCCATCTCCAGTCTCTTAGCAGCAGAGCCTTTTCTGCACTACTTGACCTGCTCTAGCACATCCAGATATCTCTGCAGCTCAGATGTTTGCTCAGAGGCTTGGTAAGGGCAGAGACTGCAGCACCTAATGTGAACATCACACCTCTGAAGTCTCCTGAGGGACTAGAGCAAGGCAGGAGGGTGTGCCATTATATTAGTCAAACTGAAAAAAAGCCCCGATTATTCAGGACTGTAAAAGTATTCTTATCAGTTGAGAATGTTTAAAGAAAATGTCTAGAGGTTTCCTAACTGAAAGTTTTCGGGTTTCATCTTAAAACAATAATAACAAGATGGGGAAGGAGCCAAGAGTGGAGTCCCTTACCACAGAAAGTTCAGGAATAGCCAGGAGAAAATCAGTGTGCTTATTGTAAATAGGAGGGGCACTCGAAGCAGGAATGCCATCTTTTGAATCAAAGTACCCTTCAGAATCCCCTGTTGTCTGTAGAATCTTGCCTGGCAAGTGGAAACACTGGCCAATTCTATTGCCAAAGGATTCAAACTGATCAGTCAGCAGGTACAAGCCAATACTAAGGCAGTGTTGTAACATTGCCTAGTTTTAGATTTATTGCTGGCAAAAGAGCACAGAGTCTCTGGGTACCTGAAAGTGGACACAGATCATTGTTGTATCCATATCCCAAACGTAATGGAAGATCTAATAAGCTGTTGCCCAACAAGCTCAGGATTTAAGAGAGGGCGCTGAATAATTTTTTAAGCCATATAGGTGGAATATCACTGACGGGGTAGCTTGCTTCCTTGTTGTGAACTTTAGTGTTAATCATTGTTCTCATGGATCGCTCCCCACTCCCAGGTCACCCCCCCTAGACCTGCTCAATTGGGGGGAATGGATCCTTTGATGTCTACACAGCAAATTGGAGATGACAAATCTCCCAGGGTAAATCCAAACAGTGTTTATCTTGGACACGCTAAACACTGAGAAATCACACAAGAACAATTAATATTGTCCAGCTTGCTCTACACCACTTTATTGGGCTCTTATGAGCAACCTTGCCAAGACAATTAATCTTGTCTAGCTTGCTGAATTTAAATTGAAAACTCCCTTTAAAACCCCCTTAAGAGTTAGTAGGACTGAGATTTCTATATGGATAAAGACATCAATTTTATTAAGAGTAAATGATTATAACAATTCATAAGTAAATAAGGGTTTGGTGTTGGCTGGGGATAAGATACTGTTTGTGAAAATACATTGAAAGTCAAGCACCCAAGCATAGATAGAAGTGATATGCAGGTAAGAGATATGCAGTCAAGGTCAAAGTATAGAGAGATACTAATAATTAGCTTGATGTTAAGGTATATATTTAGCATGCATAACACAAAGGTCTTACCCCAATGGCGTCCCAGTGCAGAGACGGGAGATGGGGTCCAACCTATTGGTTGATCCCAAAACTTTCAATTATATTTTCCAAAAAACCTTTCCGCTTTGTTTCCATTATTTATAATAACTTACACCTTTGGGGTGCAGTTTTAGGTGTAGCTTGAGTGACTAAAGTCATTACGTCAAACCCTGCTGACTGGTGGAGAAAATGTTCTTGTATCACATGCCAAAACTTAATTGCACAGGCCCAGTAGGAGTGGTTTTGGGAGGGGTTGCCTCAGAGGCAGGGAGGAGGTGGGTAGCCTTAGGAATGGAGATGTGGTTTAGTATTATAAAGATATTACAATGATGTTTTAATGAGTACAGGTCAACTGAAGGGCAGGATTGTCAGAGCAGCAGCTGCAATTCATCTTCTTGGAAAATAATTGGGCAGTTGTCCTTGGGTGCCATGCTCCTTGCTGATAGGCGAGGGCTGGCTACATCTGTCTCCGAATGTCTCGTCCCCCACTTCACAGGGCAAGATGTCCTTGCTGCATTCCTTCTGATGAAAAGTGTGGTGGATCTGTGCATGTTGCATCTCTACTATCTTCGCTTTTAAAGAAAAACTGCCTTGTACTCAGCTCATTTCTTCCCACAATCAGATTTATTGCCACATTTAACTTTATTCCCACATCACACTGTAGAGAAGAAGGGTAGAGGGAGGAAAGCACAGCACAGGAAGCTCATTATACGCGCATAGAAAAGTCAGGGAGAATCACCTACCAAAATTGTGATGCATGCCTGGAAGACGCATACATTACAAACTCTGTGCATCCCTTGGAATCCTCCAGTCATGGGTTCTGCTATGAGGTATGCAGTGACAGACCAATTTTCAAGGACTTCATACTGCTACAAAGCATTTGAGTCAGGACATAGATTTTTAATTTCATCCCTATTTTCATTAACAAAGTGGTAAGGGAATAAGTATTATGTAAATAATTACAATGCTTTCTTTCTCTTCCTTAGCATTTAAAGGGGTTTGATTTCAGACTCAGATTTTGGCAATTACTTAGCAATTGATCTATTTTGCTTTTAAATAGTTTTTACAGCATTTTCCCCCACAACAACCGTCATAGTCATTAAAGACCAGATCACAATCAAAGTACTGTATACAAAATACAACATCTTATTTGCTCTTCAGTTTGAGTCTCGTTGGTCCCAATATTTCTACATCCCAGTCTTTAGAGACCTTCTTTACTCGGGTATAATGAATCCAGGAGTCTATCCCTTTTACTTTTACCGCAGTGAAAGTCGTTAGCAGCACCAGGTATGGTCCATTCCACCGTTCTTTCAGTGGTTCCTCATTCCAGTCTCGAATGTAAACCTGGTCTCCTGGCTCAATGTCATGTACTGGGTTCTCTAGTGACAACAGGCGGTTCCAAATTAAAGTACTTGGCAGTCGCGTTAATGTTCTACTGAGAGACAACACATAATTAAATACATCCTGATCTCCTTTAATATGCATGTTCAGATCCTCCAAAGAGGATTTCATAGGGGCTCACCCTCATCCCACTCCTGGGTTTAATTCTTATTCTCAAAAGTGCTATTGGTAATGCTTGTGGCCATTTAATTTTGGCTTCCTGACATATTTTGCTAATTTGCCTTTTAATTGTTTGGTTCATCTTTTCTACTTGTCCACTAGATTGTGGCCTCCACGGTGTATGGAGATTCCAAGAAATCCCTAACATTTTACTTATTTCTTGAATAATGGTGGCCACAAAGTGTGGTCCCTTATCTGATGATATACCTAAAGGGACCCCAAATCTAGGACTAATTTCCTTTAATAGCCATTTTACAGTTTCTTTGGCTTGGTTGGTGCGACAGGGAAAGGCTTCAGGCCATCCAGAAAAGGTGTCAACCCCAACTAACAAATACTGGTACCCTTGAGTTTTTGGTAATTCTACAAAATCGATTTGCCAATAATCACCTGGCTCCATACCTACCTTGATATGTCCCATTTCTGTCCTCTTCCTGACTACTGGATTATTTTTCAAACAAACTTCACATTTTGAATTTATGGATTTTGCCATTGTTAACATCTGTGTTGAGATTATTCCACGTTTTAGATATGTCACCAATGCTTCTGCTCCCCAATGACATTTCTGGTGCTCTGTCTGTAAAATCATTCTCATAATGGCAGGAGTCACGACTATCTGTCCAGTTGTAGTTACATACCATCCTTCTGGATTCAGTTGAGCTTTCACTAGCTCTGCTAGTTTCTTGTCTTCTTCTGAGTACTTTGGTTTCTGTGTGAGATAATTTTGAAAGGGGCTTACCTTCATCGGTATTAAGGCCATCATAGTCTGTACCTGTTGTGCAACTCGTCGAGCTGTTCGATCTGCTAACGTGTTCCCTTCAGCCACTTTGGAGTCCCCTCCTTGGTGCGCTTTACAGTGCATGATTGCCACCTGCTTGGGTAATTGTACAGCAGCTATTAAATTTAGAATTTCTGTTTGATATTTTATATTAGTACCTTGTGATGACAATAGTCCACGCTCCTTCCATAAGGCTCCATGTATGTGAACCACTCCAAATGCATATTTTGAATCAGTCCATATATTTATTCGTTTGTCCTTACTTAATTCTAAGGCTCTTGTCAGGGCTATTATTTCTGCTCGTTGGGCTGAGGTCCCTGCTGGAAGGGCTTTGGTTTCTATTACTGTATTTTGTGTGGTTACTTCATAACCTGCATATTGCGTTCCATTTTCCACAAAGCTGCTACCAGCAGTAAAAAGTTCCTGGTCGGGTTGGTCAAGTGGAGTATCTTTTAGGTCTGCCCGAGTTGCATAGGTATGCTCAATAACCTCTACACAATCGTGTTCCAGAGGACCATCTTCTGTGGTTGCACCTAGAAAAGCTGCTGGATTTAACAGATTAGTTGTTTTCAAGTTCACATCATCTTGCTCAGTGAGTATGACCTGGAACATCATCATTCTGCTAGGGGAGAGCCAATGCCCCCCTTTTTGTTCTAAGACAGTTAACACTATGTGGGGTATGTATACCTCAATATGTTTTCCCAAGGTTAACTTCCTAGCTTCTTGTATTAAAATCACTGTTGCTGCTACAGCTCTTAGGCATGATGGCCAACCAGCACTTACAAGGTCTAATTGTTTGGAAAAATATCCCACTGGTCATTTCCAGCTTCCCAGTCTTTGTGTTAAGACCCCCAGTGCTAGTCGTTGTCTCTCATGGACAAACAATTGAAAGTCCTTAGTTAAGTCCGGTAGGCCTAATGCTGGTGCCTTGGTCAAGGCCTCTTTCAGTTCCTTAAAGGCTCTTCGTTGGGGTCCTTCCCAGAGAAAGGTTGGTGATTTCTGTGCCTCATATAGTGGTTTAGCTATAAGTCCATAGTTCAGTATCCACAACCTACACCAACCTGTCATTCCCAGACATGTTCTTAGTTCATTTAAGTTTTGGGGGACTGGGATTGCACAAATTGCTTTAATGTGATCCATCCCCAATCTCCTTTGCCCCTGTGTGATCTCACAACCTAGGGATAGTACAGTTGTACAGGCAATTTGAGCTTTCTCCCTCGAAACTTTATATCCATTCCTGCCTAATTGATTTAGAATCTCGATAGTTACTTGCATGCATAGTTGTGGAGAGACTTACTGAAACCTGGCTCACTGAAAGCAGACATGAGCCTGACAAAAGCAAGCTGCTTAGGCCTTGAGTGGGAAAATACTGAGCTAAGTGAAAAAATACTGACCAGCAAGGTCAGTGGGCCCTTGTTGTGCAGTGAAGCTTAGGCAAGGGAGATAACAGGATGTCTCCCACGGGACCAGATGGATTTCTAAAACTACAGGAATGTATGTGACGCTTATGCAGTGATAAAGTCTGTAACCAATAAGGAGCTAAAGTTTTGCAATATGTATAACCTAATTATCGTACGACCAATAATGAGCCTGAGCTTTGCAATATGTATAACCTAATTATCGTGGCTATAAAAGTGATTGTAACACGACCAATAAACGAGTTCCACTGATGAACCATCCGGTGTCGGTGACTCCCTCCGTCTTCAACACATAGTGATTTCAGTTTTGTCGCAATGAAGATGTCATCTACATACTGCAACACGAGATACTGTGATCTGGGTACCTGAATTCCTCCTTGTGTTGTCCAGGACTCCAGTTCTTTTCCCAATTGATTTCCAAAGAGCGTCAGACTATTCTTAAATCCTTGCGGGAGCCTCGCCCACGTCAGCTGTGTTTTTCGTCCATTATGTGGGTTTTCCCATTCGAAAGCAAAAAGTTTCCTGCTAGCTTTGTCAAGGGGAATGCAGAAGAAAGCATCTTTTAAATCAATTACTGTAAACCATTTATATTTCTCCTTCACGGATGTTAACAATGTGTATGGATTAGCTACCACCGGGTGAACATCTTTTGTGATATTATTAATTGCTCTTAAATCCTGTACCATCCTGTATTCTCCATTTGGTTTCTTCCCTGGAAAAATCGGGGCATTATATTCTGATTCACATTCCTCCAGTATCCGGAATTTTAAGATTTTTTCAATAATCTTCACTATCCCATATCGAGCTTCTAATTTTATTGGATATTGTTTTACCCGTATTGGTTTTGCTCCCTCCTTTAATTCTACCACCACAGGTTGTGCCAATTTAGATTTTCCTGGAATATTGGTTTCCCAAACAGTAGGGATTACTGCCTCCTCCACTTCCTCAGGTATTGGAATCTTTGGACTATCTTTTAGTACCAATATATGTCCTGATCTCGATTCCGGGACTTGCATTATTAATTCCCCATTTTCAAATGTAATTTTAGCATTCAATTTAGACAGGAAATCTCGGCCCAACAGAGAAACTGGGCAGTCTGGCACATATAAAAACTCATGTGTCAATTCCTTCCCTCCAAATCGTAACTCCAGGGGTCGCATAAATGGCCGTATTTCCTCTTTCCCTGTGGCTCCCACTACTGTAGTTGTCCTATTCCCTATTTTTCCAGACAGATCATTTAAAACCGAGTACGTTGCACCAGTATCTATTAAAAATTCCACTTCCTCCCCTCCAAGCCTTATTTTCACTAAAGGCTCATCTGATTCTAGTCAGCTCTGATTTTCGTATTCTCCCAAAACCATCATTCTTGCCATATCAGCATTTCCAGCTGGACTCTGTCTCCTTTGCGGGCATTCGCTTTTCCAATGCCCCTCCTGTTTACAATACGCGCACTGATTCATGCCCAACCTGCTTAACCTGGCTCCTAAATCACTAGGTGAAGATCCTAATCCCCTTCCCCGCCCACGTATCATTCCTCTTCCTCTGCCCTGACTTCTGAAATTACTCTGGTCTCTGCCTTGTACCACTGCCAGCAGGCTCCGCTGTTGCCTTTGAACATTCTCTCTCTCACGATTATTATAAACCTTCCAAGCCACCTCTAACAACTTATCCAAATCGTGCAACTCCGCGCTCTCCAACTTCTGCAGTTTTTTCCTTATGTCATCTTGTGACTGTCCTAAGGAAATCAAAGCCAACTGTACTTTAGCCTGCTCTGTTTCCACATCTAAGTCAGTATATTTCCTAGCCACCTCCTTCAGTCGTTCCAAAAACGCAGATGGGGACTCTGTCTTTTCTTGTCTAACTTTATACAATTTTGACCAATTTATTGCCTTGGGTACAGCATTCTGCACCCCAACTACCACCCATTCCTGATATCTCCTTAAACTCCTTATCCCTACTAGTGTATTATAGTCCCACATGGGATCTTCTACAGGAAAATTCTGTTCAACTGTCCCAGTGACTATACCCTGCCTGATATCTTCCCTGACCCGATCATGCGCAGTCCTTAATACCATTTCCTTCTCCGTGGAATCCATCAAAGTATCCAACAATACCTGAATATCATCCCAGTCGGGGTTCTGAGTTTTTAAAATCATTTTTACCACCCGGGCCACTTTACTCGGGTTTTCCCAATAAACCCCAGCCGATTGCTTCCAAAGCATTAAATCTCCTGGCGAGAAAGGTATTTTAACATATACCGGTCCCTCTGCCCCGACCCCTTGTTGGAGCGGTGCCAACAAAGCGCCGGACGCCTGGTGACGGGTTTCCCCCCACCGGACATCTCGTTGCCGTGTTCTATGGGAAACTGGGGTATCCTCACGGTCATATTTTACATTATTCTCTCCTTCATCCTCCCCATCTCTCTCCCCCACACTCCTCGGAGCTGGTGGGGCCAAAGGAATTACTGGAGATATTAATAAATCAAAATCACCCTCTGAGTGCTGTGTCGCATTCTCCACAGCCATACACTTCATGCATTTTCTTTCTGTTAGGCACCCCCCACATAGCTCACCCGAGCTTGTATCAACAACCATTAGCCCGCACGCCTTTTTCCATTCATCTTTGTTTCTCAAATAAAAAAACAAATCTACATACGGCACTTCATCCCATTTACCCTCACGGCGACAGACTGACATGAGTTGCTGGATTGTATTATAGTCCAGCGTTCCATTTTCTGGCCATTGGACCTGATCCCCTAATTTATATTGTGTCCACCATACATTACAATAATCAATTAATTTCCCTTTTTGCATGTCCTGCCCAAACTGCCCCTCCTTCCAGTGACTTAGAATACACCCTAACAGAGATGATTTAGGTATTGGAGATGACTTAGGTATTGGCGACATCTTAATGCTTTCTTGACACAAATTAAAACAACATATACCAGACAAACAACATATACCAGACTAGACAAAATAACACATAACACACATATAA
Organism: Tapera naevia; assembly: GCA_033556795.1. Lineage (NCBI taxonomy): Eukaryota > Metazoa > Chordata > Aves > Cuculiformes > Neomorphidae > Tapera > Tapera naevia. The sequence goes on along the minus strand of JAUMJJ010000004.1, from coordinate 2,716,517 downwards.
CACATAGAACGCACGTGACGTTCCCAAAATTACCAGACAGATTATCTGGTTACCAGACCAGATAAATGACCAGACCAGACCACTGATGCCGAACCTGCAGGGCTTTCGCTCCTGTCTGACGGACGGCGCCTGGGCTTTACCCTTGGAGCTCCAGAGCCCAACCAAGCACAGCTTTCGCCACGTCTAACAGGCAGGCTTTTACCAGACCCCAGAGAATGGTACCATTACCCGAATAAAGATAAAGCACCGTGTCTTACCAACACCTCTGGTCCGTCAGAGGCAGCAGAGGTCGGTCGCGGTCGATGGCTCCCTGAGAATCACCCGGTGCCGGCTGGAGCAGGATCAAAGCGCGAGCCACCTCAGCGATGCCCGCGAGGTCCCATCTGGGTCGCCAAAACTGTTAGCGTAGAGATGAACACATAACCACCCAGGGGAGGTTATATGTGGTGCTTTATTTCGAGGCCCCGGGAACCAGGGGTACACACCCAAATCTGGTTCCAAAATGGTTACAACGCGACCGCATTTTATTCTCTACATGTTACATCACCTAATGTATATTCAACAGGTTACAGCTAATACATATGCATATATAGCTTACTTCATCAACTAATTGTTACTTCTCTGGTGCCAGCTTCTTCTGTTTTTCTTAGTTAACTCCGGTATGCAAGGTCTTCCTATCTCAACTGCAGGCCCAGTCTCTTTATCTCTACCTCAGACTTAGCTTGGATACATTTCGAGTATTTCACACAGTATTTCACGAGAAAAAAACTTACAATCACTAACACTCTTAAAGTAATAGGATTTAAAACCACTTCTAAAACCACTATAATTAAAACCATTATAATTACTATTTTGATTTAATTAATATCAGACTAATAAAATCTCACACTTTTCCAACACAGTTGGATCCCTACAAGTCGACGGGGCCTGATGGGGTTCATCCAAAGATACTTAAAGAGCTGGTGGATGTCATAGCGAGACTTCAATCTATGATTTTTGAATGCTCTTGTGAATCTGGAGAGGTACCAGCTGACTGGAAGTTGGCAAATATTGTCCCAATCTTCAAGAAGGGCAGCAGGGATGAACCCAGTAACTACAGACCTGTCAGTCTCACTTGAGTGCCTGGGAAGATTATGGAGAAGATAATTCTGGGAGTTACCGAAAAACATCTGAAAGACAATGCAGTCCTTGGTCCCAGCCAGCAGGAGTTTACAAAGGGAGGGTCTTGCCTTAAAATCTTAATATCCTTCTACAACAAGGTCAACCACCTCATTGACCAGGGAAAAATGGTCAATGTCATTGTTTCTGGATTTCAGCAAAACCTTTGCTACTGTCTCTCACAGTATTCTCATAAACACAATGTCCAGCATCCAGCTGGATAAATATGTAATACAATGGGTGAACAATTGGCTGATGGGTTGGGTTCAAAGAGTCATAGTGAATGGAGTTGCATCAGCTTGGCACCCAGTGACTAACTGGGTCCAACAGGGATCCATCCTGGGGCCAGTGCTCTTCAATATCTTCATAAATGACCTGGATGAAGGGCTTGAAGGTTTATTGACAAAGTTTGCTGATGGCACAAAACTGGAAGGAGCTGTTGACACTCTTGTGGGCAGAGGCCCTGCAGAGGGATCTTGACAGATTGGAGAGCTGGGCAATCACCAACTGCATGAAATTTAACAAGGGCAAGTGCCGGTTTTTGCACCCGGGACATGGCAGCCCTGGATACACTTACAGACTGGGGTCTGAGAGGCTGGAGAGCAGCCCTGCAGAGAGGGACCTGGGGGTTCTGTTCAACAGCAAGTTGAACATGAGCCAACAGTGTGCCCTAGCAGCCAAGAAGGCCAACCATGTCCTGGGGTGCATCAAGCATGTCATTGACAGCTGGGTGAGGGAGGTCATTGTCCTGCTCTGGTGCAGCCCCATCTCGAGTACTGTGTGCAGTTTTGGGCACCACAGTATAAAAAGGACATCAAACTACTGGAGATTGTCCAGAGGAGGCCACAAGGCTGTTGAAGGGTCTAGAGGGGATGTCGTATGAGGAACGGCTGAAGTCACTTGGTCTGTTCAGCCTGGAGAAGAGGAGACTGAGAGGGGATCTCGTAGCTGTTTACTGCCTACTCACAAGGGAGGGAGGTGAAACAGGTGCTGAGCTCTTCTCTCTTGCAGCCGATGATAGGACTAGAGGTAATGGCAGGAAGATGTACCATGGGAGGTTTAGACTGGATATTAGGAAGAGGTTCTTCCCCCAGCGGGTGGTGGAGCACTGGAACAGGCTCCCCAGAGAAGTAGACATGGCACCAAGTCTGCCAGCATTCAAGAAGCATTTGGACAATGCCCTCAGTCACATGGTGTGAATGTTGGGAGTGTCCTGTGTAGGGATAGGAGTTTGACTCGATGATCTTTTTGGATATTGTAGACCATGGCTTGAACGCTATAGTGAGAAAGTAACATTTTTATGTGAAAAATTAACTAATAACCAGCTTAGGTGGTCTACAGAGGATGATGTAAGTTTTGAAGAAATTATGAGGGCGTTAGTGGAAGCACCTGTATTGAGTCTTCCAGATTTGGAAAAATCCTTTTATCTTTTTGTAAACACATCAAATCAAACTGTCTATGGGGTCCTCACTCAAGATTGGGCAGGAATTAAGAAACCCGTGGGGTATTTTTCTAAATTATTTGATCCAGTAAGTAGGGGATGGCCTGCTTGTCTTCAAGCCTTGGTTGCCACAGCATTGTTAATAGAAGAAGTCAGAAAAATCACTTTTAGCGCTCCCCTTAAGGTATATACTCCACATAATGTCAGAAATGTCTTACAACAGAAAGCTGAGAAATGGTTAACAGATAGTAGAATTTTGAAATATGAGGCTATATTGATTGATTCCCCTAATTTAGAGTTAAAAGTAACTTCTGCTGAGAGTCCGGCACAATTTTTGTTTGGAGAACCATCAGAAGAATTACAGCATAATAGTTTAGAAGTGATTGAGGTTTAAACTAAGGTGAGATCGGATTTAAGAGACACTGAGCTAGAAAAGGGCAGTCAGGATATGCGATAATTAATAAGGAACTGGAGCCTGTAGAATTGGGACCTTTAAGTCCATCATGGTTGGCGCAGACTTGTGAATTATATGCGTTATACAGAGCCCTGGAGTTATTAAAGGGAAAAAGCGGAACTATATTCACAGATTCTAAATATGCATATGGAATGGTCCATAGGTTTGGGAAAACATGGGAAGAAAGAGGCTTGATTGATACTCAGGGGAAGAATCTTGTACATCAAGAATTAATAGTAAAAATTTTGAGAGCATTAAGAGGACCAAAAGAAATAGTAGTAGTACATATTAGGGACCATCAAAAGGGACTAGATTATCAGACTAGAGGGAATAATTTAGCAGATAAAGAAGCACAAGATGCAGCTCTGAGAACCCAAGTCATTAAAATAAATATGATACAAGAAAAGAAAGATGTAAATGAAGAAAAACAAAAAGAAAAAGAAAAGAAATTCACCCCATAGGAATTATCAAAACTTGAAAAAATAGGGGCAAAATTTGAACATGGGAAATGGACACTGCCCAATGGCAGAGAAATGCTGCCAAAAGTATGCGCTAGACAAATTCTGAAACACTTACATGCTCAAACTCATTGAGGTACAAAAGCCTTGAGTGATCATTTCCTTAAACAGTTTGGTTGCATTGAAATTTTTGAAATAACTAAACAAATTACCCAGAGTTGCTTAACTTGCCAAAAGATAAATAAGAAAGTGTTTAGGCAAGTAGCAACAGGAGGAAGAAAAACGGCTTACTGACCTTTTGAGAGAATACAAGTCGATTTTACTGAATTACCTAAGGTGGGGAGGATAAAATATTTATTAGCAATAGTAGATCATTTGACACAATGGGTAGAAGCTTACCCTGTGGCATGGGCCACAGCACAAATGGTAGCAAAAATATTATTAGAACATCTGATACCTAGATATGGGATAATCCAGTACATTGATTCTGATCAAGGTACACGTTTTACCTCCAAAATAATAAAATTATTATGTCAATCATTAGGCATCCAATGGGAATATCACACGCCATGGCATCCACAAAGTTCGGGAAGACTAAAACAGAAATTGGCAGAAATAATGATTGAAACACAGATGCCTTGGACAAAATGTTTACCGTTGGCACTTTTAAACATAAGAACAAAACCTCACAGCGAGACTGGATTATCGCCATATGAAATGTTATATGGCATGCCTTATTTCCAAGGGATGCCTCTAGGAAATAATATAGTTGAAGACTATGATATCTAGAAATATGTAATCGTTATTGGGAAAAGATTACAAGAACTAAGAGAGATTGGGATAATAGCTCAAACACCACCATTAGGGTTTGCAATTCATCAATTAAAACTGGGAGATAAGGTTTTGATAAAGACATGGATAGAGGAAACCTTATCTCCCCTCTGGGAAGGACCTTTTCTTGTTTTATTAACTACAGAAACCGCTGTAAGAACCGCTGAGATAGGATAGACGCATGCGTTGCGAGTGAAAGGTCCAGTGAAGGAATGGAAAATAATATCTGAACCAAGAGATACCAAGTTAACCATAAAAAGAACCTGAAGAAGAAGTCAAGGCAAAAAATTAGATCGCTGTAGGGGTTTGATAACGGCAACTCCTGTTTCTTGGTATATGGGAAGATCATTTTGAATCCCTGGACAGGGGCGAACGTAAGTCCCTGCCCTCTGTGTAGACACTATAATCTCTATATAAGGGCTAAGTGTCCTAATTGTCGCAAATATATCATTACCCACAGAGGAAGGCAGGAACAATTTTTAGATAGAAATCTACAATTTTTTTTTGTATTCATACAACCCCAGTAGAAAGGTTGCCGCGGGTTAGATATCATTGCTGACAATGCAATTGGAGAGTATATATCTAACCAAGTCAAGAAAAACTCACCCTCTTATCCAGAGGAGGGCAAGACCGGAGGGGAACCAGTGTTGCGGTTTGAAAGGTCTGCCAAGGGCTGCAATCCCTTCAGGCTGTGACCACCGATCACCATGCCCCTGACCGGACCTCCTCTGATTGTTTTGGGAGTAAGTTTTCTGGCTTTGGCAACAGCAAACAATTGCAGTCAGTGTATTGTAACCACTAGAAGGGGACGAGTGAGTTCCCAGACTTTGGTTTATCACACAATCTACGGCTGTAAAGGACAGAAAGCTGGAAGTTGCATATATAATCAGACGCAATATGCTTTATGTAAGGAAGGGGATAAAACTGTATGTTATGATCCAAAAGAATATTGGGTAGAAATAAGGACAAATTCAGCAGGAGGTAGACTAATTGGGAAAAGTCAAGTGATAGCAAATTTAAACCATCAAATATGGATAACCTTTGATGCTTGTGAAGCCCTTGATGAATGGAGAAAATATTATAGTGGGTGTGAGAAATGCCTATATCTTAGAACCAAAGATCCAAGCAAGTTACCCACTCTTTGTTATCCTAATTGGGATTATGACAGCCCGTCTGAAAGAAGCTATCATTATTGTGGAAATTCAGGATGGAGCAGTGTTTGTTGGAGTACAGCTTCCAGTTGGGGGTGGTCTCAACAATGTAGGGGGACTCCACTGAAAGCAGAGATAAAAAGGGAAAACCACTTCCTAACTGTACTGCCCATTCTTGTAACCCTGTTAATTTAACCATTTTTAACCCAGAACAATAGAAACAACAAGAAGTAAAAATTGAGTTACTGATTTATGGACCAGGAGAAGATCCAGGAGCTGCTTTATATGTAATAGTTAAGGAAAAATCTAGAGAATCAGTACAACATCAATTGTTGTTTAACTCATTTTATCATGAAATAGAAACAGGAGTGAAGTATGAAATCCCTACAGTGGCTAAGAATCTATTTGTAAATCTTGCTGGAAATATTGCTAAATCTTTAAATGTAACTAATTGTTGCGCTTAAGCGGTACCATTTGTCACCTCATTATTGGTCAAGGAGGGCTGTTAGTGCGCTGTTACCTGATACCCTGCAGCCCCCCTTCTCCTGCAGCTGAAAACTCTTGTTTCACATTCTCTTTCTTATCTATCAGCTAACATTCCATTTTCTCACAACATGCCAAGGTCACTGCATGTAGGCAGGGTTGTGCATACAGGCCTCAAGGATCACAAAAGGCCCTGATTCTTCTAAAATACTTCCTACTAATTGTTATGCTTGTGGTGGGACAAATCAAGGTGAATGATGGCCATGGGAGGCTATGGAAAGCAACATAAGTGATTCCCAAATATGGAAAACAAAAGGAAAGGGTAATAGGAAACAACAATGGGTACTCCAAACAAGTATAATTGGAAGCAGTTGTTGGCAGAATCTAAAAGATGATGGGAGACAAGTAGGTAATCTGGAATGTGAAGGAGATTACCTGTAGAATGAAACTAGGAATGATTGGGATAAGTGGGGAAACCCACTAAAAATGGGTTAATTACAAAGCAGAATACAAAGATGAGAACTGCTCTGTACCAAAATCGTTTAGCTTTAGATTTCTTATTAGCACGGGAAGGAGGTTTATGTGGAAAATTTAACCTTAGTAACTGTTATTTAGAAATTGACGATGAGGGAAAAGCTGTAAATGAACTTGTTAAAGAAATGAAGAAAATTGCACATGTCCCTGTTTCAACTTGGAATGGAATCGACATGGGAGGATTAGGGGGAAACTTTTTAGGTGGTAACTGGCTTGCTAAAATTAGGGTGGTTGTATTGGGAATATTTGCAGGATTGTTAATAATTCCATGTTTAATACCATGTTTTATTAGACTGATACATTCGGTTGTACAAGGAATGCAAATATCTGCAGTACCTATAGGTTCTGAAAAAGGAGAAGAAAAGACTCATTCCTTGATGATAGTGAAAACAAAAAGTGACCCAAAACTAATTCAAATACAGCAAGTATTGACTAGATTCGAAACCAAAACACGAATCAATACTATAAAGAAAAAGATGGGGGATTGTGAGATTCGTGTATATATGGGACAATATTGAAGCAAGATGATGAAATATAATCTTTTTTGTATAACTGTAAGCTTAAACAACTGTACATAGTTTTTATATCTTGTGAAAGACACTGGGTGTATTTCTTGATAAACTAGTTCTTGCTGATAACCGCATAGTGCTGCACAAGAAGATATCAAGAGCGCATGGGCAGAACCTAAGTTTATCTGGAGGACAGGCTGAGGAGGACTGCTAACTTCACCCAAAGACCACCAGATGGGAGCAGATAAGACCCCAAGTGATGAAGAGAACATGCGTCATAGAAAACACACCTATTCTAGGAATCAATCTACATAAACCAACCTTTTCTTGAAAATAGCCAGGAATATGTATTAGTATAGTAAATATAAACCGAATGGAAGAATTGTACGGTGTGTGTGTTGGTGGAGCACAGACTCCCTGCGCACCCAGCGCTGTTTGCTTGCCTTTATTCGCTTAATAAATTGAAATTGCTGGACTGTTTACGGTCTGATCTTTTAACACGATATTTAACTCTGTTGTAGTTTCTTTATCATTCATATGGATAAAAAGTCTATAATAAAAAAAGAAAAACTATGAGATAATACTTGATTTTCTCTGTAATTTAATGCTACGTTTACTCCACTAAAGAACTGGGTAATTTATCCACAAGAACATATTTTTAGAAGTGTTTTAATTCACAAATAACATGTTGAAGTACTTTATGGCAGAAATCCTCTGCCTCTGGTTATTTAGAAAATGTTTAGAAGTAGATATGGTGGAATTTCAGGAAATACCTTGTGGATTTCATTTAACTCTGTTTCCACAGAAATAAAGGAAAGCTTATGCCAAAGCCAGCCCTAAGCGTATGACTACGTAGAAGGTTGTCCACACTAATACAGCACCACCAGCATCTGAAAGTGGTTTCAGCCACTCCTAGCATTTGGATATGTCACAGAGTTGCTCTCTCAATATTCCCCTCCTTCCCAGCAAATCCCTGGGGAGATAAAATCAGCTGGCTTTACAGTTCCTTGGAGCAGCCAGATACTGCTGGGGAGATTTAAACGCGGTGAAACCAAAGGCTCCACTCACTCGGTGAGGAGCACAGCTGTGACACCAGTAAGTCTCGCGGATTGCGCAGGTAGCGAGGGGGGGGAAAGGGCTTCCTGAGCCAGGGAAAAGCGTGGCACCGCGGAGAGAACAGCTGAGAACCAGCAGTCCCTGCTGTCGAAGTGGACGGTGCATTCCCGGAAGGAACCGAGCGAGCTTTAAACAGCCCCCTAGGGAGCGCCGCGAACAGGAGCTCGCAAACAGGGGCGTGGCTCGTCAGAAGGGTGGGGTTCGGCAGTTCACGAAGGCAGGGCGAGCAAGAAGAGGGCACTGAACCTTAAACAGAAAAACAGATCACCATGGTGACCACCCACCAGAAGAATAAGAAATCTTGCAGCTCTGCTCCAGCCATGACTGTGGCAGCTTGCCAGACTGAACCTCAGGGGATACATGCTGCCACCCAGGTACCCAGTTGCAGGACATGCCTCCCTCCTGCACTTGTGTCGGTTGCCAGTGGCGAAGTCATGTGTTGGGGCTGTGCTCAGGTAGAGGAACTCCTCCGCTTGGTTACTGAACTCAGGGAGGAGGTGACAAGGCTGAAGACTATTAGGGAATGTGAGAGAGAGATTGATTACTGGAATAATTTACTGTGCTCCATGTCACAGCCTCAACAGGCAGACAAGCCTTGTACGAAAGACGACCCACCATCCCACATCTACTCAACTAAGGTAAGTAAAGTGGAAGATGGAGCAGAATGGCAAGCGGTGTCACAATCGGTGCATATCCCCTGTTATTAACAAGGCCCTGCAGGTTCCACTGCAGAATAAATATGAAGGTCTTCAAGTGGAACCGACTCCAAGGGCCAACAACTCTCACAGCCTGGAAGCATCTCCCAAGTTAAGCAAACCAAAGCCACCAATTAAGACGGCTTCTGTAAAGAAGAAGAGGAGGGTTGTTGTCATTGGTGACTCCCTCCTGAAAGGTACGGAGGGCCAGGGTCCAATTTGCAGACCAGAACCATTGCATAGGAAAGTCTGTTGCCTACCTGGGGCCTCAGCTGGTGAAATGGCAAGGCAACTTCCCAAACTTGTCAAGTCCCACTACTCATTTTCCAGGTGGGTAATAATGAAAAACTGACTAGAAACCTCAAAGCAATTAAAAAGGACTTTAGGACCTTAGGTCAAATGGTAAAGGGATCAGGAGCGCAACTCGTATTCTCCTCTGCCATAAGGCATGGTGAGGGAAGGAGTGGGAGGAGTCAGGAATTGAATGACTGGCTCTGAACATGATGTGAAGAACAAAACCAGATTCTTCGACAATGGGTTGGCCTACACACCAGGCCTGCTGGCAAACGACGGGATACGTTTGTCCCATAAGGGCATAAGAATACTCTCTAAAAAGTTGTTTGAACTAATCAAGAAGGCTTTAAACTAGTTCGGAAGGGGGAGGGGGACATAACTAGGCTCAATAGATTAAATCATGGGAATGGCACCTCAGGCTCTGAGGGACTGTGTGGTGGTGAGAGCCCCTGGTCTGCCACCTCAGTGGAAGTGGAGAATAGCAGCCAGAATTCAAAGGTTATTGGTGGTTACAAACCACTGATAGTGGACAGTCAGGACTTGAGCCTATTCCACTTAGGAAAGGGGTGGAAATAACAGCCCAACTGAAGTGCATGTACACTAATGCACGCAACATGGGCAACAAACAAGGGAAGCTGGAAGCCATTGTAAAGCTAGAAAACTATGAAGCAATTGCCATCATGGGAACGTGGTGGGATGATTCACACAACTGGAGTGTTGCCATGTGTGGCTACAAACTCTTCAGGAGGGACAGGCTAGGAAAGAGAGGTGGTGGGGTTGTCCTCTATGTTAGAGAAAGTTTTGATTGTGTAGAACTAAAATATGCTAACGATTAGGGTTGAGTGCTTGTGGGTTAAAATCAGTGGAACCCACAGTAAGTCAGACATAGTGGTGGGAGTCTCTTATTGGCCACCCAGCCAGGATGAGGAAACCAATGAGCTCTTCTACAAGCAACTGGGAGAAGCCTTGCGATTGCTGATCCTTGTTCTTGTGGGAGACTTCAACCTTCCAGATGTCTGCTGGAAGTATAACACCGCTGAAAGGAAACAGTCTAGGAGGTTCATCAAGTGTATGGAAGATAACTTCCTAACACAACTGGTGAGTAAACCGACTAGAGAAGGTGTCCCACTGGATCTGCTGTTTGTGAACAGAGAGGGCCTTGTGGGAAAGGTAACTGTTGGAGGATGCCTGGGGCTCAGTGATCACGAGATGATAAAATTCTCAGTTCTTGGAGGAGTAAGGAGGGGGGTCAGCAGAACTGCCACCTTGGACTTCCGGAGGGCAGACTTCAAATTGTTTAGAAGACCGCTTGAAATTCAGTAGAGCATGAACAAGTTATTTGAAGTACACAGCATATCTCAGCATTTACTGCTCTTGAGATCAATCATACTGACAAATAAATACCTTGATTATTATAAAAAAAAGTTATTTCTGCATGAATAGGGCCAATTAAAGGTGTTATAGTGAAGATTTGGAAGTTTTGTCTGAACTGGGTATGGCAAGGAGGATAAGGCCCTGCTAATTAATAGTAAGTACAATCTCTCCATGTTTTTTGCACTACCAATCAACTCTTGACTGTTCCTGTGTCTTTTGCCTTCTGTGAGAGATTAAAGTTCAGATTTCCTTAAAATTTATTCTTCCTTTTTCATAATTTTTTTTTATGCAAAACTTCAAGGCAGTTGTGCCAAAAGTTTTGTATAAATTTTGTAGTGTACAAAAAATAGCACCTTCACAGCAAACCTGTATTTTTTAGGCTATATCAACAAGGAAATAACAAAAACAAAGCCCAGCATTTGCTCTGACCCTTTTGGATAACCACTTTTACCTTCTGGGCTTTCAAAGCAGAATCACTCTCCTCAGCAAAACTATTAGGAGAGATCTTGTATAATGTCTCACTAATTTCCTATCATCATCTCTAGCTTTTTCTTTTCCTTTAAGCGGTTTGTTGATGAAGTTTATGCATGGCAGAGAGATTGGAACTAGGTGATCTTTAAGGTCCCTTCCAACCCAAACCATTCTGTTATTCTACGATTCTAAATGTATTTTGACACAATTTTACTCAAGTGGCTTAGATTATTCCATATATTTTTGAGACAGCTTTTTTCACTATAGTAAGATTGTCCTTGATACATATGCTGATATAGAATCACAGAATCATAAGGTTGAAAAAGACCTCTGAGATCATCAAGTCCAACCATACCTGTCCCCTTCCTAAACCATATCCCGAAGAAACTCATCTACCAGCCTTTTAAACACCTCCAGGGATGGCGACTCAACCACCTCCCTGGGCACCCTGTTCCAGTCCCTGACCACCCTTTCAGTGAAAAAATTTTTCCTGACGTCCAGTCTGAACCTGCCTTGGTGCACCTTACGGCCATTTCCTCTCATCCTATCACCTGTCACTTGCAAGAAGAGACCAGCACCCACCTCGCCACAACCTCCTTTCAGGGAGTTGCAGACAGTGATGAGGTCTCCCCTCAGCTTCCTCTTCTCTAAGCTAAACAACCCCAGTTCCCTCAGCTGTTCCTCATAAGACTTGTTTTCCAGCCCCCTCACCAACCTCATCGCTCTTCTCTGGACACACTCCAGCACCTCAATGTCCTTCTTGTAGCGAGAACAAAAACTTTGAAGTGTTTCGTCTCCAAACTACTAGCCAAGTATTTGCTAATAAATGCCAGAGCAGGTAAATGACCTACAGCTGTCCTCATGTAGTGTTTTGGCTTCAGATCTTCCTTAAAAATGGCCTTTACAGGCCTTCCTTAACAACGGAGGTCAGTATCCACAGAAGTATTCCATATCTTCCTTTAACGTAACATGACGTATAAATAATGTGTAGATAAGGGATAGGCTTTTTTTTCTTCTTCCGGCAAGGCTGGGGAGCAGGAGGTCGCTGCGTTGGTCCTGTCTACTGCTGAGGCCTGCAGAAATTTTTTTTAATGGGTCAGATTTGGCTGTCTGGCTCTCCTCAGGGGAGATGGTGAGATTTCACTGTTTCTGTACTTTGTTAAAGTTACCGGGTGTTGCAGGTATGCATGTCTGTTTTACTTTGACTCCTTTTTGTCCTTTTTCCCATTTCCCTTCCCCTCTTCCCTTTTCTTGGATATCCTCGCTATATGTAGTTGTTTATATTTAGAAAATATATATATTTAGAATTATTTCAGTTTTTCTATTTTTTTTTCTTTAAAAAGGAGAAAGCTTTGGGAAAAGGGACTTAAACTGAGCGTTAGAGAGCTTGGGAAAATAGCTCAAACCAGCTCACCTCAGAAACTCAGGCCCTGCATATGGCTTGGATCCTTGCACCCTGTAGCATGTCTCTGCAGCCATGTCCGCACTTGGCTGGTTACCTTGGTCTCATGGAGATTTTTTATCTGTGTTGGCAGTTTACAGTGGTGGACTACACCCAATCCACATGACATAAGATATTCCTGCAGGAAAGAACTGCCTCCTCCATCACACCTCCTCACTCTGTGATCTCAAGCTTCTCCACAAAACTAAGTTTGGAGAGAGGTGGTTACTGGGATTAAAAAAAAAAACACAAGGAAAAACACACAACAAAAAACATTATATTATAGAACTCCTTCAGGAATATTGAAATGTGCTGCCCAGGGAGGTGGTGGAGTCATCGTCCCTGGAGGTGTTTAAAAACAGATTGGATGAGGCGCTTAGTGCCATGGTTTAAATGACGAGTGGGTGCTAGTGTTGGGTCATAGGTTGGACTAGATGATCTCAGAGGTCTTTTCCAACCCTGTGATACTGTGATACTGTGAAACTGTAAAGCATCCCACTGCTTTTTCCTTAACATATCTGAAAATTGAATGAAAGTGAATTTCCATTCACAAGAGAAGTTTGCGGAGAAGAATGTGTCCCAGACATTTCTATCGTATCTTCACACATGCAAGGGATGGAGATCTATCATGTGGATGTTCAGTGGCTGGCAAGAGTTGCCATCTATTTAGCATCTTTTCTCCTCAGGGTCTGAATGCCTGAGAAGTCAGTAAAGAGAATCTCTTTGACTTTGATGGGCTTTGAATCAGACTCAAAATCACAAATGGGTTTCACAAAGCAATTTAGATTTTGATTTGAGCTTTCTGTTTATTTGATAAAGAAGGAAAACACTGGCATCTGCCTGAGTATGATGTCCTCCCTTCTCAGGAATTCTTTTGTGGCATATATAACATGGAAATGGTTTTTAACATCATACTTGCTCTGACTCAAAGCCAAATAAAAGGCCAATTATGCTCTGGAGGAGGGAGAGAAGATACTTACATACCGAGTGTCCTCCTCTATGGATGGTACAGAATGGATAATTGATGGGTGGCTTGACCAAGAACATGCCTGCATATATCTGCAGGCCTGTTCTCCACTGTTCACTTCTCTGTAAAATCTATTTAATGTCGTTCAGCCACTGTTTTCTTACACCATAGAGGAAAATTCACAGCCATGGTCATTATCTAAATGTACTCACTGATTTGGACTGTGGACATCTGAAAACTTGACAGTCTCCAGGGAATTTGGAGAGGTGCTTTGGTCCTGTTTGATCCTAGCAATGAGGCAAGAGGAGCTGAAATTGTTTTGCAGCTCTTTATCTAGGCACAGCAGAAAAATGTGTCAATCTCTATTAGTTTTGAAATAGTTGCCAATCTGGAGTGTATTAATGTATTCTGTGTGAATATATTAACAAAAAAGGAGTCTCCACCCTAGAGCACCACTCCTTCTCTGATCACAAAGCAAGGGCAATTGCATTTTTTCACAAGATAACTCAGTGCAGTTAGTTGCCAGCTCAGCTCCAGTCTGGCAGTAAGGACTAGGGACTTTTGCAGAGCAAAACAAGGTCCAGATCTGTGATGTGACTTCTCTAATGGAGGTGTGGGAAGAGGTGGGTGCTGCAGAGCAAGATTAATGTTATTCTCCTGCCCACGGTGCAGTAAAGAACAGCTAAGCCAGGCTGTAAGAAATGCCAAAATGAAGTACGTTTGAAACCCAATCCTAAACTGGCCATCACCAACAGCTCATTAAATTCCTACCTTGTTCCTTTTGGTGTGAAAAGTCAAGTTGGTCTGTGTAAAACCTAAAAACCAAGGACTGGGTTCAGACTTACTGTGGTTCCATAGTCACTACTTGGCCAGAAGCCATCTGAGCTGGTGGGATTCCTTTGCCTGGAGAGCACTCAAACCACGGGGCTGCCTGCCCTCTCCACCCAAACTTGCTAGAGAAGACCCAAAGGCACCATTCTTAGGACATGGCATGTTTCTGCAGTGACTCCTGAGTGCAAGCTACAGAGAGAGTTTTGCTGGAGGAATTCATGCAATCGTAGCACATCAGAAGGGATCCAGTGCCCAGCGGAAGCCCTAGCAGGCTTCTAGGTGGAGTCCAGCTGTCTCCTGCTCCACCAGAAATATAGCAAAAGGAATTTCTTAACAAAAGGACAGTGAGTAAAGCCTCTTCTTGATCCACCTCTACACTTTATTGATTGGCTATAATAGCAAGAGATTATTCTGTCCTAATAAAACTCATGGAGAGACAAAAGCAATCAACAGGGGAAAATGAAGTGAGCAATTAGTCTGAAACCCTTCAGACCAGCTTTACTTTCCTGCAAGATCTTAGCAGCATGATGTTGACGGAAGGTTCTCCAGCAGTCCCAAGGTAATCCAGAAATCTGTAATCTTATTCAGCTCTAGATTTAAATTACCATGGTTTATTTTCTTTTTCAAGCTGAAAGGTGAGATTGAGGTGCTCCTCAGGACATCTTCCTGATGTGAGAAAAAGAAATTGTATCATGGGGGTTGGAGGACTCTGTAGTAAACAAGTGATCTTACAGTTTCGGTAACAGCTCAGCTCTCCTTTCACTACGGGAAATTTTACATGAGATCCTGAAACAGTTTCTGGGACAATATTCCAGTTTATTCACAGACATGCACTAATGGATAAGAGGAAAGACCTGCACAGTCTACTTGGCTACAAAATTATGCTGCCTGGTTTTGGTGTCCAAGATTTATAAAAGTAGAAGTTGTTGCAGATCCTTCTGATTCATGTCAATAGGGGAGGTAATGCTTGTAGCAATAGGATAAGGAGTCATGGTTTTACACTAAAACAGGGTAGATTCAGACTGAATAGAAGGAAATTTTTTATGCTGAGGATGGTAAAACACTGGCACAGGTTGTCCAAAGTGATGGAAGATGCCCCATCCTTGGAAACATTCAAGGTCAGGTTGGACAGGGCTCTGAGCAACCTGATCGAGGTGAAACTGTCCCTGCTCATTGCAGGGGGGGTTTGGACTACATGGCTTTTAAAGGTCCCTTCCAACCCAAGCCACTCTGGGATTCTACGTCATATATAGTATTTCAGCTCGAGCAGCATTTTGTAGAAATGTGAGTATAGGTTGGGCTTGAATTTTTTTCCTTCAGGATTGTATTTTTCTCAATCACTCATATGTTTCTTATGCAACCTGTGACCACACCGATTTTTCACAATAATTCCATTTTAAGTTAAGCTTATTGATGCAAAGAGAGTAGAATTTAAAGTGCAGCATCTAAGGCTTTAGATACAAGCTCCTTTTATACTTGAGAACATACTGGCAGATAATTTATTCTTTTATTTATTACCTGGATTTCATCAGGATGCATACTGTGTTTCCACATTTCATTTATATTCCAGAAAAGGAGCTAGAATAGAATAATGATCAGAAATCTATCATAGATGCAAGCTGGAAATATATGTGTGCATGTGTGTGAGTGTCTATGTGTTTCATGGCATCATTAGTACAAGGTGACAGCTGAATCTGACTTGAGCACTTGCTTCTTATCCATTATACTTTCCTGTAATAAGGCATGTCATAGTTTTAAGCTTCTACAAGAGGAATATTATCATGGTGAAGGCATAAAAGTAGATCTGCTTGAAATTCCCAACCATGCCACAGACTGTTTGACCAATATAAGACAAGCTGTTAGCCTCAGTTTCCCTGTCTCAACAGGAGGTTGATCCAACCCTTGCCTCACGTGCTTGCTGTGAAGAAAGCTTGCTGTAAGAAAAGTGTTAGGTGTGCTTAGAGTGTGATGCCAACATACTTGTCCATGCCAAAATCAGATGCTGTAGAAAAACATGAAATCAAAGACAAGGCACCTGGAGAAGTTCATTGCTTTAGGAGAAATATTCAGGTTTTTGAAGTCAGATTAAATTCTGCTTTTGGATCCATCCCTTAACCTATTTTGCTTTGATTCCCAGTCTGCAAAATGGGCAGAATCTATCTCACGTGGAATTTGTAAAGATAATTCACATTAGAGATGCTGAAATATTCAGATTTGATAAATGGATCTAAAATAAATGTGCTGGGTCTGAACATTAAACTGTTGTCTGAATGCCTGTTGGCTTTTTTTTTCAGGATGGTCCGTGCTGGTGAAGAGGTTTTCACAACACAGTGCTTTCCAAGGAAGAAGGGGCTTCACTTTCCTGTTTTTAAATCTGTTTTGCAGTCTTTATTTATGTGGTGATGTGGAGAGACTTACTGAAACCTGGCTCACTGAAAGCAGACATGAGCCTGACAAAAGCAAGCTGTTTAGGCCTTGAGTGGGAAAATATTGAGTTAAGTGAGAAAATACTGACCAGCAAGGTCAGGGGGCCCTTGTTGTGCAGTAAAGCTTAGGCAAGGGAGATAACAGGATGTCTCCCACGGGACCAGATGGATTACTAAAACTACAGGAATGTATGTGCAGTGATAAAGTCTGTAACCAATAAGGAGCTAAAGTTTTGCAATATGTATAACCTAATTATCGTACGACCAATAATGAGCCTGAGCTTTGCAATATGTATAACCTAATTATCGTGGCTATAACAGTGATTGTAACACGACCAATAAACGAGTTCCACTGATGAACCATCCGGTGTCGGTGACTCCCTCCGTCTTCAACAAAATGGTGACCCCGACGTTGCCCCGTTGCTAAAGAAAACGGGGGAGAACACCATCGGTGGAAGGAGTTGGGTTGGGCTCTGAGGCGGCCAGAGCGGTGCTCAACGCCATTGGAAAAGGCAGGAGCAGCACCCCCAGAGATCATAGAGGTGGTACTGGGCCATACGTGCTACCGGAGCCGGAGGACCGCAACAGCGCTGATATGGATCGGCAAGTAGCATACGATTTATTTTTAGCTAACATAGAAAAACGAGGATCAAAGAGCTGGACTCCGGATCTGTCCTGACAAAGGAGGGGATGCTGCAACGTGAGCTGACTTTGGAAGGGTGCAATGGCCATAAACAGGTACCTGGTGCAGGATAGAAAAATGGAAAAAGAAGCAGCTCTTAGTCTCCTAAAGTGCTTTTTATAAAAGCGTAGTATAAAGGATTCCATTGAATCATGGAATAAAGAGGAGTTTTTTTTTTCACAAACTCCGCTAGTGCTTTTGAAGCAGAAGAGGGATGAACTTTTGGGACTTTGTATATCACTAATGTGGGAGAAGAGCTATTTACTGCTTGTAACACAACTTGGAGAACTGTGATTAATGCCTTGCAAAAGTTAAAAATAGAATCGAAAGTGGCCGCTGCAGCTGTGCAGGGAGTAACAGCCCCTTTATCTACAACCACAGCTGCTCCACCGTCTCGCAGCCACAGTCGCATTGAAGTACTTTTGTTGCTATTAAGGGTCAATCGAGCGATAAGATGTGTGACTCTGTTAATGATTTATTAAGAGTTAATGATATGTCTAATGAAGCAGAAAAAACAAGCGACGTGTCATCAGCCGTGAGCGACGTTCACGCTTCGGCGGCCGGAAGTGAACTGACAGACAATACGGAAGGAACTGCAGTGACACCAGTGATGATGTAAGAGTGGGAGGAGCCAGATGTTGCAAGAAGTTATACCCACCCTGGCCTCCTCCCCCCGAAGCGGTTTGTTTAACAGGAGACAACTCATCTGAAGATGAAGCACAGTCACAGCATGAAACAATAATTCCACGAAGTAGCAAGTTACAAGATCTCAAGAGGCAAATGGAGGAAGCTATGGATGCTCTACATCACAGAATGGAACAATCGTTGTCGACATTTGCATCACATGCGAGGACTGAAAGATCTGTCCAGGAACTGGCTGAAAGTACTACAAAGCTTTCAGCATCACCTTTTGGTGGTATAGGTAAAGGGTTATGTCCATCACCCGTATGCAGACAGTTCTGTGATTCTGCAAAATCTGGTAGGTAGTCAGGTGTAATCCAAGATGCCATATTAGAGGGAGATTGGCATCCAGCAGGTAACCTAACTTTTCCTGTATTATTTAATCAGCATGGTAATAGTTATGAGCAGCATGATTTGGAAAATTTTACAACAAGTTAAAAAGACTGTGCAGGAGAATGGGATAAAGTCTGAAGCCATTAGGGCTAAGTTAGATTGGAGTTTTACAGCAGATGTTAATTTGCCATATGATTGTCAAAATTTAGCTAAATTGTTATCTCCTTAAAAGGGGACACAACAGGAGAAATTGTTCAGCTAAAAATAAGAGACATAAGGGCTTTAAGGTTAAGGGACATGCTGTGTTTCAGAATAACCTTAAACTCACCTCTAGGGTATAAGAGAAGGTAGTATAGTAGTAGAGTTATATAACTGTAAGGAATGAACATTAAGACAACCAATCAATAAGACCTATGTGAACAGAGTAGCAGTATCATGTTATAGAGGTAAAGTAGAGAAAATTTTTGCAAACATGGGAATTAAGCATGTAACAGGTATTCCGCATTTTTCCACAGTTCAAGTGATTGTGGAACGAGCATATAGAACTATTAAAGAATACCTTGCAAAGCAGAAAGATGTAACAGAATTAGATCCGCAGATAAGGTTAAGTAAAGTGCTTTTTACACTTAAATTGTTTAATTATCTTAGTTTGGTAGCAGGTTTAGAGCAAGCATCTGTAGTAATTCATAATAGTGGTGTGAAAATGTAAGCTACACCTGAAATACAATTGTGTTATAAGAACCCTAAGACAGAATTATGGGAGGGACCGAGCCTGTTGCTATTTACTGGTTGTGGTTATAGTTGTGTTTCCACAGATCAAGGTCCCTTATGGATTCCCAGTAAATGGACATGCCCAGCAGTCGAGTCAGTCAACCGAACACATGAGAGCCACAGCAGAGAGTAATAAGCATTCTACTGTAACAACTTCAAACAGAAATTAACACATCAAGCAAGAGGTTTCGCCCACGATATGTAATTGTGAACATACTTGACTGACAAGTACTGAGAGGGGCTTGAGAATTGAATTCTGTTATAGCTGTTAATTGTGATTGCAATTGTGTATATTGTAATTGTGCTTTGAATCTTTTATTAGAGTGTGGAGTTTGTGCCAATAGGTTGATAAGAAATAGTCATATAGTAGCAACTGAAGGTAGTCTTTGTATTGCACATTTTCACCAGAATTTTGAGGATTTTTATATAGCAGCAGGTATCACATATAATCAGCCACATTTTTATCATTTTGCATCAGGAAGTGCTTTTCGCCAAGCTCAAGCAATTTGGTACTTAAAACTTGCCATTCAGCAAGTTAAACAATCTAAGAAGTCGAGACTGATTGCTTTACAATGTGGACCCAATTGACTCAAATTAAAGGAAACAGATGATGTTCTTGGAAATTGATTCTCAATTTGGTATAATAGGCTGGCTAAGAACACTCCTGATCAAAGGTATGTGTTGTTTAAATCTGTCTGATCACTCAACATCAATACACAAACAAATAACAGAAATGCAAACACACTTAAAAGACTTTAGCTTACAGACCCATTATGAGAATGATTGGCCAATATTGGATTTGGACCCTGGGTATCAGAAATGTTGAAACAAGGACTAGTCATATTAATTATAAATTTTGTCACTTTACTGATTCTCCCTTGTATGTTTAAATGTTTGCAGAATGAACTTGAAAAACCTAGTGCAAAATATGTTACAAAGCCACATTGCCTTAAATAAAGAAAACGGGGGAATTGTGGAGAGACTTACTGAAACCTGGCTCACTGAAAGCAGACATGAGCCTGACAAAAGCAAGCTGCTTAGGCCTTGAGTGGGAAAATACTGAGCTAAGTGAGAAAATACTGACCAGCAAGGTCAGGGGGCCCTTGTTGTGCAGTAAAGCTTAGGCAAGGGAGATAACAGGATGTCTCCCACGGGACCAGATGGATTACTAAAACTACAGGAATGTATGTGCAGTGATAAAGTCTGTAACCAATAAGGAGCTAAAGTTTTGCAATATGTATAACCTAATTATCGTACGACCAATAATGAGCCTGAGCTTTGCAATATGTATAACCTAATTATCGTGGCTATAACAGTGATTGTAACACGACCAATAAACGAGTTCCACTGATGAACCATCCGGTGTCGGTGACTCCCTCCGTCTTCAACATGGTGACACTACTGAGAGGCAGCAGGCAACAGCAGTGTTATCAAGTGTGTAAGATTACCAAATAAATTGCTGAATGGACTCAAAAGATATGAACAAATTAACCATGTTAGATCAAATTCTGTTGGGGTTTTACAGAGGAAAGAATAGTGGAAATAAAAGGAGGTGCTACAGCAGAAGAGAGGAGCGGGAAACATGGTGGCAGGGGTAGATTGGGGCCAAATTTCACTCCATTGAGTTTGGAATTAAACCCATACTCTCTTCAAGGTTCATCACCATCTACTTATGAGATTATCATGGTGTCTCTTAATGGAAGCCTCTTACTGTTTGATGCCATCAGCATAGCAATAAGCGTAGGTGAGTGCTAGGGCAGTAGGAGAGGACCTAGATTCATCGAGGAAACGTGTACAGCAATTAATTCCTCCAGAAGCCAAGTGTGATCAGGGAGCCCATGGGAAGCGCCTGCCAAACCCTAGTGCTTCCTGGAGTCCTCTTTTATGCAGATTCTTTTTCCATCAGCCTCCAGCAGGGTTCATTAATAGTGGTTGGAGAATGGCTAGGGTGGGTGCTTGGATAATACCAATTTAGACTCATATAATCATAGAATTGTTTAGGTTGGAAAAGACCTTTAAGATCATCAAGTCCAACTGTTAGCCTAACACTGTCAAATCCACTACCAAAACACGTCCCTAAGTGCCACATCTACACATCTTTTAAATACCTCCAGGGATGGAGACTCCACCACTTCCCTGGGCAGCCTGTTCCAATGCTTTACAACCCTTTCAGTGAAGTAATATTTCCTAATATCCAGTCTAAACTTCCCCTGGCACAACTTGAATCCATTTCCTCTTGCGCTATCACTTGTTACCTAGGAGAAGAGACCAGCACCCACCTCGCTACAACCTCCTTTCAGGTAGTTGTAGACAGTGATGAGGTCTCCCCTCAGTCTCCTTTTCTCCAGGCTAAATAGTCCCAGTTCCCTCAGCCGCTCCGCATAGGACTTGTGCTCCAGCCCCTTCACCAGCTTCAATGCTCCGTAGGTCAATAACATTTGGTTTTGGTTTATATCTGGACCAAATACTTCTCCCTCTCCCCAGATTTTATTGAAATGCATATTTATATGTATTGACATTTTATTAAGGAAACTTAAGAGACCCAAGCCCCCAGTTTCTCACTGTAGCAAACATTTTAATTTTTACTAAACCATGTCCCTGAAAAACTCATCTACCTTCCTTTTAAACACCTGCAGGGATGGCGAATCCACCACCTCCCTGGGAAACCTGTTCCAATGCCTGACTATTGTGGAGAGTATTACAGAAATCTGGCTCATTCAAAGTGGACATGAGCCTGACAAAAGCAAGCTGCTTAGGCCTTGAGTGGAAAAATACTGAGCTAAGTGAAAAAATACTGACCAGCAAGGTCAGTGGGCCCTTGTTGTGCAGTGAAACTTAGGCAAGTGAGATAACAGGATGTCTCCCACGGGACCAGATGGATTTCTAAAACTGCAGGAATGTATGTGACGCTTATGCAATGATAAAGTCTGTAACCAATAAGGAGCTAGAGTTTTGTAATATGTATGAAGCTCATTAAACAAACTATTTAGGTAGAACTACTGTTAATAAAGACTGAGACTTGTTAATCAAACACCATATGCGTGTCGATAAGTCTCCCGCTGTCTTCAACAAATGGTGTCCTTAACAAATGGTGACCCCAACAGACTATCACTGAAGACATTTTTCCTAATGTCTAGTCTGAACCTCCCCTTGCACAACTTACGGCCATTTCCTCTCACCTTATCACTTGTCACCTGCGAGAAGAGACCAACACTTACGTCGCTACAACCTCCTTTCAGGTAGTTGTAGACAGCGATAAGGTCAACCCTCAGCCTCCTGTTCTCTATGCCAAACAACTCCAGTTCCCTCAGCTGCTCCTCATAGGACTTGTTCTCCAGCCCCTTCACCAGCCTCATTGCTCTTCTCTGGACACGCTCCAGCACCTCAATGTCCTTCTTGTAGTGAGGGGCCCAAAACGGAACACAGTACTCAAGGTGTGGCCTCAGCAGTGCTGAGGACAGTGGCACAATCCCTTCCCTGGTCCTGCTGGCCACGCTGTTTCTGATACAGGCCAAGATGCCATTGGCCTTCTTAGCCACCTGGGCCACTGCTGGCTCATATTCAGCCGGCTGTCAACCAACACCCCCAGGTCCTTCTCTGCCAGGCAGCTCTCCAGCCATTCTTCCCCAAGCCTGTAATGCTGCATGGGGTTGTTTTGTCCTAAGTGCAGGACTTGGCACTTGGTCTTGTTGAACCTCATCCCATTGGTTTCAGCCCATTGATCCAGCCTGTCCAGATCCCTCTGCAGAGCCTCCCTTCCTTCAAGCAGATCGACATTTCCACCCAGCTTAGCGTCATACAGAAACTTGCTAAGGGTGCACTCAATCCTCTCGTCCAGATCGTTGATAAATATATTGAACAGGACTGGACCCAGCACTGAACCCTGAGGAACACCACTCGTGACTGGTTTCCAACTGGATTTAACTCCATTCACCACCACTCTTTGGGCCTGGCCATCCCGTCATTTTTTTACCCAGCAGAGAGTGTGCCTGTCCAGGCCAATGGCAGCCAGTTTCTCAAGCAGAATACTGTGAGAAACGGTGTCAAAGGCTTTACTGAAATCCAAGTACATCGCATTCCCTCATCTATTAAACGGGTAACCTTGTCACAGAAGGAGATCAGGTTGGTCTGGCAGGACCTGCCTTTCATAAACGCATGTTGACTGGGCCTGATCACCTGATTGTCCTGCATGTGCTGTGTGATAGCACTCAAGATGATCTGCTCCATGACCTTCCCCAACACTGAGGTCAGACTGACAGGCCTGTAGTTCCCCGGATCCTCCCTCCGACCCTTCTTGTAAATGGGTGTAACATTTGCCAGTCTCCAGTCAAGTGGCACTTCCCCAGTCAGCCAGGACTTCTGGTAAGTGAGGGAAAGGGGTTTGGAGAGGACCAGCTCCCTTAATACCCTTGGGTGCATCTCATCTGGCCCCATAGACTTGTGAATGTCTAATTGGCCAAGCAGGTCTCTAACCAAATCCTCCTGGATCGTTGGAGCTTCACTCTCACTGTCTTCTGGCCCAGGAGGCTGAGTATCCTGAGAACATCTTACCTTACTATTAAAGACTAAGGCAAAAAAGGCATTAAGTACCTCTGCCTTGTCTTCATCCCTCATCACTACTGTCCATCCTGCATCCAGTAAAGGAGGGAGATTCTCCTTGGTCCTCCTGTTGTTAATATATTTGAAGAAACTTTTTTTTATTATCTCTCACCAAACTGGCCAGTTGAAGTTCCAGTTGGGGTTTATCCCTTCTAATTTCCTCTCTACATGAGAAAGATTTTGTCTATTAATCTTTAAAATGTGTGCTGCAACTTTCCCAGCATCGATGACCTCTGCTGCTGGCATGATACCCGCTTGCTAAGGAAGAAGCCTGTTTGTTCTCCCCATTCAGGTGACAGTTACAGGGACAGGTTAGTCTGAGATCGGGCACGGAGAGGGATACATGTGCTCCCTGGATCTGGCCAGCCTAGTCCAACTTCATGCCCTTTACTGTCTGCTGCTAGGAACCATGCAAGAATCACAGAATGGTCTGGGTTGGAAGGGACCTCTGGAGATCATCCAGTCCAATCCCCCTGCTAAAGCAGGTTCATCTACAGCAGGTTGCACAGGAGCGTGTCCAGGTGGGTTTTGAATATCTACAGAGAAGGAGACCCCACAACCTCCCTGGGCATCCTGTTCCAGTGCTCCGTCACCCGCGCATTAAAGAAGTTTTTCCTCATGTTCAGGTGGAACTTCCTGTGCTCCAGTTTGTGCCCATTGCCCCTTGTCCTGTTGCTGGGCACCACTGAGTCTGGCCCCACCATTTAGTCTGGCCCCATCCTCTTGACACCTGCCCTTTAGATATTTATAAGCATTGATAAGATCCCCTCTCAGTCTTCTCTTTTCCAGGCTAAACAGACCCAGGTCTCTCAGCTGTTTCTTGCAAGAGAGATGCTCCAGTCCCCTAATGATCTTCATGGTGCTCTTTTGGACTCTCTCCAGTAGTTCATTGTCTTTCTTGGCCTGGGGAGCCCATAACTGGACACAGTACTCCAGATGTGGCCTCATTAGGGCAGAGTAGAGAGGGAGAAGAACCTCCCTCGACCTGCTAACTGCACTCTTTTTGATGCACCCCAGGATACCATTGTCCTTCTTGGCCACAAAGACACATTAAAAGCTGTGGGGTATATAATGTTCCATTTATCTTATCAACTTTCTTGGCCTACCTCCTGCATGTTTTCCATACAACTAGATGGAAAGTCAAAGGAAGCAAGAGAAAAGCCTTTTTACTAACGAGCATTCCTAAAAGGTGTGTGGCATGGTCTGTTCCTCTTTGTGCTCACACATTGCAGAGCACTGAAAGCATCTGCAGGATCATCAAGGCACTTAGCAGTCACCAACAGATTGGAAGGGTTGTTGGCATCAGTAACTATGCCTTAGCTAACGACTTTAGCTAACCTCAGTGGAAGTAATGCTCTCAGGTCTCATGTTTTCAAATGGGAGACCTAAGGTCCATCAAATGTATGAAAAGGAAGACTATAGCCTATGAATTTCCTCCTCTTCTAGGCTTAGATAGGGCCACCCATTCACTGGGGAAGCTGTTGATGGAGAGTCTGGCCCCAGCAGGACATACTGTGATACCAACATGCTCATGTAAGCTCCTATATTGTTGCCTTCATTTCCGAAGGCGCGACCTGGTTCAGGAATGGTACGGCGGCCCGCCCCCGGCCGCTCGGTCCATCACCTCACAGACACCGGTGTGGTGGATGGTAAATGGCAAATGGCGTTTATTGATAGATAACACCGGCTTATATAGCCAAGGTTTATGACGTCACTTCTGCCTGCTTACATCATCAACTAAACACCATTGGCTACTGGGAGAGGGGCCCTATCTTTCCGTACATCGCGAGATCTTCCGGTCGCCGGACCTTAGCTACCAACATCTCCCCCCTCCCCATGCTTAATTAAATTGACTAGAATAGAACAAATTTAAAGATATTCTTAGCTTATACCATGGTACTTCTTATCTTATCTTTAAAATATATAAAACTTATATAACTTATAAACTTAACTTACTTATAAAACTTACAAAATTTGTAACTTACAAGCTTATAAAACTTATAAAACTTATAAAGTTATGAAACTTATAAACTTTACTTATAAAACTTATCATCTTATGAAGACGACTAGGACTAACAAAGTGCAACTTGAAATAGTAAGGATAGCTTGAGGTCGACCTGAGAGGAAAAACATAAGGCACACTTTAGTCTAATTATTAGTGTTCTATAAATGTAACATTAACTCTTTCTAGCTGACTTTTAAACTACTTCTTAAAATGAAGAAAGAGATTGTTCCAGAGCAGATGTAGATTTCTCAGTTCTTAGCAGGTCTTCGTCAATAACGGCTTGTGGTTGACATAGGCCTCGCTGTTGGATCATCAGGTGTAGGCACGGTGCTTGTCAATCGATCATCTTCTCCTGCCACTGGAATGTTCGGGTTACGGGAGTGTCCTGTGAACAAAAACTCACAGCTTTCATTAGTTTCATTCTGAAGGTCTGGTTTGATAGACTTAAGTGGGCACCACTTAACTATACCATCTTTTTTGACAGCAGCATACCCTCGCCCTGTCAGAGCTAGTTTCCATCCTCGTTCCCATTCTCTCAGCTCATTTCTAACTATGACTGATGGACCTTCTTCTAGTGCTCGAGTGGCCCAATGTTTTTGGGTGGGACTAATCTCATCCTGCCCCCTAGGGAATTGCTTTAGTGCTAGCAGAGCAGTCGCTAGGAGATCTGCCTGGGCTCCTGAGGGAATGCTGTTGACAAACCCTTCTGTTTTTGCTAATACCTTCAATTTAGATTTCAGAGTTTGATTTGCCCGTTCCACTATAGCTTGCCCTGTGCTATTGTACGGAATGCCGTGTATTAAGGTAATACCCCATTTCAAAGTAAATGCTTGAACTGATTTAGACACAAAATTTGGACCGTTATCTGTTTTGATCTGATTAGGAATACCAAGCCAGGCCATAGCTGTCAGCCAATGTTGAATGGTTGCTTTAGAGTCAGCCTTAAGGTGCTGAGTGGCCACAATCATTCCACTATATGTGTCTACAGTCACAGCTAGCCATGCTCGAGGTTTCAGTAATTGGCAAAGTGTGAAATCTGTCTGCCACACCTCAGATGCTTTAAGACCTCTAGGATTCATTCCGCTGGACCACAGTGGTGCTTTCTGACAGTGGGGACATGTAGCCACTACATGTTTCGCGTCTGTGACTGAAATGCCACATCTCTTTGCTAACGCTTTAGCTCCGATGTGAAGAGACTCGTGTAACTGCCGAGCATCTCTCAATGCCCACTGTCCTTTTGCAGCAGCATCTGCTTTGTCGTTACCAATTTGGAAAAACCCTTTAATTGGGCTGTGGCTATTGACGTGGATGACCGATATAGTGCCCTGTCGAGAAAAAAGTGCTTCTTCTAACATTAGGGCTATTGTGGATGTTGACACGCCAGGCCCCGACATGGCCAAGCAAAGTTTAGCCACAAATATGGAATCAGTTACTATGTTGAGATGTTCTGTTGGGAACAGTTCACATGCTAGTACTACAGCTGTTGCTTCTAGTTGCTGGACAGAAAGAGCACAGTCGGTCATTTTAATGCTGTGCCATTCTCCTTCCGATTGCCATACAGCTGCTGCGGTTGAAGTTGCTGAGGATGCGTCTGTAAAGACTGTTGGTCCCGGCTGGGGCCGGTCCATGATCTTACATGGAAGGTCGATGTTAACTATTGCCAGCATTTGAGTCCAGGGGGGCTTTGCGGCGTAACAAAGTTCTCCACCAAATCCTACAAGAGCTATGGCCAGATACTCTGACATCACCACTGACTGCGTTGGGAGCTGTTTGTGAAAGGGCAACCATATTCTGGCAGGTTCAATGCCTAGATGTCTTAGGGCGAGTTTCCTGCCTTTCATGATGAGATTACCAAGGCACTCGATTCCTGGAGAGAATGCACGTGACGGCTTTCCTAGGACTATCCATGGTATTGGTCGGGCTTTTTCAGTAGGGCCCTGAGCTAGTGCTCCTACTCCTCCCTTTTTTGTAAAGTGCACATAGAGATCAAGTGGTATATTTGGGTTCCACCTAGCAAGTGTGCTTGATGACATCTGCTGTTCGATAAAATCGAGAGAGTTCATTGCTTCTATTGTCAGGGCTTTTTGTTCCCATGGATTCTTTCCTTTCAAAAGAACATGCAGAGGAGCCATGATCTCAGGAGGGATTAAAACAATGTTACGGAGCCATTGCAAGGACCCCACTAACTGCTGCATATCATGGAGTGTCTTAATGTTCCGATTAATTTTTATTTGAGGGGGTGTTACGTAAGAATTTGTGATCCCCACTCCCAAAACATTTACACATGGTCGTCTCTTAATTTTTGCACTCGCAATTTCAAACCCGTGTACCTTTAGAGTTTCGGAAACCGTTGACACCAGCTGGTCCACTTGAGTCGCTGATGTTGCTGCAATTAAAATATCATCCATATATTGAATGATAGTTGCAGTCAGGTTATGGCACCGGACTGGTGCCAATGCCCGATCCACTGTGATCTGGCAGATAGTGGGTGAGTTGACCATTCCTTGGGGCAGCACTTTCCACTGGAAGCGTAGGTTGGGGCGTTGGCTGTTTGGAAACACTACAGAAAAAGCAAACCGTTCTTTGTCCTCTTCGTGCAAGGGTAGCGAAAAGAAACAGTCCTTAATATCAAGGACAGCACAAGGTTGTCCCTCAGGTATCATAGAGTTCATAGGCAATAGTGTTTGAACAGGACCCATAGGTTGGATTATCTTATTTATTTCACGCAGGTCATGGAGGAGACGAAACCCCTCGCCAGTTCGTTTGGGTATTACAAAAACTGGGGTGTTCCACGGACTAGTGGAGGGCTCTATGTGACCTTTTAGTAACTCACAGTCAACCAGCTCAAGAAGAGCATCCATTCGGCACATGCATTCTTAATTTCTTCCCAATTCGTGAAAGGCATTTTCTTTCCCCGTGATCTCTTTTTATTGCGGACATTTTTGCTTTTAACTCTGTCTATTTCTATTTCCTCTGACTCCGACTCCGAATCGGATTCCAGCCACTCATCCCCGCTGGTGTCTGATTCGGGACTGGAACTCGACTGACTGGTAACTTCTGGGCTCCGGTACATTTTGCTCAGACTCCGACCCCGCCCACTTCCCTTCTGGGCGGGCCGTCCCCCCGTCTTGGCTCGCTCCGCCCCCTACTCCTCCTATGGCCATTCTGATTGGCCGCTCCACGCCTCTCGCACACGCCTCTCTTTCCTTCTCTGCTATGCCTATCGACTTTCTCTTTTCCGTTCTCCTTTACGCTCTCTTTTCCGTTCTCCTCCCTTTCCCGTCCGCACGCTCACGTCAGTTCGAGCGCTTCCTCCCTTTTCGCGCCGTTGGTCTCGCCCCGCCCCCACTCTCGCTGCTCGGCACCATCTTGGGGCGCATAGGGCGGTGGCTTAGGCCAAGCCTCTTGAGACTCTGATTGCGCAGCGGCGCCCTTGGCCTCCTCCAGTAAGTTACCCCAAAAGGTTTTTGCTCGTTCCTGTCCCTCCGTAAGGGGTACGGGATTCAGGGATTGAGGGGATGTATCACCCTCTGGCAGATCTTTAGGTGCAGCAGAATTATTATCGTCTGGGGGGTGCTAAGTCTGCGTGGTCGCCCCAACTCCCATTTTCAAGGTGACCATGAAACAATCTCTTGCTGCCAGCAAAGTCTCCTGCCCTTGCATAGCTTTTTGCAGGGACTGCACAACTTTCCCCCAGGATTTAAGGTGTTTCCCAGAACCCGAGGACATGGTCTCCTCGGCTAAGGCTTTAGTACACTTATCCCACACTTCAGGGTTAAAAATATCCACCGGCTGCGCAATGACCCCTCTCTGTAACAGCCTTGCGACGGCGAGAGTAAAATCTTTGGGCTTACACTCAATACCCACTCCTTATATAACTGTGATACGACCTTCACAAGGGCATCCATCCTCCTTGTTGGTCCGAGAGCGTCCTCCCCGCCGGGCTGATCCCGCAGCTCCGGCCACCGTTCACCCATCCAGGTGTTCTTCCCGGGTTTCGGCACCACTTGTTGCCTTCATTTTCCGAAGGCGCGACCTGGTTCAGGAATGGTACGGCGGCCCAGCCCCGGCCGCTCGGGCCATCAGCTCACAGACACCGGTGTGGTGGATGGTAAAAGGCAAATGGCTAATGGCGTTTATTGATAGATAACACCGGCTTATATAGCCAAGGTTTACGACATCACTTCTGTCTGCTTACATCATCAACTAAACACCATTGGCTACTGGGAGAGGGGCCCTATCTTTCCGTACATCGCGAGATCTTCCGGTCACCAGACCTTAGCTACCAACACTATATGTGATGCTTATCAAAACAAAGATTTCGGGCAGGCACAGAGAGATGAGGAACTCTTGTACAGACCCGCAGAAGCATTAGGAATTTCATAGGCCTGAGTGAAAATCCACATGCTGTGCTGCAAAGGCAATCGGACTTCAGTCACCATTACAACACCTCCATACTTGTCCTAAAAGGGCAGTTTGAGTATCTTTTCTATTAGAGTTGGAAAACAGAACTGATTCTGAAGCTGAGGGTATGTCAGCCATCCTTGGTGGAAGTTCATCCACAGAAGAATTCTTTGACATTAGCCCTATTCCCATTCAAAATATTGCCACTGACACCATATTCCATCGTCTGATGGAAATACATGCTTGCACTCCCATGGTGGCAAACACCAACTCCTTGCCTGTAAGAGTCTGTGCCACTTTGTTCTCTCTCTTTCTATATCTGTATTTAGTGAGCTGCTCCTGCTTGTCCACTGTCTATAACACCAGCCTCAGGCATACCTTCTCTTTGCTGTTCTTAATAACCCTTGTGAGAGCCAAATGCAGGCAAAGTGCAGAAACAACCACAAAGCCACAGATAAAATGAATAAGTTTATTCCCATTACCTCACGATCTAGGGCAACTCCAAAACAGCACCCAGGCAGAGGGAAGGCAACCAGGAACACAGGCACCACAGAGCTTGATCCTTGCTAGAAAGTGTGTGTGTGTGTGTGCGCGCGTGTGTGCACGCGCCAAACCTGCCACTGTGGCTGTTTTTTTCAGGGAATAATGGAGTAATTTTTCCACTGTGTTTTGATCTTTCTCACAGCAGGGCTGGAGTCTCAAGCATTTTTTCTAGGATGGCCTTGAGTTTATCATAGGCCTATGTTCCTTAAACACAAAAGGTTCTACCTGTCAAGCACACAAGACTAGGCAATGAGCGTTATTTATGTGTTTTTCTGCATCCCAGCTGCAAGGTCACTTGTGTGTGATTTATACTTCCTCCTCGCCAATCTTTTATTATATTCCCACACTTTATCTTCTGCCACTCGCCACACAGAGACAAAATCCCCACCTTGTCAAAATTCATGGAGCTGCTTCCTCGTCCTCCTGTAAATCCCTCCTTAACATCCCCTGCTGCCTCAATGCCTGCAAATCCTGATCATCTGTCAGCAGTAAGGCATAGCTAAGCAGAGACTTCCAATTCTCTGACAAAGTCTATTTATTTTCTTACTGTCCCATTCCTTGTGTTTGGTCTGTGTTTTGGTTTGAGATAAAGTAGAATCAGTTTTCTAACTTCAGCTCAGCCTCTTCTAAGTAACTTCATTTTCTGAAAGCTAACTGCATGTTTTTCAGACAGTTTCTCTCTAGCAGTGATAACACAGGGCATTGGCATGCAGAAAGGCCATTGCTTATGCTTATTCCTATAGAAACCAGAGCCATCCTCTGTGGGTTTTTTAGAAGACTAAGGACATGTTCTGGGCAATCCAGAGCAACAGGACTTTAGTCTGGCTAAGGCAAAGAGACATTAGCAGGCCTTGCAGGAATGTCGTTGCTAGGACACTACAGGAGGAATTTGGCAAGAAAAACAGCCTAGCAAATGAAAAACAAGAAAGGGGGGCGATGCACACATGATTGAACAGGATCTGAAACTTACAACAGAGATGCATGAACAGTAGAGACTGACCTACTGTAAAGAAGCATTATTCGCGTGAACAGCACATGTTAACCAATCGTTCTTATTGTTATGCGTGAAAGCAGATAAGATAGAGTATATAACCATTAGCAGTAAAGCAATAAACTCGACTTCTGCCTGAGCACATTGATCCTGTGACGAGTCCGTGACTTCCGCATCTACAATTCTCGAGCTGGTGGAGTGCCATAAGTCAAAGGGGCGAAAAAGGGTCACACCTACACGGAGGGGTGGACAGGACAGGTGACCCCAAACTGACCAACAGTGTATTCCATCCCATATGTGTCCTACTTGGTATAAACCTGAGAGATCACGAGAGTCTCTCACTTTCTTCTTTGATGGCCGATGTCCAGTGAGGACCTCATCTGTCTGTTTGCCTCTGATTCCGAATCTGTGCATTCCTGAATCCAGTTCCTGAGACTATCTCCCTCCTGACACTCACATTGTCTGCCCTGCAGCATCAGCAGTGATATACAGTCATCAAAGGGTGAGGTGGTGATGCAATTTTGTATATTTCTATATATTTTTTTATTTTCTTATTAATAGTATTTTCTTCATTATTATTATTTCATTAAAGCTGTTTTAGTTTCTGACCCACAAGTCCTTTTACTCTCATTTCACTTTCCCCTTCCCCTGGGGGTGGGGGAAAGGAAATTGGGAGTCCGAGTGCTCGGTTTTAGCTGCTGAAATTGGCTGGGCCAGGGCTAAACCATGACAGCCTGCTTTTGATATCCAATGCCTTCCGGCTGAGATATGGACTGGAAAATCCCTATGCCAGTCATCTCTGAAAAAATATCTATATGGTACCAAGCATAATGGACTTTGATTCTGGACTGGTGTATTCCAGCACAAACACAATGCAAATGGTGACTGGGGTGAAGATGCCAATAATCACAGTACAATATAATGCAACATAATGTAATACTGTACTATTGATAATACCAAGATGAACAGCAGTGTGTGTGTGTGCATGCACTAGACAACATATGACATTTAAAGGTTGTTACGATTACAGATCCAAATACAATAAACTTAGGAAATGGCATCAATAAATTTAGGTGTAAATTCAGAATTCTGTATTTGCTTTTCCATTGTTCTTCAATCCCCAGGCAGTCCTTTTGTGTATGAAGCTGTATTAATGTCCTCTCAAGGTACAAAAAGCTGGCAGACGGTGTTTTTGAAGGGGTTGGCTATTCACTTTCCAAATAAGCAAGGGCAGAAATGATACTACATGGCATGTTTCGAATCATGGATAAGACAAAGATCTGTACATAGCTGCTGAAGGGTGAGAACCAGATATACACTCTCTCAAATTAGAAAATCTTATTCCATTCCCAGCTTTGGTGGTTAAAATAAACAACTGGACATTAAATTAGTTAAATATTCAATTTGTGCTTACAACAGATACGTTACGTCTGTAGGATGCATCATTAACCTTTGCAGCAGTTCGACAGTGCAATAGGTGTGACAAGTGAAGGATGACAAAGTCTTTAGTTTAACTGCAAAATGTAGCTATAGGATTTATTTATAGCCACAGAACCTACATTTTTAACATATGCAGAATTTTTCAGTTAACGGAGTTATTCATGGTAGAGGTTGGTACATTGTAGGATTCAACTCCATGATTCAGTATCCCATTCCATGTAGTTCAATGGTTTGTGTCCATTCAGAGCCTCGTTAAGGTAAAACCATGATGCAGCAAGCTTCTTTCTGGACTCAGACGGTCAATATTTACACTTTGCTCATCTTCAGCAGAACAGGTGGCTCCAGCTGCCTGGATGATCAAACAAGATTAATTATATCGCACAGCAACAAAGTATAAAATTACCTTGGACAGACCTAACAGGATGGTTGTGCTGTAAGAAAGGGAGTATGTGGACAACTTGACTGAAAACAGTCACCGTGTGAATGTTTTGAAACTTTGTGCAAAACCTCCTAACTTGCCTCATAGTCCAGGTCCATATCTGTAGAGTATAAAACTGCTGCAAGGAAGAGTAGAGACAGACTTCAGACTTCTGCTCTGCAATCGTGTGTGTGTGGTCTTTCTTTTCTTTTATTTCCAGTCGCTGCAGATGGTGCCCCATGTGAGTTTTTGATATTAACAACAGAACTCTCGACGACCACGCAATCCAACGGAAGAAGAATTTTCATTGTGGTCACATCCCTGAGAAGACATGGACAGCCTGAGAAGAAAGGGACAGAAACTCTCGCTGGCCGGGTGAGTTGTGGGGTTGTGTTAGAATGGGACAGGCAGTTGCCAGAGAACATATATTATATTTAAAGGTCTTGCAACAAATTTTGCAGGCTTCTGGGTATCATCTGTCAGAAAAGTAGCTTTCTTTGCTTTTATTATGGATAAAAGAAAATTGCAGTTGGTTTCCCACAGTGAGTTCGTTTGGGAAAAAGTAGGAAAGCATTTTTAGATGAGTAGACAATTAGGTTTCTCTGTCCCTGACGAGCTACAGGTTATGTGGTGATTTATTTATACAGCTTTAGCTCAGTTGCAACCAGCTGAAAATGTGTTTCAAGCCCAACAAAATGAAAAGGGGCTGGAGAATGTATATAATCAGGTTTTGGACAGAGATGATCCCGATTCGGGGGAAGATGATCCATTTGATTCGGACCCTGTAGACTCTGAAAAGGAGCCTGATTCATACTCGCCCTTGACACCAGTTAAATCATTAATAGACAAAATTCCAGATGGGAGAAATCCTGCAAAAGGATATATAAAAGCAATGCCTACAGTGATGCCTACGGTTCCATCCTTGATTGATCTCAATAATGATTGCTCAATTCCAGCTAGTACACCTTTTGCTCTGGCTTTTAAGAGCATTATGCAGAGATGTCAAGAGAGGGCTGTGCAGCAGGGTGATTTAACCCTTGCCTTTCCGGTAGTGTACAGACCCTGACAGCCACCCAAATATGATGCATTACCTTATGAAATACTTAAGGAATTAAAAAAGTCAGTAAGAGACAATGGTTTGCAAAGTCCGTTCACTCTTGGGGTGGTAGACACTATTGTGGCTCCATTATGACTCCATGGAACTGGAAAATCCCGGTGAAAACAATTTTAACACCTGCACAAAATTCAATTTGGCAATTAGAGTACAATGATCTCATAATGGAAAATTTGCCCTGGGGGGTTAATATTGATGAAAATATGCTGTAGAGGCTGACTCTATTTCTATTGTTGTCTTAAACATCGACTGATTCTCCTTGTACTGTTGTATTTAACAACTTCTTATAGGGTTGGACTTGATGATCTTGGAGGTCTCTTTCAACCCAGATGATTCTATGATTCTTAAATGCTGTGGCTCCTGATAGGCTGACTGTGCTGCTGCAGAGGAGGGGGAGGAGGTGCAGCAGCAGGTATTGCCCCTCCACACCTGACTGCACATGTGGACCCAGAAGGATCAGGCAGAGGCTATTCTGGCAAGGGTCTGTTGAACTGCTAGTGACCCTGGAGCCCCCAGCCCCAATTCCAGAACCTTACCAAAGAAACCTCTGTGCATGTGCCAATTCAAGAACTTTCACAGCAAGACCAAACCTCATGCTAATGGAGGGGGCATGGACTTGTCCTATAAATAGAAGCCTGCCAAGAAGACAGGCACTGCGCGCCCACCACCCCATGGAACCCGCCTGAGAAGACGTTGCAGAAGAACTGCAGTGTTGACATGGAAGTCATGGACTCGTCATACGATCAATGTGATCAGACAGAAGCTGAGTTTATTACTTTTGAGAGTGTGGATCCCATCTCCTCCTGGGCCACCTGCTTGATCAGGACAGGATTTCCCTTCTATTTATATGTGCGTTAACGTCTTCCCGAGTGCCCAGGCAGCACTCACCTTCGGCCAGCTTCCACCTCCTCGTCGCAGGTATTCACTGGTCTGACTGATCCATCCAATGCTGATCTGAGGGTCCCTGTTTGGGCGCCACTTGTTGACGCGGAAGTCACGGACTCATCACACGATCAATGTGATCAGACAGAAGCCGAGTTTATTGCTTTACTGCTGATGGTTATATACTCCATCTTATCTGCTTTCACGCATAACAATACGAACGATTGGTTAACATGTGCTGTTCACGCGAATAATGCTTCTTTGCAATAGGTCAGTCTCTACTGTCCATCCATCTCTGTTGTACGTTTCAGATCCTGTTCAAGGTCTTAGTTTCAATCACGTGTGCATCGCCCCCCTTTCTTGTTTTTCACTTGCTAGGCTGTTTATCTTGCCAAATTCCTCTTGCAGGTGTCCTAGCCACAACATTCCTGTACGGCCTGCTGATATCTCTGTGCCTTAGCCAGACTAAGGTCCTGCTGCTCTGCATTGCCCAAAACATGTCCTTGGTCTTCTAAAACCCCACACTGCAGGACCACATGCTCCTGAAGACCACGTTTTCCAGAGACCCATGGAGTGGTGACTATTCTCTCTTCCCCCACACTCTTATTCCTCTCTCTCTGTGTCTCTCTCTTTGCTCCATTCTTCTGTTTTCAATGGCACTACTGTGCATCAAATCAGATCCGAGTTATGTTGTTTTGTGCAGCTACCTTGAGGGTATCAGATTGTGAACTGAACAGATTGGGATCTGTATTTTGCAACATCTGCAAAGTTGCAACTCTGAATGTACCCAAGTATTTGATTCCATATTTTGGCCCTGCCCAGAATACTGATCTTCTGGTTTGCCTGTGCCCAAAGTAAACACTGTTTGGATTTACCTTGGGCGATTTGTCATCTCCAATTCACCACGCAGACATCAAAGAACCTGTCCCTCCCTGACTGAGCAGGTCTGTGGGCGGGGCAACCTGGGAACGGGAGCAGGCCCTGACATATTCTTCACAGAACTGGACCAAATATTACCCCTCAAGCATGGGCTGGATTGCCGTGACAGGTTTTTGAACAGGCAACTCATCTCGTCCTTGTGGCATGGAGAAGGGTCCCAGAATCTGGACAAAGGGCAATTTCTTTTGTCACTGTCCGGCAAGATCCTCAGGAGCCCTACATTTCCTTTATTGATCATTTACAAACTGCGATAGAGAGGCAAGTACAGAATGCTGAAGCAGCCAAAGTCTTACTTTTCCAGCTGGCTTTTGAAAATGCTAATCATAGAATTATCTGGGTTGGAAGAGACCTCCAAGATCATCGAGTCCAACCCTTAATCCACATCCTTTCAGATAGTTGTAGAGAGCAATGAGGTCACCCCTGAGCCTCCTCTTCTCCAGGCTAAACAACCCCAGCTCCCTCAGCCTCTCTTCATAGGACTTGTGCTCAAGTCCCTTCACCAGTTTTGTTGCTCTTCTCTGGACCTGCTCCAGCCCCTCAATATCTTTCTTGAACTGGGGGGCCCAGAACTGAACACAATACTCAAGGTGTGGCCTCACCAATGCCGAGTACAGGGGAAGGACACACCATTCTTGATGCAGGCCAGGATGCCATTGGTCTTCTTGGCCACCTGGGCACACTGCTGGCTCATGTTTAGCCTCCTGTCAATCAGTATCCCCAGGTCCCTTTCCACCTGACTACTCTCCAGCCACTCTGTCCCCAGCCTGTAGCACTGCATGGGGTTGTTGTGGACAAAGTTCAGGACCCGGCACTTGGCCTTGTTGAACTTCATCCTGTTGGACTCAGCCCATCTCTCCAGCCTATCAAGGTCCCTCTGCAGAGCCCTCCTGCCTTCCGGCAAGTCGACACTCCCTCCCAATTTGGTGTCATCCGCAAATTTACTTATGATGGACTCAATCCCCTCATCTAAATCATCGATGAGGATGTTAAACAGAACTGGACCCAACACTGATCCCTGGGGGACATCACTGGTGACCGGCTGCCAGCTGGACACAGCCCCGTTCACCAGCACTCTCTGGGCCCGACCATCCAGCCAGTTCTTAACCCAGCTGAGAGTGCACCTGTCCAAGCCATGGGCTACCAGTTTATCCAGGAGTATGCCATGGGAGACAGTGTCAAAGGCTTTGCTGAAGTCCAGATAGACTACATCCACAGCCTTCCCTTCATCCACCAGGAGGGTTACCTGATCATAAAAGGAGATCAGGTTGGTCAGACAGGACCTGCCCCTCACAAAGCCATGCTGGCTGGGTCGGATCCCATGTCCATCCTGAAGGTGCTGTGTGATTGGACTCAGGATGATCTGTTCCATAATCTTGCCAGGCACTGAGGTCAGGCTGACAGGCCTATAGATAAACAGACAGCATGGATTCTACCTTATGTTCTGCAAACATCTCTGGGATAGAGATTTTTTAAGACAGTGGAATGTAACTTTACCGCTGAGACAAATTTATTGTAAGGGTCACTGACCTGAAACCCCTGCTCAAACTTACTTGGTTAACAGAAAAACTTGCTTGGATGTATCAGTGGCCTTTAAAACGGGAAAAATTATACCCAGCACAGAATTAGTACAAGAACAATTAGAGGCAGGACATATTGTCCCTTCCACAAGTCCATTCTAAAAAAATCAGGCAAATGGCGATTGTTATAGGATTTATGTGCTATTAATGTGGCCATGCAGCCATTGCAGCTAAGGACCCTGAACCCTCCAATGATACTGAGCTCTTGGTCCTTGCAAATTATTGATTTGAAGGACTCTTTTTTTTTACCATTCCACTGATGGTTGTATGCATTTTGCATTTTCTATCCCGACTCTTAATAATTCATGTCCTATGCAGCGTTATCATTGGACTGTTTTACCTCAGGGAATGATGAACAGTCCTACTATCTGTCAGATTGTTGTAGCAAAAGCCCTTCAACCGAATCAGGAAGTGTTTCCACAAGCCTTAATATATCATTATATGGACGATATTTTGATTGCAGCTGAATCTTCAGATTATTTACAGGGAACAGTATGGCATCTCATACAATCATTAGAAGCATTCAGTTTACAAATAGTCCAGGAAAAGATACACACGATGCCACCTTGGAAATATTTGGGATGGATCCTTACTGAAACTACAGTAAAATCTCAGCCTCTTACATTGCAAAATGAAGTAAAAACTTTAAATGATGCACAGAAATTGATGGGTACAATTAATTGGATAAAGCTGATGCTCGACATTGCCATTCATGAGCTTCAACATTTATTTGAAATTTTAAAAGGTGATGCTGATCTTTCTTCTCCCTGCACTTTAACACGTGGTACAACAAGAATTGGATCTTGTGGCCCATAAGATTTCTAAATTGCAGGGAAATCGTATTTATCTTAATCTGCCTGTTATTATTTATTGTTGCTATGCAGAAACAGCCTCTTGCTATTATTGGACAGTAAGATGGTCATAAACAGAAAGTATTGTACCTTGAGTGGTTATTTTTACCAAAATCTTTTTGAAAATCTATTACTCAGCCATTAGAATTAATTTGAGGTGCAGCCTCATCAGCACCGAGTATGTGGGATGATGATGATCACTTCCCTGGTCCTGCTGGCCACACCATTTTTTATACAAGTCAGGATGCCATTGGCCTTCTTGGCCATCTGGGCACACTGCTGGCTCATGTTCAGCTGTCTGTCGACCAGCACCCCCGGGTCCATTTCTGCCAGGCAGCTCTCCAGCCACTCTTTTCCAAACCTGTAGCGCTGTATGGGGTTGTTGTGGCCCAAGTGCAGGACCTGGTACTGAGACTTGTTGAACCTCATAGAGCTGCCCTCAGCCCATCGATCCAGACTGTCCAGATCCCTCTGCAGAACCTTCCTGCCCTCAAGTAGATCGATGCTCCTACACAATTTGGTGTCATCTGCAAACTTACTGAGGGAACACTCAATTCCCCCATCAAGATCATTAATAAAGATATTAAACAGAACTGGCCTCAACAATGAGCCCTGGGGAACACTGCTTGTGACTGGTCACCAACTGGATTTGGCTCCATTCGCCACCACTCTCTGGGCTCAGCCATCCAGCCATTTCTTTTACCCAGCAAAGAGTGCACCTGTCTAAGCCATGCACCGTCAGCTTCCCTAGGAGAATGCTGTAGGAGACAGTGTCAAAGGCTTTACTGAAGTCCAGGTAGACAACATCCACAGGCTTTCCCTCATCCACTAGGCAGGTCACCTGGTCATAGAAGGAGAATTATGATGGGGTGCTTTCTCTTGCTTCCATTTCCAGTTGTTAAAATGTAATGTAATTTAATTGTAATGATTATTTAGATGCATAGTACTATGTCATTGACTATAGTAAAGCAAGCGTTTTGGAAAGGGAAGCTGAAGAGAAGAAGCTGAGGTGTGGGTTTCTTCATGGCTAATTCACATGGTGCCTGAGCCTCTATTGATCGTACAGTCCCAATGCTTAATTAATTGCTGAAGTATCAGATCATCTCACACTTGCTGGTGAGTGGATCTTAACCAGGAGCCGAAGTATGGAGATACAATATTGATAAAATATGAATAATTTACCCAGATTGTATTGGAAGGCTGTGTCAGGGCAAGGAATTGAGATGGGATCTTGCCAGTCCACCACATTAAACACAAAGTTATCTGTTCTATCACAGCGAATGAGTCTAATAGCTATCAAAGCACAGTGATTATGTAAATCATTGTACCCTGATTGAGTAACAAAAGCTATCGACCATCCAGAGTTAGAGGGTTTGCATATTGTATGATTACTGAGAAATAAAATCAAGAGTGATTATGCAAATCACCCCCTTCAGCCAATCAGATTGAAAGATGCAAGGGGAAAAAAAAAAGTGCATTTATGCATCGGTTACTATACAGCACCCCTGAGCTCCAGTTATTATTTTTTGGTATTTGACTGCTGAAATACCCAGAGGCCCAAATCAATCCAATATAAAATGGAATTGTTTTCTTGTGGATTCTGCTATGAATCTTGACTGTTTCAGTCATTACATTTTGGACAAACAAAAATTGGGATCCAAGCCGATTTCCTGCTAGTACAAAAATGTAAATCAATATATATTGAAAAAATACAGGGAGAAAAACCCAGATATTCTACATAAAATTAAAAAACCCACACTTGTAATTTTGCATATAAAGAAGTTTATGTTCATGACTGATTCTGCTGATGTTAGATTATTATTAATAAGTGATGCCCACGAGGTCTCCCTTGCTGCACATCGGAAGGATGTGTCTCTGCCGGCTCCTGCAATTTGGAAGACACAATGCTAAAGTTATTGATGGAGACAGCAAGGCCACATCTTCCTGCTTCACTGAGCCCAGACTGATCCAGTAGCCCGCTGGCTGAGCGGCAAACCGAGCTTCCCATGGGCTGCATGGACCATGGGATGTGCACCCATGCGAAATTCCTTCCCAGCGCTTCCGTCATGCCTGTGCAGAAGCGCGACGGAGGCCACGCCCATCCGCGAACCACGTCCCGCTGGGGCGGTGGCTTTCGTCCTGGCGGTGCTTCATGGCGTTCACTCTGTATTTGCTGCTGCAGTCTGCACTTCTTATCGTCAGTGCTGTTGCCATGTTGCACAAAGAGCGTTTCCTGCGGCACGGTGAGACGGCAGCCACGGGCCAACCAAGGAGTGTGGGGGGGAAAGCCCGCCCAGGCGCGATGGCGCGTCCCTGTCCCCGTCCCCCAGCCCAGCCTGGTGGAGAGGAATGGCCCGCTGTCCAGCTGGCGGTACCAGTAGCAGCCTGGGGATGCCGGTAGCAGGCTCAGCAGGCGTGGGAAGGCCACACAGTGCCATCGAGGCGCCTCCTGACCTGCTGGGCTTCCCAGGGGCCGGTGCTGCTGCTGCTTTTCTTCACCAGTGCTGAGTGTCGATGTGCAAGGAATTGCTTATGGTGTTTTGGTCTGAAGTTGAATTTTCTGCTGAATAGCAAGTCTTATCTAATGGCCTAAGCAGAGGCTCAGGCAGAAGCAAAGCTAGAAACTAGTTCAATGATCAAAGCAAGGTAAAGACAAGGTAAAGGCCTTGATACAGGGAAAGAACTAACCTGGTTAGACTAAACTAACACTACTAGGAATTTTATGGGCCTTACGTGTTGTTATGCAGAAGGGATACATCAGTGAGATACAGAATACCACAACCTGAGACAATTTGATGAACAGAAATTATTTCTGGATCCCACATATACTTTAAAGAAGGTAAAGGTGAAAATACAAGCTTATATATCACAGATAAAATCAGAATGTTTATCTTTTGTCTCCCAGAGTCTTAAAGGATGGAGAGCATGATTACGTTCTAGAACTCAAGGAAATGGAGAGATTTAAAGAGATGGTTTGGATCTGGGCTAGGAGTTTTGTATTCCATTGATCAAGAGGTACTGATTAATAAACTGAGCACAGTCACCTCTGATTTGGGAAAACTAAAGGTACCATTAAGGTCATCCCTGATTACCCTGGCTGAATCTCAGCAATTAACTGCTGACCTCATCTCCTTACTACCCAATCATACTACTGAAGATTTTCAAGCAGTAGCAACTTTCATGGAGGGTTTACAAGGGAATGTATCTGTTGACATTCAATGCGTCCAGACACAACTCTGGATACAATCTGTGGTTTCTGGTATAATGAGGGAAGGAATGTCAGGAAATTTACCACAAGAAATTAGAGGGATTATTGCTAAGAACAATAATACCACCCTGTTTGAACTAAGACATCAGGCTTGGTGGCAACTGGTTAATTTCACCTATGATGACACAAAGGAGCAAATGGAAGCCTATGTACTCACAATTCAAAGGGCAGAGGTGTGGGATACCTTCCCTATTTTAGCATTAGGGGCAATCCATCAAGATGTAGTAGTCAGACCAATAGGACACAAAGTTTGGGCAAAATATGACAATAATACAGGGGAATGGCAGACTATTAGTACTGAAGCCTGCCTCCCAAAAGAACAACTAGGATACATTTGTGAAAATGCAGTAACTGAAAATGAAGATCTGTTGTTAGACACAGAAGACAGTATGTGTACTTTTGAGATGTTTCCCTCAGGACATGCACAATCACAGGTATATTATGTAGGGAAAGGATGTGCCTGTATAAGAACTGGTTGTGCTAATGGTAGTATTGATACTTGTGAAGAGGAAACAAGTGGAACCAACTTTTGTGTCTGTAATTTTACCAGAATATGAGGTTGTGATTTTAACTGTTCTGTTCCTATAACCACCTCTCAGTTGATCTCTGAACCACT
This sequence comes from Tapera naevia, assembly GCA_033556795.1. Lineage (NCBI taxonomy): Eukaryota > Metazoa > Chordata > Aves > Cuculiformes > Neomorphidae > Tapera > Tapera naevia. The sequence goes on along the minus strand of JAUMJJ010000004.1, from coordinate 2,673,769 downwards.
GTTAAAGAAGGTAAAAGAAACCTCTAAATGAACACTATGAACATCATCACGGACATTGAGAAAGCCAGAGAACATAATTGATGGGACATTTTTCTAAATATATCATTAAAATCTATGACAGCTGCACAGTTCTTCAACCTCCTAGTGCATCCTGTGCTAGTGCTGATTCTCGCTGATGCTATTGACCATTCTCAGCTTTTGGATGTGGTGAAACATACAAACTGTTGCACAACAAGTACATGTATTATGGACAAAATTTTGCAAAAGAATTTGCAATAGCTTAAAGAAAAGGGAGGATTCAATTAAGGAATAGCGAGTCTTAACTAACGGCCTACTAGGCCGCTCTTAGCATAACTTGGCAGAAACAGGAATTTGTAACAGAATGTTCCAACGGGGCTAATCCAAGTAGGGGCCTACCCTGTTTGCAAGGGCAAACACGTAGGCAGTATTGTCTGAAGAACCATAAAATTTGCTGCAGTGGGCAAAATAGGGCCCTAAAAGTTTTTTAACCTAACCGCTTGCTTATTGGGTACTAACCATGAAATGCATGTTGTGTTTGATAAAATACACTATATAAGCTGACCAAAATTGTACCATATTGGAGCTGTATCTTGTGGGATGCTGAGCCCTGCACTGCCCAACTGTCAATAACAATACTTTGGCTTACAGTCCACCTGTGGGTTGATTCCTTTGAATCACTGCTGGTGTGGTTGACGTTTGTCTCCCTGTTATTTTTCCAGAATTTGCTTTTTTTCTCTGCATTTTTACTACTTCACCGCACGCCAGGATGTTGTGATAGCGAGAGGTGGTTTCTCCCATCTCGTAGTGCCTGTTTTTGATGAGGTAGTGCTTCTTGGTCTTCACACACATGCTTGCATTTCTGCTGTACCGAAGAAAGACCCCCACTCTGCCTCCCCACATTGGGAGGAAGGGTTTATCCTTTGAAGAGCTTTGTAAAACTTCAGTTCTTCTATCACTCTATGAAAAGTTCCCAAGTCTTTCTTTTTTACATCAGTTGCAAAATGATCCTGATTTGGAAACTGTGCTGACCATTTTCTGTCCTGCAACTCACTTCTCAGTGCTGAAGCATCACTTCATACCCAACAGTTCTTTGCTATTTTATCTTCTGAATGAACAGGCTGGGATTTTTTTTTTATTTTGGCAGGTATGTTTTTGAAGGCCAAATAAACTCATTTTCTGGCATATAGGGAACAGTAGTGTATTAAAAAGGTCAGGGTTTCCTTTACAGAAACATTGATCTGTCATCGTTGTTGCATTCACCAAAAGGTTTAACAGTTTTCAGTATATTGTTTTAAAATATGATCTTCAAATAAAGGTAATTGGTTAATAGTTTTTTTTTCTAATGCTAGCAATAACCGCATTCAAGATGGATCACTTGTTAATATTGCTTATAGCATTTGTTGTGTGGTTTGGGGTTTTTTTTTCTAGGTACCCTATGTTTGATAAAGTGTAAAACATTCCCTGGCTCTGGCTCATGGTGCCACTGCTGCATCTTCTCTTTCCTTGGAGTTTGGGAACTGGGGAGAAGTTTGGTGATGAGGCAGAGCGTGCAGTTAACTTCAACAGCAATTTTACATGAAGTACCTGGTGAGATAAATGTAGTTCATGGGACTCTTAAAGGTAAGCCAGGCTTACATGCCTCAAAGGATGGGGAAAAAATAATTTTGCAATATGTATAACCTAATTATCGTACGACCAATAATGAGCCTGAGCTTTGCAATATGTATAACCTAATTATCGTGGCTATAAAAGTGATTGTAACACGACCAATAAATGAGTTCCACTGATGAACCATCTGGTGTCGGTGACTCCCTCCGTCTTCAACAAAATGGTGACCCCGACGTGCCCCGTTGCTAAAGAAAACGGGGGAGAACACCATCGGTGGACGGAGTTGGGTTGGGCTCTGAAGCGACCAGAGCGGTGCTCAACGCCATTGGAAAAGGCAGGAGCAGCACCCCCAGGGATCATAGAGGTGGTACTGGGCCATACGTGCTACCGGAGCCGGAGGACCGCAAAAGCACTGATATGGATCGGCAAGTAGCATACGATTTATTTTTAGCTAACATAGAAAAACGAGGATCAAAGAGCTGGACTCCGGATCTGTCCTGACAAAGGAGGGGACGCTGCAACGTGAGCTGACTTTGGAAGGGTGCAATGGCCATAAACAGGTACCTGGCGCAGGATAGAAAAATGGAAAAAGAAGCAGCTCTTAGTCTCCTAAAGTGCTTTTTATAAAAGCGTAGTATAAAGGATTCCATTGAATCATGGAATAAAGAGGAGGTTTTTTTTCACAAACTCCGCTAGTGCTTTTGAAGCAGAAGAGGGATGAACTTTTGGGACTTTGTATATCACTAATGTGGGAGAAGAGCTATTTACTGCTTGTAACACAACTTGGAGAACTGTGATTAATGCCTTGCAAAAGTTAAAAATAGAATCGAAAGTGGCCGCTGCAGCTGTGCAGGGAGTAACAGCCCCTTTATCTACAACCACAGCTGCTCCACCGTCTCGCAGCCACAGTCGCATTGAAGTACTTTTGTTGCTATTAAGGGTCAATCGAGCGATAAGATGTGTGACTCTGTTAATGATTTATTAAGAGTTAATGATATGTCTAATGAAGCAGAAAAAACAAGCGACGTGTCATCAGCCGCGAGCGACGTTCACGCTTCGGCGGCCGGAAGTGAACTGACAGACAATACGGAAGGAACTGCAGTGACACCAGTGATGATGTAAGAGTGGGAGGAGCCAGATGTTGCAAGAAGTTATACCCACCCTGGCCTCCTCCTCCCCCCGAAGCGGTTTGTTTAACAGGAGACAACTCATCTGAAGATGAAGCACAGCCACAGCATGAAACAATAATTCCACGCAGTAGCAAGTTACAAGATCTCAAGAGGCAAATGGAGGAAGCTACGAATGCTCTACATCACAGAATGGAACAATCATTGTCGACATTTGCATCACATGCGAGGACTGAAAGATCTGTCCAGGAACTGGCTGAAAGTACTACAAAGCTTTCAGCATCACCTTTTGGTGGTATAGGTAAAGGGTTATGTCCATCACCCGTATGCAGACAGTTCTGTGATTCTGCAAAATCTGGTAGGTAGTCAGGTGTAATCCAAGATGCCATATTAGAGGGAGATTGGCATCCAGCAGGTAACCTAACTTTTCCTGTATTATTTAATCAGCATGGTAATAGTTATGAGCAGCATGATTTGGAAAATTTTACAACAAGTTAAAAAGACTGTGCAGGAGAATGGGATAGAGTCTGAAGCCATTAGGGCTGAGTTAGATTGGATTTTTACAGCAGATGTTAATTTGCCATATGATTGTCAAAATTTAGCTAAATTGTTATCTCCTTAAAAGGGGACACAACAGGAGAAATTGTTCAGCTAAAAATAAGAGACATAAGGGCTTTAAGGTTAAGGGACATGCTGTGTTTCAGAATAACCTTAAACTCACCTCTAGGGTATAAGAGAAGGTAGTATAGTAGTAGAGTTATATAACTGTAAGGAACGAACATTAAGACAACCAATCAATAAGAGCCATGTGAACAGCGTAGCAGTATCATGTTATAGAGGTAAAGTAGAGAAAATTTTTGCAAACATGGGAATTAAGCATGTAACAGGTATTCCGCATTTTTCCACAGTTCAAGTGATTGTGAAATGAGCATATAGAACTATTAAAGAATACCTTGCAAAGCAGAAAGATGTAACAGAATTAGATCCGCAGATAAGGTTAAGTAAAGTGTTTTTTACACTTAATTGTTTAATTATCTTAGTTTGGTAACAGGTTTAGAGCAAGCATCTGTAGTAATTCATAATAGTGGTGTGAAAATGTAAGCTACACCTGAAAGACAATTGTGTTATAAGAACCCTAAGACAGAATTATGGGAGGGACCGAGCCTGTTGCTATTTACTGGTTGTGGTTATAGTTGTGTTTCCACAGATCAAGGTCCCTTATGGATTCCCAGTAAATGGACACGCCCAGCAGTTGGGTCAGTCAACCGAATACATAAGAGCCACAGCAAAGAGTAATAAGCATTCTACTGTAACAACTTCAAACAGAAATTAACACATCAAGCAAGAGGTTTCGCCCACGATATGTAATTGTGAACATACTTGACCGACAAGTATTGAGGGGAGCTTGAGAATTGAATTCTGTTATAGCTGTTAATTGTGATTGCAATTGTGTATATTGTAATTGTGCTTTGAATCTTTTATTAGAGTGTGGAGTTTGTGCCAATAGGTTGATAAGAAATAGTCATGTAGCAGCAACTGAAGGTAGTCTTTGTACTGCACATTTTCACCAGAATTTTGAGGATTTTTATATAGCAGCAGGTATCACATATAATCAGCTACATTTTTATCATTTTGCATCAGGAAGTGGTTTTCGCCAAGCTCAAGCAATTTGGTACTTAAAACTTGCCATCCAGCAAGTTAAACAACCCAAGAAGTCAAGATTGATTGCTTTACAATGTGGACCCAATTGACTCAAATTAAAGGAAACAGATGATGTTCTTGGAAATTGATTCTCAATTTGGTATTACAGGCTGGCTAAGAACACTCCTGATCAAAGGTATGTGTTGTTTAAATCTGTCTGATCACTCAACATCAATACACAAACAAATAACAGAAATGCAAACACACTTAAAAGACTTTAGCTTACAGACCCATTATGAGAATGATTGGCCAATATTGGATTTGGACCCTGGGTATCAGAATTGTTGAAACAAGGACTAGTCATATTAATTATAAATTTTGTCACCTTACTGATTCTCCCTTGTATGTTTAAATGTTTGCAGAATGAACTTGAAAAACCTAGTGCAAAATATGTTACAAAGCCACATTGCCTTAAATAAAGAAAACGGGGGAATTGTGGAGAGACTTACTGAAACCTGGCTCACTGAAAGCAGACATGAGCCTGACAAAAGCAAGCTGTCTTAAAAAAAAGGCATGCTGTCTTAAAAAATTGCATCCTTGCAGTTGCTTCCTCTCCTGAATGCTAGTATATCTGCAAATGAAGTGCCAAAAGGGATTTATGTTCCTCAGCTTCCAGAAGAAAGGTAGGTGACTGACTTTAACCCAGTAGTGAATGTTATTTAAACTAAAGCAATTGGAGATGTTGGTTTTGATCAAGTCTTAGGCTTGGAGTCCCGCTGATTGCACCCAGGGATCAGATGTTGGTGGTACTCTTTTCTGTCCTGTTCTTTGTCTAAGTTATACAAATAATTTTGTCTCCCGAAAGAGTGTTTTAGCTGCATGTATCCAGGAAAGGGATTACAGAGGGATACTAGCCTGGGAAATGCAGACACTTGGTATAGATAAACCCATTGGCCAAGTTTTAGCCTATGAAGCTATGAAATTATGGGGTGGGGGGGTTATTTGGTAAGGAGGTTGCAGCCTAGAGTTCAGATATTTGTTGATTCATGACAAAATTGGCAGAGGATACTCAATTTCACAAATCGCTTACCCTTCATTCTGCACTGGAAACTCCCAGTTTAGCAATCCAAGAGTATGTCTGTACTGGAGAGATACCCAGGATGCAATAGGGACAGCAAGAAATCTGGTAGAAGCATCTTGATGCTTATGAAGAGCTGTCTTTTTATCTCACAATATATTAAGATGCTTAAGGCACTTTCTTCACTAATTATGCAGTGAAGTATTTTCTATGCAAAACCTATTATAATAGATATTTGAGGTTATATTATGTATGTGCTTCCTAGTTTACCGGGGATGCAGTTTGTTGCAGGTGAACTATTCTAATTAGTTTATTCTCTTTTCCATTAGGAGTGGGGGGATATCTTGTGAGTAAGCATAGACAATCTCTCTTGCTCAAGAGCATTCAGAGTTGATTAGCATTCATACTAAATATTTTTTTGATTGCTCTATAGTTATTTCATGGAAGTGATTGTAGTTCTTCATGAAAAAGCTGATCAGGTCTTAAGTGTGTAACTGACTTAAAGCACCATGTTTGAGGAACTGGAATTAACTACAGGAATATTCTACCACTGGAATCCCACGCTGCAAGAGAAGTTTGCATTGATCAGTAATTCTGTGTGAATTTTTTCCCATAAAGCAAAATGTTAATTTTCATGAAAATCAGTTAAATCTTGTGAATACTCTCAGGACTTTTTTATGGTAAACTTTGTAATCCTGGTTCAGACACATGAATTTATATTTTCAGGGCAAATTGAGAGAGGCAAAAAACTTTTCTTAATGTATTATCAACACAGACACACCCCCTCAGAAAAACCCTGACTTCTTGCATCTGTAATGTGGTAGTGACAGAACCAGCTTAGGCTAACAGAGCTGTCTGTCTTTTGAAACTGTTGGTTTATGTCAAACTGCTCCATTGCTTACTTGGCATCTTCCATTGTCTCTTGGCACAAAACCCAAGGACATTAAATCATGAATTAAATTTCTTAAAGGAAAATACCTCTTTTTTTCCTGTTTTTTTCACCCTTTACCATTATCTTTCAGTTATATCTGCCGACACTTGCGGAGATATGTGTATGTCTTGGACAACCTGCGTTTCCTCCACTCTCACTGCTCTATGCTGTAGCATTGCTTCTTGACCCTCAGTGACAATGGAGAGGAACTCTTGTCTTTAACTTGTTCTCACATTCTCAGATCCTATGCTTCCAGGTTATTAGCCTCTACTCTCCATTTACTGCATGATGCATACTCTGTGACTGACCTGTGCATGTTTTTAGTAAACTGATGAATGACATTAAATGGCCAAGGGGATGGTTTGTATCTATATGGCATCCTTTCTCACAGTATTCTGCTTGAGAAACTGGCTGCCATTGGCCTGGACAGACACACCCTCTGCTGGGTAAAAAACTGACTGTATGGCCAGGCCCAAAGAGTGGTGGTAAATGGAGTTAAATCCAGTTGGAGGCTGTTCACGAGTGGTGTTCCCCAGGGTTCAGTGCTGGGTCCAGTCCTGCTCAATATCTTTATTAAGGATCTGGATGAAGAGATCGAGTGTACCCTTAGCAAGTTTGCAGATGACACCAAGCCAGGTGGCAGTGTTGATCTGCTTGAAGGAAGGGAGGCACTGCAAAGAGATCTGGACAAGCTGGATTGATGGGCTGAGACCAATGGGATGAGGTTTAACAAGACCAAGTGCCGAGTCCTGCACTTGGGACACAACAACCCCATGCAGTGTTACAGGCTTGGGGAAGAATGGCTGGAGAGCTGTCTGGAGGAGAAAGACCTGGGATTGTCGTTCAATAGCTGACTGAATGAGCCAGCAGTTTGCCCAGGTGGCTAAGAAGGCCAATGGCATCTTGGTCTGTATCAAAAACAGTGTGAGGGAGGTGATTGTACGCCTGTACTTGGCACTGGTGAGGCTACACCTCGAGTACTGTGTTCATTTCTGGGCTACTCAGTACAAGAAGGACATTGAGGTGTTGGAGCGCGTCCAGAGAAGGGCGACGAGGCTGGTGAAGGGGCTGGAGAACAAGTCCTATGAGGAGTGGCTGAGGGAACTGTGGTTGATTAGCTTGGAGAAGAGGAGGCTGAGGGGAGACCTCTGTTTTGGTTTCCCAGAAAGCATTGAATGAACTTTTGGCTAGTAAAGGCAACTTAGTAAAATGTGTAATTATTGCCTAAATATAGAAAATTATCCACTTAAAAAATAAAAAACATATGTTACTGACTCAAAACATCTTTCTATTTGTCAAATTAACATCTTGATTGTACTTTTGAGAACCTTTATACTGTTTGTATAGTTGATCACATTTACAAGTTGCTTCAGTATCCAGAATGGTTTTGGCCTCAGATTAATCTAAATTACACCAGTAGGGTTGTGAAAACTTGGGTTTGCACACCTTTGATTGTCACTTAGATAAATTTAAATATAGAAAGATATTTGTATTTGCCTAGAAAGCCATGTTGTGTCTCTTTTGAATATCTAATTGAAATACAGTTTGTATTTGGACCCATGCTCTAGCTTTGTCCTTTTTTCCCAAGGTGGATGGGAATTAAAATCCCAAACCATGAGACTTGTGCTTGCTTTTTGTACAGTATAGAATAGAAATGGTGTTTTGCTTTATCATCATGCTAATTCAGTTTTTGGAACTGTTTGCTTTGGGAAAAATGGAGAATGATCTGGAACATCAGAGAAATTCGTGTTTTTAAAAAGTACTTTTTAGGGAGGGCATTTTTTCTAGTAATTTGGGAGGATTTTTGAATTGATAGAGGCAGAAAGAATTGCACAGGGGAATAAGATGTTTAAAACTGAGCGGGAGGTAAAGCGCAAAAGCACAACCTCTTTGTGGGAATGAGGTTAATTTCCAAATAAATTGAAGACAATGTAAATTTACTGTGCAACTTGAGGGACTAGGATTTAAGACAGCATGATATTTTTTTTTTGATGATAGAAAAATATTGCACCACTGCAAGTATGCTGAAATGAAACATTCAATCAAATTGCATTTTGGGTACCAAGAAGGAGTATCCTTCTGAATAACTGCCTGGTGAAATTGTAGGAGATCAAACTGCTGCTCTGACGTGCTTTTCAGTAGTGCAGCTCAAAATTATCTTTTTTTTTCATACTTAGAAATACAGTTAAAACTAGATTTTTTTGAACCAAAGTCACTGACACAGCATGGATGAAAGTAGTTCTCTGAAGGATGTTGTAATAAACTCAAATCCATATATTATAGTTTACACACCTACTACATACTTGATTGATATTGAATTTCACTCAAAGTTTAGGAAATAATAGATTAAGATTGTCTGTGAAGTTTTAATTCAGCATATGTGTTTCAAAAGCAAATCCACAATTTTTTAATTAAGTGAATACACATTGTTTTTTGTTCTGAAGCAGAGTGTCATTCACTGGGGTTTTTTGTCATCTTTATTCCCTGTGTGGCCTCAGGGCACACTGAACACATGCATTCTAAACTCTGTCTGGAAGAAAAGAAATATTAATTTCCTTAATTAGTGGTGGGGTTTTTTAGATCCTATGGTATTCATAACAGTTTCTCAGTGGTTCACAAATACTCACAAAGAAAATACAAAATCTTTATGGATTTGGATTTGAAAAAAATTACTACTCATTATGAACAGCTACAGAAGTTGTCTACAGATAAAAAAAAGTGTATTTATCAAATTTTCTTTCCTTATGGGGTTTAAGAAGTCTAGAAATTACCTCATTGTTAGGCAATAGACAGTCCTTACATCTAAGATCACGTTTGGGAGCACGCCTTAGGAATGAGACGTATGTCTGGTTTAAATTTTTGGTCATTTCTGTAAGTTCCTCAGCAATAGCTGTGCTGTAGAGTCCTGATAGGTCCAACTGATTTTCTTGATTTCCTCCAAAAATATTTCCAGTTTGTTAAAATTTGAGGATTTATGTCAATTGGGTAATTAAACTGACTGTAGTGATTAGGGAGAGGCATGTGGATGCTTTCCGTGGCCGTTAGTGGAACTCTGCTGGATCAGCATGGAGGGATATGATCAGGAAGGACACCTGAATGAAGAGAAGGTCATTGCATGAGGAGAACAATAAAACCCATTCCTGTGGAGCAAGAATGGCAGAGGCCTTTAGGACAGGGCTTTGAAGAAGAAAGGTGGGGAAGAGGAAACAAAGGCATCAGACAAAACTAATATTGTCTGTCTACAGCACGATAATGTGTCCTCCTAGCAGCTTGTTTCTTGTTCTACTGTTTCACTAGTGAAACTCAAGTTTCATGAAGTTAGGTCAAATTCATGATGTTATTTCTAAGGTTCAAAGGAGCATAACCATGTTGAGGCACTGAAAAGGTTAACCTGCGCTGAGTAGACTTGCTGTAAAGACAGGGTGCAGGTGATGTGTGATGCCAAGGTGAGGACTCTCAGTGCTGGAAGCACAGTTCAAGAACCATGTTTTGTTTAAGTTTTAGCCTAAAGATGGCTATTAGCAACAGAAGTACACTGTGATGTTCTGCGTATGGAATGAGTCTGTTAAGTCCTAACATAGATCCAGATTCTTTCCTGTCAGTGAGTAGAGAGAGGCACAGCAATTTTCTTTAGAATTGTAGCAATGACCCAAGTACATCTGAATACATATGTACACACGCACCCAGTGAATTTCAGCAAAGCTATAACAAACAAAAACTGGTCAAACGATAAGGATTTGGACCTTAGGTTGCATGACATCGTTTTAATTTTCTTCTTTTTTCATTGTTCAGAGTTGTCTTTGGGGTTTTAGGTGGGAGTTTTGCTAACTCTGCTTTATCCAGAAATTTCCTCTGAATGTCACCCACAGTTTTGTCCTAATACAAGATGTCTTCTAACAGCAGCTATGAAACACTTATCCTACTGAATTAAGACCAACTGGATGAAATGTGTCTACTACAGGCCACCTGATCGAGGGGAGTCTGTTGATAAAGCCTTCTTCCTCCAGCTACAGGAGGCTTCATGCTCACAAGCTCTCGTCCTACTGGGGAACTTCAACCACTCTGACATCTGCTGGAAAAGCCGCACGGCGAGCTGGAGGCAATCCAGGAGACTCCTAGAGCACATCAAAGACAACTTCTTAACCCAGGTAATAGACACCCCTACCCGAGGGGATGCAATACTGGATCTGATGGTCACCAATGCAAGTGAGCTCATCAGTGATGTCAAGATTGGATGCAGCCTGGGATGCAGTGATCACACAGGAGTTCAAGGTCCCGAGGGATATGGGACAAGCGAGGAGTGTAGTAAGAACCCTAAATTTTAGGAAAGAAAACTTCCAGCTCTTCAAGGAGTTTGTCAGCAGGACCCCCTAGGAAACAGTCCTCAGGGATGAGGGAGCAGAAAAGAGCTGGCAGATCTTTAAGGATGCTTTCCATAGCGTGCAAGAGCACTCAGTCCCCAGATGTAGGAAATCAGGCAGAGAAGGGAAGAGACCAGCGTGGCTGAGTCGAGACCTGCTGGTCAAACTGAAGAGCAAGAGGGAAGTGCATAGGCAGTGCAAGCAGGGACAGGGAACCTGGGAAGAGTGTAGGGATGCTGCCCGGTTGTGTAGGGATGGGGTCAGGAAGGCCAAGATGCAGCTGGAGCTGAACTTGGCAAGAGAAGCAAAGAATAACAGGAACGCATCTATAGATGCAGAAAAGGAAGGTTAAAGCAAGCATACCCCTGATGAACGAAAATGATGACCTCATATCAACAGACAAGGAGAATGCTGAGATATTCAACAACTGGTTTGCCTCAGTCTTCACTGGCAACAGCTCTCCTCACCCCTCCTGGGTCAATTAATAACAAGATGGGGACCTGTGGGGTGAAGGTCCTCCCACTGTAGGGCTTTCTATGATGGGGTGAGCACATCAGTTGACATAGGAAAAGCAATGGATGTCATCTATCTGGACTTCTGTAAAGACTTTGACACAGTCCCCCACAACATCCTGCTCTCTAAATTGGAAGGATATGGATTTGGTGGGTGGACTGTTCGGTGGATAAGGAATTGCTTGGATGGTCACATTCAGAGGACGTTGGTCAACTGCTCAATGTCCAGATGGAGATCCATGACAAGTGGTGTCCCTCAGGGGTCCTTACTGGGACCAGTGATGTTTAATATTTTCATTGATGATATAGACACCCTCAGCCAGTTTGCAGATGACACCAAGCTGAGTGGGGCAGCTGTCACATCAGAAGTACAGGATGTCATCCAGAGGGACCTGGAAGAAGTGGGCCTGTGGGAACCTCATGAGGTTCATCAAGGCCAAGAGCAAGGTCCTACACCTGGGTCAGGGCATTCTGCTATGTGGAGAGGCTGAGATAGTTGGGGTTGTTCAACCTGGAGAAGTCTCTGGGGGGACCTTATAGAGGCCTTCCAGCACCTGAAGGGGGCCTACAGGAAAGCTGGGGATGGACTTTTTATAAGGGCAAGTAGTGATAGGATGAGGGGGAATGGCTTTAAATTGGAAGGAGGAAGATTTAGATTAGACATTAGGAAGAAATTCTTCACGCTGAGGGTAGTGAGGCACTGGCACAGGTTGCCCAGGGAAGTTGTGGATGCCTCATCCCTGGAAGTGTTCAAGGCCAGGTTGGATGGAGTCTTAAGCAGCCGAGTCTAGTGGAAGGTGTCTCTGCCCATGGCAGGGAGGTTGAAATGGATGATATTTAAGGTTCTTTCCAATCCTGGCCTTCAGCTTTCTTTTTATGTCCTAACACATCAATCAGAAAATGACAGTACCAGAAGGCTGGACAATGCCTTCTCTGCACCAGGGTCTGTGACAAGCACAAGGAATAATTAAATGCTTGAGCACAGGGCTCAATAAATAACAAGCAAGAGACTAAACAGCAATGTGTGCCTACACTGAACTATATCCTGGCAACTGGATCCATTACTGCTGAGTTAAGCACTTCTAGTGGCTGAAATTTGAAAAAGACATCCTAAGGTTTATTTACCAGTGAGAAGCTGGCCTCGCACTGATTCCCTATGAAGGGCTGAAATGCACCCCTTGGCAACTTGTACAAGGTAGAAACATTTAACTGCTTAAGGTTTACTGACTCAGTCCTCACGTTTCTCTCTGAAGGAGCACCTCTCAGTGTTGAATCAATATATTTGTTTAGCTGTAACGTCTGGTTACTGTATGAAAGTAAATGTCCAGGCAATTAGTCTCTAAACCAGCTAAGAATTGCATGCTTGTGTCTTGGTAAGTATAAGGTAATGCGTTCAGTAATAGTACATCTGCATGGCTCACTGAGGAAAAGACTGAGGAGTGCATTTAAAAAAACATAAACTGATAGTTCATAACATTTTTTGCAGAGAAGGCAAACTTACAATTTACCATTTTTCTCTGTATCCCAGTTCCCACTTCATCTGATCTTGAAAATTATCTATAAGAGGAGGAAAAAAAAAGTAGATTAAAACAGACCACACAGCAGAATTCATATAAATCAAATTAAATCAAACCAAATCACCAATGAAGAATTGTGAAGCACTACAAAGCCTTTCACCCAATTAAAACACATGCCTAACAAAAACTTCTCTAGTAGGATACACTGTAGGCAACAGAAAAACTTTGGAAAATATCAGATTCAACTGCTTCCTTAATTAGCAAACGTAGGCTGCTAAGTTTCTGCCGATAGCATTCATTCTCACAGTGATTTTTTCAGTCGGGCAGACTCTGCAGTCATTAGTCAAACTTCTACTGTCACTGAAGAGAAGAGCAAAACCTGCTCTTCTTTACTTTGGCATAAATTTGTTGATGTCAATAGGGATGATCAATATGCAAGAACAGCAAATGTTCAAGGATGCAGGGTTTGATTTGTAATTTGCAACACAGTGCTGATGGTTTTACACAAAACTCAGACTAAATGCCATAAACAGTGATGCGGAACTTAGAAGGGAAACAGTTTTTGAAAGCCAGATCCTAGAGATCCGGGTTACAGCATGGGCTAGCCTTCTGGCTCCAGTAGCTCCTCCTTCCCTTATTTTCCTCCTCAGTAACCATTTCAGACAAAACTTCATTTGGCCAAAGATTAATTGCTGGTCTGTGTTCCATAACATTGCAGTTGGAGGGTGGGAAAAATAAAACTATAAACAAACCTATTGACAAGAAGCAAATAACTTGGAGAGATTAAATACATGGGCATGACTACCTTGCTCTTCCAGGAGAGGAGCTGGATCTAGAAATCATAGGCCTGTACGTGAACCTGTGATCTCCTCCAGATGTTTTCTTCTCCACTGGACCACTACAGGCTACTAGTGCTCAAAGGAAGACTTGTAGCCCCTAATTAACAAAATCATACCGTTTTACAAAATCTCATTGTAGATGAGTTTCTTAGGGATGTGGTTTAGTAAGGGGACAGGTATGGTTGGACTTGATGATCTCAGAGGTCTTTTCCAACCAGATGGTTCTATGATTCTACATTTTTAGTGCATGAGCGCAGCAAGGAGGCATCCCAAAACAGACAAAGGCTACTGTTACCAGTTTATAGGCAAGTAAACTGAGACTTAGAGGTGGAACAAAATGTGACCAAGAAGGTCCCAGAGTGAAGATTCCAGACTCTTGAAGCTTGTCTCCATTCTTGCAAGATAAGCAACACTATTTTGTTAACGCAGACTGCTCCACTGAACCCCAATATCATGACTTGCGCAAGGATGTACTCAACACATAAGCTCACAATAAAGGGATCAATACTGCAACAGCTTCTGCAATGAGGGTGATCATATATACCAAGAATATATTTATGCTGTTGTAGGACTGGGACCTCCTTTATAATTTAGATTGATTGACATCCTTAATCCAGCTACCCTATGGTCATTCTTTCCTGGGAACATGCTCATTTATATATGAAAAGTTTGCACTGCTGGCAGACTGTTGCCTACACTCAGTAAATAGCATGAAATGTAGCTAGCCTTGCTGTATTTGTGAAACTTTCCCCACAGCTCTAATTCTGCCTGGGTAGTACTGTAGAAGAATTTCTAGCTGAAGCTGGACATGGGAAAATACTAGAGTTGTACGAACAGGGCATAGGGTCATCTCGTAACAATTTGGTAAACAATCAAGAGGAATTTGCCTACTTGCAAAATATCAGCAGGATGTGAAGCAGGAACCAAGATAAGGAAGAAACAGCCCAGCTGGCATCAGAGCCAGAAGCCCTTCGCGTGGACAGTGTACTCCAGCCAATCAGCAGCAACCGTAAGGCGCATGGACAGAAGCATTAACCCAATCAGCTAGCTATGCCAGCCGCGTGTACCTCTATCCAAAGATATATAACCGCACGTTATCAATAAAGTTAGAGCATTCACATTAACTCTATGAGTAAGTGTCTGACTCTCGCTCACCGCAACATCTGGCGCCCGAACAGGGACCCGATTTCCTCGCCCTAGAGACGTATAAGCGTTGAACGGCGAACCCTGATTCCCTCGCCCTAGAGACGTATAAGCGTTGAACGGCGAACCCCGATTCCCTCGCCCTAGAGACGTACAAGCGTTGAACGGCGGAGCCCCTCGTCCTTTCCTACTGCAGGTAAGGCTGGGCTGTAATTGCGAGTGAGATTGCTGAAGCTGGCTGATAAATGAACAATATGGAAGCGGAATTCGCTGCAGCAGAATGGCTTGTTTTAGCTATCCTTTCTAAGAGAGGGGAAGCTGTCTCTGAGAAGCTTTTTCAAAAGCTGATAACCTGGGCTAGAGGGCAAGGCTACTTTAAGGTGTCGCCACAATTATTCACTTATGAAGAATGGCGCAACCTTGGAGACAAAATGTGGGAGCTAACAATCCTGGGGAAAGATAAAGACTTTAGAGATATGCGAACTATGTGGCGAACTGTTATTAACATTCTCCAGGACATGAAGGCAGAAACGAAAGTAGCAGCTGCCGCAGTGCAAGCACTCTCCCCAGTCACTCAACAGTCACCACAGAAAACTTGTTTATCATGCCCTGTGACCCAGACCGAATCGCCACTCCCTATAAAGGGTCTCATGGGTCAGGCTTGTAACTCCATCTCAGAGTTAGTCTTGGGTTCAGCTCACGGCGGACCACTGTTACTACTGCTGCGGCCGAATGCCGCCCTTCCCTCTGCTCCTATGTCCTCTGCTCCCTCTTTGTCTGATGAAGAAATTCGATGCGGAAATCAGCCTGAGACAGGGCGTGAAGCGTGTCGTCCTTTACCTACTGATATGCCTTTACCCCTTCGGATGCCTAAGAAGCTGTGTCAAATTCCCCTCCATCAGTCACTCTAGAATCAATTGCAGCGGAACTTACAAAACTTATGGATAAACTAGATGGACGAGGGAGGCGAGTCCTTGATCAGATAGAGCAGATGTTATGAGGGCATGAAAGCAATCTGGTGGTCCCTGATGATATACAGGGACACCCAATGCTGCATGATGTTATTCAAGGGAAAGCACAATCGTCCTGGCCGGCAGCCATGACAAGACCCCGAAGGTGGACGGGAATTGTAAAGGATGCTATAATTGAAGGAGGCTGGTCTCCTCCCATGATTACTTGTCCGGTGATACGTAGTGAAGAGGGGGGACAGGTGCGTTATGAAAGGCATGAATGGAAAGTGCTCCAACAAGCAAAAAATACCTTAAAGGAGAATGGCCACAAATCAGAAACTGGGTGAGCCTTGATTAATTGGCTGTACACTGCCGACCTAAATATTCCTGTTGATTGCGCAGAATTGGCTCGTCTTCTGCTGTCTCCCTCCCAATACCTAATATGGTATAAGGAATGGGAAAGGTTAGCTCGAGAGGAAGAAAATCGACCTAGAGCAGCTGACGACCCATTAGGGGGAATTCGAGTTGATATGATCACTGGCTCCGGTGCTTATTCTAATATTGCTGAGCAAGTGCGGTATCCTTATGCCCTGTTAGACGTGGTAGCGCGAACTGCGATTCGAGCATACGATGCAGTACCGGATCCTAATGGTGCTCCTTCCTTTACTAATATTCGGCAAGGTTTAACAGAAACGTATCCTCATTTTATCGACCGCCTGCACACGGCCATTATGAGTGCGTCACAGCTCCCCCCCGAAAATCGAGAGAGCATGTTCCGGCTCCTTGCATTTGAAAAGGCAAATCAAAAGTCTAAGGCAATATTAGCCACACTGCCTAAAGGAGCTGACGTGTCCGAAATGCTTGACCTAACTTTGCGTGCACAACAGGGTCAACAAGCCAAGAACATTGCAGGAGCAGTTGCAGCTGCTATACAGCCAACAACTAATCTTGTCGCTGCTGTCGTGCAAAAACTTGGGCAGAGAACCAACTCACCCTCAGCCCCCACCTCATCAATTCTGTGCTACTGTTGTGGTAGTAAGGGACATTTTTGGCGGACGTGTTCTGCCATCGTGTGGTGTGACCATTGTCAGCACGATGGCCACGCAACAGCGATATGCAAGCGGTCAAAAAACGGGCGAAACAGCGTGAAGAATCCCCGCGCCAAGACACAAGTAGGGATAGCCCAGCAACAAAAGGCCTCCCCCCCCTAGCCACAAGAGGATCGATTTGGAATCAGCAGTAACTGTTACTCTCCTAAGCTCTGCGCCTTGCAAGATTCCGACAACAACGTATGGGCCTTTGGTGGAGAATTTGAAAGTTGGAGCCCTTTTAGTCAGACGATCGTCTACTGGTTTAGCTGGCCTTGTCGTCCTTCCTGGAGTAATTGATGCTGACTGCACTGGACAAATCTGTGTGATTGCCTTCACCTTACAGCCACCCTTGACAATTGATAAAGGTACTCGCATTGCACAACTTCTGCTGTATGAATGACATCCCTCGACGCCTGCCCCGAAAGCTAAGCTATGTGGAGACTGCGGATTTGGTTCAACCGGACAGAAACTTATTAATCTTGTTCAGAAAATGAATCAGTGTCCACAGGTTATGTGCGCCATAAACAAGATACCTGCCAGATCACAGCTATGTGTGATACCAGTGCCAATGTAACAATTCTTTCTCGTGTGCACTGGCCAAAAAACTGGCCATTACAACAAGCAGCAGATGCTGTACAAGGCGTAGGCGGAGGACAAGTACCTTTACAAAGCAGATCAATTGTGCAGCTGCAATTCCCTGAAGGCCAGACAGTTAGCCTCCGACCTTATATTATGCCATTGCCAGGGGACTTGCAGGGGCTGATTGGGCGAGATGTACTTTCTCAGTTGGGAGCCACAATCACGATCCCACCTCAGTCCAACAATACCACATCTTTTCCTTGACGGCCATTGCTGCGCTACCACCCATCCCTGCGATATCTTGGAAAACAAATGAACCCGTATGGGTGGAGCAATGGCCTATGACCAAAGAAAGGCAGTAAATAGCCAGTCAATTAGTACAAGAGCAACTGCAACAAGGACACATAAAGCCCTCTGTAAGTCCATGGAATATACCTGTCTTTGTTATCCCAAAAAAATCTGGAAAATGGCGACTGCTTCACAATCTTCGAAAGGTGAATGACCAGATGTGGCCGATGGGCGCACTTCAACCAGGTCTACCACTTATGACCATGCTACCTAGAAACTGACATTTAGTTGTGATTGATTTAAAGGACTGTTTTTTCACGATCCCTTTGCAACCACAAGATACTTGCTGCTTTGCCTTCACAGTTCGTAGTGTAAACAAAGAACGTCCTGACCAGCGCTACGAATGGATTGTCTTACCTCAAGGAATGCGCAACAGTCCTACCTTATGCCAGCTTTATGTGGACTGGGCCTTAATGCCTATACGTAAGAAATTGCCTCAGATGATTATTTATCATTACATGGACGATATACTGTTTTGCTCTCCTGATCCAATTGCTGAGGCCACCATCGCTACGGTCATCCACGAACTTTCCACAAAAAACCTTGTCGTTGCTCCAGAAAAAATTCAAACACAGGAACCGTGGAAGTACCTTGGTTGGTTAGTCCATGCACGCACTGTTCGACCTTTACAGCCCTTACCTATGCCAATGATTCACACTTTAGCTGATGTGCAGAAACTTGCTGGTGACCTCCAATGGCTCCGTCCTCTTACGGGACTTACTAATGCTGATCTCGCCCCCATCACCGCACTACTGCGTGGTACTGACCCAGCAGCACCCGTTGAATGGACAAAAGATCTGGACTTGCATTTAAGAACTATATTGCATAAGGTTGCCTGTGCCGCTGCAGATCGTCGTGTTCCTGCCCATCCCCTTGTTTTGTTTTGTAGTTCCATAGCGACCGATCCCTTTTTGTTACTCCTTCAAACAGTTCCTTCTAAAGAAAAAGGGGGAGAAAAGGAATTGATTTTAGAATGGCTATTTCCCCCACAAACACCACCTAGGAGTATTTGTCAAAAGACAGAAATAATAGCATTACTCCTGGTGAAAGGGAGGAAGCGGTGCATAGATGTTAGTGGAGAAGAACCGCATGAAATTTGGCTCCCTTTAAGTAAAGACATGATAGAATGGCTCTTGGCTAACTCACAGCCAATGCAAATTGCTTTGGAGAACTTTACCGGCCAACTTTGTTCCAAACAACCTAACAATCCACTTTTGCAGGTTTTAAATCAAATTCAGTGGGTACCACAGCAGCATATACAAAAGGTCCCATTGCCCAATGCAATTACAGCATTTACAGATGCAGGTCGGAAAAGCCACAAGGCAGTATGTACTTGGAAAGAAACAGAAACTCAAGAATGGCAGTTTCACTTAATTGAGGGAATAATAGAGGACTCCTTGCAGACATTAGAATTAAAAGCAGTTCTCTGGGCCTTAACCAATTGGAGGGATGAGGCCTTCAACATAGTGTCTGACTCCTTATATGTGGTGGGTGTAGTTCAACGTATCGAGGATGCAGTAGTTAAACAACCTAAACGTCAGTTATTAGGTGAATTGTTTATGCAATTGCAGCAGGCCATTTTGCAAAGAAAAGAACCCTGCTGTGTTTTGCATATTCGTAGTCATCAGTTTTCTATAGGTCTGGGAGAAGGAAACAAAAGAGCAGATCAACTTGTTGCACACATACACAATCAACAAGTCAACTCTTTCCAAGCCGCGCGAATAAGCCATAACATGTTTCACCAAGGAGCAAAAATGCTAAAACGACAGTTCCACATCCCGTGGGATGACGCTCAAGGCATTGTAAAGAGTTGTGATCAGTGTAGCCATCAAAGTGGACATCTGGGTCTAGGAGTTAATCCTAGAGGCCTGGTAGCCTGTGATATATGGCAGATGGATGTTGCACATTATGCCCCATTTGGTAGACAAAAATATGTGCATGTAACAATAGACACATTTTCTCACTTGATCTGGGCCACACCGCAGACTGGAGGAAAAGCCTTACATGTCATCCGTCACCTGCACGCCTGCTTTGCCGTGATGGGTGTGCCCTCGAAAATAAAAACGGATAATGGACCAGCTTATTGCAGTAAAAAGGTCCAGCAATTTCTTTTGCGGTGGGGTATCACTCATGTGTCTGGCATCCCTCACAACCCCACTGGTCAAGCCATTGTAGAGCAGGCAAATCAGACACTCAAAGCTATGCTACAAAAGCAGAACAATCAAAATTTCGTTAACCCGAATGACAGGCTTCATAAGGCTTTATATACCTTAAACTTCCTTTCCCTATCAGCTGACCGAGAAATGCCCTCTGATCTTATTCAATATGAAAAACACACCTTAGCAGAAGGTGTTGAAATGAAGGTACTTTATAAAGATCCCAAAACCGGAGTATGGAAAGGTCCTGTTAAATTGCTTTTTACCGGGAGAGGCTATTCTTGTGTTTTAACAGATGACGGGCCCCGATGGATCCCTAGCAGATGGACAAAGGCTGATCCATGATACATGGCTTATCAACTAGAGATAGATCTAATTGATTTTCATCGCTTTAACGAAAAAAATACATCTTATATTCCAGCCCCTTGTGAACTCTTTACCCCAAGAAATTAGACGGCAATTACCGGGACCCCCCTACTCAGCCCATTCAATACAAGAGGTTATAGGTGTTCTTCAGGATCACCTTGATCAAGGGCCTGCTAGCGATCCTTGTCCTCTCTGCAACACGAGACGGTGCAGAGCCTCAGTGGTATTATATTGTGGAAACTGCCAGAGAACTGTGAGTACAAGGTGGTATAAGCTAAAAAGCTGGTGGTGTGAAGCTTGTGATTGGGACTTCCACGAGGAAACGTGGAGTCAGGCCCTTACCCGGTTTACAGGGAAGACAGTTGAAGAATCTGTGCAATTGTTTGAAACAGCTGAGCAACTGCAATTAGGGTTATTGCAATGGGAATTTCGTCGCTGAGCATCAGCAGCTATAGTCCAGTCAGAGTCACATATAGTGCAGAACAGGTGTCGAGGAAAAAGCAATTACTATCGGCGTGCCTTTTATATTGTTGGCTAATCAATGTCTCATCTGCTTATCTGTCATCACAGCCAAAACAAAATGTCTGGATAACACTGGCAAATTTAACCAACCAGCAATCTATTTGCTTATGAGTTGCAACTCCTTCCAACCCTTTTTCAACATGCTTAGCTGGCGCCAGAGCCAGAGCCCTTCGCGTGGACAGTGTACTCCAGCCAATTAATAGCAACCGTAAGGCGCGTGGACAGAAGCATTAACCCAATCAGCTAGCTATGCCAGCCACGTGTACCTCTATCCAAAGATATATAACCGCACATGTTATCAATAAAGTTAGAGCATTCACATTAACTCTATGAGTAAGTGTCTGACTCTCGCTCACCACAACACCTATGGGTCCTGTTCAAACACTATTGCCTATGAACTCTATGATACTCGAGGGACGACCTTGTGCTGTCCTTGATATTAAGGACTGTTTCTTTTCGCTACCCTTGCACGAGGAGGACAAAGAACGGTTTGCTTTTTCTGTCGTGTTTCCAAACAGCCAATGCCCCAACCTACGCTTCCAGTGGAAAGTACTGCCCCAAGGAATGGTCAACTCACCTACTATCTGCCAGATCACAGTGGATCAGGCATTGGCACCAGTCCGGTGCCATAACCCGACTGCAACTATCATTCAATATATGGATGATATTTTAATTGCAGCAACATCAGCGACTCAAGTGGACCAGCTGGTGTCAACGGTTTCCGAAACTCTAAAGGCACATGGGTTCGAAATTGCGAGCGCAAAAATTAAGAGAGGACCATGTATATGTTTTTTGGGAGTGGGGATCACAAGTTCTTATATAACACCCCCTCAAATAAAAATTCATCGGAACATTAAGACACTCCATGATATGCAGCAGTTAGTGGGGTCCTTGCAATGGCTCCGTAACATTGTTCTGATCCCTCCTGAAATCATGGCTCCTTTGTATGATCTTTTGAAAGGAAAGAACCCATGGGAACAAAAAACCCTGTTGCAGTGAGCAAGAGTCAGACACTTACTCATAGAGTTAATGTGAATGCTCCAACTTTATTGATAGCATGCGCAGCGAGAGTCAGACACTTACTCATAGAGTTAATGTGAATGCCCCCTTCATTGATAGCATGTGCGGTTAAGAATCTTTGGATAGAGGTACACGCGACCGGCGTAGCTAGCTGATTGGGTTAATGCTTCTGTCCACACTCCTTACGGTTGCTGCTGATTGGCTGGAGTACACTGTCCACGCGGAGGGCTCCTGGCTCTGGCGCCAGCTGGGCTGCTTCTTCCTTATCTTGGTCTCTGCTTCACATCCTGCTGATACTTTGCAAGTAGCCAAATTCCTCTTGATTGTTTACCAAGTTACTACGAGATAACCCTATGCCCTTTTCATACAACTCTAGTATTTTCCCATGCCCAGCTTCAGCTAGAAATCTTTCTACAATTCCCCCTTTTTCTTTATGAACAAGGAATGCTTGGTGAAAAAAGGCAGGGGTAGTGGACTGAATCATGTTCTTTGATCAGGAGTGTTCTTAGCCAGCCTGTAATACCAAATTGAGAATCAATTTCCAAGATCATCATCTGTTTCCTTTAATTTGAGTCAATTGGGTCCACATTGTAAAGCAATCAATCTTGACTTCTTGTGTTGTTTAACTTGCTGGATGGCAAGTTTTTTAAGTACCAAATTGCTTGAACTTGGCAAAAGGCACTTCCTGATTCAAAATGATAAAAATGTAGCTGATTATATATGATACCTGCTGCTATATAAAAATCCTCAAAATTCTGGTGAAAATGTGCAATACAAAGACTACCTTCAGTTGCTACTATATGACTATTTCTTATCAACCTATTGGCACAAACTCCACACTCTAATAAAAGATTCAAAGCACAATTACAATATACACAATTGCAATCACAATTAGTATCTATAACAGAATTCAATTCTCAAGCCCCCCTCAGTCCTTGTCGGTCAAGTATGTTCACAATTACATATCGTGGGCTAAACCTCTTGCTTGATGTGTTAATTTCTGTTCAAAGTTGTTGAAGTAGAATGCTTATTACTCTTTGCTGTGGCTCACGTGTGTTCGGTTGACTGACTCGACTGCTGGGCGTGTCCATTTACTGGGAATCCATAAGGGACCTTGATCTCTGGAAACAACTATAACCACAACCAGTAAATAGCAACAGGCTCGGTCCTTCCCATAATTCTGTCTTAGGGTTCTTATAACACAATTGTATTTCAGGCGTAGCTTGCATTTTCATGCCACTATTATGAATTACTACAGATGCTTGCTCTAAACCTGCTACCAAACTAAGATAATTAAACAATTAAGTATAAAAAGCACTTTACTTAACCTTATCTGTGGATCTAATTCTGTTACATCTTTCTGCTTTGCAAGGTATTCTTTAATAGTTCTATATGCTCGTTCCACAATCACTTGAACTGTGGAAAAATGCGGAATACCTGTTACATGCTTAATTCCCCATGTTTGCAAAAATTTTCTCTACTTTGCCTCTATAACATGATACTGCTACTCTGTTCACATGGCTCTTATTGATTGGTTGTCTTAATGTTAGTTCCTTACAGTTATATAACTCTACTACTATACTACCTTTTCTTATACCCTAGAGGTGAGTTTAAGGTTATTCTGAAACACAGCATGTCCCTTGACCTTAAAGCCCTTATGTCTCTTACTCTTAAAGCCCTTTGCCCTAGCGCCATACATATTTCCCACTTCTCCCCCGTTTTTCTTTTGTACAACAAAGCCAAAGCGCGAAATTACACGGGGTGCTATTCTACAAAAACAACTAAAAATAATTAAACATACTAACTACACAATTAATATGTTTGCTAATTGTTTAACACAATCTTTTAAACATCCAGTGAGGCCTAAATTGCCAAGCCAGCTATCTAGACCACCTTCATCGATTTTTAAGTTGTGCCTGGGGGGTGATGTCATTGCAACTCTGACCGGAATCTTGGAGCTGTTCTTTGTTGAGGCTCCTGGCTACTACTTTTGTCCACTTCTCCGGAAGCCATTGAGGCACCGTTGGTGTTAAAACACAAATATATCCACAACCAAAAAAAGCAACACTTCTATGGGATCCTTCCATTCGCCTGTCTGCAGGTCTCTGTATCTTTTGCTGAACAATTGGCTTCACTTTTGGTAAAGCCCTACCATGCAATAAAGCTGCTGGCTCATTGACATTACCATAAATACAAAGGTGATTCATTACAAATAGTGCTTTACTTAGTTTTTCTTGAACGTCTAACTCATCTACAAACTTAGCTAAATATTCTTTCAGAGTTTTGTTAGTTCTTTCTATGATAGCATGACCTGTTGGGGAATGTGGGATTCCAGTAATGATTCTAGTTCTGAGGGTGTCACTGGTAAGTGAATAAAATCTGGTTCCTGGCCTGTAATGGCTACCAGCCGGATTCTGGCCTTCATTACCAAATTGGCCATAGTTTCTAGCATAAGTACAATACTCTTTTTAGGTGTGATGTTACCAAAAACCCATTCCAATAACTGAACTCTTTCTCCCTTGTCCTTTTGTCAAGCAGAGCACTTCAAAGGGATATAATGTGTCATCGTAAATTACCACTCCTAAAGGTACTTCCTTTTTTTTCTTTTCTTTTTTCCTCTTTTTTTCTTTTTTTTTTTCTTTTTCCTCTTTTTTTTCCTTTTTTTTTTTTTTTTGACAATGATCACACCACACAGTAACTGAACAATTTCTCTTGTGGTGGCCCCTTTTAAAGGAGATAACAATTTAGCTAAATTTTGACAATCATATGGCAAATTAACATCTGCTGTAAAAATCCAATCTAACTCAGCCCTAATGGCTTCAGACTTTATCCCATTCTCCCGCACAGTCTTTTTAACTTGTAAAATTTTCCAAATCGTGCTGCTCATAACTATTACCATGTTGCTCATAACTATTACCATGTTGATTAAATAATACAGGAAAAGTTAGGTTACCTGCTGGATGCCAATCTCCCTCTAATATGGCATCTCGGATTACACCTGACCACCTACCAGAATTTTGCAGAATCACAGAACTGTCTGCATACGGGTGATGGACACAACCCTTTACCTATACCACCAAAAGGTGATGCTGAAAGCTTTGTAATACTTTCAGTCAGTTCCTGGACAGATCTTTCAGTCCTCACATGTGATGCAAATGTCAACAATGATTGTTCCATTCTGTGGCATAGAGCATTCATAGCTTCCTCCATTTGCCTCTTGAGATCTTGTAATTTTGCTACTTTGTGGAATTATTGTTTCATGCTGTGGCTGTGCTTCATCTTCAGATGAGTTGTCTCCTGTTAAACAAACCGCTTCAGGAGGAGGAGGAGGCCAGGGTGGGTATAACTTCTTGCAAAAGCTGGCTCCTCCCACTCTTACATCATCACTGGGTGTCACTGCAGTTCCTTTGGTATTGCCTGTCAGTTCACTTCTAGCCGCCGAAGCGTGAACATCGCTCACGGCTGATGGCACATCGCTTGTTTTTTCTGCTTCATTAGACATATCATTAACTCTTAATAGAACATTAACAGAGTCACACATCTTATCGCTCGATTGACCCTTAACAGCAACAAAAAAGTACTTCAATGCGACTGTGGCTGCGAGATGGTGGAGCAGCTGTGGCTGTAGATACAGGGGCTGTTACTTCCTGCACAGCTGCAGCGGCCACTTTCGATTCTATTTTTAACTCTTGCAAGGCATCAATCACAGTTCTCCAAGCTGCACTACAAGCAGTAAATGGCTCTTCTCCCACATTAGTGATATACAAAGTCCCAAAAGTTCATCCCTCTTCTACTTCAAAAGCACTAGTGGAGTTTGTGAAAAAAACCCTCTTTGTTCCATGATTCAGTAGTAACTGCAATTCTTTATCAAAACCTTTATACCACGCTCCCCGCTTTTATAAAAAGCACTTTAGGATCTGCTTCTTTACGGAAGAACGACACCTAGATGCTAGATGAGCAGACTTCTTCATAAGTAAACAACTGTGGCGGCACTTTAAAATAGCCTTGCCTTCTAGCTCAGGCTATCAGCTTTTGAAACAGCTTCTCAGATACAGCTTCCCCTCTCTTAGAAAGGATAGCTAAAACAAGCCATTCTGCTGCAGCGAATTCCGCTTCCATATTGTTCATTTATAAGCCGGCTTCAGCAAACTCACTCGCAATTACAGCCCAGCCTCACCTGCAGTAGGAAAGGACGAGGGGCTCCGCCGTTCAAGGGAATCGGGTCCGCCGTTCAATGCTTGTATGTCTCTAGGGCGAGGGAGTCGGGGTTCGTCGTTCAACGCTTGTACGTCTCTAGGGCGAGGGAGCCGGGTTCGGGCGCCAGATGTTGCGGTGAGCGAGAGTCAGACACTTACTCATAGAGTTAATGTGAATGCTCCAACTTTATTGATAGCGTGCACGGCGAGAGTCAGACACTTACTTATAGAGTTAATGTGAATGCCCCCTTCATTGATAGCATGTGTGGTTAAGAATCTTTGGATAGAGGTACACGCGACCGGCGTAGCTAGCTGATTGGGTTAATGCTTCTGTCCACGCACCTTACGGTTGCTGCTGATTGGCTGGAGTACACTGTCCACGCGGAGGGCTCCTGGCTCTGGCGCCAGCTGGGCTGCTTCTTCCTTATCTTGGTCTCTGCTTCACATCCTGCTGATACTTGGCAAGTAGCCAAATTCCTCTTGATTGTTTACCAAGTTACTACGAGATAACCCTATGCCCTGTTCATACAACTCTAGTATTTTCCCATGCCCAGCTTCAGCTAGAAATCCTTCTACAAAAACCCTGATGACAAAAGCAATGAACTCTCTCGATTTTATTGAACAACAGATGTAATCAAGCACGCTTGCTAGGTGGAACCCGAATATACCACTTGATCTGTATGTACACTTTACGAAAAAGGGGGGAGTAGGAGCACTAGCCCAGGGCCCTACTGAAAAGGCCTGACCAATACAATGGATAGTCCTAGGAAAACCATCACGTGCATTCTCTCTGGGAATCGAGTGCCTTGGTAATCTCATCATGAAAGGCAGAAAACTCGCCCTAAGACATCTAGGTATTGAACCCACCAGGATATGGTTGCCCTTCCACAAACAGCTCCCAACGCAGTCAGTGGTGATGTCAGAGTATCTGGCCATAGCTCTCGTAGGATTTGGTGGAGAACTTTGTTATGCCGCAAAGCCCCCCCTGGACTCAAATGCTGGCAATTGTCAGCATCGACCTTCCATGGAAGATCATGGACCGGCCCCAGCCGGGACCAACAGTCTTTACAGACGCATCCTCAGCAACTTCAACTGCGGCAGCAGTACGGCAATCGGAAGGAGAATGGCACAGCATTAAAATGACCCACTGTGCTCTTTCTGTCCAGTAACTAGAAGCGACGGCCGTAGTACTAGCG
This sequence comes from Tapera naevia, assembly GCA_033556795.1. Taxonomy (NCBI): domain Eukaryota; kingdom Metazoa; phylum Chordata; class Aves; order Cuculiformes; family Neomorphidae; genus Tapera; species Tapera naevia. The sequence continues at coordinate 2,646,567 of JAUMJJ010000004.1, read as the reverse complement.
TGCGGATTGTTCCCAACAGAACATCTCAACATAGTAACTGATTCGATATTTGTGGCTAAACTTTCTTTGGCCATGTCGGGGCCTGGCGTGTCAACGTCCACAGTAGCCCCAATGCTGGAAGAAGCACTTTTTTCTCGAAAGGGCACCACATTGGTCATCCATGTCAACAGTCACAGCCCAATTAAAGGTTTTTTCCAAATTGGTAACGACAAAGCAGACGCCGCTGCAAAAAGACTGTGGACATTAAGAGATACCCGGCAGTTACACGAGTCTCTTCACATTGGAGCTAAAGCATTGGCAAAGAGATGTGGAGTTTCAGTCACAGACACGAAACATATAGTGGCTACATGCCCCCACTGTCAGAAAGCACCACTGTGGTCCAGCGGGGTGAATCCTAGAGGTCTTAAAGCCTCCAAGGTGTGGCAAACGGATTTTACACTCTGCCAGTTGCTGAAACCTCGAGCATGGTTAGCAGTGACTGTAGACACATATAGTGGGATGATTGTGGCCACTCAACACCTTAGGGCTAACTCCAAAGCAACCATTCAACATTGGCTAACAGCTATGGCCTGGCTTGGTATTCCTAATCAGATCAAAACAGATAATGGTCCAAATTTTGTATCTAAATCAGTTCAAGCATTTACTCTGAAATGGGGTATTACCTTAATACACGGCATTCAGTACAATAGCACAGGGCAAGCTATAGTGGAACGGGCGAATCAAACTCTGAAATCTAAATTGAAGGTATTAGCAAAAACAGAAGGGTTTGTCAACACCATTCCCTCGGGAGACCAGACATGTCTCCTAGCGACTGCTCTGTTAGCACTAAATCAATTCCCTAGGGGGGAGGTGGTGAATAGTGCTACCCAAAAACATTGGGCCACTCGAGCACTAGAAGAAGGTCCATCAGTCGTAATTAGAAATGAGCTGGGAGAATGGGAACGAGGGTGGAAATTAGCTCTAACAGGGCAAGGGTATGCTGCTGTCTAAAAAGATGGTAGAGTTAAGTGGTGCCCGCTTAAGTCTATCAAACCAGACCTTCAGAATGAAACTAATGAAAGCTGTGAGTTTTTGTTCACAGGACTAGATCATTGGGCACTCCCGTAACCCGTACGTTCCAGTGGCAGGAGAAGATGATCGATCAGCAGACACCATGCCTACACCTAGGACTCCTGCATCAGCAGGATCCAAACAACGCAAGAAGAACCTCCACAGGGGAGGGTCGTGATATCTTTGTATAATTTTATCTTTAGCATTTGTGTCACTATCTAGCAGGTCCTGTACCATCCAGAAGAAGAAATATACGATCAGTGGGGAGAAACGAATAATAGGCGTCAACGAAGAGAAGTATTAACAGCCGCAACGATAGCAACACTGCTTGGCCTGGGAGTAGCTGGTACAGCCACAGGAATGACCTCCCTGATGACCCAACAGCGAGGCCTATGTCAACTACAAGCCGTCATTGATGAAGACGTGCTAAGAATTGAGAAATATGTATCTGCTCTGGAACAATCTCTTTCCTCATTTTCAGAAGTAGTTTTACAAACTCACATCATATGTTAAAAGTCAGCTAGAAAAAGTTAATATCATGTTTATAGAACACAAACAATTAGTCTAAAGTGTGCCTTATGTTCTTCCTCTCAGGTTGACCTCTAGCTATCCTTACTATTCTAAGTTGCACTTTATTAGTCCTAGTTGTCTTTATAAGAAAATAAGTTTTATAAGATTATAAATTTTATAAGTTTTATAAGTAGCTTTATAAGTTTTATAAGATAATAAGTTTTATAAGTTTACAAGTTCTATAAGTTATCAAGTTATATAAGTTATATAAGTTATAAGTTTATAAGATATATAAGTTTTATATATTTTATAGATTGTGTAAGATAAGAAAAGATAAGAAGTCTGTGATGTATAGATTTTAGAATCGTTATAAACCATAGCATAAGCTAAGATTATATTTTTTAAATTGTTCTATTCTAATGAATTTAATTAAGCATGGGGAGGGGGGAAATGTTGCTAGCTAAGGTCCGGCGACCGGAAGATCTCGCGATGTACGGAAAGATAGGGCCCCTCTCCCAATAGCCAATAACGTTTAGTTCATGATGTAAGCAGACGGAAGTGACGTTGTAAACCTTAGCTATATAAACCTGTGTCATCTATCAATAAACGCCATTTGCTGTCCACCACATTAGTGTCAGTGAGCAGATGGCCCAAGCAGCCTGGGGTTGGTCGCTGTGCCATTCCTGAACCAGGTCGCCATCACAGTATCACAGTATCACAGTATCAAAAGGTTGGAAAGGACCTCTGAGATCATCAAGTCCAACCTATAACCTAACACTAACACCAACACTAACACCAACCATCATCTAAACCATGGCACTCAGTGCCTCATCCAGTCTCCCTTTAAACACCTCCAGGGTCGGTGACTCCACCACCTCCCTGGGCAGCCCATTCCAATGGCCAATCACCCTTTCAGTGAAGAATTTTTTCCTCATATCAAGTCTAAACTTTCCCTGATGAAGCTTAAGTCCATGCCCTCTGGTTCTGCCACTGGTCACCTGAGAGAAGAGACCAACCCTTGCCCGACTACAACCTCCTTTTAGGTAGTTATAGAGAGCAATGAGGTCTCCCCTGAGCCTCCTCTTCTCCAGGCTAAACAGCCCCAATTCCCTCAGTCGCTCCTCATAGGGCTTGTGCTCCAGCCCCCTCACCATCTTCGTTGCTCTCCTTTGAACACATTCCAGTATCCTAACATCTTTCCCAAATTGGGGTGCCCAGAACTGGACACAATATTCAAGGTGAGGCCTGACCAGTGCCGAGTACAGGGGGACGATAACTTCTCTGGTCCTGCTTACTACACTATTCCTGATGCAGGCCAGGATGCCATTGGCCTTCTTGGCCACCTGGGCACACTGCTGGCTCATGTTGAGCTTCCTGTCCACCAGCCATGCCTTCGCTGAAGGCAACACCTGGGCAACCTGTGCCAGTGCCTCACCACCCTCACAGTAAAAAATTTCTTCCTAATATCTAATCCAAATCTATCCTCTTTCAGCTTAAAACTGTTCCCCCATGTTCTATACCTGCACTCCCTGATAAAGAGCCTCTCCCCAGCTTTCCTGTAGGCCCCCTTTCCTGAAAGGCTGCTGTAAGCTCTCCCCAGAGCTTTCTCTTCTCTAGGCTAAACAACCCCAACTCTCTCAGCCTGTCCTCAAAGGGGAGGTGCTCCAGCCCTCTGATCATCTTCATGGCCCTCTTCTGAACTCGCTCTAGCATATCATAGAATCACAGAATCATAGAATTATCTGGGTTGGAAGAGACCTCCAAGATCATCAAGTCCAACCCTTAACCCAACACTATCATGATTACTAGATCATGGCACTAAGTGCCACATCCAGTCTTATTTTAAAAACCTCCAGGGATGGTGAATCCACCACCTCTCTGGGCAGGCCATTCCAATGCCTGATTACTCGCTCTGTGAAGAACTTTTTTTCTGATATCCAGCCTAAACCTTCCCTGGCAGAGTCTAAGCTCGTACCCTCTTGTTCTGTTGCTGGTTGCCTGGGAGAAGAGACCGACTCCCACCTGACTACAACCTCCTTTCAGATAGTTTTAGACAGTGATGAGGTCACCCCTGAGCCTTCTCTTCTCCAGGCTAAACAATCCCAGCTCCCTCAGCCTCTCTTCATAGGACTTGTGCTCAAGTCCCTTCACCAGTTTTGTTGCTCTTCTCTGGACCTCAATATCTTTCTTGAACTGGGGGGCCCAGAACTGAACACAATACTCAAGGTGTGGCCTCACCAATGCCGAGTACAAGAGCAACAAAACTGGTGAAGGGACAGAAGACCTCACTTAGTGCCATGATAATTCTATGATTCTGTGATTCTATAAGGATCACTTCCCTCGTCCTGCTGGCCACACTATTCTTGATACAGGCCAGGATGCCATTGGCCTTCTTGGCTGTTGGAGAATGGTTGTGGGAGCGTGGACATGGCTCAAAGGAGGAGCTCTGTGAATCAGCCCTGGCAAAAATCAACTGAGCTGGGCTGTGATAAAAAGTACTGAGGATTTTGCTGAGTCATGCTACAAGGAGGGAGGCAGTGAGAAAATCCCCAAGAGAAGGTCAAGAAGACCTTGTAACAGATAAACAACTTGAGGAAACAGGCCAGAGTGAGACCGGGACCCGAGTATATAGCAGTAGCTGCAAGTAGGAGGAACAAGTAGGAGGAGAAAGTAGGAGGAACATGCTAATGTAACCTTAGAGCTTTGAAGAGGGGCATGATGGTATAACTTTTAGAGTTAAGTTAGTGATTATAGGGCTTTTGGAGCCAAACTAAAGATTATAAGACAAGTGTATGGAAGGGGAAATGATTGTTAGACAAACCAATGATTGTTAGACAAGTAGACATAACTTAAGTAGACATGGGCTATGGTGTAGTCGTGAATGGAAAAAGAGGTAGCTTTCGAACTTTTTAAACACTTTTTAGAAAAGCGGGGAGTAAGTCAGTTGAAAGACTTAGCTGGGCTAATCCCATTTGGAAAAGTGAAAGGATATTTTAGCAACCCTGAAAGTTTGTTTGAAGTAGATGAGAGGCAGTCATATGGAAATTGTTTGTGGAATTTAGTAATTGATGATGATAAAACAGCAAAAAAGTTAATGAAAAGTTGGAGAGATGTTACTAACTGTATAAATAAGTATAAAGCTGAAAAGTGTATAGCTGCAGCTGCCTCTGATCGGCTTGAGCAGTCTGATCCTGCCGCTGGACGCCTCACAGCAGCAGGTGATTATTTTTCACCTCCACCTTTGGGGATTCCTGTTACCGTTCTTCATAGGCCTGCTCAAGCCCCTCCTGATACACCCAAGGAGGAGGTCTGTCCCTCTGCTCCACCAGAAGAGCATCAGGATGGAGAAGATTCAGATAATGAGACAGAAGCAGTAAATAATGATCAAACTGTTCAAAAGAACAGTCTTGTAGATCTTAGTTCTAAACCTACACAAGTTCAGTCACAGCTGCGTGTTGCACAAATAAATTGGGGAAAAATAGCAAAAGAAGCTGTTGAACAAAAGGATTTTGAAATATTAGATCAAATTAACCTGCAAGCTTTCCCAGTGATATATCAAGTAGATAATGCAGGAAATATGACTGGTATACATGATGCTCTCGACTGGAAAATACTAAATCAATTACGAAGTACAGTAAATGAGTCAGGAGTGGGTAGTGAACCTGCAAGACAAATGTTAAACTATATTTGGGGTATCGGGATGTTATGTCCAGAAGATGTTAAGAATATAATGAGGCTTATCTTAAAACAATCTCAACAATTACTTTGGCAAGCCCACTGGCAAAGACTCTGTGAAATGTCTGCTCGTGCCCCCCGACCCCCAAATGATCGCTTAGCTGGAGTAACAGTGGAACAATTGATGGGTATAGGTCCTTTTGCCTCTGTTGAAATGCAGATGCAAACAGGCCCGGATGTGTTGTTAGAATCTATGAGGTTGGCTCGAGAGGCTTTGCAAAGAGTCAAAACTGCACCAACTACTCCCTCATACATGTCAATCAGGCAAGGTAAAGATGAGTCTTTTGCGTCCTTTGTAGACAGAGTCACAGAAGCTATCAATAATACAGATATGGCAGAATTTATGAAAGGACCGCTGTTAAAACAGTGTGTATTAGAGAATTGTAATAATTTTACAAAGGGCATCCTTGTAAATTTGCCTATGGATGCTACCATAGAAACTATGTTAGAACGAATGAGTAGAGTGCCTGTGGGATCACAAGTATGTTAGTGGAAGCAATCAAAGAGGTGGGGAACAATTTACTTAAGGCACAAGAACAGGCATTTGCAGCTCTTGCCCCCCTGAAGCCTCCAGATGTATCAAACCAAGATGCCTGCCAGAAAACAATACAAGTGTTTCCGTTGTGGATGCTTGGGACATACGCGTCATCAATGTCGGGAGCTGCACGTGTGGTGCCAGAATTGCCAAATGAACACTCATAATACTTTAGCCTGTCGCCGTTCGGGAAACGGAAGACCGAGCGCCAGGAGCCAACACAAATGACGACTCAACCAATAGCGACTCCAGCTACTGTCAGCCCCATGGCAGCCCCCAATCTGTCATTCAACAACAATCAACAACCAAACTTCAACCCACAAACAACCTTCGACCAGCAACCAGGGGGAGCCTTGAGTTGCACTTGGCAACAACAATAAATGTAACATTAATCGATAATCAACCACAAAAGATCACTACAGGAATTAAAGGACCTATAATCATTAATGGACAACCTCATGGAGCATTGTTAATAGGACGATCCTCTAGTGGACTTAAAGGACTCTTTATATTACCAGGAATTATTGATTGCGATTATACGGGAGAAATTTGTATTGTTGTACAAACGAACTTTCCACCAATTCATATTCCAAAAGGAAGTCGCATCGCTCAGCTTGTGCCACTTCAACAACTAACCCAGCAAATGGCGACAGAGACTGCTCAATCTCGTGGCTTAAAAAGATCCACCGGAGGATTGGTAATGTTAACTGTACCCATGAAGCAATGACCACTTGTTCAAGTCACACTTATCCATGGAACTGATAAGAAACAGTTATCAGCACTTTTGGATACAGGTGCCGACATTACCATCGTCGCTACTACTCAATGGCCCACCCACTGGCCTTTACAGAATGTATTAGGAGGAGTAGAAGGGGTAGGAGGAAAAGCACCTGTTCAACGCAGTCAACATCGAGTAAACATTGCCCTTGATGGAAGAGTTGCAACACTCTATGTAACAGTCATGCCCTTACCAACAGGAGTTAATGCACTTATTGGACGAGATGTGTTAAACCAATTGGGAGCAGTTCTTACAACCGAATCGCCTTTTTAGGAGCGGTCACTGCCAACTGGACTTTCCCAATCCCGTTGCGATGGCTAACAAGCGAGCCTGTTTGGATCGGGCAGTGGCCCTTGAAAAGGGAAAGTCTGCAGCAGGTACATTTATTAGTGCAAGAACAATTAGCACAGGGTCATCTTAAACCTTCTACCAGTCCTTGGAACACACCCATATTCGTAATTAAGAAAAGATTGGGGAAATATTGACTGTTACATGACCTAAGGGCAGTGAATCGACAAATGGAAACTATGGGAGCTTTACAACCAGGCCTTCCAAATCCTGCAATGTTACCCACAGGATGGCATCTTTTAATAATTGATTTAAAAGACTGCTTTTTTACAATTCAACTACACCCTAATGATACTCAGAGATTTGCATTTACCCTACCAGCTATAAATAGGGAAGGGACCAATTTACGATTCGAATGGACTGTATTACCTCAAGGAATGAAAAATAGTCCCACATTATGTCAGTTATTTGTAGATGCAGCTTTAAAACCTGTTCGAGAAGCGTGGCCTCAAACAATTATTTATCATTATATGGATGACATTTTACTTGCTCAAGAACAGCCTTTCACAGTATCACAAGAGAAGTTTTTACAACAGCAACTTCAAACAAACAATCTTGTAATCGCAGTAGAAAAAATCCAACGGTCCCCAGTGTGGAAATACCTTGGATGGAACATTACGGTCTCACAAGTGCGGCCACAAAAATTAGTCATTCACTCAGAAATACTCACTCTAAACCATATACAGAAATTATTAGGAGACTTAAAATGGCTACACCCACTAGCAGGAATTACAAATGACGAATTGGAAGTTTTACGTCCCTTGTTAAAGGGAACGGATCCCTCTACCGTTGTTACATTATCTGAATCACAAAAAACAAAAATTCAAGAACTTAGTACTCATATTGCAGATCGTGCAGTTGATCGCATTGACCCAGAATTGCCAGTGGACCTTACCATTTTACATGGACTCAAGAACTTTATCGGTGCACTTACACAGTACAAAAAGAAAAAGGGGGAGACTGTGAGAGTATTAGAATGAATCTTCACTAGCATACAACCAAAAACAACAATCCAAGAAAAAACAAAAAATTTAGCAGAATTAATTAGCAAAGGAAGAACACGAGTCCTACAAATTACTGTATCAGAACCAAAGGTTGTGTATTTACCAATTCGCAGAGAAGATCTTGAATGGTGGCTACAAAATTCACAGGATTTACAATTGAGCCTATTAAGTGAGGCCCTAAACATCAAAGTAGAGGCTTTGAAAGCACTTTTGTTGAAATGGATTAGTAATAAGGATTGGATAAAGCGGCCAAAACGTAGCGAACGTTCTCTAGTAAATGCTATTACGGTTTATACAGATGCCGGAAAAAAGTCGCGGACAGCAGCAGCAACATGGCATGAGGACGGTCAGTGGAGACATCAAATCCTCCATGCTGAGAAAGGTGATTCCTTACAAACATTAGAATTGGCTGCGGTTGTTTGGTCCTTTTTACAATGGATGAACAAGGAATTAAATGTAGTAACTGAATGTATGTAGCAGGTATTGTAAATCGCATTGAAGATGCTCAAATCAAAGTAGTGCAGAACTTACGATTGTTTGAACTGTTACGACAGCTGCAATCAGCCATACAACAACGCACGTCATCTTATTGTATTATACATATTAGAAGCCATATGTGGGCTGAAGGGCTTGGTGAAGGGAATGCACGTGCTGATCAACTTGTGTCTGTAACTGTGTCAATGGATGAATTTGTGAAAGCACGAGAGGCACATAGTGCTTTCCACCAAAATACATGAGGATTACACCAACAATTTAATATCACCATGGAAGAAGCCAAGGGGATTGTACGGTCCTGTCCTACCTGTAGCCACCATGGACCTGGTCTCGGAATTGGTGTGAATCCCCGAGGTCTTGAAGCTAGAGAATTGTGGCAAATGGATGTTACCCATGTAAATGAGTTTGGCAGATTGAAATATGTGCATGTCACAATAGACACCTATAGTAAATTTATATGGGCCACTGCACAAACTGGAGAACGAGCACTCCATGTAATACGACATTTGACGAGTTGTTTTGCTGTTATGGGAGTGCCACAAACAATTAAAACAGATAATGGCCCTGCATATATGAGTGCTAAGATGAGACGTTTTTGTCAAACATGGGGAGTGCGTCATGTTACTGGTATTCCAAATTCGCCCACAGGACAAGCTATTATTGAAAGGGCACATCAAACACTGAAACAATATTTGCAAAAATTCAATGACATTGTAGACGTACAAGAAAGACTTGTTAAAACTTTTTTTGTATTAAATCATTTATGTATTTTTACAGATCAACAGGAGCCACCAGCTTGGGTGCATAGCTATCTAAAAGAGCATAAGGACATTAGACCAATATTTGTTATGTATAGAGAACCAGAAACCGGCCTGTGGAAGGGTCCCGCAGAAGTAAGATATATGGGAAGAGGTTATATGTGTGTTCTTACCCCTACAGGTCCAAAATGGATTCCCAGCCACTGGACCAAAGCTGTTGTTGATAATAATCAGCATGCCAACACTGATCTCAGCAGTGCCAGCACCCAGTCGTGTGAACTTATGGGTAGCATGGGCAAATAAGACTGGGACACAAGATTTTTGTTTAAGCTTGGCTACAGCAACTGAACCCTTTAAGACATGTTTGATAGGTTTTCCTGAAATTATAGTACAGGATTTTCATGGTTGGACATCAAAGACAATTAAGTGTAACAATGTGACTGTTGCAAACTGTTCTGTACAATTGATAAATGCCTTAAATCACCCTTTGCCTTGGGACCCCCAAGAAGTTGATCTCTTAGGGTCAGAACAAGTGGGATTTGCAATCGATAATGTAACTACTCAAACATGTCTCATGTTTGGAGACATTTGTACTATTTCTCATATTGACGCAAATAACCCACTTGTCGACAGCTTTGGTTGGACTGTTGTCTCACCTCTTACAAACAATTTTGGCACAGATCAATATTGTGGATGTCTTAATGAAAAGACAGCACTTGGTGCCTATGGACGGAGTTATAATGGAACCAACAATGTACTATGGAACAATAAAACGGCCAAGGCTCTTCCACCTGGATATTTTTTGATCTGTGGGGATCGAGCCTGGCCTGGCATTCCCAGCAAAGCCTTTGGAGGCCCTTGCTATTTAGGCAAATTGACCTTGCTTACAGTCAGCCGAAGAAATTGGGTAAATATTACCACAACAGCACATAGACAAAAAAGGTCTGCTTGTCAATTACAAGCAACTTGTGATGATAATGTAAAATTATGGTCACACATAGCCAACATATTTGCATCTTTAGTGCCTGGAGTGGGTACCGCACAAGCATTGAGGCAACTCGAAAGCCTAGCATGTTGGTCAGTGAAACAAGCCAACGTGACCACCAAAGTTTTGGCAGAAATGGCTCAAGACACAGCTAGTCTACATCATGCAATACTACAAAATCGAGCAGCCATCGATTTTTTGTTACTAGCACAAGAACATGGCTGCGAAGATATTGAAGGAATGCGTTGTTTCAATCTCTCTGATCATAGTGCCTCAATTCACAGCCAATTAAGGTGGTTATGTGAACACACAAAACGCATTACCGAAAACGACAATCCTTTTGATAATTGGCTTGAGTCTCTATTTGGAGGATTGTCTCCCTGGTTGTTATCACTGATCAAAGAGGGATTACGTTGTTTTTTTATTTTAATGGCAATTGTAGTTGTAGTGAAAATAGCTCATCATTGTATTCTAAATAATGTCATAAAGAATCATAATACTTTGCTGGCCCAAAAAGAAAAAGGGGGAATTGCTGGAGAATGGTTGCGGGAGCGTGGACATGGCTCAAAGGAGGAGCTCTGTGAATCAGCCCTGGCAAAAATCAACTGAGCTGGGCTGTGATAAAAATTACTGAGGATTTTGCTGAGTCACGCTACAAGGAGGGAGGCAGTGAGAAAATCCCCAAGATAAGGTCAAGAAGACCTTGTAACAGATAAACAACTTAGGGAAGCAGGCCAGAGTGAGACGGGGACCCGAGCATATAGCAGTAGCTGCAAGTAGGAGGAACAAGTAGGAGGAGAAAGTAGGAGGAACATGCTAATGTAACCTTAGAGCTTTGAAGAGGGGCATGATGGTATAACTTTTAGAGTTAAGTTAGTGATTATAGGGCTTTTGGAGCCAAACTAAAGATTATAAGACAAGTGTATGTAAGGGGAAAATGATTGTTAGACAAGTCAATGATTGTTAGATAAGTAGACATAACTTAAGTAGACATGGGCTATGGTGTAGTCGTGAATGATCTTCTCAATAAACCAGAACTTGCTCTACCACTCATATTGAGTCTATTGCATGGTTCTCCTCGCTCGTCGCACTTGGCCACCTGGGCACACTGCTGGCTCATGTTTAGCCTCCTGTCAATCAATACCCCCAGGTCCCTTTCCACCTGACTGCTCTCCAGCCACTCTGTCCCCAGCCTGTAGCACTGCATGGGGTTGTTGTGGCCAAAGTGCAGGACCCGGCACTTGGCCTTGTTGAACTTCATCCTGTTGGACTCAGCCCATCTCTCCAGCCTATCAAGGTCCCTCTGCAGAGCCCTCCTGCCTTACAGCAGGTCGACACTCCCTCCCAACTTGGTGTCATCTGCAAATTTACTTATGATGGACTCAATCCCCTCATCTAAATCATCAATGAAGATGTTAAACAGAACTGGACCCAACACTGATCCCTGGGGGACATCACTGGTGACCGGCTGACAGCTGGATGCAGCCCCATTCACCAGCACTCTCTGGGCCCAGCCATCCAGCCAGTTCTTATCCCAGCTGAGAGTGAACCTGTCCAAGCCATGGGCTACCAGGAGTATGCCATGGGAGACAGTGTCAAAGGCTTTGCTGAAGTCCAGATAGACTACATCCAGAGCCTTCCCTTCATCCACCAGGCGGGTTACCTGATCATAAAAGGGGATCAGGTTGGTCAGACTGGACCTGCCCCTCACAAAGCCATGCTGGCTGGGTCGGATCCCACGTCCATCCTGAAGGTGCTGTGTGATTGGACTCAGGATGATCTGTTCCATAACCTTGCCAGGCACTGAGGTCAAGCTGACAGGCCTATAGTTGCCCGGTTCCTCCTTGCAGCCATTTTTGTGGATTGGCATGACATTTGCCAACTTCCAATAATCTGAGACCTCCCCAGAGAGCTAGAACTGTTGGTAGATGATGGAGAGTGGCTCGGCAAGCTCTTCTGACAACTCCCTCATCACCCTAGGATGGAATCCATCAGGTCCCATAGATTTGTGTGGATCCAGGTGGCTCAGTAATTCATAGACTGTTTCCTCCTGGAACACAGGGGAGCCATTTGGTTTCCTGTCTCTATCTGTGAGCTCCAGAGGCCAGTTATCATGAGGGCCACCTCTCCTACTGGTGAAGACTGAGGCAAAGTAGATGTTGAGTACCTCAGCCTTCTCCTCATCCCTGGTAACTATGTTTCCCCCCAGGTCCAACAACCTAGATCAGCAGATCTAGTGGGGCCCCACTCCTTGAAGGTTCATTTACCAGCTGGAGCAGGAAATTATCCTCTATACACTCTAGGAATCTCCTAGACTGACTCTTCTCTGCTGTGTTGAGCTCCCAGCAGATATCCAGCAGGTTGAAGTCACCCACAAGAACAAGGGCTGGCGATTTTGAGACATCTGCCAGCTGCTTGTAGAATAACTCACCCCCTTCATCATCCTGGTTGGGTGGTCTATAACAGACTCCTACCAGGATGTCAGTCTTGTTGTCCTTCCCCCTGATTCGGGTCCACAAGCACTCAACCCTACCGTTGGTGACCTCAAGTTCTACAGAGTCAAGAGACTCTCTAACATACAGAGCCACCCCTCCACCTCTCCTACCCTGCCTGTCCTTTCTGAAGAGCTTGTAACCACTTATGACAGCACTCCAGTCATGTGAGTCTTCCCACCACGTTTCTGTAATGGCAACTATGTCATAGCTTTCCTGCTGCATGATGGCTTCCAGCTCCTCCTGTTTATTGCCCAGACTGCGTGCATTAGTGTACATGCACTTCAGCTGGGCTGCTGATTTTACTTTTAATTCAATCTTTTCACCTCTGGAATGAACTTTGGAGAGCTTGAAATCAATCCCCTCCCCCTTCAGACCTAGTTTAAAGCTCTCCTGATGATCTCCACTAACTTATGGGCAACAACCCTTTTGCCCTGCCTAGACAGATGAAGCCCATCTGATTTAAGAAGACCAGGTAGTATGGAGTTTGCCCCATGATCAAAAAAAACAAAATTTTGATGGTGGCACCAATCCTTTAGCCACCTATTGATAAGGTAGGCTTTCCTAATTCTCTCCTCATGCATGTCCCCATTCATTCCAGCCACTACAAGAACCGAAGCGAATACTACCTGTGCACCCATCCCATGGACTGATCTACCCAGTGTCCTGAAATCCTTTTTGATTACCCTGGCACTTCTCCTATTCATATCATCACTGCCATCCTGGATTACCAACAGTGGATAATAATCTGAGGTCTTAATTCGGTCAGGAAAGCTCCTAGCAATGTCCCTCACCCTGGCCCCAGGAAGACAACAAACCTCCCTTTGGGTTGGGGCCAGCCTACATATAGGGCCCTCAATTCCCCTCAAAAGGGAGTCACCAACTACAACTACTCTTCTTTTCTTTCTTACAGCTGTTGTATTTATATGTCTGGAAGACGGGGTGCAACAAGAAGAGGGCCCTCCAGACAGATCTCCCTCATAGCTGACCTCTACTAGACTATCTGAGTCTAGGGCCTCATATTTGTTCTTTAAGGGCACCTGAGGATGTGATGGGGGTTCAGAGGGAGTTCTTTTTCCTCTCCGAACAGGGACTTGTTTCCATTCCCCTCCATCTTCTCTGTTAGCTCCATCTGCCTGATGGCAGGAGGGGTAGAGGTTCAACACTCTCCTGCTGACCTGAGATCGAAAGGGTTTGACTCTACCAGTCAATTTCCCTCTCACTTTCTCTGATAAAAAATATATCCATGGTTTCCCTGTGCTGAGGACTCCAGAACTGAACGTAGAACTCCAGGTGAGGTCTCAAAAGAGCAGAGTAGAGGGGGAAAATCACCTCCCTCAATCTGCTGGTTGCACTTCTTTTGATATAGCCCAAGTTATGGTTGGCTTTCTGGACTGCAAGTGCACATTGCTGGCTCATGCCGAGCTTCTCATGCATCAGCACCCCCAAGACCTTCTCTTCACAGCTACTCTCAGTCCATTCTCATAGAATCATAGAATCTCTTGGTTCGAAAAGTGTGGAGAGACTTACTGAAACCTGGCTCACTGAAGCTGAGGCAAGGGAGATAACAGGTTGTCTCCCACGGGACCAGATGGATTTCTAAAACTACAGGAATGTATGTGCAGTAATAAAGTCTATAACCAATAAGGAGCTAAAGTTTTGCAATATGTATAACCTAATTATCGTACGACCAATAATGAGCCTGAGCTTTGCAATATGTATAACCTAATTATCGTGGCTATAACAGTGATTGTAACACGACCAATAAACGAGTTCCACTGATGAACCATCTGGTGTCGGTGACTCCCTCCGTCTTCAACAAAATGGTGACCCCGACGTGCCCCGTTGCTAAAGAAAACGGGGGAGAACACCATCGGTGGACGGAGTTGGGTTGGGCTCTGAGGCGGCCAGAGCGGTGCTCAACGCCATTGGAAAAGGCAGGAGCAGCACCCCCAGGGATCATAGAGGTGGTACTGGGCCGTACGTGCTACCGGAGCCGGAGGACCGCAACAGCGCTGATATGGATCGGCAAGTAGCATACGATTTATTTTTAGCTAACATAGAAAAACGAGGATCAAAGAGCTGGACTCTGGATCTGTCCTGACAAAGGAGGGGATGCTGCAACGTGAGCTGACTTTAGAAGGGTGCAATGGCCATAAACAGGTACCTGGCGCAGGATAGAAAAATGGAAAAAGAAGCAGCTCTTAGTCTCCTAAAGTGCTTTTTATAAAAGCGTGGTATAAAGGATTCCATTGAATCATGGAATAAAGAGGAGGTTTTTTTCACAAACTCCACTAGTGCTTTTGAAGCAGAAGAGGGATGAACTTTTGGGACTTTGTATATCACTAATGTGGGAGAAGAGCTATTTACTGCTTGTAACACAACTTGGAGAACTGTGATTAATGCCTTGCAAAAGTTAAAAATAGAATCGAAAGTGGCCGCTGCAGCTGTGCAGGGAGTAACAGCCCCTTTATCTACAACCACAGCTGCTCCACCGTCTCGCAGCCACAGTCGCATTGAAGTACTTTTGTTGCTATTAAGGGTCAATCGAGCGATAAGATGTGTGACTCTGTTAATGATTTATTAAGAGTTAATGATATGTCTAATGAAGCAGAAAAAACAAGCGATGTGCCATCAGCCGCGAGCGATGTTCACGCTTCGGCGGCTAGAAGTGAACTGACAGACAATACGGAAGGAACTGCAGTGACACCAGTGATGATGTAAGAGTGGGAGGAGCCAGATGTTGCAAGAAGTTATACCCACCCTGGCCTCCTCCCCCCGAAGCGGTTTGTTTAACAGGAGACAACTCATCTGAAGATGAAGCACAGCCACAGCATGAAACAATAATTCCACGAAGTAGCAAGTTACAAGATCTCAAGAGGCAAATGGAGGAAGCTACGAATGCTCTACATCACAGAATGGAACAATCGTTGTCGACATTTGCATCACATGCGAGGACTGAAAGATCTGTCCAGGAACTGGCTGAAAGTACTACAAAGCTTTCAGCATCACCTTTTGGTGGTATAGGTAAAGGGTTATGTCCATCACCCGTATGCAGACAGTTCTGTGATTCTGCAAAAATCTGGTAGGTAGTCAGGTGTAATCCGAGATGCCATATTAGAGGAAGATTGGCATCCAGCAGGTAACCTAACTTTTCCTGTATTATTTAATCAACATGGTAATAGTTATGAGCAGCATGATTTGGAAAATTTTACAACAAGTTAAAAAGACTGTGCAGGAGAATGGGATAAAGTCTGAAGCCATTAGGGCTAAGTTAGATTGGATTTTTACAGCAGATGTTAATTTGCCATATGATTGTCAAAATTTAGCTAAATTGTTATCTCCTTAAAAGGGGCCACAACAGGAGAAATTGTTCAGCTAAAACAAAGAGACATAAGGGCTTTAAGGTTAAGGGACATGCTATGTTTCAGAATAACCTTAAACTCACCTCTAGGGTATAAGAGAAGGTAGTATAGTAGTAGAGTTATATAACTGTAAGGAATGAACATTAAGACAACCAATCAATAAGACCTATGTGAACAGAGTAGCAGTATCATGTTATAGAAGTAAAGTAGAGAAAATTTTTGCAAACATGGGAATTAAGCATGTAACAGGTATTCCGCATTTTTCCACAGTTCAAGTGATTGTGGAACGAGCATATAGAACTATTAAAGAATACCTTGCAAAGCAGAAAGATGTAACAGAATTAGATCTGCAGATAAGATTAAGTAAAGTGCTTTTTACACTTAATTGTTTAATTATCTTAGTTTGGTAGCAGGTTTAGAGCAAGCATCTGTAGTAATTCATAATAGTGGTGTGAAAATGTAAGCTACACCTGAAATACAATTGTGTTATAAGAACCCTAAGACAGAATTATGGGAGGGACCGAGCCTGTTGCTCTTTACTGGTTGTGGTTATAGTTGTGTTTCCACAGATCAAGGTCCCTTATGGATTCCCAGTAAATGGACACGCCCAGCAGTCGGGTCAGTCAACCGAACACATAAGAGCCACAGCAAAGAGTAATAAGCATTTTACTTTAACAACTTCAAACAGAAATTAACACATCAAGCAAGAGGTTTCGCCCACGATATGTAATTGTGAACATACTTGACCGACAAGGACTGAAGGGGGCTTGAGAATTGAATTCTGTTATAGCTGTTAATTGTGATTGCAATTGTGTATATTGTAATTGTGCTTTGAATCTTTTATTAGAGTATGGAGTTTGTGCCAATAGGTTGATAAGAAATAGTCACGTAGCAGCAACTGAAGGTAGTCTTTGTACTGCACATTTTCACCAGAATTTTGAGGATTTTTATATAGCAGCAGGTATCACATATAATCAGCTACATTTTTATCATTTTGCATCATGAAGTGGTTTTCGCCAAGCTCAAGCAATTTGGTACTTAAAACTTGCTATCCAGCAAGTTAAACAACCCAAGAAGTCAAGATTGATTGCTTTACAATGTGGACACAATTGACTCAAATTAAAGGAAACAGATGATGTTCTTGGAAATTGATTCTCAATTTGGTATTACAGGCTGGCTAAGAACACTCCTGATCAAAGGTATGTGTTGTTTAAATCTGTCTGATCACTCAACATCAATACACAAACAAATAACAGAAATGCAAACACACTTAAAAGACTTTAGCTTACAGACCAATTATGAGAATGATTGGCCAATATTGGATTTGGACCCTGGGTATCAGAATTGTTGAAACAAGGACTAGTCATATTAATTATAAATTTTGTCACCTTACTGATTCTCCCTTGTATGTTTAAATGTTTGCAGAATGAACTTGAAAAACCTAGTGCAAAATATGTTACAAAGCCACATTGCCTTAAATAAAGAAAACGGGGGAATTGTGGAGAGACTTACTGAAACCTGGCTCACTGAAAGCAGACATGAGCCTGACAAAAGCAAGCTGCTTAGGCCTTGAGTGGGAAAATACTGAGCTAAGTGAGAAAATACTGACCAGCAAGGTCAGTGGGCCCTTGTTGTGCAGTGAAGCTTAGGCAAGGGAGATAACAGGATGTCTCCCACGGGACCAGATGGATTTCTAAAACTACAGGAATGTATGTGCAGTGATAAAGTCTGTAACCAATAAGGAGCTAAAGTTTTGCAATATGTATAACCTAATTATCGTACGACCAATAATGAGCCTGAGCTTTGCAATATGTATAACCTAATTATCGTGGCTATAACAGTGATTGTAACACGACCAATAAATGAGTTCCACTGATGAACCATCTGGTGTCGGTGACTCCCTCCGTCTTCAACAGAAAAGACCTTTGAGATCATTAAGTCCAACTGTACCTGTCCAATACTAAACCATATCCTTGAGTACTTCTCCATCTAGCCTGTATTTTTACTTGGGATTGCTCTGACACAGGTGCAGAACCTTGCACTTGGCCTTGTTGAACTTCATGAGGTTAGCACACACCCACCTCTCAAGCCTGTCCAGTTTCCTCTGGATGGCATCCCTTCCCTCCAGCGTGTTGACCGCGCCACACAGCTTGGTGTTGTCAGCAAACTTGCTGAGGGTGCCCTCAGTCTCACTGTCCATGTCTCCAACAAAGATGTTAAACAACACCAGTCCCAATACTAACCCCTGAGGAACATCAGTGGTCTCCACTTGGACATTGAATTGCTGACCACAACTCTGAGTGCAACCATCCAGCCAATTCCTTATTCACCGAGTGGTCCATCCGTCAAACCCATGTCTCTCCAGTTTAGAGACAAGTCCAGGTAGATGATGCTGGTTAGTCTTCCCAGTGCTGCAGCTCCATTGTAGAAGGCTACCAAATTTGTCAGGCACAATTTGCCCTTAGTGAAGCCATGTTGGCTGTCAACAGTCACCTCCTTATTTTCCATGTGCCTCAGCAGAGTTTCCAGGAGGATCTGCTCCACGATCTTGCCAGGCACAGAGGTGTGACTGAGCAGCCTGTTGTTCCCCAGGTCTTCCTTTTTTCATTTGCTAAAAATGGGAGTTATCTTTTACCTTTTCCAGTCAGTGGGAACTTCACCAGACTGCCATGACTTCTCAAATATGATGGATAGGGGCTTGGCAACTTCATCTGCCAGTTCCCTCAGGACCCGTGGATGCATCTCATGAGTTCCTATGGACTTGTGCACCTTCAGGTTCCTTAGATGATCTTGCACCTGATCCTCTTCTACAGTGGGCAGTTCTCCGATCTCCCGGTTCCTGCCTTTGCCTTCTGTGCCTTGGGAGGTGTGGCTTGAGCCCTTACTGGTGAAGACTGAGGCATAAAAGTCATTGAGTACCTCAACCTTCTCCATATCCTGGACAACTAGGTCTCACATTTCCTTCCGGAGAGGGCCCACATTCTCCCTAGTCTTCCTTTTATCACTGACATACCTATGGAAGCATTTCTTCTTGTCCTTGACAATCCTTGGCCAGATTTAATTCTATCTGGGCTTTAGCTTTCCTAACCAGGAAATTTATTTGCCCGGAGCAGGTTAGTTCTGCACAGAGAAGAGTTGGTGACACTGAGCTTGATATCTGTAATGTCATGCGTTTATTTGTAAATGCACTTTTGTCGGAGGTCACTATTTGTTAGGGACACCATTTGTCGAAGACGGGCGGAGACTTAACGACACGCATATGGTATTTGATTAACAAGTCTCAGTCTTTATTAGCAGTAGTTCTTCCTAGTTTAGTTAATGAGCTTCATACATATTACAAAATTTTAGCTCCTTATTGGTTACAGACTTTATCATTGCATAAGCGTCACATACATTCCTGTAGTTTTAGAAATCCATCTGGTCCCGTGGGAGACATCCTGTTATCTCCCTTGCCTAAGCTTCACTGCACAACAAGGGCCCACTGACCTTGCTGATCAGTAGTTTTTCACTTAGCTCAGTATTTTTCCACTCAAGGCCGAAGCAGCTTGCTTTTGTCAGGCTCATGTCTGCTTTCAATGAGCCAGGTTTCAGTAAGTCTCCCCACACACTTTACATCATTATATAACAGTAATAACAAGTAATAACGAGCAGCATGCAATTCCCTCCTATAGAAACAACCTCATGAGTCTTCATGCTTTCTGTCCTTGTACGTCTCTCCTAGGACTCTCGCGATTCCTTAGGTCTCCTTCATTCAGTCTCTGAGGGAAGCTATTCTACAACTCAACAAATTCATATTAAGATCAGAATAAAGTTATAGTTACACATTAACTCTGGCAACTTTGAGGCATTTCAGCAGCTAAATAACAAAGCTTTAATCATAGAATCATTTGGTTGGAAAAGACCTTTGAGATCAGAGTCCAACTGTACCTGTCCACTTCTCAACCATATCCCTGAGCACCTCATCTACCCGTCTTCTAAATACCTTCTGGGATGGAGACAACCACTTCCCTGGGCAGCTTGTTCCAGTGCCTGATAACCCTTTCCATGAAGAAATTTTTCCTGATGTCTAATCTGAACCTCCCATGGTGCAATTTGTAGCCATTTCCTCTTGTCCTATCACTAATTACTTGGGAGAAGAAAACAGTTGTAGACAGTGATAAGGTCTACCTGCAGCCTCCTTTTCTCTACTCCGCACTCAGACCATTTTTCCTTTTTTCATTAGGTAGTTTTTTAATACATTTTTTAACACTTCTAATGGTCCACCCTTTTTTATTGGTTCTTCCCAACATTCACAGTCCTCCCACTCTCGACCATTCAAGTGCTAAAGAGCTATAGGAGGAGTCTTCCCATTCAGGAATTTCAGAAGGGGCATCTTCCTCCCCCACTCCCATCCTTATTTTAAACAAAAATGACATTTTACTCTGCCTGCTGTCCGATTACGCCAAAGGTGTTACCACAGAGAGCAATCAGCATAATAGCCAAACCTCTCAAATACCATGAGAAATCGAGTTTTACCTTTAATTAGTATCAAATGATTAGAAGTGATTAACAAGTTAATAGCAGCTTTAAAGGCCATGTGTCTAATCATTACTATGAGTGAATAAGTTCATTAATTAAGAAAGATACATCACCAATTGCCCTGTTATCATCATCCAGATCTACAGTCCCTTTTTTGCAGCGAAGAGTTGGAGAGACTGTCCCAGCAAGTGGGGGCCCTACGCAGTGTGTCCACTCGTAGATGGGGTCTCCAAAGATTGTTCAAGAGGGTCCAGCTTTTATATCGTTAAATAAACAACTTATATCATTCTAAAAACCATGGAATTTCTGGTCTCAGCTGTTCGTTGCCCCCTCCTCATGGACTGTGGCCAAAATTCCAGAAAGGATGCAAGGAGACAGCTGGATTTCTGTTATCTTTAAACTAAGGAGCACACAGCAATACAATACAAATCATCCATGGGTCACCTATTATTTGAGGCCTGTTGATCAGGCCCTGTCACTTCACTGAAGTGACAACCAATTTGATGTGGGACATCAAGTGTAGAGTGTAGATACTTTTAACTTTGGAAAGAAAGTGAGGCTGTAAAAAAAAAGTGCATGTGAAGTCTCCAAATCTGAGGGAGTCTAAACAGTCTCTTAATTTGGCTACTGAGCTTTCTCTGGAAAGGTTGTCCTGCTGCTGCAGATGCTTCTCCTAGGGAGGAGACAGCATCTGTTCAACAGTCATTTGTACAGTCATACCAGGCAGAGGGGCAGGCCTTGGGCAGCACTCGCACAGTGCCCTAGATTGCGAATGAAATTGTTAGCATTTTATATTTATGTTGATCCTGAGAGACTATCCATTGCTCCATCTTCCATCACAATTGCTCCTGATGATAGGGTTTTTTTTCCAAGAGTCCTGATGTCCTTAGTCCTCAGTGGTTGTTAGTTGGCCATGGCAAGATGCTGGCTTCGGAATCCAGAGCAGTGTTCTTTAAGGATCTAAAGTAAACCTTGGGGCAGATCTGTAATTTTTAAGCAATGTACAGCTTTCCTGCGTGTTTGGGTTTTCTTACTGATGTAACGGTACCTCCCTCCCACAGGTTTTAGATAGAAGACTGCACAAATTAACT
This sequence comes from Tapera naevia, assembly GCA_033556795.1. Classification (NCBI taxonomy): domain Eukaryota; kingdom Metazoa; phylum Chordata; class Aves; order Cuculiformes; family Neomorphidae; genus Tapera; species Tapera naevia. Next base: position 2,624,903 of record JAUMJJ010000004.1, on the reverse strand, counting down.
CTGTATGACACTGTAAAAAGATTGGGGCAGAGGAGTTATGGAGACCAGTAACTCCTTTACAGAGCCCTAGGGCATAGCACTAAGCAAGAGAGACAGAAAGCTTCCTTAAAGCTTAAAATTAATCCAGCAAATTCTTCCTGATATTTATGTTTTTCTGTCTGAAGAGTCAATGATCTTATTATAGTGGAAGCCGATTGTGTCAAATATATCCTTAAGTCTGACACTAGGCAGGCATCTGTAATGCAGACTTCCTTTTGTTGACCCTCAACTGCTGTTAACCTTTAACCTGAAGAAGATTGAATTAGTAAGAGAAGTGTAAGAAACTTGTAAACAAAGTGCTTTTTGGGCCTTTTCAAATCATCAGACATATGCTAATAATAATAATATTTATGAATTGTATATTTCCTTCTGACAATTTATACCATCAATTATGATGTCAAATTTCCCTGCTTCCGTGAACTGACCTGTAAGTGATGAAAAATAATTCACATTTCTTTTGAAGGGGTTCATTTTAGAGGTCAGATTCTCAGAGACCTTGGGTAGAGAAGAATATACTCCCTATCCCTTGAGAAATATGATTTGGAATAATCAAAATTCCAGGAAAAATTATCTAGAAATTGATGAGCATTTTGGTCAGAAAATAATTTATCATCAAGAAGATGTGAGCAGGCAGTCTGCACTCAGCTGATTCTGGTTAATCTTAAAGAGGGATTATAAACCTGTCTGTCTGAACCAGGGCAAAACCTTATGCTGGTGATCTTCTATTAATATAAATCCAGCTACTTAAATTGTTGAGAATTAGTTGAAACTAAACTGAATGACACTACTTTATAATAAATATGTCCAAGCAAGAGCCTATATCAATTAAGTCTATTTAATTAAATGGTGCAAATTTGTGTAGGCAAGATCTAAAGTATGTGAAAAATATTATGGAAAAACTGTGACTATTCTAGTACTTAAAGTTGATACTTGCTGAAACACTGCATCATATGGGAACTCTTGACTGTGCATTGCAAAAACTTATAGAAAGTAATTCAGAAGTCAAGCTCTTAGCTCCATAATCCCAGAAGGGAACCGAAATTTTGGAGCTGTAGTTCAGAAATAAATACCACTGTCACTTTTGAACATTAGTATGATAATCCAAAGAAATGCTTCCTTGGTAGGAGGTAGACGTGAGTAGCTTGTTAGAATATATAGCATGGTAGCAAATTTTCCAGTGAAGGCCATATATATTTTTAAACTAAATTGCAACCCTTATGCTTATTTAAACATTTTTTTATATGCCTGATTATTCTTTTTAACACTGAAGAAGCCAAGGGCCAAAGTAAATTAACTTTAACAGCTGTGGATTCAAAGTCTTTGAAATTTGGTGACTGCTTTTGTTCCATGATTAAAAGTGAATTTCAGCAGTTTTTAGAGAGATTTGTTTGTAGCTATGTATAATGCAAATACAGTTGATGAGTTGGATTGAATATTAACAACACTTCATTTTCAGAAGCAGCCTTCAAGTAAAATAGAAGAAAACTGTTAACTTAGAAGCTGTAGGGAAAATGAAATAAATTATACTGCAGTCCTTTGAAATGTAGTTTGACTTAAAACTTGTGATCCATGTAAAACTATGGAGCTTCATATTGCTGGACTCGAGATGTTTGAAATATTGGCATAGTCTGGTAGTATAAAGTTAAAAGTTTCTTTTAATATTTTAAAGTAAAAAAAAACCAGCCAGAACTCTTTATACGGTTACCATTCTGGTAAGTGTTTGCATAGATTTTGAATGTCATACATGCCAAGATTTGGTTATCTTTGGTGTAGTGAAAGATGAGACCTTTTGCACATGAGGTCTTAGTTACAGCTGAGTATTTTATCTCTTTGAATATTGCCATGTCTAACAGCAGCTGTGTGCACCTCTGGTGCTCCCAAAGAGAGTTAGCTAACACTGTAGCCATATTTATATGTTACTCTCAAGGCTATTTGAAAACAGGATGTGCTCTCCATCTCTCCCCAGGTGTCTTCTGCATGTGAATATTTTACAGTATCACATTTTTTTAAATTATAGGGAAGGGGAAGGAACCAAAAACCCCCCACACCCCTCAAATGGCTCCAGGAAACTTAATTTGTCAAATGTAAATTCTCCTGAGAACCCAAACAAGTTAGGTTTGCTCTTACATAGCAGCTGTCAGTAAATTTTGGAGTTAAAACCAGCTTTTTAACTTTAGTTTACTTTAGTGGTTATAAATTCTTCCACGGGGGTGGAGAAAAAATAAACAGTAACTTTTGGCATTGTTAACTAGAACAAGAAAATAAAAAACCCAGCTATTTTATTTTGCTTGTCTGCCTGGCACGCATATTAATGCTTTCCTGACACCTCCCTGTTGAAGAGTAATATAAATGTCATTGAAGCATCAGCATAGGAAAATATGCATTATCAAACTCTTGAATCTCTGATCTCTAAACTGTTTCACATATAATATCAATTTCTTATTGTAAAGGCACCAAAATATCTTTGAACAGAAAAAAAAATCATACTTTCAACTTGGAGAGAGTACTGTATAAAGCTTTTCTTCACAGATCTGGAATAAATAGAGAACTTCAACTTTGTTTTCTTCAGAATCACTGAAACATTCATTGTTATATTCTAACACTTCAGAAATCCGTGGGAAAAATCCTGCTCTCACTGGACAGTTTTGTTGTTGACTTCAACAGTCTTTAGGTTTTCAAGCCATATCTTCACACTTATGAGATGCTACTAGGTGTGATGCAAGCAAGTGCCTCAGACTTTGCATATCCCATGGTGGGAAGTATGTGGCTCATACAGACTGGTGTTAATTAGGAGGGAAGAAGGACAGTGCTTCACTTTTCTCTGTTCCCTTCTGTTATGGCTCATGCCCCCCAACTTGCACAGTCAAAGACCGAGGGTAAAAGCGGTTCTTTTGATATCTGCGCAGCAAATCGGAGACTGACAAATATCCCAGGGTAAACTCAATTTGACACAGCCAAAAATCACAAATCAGATACTCGGGTGCACTCTGAATTGCAACTTCTCGAAGTTGCAAAACATTTCCCAATTTGTTCAGATTACAATCTGATATCCTGAACACAGCCAAGGTCTCTGAACAAACTACAACACAACTCGGATACAATCCGATACACTGTAGTGCCAAGAGAAAAGAAGGTACTGATATAGTAGAATTTTGCAATTAAGCAATAGGCATAGTTGATAGCAGAGGAATGAATAAGAGGTTAACAGCAGGAAGGGAGGAGGGGGCAGAGGAATGCATAAGGAGATAAGGGGGGAGGCAAACTTGGAGGGACATTGTGCAAACTCGGCAAAGATAAGGAGGTGTAAAGAGACCAGCCTCAATACCTAAATTTGCAGTAGTTTGAAGTGCTACCAAAGCGGTGCATGCCTCTGCAGTGCAGTCATGCCCATGGTGGTCAGCAGTCTGGTAAAGATCTCACTGCATGAGTTTGTTTGCTCTAAGCATAGACTTTGGGGTGTCTAGAGTCATGCTCTACTATTCCTTCAAGGTCATATACCTTGTTTACAAACCTGGGTAGATAGTTAACATAGAGAGAACTGTCTTTTTTTTTGTATTATTAGCTTGTATTTGTCACAATCTTGAGAAGAATGCATCAAAATCCCAGCAAAGCAATGAGTAGTGGTGGTGTGATAAAGGGCAGAATGAGTCAAGTGAACAGCATTTTCCTTGGGAACAAGAAAGAATTTATCCCAGGCTTTCCAGAGAACTAGAAGATGCAATAAAACTGAATTCAGACACTTTGGTTGAGAACGAGCATAATATTTCTTTAGCTTTCCCAACTTCTTTTTTAGATATTTTGGGTTTCAGTTAAATGATATCTTGCTTCCCAATTGCTAATCACTTGCAGGCGTTGCTGCTATTATAAGCCTGTGAGCCACTTGAAAAGTTACCCAGGATTTTGGTAATGAAGGACCTGAAGTTATTATTTGAGCTTTTTTTCCCCTACCCTTTATCTTCCCTTCAGAGGTCATCAGACTTGCAATAATTTTTTTTACAAGCTCAAACTTTAGACTTTTAAAAGTTCAGATCTCTGTGTGTCAAGCTACTTGAATTTCCTGTAAAAATGTTGGAGTTGTGAATCAGTTTGTAAAAATATAAAAGTGAACATACATTCAGGTTAACTCTGTATGAAAAGATGGCATTTAAATAGATCAGAAACTCACAGCTAAGCACATTTGTCATTTTGTAATTAGGTTTGATGTTTACTGCTAAAATTCAATAAAACTGTTAATCACATTTATGAAAATAACTTTTTAACAAATCTATTTATAGTTTAAAACTGAGAGCGATGTTGAGCTTTCCACATGATGCAGCCTATAGCTCCTTATTGAAAATGCATCCTTTGCAGTCTCACTGATACCAAAATCTATCCAATAATGAGTGATTTATTCTTCTGTATTTGGCTTTTTCCTGTTGGAAGGGAGGAGGGAGAGATTCTAAACTCCAGAATACAAAGTCACTCCTAGTCCTTGGCTTTAAAATACACTACTGAGAATCTCAGAACGTTGGCCCTTTCCATTCTGAACTAGGGAAGCCTCAAGATTGCTAAGGGCTTTGCACGCTTGGAGATACCTCATGTCTATCAACAAGAGACTATTGATGGTCAAGGCCAAAGTGACACTAACATTCAAATCCACACTTGTATATGTTGAAAAATCAGTGAACCTGCCATGGTCCCCAAAAAAACATTGCGATCATCAGGGGAAGCTCCAAACAGTTTAATCCAGTTTCTTTCTTTGATTCTTGCATAAGATCTTAATTTTCTTTAATACTTACAAGATAAATGACTGGCTGAAAATAGACTGATTTGGAGTAATGGGTAATAATAACAATTTAATTTTATAAATGCAACTATAATGTAGGAAAACCTTACATGTAGTGTTTTCAGAAGCACTGGTGAGGCTTTCATTGGCTTCAGGATTATGGTGGTTTTTAAATCAAATACTTTATGCATTTTTATTATCTCCTTTACATCCTACTAGTAGTTTGATCACAGTTCTCTAGGAAAGATGCATCTTTCTTTGTATATGGGACTTTGCTTATCTTATGGATATGCAGAGAAGCAAATTTCATCCCAAGATGAAGGAACACAGCAAGAGCTGGATACTGCACAACAAGACAAGGTAGCTTGGGTGAGTGACTCGAGTAACAGAGATTTTGCAGTTCAGGAATGAGATGCATTGGCAAAGATGAAGATGAACAGTGGGCTAGCACAGGACACTCCTATTCCCAAGCTATTGTCTGCATAGAGATTAATATTTACATGGAGGCTTAATGTCTGCCCCCTTCACCCTGAAAATGCTTCCAGTTACTTTCTGGAAGCTTTGTTCTGGATTCAGTCACTTCATTCCAGAGTAATTGCTTTATCTCAAAGCTGAACAGTTGTACTGGAATACCATAGCTGCTTCAGAAGACCTGTTCAATAATATTGTTAAGGTAATAATAACAATTTCATTGTATAAATGCAAATATATTAATACATATTGTTAGTGATTCTGAGACTAAGTCTTCAAACCAGGAAAAATAAACCCTTCTAGGAGCAAGGTGATAAGCAGTGCAAGAGTCCTGCTATTCCCCAGTGTTTCTCCTGCGGTTGTCTTAACTCTGCTGTCAGCTGGGTTTAGTCCTGCAGAACTGTAACTGCACTTATAGCCCGGTACCCAGCTGAGCTGATTAATGTCTCAGCCTTGCCTGTGACAGCTTGTGGATTGTAATTAACTGCTTCCCATTGAGACAACAGATGAGAATTCATGCAGTTACATGCAGAGGCTTTAGAAGATAGTGTCCTATATCAACAAGCAGGGTTTTTTTTTTTCTTTCTGACCCAGGATTAGGCCATCAGGGTTTAGTTAGCATCCTTTCACTTTTCACCCCCAGTGATAAAAACTAGGAAGGGAGTATGAAGGAAAGTATAACAAACAATAAAGAAGAAGAGGCCATGATACTCTTGTGGAGGCCAGTTACCTCTTAGCTAACAGTTGACATTTGCCTTTTCTCTTGAAATAAAGTAACAGACACAAAATTGTTGTTGCATAAAAATATCCAGGTATCTAAATATGAATCTTAATAAATAAATATGTAATTCTTTATGCATCCTGTAGGGAGCAGAAAACCTTCTGCAATGGATACAAGGGAAGTTCATTGCAAGAATCTTCTCCTTCCTTGAATCAGAAGAGTCTGGTTGTGCTCTATGGATGGCATAGTCAGCATGAGAGGGACCCTTCAGCATCTTCATTTCATGTCCAGTGAAAGATGCCCAAACCAGTTCTTACCCAAAAGGAGACTGGTTTGCAGTGATGAGTAGGAAACAGCACTGTTCAAAATATTGTTTTGGAGGAGAAAAAAGTGGCAAGTGATGACATTTTCCTACTGTTACCCAGGATGAGAGATGTTTTCCTTCCTGCTACTGCTCTCCAGATGACAGAGCACCCTTGCACAAGGCATTGACGATGGTGATAAATGTGGGGCCTGATGTTAGATGCTCTGCAAAATTTGTGGAGGGGAAGGGTCAGGAGATGACACACAAACTCCAGTCACTAAAAGGAACATGGATTGCCAAAAAGAGATCAATCAGGTATTTCTTTATGCACAACTGAAGTCTGATCTTGGCCTTCCATTGCACTATGAAATACCTGATGAAACTGGAAGTGAATGTAACAACAGAATCTGTTTTCTCCATATGAGCTCTTGAGATGATGCATTGCCTGTCAGTGCATCTACTTTGATTTAACTGTGCAATTTAAAAATAAGGGAATATTCCCTAAATTTAATATTTCAGTGGTACATGTAGAGATAGGGTCACACATAGAGACTTCGCGCAGAAGAACTCCACAACTTTACACAGATTCTAACATGAAACAGTCTATCTGTGTATCTGGTTGTTTGTCACCAGCTACATTAAATTGGTTGATTTCATTGGTTTCAGAAAGCTATTACAAGAAAGACGTGTAAAATATAAGGCAGAAAGAAAACACTGGAGAAATGAGAGGATGGGAAAGCTGGGTGAGACTTTCCAAGTCACTCCCCATAGTAACAGATCTCTGACACTGGTAAACAACATTTTGCCTGTATATGTTTTTCAAAGCTACTTCCATTCTGCTAATCACTTGGCTCCTGCATCATTTGAACTCTGTACACCTTAAAGGATTAAGATTTCTGCCCTGGTTGACAGATGAACTAAATAATGGAGTATAATCTTTTCCATTTTCATGATTTGACATGTTTTCACTTCTGTGTATATTTTTAAATCAAGGAATCAAAATATAAATCCCAGAAAAATTGCAGCTTTCATTGCAATGTTGGGTTAAATGTAAACAGTATGAATGTTATAGATATCTTTTCCTTAAATGCATAAATTGGAGACATGTCTTGAATGTTTACAGCAACTACACCAAGAAGTGAGAATGAGGAAGAAATGTACTTTGTCAGATGCTGACTGCCTCAACTGCATTCCCATACTGAATTTAATTTTGTCACAACCTTTTGGACAAGTTGCAATGCTTCTCTCCAGTTGATTTACAGATCGTTTGTTCCTGATTAGGATGATTTAGTGATGTAGACGGCTTTTTTCCTGACCAAGCAGGGGATTTCTCATGTATATCAGCATCATTGCTGAGGAATCTGCTCTTAGGATTTAGAGGGCAGCTACTGTAGGTCACCATGCCTTTCCTGTAGTTGTATTTTTAGTATCAGATGATTGCATTGAATCTTGAATCCATGTGGATTTAGGCTGGATTTATGGTTCCTAAGGCTGTAACACTCAATCCACAATCTGCTGAGTTTGCAAACGAGGAGTGATTTTTCTTGACCATGTGCTCATGCTGACTCCTTACTCTAAAAAGCCCTACTCTCTTCTACCCAGCTTTTCTCCTTGCAATTAATGAAGGTAGATGCTAAGTGTTTCCAGCCACCATGGGCTCTTAGAGCACAGGAGATGAGGAAAGATGGGGAGTCCTGCAGGACGTATATTGCATTTACTCCTTGCATGCCAGCTAGGTAATTTATACTAGTTCTTTGTCATAAAAGATGTTTAAATTATGTGCAAAGCAATCAACCTGTGGCTTGTGAGCTGGGTTTGGCTTGAGGACAGACAATATAGCAGTGGGGTGAGAATTCCCCAGCTTGATAATGCTACAGCAGCATCCAGAAGCTCCAGGAGGAAGATTTCCTTTCCTTTGCTGATTCATGTCCTAAAGGCAGTCTTTAGCAGAATGGGCATTCTTAATATAGTTAAGATCAGGGAAGGCAAACAAATCTGGAAATACTGCATCTAAAGCATAATAAAACAGGAAACACAAGTAATTTTCATGCATTGAAAGAACAGTTCACTTGAGGCACTTTTTCAAATTGAGGCGATTGTTTCATAGAATCATAGAATCATACAATGGTTTGAGTTGGAAGGGATTTTAAAGATCATCCAGTTCCAGCCCTCTGCCATGGGCAGGGACACCTTCCACTAGATCATGTAAAAAATATTATCGACAAAGTTTGTGGATAACACTAGGTTTGCTTTAATTTCACAACTCAGAGCTCAGAGTTGGGCACCACCACAGTGGATAGCAAAGATGCAAAGCTTCAAGCTGATTTATAAACTATTCTTATCCCGATTACATAAGGTACAAAGCCTTCCAAATTTTCCATGGGGTCTTCATGTCCTCAGAATTCATCATCTATTAAGTCCTCTCAATTCTTCTTTCTAAACAAGCTTCTTTCTTCTTGTTCCACTGCAGTCCATCTCACTTTGCCTTCGACTGATTCCATTCTAAGAAAGTCCCTAAGTATTCTATTAATTACCGAAGCCCAACTCTTATACAAACACACCTGCTTAAATTAATTTTTCATCTTTTGTCTAACATGTTCTTTTCTTTGATCAGCATGACTAGGTTTTAAACCAGCCCTGGAAAGGTCTGTACAGGGGACAGAGCTAAGAATTTTGTCTTGGAAGCACTCAGCAGCAGCTTATAAAACTTCCAACACTAAATTTCTCTTAACAATCAGGTTGCTCAAGACACCTCCAGGGATGGGGCATCCATAACTTCTCTGGGCAACCAGTGCCAGTGCCTCACCACCCTCACAGTAAAGAGTTTATTCTTAATATCTAATCTAAATCTCCTTTCTTTCAGTTTAAAACTATTACCCCTTATCCTTTCACTGCACTCCCTGATAAAGAGCCCCTCCCCAGATTTCCTGTAGGCCCTCTTTAAGTTTACATTAGAAAAAAAGAAGTTTCACTATAGGAGAGTGCTACTCTTTAAACTGGTGGATTCAGGGGAGCATCAAGCACACAGATCACTTTTTGGATGCAGTCAGCTCCTGACCCCCCCATACTTAGCCATTCGAGGAGCCCACCTTCAAGACCCATAAAGATGTCCTCCACCTTGAAGGAATCCTTGTCCTACGCATTAGTTGTCATTCCTTTCTCCCTCCTAAGTATTACTTGTCCCTAGCATTGAAAAAGGCTTTTTTCCAGTAGCTAATTTGAACATCTTATCCAATCATGTCCTTCATGAATAGACTACACTAGGCTAGAATACAATGAAAAACCTAAAAATGCATTTCAGAAAAGACACTCTGGTTATATGCTGAGGTCAGCTTAACCCTCCCTGGCTTAGATCTGTCTTCTCAGGGCTCTCAGCATTAGAGCAAATTAAAAAAAAAAGCAAAAAAACCCCTGTGAAGTAGACATCTGCAAAACAAAGAGTGTAAACATCCACATTTGACACCAGTTCCTCAGCTCAGCAAAGATAAGCCTGCATTCTGTCACCACGTGCTACAGCTGGAGAGTCTTTACTGTCATTTCATAAGGATCATCAAGTCCAGCTCCTATCCCTGCATAGGACAACCCCAACATTCACACCAGGTGTCTGAGGGCATTGTCCAAATATTTCCCTGGGGAGCTGTTCCAGTGGTCACCAGAGAGAAGAGATCAGCACCTGTTCCTCCTCCTTCCCTTGTGAGGAAGCAGTAAACAGCTATGAGGTCCCCTCTCAGTCTCCTCTTCTCCAGGCTGAACAGATCAAGTGACTTGAGCTGCTCCTCATATGATTTCTTCTCTAGACCCTTCACCAGCTTTGTGGCCTCCTCTAGACACTCTCCAGTAGTTTGATGTCATTTTTATTCTGTGGTGTCCAAAACTGCACCCAACACTCAACGTGGGGCCGCACCAGTGCAGGACAGAGCAGGACAATCACCTCTCTCGACCGGTTGGCAATGCTGTGCTTGATGCACCCCAGGACACAGTTGGTCCTCTTGGCTGCCAGGGCACACTGTTGGCTCATGTTCAACTTGCTGTCGACCAGAACCCCCAGGTCCCTCTCCACAGGGCTGCTCTCCAGCCTCTCAGTCCCCAGTCTGTCCGTGTATCCAGGGTTGCCGTGTCCCAGGTGCAAAACCCGGCACTTTCCCACTTGTCCTTGTTACACTTCATACGGTTGGCGATTGCCCAGCTCTCCAATCTGTCCAGATCCCTCTGCAGGACCTCCCTGCCCTCAAGAGTGTTGACAGCTCCCCCCAGTTTTGTGTCATCAGCAAACTTGGTTAGTAAACACTTGAGTCCTGCATCCAGGTCATTTATGAAGACATTAAATAGTACTGGCCCCAAGATGGGTCCCACTAGTGACTGGTCACCAGCCCGATGTAACTCCATTCACTGTGACCTTTTGAGCCTGACCCATCAGGCAATTGTTCACCCAATGCATTATGTGTTTATCCAGCTGGATGCTGGACAGTTTGTTTAGAAGGATACTATGAGAGACAGTAGCAAAGGCCTTGCTGAAATCTAGAAAGATCACATCAACTGGTTTTCCTTGGTTGACCAGGTGGGGGACCCTGTCATAGAAGGATATTAAGTTTGTCAGGCAGGACCTTCCCTTTATAAACCCCTGCTGGCTGGGACCAATGACTGCATTGTCTTTCAGGTGGTTTTCAGTAGCTCCCAGAATAATCTTCTCCATAATCTTCCCAGGCACTGAAGTGAGACTGATAGGCCTGTAGTTACTGGGGTCATCCCTGTTGCCCTTCTTGAAGATTGGGACAACTTTTGCCAGCTTCCAGTCAAATGGTACCTCTCCAGATTCCCAAGAGCATTGAAAAATCATTGAGAAAGGTCTCGCTGTGACATCAGCCAGCTCTTTAAGTGCCCTTGCATAAATCGCATTGGGTCCCATTTACTTGTAGGGGTCCAGCTGGAACAGCAGATCCTGCACAAGTTCAGGGTTGATTGGGAGATTATCATTTATGCAGTCAGTCCTCTGGCTCTGGGGGTGCTTGAGCCCATCATCAATACTGAAGACAGAGACAAAAAAAGCATTGAAGGTCTCTGCTTTGTCTATATTCCTATTTATGAGGTGACCATACTCATCAAGTAACGGGCCAATGTTATTTCTGGCCTACCTTTCATTACTAATATATTTGAAAAAGCCCTTTTTATTATCCTTCACAGTGCTGGCCAGCTTCAAAGCTCTAATTGAGCTTTGACTGCACAAATTTCTGCCTTACAGTGGCAAACAGCATCCCTGTAGTCTTCCCATGTCACCTATCCATGTTTCCACTGATCATACACCATCCTTTTGTGCCTCAGTTTGAGTAGAAGATCCCTTGTCAGCCAGGTTGGCCTTCTGCCTCGTCTGCTTGACTTCCGGCATTTTGGAATTGCCTGGTCCTGTGCTCTTAGGAGGTCACTTAAAAAGTGACCAGCACCGATTGACCCCAGCACCTTCAAAAGCTTTTTTCCCAGGGGACCTTACTAAGCTGTTCCCTGAGCAATCTGAAGTCTGCTTTCCTCAAATCCAGAGTTGAAGTCTTGCTGTCAGTTTTCCTCCTGTTGCCATAGTTGTTAAATTGACTGCTTCATGGTCGCTGTGATCAAGACAGCCTCCAGTTGCCATTTCACCCACAAGATCTTCTCTATTAACTACCAACAAGTCAAGGTGGGCACCTTTCCTGGTCAGTTCCCTCAGCACCTGTGCCATGAGGTTATCGTCCAGAGTGTTTAAATGCTTTAATTATGAAATTAGTGTGGTTTATGTTGTCAGTCCCTTCCTTCCCATCTCAGAGCCTGAAGAGCAAGGAGATGAAAATCAATGCTGGAGACTTCATAGGTGGTCACCAACTGTCCACCAGCAAGCACAAGGTGGGACTGAGTCTCTAAAGTAGGTGGGAGTAACTATGACTCTCTTAAGGGTCTAGATACAACTGGGCTCATCTGCAGAGGTCACACCTCCTCGTGGTTCTGCCGAACGCCTTCGGGCAACTAAGTTGATGTCTGCCCCAGTTGGGGGAAACCCCCTATCAGTGCGCCTCACCAGCCGCTGGTAGTACTGTCGGTGGCCCATGGATGCAGTCGACTGCTTCCACCGCAGCCGAGACCATGTTGCTCGCCTTGGCCAACGGGCAGATAATAAGTTTGGCAAACTCTGATGGCCTTGGGGGAGGGCTGTCAGAGTACGTCTTTCCCCCGCCGGTGTAACACCTACTGCCTCTGCCCACGGGAAAGATGGGCAAAGCCCAGTAGTCTCAGAGGATGGATTGCTGTGGTTTCGGACATCCTCCTTACCACCTACGGGAATCTTGTGATGATTACCGCTTCTCATGCATAGTGCCTACCACCGCACTACGTCACTGATTTGACCTGGCTTTGACGATGGACGGTCCATCTTGAACCCGGAAAAGGGACACACGCGAGTGTGTTCATTCCTAGCCGGTGAAATCTCCAGATTCTTTCCCAGGATAGAGGAAGAAAAATCTAACTCTGAGCATGACAATTCCTATGAAAAAGAAAATGATAATACTTACATATTAGGAATCTGGGTCAGAGTTTGTACATCATCCAGACAGGGCTCCTAAGGGAAGTCGCTCTTGCAGCAAGGCAGAGTGCTTGCTCCAGTGCCTTACTGAAACATGAAAATGTGAGTCATGTTCTTGAAGTTTAATGGTTTCCTTCATTGCCACACTTGTAGCAAACACCTTGGACTCATTTTGCATTGCTGATTGCATGGCACACACCATGGCAAGAGTTTGCCACAACTGCTGTGTTTTTCATGGGAATAGGCAACAGTGAGAGGTTTATCTGGTGTTTGGTTTAGGATGATGGGATGGTGCATTAGCCTAGGTGGAGAAATTGTCACGTTATCTGGAACGCAAAGCACAATAAAAAACATTCCTCATATTTTAGACTAATCTAATGTCAAAATCAAAAAAGCTGCTGTAACAGTAGCACTTGCTGCTAGAAATTTAGAATATATAGTTGACTCTAAGATTTCTGTAGAGTTCATATGCTTCACAGGCCCTTTTAAAAATTTTCAAGTAAATTTTTCTTTATTGTCAAAGTTTAATAAATTATATCAGACTAAAAGCGTGCGATTCACTTTTCAGAAAATAATTAGCACATAGTTGTCTCTAATATGAAAACTGGAGTGTTAGTTGGTATTTGTAATATTGATTTTACTTTAAAAAAAGGTTGATGAAGGAAAGACTGATCTGTAATTTTTATCCAGAAGTTGGAGCAGACTTTATAGCCCAGATACTCAAATTCATTCTTCTCTGCTGTCTTCACCTAGCAGACTTCTCTTGTATGATATCTCCAAGAGGAGAGTTTGTCTTTTTCACCCTTACTTTACCCTCCTTTGAGTTCCTCCATGTTTTTGCAAATAATCAAATTGTATAGAAGGAATTCTTTTGATCTTTACCAAATCCATTTAGAAACCCCTACTGTTTTATATAAGGGTTTCCCCACTGACCAGATGATGCTGGGGCTTTGAAGGCACCGTGAGCTTTCTCTGGAGGGACCAAACATAGCTTCTTACAGATCTGCCAGTTGACTGTGCATAATTGATCTTCCCCTGCCTTCGCTTGCTTGCTAAACTGAATATTTTCTGTCTTTGGCAGAGTGATCCAAACAGTGCGTGGGTTTAGGGCAACTTAAATTTTTGCCCAATTTGAGACCTTCAACAAGTTGATTTTTTCACCTGCTCTTGATTTACACAGTATATAAAATTAAATGAAAGATTCCCAACTGAGTTATTAAAGTAAATTTCTTTGTTTAAAGTTTACATTTAGCATACTGGAAAAGTGGCAGATTTTCAACTGTCTCATACAATTCTGGAAACAAAAAAATCAGCCTTGAATCTACTTTGTTTGGGAATAGAATGGGTTTTGGGGCTTTGGAAAGTCTTCATAAGGTTGAAGGGTTTAATTCTGAGACTTATGAAATTCCTGGGTGTCCAAGCCCTTCTTTGAGGATACTACTAAAGCATCATTGACTTAATTGTGAGTTGCAGCAATGTAAAATGTCTAAAATCTACTCCTAATCTTATAACCTTTTCTTAGCAACTATACAAATCTATATAAAATTGGCAGTGAATGAGTGATTTCTAAATGCATTCCAGTTCTAACAAAAATATTTACTGCAAACGTACTGGTTTTCACTGCTGTGTAATGATTTGCACAGTATTCTAGAGGAGGATGGGTTGTGACCTGAAATGCAGGAAGCCAGAGCTTAAACGTGTTTGCATCTTCCTTAGCACTGGTAAAAATAGGGTCTGCTGTTATGAAATGTACATTTTCTGCAAATACCCATGGCAGGAAGTCTTATACATCCACTTGATATCAATAAAAGTTTTCTGAGTTGATAGGTTCATCCCTATTTGTGCAGTAGTACCCTTTAATGCTACTGAGAAATGGGGATTATTCTGGTTTTCATATTTTAATTCCCTAAATTCAGAAGCACACATAGAATTTTACTTATTTATCTGAGTAGTCAGTGTATGTACATAATAGGATTGCAAATGCTAAAGCAAGATCAGGCAGTAGAACTGTTTTTATGAGTTGAGCCAGTAGATTTCTTCATTCCACATTTAAATCTTTTCTTGATTAGTTTTATTTCAATTTTTAAAATATTCCTCATTTTTGCCTTTTGTCATTTTGAGGTTGTTCATTTTTTGCTCAGATCGCATGCCTATGTTCTTTCTTCTAAAAGGCCTCTGTATTTTCAAAGAATTATTGTTTCAGGTTAAGCCCTGAAATGGATGAAAGTTCTATTTTCAGATAGTACCTCATCTACACATCATGCCTTTATACTAAGCTGAAAGTATAATTACATATATCAGTCTCTAGTTCTTTTTTCTTATTATTTGGCAAAGTCAGCATATTCTGGGGTTTTTGCAGTGTTGCAAATGTCCCTGTGATATTCCTGTTGCAGTTCCCTGTCTCTCTCTGGTCTGGCAGGAAGTTGCAGCTCAGTCTTGCTCCTAGCTGTTGAACTGTCATCTTGGAAATGTTCTAAAAAGATATAGATCCATCTAGACAATGTGGTATACAAAACAATCCTGAGATGGCAAGAAAATTGTAATTATAACTGTAAATCCTTGAATTGTGACTATATACATATAATTCATAAAATGTTATGTAGAGGTTAATGATGTTTAACAGCAAATAATATGCGAGTCCTGCTTTAGCCTTTCATCATCATCTTAATCGTTTTTTCCCATTCTTAAATTTCTCCAAGTAGATACAATATCGATCCCCTTGTTCTCTCGAACTAACTGCTTAAGGGATTTCCTCTGAATCATCTCTTTAGGTGGTATGTGTTCAGCTGGATTTGCTGAAGAAGCTGCTGACCAATGGTCTAATTTATTTACTGTCTTGTCTAGAAGTAGCCCAGAGTCAGATGTTTCTGAGGTGGACCCAAGACAGCCTGAAGTGAGTACTCATCCAAAGCTCAAATTTATACTTTAGTGCAGTGCTTTTGGAATTTGTACAGATTAGAGATTCACTATGAAGACAGAAATAATTTTCTGTGGCATGATTTGGAGCTATTGACATTTATCGGCAGTATTTCCTAGCTGTAAGAAAAAGGAACAAGTGTGTATGGATGTGCATCCCTGGCTCTCTGGAAGGACTTTAAAGCTGTCAGTGTTTGCCAACCTATCCTAGAAAGAAATGCGATCTTTTTCTTTTCGGCAATATGGCACTCTGCAAAGCTTTGTGCCCTGGCAGGGTTACTGCAAATATTTCACTACTTTAAATGATTGTGACTTACCAATAAGGCACAGCTGTGTGGTTGATTTTTCCAAAATTGACCTGGCTTCTCAGTACTGTTAAAAAAAATATAATCGTTGAATTCTCACTGAAGGTATGTCTGCTTCTCTGGTGGCAGTTCACATCTTACAGTGAAAATTTGCTTTTCACTCCCTGAGCATTTACTTTCCTGTAGCTGTGGTTGTGCAAGCCTTTGAGTGATCTGAAAATGGAGATTGCATATCAGTGATCCTAACTTGCTAAAGCAGTTGTCTATTGATAAACTTCCCTGCCCTTCTGGACCAGGAAGATTGTATCATCTCATTGAATGAGTATGGGTTACTTATCGAATTTTACTCCTTGGGAAAATGTTGTTTTCTACCATGGCTCATTTCATTGCTTAAACTAGGGATATTTAGTCCATATATAGATTGTTTTGAACCTCTTCTTGTCATCTTTAGTTTTCTATTTCTTTTTCAAAACCTCCTGACATACTTCAAGCCACTGTTTCCTTCTCCATCTTTAAATTTGCACCTATTCCTTACACAGATCTTTGAACAAGATGCGCAGCTCGTGCTTAGTCTAGCAGATTTCCTATTTACTTCTTTCATCTCCCCACCATCATCTTCTGCTGGGCTGTCTGTGCTTCAAACCTGAGAAGAAGATAAAGATGATATCAGGCAGGTATGGTGTATCCCATGCACATATTTCACCAAAGCCACATAGACTTTCCATCTTAAGTCAAAGAGAAGCACTGTAAATACATAGGGAACTAGAGAAAGATTAAATGGCATTATCTCTCCGGAATAAGTAAATAATTGCAAAATTTCAATCTATCAGTATCTTAGAAGTAGTACTGAGAAATTTTCTTTCATAAATTGTACTCTGTCAAAGTGCTTAAATGTTTATATTTATATAAAATTAAATATATCAATGTATATCTGTATATATATCTGTATATCTGTACCATGAACAGTGTACCAGGCATGACTGTCGAATTCTTTTCAATATTATTAGCCATTAATTTGATTTAAATTAGGATTTTGGGACCAGATTTCAAAGTGCTGTTGTAGATTTTGCAGACCAATATAAATGTTCTTCTTCAGCCCAAACTTCTTACAGGTTGGTATGTTTGGTGCAAGGTGTGTTGCAGGACTAAACCTTGCTGGGGTAAATATTCATTAAGGCACTTATAATGAAGACTTGGTGTGGTGCTGGATCTGAGCCCCCTTTTTTTTTTTTGCCAGTTTATGTATGTTGCTAATAAAGTCCAATCCTGCAGATGCTCCCCAGGCATTACTACTATATTTAGCTGAAGCAAGTCTTCTAGCTGAAATGCCATTGAGTTGCCTGAAGCGGTGCCAGGTGCTGTTGACTGGCTGTGATGCTATCTTCCTAATTGTTAACTGGGAAAAAAAAGAAAAAAAAAAAGATTATGTTGAACTTTTGCGGTAGGGGAGTTATTGCAGTTCAGTTCTGCATCTGTTCATTGTATTTCCTGTGTTTTTTCATTGAATTGTATGATTGACAGCACAGACAGTCTACAAAGTTCTTGGTCTGTAGTTTATACCCTCATCCTAACCACTAAATCTGACTTCTGCTTTGTCTGGCAGAAGAAAACAAGATAGGGTGCTGTGGTAGGTTGATTCACCAGAGCTGATAAGTGGTGTCTGTATTTAAATTGTGCAGTTCAAAGGTTAGTGTTACATAGAGCTCTTGAGTTTTCAGGTACTGTCTCAGGTTGGTTTGTTTTAAACTAGCTGGTGTTGTCTCTGCTCTGGTAATAACTGGAGAGAAATGCAAATAATGACTCCGTTGGACCCACTTATGTAAGGGCAATGACTTAAAAAAAAATCAAATAGCAAATGGATAACAAAAAACTTACACATCTTTCAACACCATCCAGCTGAACAAATAGGGCTGTGAAGGGAAAAAGAGATGATTTATCCCATGCAAAAAACTTTTTCTCTGTTAGTAGTACTCCCATTTAAGATGCCTTAGAGAGGTTACTCTTTTCAGAAAGTGCTAAAAATCAGGTTCATTTGGGTGTCACCAGCTGGGGAGCAAATGCCTTTCCAGGATTAAGTTGGGTACAACAGCAGCAAAGCAGAAGAAAATGGTTTTCTACATTGCTGCTTTGATGTGCCACTTTGGGAATTTTGTTGACTGTGATAAAATCCACACCAGTGCTGACTGGGGTGTTTTCTGGGAGTGCCCTGAGACTCCTCTGACCTGGTTGTTTTACAGTTCTCCTGAAAAAATCATTTGGTGTCATCTCCTATATGTCTGCAGCACATGATGAAGGCTCCTGATCACTTGTTTGGAAGTGGAGCATGCAGGAGATAAACAGCACAGAGCTGAATTTAAACATTCCTTGAACTACCACCTGTCAAAAATCTTAAAGCTTTATGCCACTGGTCAAGCTTTTTATGTGGTGTTTAACCCTTGCTGTTATAAATTGCCTTCAAGTCAGTCTGATAACTAAGAAAATTTTTGAGATGGCTTAAATTTGACGGTTTTGAATGTTAATAAATTTTGTTTTCAGTGAATACTCTAGTAATGAAACAGTATAGGTAGGTTTATATCTTAACAGTGGTAAACCTTGCAAGACAGAGTCTGATGCAGAAGTTCTCTCTGTGCTGGGCCTCTAGGATTTCTCATTTTTAATGAATGAGAAAACATGGCCACTACAAAGCCATGGATCATTGCAGTCATCCAAAGAAGCTGGGTTTGAATTACTGACCTGGAAGTCAAATTCTCCATGTCTCATTAGCAATGCACTGAGCTATCCGGGGTTCACTGTTCTGGGGGACCATCAGAAAAAAGATCATATCTGCAACCTTCTTTTTATAAAGATACATTTGAAACTGTGTGTATGTAATGGCAATATGTATTATATCTCTTCTTAGAAATCTCATTATCCTTGTCTACACTCCCAAGATAAACCTGCAGACCGTTTAAGGCATATGTTGAGTATGAGAGAGTCCAGGCTGATTGCAGTGAGTTATAGTCTTTAATCTCAAATTGATTATTAAATTGCTATGGTATGATCACAATAGATGGGAACATTGATCAGTCAGAAGAAAGGCTTAATAATAAAATCAATGTATGACTCTTATTGCCTGAAAATATGGATGCTATCTGATTTATTTTATGCTGTCCTTCCAGCTGAGAGATGATGGAATAATAAGAGCTGAGCATCTCAGATATAGCTATTGGAATTTCTAATACAATTTTATCTACTGTTTTAAAGCTTAAGATGTTTGTTAAGCTGCATGAGAGTCCAGAATAGTCCCAGACCAGTGGGACCATCTGGACTCCCAGACTGTCTGCAAAAAATGGTAGATATAATCTGTGACCTTGAAGGTGAATAAAGTTATCTGTGTTTAATTCAGCTCAAATTGTCATCTTTAATCACTTTTTTCCCTTCCCTCCCAGAAGGACTACTACACGCTGCAGTACTGGCATGCAGTCACCTTTGGGGTGAAGAATGACAGCTGTGTAAGGGCTTTTTTCTGCTAGGAAATGTCACTGTGATTTAATCATGAGGTTTAACCATTCAGTCTGCTGATGCAATGCTGACCTGAACATATTCCTCTCTACACTGACCACAAGTCGGGAAGCATTTAGGAGGGAAGCAGGGAAGATTACACTGAAGATAAGCAGAGTAGAATATCAGAGTTTTTTTTTTTTAAAAATTGAAATCTGCACGAGGGCTTGATTGGAGTGAGGTTAACCTGCTGAAAGAATCATAGTGTCCTGAGAGGAGGGATGGAGTGGCAGAGGGGGAAGGCAGGCATAGCTTGAGGACTTGGAGCCAAGATGGGAAGGGATAGGGGATGATAATGAAAAGGAGGAACTCACAAGGCTGATGAGAAGTATAAAATAGAAAGATACATTAAATAAAGACTATGAAGATACAGTGGAAGGAGGCTGGGGATGGATGTAGGCTAGAAAACAGGGAATTAGAG
Organism: Tapera naevia; assembly: GCA_033556795.1. NCBI lineage: Eukaryota > Metazoa > Chordata > Aves > Cuculiformes > Neomorphidae > Tapera > Tapera naevia. The sequence continues at coordinate 2,604,877 of JAUMJJ010000004.1, read as the reverse complement.
ATGGGGGTAAGTATAGATGCAAGACACCTAAGAATGAGGAAACAAAATTATATGGAAGATTAAACAGGCTTGTCAAAACAGACTTGGGGACAGATTGTAGAGAGGTGGTAGAAAATGGTTTAGGTACACAAAAAGGCTATGGGAGAACTTCTCCACCACAAACTGCGTGTCTGACACAGGAAAAGAAACTTGCTGATGTACCTGTGAGGTTCTGGACTTTGAACTCAATAGGAGTTGGATGCAGAAGTGCCTTTAACGACCTTATCCTTTAGCTGTCTTAGTTCCTTAAACAGAGGTAATAATGCTGGAAACAATACTGACCTCCTTCCCTCCCTGATTGCTAGAAGGATGAGCACCCCACATGTTCCAAAGTCATCAAGTACAATAACAACAGCCACAATGATGGCCAAAATGGTTCCTCCCAGGATAAATATTGTCATCCAGCTAAGTAGAGCTGTGGTGAAGGTCCTGACCCCCACATAAGCCAAACCACATCAGCTCCAGAATGCTGGACCATACTGAAAAGTGACACTGATGTCCTCATCAGTCATAGAATGGTTTGGGTTGGAAGGCACCCTTAAAGATCATCTAGTCCACCACCCTGCAATGAGCAGGGACATCTTCAATGAGATCAAGTTTCTCAGAGGCCAATATAGGAGATAGTATGTGGTTGAATGAAGCTGTCCATGGAGGCACGTTCCTCATAAAGCATAATGCAGGTGGCACTTTTGTGGCATGGTGTAATTATATGTTCAGTATCTGCACCAAACTACTCTAGTAACAGCAGCAACACAAGGAAAGAGTAAAATAGTTTCCACGTTTTCTGACTTCAAGAATACAAATAACCTGGGTGTGTGAAAGTTAAATAAACAATCCTGAAAGCCAAGTGGCTAAGAAGTGCCCCTTAAAAGGAGACTGTTCCAACCAGAAGGGTCTTGTGCCCTAATGCAAGGAAACAGGACACTGTGAGCTCAAGAAAGATGATAGGGTATCCCTTCATTGGTGTGTCATTGGTGTGCCATTGCTGTGCTTATTCTGATCATGTCACACCATGGAGCTTATTCTTAGTCTTAGCCACAGCCTTATAAATAATAAAATGGATCATGTTTTATCTTACCCCAGTGACCATTATAATGCATCTTTTATCGGAAACTCTACCAAGATCTTGACACGGGCAACATTTAGAATTAGGTAAAACGATTGAAGAGTGCAGTACAAAAGTAGGCTCAGATCTTCCCCAAAACACATGCTTACTGGTAATGAACACAGTGAGTTCGCAGTGTACATGCTGCTTTGGAAGGAAAGAAATGAGAGAAAATTGGAAAATTGAGAATGCAGTATGTCTGGTATAGCCCGCATCTCCACCACTTACGCGCACTGGGTTGCAGCCAACAGCAGAGTAAATGCTCTTCTCGGTGGCAAATATAGAGGCTAATCCAGTCTTGCCCTTGGTCCACAGGTTACTTATGCATTTCTTTTTGGATTAACTTTCAAGCAGTTTTAACAATTATTCAACATATCTAACTTCTACAATCCTTTAAATGGTTTTAGACTTATCCTACTTCTATAGTTCTGTTTAACCATAACAATTTTAACATATAGCAGCTTTCAAACAACAATAATAACGACATCATTTATACTGCTGTCTCGAGGAACTTGGGAGCAGCAGAAGTGGAGGAAGACAAAGACATACGCTTACATGGGCATCTGTAATGGGGACAACAGAGAATTTTAGCCAGAACAGCCACTACAATAAGAAGCAAAACAGACGACAAGCAATATAAGATTATTATCACATAATTTTCCTTATCCATGTTGTGTGGTTTCTTGAGTGGGATCAGTCTCAGTGGTTCGCGTGGTCTGTTCCCCGGATCCGCTGCTGTCCACACCCTTTCCAGCCTAAAGTGCATGTGTTGTTTCGGTCTAGAAACTTCACTTTGGAAATATTTTCCATTGGTTTATTTTTTCTTTTCTTTTTTTTTTTTCATGATTGGCACCTTTCCTCTCCTTAAGCAGTTCCAGTGCTCGTTTTAAAACATATAGTGCACGTGTCTGAGCTGACCAATTACTAGGTAACCTTCCCTTTTTAATTACTCTGTTTTCTGCCCCATTCACGATAGAATAACCGCTGTGGCGCTTTCCATCTTATGCACCGTGATGAGCCATCTATAAAGATCTTCTTACTGTTTGGCAAAGGGGTCTTATACAAGTCTTCCCAAACTTTTGTTTCATATTCAATGATGTCCATACAGTCCTGTTCAGGTATTTCTGTCTCCATTCCTCCGTACAAAAATTGAGAAGGATTCATGCATCTTTCTGTGGTTAACACTAAATCATCCTTCTCCATTAAAATGGTCTCATACTTTAAAATTCTTGAATCTGTCAACCATTCTTCAGCTTTTTGTTGTAAAACACTTCTTAACATTATGTGGAGTATATACTTTCAAAGAAGCACTAAAAGTGATTTTTCTAGCTTCCTCTATTAATAATGCGGTGGCAACTAAAGCCTGTAGGCATGCAGGCCATCCTCAACTTACTGGATCAAGTAGCTTAGAACAGTACCCCCCAGGTTTCTTTTGACCTGCCCATTCCTGGGTCAATACCGTGTATGCAGTTCCATTATCCACACTAACAAAAAGTTGAAAGGGTCTATGAATACTGGATAAGCTAAGAACGGGTACCTCTATTAGAACCCTTTTTATTTCCTCCCAACGATCCTCATCCTCGGGAGTCCATTTCACCAACCCATTTGTAGTTAATTTTTCATACAAAAACTTTACCTTGCTGCTATAGTTCTCTATCCACAGTCGACAATACCCTAATAATCCTAACAACTGTCTTATCTGCCTTTTATTACTGGGCACAGTTAAGGACAAAACCCCTCTCACTCTTTCAGAATCCAATTTCTTATGTCCCTTTGTGAGCCAATGCCCCAGATACTTCACCTCCTCGGTAAACTGCAATTTAGACTTAGAAACTTTCAGCCCCTTTAAGCCCAAGAAGTTCAATAACTTGATGCTCTCATTCCTTACTTCTTCCTGAATTCTTCCAGCCACTAATAAGTCATCCACATACTGTATTAAAATCAGTCCTTGACCTAATTCATAGGACTTTAATAGTTGTTCTAAAGCTTGTCCAAACAAATTCGGGGATTCTGTGAATCCTTGAGGCAAAACAGTCCACCTTAGTTGTTGTTTCCTGTGTGTCTTGGGGTCCTCCCACTCAAAAGCAAAATAGTCTCTACATTTTTCTTCTAAGGGGCAAGCCCAAAAGGCATCCTTCGAGTCTATAACACTATACCATTTATAGTCTGGACTTAATTGATTAAGTATTGTGTGTGGATTGGCCACCACAGGGAACCGGGTGATGGTTCTTTCATTTACAGCTCTCAAATCATGTACTAAGCGATATGTTCCATCTGACTTCTTTACAGGTAATATAGGTGTATTGTGGGGAGACATGCAGGGTTCTGAAAGCCCTTGGGCTAAAACCTCTCGATAACCGACTGCAACCCTTCTCTCCCATCCCTGGGAATAGGATACTGTTTAATTCTAATTGGGTGATCTGGGTCCTTTATGGAAACCGTGATCGGTTTGATATTCAATCTCTCCACCGACCCTGGACTGTACCAAGTGTCCGGGTTAATTCTAGCTTCATCTTCCGCAGTTAATAAACATATTTTGACTTTTAACTTTTCTTGATCTACTTCTAAATTAATTCTTAATTCTACCATCAGATCTCGCCCTAAAAGATTATGCTCAGCTTCTGGAACCAACAAAAATATTCCCAGCCCATATTTATTTGGGGCTTCTATAGTTACATTGCTTGTCAAAGGTACTTTAAAGGGTTCTCCCTTTGCCCCTATTACTTGGAGTCTATCTTTTGATTCAACACATCCAGATGGTAATTTTTGGACGGTAGATTTTCGGCACCCGAATACTTCATGCTGAGGACCCAATTTCAATTTTATCAAAGGCTCAGTAACTTTAGGGGTCCCCAGCAAATAGAGCCCCTGACCCCTCTAATCTTCTTTAAAAATCTCTTCATCCTGTATTTTTTTCGCAACAGTTTCTTTGCAAATGACCCTTTTTGTGACAGTAAAACCACTCTACCTCTTGCGAATCAAATCTCCTCCTCAGGTCTACCGGAGCCTTTCAGGGACTATCCTTTCTCTTGTCCTGGTAGGGTTTTGTATCTTGCATAGATTTCCGAACCTGACCGGACTGCTTACCTTGATTCTGTCCCTCTCTTACAGCTGCCATCAAAATCCTGGCTTGCTTTTTCTGACTTTCTTCCTTTCTCCTTACATACACTTTCTGGGCTTCCCGCAATAACTCATCCAACCCTCTTTCCTGCCAATCCTCAATCTTTTCTAACCTTCTCTGTATATCCATCCAAGATTTGGCCACAAATTGGGTTTTCAACAATGCTTGTCCTATTTGACTGTCAGGGTTTAGTCCAGAATATAATTGCAGACTTTTTCTCATCCTTTCTAAGCACTCTGTGGGGGGTCTCCTTTTTTTTTTTCTTTCCTGTTGTTCACTAAAAGCCTTATTAATATTCTGTCCCTTGGGTACAGAATCCCTTATTCCCTGGATTATCATATCTCAGAGATCAACCAAATTATCTCTATGTGCTGGGTTTTGATTATCCCAATTGGGCCGCTGTAAGGGCCATTTAACCTCACCGGCAGGGCCACGTTGGTGTCTCTGGTCCCAATTTCTTATGCCTGCCGTTCTTATCATTCCACGTTTCTCCTTTGTGAACAGGATCTTTAAAATGGACTCCATTTTGTCCCAAGTATAAATGTTGGGTCCAAGGAACTGATCAAAGCATTCAGCTACCCCTAATGGGTCTTCTAACAGCTGTCCCATTTTCTTTTTTTTTTTTTTTTTTCACAGATACAAATCCAACTCTGGGCTGTGGTATTCCCATGGCAGTTTCTCTTAAAGGATACAACAAACTTTCCTCTGTCTTTTTCCTAGCCTGACTCCTAGTAACCCTGGGGCTAGGAGACATCTCCTCCTGAGATTCAGGAGCTGAGGGTTCAGTTTCTGTCTCTTGGGGAGGAATATATGATGGAGGAGGCAAAGGTAATTCTTCCTTGCTCTCTTTTTTTCTTATGCCTTCTTTCCTTCAGTGGATACAAATTCACACCCTTGGATGCTCCTAAGATTCCTAAGATCCACAAAGGCATATTCACTTTCCTCTTTATTAAAGGGTAACTTGTTATTAACATATAGGTTTAACTGTTGGCATATCCGATCCTCGAAAGTCCCAAAAATAGGCCAATATAGGTCTTTCCTTATCTGTTTTCCTCCCCATATTTCTTTTTTTTTTTTTTTTCTTCTTAGACTTCCCTTTTCGAGAAGGGGAACTTTCCCAGTATTGCATCATTAATCCTAACCGGCTATCATGGGTTACATCAGGGAGCCCACCCTGTATCTCCTGCATGGGTCCAGAAGTCTTACTCTTCTTCTGGTCCATCTTTCGAGAGTGCCTTTTTTGTTCACAATCCACACGCTTCCCTCATTTCGTGGCCCACACCTTCGCGGGCAATGGGAACCACACAACCGGGAGGTCCACACTCGCTTCACCTGGCGGACTACTAAGTCTAGTGGATGTCTCAGTCACTCGCATCCCGGGTACCCAATCCCCGACCAGACGGAACTGCAATATACTTACTCACTCTTGAGTCTTCACCTGGCTCTTCGTGCACAAAAACTACGGGGAACTGCAGTATCTTTTTCCTTTCCTATCTCTATTCGGAAAATCCAGGTGAGCTAAGTCGGAATCGCCTCCGAGACCATCCAAAGATGGGGCGCCCTCCCAGAGTTGAAATCCGAGTTGGCTTTTCTGGATCCAAGTCACAGCACCAAATTGTTATAAGTGAATGAAGGCAACAGAGTCCCAATCAAGTTTTCTAAGTATTTATTTAGGTAGGAAAGCAAAAGCAGCACTGGGTTGCCGGTGAGTCTCCGCCCTACCTACGGAAAGCGCTAATAAGCAGTTTCCCTCTGTTCTTATAGTATTTTAGTTCCGGGTTGAATCTCCGAGTGCCATGACATCAGCGATGTCCTGCACATGCTCCTGGTGTTGCTAGGGTTCTCCATCTGACCCTTAATAGCACCAAAAAAATGCTTCAATGCGACTATGGCTGCAAAATGGTGGAGCAGCTGTGGTTGTAGATACAGGGGCTGTTATTGCCTGCACAGTTGCAGCAGCCACTTTAGATTCTATTTTTAACTCTTGCAAGGCATTAATCACAGTTCTCCAAGTTGTATTACAAGCAGTAAATGGTTCTTTTCCTATTTTAGTGATATTTAAGTCCCAAAGTTCATCCCCAATTTCACGCCACTCTTGTAAACTAAATACGAGAGACGACTGCTTAAAATATCCTATTTTATGAGCCCACTCGAGCAATTGTAATAGCTTTTTTGTGGGCACGGCAGCTTCTCACACAGTGAGGAATTCCAGTAATAATTGCTTAGCTGCTTCCTTCACTATTCTGAGTTACGCAGCTTACCGGCACCCAGAGCGTTGACTTTCTCTTTGGTGCCTCAAAATGACCTTTTCTCTCAATCCTGTCCTCTTTCAAGGGCTCTCGCTCGTCCGGATAATCCGGATTCAGCAGGTCGGGGCTTTCTCTTGTCCAGATATTCTGGATTCAGCGGGTTGGTGTCCCTGTTCGGGCACCAAATGTGGGAGACGGGCTTGTGGAAAGCATCAGACGACTCAATATGAGTTAGCTAAAGCAGACGTTTATTGCCTTCTTTACAACAAATATATATGCTTTTCCCGTGTGCTTAAACGGTACCATTTGTCACCTCATCATTGGTCACTGAGAGCTGTTAATACACTGTTCCCTGATACCCTGCAGTCCCCCTTCTGCAGCTGAAACCTCCTGTTCCACATTCTCTTTCTTATCTATCAGATAACATTTCATTTTCTCACAACATGCCAAGGTCACTGTATGTAGGCAGGGTTGTGCATACAGGCCTCAAGGATCACAAAATGCCCTGATACTTCTAAAATACTTCCTACACTGGATGAAGAGCATTTCTCTCCTGGAAACTTCTACATACATGAAGTCTTTGAGAATTAGAAGGAAAAAGACAGTTTGCTGTAACACTGAGTTCCTGAAAACATATCACAGGCTGTGCTTATTCTTGCGGCCTTTCCAAAAGATTGTCCTGCTAAGGAGCTAACTACAATTATTAGCAAAATGCTTTTTAGGGAAATCTGCAATAAACAGGCCTGTACATGTGCAAGCAAGAAGGCTTTTGTGATGCTGCTAAAAATGACAGTTTTCCTTAAGACCTTTGTGTTTTGTAAAGGATTCTCATATGTAGTCTTCTTTTCAACAGGCAAGTTGAGTGTGACCAGTGGTAATGGATTGAATACAATATGCCAATGTAGCATTCAGTTCAAAGAAGAAATTATAAATTATCTCTTTATCCCATAAATATCCCGTTCACCGGGAGAGCTATGACATAGTTGCTATCACGGAAACGTGGTGGAATGACTCTCATAACTGGAGTGCTGCCATGGAAGGCTACAGGCTCTTCAGGAGAGACAGGCATGAGAGGAGGGGTGGAGAGGTAGCCCTCTATACTAAGGAAACCCTGGATGCTGTTGAAGTTGAGATCGGTGATGACCAGATTGAGTGCCTATGGGTAAGGGTCAGAGGGGCAGTCAAGTCTGACCTCCTGGTTGGAGTGTGTTACAGACCGCCAGACCAGGAGGAGGACTTGGATCTTCTATTGTTTAAACAGCTGGAGGCTGCCTCTAGATCGGCTGCCCTTGCTCTTTTAGGAGACTTTAACCTTCCAGATATCTGCTGGGAACTTAACACTGCCGAGAGGAGGCAGTCCAGGAGGTTCTTAGAGTGTATTGAGGACTGCTTTCTGTCACAGCTGGTGAGTGAGCCTACCAGGGGTGAGGCTCTTCTTGACCTGCTGTTTACGAACAAAGAAGGGCTGGTGGGTGATGTTGTGGTTGGAGGCTGTCTGGGGTATAGTGATCATGAGATAATTGAATTTTCTGTAAACAATGTACAAGAAAAGGCAGGAACAGGACATCAATACTGGACTTTCTGCGGGCAGATTTCAGATTATTTAAGGAACTGGTCAGGAAAGTACCCTGGGAAATAGTTCTTAGTGGCAAGGGGGTCCAGGAAGGCTGGATGCACTTCAAGAATGAAATCTTGAAGGCGCAGGAGCGGGCTGTCCCTGTGTGTTGTAAGAAGAGTCGTAGGGGCAGACGGCCGGCCTGGATGAGTAAGGAGCTTCTGAAGGAACTAAGTAAGAAAAAGAGGATGTATCGCCGTTGGAAAGAAGAGGATGTAAGCCAGGTCATGTTCAAGGATGTTGTTAAGTCGTGTAGGAGGAAAATCAGGGAAGCAAAAGCCCAGCTGGAGCTGAAATTGGCCACTTCTGTTAAGGATAATAAGAAGAGCTTCTATAAATATGTCAATGGTAGAAAGAAGGGCTGCAGCGACCTCCACTCCTTGTTGGATGTGGAGGGAAATATAGTAACCAAAGATGCAGAGAAGGCTGAGGTACTTAATGCCTTCTTTGCCTCAGTTTTCAACAGCAAGGATGTCAGCTTGCTTGACAGTTGGCCCTCTGAAGTGGTTGATGGGGGCAGGGTGAAATATGGCCCTCCTGCAATCCATGAGGAGGAAGTTAGAGACCTGCTGAGCCACTTGGACCCTCATAAGTCCATGGGGCCGGATGGGATCCATCCTAGGGTGATGAAAGAGCTGGCGGATGAGCTTGCTAAGCCGCTCTCCATCATCTTTCAGCAGTCCTGGCTCACTGGAGAGGTCCCGGAAGACTGGAAGTTGGCCAATGTGACGCCCATCCACAAGAAGGGCCGTAAGGATGATCCAGGTAATTACAGACCTGTCAGCCTGACCTCGGTCCCAGGTAAAATCATGGAACAGATAATCCTGGGTACAATCATGCGGCACCTGCAGAATGGCCAAGAGATCAGGCCCAGCCAGCATGGGTTTAGCAGGGGTAGGTCCTGCCTGACCAACCTGATCTCCTTTTATGACCATGTGACTCGGCTGGTGGATGAGAGGAAGGCTGTGGATGTGGTATACCTGGGCATTAGCAAGGCCTTTGACACTGTCTCCCACAGTAGACTCCTAGGGAAGCTGGCAGCCCGTGGCTTAGATGGGAGCACTCTGTGCTGGGTTAGGAATTGGCTGGATGGCCGAGCCCAAAGAGTGGTGGTGAATGGTGTTTCATCCAGTTGGCGGCCGGTCACCACTGGTGTCCCCCAGGGATCGGTGTTGGGTCCAGTCCTGTTTAATATCTTTATTGATGATCTGGATGAGGGGATTGAGTCCATCATCAGCAAGTTTGCAGATGATACCAAGCTGGGAGGAAGGGTTGATCTGCTAGAGGGTAGGATGGCCCTACAGAGGGACCTGGACAGACTGGAGAGATGGGGTGATTCTAATGGGATGATGTTTAATAAGTCCAAATGTCGGGTACTTCATTTTGGACACAACAATCCCATGCAGAGCTATAGACTGGGGACAGAGTGGTTGGAGAGTTGTCAGGCAGAAAGGGACCTGGGAGTGCTGGTTGACAGGAAGCTCAACATGAGCCAGCAGTGTGCCCAGGTGGCCAAGAAGGCCAATGGCATTCTGACCTGCATCAGGAATAGTGTGGCGAGCAGGACCAGACAAGTTATCGTCCCCCTGTACTCGGCACTGGTCAGGCCTCACCCTGAATACTGTGTGCATTTCTGGGCCCCTCAGTTTGGGAAAGATGTCAGGATGCTGGATTGTGTTCAGAGGAGGGCAACGAAGATGGTGAAGGGGTTGGAGCAGGAGCCCTACGAGGAGCGACTGAGGGAGCTGGGGCTGTTTAGTCTGGAGAAGAGGAGGCTCAGGGGAGACCTTATAGCTCTCTACAACTACCTAAAAGGAGGTTGTAGTCAGGCAAGGGTTGGTCTCTTCTCTCAGGTGACCAGTGGCAGAACTAGAGGGCATGAACTCAAGCTTCGTCAGGGAAAGTTTAGACTTGATGTTAGGAATAAGTTCTTCACTGAAAGGGTGATTGGCCATTGGAATGCGCTGCCCAGGGAGGTGGTGGAGTTGCCGACCCTGGAGGTGTTTAAGGGGAGACTGGATGAGGCACTGAGTGCCATGGTTTAGATGATGGTTGGTGTTAGTGTTGGTGTTGGTGTTAGTGTTGGGTTATAGGTTGGACTTGATGATCTCAGAGGTCCTTTCCAACCTTATGACACTGTGTGTGATACTGTGTGTGAATGATGCTGGTGATGTGCATTGATGTCTCATGCAGAAGGAAGACTGTCCTGAAGCACTTGGGAGTGTCTCCATGATGTCACACCAGCCTGGGGACATCCTGCTAACAGGCTAATTTCCTGCTGGCCTTCTCTTTGCTTTCACATCCCTCCAATGTAGATCAAAATATACACATGTGCACACACCCCCCACACCCCCCCCCCCCCCCCTTTGTGCAAGCAACAGCAACCCAACCAGAGTGCTGGAAGAGAGAAAGCATTCTCTCCTCCATCCTTTACAGAGATTCTCAGGTGTGGAGAGACTTACTGAAACCTGGCTCACTGAAAGCAGATATGAGCCTGACAAAAGCAAGCTGCTTAGGCCTTGAGTGGGAAAATACTGAGCTAAGTGAAAAAATACTGACCAGCAAGGTCAGTGGGCCCTTGTTGTGCAGTGAAGCTTAGGCAAGGGAGATAACAGGATGTCTCCCACGGGACCAGATGGATTTCTAAAACTACAGGAATGTATGTGACGCTTATGCAATGATAAAGTCTGTAACCAATAAGGAGCTAAAGCTTTGCAATATGTATAACCTAATTATCGTACGACCAATAATGAGCTTGAGCTTTGCAATATGTATAACCTAATTATCATGGCTATAAAAATGATTGTAACACGACCAATAAACGAGTTCCACTGATGAACCATCCGGTGTCAGTGACTCCCTCCGTCTTCAACACTCAGGGAAATCACTTATTCTTCAGCCTAGTTTTGCTGCAGTGGTTTGTGGCTTGTGTGAGAATTTTTTCCTGGTTTGGCTTTCACCAAACAGGAGTAGGAAACCCTTGTCTCCTTTAGCCCCAACGCAACGTAGTAAATTGGTCAACATGATGCTCAACTTAAGTGAAATGTGCCCTTGGATCAAGGTAAGGGCTGATGGCTGCACAATTGCAGCCTCTTGGAGAAGGGGAGATGCTCTGCAAGGTGCCTGTCTGTCCTGCCTAGTGGAAAGGGTCACAGGTCCCTTACCACCACCACTGTCCTTCAGAGAGATGCCCCATAGAGCATCCAGTCCACAGTGTGTGGGTACCACGACCCTGGTCATGGATCAAAAGAAGTCAAAGAAGGGTTACCTCTGGGGTCAGCCAGAACTTGGGATAGAAAAACCCCATCTTGGGGTGGAGAGGAAAACCCAAGGAGATGTTTGCAAAGACCAGTCCTCACAGAAGCTTCTCAGGATTGGGAGGAGCAGAAGCCCGTATAAGCCATGCCCAGACATTTCTCTCAATGGATGCTCAGAGGGATACAGGGACCAAAAACTGCAACAATGCAGCATAGGAGAAAAGGAGGGGAAGCTACCAAATTTGTGGGTCTGCATCCACCAAGATAAATTTATGCATGGGACGTCCCACAGATGGAGGAAACTGAGAGGCCACTCGAGGCATTAAGTAACCCAGATTCCTACTATGTGTTTAGTATATGAAGGGAATGGTCTTTTTTGGCTGCTGTACTCAGGACAGAGTGCTTCGGAACTTCTAAAAAATAACGAATGAAAGACAAACATTCTGGGACCGATGCTGATGCCTTTGTGTGTTACCCCATCAGGATCAAGGCATGAGCTGGGGGTCGTGACCAGCAGAATTCCACATGAAGCAGCACAATGAAGATATTTATTTTTTTTTCTGCGTGATGGATGCCTGTAGCTCCTTTATGGGACTGTGCACCATCAAGCACTCAGCACATTTGAATGCACTGCACACAAGAGCAAAACATCTGGATGTGCTGTACAATAAACAAGACATGAGCAAGTCATGCCCCTCCAGCTAATCCATTGTTCAAAGTGAAAGCTTACCACAGAAATTTGGAAAAGGGAGGGAGCAGGGCAGGACTCTCATTATGCTTAGAAACTATTTAAATATGTCAGTATTAAGGGAGCATAATTACCACACAAGCAATTTCAGCAAACAAGTCAGCAACAGTGCTTACTTTAGGGTAAGTGCAATCTTCTGGCTGAGAATTATCTAGTATGCGCCTCTCCTGCTCCCATCCATCCACTTCATTGCTGGCTCTGGTGGGACCAGCATCTTCCAGCCAAGTGAGGCCATGGAGAGATGTGTGCACATGACTGCACACGGGAGACCATGCTAGTCAACATAACTCACTTGGAAGTGATGCCCTAACCCCTGAGCAAGGTCCGTTGTGGATCTGAGGACACTGAGCAGCTTTGTGGTGCTCACAGCCCAGAAGGCTGCATCAAAAGAAGCATGGTCAGAAGATCAAGGGGAGGTGATTCTCCCCCTCTACTCTGCTCTTGAGAGCCCACCTGGAGTATTGTGTCCAATTCTGGAATCCCCAACATAAGAAGGATATGGAACAGTTAGAACAGGTCCAGAGGAGGGCCACAAAGATGATCAGAGGGCTGGAGCACCTCTGCTATGAGGACAGGTTGAGAGAGTTGGGCTTGTTCAGCCTGGGGAAGAGAAGACTCCGGGGAGACCTCATAGTGACCTTCCAGTACCTGAAGGGGCTACAGGAAAGCTGGTGAGGGACTTTTTACAAGGGCAAGTAGTGATAGGATGAGGGGGAATGGCTTTAAATTGGAAGGGGGAAGATTTAGATTAGACATTAGGAAGAAATTCTTCACAATGAGGGTGATGAGACACTGGAACAGGTTGCCCCGGGAAGCTGTGGATGTCCCCTCCCTGGAAGTGTTCAAGGCCAGTTTGGATGTGGCCTTGAGCAGCCTGGTCTGGTGGGAGGTGCCCCTGCCCATGACAGGGGGTTTGGAATTGGATGATCTTTAAGGTCCCTTCCAACCCAAATCATTCTATCATTCTATACCCTATTATATACGTGTGTGTGTGTTAATGACCCTATAGCAGTGAGCCCAAAGCACTAGTTGTTCTGGCTAATGCAAGATGCCCATTTCAATCCTCTCTCTGAGTCACCAGGACACAGTATTCAGCCCCATCACTGCTCCTGCAACATCAGGCTGGTCTGTGGGGTTTGATGTGGATGTTTCTCAGTGCTATGTGGATCCATTTGTCACTTTCCAATGCAGTAATTATAATATTAATGATGGGTTGGTTTGGGAAGTTCAGCCCTCGGTGGACAAAACTCAGTTAACCAAGGGAAAAAGAAATCAGGAAGAAGAAGTGATGCGGAAGCAAAAAGGGTTTCAAATGCTTCTGTAATTGTCTGTGGATTGGGTAAGTGGCTGGTGACTCCCACTGACATCTGCCAGCATAACACCATGATGGCTCACTCATCCAGGAGATCTGCAGAGTTTGAATGAAATATTTATCTCCCAGATGAATAATGGAGATGGTGGTAGAGAGGGAATAGGCAGATATGCAAGAGAGTAGGGCACAGCGAAGTCCCTGCCATGGGACTTAAAACATCTGGGGTTTAAGCATTAGCATTTCTATCATTTGTTCTTCTTCCCCTTCCCTCCACAGCCTGATCCTTTCAACCTCCATACATTCACACACACACACACCCCTTATTCCTACTGATGAAACCCTTGAAACAGAAAGGAAGAGAAATGCAGACCTTTTGCAATATTGCTGCCAATGCATGAAAATAAGTTGGCAGGGAGACCAGGAGTCAGGATTCCTGGGACTTGCAGCCATGCAGAGGGAGGCCACAATAGGACACAGGCCTTTGCAAGAAGACATTCCTCCTACTCCAGCACTCAGTGGCTCTGAGCTCAGTAGGATTACAAGGCAAAACACCATATCATTGTTTGCTTTCCATGAAATGGGGCCATGACATAACTTTTCTTAGAGAAACAGCTGCTTTCTGACTTCCCGCAGCTGCTCAGCAGCACATGAGCAAGGTACAGCCCAGACTGTGGCCAGCAGGTTGAGGAAGGTGATTCTGCCCCTCTACTCTGCTCTGGTGAGACCACACCTGGAATTCTACATCCAGCTCTGGGGTCCTCAGCACAGGAAAGACATGGACCTGTTGGAACAGGTCCAGAGAAGGGCCACAAAAATGATCAAAGGCCTGGAACACATCCCCAATGAAGAGAGGCTTAGAGAGTTGAGGTTGTTCAGTCTGGGGAAGAGAAGGCTCTGGGGAGACCCTATCATGGCCTTTCAATACTTAAAAGGGGCTGATAAGAAAGATGGGGACAGACTTTTTAGTAGGGTCTGTAGCAACAGGACAAGGGACAATGGTTCTACACTAAAACAGTAGATTCAGACTGGATAGAAGAAAGAAATTTTTTAACAACGAGGGTGGTAAAACACTGGCACAGGTTGCCCAGAGAGGTGGTAAATGCCCCATCCCTAGAAACATTCAAGGTCAGGTTGGATGGGGCTCTGAACAACCTGATTTGAAGATGTCCCTGCTCACTGCAGAAGGGTTGGACTACATGGTCTTTAAAGGATCCCTTCCAACCCAAACAATTCTCTGATTCTATGAAACAGCTGCTCCCAGCTGGGCACCATCTCTCCCTGTGCTGCTGCACACCTGGGATGCAAGTGTTTGTCAGGGTGAAAAGCCCCCAAATCAAACCTTGCTGAGCTGCAATGCCTCACCTGGACCATGCAGATCCCTGGGCATCTCCCAGGAGCAAGCAGGATCCTGACCAAGGGTGACTCACACATACTGTGATAGGTGTTGAGGAGAAGGGAGAGGAATTGCCCTCTGGAGGGATTTGTCTCCCCTCAGAGCTCCTGAAGAGATCCTAGACATTAGACCATAAATCTAACTTTCTTCTGGCCAAATTCAGGTAAGGTGAACACCGTTTTATAAATGGACTGGCCAGGTGAGTACCAATAGTGACATTAATTATTTCAATCAATGTCAAATGGTCTAGGAGTTAATTGAATTTTTCATATTCCATCTAGAGAACAGAGATTAAATGCCTTGGAAGATGCTGGAACTGCCCTCAGGGGTGCATATAATGGCATTATTTCCATATGTTACTACATTTCTTTAAAACCATGTCATCAAACAACAGATTTTCTTCTCTTTGTTTGGGGGCAGAAATTAACTTTGACGATTTCCTCCCTTTCAGCTATTTCTTATTCTAGTTTTCAGATAGATGCATGCTGTATACATGTTAACTCTAAATAAAAATGTTCTGCTTTGTAGTACCTACCTTTTGGAGGAGTAACTGTTCATCTCTGGACTGCAAGTAGTTTGTCAGCATTGGAGTAATAACTCTGTGAGGAACCTGTAAGTAAGGAAGGTAAACTGATGCAGACCTCATTAAAAAGGGTCTCATAAAACGAGGATTAAACAAGTAATTCCACAGAAATTATGACTATATGGAAAATATAGTGTATTAAAATATCTATAAATATATGAAAATATCAATAAAACCTATTGTTTAATATCGAACGACATAATTTCAAACTAAAATGACTTTTCCCCCCGATGTACCTGCTCCCCTACGCCAGGGCAGTCAATATTCCCTATTAAGTGCTGTGACAATTCCACGCCAGCAGTGCGGAGGCTTCCACAGGCGCCAGCAGGGCCGCAGCAATGAGCAATGGCCCAGCTCGGGAGTCTCCCCCGGCCGCGCAGCGCCGCAGTGGGACTGGGGCGGGAGCAGTCGCTGCTGCCGCCGCCATGGGACATGGCAACATGGAGCGGCGGCGGCGGGCGGAGCCGGCGAAGGGTGGCGAACGGCGGGAGGTGGCTGCAGGGAATCCCCCCCGGCAGCGGTGGCTGTCCCCAGTCCCTGGGGCTCCCCACCTGGGAGAGGATCCCCTGGGGCAGGCACGGCTGGATCAGGCTGCACCGAGACTGGTGTGGGGCTGAGCAGGGCAAGCACCATGGGTTGCCATTTGATTATATTTTAAATAATTTGTTATTATCTGTAATAGATAAATAAAAGTTTTGCTTCAGCCAGATTGTGATAGTTGAAATCAGTAGGGGGTCGGGAAGAATGTAGGTTTCCAAATACCCAGTTAAGGACATGTAAATAACCTTTCAAGACTCATTTTAATATGAAGCGGGGACAGGTAATGCACATGCATAGGCGTATTGGGGAATGCAATGAATATGTAACATTTTATTGCTGTGAATCAGAACTGGTGGTATGCAGTAAGGAGGGATGGTATGCATGTGAAGGCGGGGTAGTAACTAAATGAATGAAACTAAATGAATATGTATAATTACCTTAAATAAATGTACATGAATGGGACCAAACAGTGTGCATAGAGGAGGGTCCATCCTCTTATGCACCCAGCGCTGTAAATAAATCTCTTTGCTTCTAAGACTTTGTCCTCTCTAAAATTCTATCTGTGAGCTGGCATTTCTCACAATTTGGGGGCTCGTCCGGGATCCGAAGCCCCTTGTCCATGGAGAGGGACAGGACGCATGGGAAGGCACGCCCTGCTGATTTCAGCAGTCTCTTGCTCTCTGTCTTGTTCCATCAGGGAAGGCGGTGGAACAACCTGGACGGAGGACTCCTGAAGCAAAGGAGGGGACATGGGATACCGGGGAAAATGCTTAATAACGCGCAGCAGCCGAGGAATTTCTGTGCACGGGACCCGGGTAAGAAAACTGTTAAGTATTATTCGGGCAGCTGGGATTACGGGACTGAAAGTAGAGAGAAGTTCCGTGGGAAGCCATTAGAAATAATGGGGAATTGGGCAGGTAAGAAAGGCCCGGGGAAGACAGAGGAGTCTGGAGACTCCACTCCGAGTATACCTCCCGACAGTCCTTTGGGGGGGATGCTCAGGTACTGGGGGCAGGAGGAAATGTCCTGCACCAGGGGAAAGGAAAAGAAGAAAATGATACAATACTGTATGTTTGAATGGACCAAGAAACCCATCCAACCTGACTAATTGTACTGACCAAAATATGGGTCATTGAGGGGTTGGATGTGTGAGAAACTATGGACTATGGTATTGTTTATTAAGATTTACGTTAAGCCCAATGTAAATGTCAAACCCAAAAGATATGAAATCGCTTACACAAACTAAAACGACCACCAGATACCGCTTGTGCAAGATAAGATAACCGCCAGGAACCGACAGAAACATGACAAAAAACCCCATATAAGGACATATGAATGAGGGGTCAACTATGGGGCAAGGGAAGAAGACGTCTTACTTCAGCCCCGACGACCATCAGGGGGCAGAAAAAGACCCCTTGACAACAACCGAAGCATGCGCAGAGTGCTTCCACTATACCACGATTGCGAAAGAAAAAGCGTATAAAATGAACTGTATGAAGTGCCTATTTACGGCAGTTGGCGGAGCGCAGACTCCCCTGCTGTCCAGTGCTGCTTTTGCTCATATTCTACTTGCTATAATTAATAAATTTTAATTGGATTTTGATCCATTGTGGTCTCAATTTATAACAATTCTGGTGCTGTGACTCGGATAAGGAAAGGTGGGCTTCGGTCCTCCGGGGAGGTGCCCCGCGTCCATCCACGGCCCCACAACCGGCAGCTTACCTCAACCTTACCGATGAACCCAAAATCCTAGAATATTGGGCAAAAGAGGAACCGGTAAAAGTCCCATAAACATTCTGTGCATGGGAGTCCGGACGAAGACGCAGGACGCGTAAGTATATTGCAAAGTTGTTCGCGGGTTTGCTGTTCGGGCGGGATTGGGTTTCCTGGAATATAACGAACGAGAGGTTCGACATACTGAACCAAGCGAGTGTGGACCCTTAAGTACTGCGTTTCCCATATCCCGCGAGGGACTGGGCCAGAAACAAGGGGAGCGAGTGAGTGTGTGTTTGTGGATATTCCAGAAGATGGGGGCGAAGGGCAGCAAGCCTTTGACTCCCATGGGAAGGGTACCCTCTATACCTAGGAATACCCCTCTGGCATATATCTTAGATAATTGGAAACATTTTCCTGGGACTGCAGGGAAAAGTAAGCCAAAAATGATAGAATATTGTACTAAGATATGGGGAGAGAAGAAACTTTCAAAGAAAGTTTTCTGGCCGGTTTATGGATCAGAAGAAGATTGGGTAAGGCAACAATTGAATCTCTGGGTAAACGCTAAAAAAACCCTTTAACCCAGAGGAGAGCTGGTACGCTGCGGTCTGGCTAGAAAAACCCTATCCAACACTTTATCCACTAAATTAAGTTAAAAATAAGCGAACTAAGAAGAGAGAGGAATTAGACAAAGTCCTCCTGACCCCCCCTCCTTATGTCCCTCCGCAGTCACCCACTTCCCCGTCCCCTCCAGCAGTTCCCAGAGCACCTACTCCGCCGTCAGAATTGGAGCAGGAGGAATCTTCCCCTCCTCCTAGACGTAGAACTAGGAGTCAAAAAGGGGCAACTAACATGTACCCTCTGAGGGAAATGCCCATGGGGGGACCCCAACCTGTTATTGGATATATTTCTGTACCCCTAAATTTGGCCGATTTACGGGATTTCAAAAGAACCGAGATGGGTAGTTTAATTGAAGATCCACTCGGGGTAGCAGAGAGACTAGACCAATTTTTGGGACCAAATCTCTATACCTGGCATGAGATGCAATCCATTCTTGGGCAGTTATTTACTACCGAAGAGAGAGAAATCATTAGGCGGGCTGGAATGAGACTATGGGATGCCCAACATGCCCAGGGACCCCAAGCAGATATTAAATGGCCACTCCAAAAACCTAACTGGGACAATCAGGACCCGCTGCATAGAACTCATATGCAGGACCTGAGAACCATCGTAATCCAGGGAATTAGAGAAGCATTACCCCGTGGCCAGAATATTAATAAAGCATTTAATGAGATGCAAAAGAAGGATGAAAGCCCTACTGAGTGGCTGGAACGGTTAAGGAAAGCACTCCAGCAGTATTCAGGAGTAAATCCTGATGATCCTTTGGGACAGGTACTCCTCAAAACTCAGTTTGTGGCAAAGGCATGGGAAGACATTAGGAAGAAGATTGAAAAATTAGAAGATTGGCATGATAGAGGTTTGGATGAATTGTTGAGGGAAGCACAAAAAGTGTATGTGAGACGAGAGGAAGAAAGCAGTAAACGGCAAGTAAAAATGATGGTGGCAGCAGTTAGAGAGGATCGCAGAGAGAGGTCTAATGAACACAGACCTGCTGGAATAAAACAAGGGAATGGAGCAGTGAAGAAGGAACAAGGATGTTGTTTTTATTGTGGAAAGAAAGGACATATAAAAAAGAATTGCAGAGAAAGGATTAGAGATGAGGAGGTATTGAAAGCAGAATAGGAGAGTCAGGGGCTCTATATCTTAGGGGATCGGAGTCATCGTGAGCCCTTGATAAAACTAAAACTAGATCCCCATAAACAAGAGTTCACCTTTTTTAGTAGATACTGGAGCTGAGAAATCAACCATTAGACAGATACCAGAAGGATGTACAGTGTCCTCTGAGAAGGTGCAAGTAATCGGGGCTAAAGGAGAACCTTTTAAAGTAAGTAAAATTAAAGATGTGATATTTGAAACCAAAAATAAATTCGGGGTAGGTGAACTCTTGTTTGTCCCTGAAGCAGAATTTAATCTGCTAGGACAAGATTTAATTGTTGAATTACAATTGGAAATCAAGGTAAAAAAACAGGAGTTAACAGTGCTAGCTTATCCATTGACTATAGAAGACAAGAAACAAATTGACCCAAATGTCTGACACTCTCCAGATGCGATTAGCAGATTAGAAATTACACCGATTAAAATTCAAATCACCGACCTCCACATACGGTGAGAGTAAAACAATACCCAATATCCTTAGAAGGACGAAAGGGACAAAAACCAGAAATTGATCAATTACTGGCACAAGGGATTTTAGAACCCTGTATGTCACCTTTTAACACCCCTATATTGCCAGTAAAGAAGCCGAACGGAAAATATCGGCTTGTCCATGATTTAAGAGAAATAAACAAGAGGACTCTAACCCGGTTTCCTGTGGTGGCAAACCCTTATACATTACTAAGCAAGTTAGGACCCCATAACTCCTGGTATAGCATCGTTGATTTAAAAGATGTCTTTTGGGCTTGTCAGTTAGCAGAAGAATGTCGAGATTATTTTGCATTTGAATGGGAGGACCCAGACACAAACCATAACCAGCAATTAAGATGGACTGTCCTCCCCCAAGGATTTACTGAGTCCCCCAACCTATTTAGGCAGGCTTTGGAAGAATTATTAAAGGAATATCAGGTACAAACAGGGAATGTTTTGTTACAATATGTAGATGACCTACTGATAGCAGGGACTGAGAAGGAAAAAGTACGAGAGGAAACTATTGGACTTTTAAATTTTCTTGCACAAAAAGGATTATGGGTGTCACAGGAAAAATTGTAATTTGTGGAAGAAAAGGTGAAATATTTAGGGCATTATCTGTTTAATGGAAAGAAAATATTAGACCCGGAGCGCATCAAAGGAATTCTAGAATTGCCAATGCCGGTCAATAAGAGGCAGATCCGGCAGGCGCTGGGATTATTTGGATATTGTAGACAATGGATAGAGAATTATAGTTTTAAGATAAAGTTCTTATATGAACAATTGTCCAAAGACAAAATACCCAAATGGACCCATCAAGATCAGGAGCAGTTTGCGAATTTAAAAAGGGAATTAAGTCAAGCACCAGTATTAAGCCTCCCGGATTTAAAGCGACCATTTCATTTGTTTGTCAACATACATGAAGGAACGGCATTTGGAGTATTAACTCAGGAATGGGCCGGACAAAAGAAACCTATAGCATATCTTTCAAAACTTTTAGATCCTGTAAGCAGAGGATGGCCAAGTTGTTTACAAATTATAGTTGCTGCTGCCTTATTACTTGAAGAAACGAATCGTATTACCTTTAATGGAGAAGTTGTCCTATATGCACCTCATAACATCAGGGGAGTGTTGCAACAAAAAGCAGAAAAATGGCTTACAGATAACCGGTTATTAAAGTATGAGGGAATACTTATAGAATCCCCTAAACTATCTTTGAAAACTATTGGAGCAGTTAACCCTGATGAATTTTTGTACCCAGGGGAGGGCGCTGAGTTACTACATAATTGTTTTCAAACAATTGAGCAACAGACACGCATTAGGCTGGACTTAGAGGAGGAAGAACTACAATTTGGAGAGGTACTATTTATAGATGGGTCATCGCGAATAGTAGAAGGAAAACGGCTCTGGATATGCTATAATAAAATTAAATAAAGGGGAATTTGAAACAATAGAGTCGGGACCCCTAAGCGCCAGCTGGTCAGCTCAAGCCTGTGAGCTGTATGCCTTATGGAAGGCATTGACACTATTAGAAGGAAAAGATGGAACAATATACACCGACTCGCGGTATGCGTTTGGAGTTGTACACACCTTTGGGAAAATATGGGAAGAAAGAGGATTTATAAATTCCCAAGGTAAAGAATTAATACACCCAGAATTGATTTGACGAGTTTTAGTAGTACTAAAAGCCCCAAGAAGGATAGCAGTTGTACACATTAAAGGACATCAACAAGGTACGAGCTACCAAATAAGAGGTAACAACGCAGCTGATGCAGAAGCAAAACGAGTGGCAGGTAATTATACTACAATTTTAGCTATACAGAAAACTCAGGAAAACCACGCTCTTAGCTTCGAACCTGCAGACAAAAAGAAGCTGGAACAAATGGGAGTTAAAGAGCAAGGAGGAAAATATTTATTACCAGATGGTAGAGAAGTCTTACCTAGAGGCCTAGCAAATGATATGCTTTCTAAAATTCATGCTAAAACTCATTGGGGAACTCAAGCATTAGTTGATCATTTTAATCAATTATTTGCCTGTATAGGCATATATAACGTAGCAAAAGCAGTTACAGCAGCCTGCGAGACCTGACAAAAGGTAAATCGAAGTAATATAAGACAAAGACCTCTTGGAGGGCGTTCCCCAGCATACAGACCTTTTCTCACACATACAAGTGGATTTTACTGAACTACCCAGGGTAGGGCGTTACAAATATCTATTAGTAATGGTGGATCATTTAACTCATTATGTTGAGGCTTTTTCTACTTCTAGGGCAACTGCTAATCAAGTTACCAAAGTGTTACTTGAACACATCATACCTCGATATGGAGTGACTGAAGTAATCGATTCAGATCGAGGAACACATTTTGTGTCAAAAATTGTTAAAAATCTAACTGAAAGTTTGGGTATCAAATGGGATCCACAAAGCTCAGGTAAAGTTGAAAGAATGAACGGAGAAATCAAAACTATTTTAACTAAATTAATGATAGAAACCAAATTATCATGGATTAAGTGCCTACCCATGGCGCTGTTGGTTCTAAGGACCAGACCTCGAGCAGACTTAGGGATATCAGCATTTGAAATGGTGTACGGAATGCCCTACAGAATTGAAAGTCCACAAACAAATGTTTTAATTCGTGACCGTGTGATTAATGAATACATTTCGCAATTAGCAGAACATCGCAACAAGCTTTGGGAATGTGGACTGATTGTACAACGGCCCCCGTTGGATTTAAAGATTCACAATATTAAACCTGGAGATTGGATATTAGTCAAAGTACTAAAGCGATAAGTGATGATACAAACTGTATTTCAGTATTTTCTAGGATTACCTTTTGGGGTACAGTGTGTTATAGGACTAATATTTGCATTTATTGTATCGTTGATCGTGTATTATTTATGGAAAATTGTTAAGTGTGGAAAACCAGGTTGCAATTGTTACCCGTTTGTATGCTTTAAGTGCAAAAAGTGTAAAGAAAAGTGGTGGCAACACTGTAAAGAAGGATATCCTCCTCGAGGGGTGTGTAGCAGTTGCTACACGAAAGAACGAGAATTTACTAATTGGGCATTGAAACAATTGGGAGCCAAGTTTCCAAATTGGACCGCTGTGGAGAGACTTACTGAAACCTGGCTCACTGAAAGCAGACATGAGCCTGACAAAAGCAAGCTGTTTAGGCCTTGAGTGGGAAAATACTGAGCTAAGTGAGAAAATACTGACCAGCAAGGTCAGGGGGCCCTTGTTGTGCAGTAAAGCTTAGGCAAGGGAGATAACAGGAAGTCTCCCACGGGACCAGATGGATTACTAAAACTACAGGAATGTATGTGCAGTGATAAAGTCTGTAACCAATAAGGAGCTAAAGTTTTGCAATATGTATAACCTAATTATCGTACGACCAATAATGAGCCTGAGCTTTGCAATATGTATAACCTAATTATCGTGGCTATAACAGTGATTGTAACACGACCAATAAACGAGTTCCACTGATGAACCATCCGGTGTTGGTGACTCCCTCCGTCTTCAACAAAATGGTGACCCCGACGTTGCCCCGTTGTTAAAGAAAACGGGGGAGAACACCATCGGTGGACAGAGTTGGGTTGGGCTCTGAGGCGGCCAGAGCGGTGTTCAACGCTATCGGAAATCAGAAAAGGCAGGAGCAGCACCCCCAGGGATCATAGAGGTGGTACTGGGCCGTACGTGCTACCGGAGCCGGAGGATCGCAACAGCGCTGATATGGATCGGCAAGTAGCATACGATTTATTTTTAGCAAATATAGAAAAGCGAGGGTTGAAAGGGCATAGCAAGAAAGATATAGTGGGATTGTTAGCCTGGGGGCATGCCAAGGGCTGTTTTCAGAATCCTCACACAGTTCATGAACTTTCGGAATGGCGTAAATTAGGAGATGAACTTTATGACGCCATCCTAAACGATGATAAAACGGCAAAGAAATTAGGTAAAATATGGCGGGGTATCCTTAACGATCTTTTAAAGCAACAGGCAGAACGTAGGGCTGCTGCCACGGCTCTGCAAGCTTCCCGTAAAAACGCTGGGTATGGCCAAGAGGGTGAGCCGTTGGCTCCGGGGGTGTCAGCTATAGTGATTCCAGCTGGTGGGACAGAGAGTACATCCTCCGATTCTGTTAAACCGTCAGCACCTCCATTAGAAGAAGGGAGTGCAAGCGGGGATGTGGAAAGTGACGAGAGTGAAGACGAGGGCAGTGGGGGAGCTACACATGTGCTTAAATTGGGCCTCCGAAAGCCTGCATCGCGAGCAACCATGCCGAATCGCTATGAATCCACCACCTCCCCCACCTCCCCCGTCCCTGGGGCGCTCAGCGACCTGTGGGAGGAGATGGCTAGGGAGCGTCGTGAGGCGTGGGCTGCTATCGCCCGCAAAGGGGCAGAGGAAGGCGATGAGGTGTTGTTGGAGGCTGCCGACCCCCTAGTCTGCCCCGTTACATACACCCCTGTAGTAGACCAAAACGGTCAAGTAACGCATCATATTGGTAATTATTCCCCCTTGGACTGGAAGTTACTTGCACAGCTGCGGCAGACAGTAGCACAATTTGGCCCGAAAAGCGAACCAGTCAAGTAGATCCTAGATTACCTATTCGATACCACTCTCTTACTCCCGAACGACTTGCGCGGTATAGCTAAGTTAGTATTTACACAACACCAACAATTGCTGTTCAACGCACACTGGCAAGCAGAAGTTCAAGAGGCAGTGGCGGTTCAGAGAGGACCAGGTGATCCACTCCACGGGCTCACTATGCAGGAAATGATGGGATTAGGGCCGTATATGAGAACTGAAGCGCAAATGTTATTGGGGCCCGACAAGGTTCGGGAAGCGATGAGGCTAGTGAGAAATGCCATGGGACGGGTTAAAGATGCTGGCGGCATCCCGATGTATATGAGCATAAAGCAGGGTCGAGGAGAAAGCTTTGGGGGGTTTATAGACAAAGTGGCTGCTGCAATAGAAAAGGCAGGAGTACCAGAGTATATGAAAGGCGCGCTGTTAAAGCAGTGCGCATTGCAGAATGCAAATGAAGAGACAAAAAGGATATTGTTAACATTAGGAGCAGACTGGTCAATTGAAACCGCATTAGAACGAATGTCATTACAGCCAAACGGGTCGCAGGTGTTTATAGTTAAAGCACTGCAAGATTTAGGGTTGGGATTGCAAAAGCAGGCAGAATCTAGTCAGGCACAAGTATTAGCCACTCTTGCGCCCCTCCAAGCCACCGCTGCAGCACCGGCTAGCACGAACCCAAACCGCCCATTGCCTCCAGGCGTGAGGTGTTACCGCTGTGGCAAGCCCGGGCACATGCGTCGACAGTGCCGCACCTCCGGAATCTGGTGCCAAACCTGTCAGTCCAGCTCTCACAACACGTCGGCTTGTCGTCGGAGGTCGGGAAACTCGACAAAGAGCGCGCAGGGCAGCCGCGCTCCGACACAAATCGCCGCCTCAGTGACCGCAACATCAGCCTCCAGCCAGCCACTGCAGGCAGCTTGGGACTCGACTTGGCAGCCAATGTAGATGTCACCTTAGCTACAGCTCGCCCCGAGAAGATACCAACTGGAGTAAGGGGGCCACTCATTATCAACGGACAAGCCTATGGAGCTTTGTTATTGGGAAGATCCTCAACAACTATTATGGGACTTTTCGTGCTTCCGGGAGTTATAGATGCAGACTACTCCGGTGAAATTCATATTATGGCATATACTCCATTTCCACCACTGAGTGTCGCTGCAGGACAACGTATCGCGCAACTTCTACCGTTGCCACAGCTAACAAAGGGACTAACCCCTTTAACACAGAAGAACCGCGGAGCCCAAGGCTTTGGCTCCTCCGGATTGGCTATGTTAACCATGGATCTATCTACTCGACCCACTAAGGATGTTACGATATCGTACCAGGGACACTCTGTACAATTGACAGCCTTATTGGACACAGGGGCCGATACTAGTATAGTGCAACCGGAATGTTGGCCAAGCCATTGGCCCCAGCGGGCCACAATGGACACAGTCACTGGAGTAGGAGGTTACACATTGGCGAAAAAATCTCCCCTGGTAGCGGTAACCCTGGACGGACAAACAGTCAATACTGTGTTGACTATAGTACCACTACCACCTACGGTAAAATGCCTCATCGGGAGAGACATTCTCGCGCAGCTCGGAGTGGTATTATCCAATGATCAGCGCCCTTTAGTTTAAGCGCCATTGCTTGGACTTTCCCGATTCCACTCACCTGGAAAACAGACGAACCAGTGATGGTAAAGCAATGGCCTTTAAAAAGGGAAAGCCTTGAACAAGCACATGCCTTGGTAGAAGAACAATTTCAGCAAGGTCACTTGCGACTCTCGACCAGTCCATGGAATACTCCAATATTCGTAATCAAGAAGAAGTCAGGCAAATATCGTTTACTCCATGATTTACGAAAAGTGAATGAACAAATGGAGCCTATGGGGGCCCTTCAGCCCGGGTTACCTAATCCTGCCATGCTGCCTGAAGCATGGCCCCTTTTAGTTATAGACTTAAAGGACTGTTTTTTCACTATAGCGCTACATTCTGATGACATGAAGAGATTTGCATTCACTTTACCAGCAGTTAATAGGGGAGAACCAGATAAGCGATTTGAATGGACTGTTCTCCCGCAAGGGATGCGGAACTCCCCTACTCTGTGCCAGCTTTATGTGGATACTGCCCTACAGCCCTTACGGAAGGCATGGCCTGAAACTATCATCTATCATTATATGGACGACATCCTCTTCGCTCAAAAGGAACAGTTTAGCGAAAATCAACTGCAAACAATTGTAACAACCCTTAAAGCATCATCACTAATTGTTGCGCCTGAAAAAATACAGCAAACTAGTCCATGGAAATATCTTGGTTGGATTATAACTATGCAGACAATTACTCCACAAAAGCTCCAATTAGACACAAACATCACTACCTTGCATGAAGCACAGAAATTTATGGGAGAAATGCAATGGTTGAAGCCAGTCATAGGCATCCCAAACAGCCTACTTAGTGCACTTCGTCCTCTGTTAAAAGGAACAGACCCAGCTTTACCTATTCGACTCACCTCTGCACAGCGCCGGACCATCGATTTGATCGTTCAATGTATTGGCAATCATTACCTGCAGCGCAGAGACTTTAATAGCCCAATAGACTTGACTGTTTGGTGTGCCCGAAGCCATCTGTTAGCAGCTCTGTCCCAAAACTTAAAGAAAACGGGGGAGACGAGGGTGTTGGAATGGCTCTCCCCTCCGTTACAAGCAAGAAAAACTGTATATAGTAAAATTGAGCAACTTGCAGATGTAATAAAGCGGGGCCGTCAGCGTATCATTGATGTCGCTGGACAAGAACCCACTCAAATTCAACTACCAATCCAAAAATCAGATTTGGACTGGTTTTTAGCTAACTCCACGGAATTACAAGAAGCTTTATTGGGAGCAGGAGCGATTATCAAGACAGGCCCGTTGCAACCAAAAATGCTCCAGTGGCTAGCGGAGTGGCAGTGGATAGTGAAACCGTGGCGATCAACCACACCCCTTGAAAATGCTACTACAGTCTATACTGATGCCGGAAAGAAGTCTAGAAAGGCGGCCATGACATGGAAGGAAGGCAAGCAGTGGAAGCACAAAATATGGGAGGCTGAGAGTCGAGACAGCTTGCAGACCCTGGAGCTGAATGCAGTCTTACAGGCTTTTATACAATTCCAGGGACCGCTGAACGTGGTTACAGACTCTTTGTATGTTGCGGGGGTATTGCAAAAAATAGAGGATGCCAGCATCAAGGAAACTCATAACCCGCGACTGTATGATCTTTTGTTGCAGCTAGTGAGAATGTTGAAGCAAAGGAAGGCACCTTATTGCGTGTTACATATAAGGAGCCATAAGTGGAATATTGGAATGGGAGAGGGAAATGCGCGAGCTGATCAACTGGTCATGCCAGCCTCAACGCAAAGCAATTTAGAGCAGGCTCGGGAAGCACATGCACGCCTACACCAGAATGCAAAAGGGTTACATCGAACTTATGGGATTCCCATCACACAAGCTAAGCTAATAGTGCGAGCGTGTCCAACATGCAGCCATCACAACGGGGGAATTGGGTTAGGATGTGGAGTGAATCCAAGAGGACTAAAATCAAATGCCCTATGGCAGGTGGATGTAACCCATGTAGCAGAATTCGGAGGACTCAAATACGTGCATGTGGTGGTTGATACGTATAGCAAGTATGTTTGGGCAACTGCTCAGCGTGGGGAAAAAGCGCTACATGTTATGCGGCATTTGACTGCTAGTTTTGCAGTTATGGGGGTACCAGAAGCGATTAAAACAGACAATGGGCCCGCTTACCGCAGTACCACAGTTAGAGAATTCTTAAAATTTTGGGGAATAGTGCACACAACAGGCATCCCGTATTCTCCTACGGGACAGGCTATAGTAGAAAGGGCCCATCGAACTCTAAAACAATATCTCAGTAAGCAGCAAGAAATTGTTGACCCCCAACAGAGGTTGGCGCAAGCTGTTTATGTAATGAACCATCTTTGTGTATTTGGGCAAGATCAGGACCCTCCCGCAGTCATACACATGAAAGAAAGTCAAGGCAGTAGCCACAAGCGTGCATTAGTGTATTATAAGGACCCAAAAACAGGATTGAGAGAAGGGCCTGTGGAAGTGATATATTGGGGTCGAGGTTATGTATGTGTTTCCGCACCTACAGGAACCCTATGGATTCCTGCAAGGTGTGTTAGGCCTGCCCTGATGACCGTCTAGCCGCAGAATATAACCACTGCCGATTTGGACCCCTGCGAATTCTGTCTAAATTGGACTCGGCCTGCGATGCGTGGCAGGAGGGAGAATGAATTCCCGGTAAATGGACCACATCGATCGTCTCCTAAGACCTGTTCACCGTAGTGAAGAGCAGCGACTGTTGTCCAAATTATGGCTTATCGTCCCTCCGATTTTGGGCTAACTGCCAAAAGAACTGAAGTATCTATTGGTCAACATTGACCCTGACTATTTCAACATTATTTTGACAGATTTAAAAAATCTGATAGAATGGGATGCACCTAGCATTTATTCCTGTCCTTTATGTAAAACTAACTGTAATGCTTTTATAGATCTTTATTGTGCTTATTGTACCCAAGTAGTGCATTGTAGGAGGAAAGATTTGCAATCCTGGTTTTGCCCCACTTGTGACTATCAAATTAATAGACAAGGGGCATTTGCTTTGTATTTTTTAGCTGAGTTTAATGGTTTTGATATTGACTCCCCGGAAGAAGCTCTGCAATTGTACGAATCGCCTGAACAGTTGTTTTTAGCCGAGCAACGGGCGAGACTGACCTTCTGGGTTAAGGTTGTTAGTAGATCAGTAGAATCGCATATACTGAAGCATTATTGTAAGAATTATTATAAGAAATGTTACAGGAAATATTACAGACATTGATTTTGCTTTGGAAAATAGAAGTAGGTTTTGCTTTCTTTCCAGTACAATCTAAACAAAATGTATGGGTGACTTTGGCCAATCTTACAAAGCAAAACGCTATTTGTCTTTCAGTGGCAACCCCTTCTAATCCCTTCTCGACGTGCCTTGTAGGAGTGCCTGACGTTGATTGGCCGTGCCCAGTAAGTGTACCGACCTGTAATAATTCTAATTTAAGATTAACCGCAGATTCCTGGGATTCATGGATGCCTCACCGCCCTATTGCAG
Organism: Tapera naevia; assembly: GCA_033556795.1. Lineage (NCBI taxonomy): Eukaryota > Metazoa > Chordata > Aves > Cuculiformes > Neomorphidae > Tapera > Tapera naevia. Next base: position 2,575,249 of record JAUMJJ010000004.1, on the reverse strand, counting down.
ATTTGGAACCACAAGAGTTGGAGATTTTAGGCTCTCTGACAGCAGATGCCTGCATTTACTTTAACCACTCCTCACGCCAAGCGGGCCACAGTGATTACACGACGGTCAATGCCACTATACCTTATTATCGCAATGCCAGTTTGTGGTGTAACTATACCTCCACAAACCTTTCTAAATCTTCAAATAATCCGATCACTCTCCCACCAGGATATTTTCTCATATGTGGGGATCGTGCATGGCCCGGAATTCCATCCCACATTAGAGGAGGTCCCTGTACCATTGGCAGGCTAACCTTATTAACTCCCAATGATAGCATGATTCTTAACATCTCCCGAAATTCACGAGTTCGGCCAACTCGTTCCCTACAGCATCGATTTACACAAGATTGTAAGGACAATGTTAATTTTTGGTCCGTTGAGCAAATTATATTTGGTTCCTTTTTTACTCCGAATGTTGCTGTAGCTGGTGCTCTTAGTCAGCTGCGCAACCTTGGGTGCTGGTTGGCAAAACAGACCAACGCAACCTCTCAAGCAATATCGGATTTACTTGTAGATGTTGATTCGGTCAGGCATGCCACTCTTCAAATCGTGCAGCCATAGATTTTCTGTTGCTAGCCCATGGTCATGGCTGCAAAGAATTCGAAGGCATGTGTTGTATGAACCTTTCTGATCATTCCAAATCCATAACTGCCCATATACAAGAATTGCATGACCTCACTGACCACCTACAGATTAACTCGGGTTTTGGATTGGAAGATTGGCTCAAGTCTCTAGGTCTTGGTCCTTGGTTAACTAGCTTGTTAAAAACAGGGTTAACAATCTTACTTCTGTTTTGTTGTATAGTGCTCCTTTTGCCGTGCTTCTGTAACTGTTTGCAACGTATGATTGAAAAGACAATACAGTCCATGTTATATGGGGCGTACCCTGTGGTTAAAGAAAACGGGGGAGGTGTGGAGAGTCAGGAGTCAGCCATTAGGGACTGGTTACGAGACAAAGGCCATAGTCAGACAAATCTGCTTGAACTAGAGGACGTGGCATGAAGCAAGCAAATGGACATGCCCAGCGGTCGAGTCAGTCAACCGAACACGAGAGCCACAGCAGAGAGTAATAAGCATTCTACTGTAACAACTTCAAACAGAAATTAACACATCAAGCAAGAGGTTTCGCCCACGATATGTAATTGTGAACATACTTGACTGACAAGTACTGAGAGGGGCTTGAGAATTGAATTCTGTTATAGCTATTAATTGTGATTGCAATTATGTATATTGTAATTGTGCTTTGAATCTTTTATTAGAGTGTGGAGTTTGTGCCAATAGGTTGATAAGAAATAGTCATATAGTAGCAACTGAAGGTAGTCTTTGTATTGCACATTTTCACCAGAATTTTGAGGATTTTTATATAGCAGCAGGTATCACATATAATCAGCCACATTTTTATCATTTTGCATCAGGAAGTGCTTTTCGCCAAGCTCAAGCAATTTGGTACTTAAAACTTGCCATTCAGCAAGTTAAACAATCTAAGAAGTCAAGATTGATTGCTTTACAATGTGGACCAAATTGACTCAAATTAAAGGAAACAGATGATGTTCTTGGAAATTGATTCTCAATTTGGTATTACAGGCTGGCTAAGAACACTCCTGATCAAAGGTATGTGTTGTTTAAATCTGTCTGATCACTCAACATCAATACACAAACAAATAACAGAAATGCAAACACACTTAAAAGACTTTAGCTTACAGACCCATTATGAGAATGATTGGCCAATATTGGATTTGGACCCTGGGTATCAGAATTGTTGAAACAAGGACTGGTCATATTAATTATAAATTTTGTCACCTTACTGATTCTCCCTTGTATGTTTAAATGTTTGCAGAATGAACTTGAAAAACCTAGTGCAAAATATGTTACAAAGCCACATTGCCTTAAATAAAGAAAACGGGGGAATTGTGGAGAGACTTACTGAAACCTGGCTCACTGAAAGCAGACATGAGCCTGACAAAAGCAAGCTGCTTAGGCCTTGAGTGGGAAAATACTGAGCTAAGTGAGAAAATACTGACCAGCAAGGTCAGCGGGCCCTTGTTGTGCAGAAAAGCTTAGGCAAGGGAGATAACAGGATGTCTCCCACGGGACCAGATGGATTACTAAAACTACAGGAATGTATGTGCAGTGATAAAGTCTGTAACCAATAAGGAGCTAAAGTTTTGCAATATGTATAACCTAATTATCGTACGACCAATAATGAGCCTGAGCTTTGCAATATGTATAACCTAATTATCGTGGCTATAACAGTGATTGTAACACGACCAATAAACGAGTTCCACTGATGAACCATCCGGTGTCGGTGACTCCCTCCGTCTTCAACAGACCGCTGAACATTGGTATTATTACGCCTATGGTATTAATCCTGAGTACTATTGTTACCACCCTCAGGAACGGATACCATTGATAATTGATATTGTCGCAGTCCAGTGTAGACTGGAAATCAAGGCTGTAAAGTGTAACGAGTGCATGGTTAAGGACAAAGCTTGGCCCGCTTACGTTCACCGTCTAACCAAGTGTAAAAGGCATATTCCTGACAGGGACTCTTGCTGCCGAGAAGATGGTAACCCCCGTGTCTGGCTGCAACCCAGTCGACGGGCGAGGCAGAGGAGGAAAACCCACCAAAGGAAAGAGCCTGCAACTTGGGACGTGCAAGCAGCCTTGGCCGAACTTCCTCTGGACTGGTAACAATCTAAAATTCAAACAAAGACAAAACCAGAACTCTTTGAGCATACTTTTTTTTTCCTGCACACTTTCTGCATATGGGTTTTGCCCGCAATAGCGGAAAATCCCCATGAACCAATGCAGTGGTAACCTTAGCTACACTACTGGTAGCGGGTGGAGTTGGAGCAGGTACAGGCATAGCCTCCCTAGTAAAAGGTCAGGAATTACGAAATTTGCAAATGGCTGTAGATGAGGATCTAGCAAAAATAGAACAATCTATTCAAAACTTAGCCACTTCAATAAAGTCCTTATCAGAAGTAGTGCTGCAAAATAGAAGGGGAGTGGATCTACTGTTTTTAAAGGAAGGAGGGTTATGTGTAGCTCTAAATGAGGAATGCTGTTCTTTTGCTGATCATACGGGAGTAGTCCAGGACACCATGTCTGAACTCCGGAAAAGGTTGGATCAACGTAAGAAGGATCGTGAGGCGGGCAGGTCATGGTATGAAAATTGGTTTAATGTTTCACCTTGGTTAACCACTTTGTTGTCTGCCTTAGTAGGACCGCTTATTATGTTGATTTTGGGACTTATATTTGGGCCTTGTATATTACACTATATTTTACGTTTTATTAGAGAACAGTTTGACATCGCTAAATTGCTTATTTTAACTACAGAATCTAGAACAGGATATAAAAATGTACCTACTAATGAGGATGAAGATTATTGTGAATGCGATATGCGACATAAAAACTTGTGCAAGATAAGAAAACCGCAAGAAATCGCTTACGCAAACTAAAACGACCACCAGATACCGCTTGTGCAAGATAAGAAAACCGCAAGGAACCGACAGAAACATGACAAAAAAACCCATATAAGGACATATGAATGAGGGGTCAACTATGGGGCAAGGGAGGAAGACGTCTTACTTCAGCCCCGACGACCATCAGGAGGCAGAAAAAGACCCCTTGACAACAACCGAAGCATGCGCAGAGTGCTTCCACTATACCACGATTGCGAAAGAAAAAGCGTATAAAAGGAACTGTATGAAGTGCCTATTTACGGCAGTTGGCGAAGCGCAGACTCCCCTGCCGTCCAGCGCTGCTTTTGCTCATATTCTACTTGCTATAATTAATAAATTTTAATTGTATTTTGATCCATTGTGGTCTCAATTTATAACAGATGTGTCTGGCATTGAATCTTTATGTAAACAGTAAGAAACCTTTTTAGTCGAGAAGAAAGTGACTTATGCCTCCTGTTAGACAGGGTCTATAACCATATTTTTTTTCTGAAGACGAGGGAGAATCAGCAGAAAAAGAGGGAGGAGAGATGGGATCTTTTGGATAATCTACCTCCCCCATATGATCCAATTGGGGAACCAAATGCCCCTCCCGTAGTGGAAGAACAAGAAGAAAACCTTAAGGGGGAAGGGGAGGAAGTGGCTGGACCACATGTCCCTTTAATTCAAGAAGCCCGAAAGGTTCGGGCCTCTGAACCGGAACAATTAAAAAAGGACATAGAAAATTTTCCGTTGCCCTGCAGAAAAGAGGGAGGGGGTGCAGCGAGGAGCTTTGCATTATGGGAAGTACCAATGCAAGAAGCCCCAGGGATGTGGGATTTGTGAATGTACCCCTAACCAGTACTGAGGTTCGAGAGTTTAAAAAGGAAATGAAGAATATGTTAGAGGATCCCTTAGGATTGTCAGAACAACTTGACCAATTTTTAGGCCCAAAAGTTTACACTTGGGATGAAATGCAGTCCATTTTAGGAACTTTATTTACACCGGAAGAGCAGCAGATGATAAGGACTGCAGGAATACGGATTTGGGAAAGGGATAACCCACCAAATGCCCAAGGTGGGATACCAGGAGACCAGAAATTTCCCATAGTGCGACTTAACTGGGATCAAAATGTTGCTGAGGGAAAGGGGAATATGTCAGACTATAGAACTATAGAAGTTTAGTGATTAGGGGAATAAGGGAGGCAGTGCCGAAGGGGCAGAATTTTGAGAAAGGATTTGAGAACAAACAACAAAGGGATGAGTCGCCTACAGCTTGGTTACAGAGACTCAGAAAAGACATGCAACAATATTCATGAATCAGTCCTGAAAGTGATGCAGGCCAGGAACTGTTAAAGGTAAATTTCATTACTAAAGCCTGGCCAGATATAAAGAAGAAATTAGTAAAATTGGAAGATTGGCATGATCGGGGATTGAATGATTTATTGCTAGAAGCAGGGACATTTCAAAAGAGAATGTCCAGTGAGACAGAAAGAAGTAAAAGTTTTAGGCACATTAAGAGACAGGAAACACAGCGAACAGAAGAGTTCCCAGGGTGAGTTTGAAGTGCTGGGAGGAGATTGGGAATATCAAAAGAATCGTGAGTTTAACGTTAATGGGTAAAGGCAAGTTGAAGAAAGGTCCTGTAAGTGTGGTGTGTGATGAGTGGGAGCAGCGGGATGCAGAGGACCCCCTGTGTATTCCCCACAGGGGGGAATGGATGGGCTTTTGGTGTTGTTTGAGGAGGAGTGAGACTTAGAAGTCCAGAAGGTATTTAGAAGGGAAGGAAAATGGAATGAGGTATCATATGCACATAAGTTACTCACTTTGGAGAGAGAACGTAATAAGGAAATAACCGGGAAACTAAAGTGGTGTTGTTTGGCATGTAACATTGGTCAAAGGTGTACTAAACCAAGTAAAATCCAGTAGGTCAAGACCAAGATTTGTCTGACCTGCTTATCCCTCCCCCTAGACCCTGGGAACAGGATGAGGGCTCAGATGGTGATTGCACATCCCCGGGAAGTCCTGACAGAAAGCCGCTCCAGCAATCTTGCAGGTTCTGCTCTGGGAGGCAGTAGGACCCAATGGTGGAATTATACTAATAAGGGTGCCTTTTTCTGTTGCCGACTTGGATAAATGGGAAAAGACAGCTCGGGGATATAGAGATGACCCAGTAAATGTGGATAAAGCAACGGAACCCTGATTGGAATGACATACAACTTCTATTAAGCTACATCACCGAAACAGAAAACCAGCCAGTTTTACAAACCGCAGGAAGTCTGGCCAAAGATGATTATAAGACAGCGGGGGGTGATTAAAGGTTATTTCCCCCTTCCAAGATCCGCAATGGGATCTGAATAGACATGCCCACAGGGAAAGGTTGCAGGTATACCAGGGGTGGATTTAATGAGTCACCACCTGATTTTTTTTAGATCGACTACGAGATGTGATGTGCCGGAATACCCCCTTAGATCCGGGGTCAGAAGTGGGAATACAGCAACTAGTTCTCCTGGTTTTGGGACAGGCAACAGGAGATATCAGGTGTAAATTGCAAGAACGACGCCTGACTGAGAGTAGGAATTTAGAAATACTACTTGATGAAGCATGGAGGGTGTATAGTAACCGAAAGGATAATTATAGAAGAAGTCAGAAGAAAATATTAGCAGTGATTAGGGAACAGAAAGGAAGACAATGAGTTTATCGCTGACCACTGTCCAAGCAAGAGAAGAGATCGACGAAGCAATTCTGAACCAGGTATATCCAGAGGTATGGGCATCTGATGTACCCGGGAGGGCTAAGAATGCCCTGCCTGTAGAGGTCAAACTTAAGACAGGACAAGCACCAATAAGAATTAAACAGTATCCTTTAAAAGGAAGACAGGGAAGGGATCCATTTAGTAATAGAAAACTATTTACACATTGGATTCCTTAGGGAGTATGAATCTGATTTTAATACCCCTATATTACCCATCTCAAGGCCTGACGGGTCATATCGGGTGGGTCAGGACCTACGGACCACAAACAAAATTGAAGATTTCTACCCAGTGGTAGCCAATCCATATACCCTGTTGACAGTGTTGACACCTGATCTAACCTGGTTTACTGTTTTAGATTTAAAGGATGCCTTCTTCTGCCTCCCTCTCCATGAGAATAGCCAGAAACTATTTGCCTTTGAATGGGAGGACCCTGATACAGGGAGAAAACTGTAGTTTTGTTGGACTTCCCTCCTGCAAGGGTTCACTGAATCACCAAACCTGTTAGGGCAGGATTTAGAGCAAGTCCTGGAGGAATATAAGACACCCTCTGGAGTCAAATTGTTACAATATTTGATGATTTGTTGTTATTGGGAGAAAAGGAGAAAGAGGCTAGAACAGCCTCAATTTCGTTGTTAAACTTTTTAGGGGGGGGAAGGGCTACGGGTATCTAGAGTTAAGTTACAATTTGTAGAACAAGAAGTAAAATATTTGGGGCATTTAATAAGTGAAGGAAAGAGGAGAATAAATCCAGAAAGAATTCCTGGTATTGTCGCCATTCCGCTCCCCAGGACCAAAAGATAAATAAGACAGTTTATAGGGTTGTTAAGTTATTGCAGGCTGTGGGTTGAGAACTTTACACAGCATGTGAAGTTTCTATATGAAAAATTGCAGGAAACAGTTGAAAGACCTGAATGGGGAAAAGGAGAGAAAGAACAATTTGAGGAACTGAAGAGAAAACTAGTTCAAGCACTGATATTAGCTCTCCCCTCATTAGAAAAACGCTTTCACTTGTATGCCAGTGCAGAAGAGGGGGTGGTTTATGGAGTATTGGGCCAAGTTCAGGGAAGACAGAAACAGCCGGTGGCGTACCTATCAAAAATGTTGGATCCAGTATCAAGGGGGTGGCCAACTTGTATACAAGCAGTGGCAGCTACAGCCCTGTTAGTAGAAGAAAGGAGAAAATTAACCTTTGGGGGAGCTTTAAGAATGTCCGCACCATATTCAGTATGAAACATACTAAACCAGTGATCTGGAAGGTGGTTGACAGATTTGAGAATCTTAAAGTATGAGACCATTTTAATGGAGAAGGATGATTTAGTGTTAACCACAGAAAGATGCATGAATCCTTCTCAATTTTTGTATGGAGGAATAGAGACAGAGATACCTGACCAGGACTGTATGTGTTGGAAAAGTGTGAGATTTTATTAGTCTGATATTAATTAGGTAGAAATAGAAATATAATGGTTTTAAATATAGTGTTTTTAAATCCTATTACTTTGAGTTAAGTGTGTTAGTGATTATTAGAAATAGCAGTTATTTAGGCGAAAAGTTTTTCTTTCCTTATAAGAACTGTGTGAAGTATCTGAAACTTATCTAGGCTAAGCCTGCACCTGCAGTCAAGATAAAGGCTGAGCCTGCAGTTGACCTTGCATACTAGAATTAACTAAGCAAAACAGAAGGAAGCTGGCGCCAAAAAGATTGATATTGTAATTAACCGATGAAGTAATCTGTACATGCATATGTATTAGTTGTAACCTGTTGAATATACATTAGATTATGTAACATATAGGGAATAAAATGCGGTCGCACTGTAACAGTTTTGGAACCAGATTTGGGTGCGTACCCCTGGTTCCCGGGGCCTCGAAATAAAGCACCACATATAACCTCCCCTGAGCGGTTATGTGTTCATTTCTCCGCTAACATATGGACATTATTGAATATCAAACCAAAGTTCGGGAAGACTTGTATGAGACCCCGTTGCCAAACAGTAAGAGGATTTTTATAGATGGCTCATCACGGTTCATAGATTGAAAGTACCACAGCGGTTATTCTGTCGGGAATGGGGAGGAAAACAGAATAATTGAAAAGGGAAGGTTACCTAGTAATTGGTCAGCTCAGACACATGAACTATATGCTTTAAAACGAGCACTGGAAATACTTAAAGGAGAGGAAAGGCACCAATCATGGAAAAATAATTTAAAAAAAATAATAAAACAATGGAAAATATTTCCAAAGCGAAGTTTCTAGACTGAAACAACACCTGCGCTTTAGGCTGGAAGGGGTGTGGACAGCAGCGGAACAGACAATGTGAACCACTGAGACTGATCCCACTCAAGAAACCACACAACATGGACAAGGAAATTCACGTGATAATAATCTTATTTTACTTGGTGTCTGCTTTGTTAATTATTGCAGTGGCTGTTCTGGCTAAACTTCTCTGTTGTCCCCCTTGCAGATGTCCATGCAAGTGTACGTCTTTGTCTTCCCCCACTTCTGCTGCTCCTGAGTTCCTTGAAACGGCAGTATAAACAATGTTATTATTATTGTTGTTTGAAAGTTGTTATATGTTAAAATTGTTATGGTCAAACAGAACTGTAGAAGTTGGATATGTCTAAAAGTGTTTAAAGGATTGTAGAAGTTAGATGTGTTGAATAATTGTTAAAACTGTATAAAAGTTAAACTAAAAAGGCATAAGAAACCTGTGGGCCAAGGGCAAGACTGGATTAGCCTCTATATTTGCCACTGAGAAGAGCATTTACTCCGCTGTTGGCTGCAACCCAATAGACATGAGTGGTGGAGATATAAGCTATACCAGACCTTGACCACACTGCTAATAATTATTGTCGGTTATATGTATTTCAATAGTGGTTATAAAATAGGGCAAAAGAATTTGCCCAGGGTAAAGAGAAGGAGAGATAGAGAAAGAGAACTATAAGATGAGAGATTACAGGTTATTTTAAACAAACTGGAACAGTGATATGGGCTTCAGCAAAAAGAGAATAATTAAAAGGGGGTGGATTGTAATAGATAAATAAAACTTTTGCTTCAGCCAGATTGTGATAGTTGAAATCAATAGGGGGTCGGGAAGAATGTAGGTTTCCAAATACCCAGTTAAGGACATGTAAATAACCTTTCAAGACTCATTTTAATATGAAGCAGGGACAGGTAATGCACATGCATAGGCGTATTGGGGAATGCAATGAATATGTAACATTTTATTGCTGTGAATCAGAACTGGTGGTATGCAGTAAGGAGGGATGGTATGCATGTGAAGGGGGGGGAGTAACTAAATGAATGAAACTAAATGAATATGTATAAGTACCTTAAATAAATGTACATGAATGGGACCAAACAGTGTGCATAGAGGAGGGTCCATCCTCTTATGCACCCAGCACTGTAAATAAATCTCTTTGCTTCTAAGACTTTGTCCTCTCTAAAATTCTATTTGTGAGCTGGCATTTCTCACATTATCTTAACAAATATTTCACATTTGTGCAACTGAAAAATGCTCTGAAGTAGTGGCACAGCTTCTATCTTTCATCCTAGGGCTGTATCCCAACTGGTGCTATGCGAGAGCCTTGGGGGAGATGTCATCAAAATTTTGTATGCAGGGAGGTAGTCCTTGAAGTAGTTCATATGTTTTCTACACATCCTGGCTTCTGAGACTGAGTAGTCTTGTGTTCATGGTAAGTCAAAGCAATTAAAAGGGCTTTCTGGATTTACTTAATCTAATTTGCTACATTTTCCTGTAATTAATATGTTGCAAAATAGTTTAACTATTCCAAACTAAACAAGCCTTTGCATCAGTGCCAATTTAGCTTACCTGCTGGCCTGCAAACTGACATGCTTGCCAGTGCGAGACAAAGCAAGATGATGCACTTAGACTCACCAGAGGTATCAGGGCAACATGTCATGAGGTTTGTAGCTTGAACTGAGAAGCTGAGATCTTGCTATCCCTTCTTTCTCTCTCTCCATTCAAATTTTGCATTGAATTTTTGGATTCAGTTATTGGAGTGGAACATGAAAAGCTAGAGTTTGCAAGTATAAATGGCCAGCTGTATATCAGCAGTAATCTGTAATCAGGCTGATGTAACTGGTCCTATCAATTAAGCACGTGTTGGAATTAATGCTGCAATCTAACAAAACTACCTCCCTAAGCAGGATTTTAAAGGGGCCAAGTGTTGGTGGAGAATCCCTGAGAGCTCTAAGATCCTATCCGCACCCTTTTGGAGGTGAGACTACTACTTGTAGGAGTCAATATGGTCTTGAAAAACCTGAGCTGCAGGCTTCCTAGCACAACACCATAAACAAAGAGTGCTAATAATATTTAGCACCTTAGGACAATAGCTGTTGGGGTTGTGAATGGGATGGTTCTTGCAAACCTCTGTGTATGGTGCTGGTGATATCCCTCAGTCTGGCAGGTCAGCTGCTCAGATTTCTTAAGGTCTTTAGGAGGTGGTAACTGTCTTGCTTTTGCTTTAAACACAGTGTTAATTACATTTTTAAACAACATAAACTTGTCCTTTATTTGTGAAGTACTCTTCTCTGTCTCTATGATTTGGGGAGGAAGTGTTGGAAGGTTTTAGAGAAGTCAGAGTTAAATAATACGGCTAGGGCTATCAAAAGAAAAAAAAATATTTTCTAATTTTGCTCATTTGTAGCTGATACAGTTTAATCTGAAAGCAGTGTCTGTGGCACAGTTAGTATAGAATATGTTACGGTGCACTTTTACCCTCTATGCTTCAAATTGTTGTTCTTATCCGTGGTGTTGGGTGGTTCAACTTTGTTTCATTAAATCATAGAATCATCTGGTTGGAAAAGAGCTCGGAGATCATCAAGTCCAAGCGTACCTATCTCCTTACTAAATCACATCCCTGAGAAACTCATCTACCCGTCTTTAAACACCTCCAGGGATGGCAACTCGAGCACCTCCCTGAGCAACCTCTGCCAGTGCCTGACCATCCTCTCAGGGAAGAATTTTTTCCTAATGTCTGGTCTGAACCTCCCCTGGCACAACTTGCTGCCATTTCTTCCTCATCCTATTGCCTGTCACTTGGGAGAAGAGGCCAACACTTACATTGCTACAACTTCCTTTGAGGTAGTTGTAGGCAGTGATGAGGCCAACCCTCAGCCTCCTGTTCTCTAAGCTTAACAACTCCAGTTCCCTCAGCTGCTCCTCATAGGACTTGTTCTCCAGCCCCTTCACCAACCTCGTTGCCCTTCTCTGGACACCCTCCAGCCCCTCAATGTCTTTCTTGTAGTGAGGGGCCCAAAACGGAACACAGTACTCAAGGTGTGGCCTCACCAGTGCTGAGGACAGGGACAAAATCCCTTCCCTGGTCCTGCTGGCCATGCCGTTTCTGATACAGGCCAAGATGCCATTGGCACTCTTGGCCACCTGGGCACACTCCTGGCTCATATTCAGCCGGCTATTGAACGACAACCCCAGGTCCTTCTCCTCCAGGCAGCTCTCCAGCCATTCTTCCCGAAGCCTGTAAACGCTGCATGGGGTTGTTGTGTCCCAAGTGCAGGACTCGGCACTTGGTCTTGTTGAACCTCATCCCATTGGTCTCAGCCCACGGATCCAGCCTGTCCAAATCCCTCTGCAGAGCCTCCCTTCCTTCAACCAAATCAACACTACTGCCCAGCTTGGTGTCATCTGCCAACTTGCTAAGGGTGTACTCAATTCCCTCATCCAGATCCTTAATAAAGATATTGAACAGGACTGGACCCAGAACTGAGCCCAGGGGAACACCACTTGTGACCGGCCTCCAACTGGATTTAACTCCATTCCCCACCACCCTCTGGGCCCACCCATCCAGCCAGTTTTTCACCCAGCAGAGGCTGTGCCTGTCCAGGCCAATGGTAGCCAGTTTCTCAAGCAGAATACTGTGAGAAAAGGTGTCAAAGGCTTTTGTGAAATCCAAGTACACCACATCCACAGCCTTTCCCTCATCCATTAACTGGGTAACCTTGTAATAGAAGGAGATCAGGTTGGTCTGGCAGTACCTGCCTTTCATAAACGCATGTTGACTGAGTCTGATCACCTGGTTGTCCTGCGTGTGCTGTGTGATAGCACTCAAGACGATCTGCTCCATGACTTTCCCCACGACCGAGGTCAGACTGACAGGCCTGTAGTTATGCAAGCAAAGCCCCTCAAAAAAACATAAAATGAGGAAAAAAAGTGCCTGTAATATCCTTTGGATATTTCACATCCAAAGTCACTTTTATGTTGTTGAAAAAAAACCCAATTATTAAACTGGTGAAATGACAGGCCATGTTCTGTAGTCCCTAGAAGACCCATCCAGCAGCCCACAGGTATCTCAGTCACTACAGCTGCTTTTACCTTCTCACAGAATATGTAACTTTCCTGTTAAATGAGAACAAGTCTGGGCCTCCTTTGGATTAATTGTTGCTATCAGGTGGCAATGCCTTCTTCCCTCCAGATTAAATGGATGTGCAGGTTTGGGTAACAAGCTTTTGAAAAATCAATCTTTAAATTGCACTTTAATAGTAGCACTTTTTTTTCTTCAGTTTATGCAATTTGGATTGTGAAATCAGCGTAGTCAGTTCCTGTCCAATCCTACACTCCTGTTTACCTGAAATTTCCTTATTTCAGGTTCAAAGGAAACTTCTCGTCCTGGAAGTAGTGCCTATCAGACAGGATCCCAATTTCATTTAAGTGCTGCTCTCCAGTTCCATCACCTGGATATTTTTGAGATTTTGAGCAGGTTGTTTTCCCTGGAACTGAGCCATGTGGAAGATTGTCATGAAAGCATTTCTGTTAGGTTTAATATCTGTAAAAAGCTATTAAAAAATCCCAACCCTACACTTAGACAAATGAGGAATTTTCAATTATCTCTTTTAATACACTGGCTCTACTAATTCAGAAATTATCAGGCATGAAGGGCTATTCTACTGTCCAGACTAATCACCTGAGTAACACAGGGCAGAAAGACTCCCTGCAACCAGCTGGAGCTCATCTTCTGAAAACCACCAAAATCTCACTTCAAAATTACTATTGACAGAGCATCCACCACAACCAGTGGTTAATTACTCTACCTGAATTGTTACCAGTGAAAAATGATACTTCATTTCTCATTTGTATTCTCTTAACAGAACATCCAGCTTTTGTCTCATCCTGTATCTTTGAGAGATTCAAGAAACCATTATCAAAACTTTTTTTTCCCCAAGGCAGGTATTTTGTGACTAAGTCATTGTAGACTTCTAGATGAAAGACATTACTCATCTGCAATTATCCTGATTTTGGAGCATCTTTAAATGATTTACATGCATCTTCATACAATTATAGAATAGTTTGGGTTGGAAGGGACCTTAAAGATCAAACAGTTCCAACCCCCCTGCCAGGCTGCTCAAGGCCACATCCAACCTGGCCTTGAACACTTCCAGGGAGGGGACATCCACAGCTTCCCGGGGCAACCTGTTCCAGTGTCTCATCACCCTCATTGTGAAGAATTTCTTCCTAATGTCTAATCTAAATCTTCCCCCTTCCAATTTAAAGCCATTCCCCCTCATCCTATCACTACTTGCCCTTGTAAAAAGTCCCTCCTCAGCTTTCCTGTAGCCCCTTCAGGTACTGGAAGGTCACTATGAGGTCTCCCCGGAGTCTTCTCTTCCCCAGGCTGAACAAGCCCAACTCTCTCAACCTGTCCTCATAGCAGAGGTGCTCCAGCCCTTTGATCATCTTCGTAGCCCTCCTCTGGACCTGTTCCAACAGTTCCATGTCCTTCTTATGTTGGGGATTCCAGAATTGGACACAATACTCCAGGTGGGCTCTCAAGAGCAGAGTAGAGGGGGAGAATCACCTCCCCTTGATCTTCTGACCATGCTTCTTTTGATGCAGCCCAGGATACAGTTTGCCTTGTGGGCTGCGAGCACACATTGCTGGCTCATGTGGGGCTTTCTCATCAACCAGCACCCCCAAGTCCTTCTCTGCAGAGCTGCTCTCTGTCACGTTGTCCCCCATCCTGCATTGATACTGGGGCTTGCTCCGACCCAGGTGTAGGACCTTGCACTTGGTCTTGTTGAACCTACTGAGGTTCACACAGACCCACTTCTCCAGCCTGTCCAGGTCCCTCTGGATGACATCCCATCCTTCTGGCATGGCAACTATACCACTCAGCTTGTTGTCATCTGCAGACTTGGTGAGGGTGAATATCGGAGAGCCCCTCGAGTCACTATTTTGGGGGGTCAACCTGTAAGTCAGTATGAGGAACATCCTGAACAACCAATCATAAACAAGAGAATTCTCTTTTTCCAACAGGCTGATCTCAGTCTCTGACTGGACAAAATTCCCATTAGCATTATTGTCCAAAATGTGGGTCCATTGCCCAGTGTGCAATAAGTCAATAACTACATCACAGAGAGAGACATTGTTTATTCAGGTTTGCACAAATCCCGGGTGCTTGTAACTTTTCCTCAAATCAAGCACACCTCAAGAGGTTTGTCGCCTTCATTTTTACACAAAGTTACACAAAGCCATACAGTATTCATCATGCATGTAATCACATATTTACATGTAATTATAATAAATGGCAAGTCATTCCTTGTACCTTCTGCACATGCTCCAAGGGGATCTTTAGCGGTATCTGGTGGTTGTCACCCAAAAATTACCTGCCAAGTTCACCCATCGGTCAACTCCTCCCAATCTCCTCCCAGTTATTCACAATATCTCTAAACTGCTGGCTTGGGACTTCTTAATTCAATTAAGTGTCCAGCTCCCGATTCAAAAGTCATGCTAATAAGTTGCACTATTATCTAACCATACAGCTGAACAAACTTTAATCCCCTACCACAAAAATTACAAAAGATAATCATTAACTGGGATCCATCTTGTGTAAGTCTCTGCCTGTCTGATGATCCTAAGATATTTTTTAAGATATTAAAATATTATTGGCTTTTACTAGCAATACTGATGGGAATTGTCCCTGGAAAAGACCATGAAAAGCATAGGCTGGTATCTCTCCACCCATAAGGATGTAGCTAATGTTTGAGGGAGAGAAATCAGGTCCACAATGCATCTGGCCAGGTCACCACAATAAATACAGAAAGACACATATATGATGGTAAGTTTACAACCTATCCCATTAAACTGGAAGGAACTCCAAAATTACATTCCTACCTGCTGGAAATAGGAAATACAGAAGCTGGTGATTTTCCTCTTGTTTTGCCTGTCACTCTCCCATCCCCTTTACAACTATTTGCTTCTGCCAAAAATTATTTTGGTACTTTGTTTGATTTTAATGAAGGAATTGTGGGTTCCTCCTGCTGGCAAACTGATCTGCGATGGATAAGCAACTAATGCTGCATTGTGGCTGCCATCTGAGAAGCCCAACCTAAGGATCTGATAAATCCCCCTAAAGCTCCATACCTCCTGCCAGAAGTCAGAGATTAGCTTGATAATGTTAGGACTGAAATGCTGCTTTTAAGTGGTGGACACTCCACCCTTCCCCAGCCCCCCTGGGCATAGGTGTTGCAATGACCTATATACCAGCATCCAGGAGCAGTGGATCCACACGTGGGATGTACCTTCAGGTCTACAGGCTAATCAGGACCACTGGTTGAAACCAGAAAGAAGGAATCGTAGGGTAACAAACACCCCTATTTTCTAGGTCAGCCCCAGCTCTTTACGTATACCCATTATCTGGTCCAGAGCCTGCCAAATACTATAAGTAACTACAAATAAAACATTGCAGTTCATGCATTTAGCAAATGTCCTTACTTGAAATAAAGAGGATTTTGATTTACACCACTGAAACTAAAATGCTGAAAGAGGGATACAGCTATTTTGTCCACGTGTTTACCTTTAAAATGTTCTAGTAAAGCTGCTATGCTCTCTGTTTCCATATAGAAATATCCCATCTTGAGAGCTTACACACCAAAACAAGTCTGAAAACATACATTCACTACTTTAGACACCTGAAATGCAAAGTACAGATATGATACAAAGGGTTACACATAAGGTGATGCATTAAGGTTGTATATTTTATATTAATATTGAGCCACCAATTGTGCAAGATCCTAAGGAGCTCCACAGAAAACACAAAGATCCCAAAAGCATTGGGATCTGTGGGTTGGACTGCTGGAGAAAGAAGCTGATCTCTTCCTCAGCATACTATGTAAAAAAAGGGATTTGCAGACTTTCCTTTATCTGTAAAGTCAAATATTCTACCTACCTCCGATCCTCCCTTTTACATCTCTCTTTCAACAGACTCGTGTCTTCTCTGTCTGACCAGTGGCTCCCAAATGGCGTCACGTTCTACTGCGCTGCAATCCTCAGCTCCTGAGTCATACCCTCCCAGACTGCCTGACCTAAATCCCTTTCCTATCACCTCCTGGTCATAAATCCCACCAGCAACATTCGACAGGAGCTGGGCTAAACCTTGGCCCCACTAGTGACATGACACTTCCATCATGGGTTATTTAGGGGATGGCAGTGTGATGTGGGCAAAGGTGTAGGTGTGACACGGATCAATGGACACTGAGTGACTGCTGGAGATGCCACAAAGGGCAGGCACCACTTCTGCCCACCTTGGCTTGCAACACGGCTGTGGGGCACCAGATCTACTTTTGCACTTGCCCTCTGATGCTGGCCCATATTTGTTCTTCCCTGCCCTGCAGCACACTCGTTCTGGCCTAATCCTTGCATTTTGATGGACATCATTATACCAGCATCTTACGTTCAAACCAGTAAATTAGGGAGAGAGTATACCAATTTAAAATATATTTATATATATATAATTTCCTTTATGTCGGCATAAGGGACTCTGGGTAAGTGGACTGGCTTGTGTTTAACCCTTCTCTAGATAGAAAACCTAAGCAATACAATAGTTGTGTGGTCAAACCATAAAGCCAACAAAATTTTAGCTAGCAAAGCACATATTTAAAGTCAGGCACGTGTGAGTGACACGCGGAGAAACAACTTCACAACCTATTAGGTTATAAAGGAGGTGTGTTTATTCAGCACTGGGTGCACGGGGGATCGCTCCACCACAAAGTTGCACACCGAACGCAGCAACTTGCCTTGTTTATATACAGCAAAGTGTTACATATTGATATTATATATTGTTACATATGCATAGCCTTTCCTGCTTCATATTAAAATGAGTTCCAAGAGATCATTTTCATAAATTCCTCCCAGCTGCTCTAGGCACAGTTCCTCCTGGTGGTGGTCTTTGAGGGTCATGGGGATGAAGGCTGATGGTTCCTCTTTGTCACCAAGTAACCTCTGATCCTTGCACAGACTCAGTCGCTCCTCAGCTCTCATCCAAACTGCAAAGCTGGTCTCAGTCAGTCTTCAAGGGCTTGTTCCACATTCTTATAGAAAGACTCCTGGCTCAAACAGTTTTACACAATGAAGCATTGTCTACAGCTAAACAGTCTCTAATCCTGTTAACTCTAAACCACTATCTCCCCCCCCATCAGTCCCCCCTTTTCTACAAAGTCAGTAAATTCTTTTACTATGGTTAATATGATTCCTTTTCCAATACTTTCATGAAATACTTACTGGCATCCTTGTCTTTGCCAAGAGCATCCTTCCTTCTTATCTTTGCTGAGCTTGCACAATGTCCCTCCAAGTTTGCCTCTCCCTTCTCCCTTCCTGCCGTTAACCCCTTATGCATTCCTCTGCTATTCTCTACTATATCAATTCCCCCGTCTTTCATCCTAGGCAAATTCTTTTGCCTTATTTTATAAATGCTATCAAAATACACAAAACTGACAATAATTAGTAGTGTGGTCAAGGTCTAGTATAGCTTATATTTCCACCACTCATGCCTATTGGGTTGCAGCCAACAGCAGAGTAAATGCTCTTCTTGGTGGCAAATATAGAGGCTAATCCAGTCTTGCCCTTGGCCCACAGGTTTCTTATACCTGTTTAGATTAACTTTCAAACAGTTTTAACGATTATTCAGCATATTTAACTTCTACAATCCTTTAAACAGTTTTAGACTTATCCAACTTCTACAGTTCTGTTTGACCATAACAATTTTAACATATAACAACTTTCAAGCAGCATTAATAATAATAGCAACATCATTTATATTGCTGTTTCAAGGAACTCGGGAGCAGCGGAAGTGGGAGAAGACAAAGGCGTACACTTAAATGGACAACTGCAAGGAGGACAGAAGAGAAGTTTAGCCAAAACAATCAATGCAATAATTAACAAAACAGACAAGTAATATAAGATTATTATCGTGAATTTCTATATCCATGCTGTGTGGTTTTGGGTGAGATCAGCCTCAGTGGTCTGTGTGGTCTGCTCCCCTGGTCCGTTGATGTTCACGCCCCTGCCAGCCTAAAGCGCATGTGTCGTTTCAATCTAGAAACTTCTATCTCAGAATTAAGTGAGGAGTAATAGGCAATGTCTCACTTTGGAAATATTTTCCAGTTTTAGCTTTTTCTGCGGTTGGTGCCTCTTCCACTCCTTATAACTGTCACCAGTATGTTTAAATGTCCACATAAAATATTGCAACATGCAACAAATTAGTATTTCTAATGCTACAATGATTACGCATGTCACAAATAATTGTCCCTTTTTCTATAATATTAATTCAATATGTACAGGTAACTGGGAGTAGGATGGTACTTGAGCATATAAGCATATGTAACAGAATAATGCTATTCGTGTTAGCAGAGAGACGAACACATAACCACCCGGGGGAGGTTATATGTGGTACTTTATTTCGAGGCCCCGGGAACCAAGGGTACACACCCAAATCTGGTTCCAAAACCGTTACAGCGTGACCGCATTTTATTCTCTACATATTACATAACCTAATGTATATTCAACAGGTTACAGCTAATACATATGCATATATGGATTACTTCATCGGCTAATTATTATTACTTTGGCGCCAGTGTCTTCTGTTTTTCTCAGTTAACTCCGGTATGCAAGGTCTTCTTATCTCAACCACAGGCCCAGTCTCTTTATCTCTACTGCAGGAGCAGACTTGGCTTGGATAAGTTTTGGGTACTTCACAGAGTTCTCATGAGAGAAGAAAGACTAAATAACCGCTACTTCTAATAATCACTAACACACTTAAAGTAACAGGATTTAAAACCACTATAAAACACACATTTAAACCCACTATTCTTAAAACTATTATAATCACTATTTCTACCTAAATTATATCAGACTAATAAAATCTCATCAGACTAATAAAATCTCACACTTTTCCAACATTTCCCCCCTTTGAAAATACTTCATTTTCTGCAAGTATTTTCACTTACACAGTTTCTTCTTGGTATGTCAGTGGGGGTGTTGGGCGTTGTGGGTATTCTCGCGTGACTGCTCCAATAAATTTAAGAGTCCAGTTACTACTACGAGTGATTTCTTTTCGGATACATAAATAAATCAAGTAAATCACAAGGAATACTAGTAAAAGCATACACACTGTTTCAACAAGAGATTGAATCCATCTGGTAAGGTAGATTCCTAAACTATCGAACACTGCTCCAACCCAGATATGACTGACCTTTCTCTTCCTTTTCAGCCTCCTCAATTCTTCCAAGTTGCGAAATGTCATATTCTATATCTGCAGTAACATTTGGTATATGTACACAGCAGTGATCAACACGATCTTTGAGATATCCACAAACACCATGCTCTTTTAATAGTAATATATCCAATGCCATTCTGTTCTGCAAAGTTATAGAGATGTGGTTAAGCAAGCAAGGACACGTAGGCAGTACACAAGAATTGTTGAAAAAGCAAACGAGAGCATAGATCAGGACGTGCAGACAGTGAACAGTAAACAAGAACATCACGACTGTTGAAGGCGAGAAAGCACTGTCCTTGATCTTAAGAAGCCGGAACTTGTGTTTTGAAAGAATGCGAGGGATACATATCTGGTTGAGGATAATGAGAAAAACAAGGTGGAGTTAAGGTTTAACCAAAGAACCAATGTAATCTCTGTGTGTGGAATATGTATGACCTCAATTACTTAGAGCAAGCATCTGTAGTAATGCATAATAGTGGTGTGAAAATGCAAGCTACGCCTGAAATACAATTGTGTTATAAGAACCCTACGACAGAATTATGGGAAGGACTGAGCCTGTTGCTATTTACTGGTTGTGGTTATAGTTGTTTCCAGAGATCAAGGTCCCTTATGGATTCCCAGTAAATGGACACGCCCAGCAGTCGAGTCAGTCAACCGAACACACGAGAGCCACAGCAAAGAGTAATAAGCATTCTACTTCAACAACTTTGAACAGAAATTAACACATCAAGCAAGAGGTTTAGCCCACGATATGTAATTGTGAACATACTTGACCGACAAGGACTGAGGGGGGCTTGAGAATTGAATTCTCTTATAGCTATTAATTGTGATTGCAATTGTGTATATTGTAATTATGCTTTGAGTCTCTTATTAGAGTGTGGAGTTTGTGCCAATAGGTTGATAAGAAATAGTCACGTAGTAGCAACTGAGGGTAGTCTTTGTACTGCACATTTTCACCAGAATTTTGAGGATTTTTATATAGCAGCAGGTATTATATATAATCAGCTACATTTTTATCATTTTGGATCAGGAAGTGCTTTTTGCCAAGCTCAAGCAATTTGGTCCTTAAAACTTGCCATCCAGCAAGTTAAACAACCCAAGAAGTCAAGATTGATTGCTTTACAATGTGGACCCAATTGACTCAAATTTAAGGAAACAGATGATGTTCTTGGAAATTGATTCTCAATTTGGTATTAAAGGCTGGCTAAGAACACTCCTGATCAAAGGTATGTGTTGTTTAAATCTGTCTGATCGCTCAACATCAATACACAAAGAAGTTGCGAAATGTCATATTCTATATCTGCAGTAACATTTGGTATATGTACACAGCAGTGATCAACACGATCTTTGAGATATCCACAAACACCATGCTCTTTTAATAGTAATATATCCAATGCCATTCTGTTCTGCAAAGTTATAGAGATGTGGTTAAGCAAGCAAGGACACGTAGGCATTGCACAAGAATTGTTGAAACAGCAAACGAGAGCATAGATCAGGACGTGCAGACAGTGAACAGTAAACAAGAACATCACGACTGTTGAAGGCGAGAAAGCACTGTCCTTGATCTTAAGAAGCCGGAACTTGTGTTTTGAAAGAATGCGAGGGATACGTGTATGGTTGAGGATAATGAGAAAAACAAGGTGGGGTTAACGTTTAACCAAAGAACCAATGTAATCTCTGTGTGTGGAATATGTATGACCTCAATTACTATGTGCATAAATACTCTTGTGTCAGTACAATAAACGAAGTCTGCTCATCTAGCATCTAGGTGTCGTTCTTCCGTCCTCTTCACAAAGTCATTTTTGTTGTTGCTTGTAATTGCAAGTTTAAATCTCTAAATCCCTTTTTAGTTACTCTTGCCAATCTTTCAGTCTGTCCAATCAAATTATAAATCATTTCTCTATTACGATATGCAGCTACCTGAGCAATGAGGGATTCTAATGCCCATCCTACCTTTACTCCTGTTGAGGGTTCCTGCCAAATGTCATCTATATCTTTAATGTCATCATTTATGTCTCTTCTTGCTCAAATCTGTAAAGTTTCTAAGTTACCCCTAAAGGGTGATCTTTTCCAAATTGGACAAAGTGTTGATAATCCTAGGGTGATTTCTTTGATGGGTCCATCTATTGATAAATGGGTGGTCCAAGTTCCATCACTAGCTGCCCACACAAAATGTCCCATGCTTTGTATTGTAATTGTTTTACAATTTATGTGCTGATATTCACCCATGCTTCTCAAGGTGTGACATGCACAGCCAATTTCTAATGCTACTCTCACTGGTACCAAGGTGATAGTTTCTGAATCTGTATCACAATCTAAAACTTTTGAACAATTCCACCATTGCACATGTTTAGTTTGATCATAATTGTGTTTTTTGGTTGACCATCGAAAGCACCAGGATGTTTCTCCACCATATTGATACCTCTGAACTATACTCATTGACCAGATTGTGTCCCACCGGTCGGAATTTCTCTTATTCTTTTCTCTGCATTGCCAATAAGGTTCTTTGTCAAAAACAGTTACTGTTTTCACCTCATTATATGTACACCATCCTGGTATACCAGGGCTGATACCAAAGAAATAAGGGGCTTCTGTAAACACTGCTCCTGGTAGTTTATAACAGTCCTCCTTACTTTCTGGATGATTCCAGGTTTGTCTGTTAATTTGTAGTTTATCCTTCTGCACTGTCTTAAACTCCTGCCAACATTCTGTTTTATTTTCTTTGTTTTCAATTTCCCAAAAGGGGAAGGTTATTATTCCCGAACTGATAGGTTCTCCAGCCGTTTTTGGTATTGGTAGGCATGCTGTTATTGAACTTACATTCTGCATCTGGGCGAAATCTCTGATCAGTCCTAGCATCAGATTCTCCTCTGGATCCTGTTGGGAAGTGTGAATTACCTGAGGTAGTTGGGTGTGCTCTATTGCTCGTTTTGTTCCAGCCTCAGTGATTTGTACTTCTCTGCCAGGTACCTTATGCTAAATTCGAATTAATCCTGCTTCCATTGGGGCCGTATTTTTAAACCTGCAAGACAGAGTGGCATTTTCCCCCACAACAACCGTCATAGTCATTAAAGACCAGATCACAATCAAAGTACTGTATACAAAATACAACATCTTATTTGCTCTTCAGTTTGAGTCTCGTTGGTTCCAATACTTCTACATCCCAGTCTTTAGAGACCTTCTTTACTCGGGTATAATGAATCCAGGAGTCTATCCCTTTTACCGCAGTGAAAGTCGTTAGCGGCACCAGGTATGGTCCATTCCACCGTTCTTTCAGTGGTTCCTCATTCCAGTCTCAAATGTAAACCTGGTCTCCTGGCTCAATGTCATGTACTGGGTTCTCTAGTGACAACGGGCGGTTCCAAATTAAAGTACTTCGCAGTCGCGTTAATGTTCTACTGAGAGACAACACATAATTAAATACATCCTGATCTCCTTTAACATGCATGTTCAGATCTGGTTGTGGAGATTCATATGGTTTTCCAGAGAGGATTTCATAGGGGCTCACCCCCATCCCACTCCTGGGTTTAATTCTTATTCTCAAAAGCGCTATTGGTAATGCTTGTGGCCATTTAATTTTGGCTTCCTGACATATTTTGCTAATTTGCCTTTTAATTGTTTGGTTCATCTTTTCTACTTGTCCACTAGATTGTGGCCTCCACAATGTGTGGAGATTCCAAGAAATCCCTAACATTTTACTTATTTCTTGAACAATGGTGGCCACAAAGTGTGGTCCCTTATCTGACGATATACCTAAAGGGACCCCAAACCTAGCAATAATTTCCTTTAATAGCCATTTTACAGTTTCTTTGGCTTGGTTGGTGCAACAGGGAAAGGCTTCAGGCCATCCAGAAAAGGTGTCAACCCCGACTAACAAATACCGGTACCCTTGAGTTTTTGGTAATTCTACAAAATCAATTTGCCAATAATCACCTGGCTCCATACCTACCTTGATATGCCCCATTTCTGTCCTTTTCCTGACTACTGGATTATTTTTCAAACAAACTTCACATTTTGAATTTATGGATTTTGCCATTGTTAACATCTGTGTTGAGATTATTCCACGTTTTAGATATGTCACCAATGCTTCTGCTCCCCAATGACATTTCTGGTGCTCTGTCTGTAAAATCATTCTCATAATGGCAGGAGGCACGACTATCTGTCCAGTTGTAGTTACATACCATCCTTCTGGATTCAGTTGAGCTTTCACTAGCTCTGCTAGTTTCTTGTCTTCTTCTGAGTACTTTGGTTTCTGAGTGAGATAATTTTGAAAGGGGCTTACCTTCGTTAGTATTAAGGCCATCATAGTCTGTACCTGTCGTGCAATTCGTCGAGCTGTTCAATCTGCTAACGTGTTCCCTTCAGCCACTTTGGAGTCCCCTCCTTGGTGCGCTTTACAGTGCATGATTGCCACCTGCTTGGGTAATTGTACAGCAGCTATTAAATTTAGAATTTCTGTTTGATATTTTATATTAGTACCTTGTGATGACAGTAGTCCACGCTCCTTCCATAAGGCTCCATATATGTGAACCACTCCAAATGCATATTTTGAATCAGTCCATATATTTATTCGTTTGTCCTTACTTAATTCTAAGGCTCTTGTCAGAGCTATTATTTCTGCTCGTTGGGCTGAAGTCCCTGCTGGAAGGGCTTTGGCTTCTATTACTGTATTTTGTGTGGTTACTTCATAACCTGCATATCGCATTCCATTTTCCACAAAGCTGCTACCAGCAGTAAAATGTTCCTGGTCGGGTTGGTCAAGCAGAGTATCTTTTAGGTCCATCTGAGTTGCATAGGTGTGCTCAATAACCTCTACACAATCGTGTTCCAGAGGACCATCTTCTGTGGTTGCACCTAGAAAAGCTGCTGGATTTAACAGATTAGTTGTTTTCAAGCTCACATCATCTTGCTCAATGAGTATGGCCTGGAACATCATCATTCTGCTAGGGGAGAGCCAATGCCCCCCTTTTTGTTCTAAGACAGTTAACACCATGTGGGGTACGTATACCTCAATATGTTTTCCCAAGGTTAATTTCCTAGCTTCTTGTATTAAAATCACTGTTGCTGCTACAGCTCTTAGGCATGATGGCCAACCAGCACTTACAGGGTCTAATTGTTTGCAAAAATATCCCACTGGTCGTTTCCAGCTTCCCATTCTTTGTGTTAAGACCCCCAGTGCTAGTCGTTGCCTCTCATGGACAAACAATTGAAAGTCCTTAGTTAAATCCGGTAGGTCTAATGCTGGTGCCTTGGTCAAGGCCTCTTTCAGTTCCTTAAAGGCTCTTCATTGGGGTCCTTCCCAGAAAAAGGTTGGTGATTTCTGTGCCTCATATAGTGGTTTAGCTATGAGTCCATAGTTCAGTATCCACAACCTACACCAACCTGCCATTCCCAGAAATGTTCTTAGTTCATGTAAGTTTTGGGGTTCTGGGATTGCACAAATTGCTTTAATGCAATCCATCCCCAATGTCCTTTGCCCCTGTGTGATCTCACAACCTAGGGATAGTACAGTTGTACAGGCAATTTGAGCTTTCTCCCTTGAGACTTTATATCCATTCATGCCTAACTGATTTAGAATCTCGATAGTTACTTGCATGCATAGTGATTTCAGTTCTGTCGCAATGAAGATGTCATCTACATACTGCAACAAGAGATACTGTGATCTGGGTACTTGAATTCCTCCTTGTGTTGTCCAGGACTCCAGTTCTTTTGCCAATTGATTTCCAAAGAGTGTCAGACTGTTCTTAAATCCTTGCGGGAGCCTTGCCCACGTCAGCTGTGTTTTTTGTCCATTATGTGGGTTTTCCCATTCGAAAGCAAAAAGTTTCCTGTTAGCTTTGTCAAGGGGAATGCAGAAGAAAGCATCTTTTAAATCAATTACTGTAAACCATTTATATTTCTCCTTCACAGATGTTAACAATGTGTATGGATTAGCTACCACCGGGTGAACATCTTTTGTGATATTATTAATTGCTCTTAAATCCTGTACCATCCTGTATTCTCCATTTGGTTTCTTTCCTGGAAAAATCGGGGCATTATATTCTGATTCACATTCCTCCAGTATCCCAAATTTTAAGAATTTTTCAATAATCTTCACTATCCCATATCGAGCTTCTAATTTTATTGGATATTGTTTTACCCGTATTGGTTTTGCTCCTTCCTTTAATTCTACCACCACAGGTTGTGCCAATTTAGATTTTCCTGGAATATCAGTTTCCCAAACAGTAGGGATTACTGCCTCCTCCACTTCCTCAGGTATTGGAATCTTTGGACTATCTTTTAGTACCAATATATGTCCTGATCTCGATTCCGGGACTTGCATTATTAATTCCCCATTTTCAAATGTAATTTTAGCATTCAATTTAGACAGGAAATCTCGGCCCAACAGAGAAACTGGGCAGTCTGGCACATATAAAAACTCATGTGTCAATTCCTTCCCTCTAAATCATAACTCCAGGGGTCGCATAAATGGCCGTATTTCCTCTTTCCCTGTGGCTCCCACTACTGTAGTTGTCCTATTCCCTATTTTTCCATACAGATCATTTAAAACCGAGTACGTTGCACCAGTATCTATTAAGAATTCCACTTCCTCTCCTCCAAGCCTTATTTTCACTAAAGGCATCTGATTCTAGTCAGCTCTGATTTTCGTGTTCCCCCAAAACCATAATTCTTGTCATATCAGCATTTCCAGCTGGACTCTGTCTCCTTTGCGGGCATTTGCTTTTCCAATGCCCCTCCTGTTTACAATACGCGCACTGATTCATGCCCAACCTGCTTAACCTGGCTCCTAAATCACTAGGTGAAGATCCTAATCCCCTTCCCCGCCCACATATCATTCTTCTTCCTCTGCCCTGACTTCTAAAATTACTCTGGTCTCTGCCTTGTACCACTGCCAGCAGGCTCCGTTGCTGCCTTTGAACACTCTCTCTCTCACGATTATTATAAACCTTCCAAGCCACCTCTAACAACTTATCCAAATCGCGCAACTCCGCGCCCTCCAACTTCTGCAGTTTTTTCTTTATGTCATCTTGTGACTGTCCTAAGAAAATCAAAGCCAACTGTACTTTAGCCTGCTCTGTTTCCACATCTAAGTCAGTATATTTCCTAGCTACCTCCTTCAGTCGT
Organism: Tapera naevia; assembly: GCA_033556795.1. NCBI lineage: Eukaryota > Metazoa > Chordata > Aves > Cuculiformes > Neomorphidae > Tapera > Tapera naevia. The sequence goes on along the minus strand of JAUMJJ010000004.1, from coordinate 2,548,373 downwards.
TCCAAAAACGCGGACGGGGATTCTGTCTTTTCTTGTCTAACATTATACAATTTTGACCAATTTATTGCCTTGGGTACAGCATTCTGCACCCCAACTACCACCCATTCCTGATATCTCCTTAGACTCCTTATCCCTGCTGGAGTATTATAATCCCACATGGGATCTTCTACAGGAAAATTCTGTTCAACCGTCCCAGTGACTATACCCTGCCTGATATCTTCCCTGACCCGATCACGCGCAGTCCTTAATACCATTTCCTTCTCCGTGGAATCCATCAAAGTATCCAACAATACCTGAATATCATCCCAGTCGGGGTTCTGAGTTTTTAAAATCATTTTTACCACCCGGGCCACTTTACTCGGGTTTTCCCAATAAACCCCAGCCGATTGCTTCCAAAGCATTAAATCTCCTGGCGAGAAAGGTATTTGAACATTATACCGGTCCCTCTGCCCCGACCCCTTGTTGGAGCGGTGCCAACAAAGCGCCGGACGCCAGGTGACGGGTTTCTCCCCCGGACATCTCGTTGCCGTGTTCTATGGGAAACTGGGGTATCCTCACAGTCTTATTTCACATTATTCTCGCCTTCATCCTCCCCATCTCTCTCCCCCACACTCCTCGGAGCCGGTGGGGCTGATGGAATTACCGGAGATATTAATAAATCAAAATCATCCTCTGAGTGCTGTGTCGCATTCTCCACAGCCATACACTTCATGCATTTTCTTTCTGTTTGGCACCCCCCACATAGCTCACCCGAGCTTGTATCAACAACCATTAGCCCCCACGCCTTTTTCCATTCATCTTTGTTTCTCAAATAAAAAAACAAATCTACATACGGCACCTCATCCCATTTACCCTCACGGCGACAGACTGACATGAGTTGCTGGATTGTATTATAGTCCAGCGTTCCATTTTCTGGCCATTGGACCTGATCCCCTAATTTATATTGTGTCCACCATACATTACAATAATCAATTAATTTCCCTTTTTGCATGTCCTGCCCAAACCGTCCCTCCTTCCAGTGACTTAGAATACACCCTAACGGAGATGATTTAGGTATTAGAGATGATTTAGATATTGGTGACATCTTAATTCTTTCTTGACACAAATTAAGACAACATATACCAGACAAACAACATATACCAGACTAGACAAAATAACACATAACATACATATAACACATAGAACGCACATGACGTTCCCAAAATTACCAGACTGATTATCTGGTTACCAGACCACTTAAAGTAACAGGATTTAAAACCACTATAAAACACACATTTAAACCCACTATTCTTAAAACTATTATAATCACTATTTCTACCTAAATAATATCATACTAATAAAATCTTATCAGACTAATAAAATCTCGCACTTTTCCAACATTCGTACACTTAAACAAAATAAAATGCTTAATACTTTAACGATTATACTTGTAACAATCAGCTGCTTTAGCCTGTAGCGGAGAGCCCCAGAGTCACAGACATATCCTCATGGAGGTAGAGACAGTGCTCACTTTATTGTGCTTCCACACATTACTTTATACTCACAGTCTGTGTTCATATGCTATAAGTGTACATATAATTGACTGCTACGTGTTGTCCACTCGGTATATTCTCTATATTAATTGGTTAAAGGTTTCTGTCCATGCGCTGTTACCTGTTACCCTGCAGCCCCCACTTCTGCAGTTAGCACTTCACATTCTTGTTCCTCTTATCTTGTTTACTTCTTAGCCTACTTCCTCTTTGTTGTTCATCAAGGTTGCTGTGTCCTTGCAATTTAACACTTAGGCAGGGTTGTGCATACAGGCCTCAAGGATCACAGAATGCCCTGATTCTTCTAAAATATTCTCTACAATTCCTCCTTTTTCTTTTTGCACAATCCAAGCTGCATGAACAATTCTTTCTAAACCTTTCTTTACACAAGACAGCATACAATTTATTAAAATCATGACTACTAAAATAGCTATTAAAATATGTATTCCTTTGATGAGGAGCGTTTTCAGCCAGCCTGTAATGCCAAGTTGAGAAAACCAATTTCCAAGAACATCATCTGTTTCCTTTAATTTGTGTAAATTATCTTTCAACTGGGTCAATTTTTTGTGAATTGATTCTGAGTGATCTGACAAACTCATACAGCACATTCCATTAAAATCTTCACAGCCATGACACTGTGCCAACAATAAGAAATCAATCGCTGCACGATTCTGTAAAACTGCATGCCTCACACTGGCAACATCCTGTGATAATTCATCAACTAGTTGACTAGTGATATTAATTTCATTTTTCATCCAGCATGCAAGTTCTTTAAGAGTAGACATGGAAAGTGATCAATCTTGACTTCTTGGCTTGTTTAACTTGCTGGATGGCACGTTTTAAGGACCAAATTGCTTGAGCTTGGCGAAAAGCACTTCCTGATTCAAAATAATAAAAATGTAGCTGATTATATATGATACCTGCTGCTATATAAAAATCCTCAAAATTCTGGTGAAAATGTGCAGTACAAAGACTACCCTCAGTTGCTACTACGTGACTATTTCTTATCAACCTATTGGCACAAACTCCACACTCTAATAAAAGATTCAAAGCACAATTACAATATACACAATTGCAATCACAATTAATAGCTATAAGAGAATTCAATTCTCAAGCCCCCCTCAGTCCTTGTCGGTCAAGTATGTTCACAATTACATATCGTGGGCTAAACCTCTTGCTTGATGTGTTAATTTCTGTTCGAAGTTGTTGAAGTAGAATGCTTATTACTCTTTGCTGTCACTCTCGTGTGTTCGGTTGACTGACTCGACTGCTGGGCGTGTCCATTTACTGGGAATCCATAAGGGACCTTGATCTGTGGAAACACAACTATAACCACAACCAGTAAAGAGCAACAGGATCGATCCTTCCCATAATTCTGTCGTAGGGTTCTTATAACACAATTGTATTTCAGGCGTAGCTTGCATTTTCACACCACTATTATGAATTACTATAGATGCTTGCTCTAAGCCTGCTACCAAGCTAAGATAATTAAGCATAAAAAGCACTTTACTTAACCTTATCTGTGGATCTAATTCTCTTACATCTTTCTGCTTTGCAGGGTATTCTTTAATAGTTCTATATGCTCGTTCCACAATCACTTGAACTGTGGAAAAATGTGGAACACCTGTTACATGCTTAATTCCCCATGTTTGCAAAAATTTCTCTACTTTGCCTCTATAACATGATACTGCTACTCTGTTCACACGGCTCTTATTGATTGGTTGTCTTGATGTTAGTTCCTTACAGTTATATAACTCTACTACTATACTACCTTCTCTTATACCCTAGAGGTGAGTTTAAGGTTATTCTGAAACACAGCATGTCCCTTGACCTTAAAGCCCTTATGTCTCTTATTCTTAGCTTAACAATTTCTCCTGTTGTGGCCCCTTTTAAGGAGATAACAATTTAGCTAAATTTCGACAATCATATGGCAAATTAACATCTGCTATAAAAATCCAATCTAACTCAGCCCTAATGGCTTCAGACTTTATCCCATTCTCCTGCACAGTCTTTTTAACTTGTAAAATTTTCCAAATCATGCTGCTCATGACTATTACCATGTTGCTCATAACTATTACCATGTTGATTAAATAATACAGGAAAAGTTAGGTTACCTGCTGGATGCCAATCTCCCTCTAATATGGCATCTCGGATTACACCTGACCACCTACCAGAATTTTGCAGAATCACAGAACTGTCTGCATACGGGTGATGGACACAACCCTTTACCTATACCACCAAAAGGTGATGCTGAAGGCTTTGTAGTACTTTCAGTCAGTTCCTGGACAGATCCTTCAGTCCTCGCATGTGATGCAAATGTTGACAATGATTGTTCCATTCTGTGGTGTAGAGCATTCGTAGCTTCCTCCATTTGCCTCTTGAGATCTTGTAATTCGCTACTTCGTGGAATTATTGTTTCATGTTGTGGCTGTGCTTCATCTTCAGATGAGTTGTCTCCTGTTAAACAAACCGCTTCAGGGAGAGGAGGAGGCCAGGGTGGGTATAATTTCTTGCAACAGCTGGCTCCTCCCACTCTTACATCATCACTGGGTGTCACTGCAGTTCCTTCCGTATTGTCTGTCAGTTCACTTCCGGCCGCCAAAGCGTGAACATCGCTCGCGGCTGATGGCACATCGCTTGTTTTTTCTGCTTCATTAGACATATCATTAACTCTTAATAGATCATTAACAGAGTCACACATCTTATCGCTCGACTGACCCTTAATAGCAACAAAAAAGTACTTCAATGTCACTGTGGCTGCGAGACGGTGGAGCAGCTGTGGTTGTAGATACAGGGGCTGTTACTTCCTGCACAGCTGCAGCGGCCACTTTTGATTCTATTTTTAACTTTTGCAAGGCATTAATCACAGTTCTCCAAGTTGTATTACAAGCAGTAAATAGCTCTTCTCCCACATTAGTGATATACAAAGTCCCAAAAGTTCATCCCTCTTCTACTTCAAAAGCACTAGTGGAGTTTGTGAAAAAAAACCCTCTTTGTTCCATGATTCAATAGTAACTGCAATTCTTTATCAAAACCTTTATGCCACGCTCCCCGCTTTTATAAAAAGCACTTTAGGAGACTAAGAGCTGCTTCTTTTTCCATTTTTCTATCCTGCACCCTATAGTGCCAGGTACCTGTTTACGGCCGTTGCACCCTTCCAAAGTCAGCTCACGTTGCAGCGTCCCCTCCTTTGTCAGGACAGGTTTGGAGTCCAGCTCTTTGATCCTTGTGCCGGTGCGAACACAGCTGCGCCCCCCTTGATAGTCGCTCTTCCGTGGCCATGTTCGTATGCCAATTGCCCTACGGTCTTAAAAGTGTCCCTGTTCGGGCGCCATTTGAAGAGGACGGAAGAACGACACCTAGATGCTAGATGAGCAGACCTCGTTTATTGTACTGACACAAGAGTATTTATGCACATAGTAATTGCGGTCATACATATTCCACACACAGAGATTACATTGGTTCTTTGGTTAAATGTTAACCCCACCTTGTTTTTCTCATTATCCTCAACCAGATATGTATGCCTCGCATTCTTTCAAAACACAAGTTCCGGCTTCTTAAGATCAAGGACAGTGCTTTCTCGCCTTCAACAGTCGTGATGTTCTTGTTTACTGTTCACTGTCTGCACGTCCTGATCTATGCTCTCGTTTGCTGTTTCAATAATTCTTGTGTACTGCCTACGTGTCCTTGCTTGCTTAACCACATCTCCACAGTGGTTCAACGTCTTTGTTTGTAATGCCCACTACATTTCGGACCCATTACAGATCACCAATCAATTTTTGCATATCATTCAAGGTTGCTATTGATGTTTTGATTTCTACTATTTGCGGTGTAATTGTTTTGGCATGAACTATCCAACCTAGATATTTCCATGGAGATGATTTCTGTATTTTTTCTAGAGCTATCATGAGACCTTTGGCAGCAAGAGTTTCACCAATAAATGTGATAAAATTTTCTTGAATGGGTGCCTTTTGGCAAAACAAAATATCATCCATGTAATGATAAATGATTGCATCTGACAATTTCTCTCGTATTGGGGCTAAAGCCCAGGATACATAAAGTTGACATATTGTGGGAGAATTTTTCATCCCTTGCGGTAATACTACCCATTCATACCTAGACACTGGTGCAGCTTTGTTGATTGACAGTAGGGTAAATGCAAACTGTACCGTATCCTCTGGCTCTAGAGGAATCGTAAAGAAGCAATCCTTCAAATCTATTACTAAGATATGCCAATCTTGAGGCAACATAGTGGGCAATGGCATTCCTGGTTGTAATGCACCCATTGGCCACATCTGCTCATTAACTTTACATAAATCATGCAATAATCGCCATTTTCCTGACTTCTTTGGAATTACAAAAATAGGCGTGTTCCAGGGGCTTATGGAAGGTTTAATGTGTCCTACTTGTAGTTGTTCTTGAACTAGTTGATGTGCAATTTGCAGTCGCTCTGCAGACAATGGCCACTGCTCTACCCATACAGGCTCAGCCTTTTTCCATTGAATTTTCAGAGTCGGCGACTGCATTGCAGTGACCTGTACTAAAAAATTGTATTAGTTGGTGGTACATGTAATGCAACACCCAGTTGAGACATAACATCACAATCAACTAAATCTTCCAAGTTCCCAGGTAACAACATTACATATGGTCTAAGGGTAACAGATTGACCTTCTGGAAACATGATCTGGATTGGCATAGAGCTTTGTAGAGGAGCTCCTCCTCCTCCAACACCTTGAATTGTATCCCATGCTTGTTGCATGGGCCAATTTTTGGGCCATAACCTTTTACTGATGATTGTGACATCAGCTCCAGTATCCATCATGACCTTAACAGGGAGTTTTTTTGTATCATTCATGAGAACTAATTTTATCATTGGTCTGTTTTGCATTTGCTGTACAAGATTTACTAATGTATGCCCAGTAGATCCAAATCCTTTTGAGCCCTGCTCTGGTGCTGTTCTGAATATTTCCTTGTAAGTAGGATGTTACAAAATCAATTGAGCAATTTTTGTGCCTTGTTTTATAATTAAGGGTGGTGTTAACGTGTAAACCATAATCATTATTTCTCCTACAAAATCAGTGTCAATTACCCCTGGTAGCACAATTAATCCTGCTACACTAGCAGATGATGTCCCTAACAAAAGAGCTCCTATTAAGCTTCTTTTATCAAAGATAGGCCCAGTTACACCAGTTGGTATTTTATGTACAGCTGTACTTGTTAGAGTAATATCTACTGCTGTTGCCAAATCGATTCCCAGGCTCCCCCTTGTGGCTGGTGGAGGGAGCTGCTGGACAGCAGTGAGGGACCTGACACTTATGTCGTTGCGCGGGATCCCTTCGCTCTTTGATTCATGTTTTTTGCTATCCCACATACTTCAGTAGCTTGATTATTTTTTTTGACAATGATCACACCACACAGTAGCAAAACAATTTGTCCTGTGGTGGCCCCTTTTTTCCCACATTTGTAACAAAGTCCCGTGACAGGCTTATCAATAGATATCATTTTTGATCCTATCTTTTGTACTACAGCAGCCAACAGACTAGTCGTTGGTGCCATTGCTGACGATACAGCTTGAGCAATTAATTTTCCTTGGGCACTATTTTGTGCCCAATTTGCTAATTCAATCATATCACCAACTCCGGCTTCCTTAGGCAATGTAGCTAGAATAGATTTTGTCTTTGCATTTGCATTTTCAAAGGCTAACAGTTTAAACATTGTTTGTTTGGCATCCTCATTCATGTTAGACTGAGCTGTGAGAGCTGCTGATAAACGATCAATAAATGCTGTATATGGTTCTGTTAACCCCTGTTTCACATTTGTAAATGAGGGAGTTGGACTATCATCAGGGATTGCATAAAATGGCTATCGAGCCAATTGTGCTGCTAAATGGTGTAACGCTCTAGGGTATTGCAATTGTAAAGTTACATTAGAAAAAGCCCCGGATCCCGTCAACATTTCTGGTGGAACCCTTTGGCTTCCAATTCTACAAGACGAGACCATTCTCTATCCCATGTTATTTACTGTGAAGGAGATAACAACAATTTAGCTAAATTTCGACAATCATGTGGCGAATTAACATCTGCTGTAAAAATCCAATCTAATGCAGCCCTAGTGGCTTCAGATTTTATCCCATTCTCCTGCACAGTCTTTTTAACTTGTTGTAAAATTTTCTAAGTTGCTCATAACTATTACCATGTTGATCAAACAATACAGGAAAAGCTAGGTTACCTGCCGGATGCCAGTCTCCTTCTAATATGGCATCTCGGATTACACCTGACCACCTACCAGACCTTTGCGGAATCATAGAACTGTCCGCATATGGTGGTGGACACAACCTTTTACCTATACCACCTAAAGGTGGTGCTGAAGGCTTTGTAATACTTTCGGCCAGTTCGTGGACAGATTTTTCGGTTCTCGCATGTGATGCAAATGTCGACAATGATTGTTCATTCTGTGATGTAGAGCATTCATAGCTTCCTCCATTTGCCTCTTGAGATCTTGTAATTCGCTCCTTTGTGGAATTATTGTGTCATGTTGTGGCTGTGCTTCATCTTCAGATGAGTTGTCTCCTGGTAAACAAACTGCTTCAGGGGGAGGAGGCAAGGGTGGATATAACTTCTTGCAACAGCTAGGTCCTCCCACTATTGCATCATCACTCGGTGTCACCGAAGTTTCTTCCGTATTGTCTGTCAGTTCACTTTGTTCCTCTTTCAATTAGGGGAATTAAATCAGGCCCCCGTTAACTTCTGTGAGACTGATTTCAAGTTGTCCCATTTTAAAGGTGTTGTTAAATAGAGGATGTTACATTTGCTGTTCCTGTCTTCCATACAATATTTCAAAAGGGTTTAACCCCTCTTTAGCCTTTGACTTTGTTCTAATTCGCAGCAAAGCTAGTGGTAGTGACTGAGGCCATGTTAACCCAGCTTCTTGACCTAATTTCATAATTTGTGGTTTAAGAAGGTGGTTCATCTTTTCCACTTGACCACTTGCTTGTGGTCTATAAGGGGTACGCAGTTGCCAATCTATTCCCAAAAGCCCACTAACTTGCTGTGTGACCTTGGCCACAAAATGAGGGCCTCTGTCTGAATATATCACTGCTGGAACCCCAAACCTTGGTATTATTACTTGTAACAAAGCCTTAGTCACTTCTCTACCTTTGTTCGTTCGGCAATCCTGAAAAGGTGTCTGTTAGTACCAACATGTTCACACTCCACTAACAATCCGTGCTTCAAGAATCGTTCTATAATTGGACAAATTCCTCTCCTATCTTCTAATCTTAAGGGATATTGTTTCACCCTTACTGGTTTAGTTCCTGATTTAATTCTGACTATTATGGGTAGAGCTGTCTTTGCCCTGCCCGGTACCTGTGTAGCCCATACTCCTGGGAATACCTGATCTTGTATTTCCTGTGGTATTTCTGCCTTTTCAGAAGGACTTACTAAGGCTAAGCTTAAAAGTTCAATCCCCACCTTAAATTCTATTCCTTCCTTTCCGAATTTTATTTCTGCCCCCAGTTTTTCTAATAAATCTTATCCCAATAATGGTTTTGGCGAATTTGGCATATAAAGGAATTTGAGTATTCACAATTGCTTTCCCAATTTAAACATCAAGGGCTTGAGGAAATATGCCTTTTCGCTTTGGCCAGTAGCTCCCTTTACTGTTACAAAATCATCATCTACAGATGTTAAAGCCTGGTTTAAAAAAAACGAGAATGTTGCTCTGGTATCTACTAAAAACTCCACCCCCCGTTGTTGTTGCCTAGCTTTTATATAACCAGTGGATCTGCTAGGGTAGATTCCCCAGGTCCCCATCAGGCCTCACAGTCTTCGGCCACGAGGGCTTGGGTTCTGGGGGGTTGTTCGCAATTCTTCTTTCCCCTTGCTGTCGTAGGGGACATTCACTCTTCCAATGTCCCATTTGCTTACACCACACACACCACACTGTTTCATCTTCAGAGAGTGTTTTGGAATACCCCCCTTTTAGAGTTCCTGTTTCCCTCTTTGCTACTATCCCCCCCCCCCTTGTAAAGCCGCTAATAAAGCCTTTATATATTTTCTCTGATCCTCTTTCCTTTTCTTCTATTTCTCCTCCCGATTGCTAAATATTTTTCAAGCTTCATTGAGAAGCTTTTCCAAATTTCTCCTTCGGGCATTATTCAGTGCCTTTCGGACCTTATCTCTTTCCTATCTCTTAACATGCCTCCCACAGTTTCAACAACAATACCTTATCCACAATGCTTCTTCTACCCTAATATACGTCTTACATTTAAAATATCAAAGCCTACTCTATCACAAAATCTCCTCTTAAATCCTACGTTATCTAAATTTCCACTTTGTAAAAAACTAATTATTATTACTATTATTATCATTATTACGCTCACCACCCTTATGTTCCCATGGGCTTACATCATGATAGCGCTATTAATGATGTTAAATATACATGGTACCAATTTCTTAAAATACATGGAAAAATCCTTCTCATATATTATTAAAAACAAACGACACTAAACAATAACACTAAACTCTGACCCCCCTGTCTTAAGGCGGTGTGGCCCTACCTGAGAGCCTTCTTAGTTTTATTCTTCTGTTTCCAAGCAAATCTTCTTTTACACGCCTGGATGGTTTGTTCCCAATCACTTTCCCAAACGTCCCAAATCTCAGGGTCTAGGTTGCTTTTCCCACACTCCAATCTTATAATTTCACTTTCCTCATGTGCCCTATCCCAGTTATAAAACCTAGGGATTTGGCGAAAACAATATATTCAACTCTCCTTTGCCTTGCTATACAATACCACTTGGACCCACAGGTCTTACATTTAATAATAACCCAGGCTGAGTGCAAATTAGTTAATCCTCCAAAGGCCCGCACAATCCCACACAAAAGACATGGTATATCCCCTATATGACCATCGGTGCTGGGATTTGAAGAAGAGTCCGGGATGGGCTGCTCCCATTCTAAGGCTATCGTCTGTCCGGCAGGAGTTTGATAAACCCCTCTGAGATAAATCCTCCTGCAGTTTTTAAAACTAACTGCTTTGCTGTTTCAGTCATGTGTTCTAATAAAATATGTATTGAGGTTGTGCTGTTTTCCTGGTACAGGAAGATATGGGACTATCTGGGGGTGTGCAGTCACCGTCTGAGCCCTCATCCTGCTCCCGGGGTCTAGGGGGAGGTTTAAGCAGGTCAGACAAATCCTGGTCCTGTACCTGCCGAACTTTACTTGGTTTAGTACACCTTTGACCAATGCTACATGCAGAACAACATCACTTTAGTTTCCTGGTTGATTCCCTATTACGTTCTCTCTCCAAAGCGAGTACAAAGGGGTCCTGTGGTGGTACCATTCCGCAGTCCCTTTGCCACTCTGGATGAGTAAAAGAACATATCTGCATATGATACCTCATCCCATTTTCCTTCCCTTCTTAAAAACAACATTAGCTGTAAGAGTGTTATTGTCAGTTGACCAATCCCATGGCCACTTAGCCCCATCCTCCAATTTATATACTGGCCACCACTGATTACAATATTTAATCAGGTTTTTTTTTTTTTATTTTCTGTGCCCCCTGTCCCAACTATATCCTTCCAGTGCATCAAGAAGCATCCCGGGGGGCTTTTCTTCAAAACACCCTTATCTTGAGAATTACCCATTTTTAATCTGCTCTTACTTTACCCACTTTGCCATTCTCTGTCTTAATTTCCAACCAAACCTGTTCCTGCACTTTTCCGCAGTCTTTTCCCAGTCTTTCTTCCAAACTTCTCAACATTCCAGATTCAAATGTCTTTTTCTGCACTCAAATTTTACTATCTCACACCTTTGATGAGCCCTTTCCCATTTATAAAATCTCAGCTCTTAGGGCATTTATCCTTTGTCTTGACACACAAAATCACCTTTCCCACAAGATCTACACTTGAATAAAACCCAAGCCTTTCTGAATTTTCCATATGGGCACATATATATGGTTTGTTTAAACAAGTTTGCAGGGTTAATTAGAAATTAGTTCTTTATCAGTTATTTAATATTTAGCACTTCTAGAGTAATTTTCACCTGCAGAGATTACAAAGACAATCAAGTGCTGGTGGCTCAGCTTTACTGTTCAGCAACCAGAGGTACCAAAGCCCAGATCCCTACCCACAGGAAAAGGGATGTGCCCAAAATCACCCATAGAACCTGTGACAGGGCCAAAAAATATATTATTGAGTACTGGACCCCATTCCTATTCTCCATACCTTCACAGCATATACCACATTATGCTTTTTGTCACTCTGTTCATAATTGCAGTCATAATTTGGAAAAAAAAAGACCCTAAAGACATCAATCTCATTTGTAACAGCTTGGAAAGTTTTAAAAATTTTATAAGTATAACACATGTATTAATGGGCATGTCCAGTGTGTCTTTCACCAACAGATACAGGAAGTAAAAGGAACTCTTCCCCCCCATCAGTTTACCATAGGCATCACAGTGGAAAAGAGATTGAGGTTCTCTGAGGGAATGAGGAAACCAGCCTCAGTGTACATGAGGTCACAAGGTGACCTCATGAACAAGATTTTAAACTAAAAATGTTATCAAATCTCCATTTTTCAGAATGCAGATGTGACCATTTTAAAAGCAATGGGATTTTCTTGCAAGCACAGCAGACCCAGACACTGGTGCTTTTCTGCTTTGACACTCTCCTCTGTCACCCCAAAGCCAGGTGGCTGTGCCCTGGACACCATGAAGCTCACCCCACTTCTGAAATGGCCTTGGTTGCCACATCAGTAGCTGCCAAATTTGATGGATCATTTAATGGGCAGCTTATACTTGTGCCCATTAATTTTTTTGGAGGTGAAGTAAGGAGTCCATCTCTTTCCTCAGACTCCAATTTCTTAACAAACTTTATTTTTTTCTTTTAGATGCCAATAAATAATGGTCTTCCTCTCAATTTTTTTCATACTATTTCACCAGAAAGCATGTTTTGAACAGATTTTAGACTTGGGCAGGTATAGTCTCATGAATATTTAATAAGACTACCCCAAAATCTAGCCCCTTTTTAACTAATTTAGATCCAGATTCTGCAAATACCATGCTCGATTCTGGGCCCGTTAGGAGTATCCCTGCCCTGCTCATTTGAATATTTGCAAGATTGGGCTCTAAACCTATCCCTGTTGGTGTCGTGTTTAGTTGGGTGCAATTGTTTTGGAATTGGATTTGCTTAGAAGAGCCATTATTTAAGAATCTTGGCTTCTACTTGCAATGCGATAACTAACTTACCGAGTGACCTTAAGTGACTTATCAGTTATTATATGAAAACGGAGCTATTAATCTACGGGAGAGCGTCCAGGATGGGGACCCTCGGGGACTTCTCCTGCCCTGAAAAGCCTGGCACTGGGATGTCCAGCCAGGCTTCCCAGCTTCTCAGCAGACTGCCACAGGACTGTACAAGCCTCACAGCCTCTTGGTGGCTCAGTTTCCCCATTCTCCGCAGGTTCTTGTTGGTGGAATTTGAATGGGGGATCTGTGGAGCACCTCTGGTGCTAGAAATTATTACCGCTAGTAGTACCCATAACAAGAATAGTCCTAGTGCTACGTGCTAATCATTTTTGCTTCTCATTTTGTGAGAACTGGAGTACAATTACCCTCTGTGAAATACTTTCTCTTCCTGTGGTGACAGGTGCTGTGAAAGTACAAAGTATTAGCATTATTGCATTTTGTGCCATGCCCTCTTTTGATGCCCAGAATCATATATATGTATTTATTTTTATGGCTGGATGGAGTTTAACACTTCAGTATTTACAGCGGGCTACAGCCTCTCGGGCACAGCCAGGCTTCGGGGACTCTCCTTCGCTGAGTGTGGAGTGATGTGCGGAGGACCAACCACTCCGCACCCGCGCAGCTCTCCTGCCAGCTCCCCCCCCACCCCCCACCCCTTTTCCCGGGGCAGGGCTGGCATCCTCGGGCACTACCGGCGTATCCCTGCGGCGCGGGGGAAAAGACCGGCAACCTTTCAGTAACCCGAGCCGCCGCTTGCGCAAAGCTGTTGGAGATAACTATAATATATATCTATATATATTTTTCCCGGAGCGACACGGTGTCTAGACGTCCACGTGACGGGAGACGGGGCCGAGGTCGCATCGCTGCGCACTGCGAGTCGTCGTTGTCGTCGTCGTCGCTGGAGCAGAGAGGGGTGGAGTGGCGGGCGCAGCCGAGGACGCAGGCACCGCGTTGCTGCCGGCTCCGCTCCCGCCGCACCGGCCTCCGCGGCCAGGACTCCCCCGCAGCAGGGAAAAGACGGAAGCGTTGGTGCGGGGAGGTAGCCTTATTGCAACGAGCGGAGGGAAGGAAAAAAATCCTAACCCAACCCAATAAAGGAAAAGGAGGAGAAGGGGCGGGGGAAGGAAGAGAGAGGCGGAAAACAAAACAAAACAAAACTAAACTAAAACCACCGTGCCAGACACACCGGCAGCACGGAGAGGATCGCCGGCGGGTTGCCTCCGCACCCATGTAAGCGCCGGCGGGGAGCGGCGCCGGGAGCGGGCAGTCTGTCCCTTCCCCGCTGTGGAAGGGACGCGGCCCCACTTTCTTTTTTTTTTCGTAGCAGCCGGATCAAGACTCCGTGTGTGTGTGTGCGTATTAAAACCTTTGGGAAGGAAAAAAAGCCCCCAACCCCCGCATCAGGACGACCTGGGCTTTAAAAAGGGATATAACGCTCTGGATGCGCTTCTTCTCTTCGGTGACAGATGTTTAAACCGATTCCGACGGTCAAATCTTAGGACTGGTGGGGTTTTAAATTTTTTTTTTAATAGACATAATTTTGACTTGCTTTTTTATTTTTTTTATCGTTTGATTCTACCCTGCGTCGCATCAATCCCATCTCGTCTCCCTCCCCCATCACTGGCGGGTTGATGGGAGCTGCTGCTCCGGGGATTCCGAGGATCCCCCCGCCGCGCTCCGCAGCCGCGCAGGGCGGCGCGGTGCCGGCGAGCCCAGCCTGCCTCCCACAGCGCGATGCGCCGCAGACTGTAGACTGGCTTTTTAATTTTTGTGCAAAGCCACAGTGAGCAGCGCTTCTCTTCCCCTTTTTATTTTGTTATTGTTGTTTTTCGCAGAGGACAAAGGCGCGGGCAAGCGCAGCCCCCCCCCCCCCCCCCCGCGGGAGGCGGCGGGACCCGCGGCCCCAGCACGGAGACTGGCGCATGCCACAGCTCACCTCGGCCCCACCGCCGCCGCCTTCTCCCAGCCATCCGCCGCCTTCTCCCCGCCATCCGCCGCCTGCCGCTGCCCGCCGCGTCTCGGCTCCCGGCCCCTTCATGCGCAGTGGACGACATGCCCGTTTTGTAGCCGGGGGCCCCTCCTCTCGTCCCGCATGTTCAAGACCAAACGCTCGGTGCTCGTTCGGCGGCTTTGGCGGAGCCGTGCGCCCGGCGGCGAGGAGGAAGAGGAGGAGATGGTGGTGGCGGTGGCGGCGGCGGGTGAGGCCCAGGCGCATGTCTGCGGCGGGGGGCGCGGGTGCTGCCCGGGCAGGTCATGCCACGGTGGCCGGGCGTTAGCGGGAGCGGAACTGAAGGCGCTGACCCACGCCGTGCTGAAGCGGCTGAAGGAGCGGCACCTGGAGGGGTTGTTGCACGCCGTGGAGTCCCGCGGCGGGGCGCAGACACCCTGCCTGCTGCTGCCCGCCAAGGCCGACTCACGCTTGGGCCAGCACTGGTACCCACTGCCGGTGCTGCTCTGCAAGGTGTTCCGTTGGCCTGACCTTCGCCACTGCTCCGAGGTGAAGCGTTTATGTTGCTGTGAATCATACGGCAAGGCTCACCCCGAGCTCGTCTGCTGCAACCCGCACCATCTCAGCCGGCTCTGCGCGCTAGGTAGGCGGCCTCGGGGGGTGGGGGGGCGCGGGCAGGAACGGAGACGCGAAGGTGTGTAGCCCCGCTTGGCTCCTTGCCCACTGAACTTTTTTTTTTCCGGAAGGGGCACCTCCCCCAACAATAAAATTCCCTTTACATTGCGGTTCCTTGTGTGATTTTTTTATATATATATTTTGGGGAGAGGGCGAGGCCCCTCTCGCGGCGTCCACGAGTTCCCCGCCAGCCCCATGTCGTGCCGGGGAATTAAGGCCCTTGCGCGGTGTTCGGCCCCGGCGTTGCCGCGGCTCCGCCGAGCCGAGGAGGCCCCGCTCAGACATCCCGAGCGGCAGATAGCAGGGAGCCTGGCGCCTGACGGCCCCTTTTGTTTATCTTGCAGCTAAATATCAAGGCAATCACCGCCTCGCTGCCCTGCCTCCAACCCCCAGAGCTAAGACAAACAGTTTGGCTAAAAGAATGCCACTGTTATCATAAGTTCCTATCTTTTTTCTTTTTTTTTCTCATTGGCTCTGCTTTTATTTTCTCTGTACTTTTCTAATTCCAGAGTCTCCCCCTCCACCCTACTCTAGATATCCAGTGGATTTTCTCAAACCAACTGGTAAGTGGACTTTTCAATGCAGACTGCAGATAAAGAAAAGGGAAAACAGCCCCTTTCTCAAGAGGAAACATCTCCTGCCTTTGTCACGCTGCGATGCATTTCACTTTTGGTGCTTCTGTGCATTCTGATAGCCCTGGAAGAATTAACATCTAATTTAAGACACACTCTGCACAAAGTAGGATTTTAAAACTCTGGCAGGAAACTCTAGGAAGGTTTGCAATGTAGCACAGGCCTTTGCTGCTCAAATCACTTGGAAAGCCAGGAAAACTATGGGCTCCAGTTGTAAATGGCAGTGGTGCTGCTTGCTCCCACACCCCTAGGTGAATTTGTAGGGATTTAGGTTGGGATCCAGCACAGCTTGGGTTAGCATCTCCCTGATGGCTGGGAATACCAATGAACCTTGACAAATGGAGTTGGTAGAAAATCTTTCTGTGTTTTAAAGGAGCCTAATCTCACCTTGTCAGGTTGATAAAATTAGGAAAGGGAGTTGAAAATGGACGGTGTTACATTGTTTTGGGTTTTTTTAGCACTGTTCTGCATGCCTGTTGCTTGTAATTGAATGTCAAGGTGCAGGGGAGAAGCCCATTTGAGGCTGGCACCAGCTCTTTTGCAGTTGTCTGCATAAACATTTGATTGGCAGCAAGCTCATTGTCTGCATAAACATTTCATTGGCAGCAAGCTCACCAGTTGTGAGATAAATCCTACTGGAAGAAGGAGAGGTGGGGAGAATTGGAAAGTGGGGGGGAGCTCGGGGAGGAGCAGCTTCTGGCTCTCCCAGGATTAGTGGATTGGGAGGGTTGGCTGAAACATAGTTGTCTCTGTGATCGTATCCCTTGGTCACAGGCAGGAAGGGCATGGTGGTGCAGGAAGGCAAAGATAGTTGGGGTTTTTTTTGGCCAAAAGAGCTATTTCTTTAAAATTACTGCTCTTCAGTTTCTCGAGACTAAAAGGAACCCCAAACTTGAGGTTGCTCAGACACATGGGGTAGTGTTGTGGAGTCCCATCCTGTCCACTACTCCCTTAAAGGCTGGCCTGTTGTTTTTCCCCTCTAAGAAATGTCTTTTTATGCCTTGTGGAAACAGACATATCTGTTTAACAAACAATTGGTTTGAAAAGCATGAGAAAACAGGAGATAAAGTCTCATGAATGAAACAAGGATATCGAGAGTAGGTTCAACATCCCAAGCGCATGCTGAGATGCAGAAAGGTTATTCCATAATGTACTCTGAGGGTCTGCTGTGTCACAAAGTTTTGTGGGTTTGGGCGAGATGGACATTGTTTTGACTGTGTCCCTGCAGTCCTCCCCCTAAAGTTTGTATTTCTGCCTTTATTGCTTTTCTTTCTACCCAATCATGGTCCTGACGTGGATTGCAAAGGAGTTCAGAGCTGCAGAAGAGAGGGGTTAAAGCTTACCTTTGATTTCCTGAAAAGATATTAGGATAAATCTATTAGCATCTGCCTCTGCCAGGACTTCATTTTCAGTTAGTGAGTGATATATTTATTAATTAGCAAGTGTTGACATAAGGTAGCAAAATGTGTGTAAACAGAAAAGCGGCAGAATATGAATGTGCCATTTCGAAAGGAAAAGTTATTCCTATTGGCCAATAGGAAGTGATTAACACTGACCATCAGAAACAGAAACAACTGGATTACTCACCAAAAAGTCCTCCTTTTTTTGTCTTTTTAAAAGAATAATACATTTGGCAGCTGAACTCTGACTAATGGGGCTGTGACAGGCACAAGTGGAACTTGGAAGTCTGTTGTTGTAGGTGGTTTTTGCAAGCTCAGGGTTTCTTCGTGTTTCCTCTGTGGAGGGACTGAGTGTTTCCTCTCCCAGCATCGGTGCCATCTCCTGTGGCAGTTTCCCCAGCTATATGTTGAGGATTACTTGCCATTGGCTGGCTAGATTGGAGAGGTACAGTAGACAATGATGGGAAGGTATGAAGTCTTTTACCTGTCTGATGCACATAAACAATCTTCTCCATTGGGAACTTGGGTGGAAGTGATCCCTCCATTTAGACTTGGGGAACTGCATCTCCTAACGGAGCTGGGAACGTGCATCCAGCAGGAAACTTCTGCTTTTCCATCAAGTGTGATAGTGGTAATTAAAAATATTTAAATATGTAGTGCTATGTCTTGTAAGTGCTTCATATGAACTGACAGGCAGGAATACCTGGACCAGCATGGGCTCTGGCAGCAGTCACCAGTGCCCATGATAATAGAATAATAGGATGGTTTGCGTTGGAAAAGACCTTTAAAGATCATCTAGTCCAAGTCCCCTGAGGTGAGCAGGGACATCTTCAACTCGATCAGGTTGCTCAGAGCCCTGTACAACCTGATTTTGAATGTTTCCAGGGATGGAGCATCTGCCACCTCTCTGGGCAACCTGTGCCAGTGTTTCACCATTCTCAGTGTAAAAAGTAATATTTCCTTATATCTAGTCTGAATCTATCCTCTTTTAGTGTAAAACTGTTATGGTGGGGATTACTTTTTGTTTGGAGATGATGGTAGCTGAGATGGGCTGTGTCTCTGGCTAGAGGAAAGCAGGGATGGATAAGGAGCTGGGCGTTTTGCTGCAGGCAGTGAAATGCCACATCAGTGTGTATGTTGATAGGATAGATTTGGTATTTGTGCCATTGCTGTAGAGTGTAAAGGTCTGCCCTTGACAGCTGAGTTTCCTGAGGGAAGGCTGTAGTTCGGGACTGGCTTGCTTGTTCATCAAGGAGAGGACTTTCACTCTTCCTTACATGGAATGGTTGCAGGGATGGGTGACGGTGGCTTGCACAGGGCCAGGCTTGCTCTGCAGTCCTGGAGGTGTGTGGCACTCAGCATCCCCAATATCCCTGTCACTTGTGACTGTATTGGAAGTGAGATGGACAGCAGTGCCCCCAAATGGAACAGATCATCCTGAGTGCAATCACACAGCACCTTCAGGATGGACATGGGGTCCGACCCAGCCAGCACGGCTTTGTGAGGGGCAGGTCCTGTCTGACCAACCTGATTCCCTTTTATGATCAGGTAACCCGCCTGGTGGATGAAGGGAAGGCTCTGGATGTAGTCTATCTGGACTTCAGCAAAGCCTTTGACACTGTCTCCCATGGCATACTCCTGGATAAACTGGTAGCCCATGGCTTGGACAGGTGCACTCTCAGCTGGGTTAAGAACTGGTTGGATGGCTGGGCCCAGAGAGTGCTGGTGAACGGGGCTGCGTCCAGCTGGCAACCGATCACCAGTGGTGTCCCCCGGGGATCAGTGTTGGGTCCGGTTCTGTTTAACATCCTCATCGATGATTTAGATGAGGGGATTGAGTCCATCATAAGCAAATTTGCAGATGACACCAAGTCGGAGGGAGTGTCGACTTGCCGGAAGGCAGGAGGGCTCTGCAGAGGGACCTTGATAGGCTGGAGAGATGGGCTGAGTCCAACAGGATGAGGTTCAACAAGGCCAAGTGCTGGGTCCTGCATTTTGGCCACAACAACCCCATGCAGTGATACAGGCTGGGGACAGAGTGGCTGGAGAGCAGTCATGTGGAAAGGGACCTGGGAGTACTGATTGACAGGAGGCTAAACATGAGCCAGCAGTGTGCCCAGGTGGCCAAGAAGGCCAATGGCATCCTGGCCTGCATCAAGAATGGTGTGGCCAGCAGGGCGAGGGAAGTGATCCTTCCCCTGTACTCGGCATTGGTGAGGCCACACCTTGAGTATTGTGTTCAGTTCTGGGCCCCCCAGTTCAAGAAAGATATTGAGGGGCTGGAGCGGGTCCAGAGAAGAGCAACAAAACTGGTGAAGGGACTTGAGCACAAGTCCTATGAAGAGAGGCTGAGGGAGCTGGGGTTGTTTAGCCTGGAGAAGAGGAGGCTCAGGGGTGACCTCATTGCTCTCTACAACTATCTGAAAGGAGGTTGTAGACAGGTGGGGGTCGGTCTCTTCTCCCAGACAGCCAGCAACAGAACAAGAGGGCACGAGCTTAGACTCTACCAGGGAAGGTTTAGGCTGGATATCAGAAAAAAGTTCTTCACAGAGTGAGTAATCAGGCATTGGAACGACCTGCCCAGAGAGGTGGTGGATTCACCATCCCTGGAGTTTTTTAAAATAAGACTGGATTTGGCACTTAGTACCATGATCTAGTAATCGTGATAGTGTTGGATTAAGGGTTGGACTTGATGATCTTGGAGATCTCTTCCAACCCAGATAATTCTATGATTCTATGAAATAATTCAAGCAGATATTTTGAGCCATCATTAAGTGGGACAAGGGGCTGCAAGTGACCGTGTCCATCATGCTTCTGGGTGGCTGGTCATGGTGGTGCTGTAGTATGAGAATGTAGGAATCCCACTGATGTCGCTGCAGAGCAGAATGCCCTCCTGTGGCATCGACTTTCAGGGGAGTTGGAGGTTTGGCAGCTTCCAGGAACTATTTGGCACCATGCAAGGTTGGACTGATGGCCACCAGGAATAATTATATGTCTCTGTGATGGTTTTATATAGCAGTAAGGCAGTTTTGGGAGGAGATGCATGTGCAGTAAGCTTGGGTGAACTTCTGCTACTATGACCTCTCTGTTCTGAAAATAAAATGATCCCAAGTACCCCCTACTTGCAAGAGCACTTGACAGATCTATGGGTTGGTTATGGGAAGAATGGAAGGATGAAACCAGCCATGTGTAGGGCAGAGAGCCCAGAAGGGTCCCACTTTTGGGCTTATCCCACATCTGACTAACACGTTTGTTCTAGAGTCGAGGCACATCCTCTAAAGAGACTGACTTCATAGGGAAATTAATGGATGAAGGGAACTGGTTGTTGGATGATGTGACACAGGAAGGGAGCTGTCAGTTGTAAAGAAGTCATGAAAGCACACTTGGGCTTTCCTTTGATGGATAGCGTGGATCAGGGAGTGGTGCACGTGTTTACGGAGGCTCTGAATCTGTCCTTGTTTTCAGCCACAGTGCAGAAATGCCAAATGTCAAGTGGATTTGCAGTCATACTGGAGCAGTGTTGCTGTAAGACTAGCCTCACTCCTTTGCATTTTAAGTTGGGATAGGATTCTCTCCTGCCATCCTATCCAGTGTGCTAACAGAGGACCTGGTCACGTATGATCCCTAGAGTAAGACAACACGGAAATGGCAAATTATATCCTTTATCCCACAGGGGATCATCAGGGAGCTGTAACTGGGAGCAGATGGAGCCCAGCCTGCATTCAGAAGGCATCTGTAGGCCAAGCAGTTAAAGCCATCTCAGGGCAAGGGCAGGGGGAATCTTCTGTCTGGACTAGAAAGAGTTAATAAAAAGAAAAAATATAGTTCTTTAAAGCATAGAAAGTGCAACAAGGCATTTAGAGATTGTATTGTATACAATATTTCACAAGTAAGTCCATTTACTGTCTCCCCTATTGTTTTTGGTTTGGTTAAATATATCTTGTTAAACTGTATATTCCTGTTAGAGCTTCTACTTTACTCTGATAAAATGAAGTTATGCAGACAGGAATTTCTTCTTCACTGGGATTTCATAGATGAAATCTGGAAAAATTGCTTTGTCGATAGGGAGAAATTTATTTCAGTTCTCCTGGTGGTGGCCTTTGCTTTGAGATACAACCATGGGCAAAATGATGTCACTAGAGAGCCCAAATCTGATGAAACCCAAAATCCCTGTCAGCCTGCTGAGGACCAGAAGGTTGTGTGTACTTTATGGATCTTCTCAGTCATGGAGTGTACCTGAACTTGTCTCCCCCATGGTAGTGACTGAAAAGCTGGAGTTTGCCTATAGGACCAGGGGATTGGTGTTGGTTCCTGGCTGTTGTCACCTGGAGGAGCAAGCCTTGGGATGGAAAGGTCCAAACCTTGAGCTCATATGCCTCCATGCATCAGGAGAAACTTCTAATGGGGCAGCTGATCTTACTCTGCCCTTGCCCTTCGGTGATGGGTGGAGGAGTAGATCCAGTTGCCCACCTGTCCCAGGAGGCGACAGTGGAGTGTAAGATCTGCCAATAGTCGGTAGTGACAAAAATTGAGCAGGGAAGTGCAAATGTAGACTGTTTGCCACAAAAGGGTAGCGATGAGACATTTCCCTTTCGGTTCCCATTTCAGTGAGTTACAGGTGTTGACCAAATTGGGTGTGTAAAGCCACGATTTAAGCAATTTTGGGAACTCACATCAGAACAACAACAACTTTGATCGTATTGCTCAATGAGTTGGCCAGAGACAGTCTGTAATTTTGTTGGTTGATGATGAAGCACAGCATGCAGTCTTGATTAAGACAGCGAGTTCGGGTGGATGCCTCTTGATGAACTACTGTCTCTGCACAGACAATTACTAATTGCTTCCTGCTAAACCCTTTGGAATGTGTGTTCTGCTTGTGGTGATGCTGGAAGCCTGCGAAGAACTGCCTTTATACTGATTTTATTTTTCTTCTTTTCCTCTGCTCCAGCAGATTGTCCAGACTTTGTGCCTTCCTCCACTGAAACAGGGGGAACTAATTGTCTAGCCCCTGAGGGGCTTCCAGGTAAGACATCTCTTATTGTCCTTGATTTTGGCTGCAGGTTGCATTGACTGAGGGTCCTGACAGAAGGCTAAGTGATCCTGGGGAATTCTGAGCATGTGAGTCATTGACAAAGGCATGCTTGAAGGAGGAATTAAGTTTCGTTTCAGTAGCAGCCACATACCTCTTATGCAGAGGATGTGATGAAATCCCAGGTGAGGTTCTCCATCCCTGAAAGCCCATATTTTCTTTGAATTCCTGCTTTATGCTCCATTAATTTTCGGAGTGAGAAAGGAAGAAGCATGTTGGAGAAGGCAAAGTGATGTTGGCCACCTGCTCATTCAGATGCATGGATTATTGGATTAATTTGTCTGAAACCATGTACCTGCATGTACTTGCTGACGTTTGAAGGTGATTTCCTTTGTCAGGATGTCTCCCTGATTTATGATTCATTCATTGCCCTGAAACTGGAATTTCAGAAATAGGTTGGTGGCAGCCACGCATGAGGCCCCTGCCTCTCTCCAGGAACTGAGTTAGGTGTGGAAGTCTTTAAGTGAGCCTTGTTTGTTTTTCTTTGGGTGTAATGTCTGTTATTTGAGAGAGGAGCATATTGTTTGTTCAAAGACCCTAAAGAGAATTAATCAAACAGAGGGGAAAGGGATCAGAGAAACTTGTCACTGTTTTTTGGGTTTTTTGATGCAGAAGACTTGGGGTTTTCTTTATTTTTTTTCTATTGGAGCCTATAGCTTTAGGGGAAAAAAAAGACTGTGAAAAGAAAAAAAAGACTAGAAACAAAACAACGCAATAAGGATGTTGTTAGATTATTTTTTTTTCCTTTTTCCTCCTGAAATACACTCATTGCGGAGGGGAGGATACCACATGAAATGAGCAGAGGAAGAAGTACTTACTTTCTGTAAGGTTCAGCCTATTGATGCCATCTCCTCTGGCTGCTCTGCTCCCAAAGGGAAGGTGGGAGGTGGGGTCTTGAGCTGCAGGAAATAACACAGCTCATTCCTGGTGCCTCACAAAGGGCTGCAGGAAAGGGCGACACAACTCCTTAATAGAGCCTCCTCCCGAAAAGAAAGTATGTTTCCCCCTGAAAATGCATGGGTTTTAAAATTATTTTATTATAATTTTATTATTACATTGGATTAGATTTTTTTTTTTTTTTGTCTCCCTTATAAAGGGTTCTCCTCCCAAGACTGGAAACAGAATCTTTTACGATCATTAACCGCTCTCTTTTCCTCCACAAATGTAATTGTAGCCATTCAGTTTAATGAGGAACTGATAGGAGAGTTGACTCATGAAGGGATACAGTTAGCTACCCAAGCCCTGAAACAAAGCCGAATGCCTCCACATGAAAGAGCATTTGTTTTGAATTTACTCTGATTTGTTGGCATCTCACTTCCATGCACAGAAGTGCAGCGCTGAAAATTCCCAACTGGAGAGACCCAGTCGAGAAAGGAAAATAAACATACTTTGCAGCAATCCTCCAAAGCTCATTTTCTCCTTTTTTATCTCCCCCCCTGCAAATTTTAGTTAGCAGAAGAGGGCTTTAATAAGTTATTGGCAGGGTACGTGGGGAGCACTTTGGCTTAGTCTTACCTGAGTTTGGGCAGATGGAGATCAATGATGCTGGGTGGAGAATCCAGCATCCTTCATCCCCTCCAGACCAGGGCTGTCTGGGCTGAATTTGCAGTTCCTTGATGAAAGGGCAGCTTTAAGAAAAGCAAAAAGCCCTAATTTTGGTACATTTGTAAACTGGAGCAGGAGGCCAAGGAAGAAATCATGGGTGGATGGTGGTAGGTTCTTATAGCACCATATTCTTTGGCCGCCAGTGATGGGCAGTGGATGCTGATATAGTAGTGGTGTTCAAAGTCAATAGACCTATCCTAACATCTGGATGCTGAAAGGGCAGGATTTAGTGAGGCAGATTGCTCTTGGCACTGAAAATTTGGGCATAGGGTCAGCCTGGTCACAGATACTCTGGCAGGGAAACCATGTGGGAGGTTGAGAGGATAATGGCAAGAGGAGCATTAAAAAAGGGCATGGAAGCAAGTGCCCTTGCAGCTTTCCATGAAGATCCTTTGATGAGAAGGAGTCTCAGGTCCAACCACCGCCAGCGTTGCAACCTCCTTCTGGAGGCTGAAGGCAGTTTCATTTATGGATACCAGAATCGCTGGAGAATGTGGGAGGGGCAGTGACATGGCTGGGAGGATGTACAGGGAGTGTTTCCCCCTTGCAATAACTGATCTGAGCAGTTCTTCGTCTTTCTGCTCCCCTTCCTGGCCCAGGAATGCAATATTGTGCAGTCCTTGACGTTGTGGTGGTGTCCTCATCTCACCTCTGCTGTTTCTTCCCTAGACATCTGTTCTCTGACTAATGCACCCCTCGCTCCTGCGGAGATGCTGGCTTTTGCTTCCATATTCTTGCCTTTATTGATTTTTCTTATATCTCTATTTTTTTTGGTGGTCACTCTGTGGGTAGGTCAGGACTCCTTGCTCACACTGTCTCCCACTGAGATGCTCAGGTATTACCAGATCCTTTGTATCCTTGATGTGGGTAAAGAAGAGAGCAAAAATATCCCATTTGAGATAAAAATAATTTTTGTAAATAGGAGACAGAAGGTGGGGGTCTTTTTTCCTATACTTTGAGCTGACTTGTTCCCAGCAGATGTGTTGGGCTATGACTCTTCATTCAAACAAGTAAAACCATGCTTGGAGATCCTGGAGGTGGCCGGCCCATGGTCTGGTGGTATCTAATCGATGGGACCTGAATTCCCATGCAACTTATGGAGGAGCTCTACTCTGAGAGTAGGGGTGAGCTTATGGTGCTTGATGGTGTTGGTGCTGGGTCTCCATGGGATGCTCTCCACCCAGCCCCGGACATCTCCCTCTTGACTTATGTGTTGTGTGAGGCTGGTGGCTCTTGGCTGTTGGAAGGTTGTGGTGCTTGTGGTGGGCAAGAAGGTCTCTCCTGCAGGACAGATGAATGGTGCTGGATCTCCTGGTGAAGCTCTCCAAGAAGCCCAGGGAAAGTGAGATGAGCTGGCTTGTTTCTTCACCACCTCTACTGCTTTTTAATTTATAGGGCTTATTCATAAGATATCAAACCTGAGAGTTTACCCAGATTTCAGCCCAATTCTGTTGACTTAACCTGACTCTGGAACTGCCTCAAGGTCTTCTGGAGCCAGTGGATGCTGAGTGACAGTGCTTGGTGGGTGCTGGACCAAGGCTTTGCAAGGCTTGAGGCTGGGAGACCCACAAGATTCTTCCAGAGCAAGCGCAGCCTCAGTTTCTCCCGCCCAACTCCTCTGCACTGAAAAGATGGGAAAAGACCTCTGGAGGCTGGAGAAGCATAAGCATTGTTCCCTGCTCTGGCTCTCTTGGGGATGGGATCTCATCTGGTTTAAGGGACCATTTAGCTGAGCGACGTTTCATTCCAAAATCACGGGCAGGCTGGAAATGTTTCACTATGCCTCTGATCCCTGCTGGTATCTGCTCGCCAGGGAAAAAGCACCTTGTCCAAATCCAGAGCTATTTGCTCCCTGAAGCAGCTCCCCATCACTTTCCCCCCTGCCATGTAAACAGGATCCCATGTGGTTTCTCCGACAGAGTCCTACTTGTTTTCCCATTCCCCCCCATTTCCACCTCCCTCTTGTAGAGTTTATAACCTCCTGTGAAATGCCTTTATTTACAAATTGACATCCTATTATAATCTGAAATTAAAACATCTTCCTGAGGAACTATGATTGTATATTTGTCCCAGGGATAAACAATTGCTTTTTTCCAGTCACTTATTCTTGGTTTATTTTTGAGCATATGTCTTTTTAATATTTTTAAATTTGCTTTGAGCATCACAGGGCATTGCACCCTTTCTTTCTCAACTTTGTTGGAGACATGAACCACCCCCTGCTTACTTAAAAAGTGTCATCCCATCCTGGAAAGGACAAGGTTATCAGGGGCTAACACCAAGATGACAGCACTGGAGCCTCTGGAGCAAAGGAGGCTGCCTGCCAGACTAGGCTCCTCCTGACTGCTCTGCTTGCCTCACTTAACCATGGCCAGCAGGGAAGAGTGACCTATGCTTGGCACCAACCCCAGGGCTCCTGGCTTGGCTGCCTGCTCTAGCTCCTTTGGCCCTGTGTTTTTGGTTTTTTTAAGGGGGATCTCACCCTGCAGGGATCCTGCTGGGGACATGGCTGGGATAGCCTCTGTGCTGCTGTGGGTATACTGGGGGCATCTTCCTCCTGACTCTTAGCTAATTAAAATCACCCCAAAGCAGATAGGACCGATTTAATAATTACTTTTAAGTGCTCTTGAGCCTTTTGATCCCTTCCTAGATACTCTTCTAGGATGAGTTTTAAAAAAAAAATATGGTAGAGGTGCTCCCCCCATTATATGCTGGGTGTTTCATAGAATTGTTAAGATTGGAAAAGACCTCTAAGATCAACCAGTCCAACCATCAGCCCATCCCCATCGTGCCTACTAAACCATGTCCTGAAGTTCCCCAGCTACACATTTTTTGAACACCTTAAGGAATGGAGACTCCACCACTTCTCTGAGCAGCCTGTTCCAATACTTCACCACTCTTTCAATAAAGAAATTTTTCTTAATATCCAACCTTAACCTCCCCTGGCGCAACTTGAGGCCATTTCCTCTCATCCTATCACTTGTTATCTGGGAGAAGAGACCAACACCCACCTCCTCACAACCTCCTTTCAGGTAGTTGTAGCGAGCAATAAGGTCTCCCTTCAACCTCCTCTTCTCCAGGTTAAACAATCACAGTTCCCTCCACTGCTCCTCAAAAGACTTGTGCTCCAGCCCCTTCACCAGCCTCATTGTCCTCCTCTGGACATACTCCAGCATTCAGTTTCAATCCATCCCTGTACAGCTTCATTAAATCCATTTTTTCCAGGCGCCAACATATTTTTCCCAACCAAACAGTACGTTGAGCAGCTGACAATAAAAGGCAGAAGACCTCACCACTAGTGAGTCCTTCATGGTGAGGACCATAATGGGTACTGCTTTGTTCCACAACCTGTTGCTTTTTAGGGAGGAATGAGGACAAAAAGGTCAATTTTGTAAGTTATTTGTCAATGCAACCCATGTTCTGCTCACAAAAGATATCTGGATACATGCTGGCAATTTCATCGTTGGAGACATTTAAAACTCGATGGGACAAAAACTCATAGAGGAGCAGCCCTAGACTGGCAGGGATGCAGGCTGCATCGTTTCCATCTCTGCTGTCTGCCAGTGGGTATCACTTACACTAGAGGAACCAGTAACATTAACCACATACATTTCCCTGCCACCAGCATGAGGGGATGCAGATTTCAAACCACAGCAGTCAAGACAGTAAAACTCAATGCTGGTGAAAAAAAATGTGGTACATTCTATTTTGGGGTGCACAGGGCAAAAATGAAGCGTATGGAGACCCCTCTCCCCCAGCCATAAGTGGGTGCTTTAAGAGGGTGATGGACTGGGTGGTGTGTGCCAGCCCCATTGCTGTCCCCAGCTGGCTTGAATGACTCAAGTTGCAGCCTGGCTGCTTGCTGACTCTCACAAAAGAGCTTCCTTTCCAATTTATTTTCAGTGATGAGATATTAACTGCTTAGGCACAGTCTCTGTTCTAACCACCCTTGTTTTTTGCCTAAATCACTTTGGTTTTACCCCTTGTTGGCATGCCGAGGCTGTCAGCTTGGATCCAGTGCCGCCAGGGTAGCAGCTGCATCACGGCTGCTGTTGAGGAACGGGAGGGCATGGAGAAGCGAGTGGCTTTATTCTGCACAGGACTGAGGTTGGGGAAGGGAAGGAGCTCGGTGTCTCACAGGATTTCTGCCTGCTGGCTTTGGAGTAATGCTTTGGGTTTTTTTCTTTTTTATATTTTAACTACTTTTTTAATAAAAGCAGCATCTTGGGTGTTACTGGCTGCCTCTTTCTCTGCATTTTATTTTCCCATTTTCCCATTCCTTTTCCTTTTTTTGAAAAAAAAAAAGAACTTTTCTGTGCAAACATTGCAGGCATTTTCCATCCCCATCCAGGGAAGGGTGAGGCCTTGCCTCCCCCATTCATAGACTTGCTGCAGGAGCCACCCTTGGGGAGGAGCCTTTGCCGATTGACTCAAGCTGTTAAGTTCAAAAAGCTTTTTCTAGGGGTTTTTGTGCTATTGGGGATGTGATGTGTTGTTTGCTAACACATAGCCCTTTTTTCCACTTTATTTTCTTTTTTACTTTTCCTTTTTTTTTCCTTCCATCTTTTGGGTCGCCATTTAAATATGTGATGATAACTTTCACCCTGTTAATTAACAGGAAACATTGGGACAAGACAGGAAATTACATTAGTCTTTTATGAGGAAAGAGCCAAGGAAAAAAAACCAACAAAACATAGTTATTAGTGAAAGGAAAGAAAGTGCTGTGGGAGGAGGAGAAAGGAGAAAAAAAACCCATCCCATGGGCTCTGCTTTTCCAAGGGAGGCTGCTCCAGTACTTTTATTTTTATCATGTTGAAAAATATTTGGCTAGCAGTCACCTTTGCTTGAGTGCGATGCTTGAGCTTCCTGAGGAATCTTTTTTTTTTTTCTCATACCTTTTCTCAACTTCTTTCCCCAAACTGTGAGACCTAGGAAGCTCTTGGCCGGGAGACTAATTTTGGTTTGGCTGCTCAGCCCTTCAAATTAATTCCCACCCAGTGTCATTATCTTGGTTTTAACTTGCAAGTGGAAAGAAATACCCCACCCTGTAAGAGCTGGCTCAGCCCTTCTCTACCTTTTTCACCTCACTGCATAAAACTCCCAACCTCAGCTCCCTGATTGGGCTGAACCAGCAACCACAAAGCACCGTGGGGTGTTTGTAGATCCTGGTGATGCTTTCGAGGATGCTCTTCCATGCACAATGGCAGGTACCCAACTCTTTGGTCCTTCCTCATCCTCCCTCGGGGATGAAGTAAGGTGCCTGATGGGATGATGAGTTTTGGCGAGCCATCTTTGGGGTGAAGTCCTGGCTCCTGTGGGCTTTTCCAGCTTTTCTCTGAGTACCTGAACAGATGGAAAGGCAGATTTCTCCATTAAATGAATAATTTAGAACCACTCAGGCTGTTAAGTCTTCAGAGCATCACTGCAAATACATTCCTATATGTGTACATAATAAGCTAGGCCATGGTTGGTTAAAGATATATATATATATATATAGGTTGAATATATATGGGCTATATATATGTATGTATGTTGAATATATTCAATATATGAATCATATATATAGATGGAATACATTCAACATATTCATTATATTTGATATATTCAACATAGTGAATACATAACGAATATGTTGAATATATTCAACCTATATATATAGGTTGAAAAAAACCCCATATATAGAGGTTGAATAGATTTTGTTTGTAGAGCTGCCAAAGCTGCATCAATAAGAGCTGGTTTTGCATTGGAGAAACTTGAGTGTGGGAAAGGCAGTGAAACTTCAAACATCTTCACTTCTGCAGTCTGCTCCGAATCCGATGATTTTCAGTGATGGAAACCAATGAGTTGAATTTATAGATACTAAAACTTGCCGAGCACCACTGCCAAGGGGGAGCTCCCTCCACAGCAGGTGTTGGACAATAATGCTGGAGGGATTGTGTCTGTTTGGTATGCAAGGTGAGGTTTTGAGTGGAAAAGCAAGGAAAATGGCAAAATAATTGAGAAATTAAACCATGAGATGTGGTGCTGCTTGCCCACGCAGGATAGCTGCCAGTGACACCGTGACTGGGCTCTGGTGATACCTTCCCGGGCAGAGCAGATGGAGTAAATAACTCCATAAAATCATCCTTTGAGCAGGAATCAAATAACAGGAGTTTTATTTGAAAAAAGACTTGGGAACCTGAAGCTACATCACTGCATTTGAACTGATGAATTAATTTTCTTTGGAAGCTGGGCTGAGACTTTTTAACTCATTATAAGACCAAACAAATCCATAAATCTTCATATGCGGAGGCCCGTAGTTTTCCTCTTCTTTGTTACAGCTGAGCATGGAATATGTATCCCAGGTGTCAAGAGCATGAAGCCTTGACACACCTGAGATGTTGCCCTAAGGTTATTTTCTGGAGCAGCTGGTATGATACTGGATTTGCTGAGCGGCAGTGCCAAGCCTCAAATCCCCTGGGCTTTGCCCCCCATGGGAGGATGCTGCTGGGTGTTGGTGATGACACCCTGGCTGTGGTGCAGTCCCCGCCTGGGACATGGCTCTGCCGCTGCCACCATAAGCAGGGTGGGATGAGTACAAGGAGCTTTTTGGGTTGTTGTTTTTGTTTGGGTTTTTTAAATCCAAGTGCTGCCAACCTGCCCCATTTTATAGCCTGGGGCAAACCTCTGCCAGCCTCTGGTGGTTGGGGGTGCCAACTCTGCCAGAGCACCGAGAGGTTAATTACTTAATAAATGTAATATTGTCTATAATTGCTAAGAACAAAGTGATAAGCACAGAAGGGGATGTGTGACCAAACTTATGAACTCTGTCCAAATGCCATCTGTCCATCCCTTACTTGCCCCTTACCCAGGTAAGGGCTGATGCTGTCCATCGGTCCCTGGGTAGCAACTGTGCCTGTACGCGAGCATGCTTTGTCATCTGCTCTTAGGAATAAGCATGATTAGATTATGAAGGCAGACAGAAGTAATGATTAACTTTTTCAGTTTGAATGCTGTCTCCAGTCTGGTGCTGGGTGTTTTCTTTTTTCCCCTAAGTAGGCCCTGGCCCTGTGTTGGCAGGGTATAAGGTTGTAAAGAAAGCCAGGAGGAATGAAGGCAAGGGAGGGAGAGGAAATGGGGCGAGCCTTTTCCATCAGATCCAGGACTGGAATTTATTAGCAGAAATGCAGTAAATGCTCCAAATGCCAGCCCTGATAAACAATTTTCATAATTGTTACGGAGCAGGGCATGATGGGCATGAAAAGGACTTCTGTTCGAACCCTGCTTTTTCCATGGGTTTACATCCCTGCAAGGGATGCTGCTCTGGGAAAGGGAGCTGGGAGATGGTCTTGGTTTTTTTGATGGGAGCGGGATATTAACACATCTTTATGTCTGTCTTCAGTCTTTGGGGAGAATTCTAGGTTGGTGTGCTGTGAGGAGAGGCTTTTCTTTCGTTATTGAAATGAGAGCGACAGTGATGCCGTCTGTGTGCGTGGAATGTAGGTAGGGAGAAAAAAAATTCTACCACATCTGGGTATTGGGTATCTGTTTTGAAACCCTAGACTACTCTGCTTTTTTTTTTTATTAAGGTCTTTACAAGGTTTTTAATGTGTAACCCACATGACATGTTGTCAGTGGAGAGCTGTGGTTTTCCTGGGGGCCATATCCCTGCTCTCCCCAGAGCATCACCGGGTACCAGGCGACCTCCCCCCTTGCAACAGTGGAGCTTTATTTTTAATTGCAAAAGCTTTTTAAGGTCTTCATCCTCTAAAACTGACTTGGTGGCTACATTCAGGAGGGTTGTGACCCCAGGACTGGCATGACCTGGTGGCCTCTGGTGGCTTCATAGAATCATAGAATTATCTGGGTTGGAAGAGACCTCCAAGATCATCAAGTCCAACCCTTAATCCAACACTATCATGATTACTAGATCATGGTACTAAGTGCCAAATCCAGTCTTATTTTAAAAACCTCCAGGGATGGTGAATCCACCCCCTCTCTGGGCAGGCCGTTCCAATGCCTGATTACTCACTCTGTGAAGAACTTTTTTCTGATATCCAGCCTAAACCTTCCCTGGCAGAGTCTAAGCTCGTGCCCTCTTGTTCTGTTGCTGGCTGTCTGGGAGAAGAGACCGACCCCCACCTGTCTACAACCTCCTTTCAGATAGTTGTAGAGAGCAATGAGGTCACCCCTGAGCCTCCTCTTCTCCAGGCTAAACAACCCCAGCTCCCTCAGCCTCTCTTCATAGGACTTGTGCTCAAGTCCCTTCACCAGTTTTGTTGCTCTTCTCTGGACCCGCTCCAGCCCCTCAATATCTTTCTTGAACTGGGGGGCCCAGAACTGAACACAATACTCAAGGTGTGGCCTCACCAATGCCGAGTACAGGGGAAGGATCACTTCCCTTGTCCTGCTGGCCACACTATTCTTGATACAGGCCAGGATGCCATTGGCCTTCTTGGCCACCTGGGCACACTGCTGGCTCATGTTTAGCCTCCTGTCAATCAGTACTCCCAGGTCCCTTTCCACCTGGCTGCTCTCCAGCCACTCTGTCCCCAGCCTGTAGCGCTGCATGGGATTGTTGTGGCCAAAGTGCAGGACCCGGCACTTGGCCTTGTTGAACTTCATCCTGTTGGACTCAGCCCATCTCTCCAGCCTATCAAGGTCCCTCTGCAGAGCCCTCCTGCCTTCCAGCAGGGTGACACTCCCTCCCAACTTGGTGTCATCTGCAAATTTACTTATGATGGACTCAATCTCCTCCTCTAAATCATCGATGAAGATGTTAAACAGAACTGGACCCAACACTGATCCCTGGGGGACACCACTGGTGACCGGCCACCAGCTGGACGCAGCCCCGTTCACCAGCACTCTCTGGGCCCAGCCATCCAACCAGTTCTTATCCCAGCTGAGAGTGAACCTGTCCAAGCCACGGGCTACCAGGAGTATGCCATGGGCAACAGTGTCAAAGGCTTTGCTGAAGTCCAGATAGACTACATCCAGAGCCTTCCCTTCATCCACCAGGCGGGTTACCTGATCATAAAAGGGAATCAGGTTGGTCAGACAGGACCTGCCCCTCACAAAGCCGTGCTGGCTGGGTCGGACCCCATGTCCATCCTGAAGGTGCTGTGTGATTGCACTCAGGATGATCTGTTCAGCATCTGTGTTAGTGATTTATCCCTGTGCTGGAAGAGTGATAGGCAGGATGTTGTTGCAGGTGGTCCATCTGGGGCTGGTACCAGCCCCGAGTCACTCAAGTGTGGCATGGCAGCATCTCATGAATGCTGGCTTGGGCTTCCTGCATTTTCTAGAGTAGCCTCTTGGTTGATTGTCATTAAAATGTGATTATTCTGGGTAACTATCAAGGCAGGAGAGGCGATCAGAGAGTGCATGTGGCTGCGGAACATCCTGTGATGCCTCCTAAGCCAACAAGTCTTCCCAGGACATCCCTACCAGTGCCGGAGAACAACAATGGGGATACACGCAGCAAAAATAGGATTTCTGGAGGTTTTCCATGTGGACCCACATGCCCTCGTGCCTATCCGTGGCGTCTTAAAAAAGCCCATGGGTGTTGGTAGCACCTCTCTGGAAGAGTCACTCCTCTTGAAGCATCTCTTTGTCCCACCCAAGCTCCAACCTGGCAGTTAAGAAAGGGATTCCCGTCCTACTGCTTTTTTGAAACAAGGGAAAAGTTTTCCCACACCTTTGAGAGGATGAAGAAGGAGAGGCAGATAAAGAAGATTCTCTAAATTAAAACTCAAAAAACAGTTAGATTGACTGTATACTAAACAACAGCAAAGATGCCCATTATAAATATTATGAATGGATTTGGCTGGCTTCTTCATCCCCACCCGTCCTCTAAGGCTTTTCTCGGAGCTGAGTTGAAATTCGGCCTTCAGACAGCTTGGTACTCTATAATTTGCATGGCTGATGAGGCCTGAAGCCTTGCATGGAGGAAACCGGAGTCAGCTGGCTCCTCTCTAACAGCTGGAGACAGGCAGACAGACACTTTTGGTGTGTGCCTGCATACTCCTCCCCTCTTGTAGCTGCAGCCTTGCTTGGCTTTTAAAGAAAATGGGCACAAAAAAAGGTTCTTATCCTCTTGAATAATTTTTAGCTGTGGTATTTGATTAATCACCATAATTAGGCAGTAGCAGTGACTAATAGGTTTGGTGGACTCCATGAACTCAACAGTTTCACTTTGGTTCTTTCTTTGCCATGCTTTGATGCAGGGGACATTGGGGAGCTGGACTTCCTTCATATGTATATATTGTTCGCCCTATGTTTTTTTAAGCTTGGAGATCCTTCCTGGGGCAGCCTTGACATCTGCCATACTGGTACCTGCTCTTGAGGCTTTGTAGATCTGCAACAACATGTTTGTAGGGACCCTTTCTCAGTTTGTTTTCTTGCTTTTGTGTCCCATCTCTGAATTAACCCTCAAAGGTGGGTTCCAGGTTGGGAGAAGGCTGACTCAAGGTGCCACTAAGTTGGGCTGGGAACCTTAGGGGATGTCCTCGGGGATCAGTCATCTCTACTCACCATCTAATCCAACCTCATTTTTGTCCTAATTTCACAAGAGAGTTTCCTAGCCATGGTGAACGTGATGGAAGTTCTTGGTTGGGTCCAAACAGAGCACTCCCAAGCTCATAGGTTGCTGCTAACATGAGTCTGATCCAAAGCCCTAGTTACAAGTACTGGGAAATCCCAGACTCTTTCCCCTAATGACTTCTGCCAAATTTTATCCACAAGGTTTCAAATCTATTTGCAACATCTCAACTTCTGGATACTAGCCCTTAAAAATCAGTGAACTGAAGTCTTGGGGAGAAACTCAGGGGGACATGTATTTTCATACAAGGTTGACTTATTTTGCTAGGAGCAAGGAGCCATTTAAGTGATTGAGTGGACAACTTGTTAATAAATTAAAGAAAGAATCTTAGGGCTCTTTAGCCTGCATGACTACTGTATATGTTGAGTAATAAGAGCTGCTTAATCAGACATAGACACAAATTTATGGTCTAGCCTGTCAATCCACAGATTAAGGAGTCTTAAGTACCTACTGTCACGATGGGCTTTAATGACTCCTAAAGAGATGTTATGGTCCATCGTGTTAATTATGCACAGATTAAGGACTCCCTAAGTATGTGTTGATGTGAAATGACTGTCATAGCTCTTTGGAGACTCTTGTGTTGGCTCAGTGGAGGGATCCCATAGGCCACCTTGGGCAGTGGCATCCCTGCAGTGGGTAAGGATTTATTTTTCTTTACAAGCAACAGGAGCTTAACACATGACCATCCTCTAAATTAGCCTTTCAGAAATTATCCCAGCCATTAAAAGTGTGGGGGGAGGAAGCTGAAGCTGTCTAGCCCTTGTGTGCAGGGAGATATAAAAGGTTTGGGGCAAACTGCTGTAGATAGTGGGTGGTGTCTCCAGGCTGTCCACAAACTCTGTTAAAGGTACAAAGACCCTTTTCTGCAAAGCATGCCTGGAAATCAGACTTTGAAGTTTCTTGGGTTTTTTTCGTTTGTTCCCTCACCCAAGTAGCGTGTAAATTACCTGAGACTAGAAAGGAAGTAAAGTTTGCGTTTTTGGTGCCCATTTTTCTTTGCTTTAATGAGCTGTGTGGTTGCACGTCATGCTCGGTGTTCTCCTCACCTTGATGTAATGCCTGTTTGCCTCTTGAGTAAGTTCAGAGGTGTGTTTTTCCTGAGATCCTGCAAAAACAGCACTTGCCAGTAACATGAAGGGTAAACCTGCAACTGGAGAGCCCCAAGCTTCCCTGAGGACCCTCAAGAAGAGTATGCAAAACCCCATAAAAAGCTCCAGGATTTGTGTCTCCACCTCTTCCATCTCAATGAGTAGGAGATGAGCGGCATGACTCTGTCCCAGGCTTGCAAATGCCACTTAACGTCAGATGAGAGAGATCACCAGGTGCGAGACACGCTGAGCTTGGTCTCAGCCTTGGCCCCAGCCAGACAACATGTTGTGCTGACAGATTGTCCAGCCAATTTATTTTAAGCACAGATGCCCTCCACGTGTGCTGACAGATAAAGGAGGAAGGACCATAGGTTCATCTGCTCATCAGCAGTGCCCACGTTACTCATTTTCCAGCAGAAAGCTACCTCCTGGAAAGCCAAGCAGGGATCTCACCAACCCTCTGGGTCTCCTTGCTGCCCCAGGAGCCCACATCTGGGGCACTGTCCTTTTAGGAAAGGTCTGTAAGACCAGTCTGCTTCTGATACTGTGATTTCTTGGTGGACATATACATTGATTTATCCATTGCCTTTACCCATTCATGTTGGGTTATCAATCACGTGTGCAGTGTCACCTCCGCAAGTGGCCCAAGTGAGGGAACCACAAAACCTGAGCAATTTGATCTAGTTGAACATGTCCCTACTCATTGCAGGGGGGGCAGACTAGATGACTTTTAAAGGTCACTTCCAACCCAAACCATTCTATGATTCTATGAAAATGAGCAGACTTCTGTTAGCAGTTTAGGGTAGATGATGCCATGGTGAGTAATGTGTCAGGGTTGATGTTTGGTGGGAAATCCAGCCCCAGAGATCACAGAGGAATGAGGGAGAGGAAGGAGTGTGATGGTGAAAAGTTTAAGAGCATGAGAACATACTTTGGGTCAAAGCTACTCTTAAAAAAAAAAAAAACCCAAAAAATATATATAAAAGAGTATAGATAACACTTCTACAGTTGGATAATATAATTTACATCTAGTCTTAATATCATTGAGGAAAGTTCAAATTACAGGCATTTAAAAACCTAATCAGGGACACAGTTGTATTCCCAATTTCAGCGATAAGTTGTTATTATTGCAGATATCAGTGACAATTTAGAATCATAGAACCATAGAATCAGAGAATGGTTTGGGTTGGAAGGGACCTTAAAGATCATCCAATTCCAACCCCCCTGCCATGGGCAGGGACACCTCCCACCAGACGAGGCTGCTCAAGGCCCCATCCAGCCTGGCCTTGAACACTTCCAGGGAGGAGGCATCCACAGCTTCCCTCGGCAACCTGTGCCAGTGTCTCACCACCCTCATCGTGAAGAATTTCTTCCTAATGTCTAATCTAAATCTTCCTCCTTCCAATTTAAAGCCATTTCCCCTCGTCCTATCACTACAAACCCTTGTAAAAAGTTCCCCCTCAGCTTTCCTGTAGCCCCTTGAGATACTGGAAGGCCACTATGAGGTCTCCCCGGAGCTTTCTCTAGGCTGAACAATCCCAACTCTCTCAACCTGTCCTCATAGCAGAGGTGCTCCAGTCCTTTGATCATCTTCGTAGCCTCCTCTGGACCTGTTCTAACAGTTCCAGATCCTTCTTATGTTGGGCATTCCAGAACGGGACACAATACTCCAGGTGGGGTCTCAGGAGAGCAGAATAGAGGGGGAGAAACACCTCCTTGACCTGCTGGCCACGCTTCTTTTGATGCATCCCAGGACACAGTTGGCCTTCTGGGCTGCGAGTGCACATTGCTGGCTCATGTCAAGCTTCTCATCAATCAGCACCCCCAAGTCCTTCTCCGCAGGGCTGCTCTCAATCACATCATCCCCCATCCTGTATTGATACTGGGGCTTGTCCCGACCCAAGTGTAGGACTATGCTCTTGGCCTTTTTTCAACCTCATGAGGTTCCCACAGGCCCACTTCTCCAGCTTGTCCAGGTCACTCTGGATGACATCCGGTCCTTCTAGTGTGACAACTGCCCCACTCAGCTTGGTTTCATCTGCAAACTGGCTGAGGGTGCACTCAATCCCACAGTCTATATCATCAATGAAAATATTAAAGATCACTGGTCCCAGTACCAGTACGGACCCCTGAGGGACACCACTTGTCACGGATCTCCATCTGGACATTGAGCCATTGACCACTGCTCTCTGAATGCGACCATCTAACCAATTCCTTATCCACCGAACAGTCCACCCACCAAATCCATATCCCTCCAATTTAGAGAGAAGGATGTTGTGGGGGACTGTGTCAAAGGCTTTGCAGTAGTCCAGATAGATGACATCCATTGTTTTTCCCATGTCTACTGATGTGGTCACCCCATCATAGAAAGTCACTAGGTTGGTGAGGCAGGACCTGCCCTTGGAGAAGCCATGTTGGCTGTCTCAAATCACCTCCCTGTCCTCCATGTGCTTTAGCATAGCTTCTAGGAGGATCTGTTCCCTGATCTTCCCAGGCACAGAGGTGAGGCTGACAGGTCGGTAGTTCCCAGGGTCCTTCAAGAGGGTGTAAAAAATATGGAAACCCCCCAGTTTTTCAATGAGAATGTGATATTGAATAGCGTGGCTGTGTTGGCGCATTGCTGTCTTCATCGCCATCCACACCAAACTTCCCCAAAATGTTACCCCCAAAGACTTTGGGGCATCAAACTATTGCCTTTCTTTCTTCCCTTCATGCAAAAATGTGCTTTGTTTTGGATGACCGTTCTCTGTAGATCCAACTGTAAGTGATAAATACAACTAATTTTCTAAATTCCTGAGGGCAGACTCTCTTTATTTTCTGTTAATTTTTTTTATTTTTTTTCCACAATAAGCTTGCGCAACGTGCTGGAGGGAGCCTGACAAAGCCCCTAGGCAGACTAACACAAACCATGGAAAATAAAACCAATGATAGCAGCAAATGGATGAATGCTTAGTAGTGAAATAATAGTGCGGATGTTTATAGCATTAAACATTATTGCAACGAGCGAGGAGAACCATGCAATAGACTCAATGTGAGTGGTAAAGCAAGTTCTGGTTTACTCACTGCCTCCCTCCTTGTAGCATGACTCAGCAAAATCCTCAGTACTTTTTATCACAGCCCAGCTCAGTTGATTTTTGCCAGAGCCAATTCACAGAGCTCCTCCTTTGAGCCATGTCCACGCTCCCGCAACCATTTTCCAACACATTATCATTGTTTGCTGGAATACGGCAACACTCCCAGTTAGCTGAGAGTTTTCCAGGCATTTAGAAAGGCGTGTGTTTTCTCCGAGGAGCTTGTAAAAATGCTTTTAACTCAAAACAAAAATCCCAATGCATTTCTCAGCCGTTTCTGGGCTGTTGCATGCAAGGACACGTTTAGGGTGATGTGGCTGCAAATTTCCTGGGGTCTGAGTTTTTGTGTGAGTTGACTGAGATGGGAGTTGGATGATGGGTCCCTGCCAGAACACCAGGTTGCACGGGATGAACCTGGTGGGGTGTTTTGGGGCAAAATCCATCTATTTTCTTCATTTGCCTAGAATGGCAACCAGAAAAGCCTTTTGGGGAAAAAAAAAATCTCCATCACTGTAGGAAGCATCTCTGCGTCATTTTTTCCTCTTCTGCAACTTTCTCTCCTGCCTTTGCCACTAGCTTTTCCCACCCCTTTTCCTGGCACATGCCAGAATCAGGGAGGTGAATGGAATTGGGAAGACTCCACCGGGGTCCCAACAATCATGAAAAGCAGCTTTGCTGGTGGCTGGCAAGGAGGTCTGATCCTGTTTATCCAAGCTTAACTCCTCTATTATCATGTCTTTTTGAATAGATATCCAGTCAACAAATGAATCCCACAAAGGGAAGAGGCGCTGGCATTTTTATACTGTGTGCTGACATTGACTCCTTAAAAGAAATATATCCTGGATTACCTAAGACTTGTCCTTGAAGTCTGGTCACCCCATGTCTTTCAAAAACTTAGTGGTATTCATTCATGAACTTCCAGCCCTCCATAAAGAACTGTTCATTCGTAGCCAAAGCAGTTTTCTTTTTTTGTGTGTGCGTGTGCTTTTTAATGCGTTGGCAATTAAATAACTCTTTGTAAGCAGCAATGAGCTACTTGTTAAGTGATCCTCACTAATGCAAGCACAAATATCAGGTGAAGAAATCTTTTTTTTCCCCCACCTCCTCATGAAAGGGATGCTTTTATGTTCAAATAAATAAGAATATATAGGAATTTCAGCAGGGTTCAATGGCTGTTGCTCCAAAATTCCCTCAACTGCTGTAAACCAAAACCCAACAAGCTCTGAACTTCGCTGGCAGGCAATCAGTGGGGAGGGTGCATTGGAGGGAGGTGATGGGTGGTCAAGATGGAGATGGATCCAGAAGCATCCCTCCCAAATCCTGTCTCCCAGGCATCACCCTCAAATTCCTTTAGCTCTCGGGCAGGTGGGGCAAACCCCATTTAGGTTAGGGGTGAGGTAACCCAAGCCACCCACCCCATCCCCACTTGGTCCCTCACGTGGTGCTAGATTTCAGCAGGATATAAAGTTCTCTGCAACAAAGTCTTGGAAGGCACCGAAAAGGGGACATGGAAAGACAAACTGGGGCACACCTCAACAGATGCTTTCCCGGGGACCACCCCACACTGCCAGGACTCCCATCCCCAATTTCACCCAGGAGCAAGGGTCCCTATTTTGGGGCATATGCAGTCAGACCCAATATTAGTAGCTGCCTCCAGCAAATGGAGAAATATTTTCCTTGCTGGCATAGAAATGAAGAAATTAAAAGTGTGTGGCTGGGCTTTTTTTTAAAAAAAAAGCACAGTGCAAGGCTTGAAGCACAACTCAGAGACAGCAGAAAAACTTCTGTGCTGACGTAATGGGCTTATTAATAGCAAAAAATATAGAAAACAGAGTAACCAGTGCGCTGCTTCCATTGCTCATGCTGGGGAGTCCTTGGGGGGCTGGGTCACCCATCATCCTCAGACCCATAGCTGCTCCCATGGTACAGGGGATTATTTTGGTAGTACTCACTAATTTGCATTCCCAACTTGATTTTTTTTTAATATATTATTTAATGCAGTTATAGAGATTAATAGTTTCCAGGTATTAACATACCTACCGAGGCTGGAAGGAACTACCCACTAAGCAGTGCTGGGCTGCTAGGGGACCTCCATCAGGAAAAGTTTTTTTTCACATTTCTCAGCCCTTACTTTGCTTTTTCCTCCCACATCATAACCTTGCTGCTCACAGGAGGTACCTACAGATGAGGGAGTCAAAAGAAGGGCTATGCAAATGGTTGGGGAGGGGTAGTCCATTTTTGTTAACAAGTGCAAGATTTCTGGTCCCTACCCTGCCACTGTCTGATGGTGCTTCATGTGAGTCAGGACTTTATCCAACATCTCCATACTCTCAATCACCCAGGCTCTGCCTATGTGCAGGGAAAAGCCCCATGAACTGTAGCAGGCAAGTCCTTGTCCCCTCCAGTCCCATGGGGTGACCTTCAACGTGCTTTTCTTAGCTGCACCTCATTTTTTTTTTAGCGTATGTGCACAGTAGGTAGTTATTTAAGGAAATGGATCCATTGCCTGGTGGGTGCAAATAAGGGAGTTTAGGATGTTTGGTCTTGATGGAGCATCTCATCTCTCCTGTTGGCACTGAAGGTTATCCTAGTGATGGTCTGGGTGAGGGATGGCTGCACCACAGGTGCTGCTGGTGGATCTCAAGCCACTTCTGAAGGTGAACCTGGCAATTTAGGACCCGTAATTGCTACATTATTAACTAGAACTAGGCAGTGAAGCAGCAAAGTTGACCCAAACCTGGGTTAACTTAAATGTTTTTAATGGTGGCATTAGCACATGGCTTTTGGTAACGGTGGATGTGCTAAGGGCATTGGTGTGTGTGGAGAGCATCATGAAGACATGAGCAGACAAGGACCTGGTAGTGTTGTGTCTCTTTTGGATCATATTACCCATGTGGTGCTCAATTTCTCCTTTTCTTCCTTTTTTTCTCCTGTTCTGTAGATTCCCAAGTTCTTCAGGAGCTGGGGGATCGGTCACACTGGTGCGTGGTGGCATACTGGGAAGAGAAAACGCGCGTCGGTCGGCTGTACTCTGCCCAGGAGCCCTCCCTGGATATCTTCTATGATCTACCTCAGGGGAATGGTTTCTGCCTCGGACAGCTCAACTCGGACAACAAAAGCCAACTGGTGCAGAAGGTCCGCAGCAAGATCGGCTACGGCATCCAGCTC
Organism: Tapera naevia; assembly: GCA_033556795.1. Classification (NCBI taxonomy): domain Eukaryota; kingdom Metazoa; phylum Chordata; class Aves; order Cuculiformes; family Neomorphidae; genus Tapera; species Tapera naevia. The sequence goes on along the minus strand of JAUMJJ010000004.1, from coordinate 2,506,348 downwards.
ACCAAGGAAGTGGACGGCGTGTGGGTGTACAACCGCAGCAGTTACCCCATCTTCATCAAGTCGGCCACACTGGACAACCCTGACTCCAGGACGTTGCTGGTTCACAAAGTGTTCCCGGGTTTTTCCATCAAGGCGTTTGACTACGAGAAGGCGTACAGCTTGCAGAGACCCAACGACCATGAGTTCATACAGCAACCGTGGACTGGATTTACTGTTCAGATCAGCTTTGTGAAAGGCTGGGGCCAGTGCTACACGAGACAGTTCATCAGCAGTTGCCCATGCTGGTTGGAGGTTATTTTTAATAACCGATGACTCGAGACAGAGTGGACTCATAACATCTTTACTACTTTGCTGCTATTATTTCCTTCTGAGTGCTTACTTTTCATGCAAACATTTTGGTTTTGGTTTTGGTTGGAATGTTTGTTTTTCATCCATCCCGTCCCTCCAGTTTTGAGAAATAGATGATGGAAAGATTTTTTTGGCCTTGGATATTTTGATGAATATATCTATTTTTTAAAAGTGTGAATGACCAATAAGTCAGAAGGGTGAGAGAAGGGTGCAGGGGGATGGATCTCATACGATAATTATTTCATGCCTCTGAAAAGATTACCCTATGTGATCGATGGATTTGGAAGCCACTTGCTATATGCTACAGTTCCTTTGCTTGGATAAAATGACAAGATACCTGTATTTTTTACACAATACCTTCCTCTTGCCACCAGCCATCCCTGGTGATGGTGAGACCAAGACCCTTTCCCCACCAGTGCTAACCCCATGTTGCTGTCGAAGGATGGTGGAAAATCTTCCCAACTAAGTCTTTATCCACCCTTTTAATTTTTATTTTATTTTTCTTGTTTCTGGGTTCACGTCTTGTCACTGTGTTCATCCTTCCACTGCTTTTTTTTTTTATGGTTATAGACTGATGCAAAAGGAGAAACCAACAGAGGAGAAACATCATGCATGGCCCTTGCTTTATAATTTGATCTGAGATGCGAAACAACAGAAGCCTAAGCCTAAAACAAAACAAAGCAAACCAAAACCAACAAAGCAAATGAATGAAAAAGAAAATGGGAAAACAAAATAAAAAGATGTCTATGATAGTTGGTCTGTTGTAACCTGCTTAGATGGGGTTATCCCGGTACCATCCTATCTGGAAACACACTTGTGCTTTCATTTCTTCTTGAATTCATACACGAGTATGATACTTTTACACTGTTCTTAGCTCAGTGAACATGTTTAGACCTTAACATAAGCTATTTTTTCTAAATATAAGGGTTTAAATGAACAAGAGAGCATTCTCATTGGAACTTATCTTTGTAATGCTTTGGAAATAAAAACGACACAAAAAAGACTCCTTAAAAAACTCTTGAGATTTATTAAAGAAAAATGTATTTTATGTTATATATAAATATATTATTGTAAATATAAAGATGTTTTATAAGCATCATTATTTATGTATTGTGCAATGTGTATAAACAACAAAAAATAAGAAAGATGCACTTTGCTTTAATATAAATGTAAATAACAAATGCCAAATTAAAAAAGAAAAAAAAAGAAAACAAGATTGATGTTTTTTCTGTGGGTGTTATCATCCAGATGAATGTTTTTTCTAAATACATTTATATTCCATTAAAAAGTACACTTGATCCCAGGCTGTTCTGAGTGGCGTATTTTAGTGGTGTGGATGAGCAGGCAAGAGAGATGCTACTCTAAGCAGGTACCGTGTGGGGTAGGCGGGGGGGGGGGGGGCACCCATGCCATCCCCATGTGGGATCACTCTGGTGTGGGTAGCACCTTGATAGTGCTCTGTTGGTCTAATTTGTTGCAAGTGGCTCTGGGCTTCCAGGCTTGGATGCACCCAATCAACCCAGGTCTGGAGGGGCTGGCCAGATCTGGGCAGGTTGCACAGGGGTGCTTGGCTCATTACCCAAAATCTTCTGGTGTTATTTTTGTTATTATTCCTGTTTCTCATATCTTCAACTCAAAAGAATCCCCACACTAGGGACCAAACTCCCATTTGACACTGTCCCAGTCCCTGAAATACCAGGAGAGTCAAGCTTCTGCTTTGTGCTGGGACATGGGTGGCCCATACTATCAGGAGAGGGGAAAGCCACTCCTCAGTGGTTTTACTTACCCCCTTCATCTCCCATGCTTCTGAAAATAAAGGTTATTTTTTCATTTTGCCCCTCTCATCCAACCTTCAGGCATTCATTGCTCTACCATGTCACATCCCACTTACACGTCCTCTGCCAGCTGGTTCCTGCCTTTTGTGGAGAGGGACATTGAGTGGAAACCACCAGAGTCATGGAGACTGAAGGATTTGTAGAAGTAGAATGTCCAGATGGGCTTGTAAGTTCCCTCCCTGTCAAAGCGCCTGGACTTCCGGCCTCTGGTCTCCTTCAATGTGGTTGATGATCACAGCAGTAGATCAGGCCTTGTCCTATCACCTGTCATCTGCGAGAAGAGACCAGCACCAACCTCACCACAACCTCCTTTCAGGTAGTTGTAGACAGTGATGAGGTCAACCCTCAACCTCCTCTTCTCTAAGCTAAACAACCCCAGTTCCCTCAGCCGCTCCTCCTAGGACTTGTTCTCCAGCCTTTTCACCAGCCTTGTTGTCCTTCTCTGGACACCCTCCAGCCCCTCAATGTCCTTCTTGTAGTGAGGGGCCCAAAACAGAACACAGTACTCGAGGTGTGGCCTCACCAGTGCCAAGTACAGGGGCACAATCCCTTCCCTGGCCCTGCTGGCCACGCTGTTTCTGATACAGGCCAAGATGCCATTGGCCTTCTTGGCCACCTGGGCACACTGCTGGCTCATATTCAGCTCAACCATTCAGTGTCAATCAAAACCCCCAGGTCTTTCTCCAGGCAGCTCTCCAACCATTCTTCCCCAAGCCTGTAACGCTGCATGGGGTTCTTGTGTCCCAAGTGCAGGACTCGGCACTTGGTCTTGTTGAACCTCATCCCATTGGTCTCAGCCCACGGATCCAGTCTGTCCAGATCCCTCTGCAGAGCCTCCCTTCCTTCAAGCAGATCAACACTGCCACCCAGCTTAGTGTCATCCGCAAACTTGCTAAGGGTGCACTCAATCCCTTCGTCCAGATCATTAATAAAGATATTGAACAGGACTGGACCCAGAACTGAGTCCTGGGGACACCACTCGTGACCAGCCTCCAACTGGATTTAACTCCATTCCCCACCATCCTCTGGGCCCGGCCATCCAGCCAGTTTTTCACCCAGCAGAGGCTGTGCCTGTTCAGGCCAAGGGCAGCCAGTTTCTCAAGCAGAATACTGTGATAAAAGGTGTCAAAGGCTTTACAGAAGTCCAGGTACACCACATCCACAGCCTTTCCCTCATCTATTAACCGGGTAACCTTGTCATAGAAGGAGATCAAGTTGGTCTGGCAGGACCTGCCTTTCATAAACCCATGCTAACTGGGACTGATCATTGGATTGTCCTGCATGTGCTCTGTGACAGCACTCAAGATGATCTGCTCCATGACCTTCCCCAGTACAGAAGTCAGACTGACAGACCTGTAGTTCCCTGGATCCTCCCTCCGACCAATCTTGTAAATGGGAGTTACATTTGTCAGTCTCCAGTGCTGGTAGATGAGGGAAAGGGGTTTTGAGAGGACCTATGCCAGCTCCCTTAATACCCTTGGGTGGATCCCATCTAGCCCCATAGACTTGTGAATGTCTAATTGGACAAATCCTCCTGGATCATTGGAGCTTCACTCTCACTGTCTTCTGACTCAGGGGGCTGAGCATCCTGAGAACATCTCACCTTACTATTAAAGACCAAGGTGAAGAAGGCATTAAGTACCTCTGCCTTTTCCTCATCCCTCATCACTACTATTCCCCCCTGCATCCAGTAAAGGAGGGAGACTCTCCTTGGTCCTCCTGTTGTTATTAATATACTTGAAGAAACATTTTTAATTGTCTCTCACCGAATTGGCCAGTTGGAGTTCTAGTTGGGCTTTAGCTCTTCTAATTCTCTCTCTACATGGTCTCACCTCACCCTTGTAATCCTCCTGGGATGCCTGCCCCCTCTTCCAAAGCTCATATACTTTCCTCTTCTTCCTGAGGTCTTCCTGTCTGGGAAGTCTATAGTAGACTCCCACCACTATATCTCCCTTTTTGGGCGTTCCACTGATTTTTACCCATAGGCACTCAACCCTATCATTACTAATATTGAGTTCCATGCAATCAAAATATTCTCTAATGTAGAGAGCAACCCCACTGCCTCTCCTTCCTAACCTATCCCGCCTGAAGAGTTTGTAGCCACCCATGGCAGCACTCCAGTTGTGCGAATCATCCCATCATGTTTCCGTGATGGCAATTACATGGTAGTTTTCTTGCCTTGCAATGGCTTCCAGCTCCCCGTTTGTTGCCCATGCTGTGTGCATTGGTGTAAATGCACTTCAGTTGGGCTGTTGTTTCCACTTCTTTCCTGAGTGGAATAGCCCTAAGTCCTAAGTGTCTTCTAGCTGTGGTTTGTAACTCAAGGATTCCCTTTGAATTCTGGCTGCCACCTGGAGCATTATCCCCCACTTCTACTGAGGTGGGAGACCAGAGGCCCTCACTAGTAAACCATCCCTCAGAACCTGAGCTGCCATTCCCATGCTTTATTATGTCAAGCCCAGTGCTGTTCTGCTCCCCCTTCCAATCTAGTTTTCTTGATTAGCCCTACCAACTCCTTGGAAAGTGTCCCTCTGCTCTTTGGGGACAAGGGTACCCCATCGTTTGCATGTGGGCCAACCCATTGTCGAAGAACCCAAGGTTTTGTTCTTCGCACCAGGTTCGGAGCCAGGTATTTAATTCCTGGCTCTTTCCACTCCTTCCCTCACCATTCCCTATGAGAGAAGAGAATACTATCTGCACACCTGAACCCTTTACCATGTGTCCCAAAGCTCTAAAGTCCTTTTTAATGACCCTAAGGTTTCTAGTTGGTTTTTCATTATTTCCTTCCTGAAAGATGAGCAGTGGATAATAATCTGTGGACTTCACAAGATTTGGGTGTTTCCTTACCACATCACTGACAGAGGCCCCAAGTAGGCAGCAGACTTCCCTATGTAATGGGTCTGGTCTGCATATTGGTCCTTCAGTTCCTTTAAGGAGGGAGTCTCCAATGACTAAGACCCTCCTCTTCTTCTTTACAGAAGCCGTTTTAGTTGATGGCTTCAGGTTTCTTAGCCTGGGAAACATTTCCAGGCTGTGAGAATTGTCACCAATGGGATTTGGCTCCACTTGCAGACCATTATATCTATTCTTCAAGGGAACCTGCAGGGCCAAGTTTGTAACAGGGGAGACACGCCAGCTGCGATGAGCAGGAACCCGCTGCCATTCTCCTCTGTCTCCTAAATCACTCTCCTTGGTTGAATGGCTAGAGGGTGGGGAGTTCTCTGTCGCACAAGGCATGTCTGCTTGTTGGGCCTGAGACAGGGAGTATAGAGTGTTGCTCCAGAAGTCGATCTCTTTTTCACACTCCCTGATTGTCCTTCACCTAGTCACCTCCTCTCTGAGGTCGATTACCAATTGGAGGATTTTCTCTACCCGAGCACACCCCCCCACAGGTGACTTCACCACTGGCATTGGATACCAGTGCAGGAGGTGGCACATCCTGTAGCTTGGTATCTGTGTGGCTGCATGCACCCACTGGGGCTCAGTTTGTGAGGCTGTTTCAGTCATGGTTGGAGTAAAGCTAGGAGATGCCTTACTTTTCTGGCGAGTGGCCGCTATGATTCTCTGGTATTTCTGGCAGAGGTCAGTGCCCTCCCTGCTCGCCCTGCCTTAGAAAACTGCCTTGACTCACCACACCCTTCTGACAAGCCACGCACCTGTGTGTCCACTCCTGTTTACAGCGCTCCGGTCGCTGGTGCATTTCATTCTCCCTCCACCCCCCTGCCACGGCATCGTGATGAGGGTGGTGAAACACTGGCACAGGTTTCCCAGAGAGGTGGTAGAAGCACCTGGAAACACTCAAAGTCAGGTGCTCTGAGCAACTTGACACAGTTGAAGATGTCACATTGTGGGGGGTTGAACTAGATAAGCTTTAAAGGTTCCTTCCAACCCACACCATTCTATAATTCTATGATAATGCAAAGAGGGAAAATGATCCATCAAAGCCCAGAGGCTAACTGTGGAGGTGTCCCCATGATGGTTGCAGTGTTGGTGGGCTATTCTATCACTTGCAAGGTGCACCCTTGGCCATGGCTGCAGACATGTTGAGTTGGTTGGATCTTCAGATGGACATGCCTTTCCAGGTCAAATGTTACAGTGATTGTCTGGAGAATGAATTGAAGCATCTCATGGAGCACTTTATGAGATCTTTACTTGCATTCATCTGTCAAAATAAAAGACCAAGCAATGATGTTCACAATAAGAAAGCTATGGTTTTTCAATACTACAGCAGCTTTAGCTTAAATGTTCTAGTCTTCACCTCCTGCTAAGCTAATTTTAGCCCTCACTCAATGCAAAAAAAAAAAAAAGAGAAAAGAAAAGAAAAGAAAAGAAAAGAAAAGAAAAGAAAAGAAAAGAAAAGAAAAGAAAAGAAAAGAAAAGAAAAGAAAAGAAAAGAAAAGAAAAGAAAAGAAAAGAAAAGAAAAGAAAAGAAAAGAAAAGAAAAGAAAAGAAAAGAAAAGAAAAGAAAAGAAAAGAAAAGAAAAGAAAAGACAACAGAAGGATGCTGGGCACCAGCTCATATGTGTACCCATTCACCCAGAGCTTGTTCAGCTCTAGGGTGGTAGATGCAGAGTGGGAAGTAGTCTGAAGGTTAAAATAGAGATTAGAGGTTAAAGTAACAAAGAATTTCCCCTTGACTGAGGTTTGCCAATGCTGTAAATCCATCTTTAGGGCTCAGAAACACTGCAGCTGCATAAAACAAAGTGCTGACCTAGTATAAACCTAGTCCAGTGTGGTCCTGCTGGTGATGTTCATCTGATTGTACCACTCTCACTTTACATGAGACCCTGTGCAGTTGGCACAAAGCCAGGCTTAAACACACGTGCTTACATACACCCTGAGTGTTAGAGGCAATGTGTCAGAACCACAGTTATGTGACCACTCTTAATCTGGTCAAATTTGGATGATCAGTAATGCCCAGATTAAGAATCAGAACCACAGTCCCAACCTGCCCTTGGATGGAGGATCTGTGGGTGAGGGCAGAGTTTGCTCCTTCCCAAATGAAAATACTGACATCCAGCCTCAAGGTTACTCCTGGCCAGCAACATGATGTCCTTCTTACTCCATGCCCACAGCACCTAAATTCAGGCACCTCTCCAGGTATGAGCACCTCCGGCTCCATGGACATCTTCCAACAGAGCAGTGGTGGCCCTGAGACCTCACGTATCATCATGCTCTGTACGGTTTAGCTATGGTTTCTACTTTTCCCTCCTTTGAAGACACCTTACAGAAATCTCATTCATTTAAGAGGCTCAGACATTAGCTGGCTGAGACAGTCTGAAGTCCTGATTTCCCAGTGGACCTCGGGACATGTCTCCCCCCTCTCTTACTTATAAGAGGATTTCTATGGCAATTAAGGATTTCTGAAATCAGACTGTTCTAGCAAATTATACTCTTGCTTTGGACCACAGATCCAGAATAATCAGTGATAGATTTTGTAACGATATACTGCAACACAGTAAATTACAGTACAGTTGAGCCTTTCTTTCCTAATGTTGCTGAGTGGTAATTGAAGAGTGCAATAAAGATGGATCAAATGATGTAACTTTTTGCTGCTATATCATATATGAAATATGCTCAAAGTGTCAACTACTGATAATGTCTAAAATGGCTCATGTACTGCAGGGGAAAGTGGTAAAACTTCACCATCTTGAGGTCATGGTTTTCCACATGGGAAAACCATTTGCAAATGGATATCCACTGGGATCATGGTGTGGAGCCACGATCTCAGTCTCACTTAGGTGATGCTCAGCATCTGACTTGTTGCCCATCTTCCCCAAGGCATCTCTGGGCTCTTGTCTTGCAGGTTGTTTGCAAGCCCATTAAGTGAATAGATACTTTTGTCCATGCAGCCCTCAGGACTGTGTGGTGGTTATGGGTTGGCAGCTCCAGACAATTCAAAGAGTAAAAGTCCTTGGAAAAATATTTGCTTTATGCTGGTTGTACTTTACTTTCACTGTTTATTGGTGTAAAGTTGCCCCAGTGGACCTTAACTCAGTCTGCAAATGGTAGCTCAGTTGGGTCTATGTATGTTTATATATATATATATATATATATATATATGCGTGCGCATGTCCTGGTCTGCAAGGGTTTCTGGATGCAAAATGGTGAAGTACTAGCTTAAGATGAATTAATAAAAAACATCTGTACATGGAAACAGCATTTGCTTTATATTATCTACATGTGTTTAAAAATACATCCTGGTTTACTGGGCATACGGTTGGAGACAAGATGTCAAGGTGGGGCTACATCTCTGTTGGTTTAAGGGAGGAGATGAACATGGGCTGGGACAACTGATTGTAAGAAATGTTCACAGCAATAAATGATGGATGGAAATTCTGTGCCATTTATTTATACAACAGTATGGATTCACATGGAACCTTTTCAGGAGAGACATTATAAAGAGAAAGACCTTGCCCCAAGCAGCCTATGCACAAGCAACAATGAGAAGTGTCATGCTGGGGATGACAGCAAGGCCTGTATTGAACCTGAAACTCCAGCCCATGGTGGGAGAGGTTTATCCTCTGTGACCCCACTGTGTCACCAGGCTTTGACAAGGAGGACGTCCCTGCCCAGTCTTTGCGCATTTGCACAGTGGAGCCAGAGTGACATCCCTGGACACTCCAATGAGTCATTGTACAAATTTTTGGATGGTTTAAAGATGAAACAAACCAAAAACTGAAACACTTGAAAGGTTCAGGTATCACAGTATCACAGTATTATAAGGTTGGAAAGGACCTCTGAGATCATCAAGTCCAACCTATAACCCAACACTAACACCAACACCCACACTAACACCAACCATCATCTAAACCATGGCACTCAGTGCCTCATCCAGTCTCCCCTTAAACACCTCCAGGGTCGGTGACTCCACCCCCTCCCTGGGTAGCCCATTCCAATGACCAATCACCCTTCAGTGAAGAACTTTTTCCTAACATCAAGTCTAAACTTTCCCTGACGAAGCTTGAGTCCATGCCCTCCAGTTCTGTCACTGGTCACCCGAGAGAAGAGACCAACCCCTGCCCGACTACAACCTCCTTTTAGGTAGTTGTAGAGAGCAATGAGGTCTCCCCTGAGCCTCCTCTTCTTCAGACTAAACAGCCCCAACTCCCTCAGTCGCTCCTCAAACTGGTAGGTCTTGTGGTTAACAGGGAAGTCACTGCTGTGTCACGTTAACCAGCCAAGGTCTCTATCATAACCTTTGTTGAAAAAGAATGGGAAGTTTCCTCTTCATCATGCTGACTGGACCAACATCATAAACTGCCAAATTGCTGGTGGTGAATCTGACCATCCTATTTTTTTTAAACGCTTGGGTTTCTGAAAGCCAAGAGGTTCCAATGCTCACACATCCATATAGTTGTCAACTGCCCACCAAATAACTCCTGAACCATGTGACAATGTCAATCAAGTCTGAAAGTCTGAGGGTGAATTCAGTTCCTGCTTTCAGTGATGCAAAAGATTGGGTGAGGGGCAAAGACACGAATTAGCAGCTGTCCTGGAGCAGAGGTAGGTTGAGCTGTGCCATGACTTGTCCTTGAGAGACTCTGGTGAGAACAAGGGTGTGCTTTGCCATCCAGGTTGGGTCCTCTGGTGGCCAGGCTTTTGAGATTCTCATTGGGTCAGTGAGCAAGGAAAAGCAGGACCATCCCTGTGTGCCGTAAAATGTGTCAGTGGGGAAGAAAAACAGCTTGGCTTAACAGAGAGCTCTGTGTATGTCTCAGGAAAAAGAGGAAAATACATGAGCTTTGGAAGAAGGGACAGGCTTCCCAGGAGGACTACAAGAGTGAGGTGAGATAATGTAGGCAAAAAATTAGAAGGGCTAAAGCCCAACTAGAACTTCAATTAGCCAGTTCAGTAAAACATAATAAAAAAAGCTTCTTCAGAGACATAAACAACAACAGGAGGACCAAGGAGAACCTCCCTTCTTTACTGGATGCAAGGGGAATGGCAGAAACAAAGGATGAGGACAAGGCAGAAGTACTTAACGCCTTCCTTGCTTCGGTCTTTAATAGCAAGGCAAGATGTTCTGTGGGCTCCAAGCCTCCTGAGCCAGAAGAATGTGAAGATGAACCCTCAATGTTCCAAGAAGACTTGGTTAGAGACCTGCTCGGCCAATTAGACATCCACAAGTCTATGGGTTGGATGGGATCCACCCAAGAGTATTAAGGGAGCTGGCAGAGGTCCTCTCAAAACCCCTTTCCCTCATCTACCAGTAGTCCTGGCTGACTGGGGAAGTGCCACTTGACTGGAGACTGACAAATGTAACTCCCATTTACAAGATTGGTCGGAGGGTGGATCCAGGGAACTACAGGTCTGTCAGCTTGACCTCGGTACCGGGGAAGGTCATGGAGCAGATCATCTTGAGTGCTATCACACAGCACATGCAGGACAATCGGATGATCAGGCCCAGTCAGCATGGGTTTATGAAAGGCAGGTCCTGCCAGACCAACCTGATATGCTTCTATGACAAGGTTACCCATTTAATAGATGAGGGAAAGGCTGTGGATGTAGTGTACCTGGATTTCTGTAAAGCCTTTGACACCTTTTATCACAGTATTCTGCTTGAGAAACTGGCTGCCCTTGGCCTGAACAGGCACAACCTCTGCTGGGTGAAAAACTGGCTGGATGGCTGGGCTCAGAAGGTGGTGGTAAATGGAGTTAAATCCAGTTGGAGGCTGGTCAGAAGTGGTGTTCCCCAGGGTTCAGTAATGGGTCCAGTCCAGTTCAATATCTTTATCAACGATATGGACGAGGGGATCGAGTGCACCCTTAGCAAGTTTGCAGATGACACCAAGCTGGGTGGCAGTGTTGATCTGCTTGAAGGAAGGGAGGCTCTGCAGAGGGATCTGGACAGGCTGGATCCATGGGCTGAGACGAACGGGATGAGGTTTAACAAGACCAAGTGCCGAGTCCTGCACTTGGGACACAAGAACCCCATGCAGCGTTACAGACTTGGGGAAGAATGGCTGGAGAGCTGCCTGGAGGAGAAAGACCTGGGGGTGTTGATTGACAACTAGCTGAATATGAGGCAGCAGTGTGCCCAGTTGGCTAAGAAGGCCAATGGCATCTTGGCCTGTATCAGAAACAGCGTGGCCAGCTAGGCCAGGGAAGGGATTGTGCCCCTGTACTTGGCACCGGTGAGGCCACACCTCGAGTGCTGTGTTCATTTCTGGGCCCCTCACTACAAGAAGGACATTGAGGTGCTGATTGAGCTGAAGATGATCCTGCTCATTGCATGGGGTTTGGACTAGATGGCCTTTACAGATCTCTTCCAACCTAAACCATTCTATGATTCTATGGTTCTATAATGCAAAGAGGAAATATGGCTGTTGGATTTGGAAACCTCTAATAGCTGTTTGACATGTGCATAACCAAGGACGGAAGGAGCAAAGCAATGAGTACCAGGGTGGGTGGTGCAGGTGCTTCCCTACCTCCATGGAGCAGCAAAGCACAGCGTCTTCCTTCACATCCTGAGATTGCAACAACTGTAAAAGAGAGAAGAGAGAGTCAGTGAGAAATGCATGACCTCCTCCTCCCTTACGACCTTCCTGCTGCCATCTCTTCATCCAGCTTGACTTTTACCACCTCCAGGAGGAAAGAGCAGAAAATCAGAAAGAGTGGAGGAAACAGATTATCAACACAAAAAAATTGAGATAAACAGTGACAAAAATACAGGGCAAACGGTATTATTGGCGTATCCACTGCTGAGAGTGAGCAAGCAAGGCAGAATATAAAGAATCTAGATTAACAACTTTCAAAATAAATTTTATTTAGGTTACATTGCCTTATTTAACCCCACAGCAGAAAATGAGACAATGCATTTGTTTCACATACACAACAACTAAATGCAACCATCAGGTGACAACATTTGAGCAGCATAGCCCTGGGTACGGCTGTTTGGAAGGGAAGGACTCTGCCCAAGAGGCAGCCACCCACCACTGCACCTCTCTGTCCCCATGGGGATACTTCTAACAGCCATAAAATTACCTGATGGGAAAGTGTTACATCTAATACACCATAATTACTATGCCTTCTTCTAGACTGATTATATAGTGGTGCAATAGGTTGCAGCAAAACTATGATGTCTTCGGTGTACCAACTCCAACTCTGCTCTTTGTGAACTTAGCAATACAAACATGAGCTTGTAAGCATGAGTAACTTTCAAGAAAGACACAAAATGATCCTGTGCATGGCATGGGATAGTGAAGGAAGATGTTTGCCCCTCTTGGTTCAGACTCAGGGCATGCAGTGAGGGTCAATGGCTCTACCTGGCAATGGCAAAGCGTAGGAGCTCAGCATGTCTCACCCCACAAATCTTGAAACCAAGAGCAAGGACCCTTGAAATTGGATCAAAATTACAGTTTTCTTTGTTTTCATCTCTATAACTTTTAAGATGCCAAATGACATAAAGATGCCATTTCAGGTATTTTGCTAAAACCACAAGAGAAAGCACAGTTGTTATAGTTGTTTTTCAAGTAGATAAAATATTGAGATTCTCAATCAGCCAATAACAAAGTGAGCTGGAGTGTTATGCAAAACACTGTACCATGAGGTGGATGATAAAATTAGAAGTGCTGGCAACACTTGAAGCTATGGCCACTTCCACTTTAGCTAGGAAAAAAAAGGAGGTAATTAAAGAAATTATTATTGCTCTCAAAGTTTTATCTTCACCCTCTTCTGTTTTCAGCAGACAACAATTTGTTCACTTTGAAGATGATGCTTACAGCATCTCGATGAACATGCAGTCCATCAGTTTTTATCTCACTTGAACTAAAGATTCAGCCAGGGTTTTGAAGATATGCAAGAGTTTCCCCCTAGTTTATCTTTCTACTAAGTAGTTTGGAAAATGTTAGTTAAGCCCAAGCTGCATACTCTGAGATAAGTTCTCACAAACAGTTCACAGATTCTTTGCAAAAAACCCATGAGATTATTTTAAACATAACAACAAGGGGAAAAAAAAATCAATTAGGGACAAATATAAACAGACATTAGTCCAGAAATTCACTTTGGAGGTATTTAGCTTGTGAGAATGGCATGAAGCAGGGCTATAAATTAAATATGTATTCACCTTTCCTATTTTTGCTATTCTTTAGTAAAGAACATGTGTTTTAAACTGTTTAGTTTTGGGTTCTTCAGTATAAAAAGAGTATCAAGCAACTGGAGAGTGCGCAGAGGAGGGCCACAAAGTTAGTGAAGGGTCTATGACGTAGGTTGGATATTAGGAAAAGGTTCTTCACTCAGAGGATGGTGGAGCACTGGAACAGCTCCCCAGGGAAGCAGTCACGGTGCCAAGCCTGACAATATTCAAGAAGCACTTGGACAGTGCACTTAGACACACGGTGTGAATGTTGAGTTTGTCCTATGCAGGGACAGGAGTTGGACTCAATGATCCTTGTGGGTCCCTTCCAACTCAGGTCATTCTGTCCTTCTGTGATTCTGTGAACATAATGTGAAAATTAAAGCAAGAAAAGAGGAGTTAGGATTGATTAGGAAGGGCCTATGGTGGCCCACTTCCAGTCCTTCCTCTTCCATGATCTCCTTGATGATCCTGCCCTCTGCCAGGGTTACATGGTCAGGGAAAGGCTGCAACATCACTTAGGCTTTCCTTGCCCCAGTTTCCTACTTGCATATTCGGGACACATGTCCCTACTTCAGAAGGTGGTTGTGAATATGTCAAAGACCATCAAAGATTGCTTGGATATTTGGCTAATGAGGAATAGCCTTATCTATGATGAAATAGAGACTACATCCTATCCCCAGACTTGGGCAGGTACCCTCTACCTTCACGCTGCCCTCTTAGAGCTCATCTGACATGACTTGGTTGAACAAGGAGAATGCATGTGCTCCACCTTGTCCGCTAGGGTACCATGTGTTCCACTTTATCCATCCAACCATAGTGTGCTCCACTGCTCCATCAATGTACCAAGAGATATCAGTCCCAAGGGCCACAGTTCAACCTCTGCCTGTGTATGTGGGTTGGGAAAGCCCACAATCTGCCCACCAAACCCAAGTATGGCCCTGCACAGTGGAGCAGGGCCCAGCAGGCAGATCTGCTGGTGCTACAGGAACCAGAGTCTAAGTCCATGCCCACAGATGTCAGTCACCCGCATCAGTGCAACGGTCTGAGGCTCTGCAGAGGGATCTGGACAGGCTGGATCCATGGGCTGAGACGAACGGGATGAGGTTTAACAAGACCAAATGCCGAGTCCTGCACTTGGGACACAAGAACCCCATGCAGCGTTACAGACTTGGGGAAGAGTGGCTGGAGAGCTGCCTGGAGGAGAAAGACCTGGGGGTGTTGATTGACAACTAGCTGAATATGAGGCAGCAGTGTGCCCAGTTGGCTAAGAAGGCCAACGGCATCTTGGCCTGTATCAGAAACAGCGTGGCCAGCTGGGCCAGGGAAGGGATTGTGCCCCTGTACTTGGCACTGGTGAGGCCACACCTCGAGTGCTGTGTTCATTTCTGGGCCCCTCACTACAAGAAGGACATTGAGGTGCTGGAGTGCGTCCAGAGTAGGGCGACAAGGTTGGTGAAGGGGCTGGAGAACAAGTCCTACGAGGAGGGGCTGAGGGAACTGAGGTTGTTTATCTTGGAGAAGAGGAGGCTGAGGGGAGACCTCACCGCTGTCTACGGCTGCCTGAAAGGAGGCTGTGGCAGAGCGAGTGTTGATCTCTTCTCCCAAGTGACAGGTGATAGGACAAGGGGAAATGGCCATAAGTTGCACCAGGGGAGGTTCAGACTAGATATTAGGAAGAATTTCTTTACTGAAAGGGTGGTCAGGCACTGGCACTTTCTATAAGAGGTATCTTTTCTGCTTATCCATTTGATGCTGAGGTTGTCCAAACACTTAGTTTTGGGGAAAACCTTTCCCTTATGGAGCTGTCTGCTAATCTCTGCATGAGGCACAGTCTCTGCCATGCTCTGAAATGTTATTTGTCAGGGAAAGTTTAGGCTTGATGTGAGGAAAAAGTTCTTCACTGAAAGGGTGATTGGTCATTGGAATGCGCTGCCCAGGGAGGTGGTGGAGTCGCCGACCCTGGAAGTGTTTAAGGGGAGACTGGATGAGGCACTGAGTGCCATGGTTTAGATGATGGTTGGTGTTAGTGTGGGTGTCGGTGTTAGTGTTGGGTTATAGGTTGGACTTGATGATCTCAGAGGCCCTTTCCAACCTTATGACACTGTGATACTGTGATACTGTGATATTTGTTGGGTTCTGAAAACCCAGCTGAGCTGGGAGAAGCCGGCTGTGTCAGGCTGCATCCACTAGCAATCGTGTTTCCCTCTACACAGCCTTCTGCTCACTCCTCTCTGGGGATCTGGTGAAGCTTTCAAGCCCACTGAAGACGCACAAGGCACCACCAGCCCATGCATCTCACGGAAGGGTCCCTCTTCCCAGTTCCCTGACAGCAACTCCTGCTGCTCTATTTCCTGCTGCTCTATTAGGAAGAGGCCACTATCACGGGTCACTGCTGGTCCTACAAGCAGCTGCCTAGAGGAGGTGGCACGGGGGGTGGGGGGAAAGGAGTTCTGGGCTGGAGCTGCTCGTGATGGCTTAGCTGTATTGAGAGCTGTGTCCATAGGAGACACTTTCCTTAACATATTTTAGACAACTTGAACAAGTTTGTTTGGTGGCATCTACTCCTTTTACATTGATGCACTGCTCTCAGCTGAGGAGGAAACTCTGTTCTCCTATTACCCAACCAGGACTCCCTGGGGGAATGGTAAGAAGAGATTAGTTTGCATCAAGTAAACCAAAATGCTGATTATCCTCCTCGTCAGGCTCCTGAGGAACTTGGAGATATTTAACAGCAAATTGAATTTAGGCCAGAGGAACAAAACTCTGTACCCTGTCATGGGAAACTTCTATTCCTTTCCACTGTAGACAAGGGAAATGGCCTCAAATTGTGCCAGGGGATATTTAGATTGGATATTAGGAAAAATTTCTTCACTGAAAGAGTGGTGAAGCCCCACTGGTGACACCCAGCCTCCTCTTTATCCCTCCTTCCTTGGCATCCCTGCCCTTCCATGTTTGCATCCTTCATCCCTCCTCCATCCTTTCCTCCTACAAACCACTTCCCAGTTCGTCCCAGTCCTGCCAGACTGGAGAGCAAGCCACTGATTTTTGCAGAACCACATGGGGGGACCAGAAGGGGACTTTTATGAGGAAATAAGTCCCATTCTTCATAGAGGACTTATTTTCTACAGTCAGATCTGGTCTCATGGAGCTACTTGGGTGGAAGGGTGGCACGGGGTCAGGATCTACCCCCCCCCTCCGGTGCCTTTGCTTATTCAATAAAGGAAAAATCCTGTCTCATTCTCTGACTAGGAGAATAATCTTAAAAAATCCTGTCATCTCATTATACTGTCGAAGACCCTTTCTTGACTCAAAAGGCTGACTTTTTAAAAAAGTGAGAGTGATTAAAAAAAAACCCCACAACATGTTAAAAGATACAGTTTTCTTTTTGAAACAGCACTACCCTCCTTGCTCATCTGAGGGCAGCCAGGAAGGTTTTCTTCTCTCTTCCTCTGAAGGAGACAGTGAAAAGGCAGTGCCCACTTGAAGTTCAGACATTAATTATCATGTTATAATATTTTGCTAAATTACACAGCATGGCCCCAGGAAATAACAGGCACTAAGAGAAGGGAGGGGAGTGGATACATGCTGCACTGCAGACTCAGACGTGGGGGAAAGGCAATTAGACAGGGAGTGTTTATCCACCCTGCACCACCACCCTGAGGCTTTCAGTTAGCAATGTGTACCAAGGCAGGGAAGCGATGGGAGCATGCCAAGATTTTAAATGATGCTGAAATGAGACTGTGGCTGTCAACCAGACTGGAGGTAGGAAACAACTCCTGCAGAGGAGGAGTTCTGCCTGCTGCTAATCTGCCGTGTCTGCTCCTGGCTGCCTCTGTGGGGCTGATTCACTGCTCCCAGGCATTGCTCTCAATCCCCAGGATTGGTAATAAGACCATAAAAGCATCTGTCTAGGGTCAGGTCAATGCCCACATGTTCCTTATTGGTGGTGATGCTTAGGGTGATACCCCAAGGGTACCTACCCAGCCCCAGCAGCAATAACCCCCTCGAGTAGGAGGGACCTCCTTGAATCGGTCCTGCAGCCACAGCCTCCTGCATGAAGGAATTTTGCGGTTTAATTAGTCTCTCAATGATGAGTTGCTTCCCAAAGCTTGCTCCGAATCTGTCTCAACAGCTCCATCTGATGCACCTGTGGATGCTGAATGGGATGGTGCGGCAGCAAGGCTGCTCCCTGTCACCTCTGGAATACAATCCCCTTGTATTCAAGTTAGGACATTTTAGGTGGACAACCAGATTGGGTAAAAAACCTATTTGGATGGGTGGGCTCAACAGTTTGTAGCTGTTGGATTACAATTCAACTCTGCCTGGAGGCTAATGATGAGGTGTCTGTCCCAGGACCTGCCCTGTTTAGCATCCTTATCCATGACCTGGAGGAGGTGAAGAGCATGTTCTTGTGAAGTTTGTAGATGACACCAAGTTGGGGGGGGGGGATCACTCAATGTGCTCAAGGAGATGCCATCCAGAGGGACCTCAGAAGGCTGAAGGAAGGAGTCAAGAGGAACTTTAAACATTCAATAAGAAATAAGCCCTGTGCAGGAGAAGAGCACAGGGGCATGGGTAAGGGGTGGGATAGGATTATTATGGGGAGTGAGAGCCCACCCTGTTTTGCTTGCACTTGTGGGACCCCAATTGGTAAGGTGCCTTGAGGGGACTACAGTGACATAGCCACCTGGCATCTTCATGAGCAAAAGGTCCCACAAGCCAATTTTTCCACCTCCTCATTCTGCTGCTGTAGGCAACTGTTTAGGTTACCTGTCTGTAAAGCCAGGTCTGACTGTTGAATGGCATCATAAAAATAAACAAATGCATCCAAAGCAGCACTTGACACCGATCACCTTGGCTGGAAGCGGCTCCTTCTGGCAGAGGGTTGGCAGGAAGGTGTCAGCTCCCAGGCCCAGAGGCACCTCCTGGGTTGGCATCTCAACAACATCCACTGAGGATGAGATCAAGACACATGAGGAGCAAAACCTCCCAACACTGCTGATCTGTCCCGGCTTCTGCAGAGCACCATTATGGCTCCAAGCTGGCTATGATCCTTCCTTCCCTGCAGACCTCAGCGGTATCCAAGAGCTGGGACAAGTCTCTCAGGATCCAGTCCTAATGCTTCTCCTCCACAGTAACGCCAGGGGATGAAACAGGGAGGGCAGCGAGCTGGGCTGGCCCATGCCAACCCCATGAACACAGCCATGGGCAGCACAGAGCTGGATGAAGAACAGTCAGCTCCAAACATGCTTAGGAAAGGGCTAAGAAAGGCAAAAGTGGTATTAATTGTTGAACAATAGATGACAAGATATTATTTATTATCTCTACATCTTCAGTAGCCAAGGGGCATTTGTTGCACCCTGCACAGGGCCCTGGAGTGTTCTTGCCCCAACTGATGGTTCAACTGGAATCTGGTGGACCCGATCTTAACCCATTTTCTACATTTTTCTGAGTCTGCCAAAGGCCACAGAAAAGAAGAAATATGGCCAGGCTGCAAGAACCAAAATCCCTTGGTTGTTTTCCTGGTTTCAATTGGTTTTGGGGAACATGCAACGTGAAGTATTGTTGAAGCAGGGCTGAATGTGGTAATCAGCGTTTGGGCACAGGGCAGAGGCTCTGGGATGTCCGCACATTCACTCCCACCGTCCTGGAGAGGCAGAAGGAGATGTACAGAGACAAATTCAGTGTGATTTTGCAAAATAAAATGAGGCCAGAGTTGAGAGCACATGGGCTGTAGGACTATGAGAAGACAGCAGGACATCCCTCTTGCTTAGACCACCAAGCATGGGAGCCAAGGCAACTTCCTAAAACTGCTAAAAGCGCTTTCACTGAGCCAGATAGAAGACTCGTGGGGGAACATGGCCTTGGAAGATGCTATCACTGGTCCCATATAAGGACAACCAGGGCTGGAAGCAGACAAGGGCCAAGTCCATGGTGCCCTGTCAGAAGCACAACCAACCCCAGAGAAAATCTTTCTAGGGCAACAATGCCCTCTTCCAGCTTGCCTTTGATTCCCCAAAGCTCCAAGGGAAGACTAGAAGGAAAGCTCTTTCTTTTATTTCTATTTAACTTCTCTGCTTTGTTATTATTTCCTTAGATTCCTCAGATTTGATGGCTGCAATAGTCCTCTGGTTCTCATCTGCAAAGGGCTCTCCTCTGGTCGCCATCAAAATCCCTCCTTTCCCCTAACCGTGTTCAATGCTGATCTTTGGGCTGAGCTTCTCCAACCTAAACTATGCACTATTCCAAGCAGCAAAAACGTGCTTTGTTCCAAACCACCATCCAAATTTACTGTACTCCATCAAACCAATTTTAATGAGAGATGGACCCACCTTTTACTTCTCTTGGCAAACCACCTCTTTGCCTAAAATCCCGACGTTGACCCCACCAAACCTTGTTGTGAAGATACTCTCTGTCTGCAAAAATCTCACCTAAACTCTCAGAATGGTTTGGAAATTAAACTTTTTGATTCTTTGGGGATTCAGCTCCTGGGAGATGCAGTCACCATGTTGGACGTGGAGGTAGACTCTTCTTTCTTCCCCCATCCTGCTTTCCAGCACACAGTTCAGGCAATGCATACAGAGGAGAATGTGGCAGAGCCCCCCAGGACTGGAGCTCGACACGGACCATATTTGTGCCAAGGGGCACAGTCACTCCCTTGGCTCCTGAAATGCTGCCTGCGTGAGGTAACAGCTCTGACCCAAATTTACTTTGCTGTTATTAAACACCCATTCCTGTGGCTGACATCAAAACGCAGCAGTCTGTCTGCTTCCCCAAGGATGGTGATGAATGCTAGTCTGATTAACCAGCAAACCCCAGCATTTATCACTCCAGCCTTGCATGAAATAAAATTCTCTTTTGATTTTCTTTTTCAGCCCACAAAACCAACCCACCCACATTGCTCAATAAATAACTGGCATTGCCACCTGATGCCTCAGCCACATTCCCAGCTTCTCACTGGGCCATCCAGCACTGATGTCCTTGCTGCCATCCTCACTTCCTCCCACCTGGTCCAGCTCCACAACTAATAGTGGTGTTAATAAGCTTTTATTTGGGGGGGAAAGGAAAGGAGCTGGAGAGCGGAAGCTTTGCAGGGGGAAGGGAAGAGACATTCCTGCCTCAGTCATCAGGTAACTTTCCCCTTCCTCTTGCTCACTCCCTCGCTGACCTTTGGCTGAGTCTGCCCAAGCTATAAAAGAAAAGCGAAAAAAAGGGGAAAAAAAAAGATAAACTAAGAAGCAAGAGGAGCTGAAAGGACAAGCAGAGGGAGAGATGTTATCTCACCTCTGGTAATGATTTCTTGTGGATGGAGGCAAAGGGAGTTAAGCATGATTGCAGACAGCACAGAGGGGCTTTGCTTGGGGGGGAAGAAAGGGGGAAAGTTAGGAGTGAGAAGCTGAGACTGTACACAGGGACATATGTGCTGATGAGCAGGAAGGGGAAAAAAACCCATGATGAGTGCTACTACACCTTGTGTCCCGATGCAAGTGGAGGTCCCAAACCTTATAGGCCATGATGACATCCTCTCCTGCCCTGGGACACCAGCCCACGTGCTTCATGAAGGGATGAACACTCTGTACAATTAGGGAGTTTCCACCATTTCATGGAGAAACCATCAGAGCCAGCATGTGCAAATGTCCCTTTCCTCTCTTGAGTGCAGCTGGAAGAGCTCACCACCACCTCTTCAGCTGGGCCTACAGCCTGGCTTTGACTCTGGCATTTATCTCAGAGCCTGGCACCTATCACTGCTGATAAATAGGTGGTTCTGTTCTCCTGGGTTGGCCCTATGCATCAGGTTTAGCTGATGGCAGCAAAAAATGGAGGCGAAATGAAAACCCATTCCAGAAACATGGAACAGTATGAGTCAAAGTCACAACCCTGCAGAACAAGCAGTCACGGATCAACGATTTTGGGACAGGAGAGCTGGAAGACTCAGGCTGACCCATGCTAGCTAAGCTAAGAGTCTTCTTCTCTGACAAACAACACCATGAAGACAGAGCTGTCCTGCTAATGAACAGACAGATGCATTTTTTCAGAAGTAAATTTATGCATTACATCTTGATATAATCAATCATCCAGTTCCAGCCCCCAGCCATTCGCAGGGACACCTCCCACTAGACCAGGTTGCTAAAAGCCTCATCCAAGCTGGCCTTGAACACCTCCAGGGATGGGACATCCACAACTTCCTCGGGCAACCTGTGCCAGTGCCTCACCAGCCTCACAGGAAAAAAATTTCTTCCTAATATCTAATCTAAATCTCCCCTCTTTCAGCTTAAAAACTTTTCATAGAATCATAGAATCATCTGGGTTGGAAGAGACCTCCAAGATCATCAAGTCCAACCCTTTGTCCAATGTCCTCATGATTACTAGATCATGGCACTAAGTGCCACATCCAGTCTTATTTTAAAAACCTCCAGGGATGATGAATCCACCCCCTCTCTGGGCAGGTCGTTCCAATGCCTGATTACTCACTCTGTGAAGAACTTTTTTCTGATATCCAGCCTAAACCTTCCCTGGCAGAGTCTAAGCTCGTGCCCTCTTGTTCTGTTGCTGGCTGTCTGGGAGAAGAGACCGACCCCCACCTGTCTACAACCTCCTTTCAGATAGTTGTAGAGAGCAATGAGGTCACCCCTGAGCCTCCTCTTCTCCAGGCTAAACAACCCCAGCTCCCTCAGCCTCTCTTCATAGGACTTGTGCTCAAGTCCCTTCACCAGTTTTGTTGCTCTTCTCTGGACCCGCTCCAGCCCCTCAATATCTTTCTTGAACTGGGGGGCCCAGAACTGAACACAATACTCAAGGTGTGGCCTCACCAATGCCGAGTACAGGGGAAGGATCACTTCCCTCGCCCTGCTGACCACACCATTCTTGATGCAGGCCAGGATGCCATTGGCCTTCTTGGCCACCTGGGCACACTGCTGGCTCATGTTTAGCCTCCTGTCAATCAGTACTCCCAGGTCCCTTTCCACCTGACTGCTCTCCAGCCACTCTGTCCCCAGCCTGTAGCGCTGCATGGGATTGTTGTGGCCAAAGTTCAGGACCCGGCACTTGGCCTTGTTGAACTTCATCCTGTTGGACTCAGCCCATCTCTCCAGCCTATCAAGGTCCCTCTGCAGAGCCCTCCTGCCTTCCAGCAGGGTGACACTCCCTCCCAACTTGGTGTCATCTGCGAATTTGCTTATGATGGACTCAATCCCCTCATCTAAATCATCAATGAAGTTGTTAAACAGAACTGGACCCAACACTGATCCCTGGGGGACACCACTGGTGACCGGTTGCCAGCTGGACGCAGCCCCGTTCATCAGCACTCTCTGGGCCCAGCCATCCAACCAGTTCTTAACCCAGCTGAGAGTGCACCTGTCCAAGCCATGGGCTACCAGTTTATCCAGGAGTATGCCATGGGAGACAGTGTCAAAGGCTTTGCTGAAGTCCAGATAGACTACATCCACAGCCTTCCCTTCATCCACCAGGCGGGTTACCTGATCATAAAAGGAAATCAGGTTGGTCAGACAGGACCTGCCCCTCATAAAGCTGTGCTGGCTGGGTCGGAACCCATGTCCATCCTGAAGGTGCTGTGTGATTGCACTCAGGATGATCTGTTCCATAACCTTGTCAGGCACTGAGGTCAGGCTGACAGGCCTATAGTTGCCCGGGTCCTTCCAGCAGGGCAACACTCCCTCACTACAAGAAGGACATTGAGGTGCTGGAGTGCGTCCAGAGTAGGGCGACAAGGTTGGTGAAGGGACTGGAGAAGAAGTCCTACGAGGAGGGGCTGAGGGAACTGAGGTTGTTTATCTTGGAGAAGAGGAGGCTGAGGGGAGACCTCACCGCTGTCTATGGCTGCCTGAAAGGAGGCTGTGGCAGAGCGAGTGTTGGTCTCTTCTCTCAAGTGACAGGTGATAGGACAAGGGGAAATGGCCATAAGTTGCACCAGGGGAGGTTCAGACTAGATATTAGGAAGAATTTCTTTACTGAAAGGGTGGTCAGGCACTGGCAGAGGCTGCCCAGGGAGGTGGTGGGGTCGCCATCCCTGGAGGTGTTTAAAAAAATGCGTAGATGAGATTTTGAAGGACATGTTTTAGCAGAGGATGAGTACGGTTGGACTCGATGATCTCAAAGGTCTTTTCCAACCGGAAGATTCTATGATTCTGTGAAGCTAGCCCAATGCAAAGTGCCATCATCACACAAAGCTCCTGGGCTCAAATACATGAAGCAGAAATTAGTCTTTCCAGACAAGTCCAGTGCATCCTGCAAGAATTCTGTTGCTTTCTGAGTAGATAGAAAAATTAAATCTCCTGTTTCCAGCTCTCTCCTCTTGCTCTGTGTGCTGATTAGAAACCAGATGAAAATTCAAATAATATTAAACCACAGCATCAGGACTCTCACCTTCTTCAATGCATTTTCTGCTGAAAATTTCTGCTCTTTAAATTTCACAGTGAAAGCTTCCTCTTCATCGCAGACAGACCAACACATTTATAAGGCACCTGAGAACATACCACACATCCAAAGGGTGAAGTCTCTCTTCTCCACAAACTACCAGAACTTCAACATCTTGTTTGGAAAAATAGGTTTGAGTTGCTGAGTTCAGACCTAGCCTGCCTAGTTGGGGGTCCATGTGTGCCAGTGCTGAGGCATAAATTCTCTTTTTATCACCAGGAAAGGAAAGTAAATTGAATACTGGGAAGAAAATGGGACAGACTGCTGGCATCATGCCTTTCTTGGCTTCTCTTCCACTACAAAAACAGGATGGGGGAGCTTGGACCTCCATTAGGCTTCACCAAAATAAGCACCTGAAGTGAATTAGTAAGTCAAAGCATTACTAGACAAGCAAATAAGGAGACCACCAGGTCTTGTTCATTAATTGGGGAGTGATGCAATAGTGTGGCATGTCCCTCTGTACCAGCCTCCTCACTGGCTGGGCATTTCCTCACCCAGGCGGTGTCTCGCCATCACCCTCCCGTATCTGCCCTCTCCCTTGTGATGCTCTGGCACAGAGCAGCCCTGGGATCCTAGAGCAACCCAGGAATCCTGGAGAAAACCAAGGATCTCTGAGCAAACTCTTCCCCCCTCCAAACACATCACCCATCCCTTGAGGACATGGTGCCACTTACACTGACCATGGGACAGAGTCTCTCCTGTACACTGCACACCTAGAAACACTGGATAACAAATTCAGCTAGTTAGAAGCCAGGCTCAAAACCTCTATTTTTGGCTTTTCCTATTTTTTCCTCCTCTTTGCTATATATATCTTGTCTTCTCTTTATCAATCTCTAAAGAAGAACTTCAAACCTTCATTTCTCCTTCACCCTGTACATTATTAGGCCAAACTGTAACAGGGCTGAATTTAAATGTAGAATTACAACCATGTCAGTAATTACAATAAAGCACTTCTTCAATGGAAACAAAAAAATTATTACCAAAAAAAAAGGTTTATAGTGACTGAGGCATAATTAGGACTTGAACAGCAAGAGCCACAGAATCCTCTGTTTCTTAGAGCTCCCAGCTCACAGGGCACATTTCTCAACCCATCGAGGAGTTTACTGGCAAAATGACAGTGGCTACATTACTTCTTCAGTGGCTTTTGAACTCCTTTAAAATGCTCCTTCTGCTTCAGTATCTTCACATAAACCATTAGTCAGTTCAAGGGAAGGCATTGCTTTCCCTGTATCTGCACTGCTTGCAATTGTCTGTCCAATGATACAATAAAATAATAAGAAAATACAAATGCACGAGAAAAAGAAAACCCAGTGCAAATAAGAAAGTCATCCTGCTCTCCGATCTGCTTTTAAAGTGGTGGCGAGTAGGGAGAGGCACACAGAAAGTTGAAGACAAGAAAAGAGGTGGGAAAAAAAAATAACACAAGCCCTGCTCAACAAAAGCCATCAGTTATGAATGTCTGGTGTAGTGTGTCTGGCTTTTTCCTCCAGAGACATCTGCTCCCTGCTGTCTCCTGCCAGTTGGCTGGGGCAAGGCAGGAGGATGGCCTGAAACCAATACTAGCCTCTACTTGTATTGCTTTTTTTTTTTTCTCCCCAAATTCTCTGTCTTCTTTTGAAAGCCAAACAGGACACGTTGCTGCTGCTTGAGCAATGAGTTCAGAAAAAGAAACCCCTAAAACAAAGCCACGGCAGGGAAGAGGGGTGGCACTTGGCGACACGGCCGAAAAAGAAACATGCTTCTCCCTCCCCACCCTATGAACGTATTCTCGAGCATGCTGGGGTTTGGTCTGCTGGGGGATTTAAATTGGAAAAGCTCTTGCTGGATCGCATTAAGGCGCATGTCTTCTTCTTGTCCCTTTCCACTCCACCTTGCCCTGCTCCTCAAGTCGTCAGTTTTTGGATGGTCTTGTTGTAGTACTGTGTGATGGTGGGCATCAGGGGGTTCCAGTTGTTGGCGTGCAGCTCGATGACCTCCAGCAGCAGGGAACGTGTCAGCATGGACTCGGAGGGACACACCATCTTGTCGCGTGCTATCGCCAACAGCTCAATCATCATCTCGGGCAGCTGCTCCTCCAGCAGCCGGCCGGTGCTCTGCAGCTGTCAGGAGAAGAAGGGGTCAACCATGGCATACTGATCCTTATGGGTTCCTTCCAACTTGAGATATTTTATGATTCTATGATATTAAAACACCCTGCCATCTTTTACAGATACCCTCCACCCCTCCACTTCTCCCCTGCTCAATGCAGCTGGACAGGAAGGCAAGGTTAAAAGTGTTGCAGCTTTTGAAAACCAAAACCACCCGACATCAGGCTCCAAGAGATGATCATGAAGGGTGAGGTTTTCAAAGGCATCCATGCTGGGTTGCTGGAGGAGAGAATGGTTCAGCTCCCACTGACTTCAAAGGCAGCCATGCTGGATTGCTTTTGGAAAAAAAATCCCACCGAAAAATCATGTTATTTTCAAAACAAAGTGCAGGCTGTGATGTGGCATTCCTGCCTTTTACCTGGCCCTTCATTTACTCACTGATTCACAGCTGTCAGTGACTCCCTTGTCATTATATCACAATAAGCAGACTCCTCCTGCATGCAGAACAAATCCTTCCCTGACAAGATCTGCATTTATACCCATTGTGCTGCTTCTCTGAGGGCAGACAAGGGTTTTTTTTAAAACAATTGGAGAGCCTCCATGGAGCAGTGTAAGCCCAGGTGGTCCCACAGAGGAGAAGGTACAAGCTTGAAGTGGTCAGCAATGAGTTCACCATCACAGAAGGCTCATGAGGCTTGAATGCAGAGCTCCCCAAAAGTTCAAACTCGAACTCTCCTCCTTGGTTGCCTGTTGCTTTGCTGAATTTCAGTCATTCAGACTGCAATTTCAATCACTCTTTGCAAGGAAAGCATCCATCCCCATGGGCCAATCCATTCCTAAAAACAAAATTAATGAAACTCTGCTATATTTGTATCAGCATTTCTCTGCAAAGTTGCTGCTAAGCACAGCAAACCTCTTTGTGTGAGCCACAAGGCAGCTTCTGCACCAATACAGGTGATTTTGTGCTTAAAAAAATAAATGCAGGGTGAGATTTGAAGGAACCAGGATGATATAATTTTCTGATGGGACCCCGTCTACCAAACTTTTTGCATTCATTTACATGCATCAAAAGTCCAGTGACAAAGTCTCAAGGACCATCTCTTATGTCATGGTGATGTCTTTTATCTACCTGGAGTAGTGCATTCAGTTCTGGAACCCTTAGAACAGGAAAGAAATGGACCTGTTCAAGCAGGTCCAGAGCAGGGTCACAAAACCAATCAAAAGGCTGGAGCATCTCTGCTATGAAGACAGGCTGACAGAGTTGGGGTTCTCCAGACTGGAGAAGAGAAGGCTCCAGGGAGACATTATTGCTGCCTTTCAATACTTAAAGGAGGCTTATAAGAAAGATGGAGACAGACTTTTCAGCAGGGCCTGTAGCAATAGGACAAGGAGTCATGGTTTTACACTAAAACAGGGTAAATTCAGACTGGATAGACAGAAGAAATTTTTTACAAGGGTGGTGAAACACTGGCACAGGTTGCCCAGAGAGGTGACAAATGCCCCATCCCTAGAAACAATCAAGGTCAGGTTGGACAGGGGTCTGAGCAACCTGATTGAGCTGAAGATGATCCTGCTCATTGCATGGGGTTTGGACTAGATGGCCTTTACAGATCTCTTCCAACCTAAACCATTCTATGATTCTATGGTTCTATAATGCAAAGAGGAAATATGGCTGTTGGATTTGGAAACCTCTAATAGCTGTTTGACATGTGCATAACCAAGGACGGAAGGAGCAAAGCAATGAGTACCAGGGTGGGTGGTGCAGGTGCTTCCCTACCTCCATGGAGCAGCAAAGCACAGCGTCTTCCTTCACATCCTGAGATTGCAACAACTGTAAAAGAGAGAAGAGAGAGTCAGTGAGAAATGCATGACCTCCTCCTCCCTTACGACCTTCCTGCTGCCATCTCTTCATCCAGCTTGACTTTTACCACCTCCAGGAGGAAAGAGCAGAAAATCAGAAAGAGTGGAGGAAACAGATTATCAACACAAAAAAATTGAGATAAACAGTGACAAAAATACAGGGCAAACGGTATTATTGGCGTATCCACTGCTGAGAGTGAGCAAGCAAGGCAGAATATAAAGAATCTAGATTAACAACTTTCAAAATAAATTTTATTTAGGTTACATTACCTTATTTAACCCCACAGCAGAAAATGAGACAATGCATTTGTTTCACATACACAACAACTAAATGCAACCATCAGGTGACAACATTTGAGCAGCATAGCCCTGGGTACGGCTGTTTGGAAGGGAAGGACTCTGCCCAAGAGGCAGCCACCCACCACTGCACCTCTCTGTCCCCATGGGGATACTTCTAACAGCCATAAAATTACCTGATGGGAAAGTGTTACATCTAATACACCATAATTACTATGCCTTCTTCTAGACTGATTATATAGTGGTGCAATAGGTTGCAGCAAAACTATGATGTCTTCGGTGTACCAACTCCAACTCTGCTCTTTGTGAACTTAGCAATACAAACATGAGCTTGTAAGCATGAGTAACTTTCAAGAAAGACACAAAATGATCCTGTGCATGGCATGGGATAGTGAAGGAAGATGTTTGCCCCTCTTGGTTCAGACTCAGGGCATGCAGTGAGGGTCAATGGCTCTACCTGGCAATGGCAAAGCGTAGGAGCTCAGCATGTCTCACCCCACAAATCTTGAAACCAAGAGCAAGGACCCTTGAAATTGGATCAAAATTACAGTTTTCTTTGTTTTCATCTCTATAACTTTTAAGATGCCAAATGACATAAAGATGCCATTTCAGGTATTTTGCTAAAACCACAAGAGAAAGCACAGTTGTTATAGTTGTTTTTCAAGTAGATAAAATATTGAGATTCTCAATCAGCCAATAACAAAGTGAGCTGGAGTGTTATGCAAAACACTGTACCATGAGGTGGATGATAAAATTAGAAGTGCTGGCAACACTTGAAGCTATGGCCACTTCCACTTTAGCTAGGAAAAAAAAGGAGGTAATTAAAGAAATTATTATTGCTCTCAAAGTTTTATCTTCACCCTCTTCTGTTTTCAGCAGACAACAATTTGTTCACTTTGAAGATGATGCTTACAGCATCTCGATGAACATGCAGTCCATCAGTTTTTATCTCACTTGAACTAAAGATTCAGCCAGGGTTTTGAAGATATGCAAGAGTTTCCCCCTAGTTTATCTTTCTACTAAGTAGTTTGGAAAATGTTAGTTAAGCCCAAGCTGCATACTCTGAGATAAGTTCTCACAAACAGTTCACAGATTCTTTGCAAAAAACCCATGAGATTATTTTAAACATAACAACAAGGGGAAAAAAAAATCAATTAGGGACAAATATAAACAGACATTAGTCCAGAAATTCACTTTGGAGGTATTTAGCTTGTGAGAATGGCATGAAGCAGGGCTATAAATTAAATATGTATTCACCTTTCCTATTTTTGCTATTCTTTAGTAAAGAACATGTGTTTTAAACTGTTTAGTTTTGGGTTCTTCAGTATAAAAAGAGTATCAAGCAACTGGAGAGTGCGCAGAGGAGGGCCACAAAGTTAGTGAAGGGTCTATGACGTAGGTTGGATATTAGGAAAAGGTTCTTCACTCAGAGGATGGTGGAGCACTGGAACAGCTCCCCAGGGAAGCAGTCACGGTGCCAAGCCTGACAATATTCAAGAAGCACTTGGACAGTGCACTTAGACACACGGTGTGAATGTTGAGTTTGTCCTATGCAGGGACAGGAGTTGGACTCAATGATCCTTGTGGGTCCCTTCCAACTCAGGTCATTCTGTCCTTCTGTGATTCTGTGAACATAATGTGAAAATTAAAGCAAGAAAAGAGGAGTTAGGATTGATTAGGAAGGGCCTATGGTGGCCCACTTCCAGTCCTTCCTCTTCCATGATCTCCTTGATGATCCTGCCCTCTGCCAGGGTTACATGGTCAGGGAAAGGCTGCAACATCACTTAGGCTTTCCTTGCCCCAGTTTCCTACTTGCATATTCGGGACACATGTCCCTACTTCAGAAGGTGGTTGTGAATATGTCAAAGACCATCAAAGATTGCTTGGATATTTGGCTAATGAGGAATAGCCTTATCTATGATGAAATAGAGACTACATCCTATCCCCAGACTTGGGCAGGTACCCTCTACCTTCACGCTGCCCTCTTAGAGCTCATCTGACATGACTTGGTTGAACAAGGAGAATGCATGTGCTCCACCTTGTCCGCTAGGGTACCATGTGTTCCACTTTATCCATCCAACCATAGTGTGCTCCACTGCTCCATCAATGTACCAAGAGATATCAGTCCCAAGGGCCACAGTTCAACCTCTGCCTGTGTATGTGGGTTGGGAAAGCCCACAATCTGCCCACCAAACCCAAGTATGGCCCTGCACAGTGGAGCAGGGCCCAGCAGGCAGATCTGCTGGTGCTACAGGAACCAGAGTCTAAGTCCATGCCCACAGATGTCAGTCACCCGCATCAGTGCAACGGTCTGAGGCTCTGCAGAGGGATCTGGACAGGCTGGATCCATGGGCTGAGACGAACGGGATGAGGTTTAACAAGACCAAATGCCGAGTCCTGCACTTGGGACACAAGAACCCCATGCAGCGTTACAGACTTGGGGAAGAGTGGCTGGAGAGCTGCCTGGAGGAGAAAGACCTGGGGGTGTTGATTGACAACTAGCTGAATATGAGGCAGCAGTGTGCCCAGTTGGCTAAGAAGGCCAACGGCATCTTGGCCTGTATCAGAAACAGCGTGGCCAGCTGGGCCAGGGAAGGGATTGTGCCCCTGTACTTGGCACTGGTGAGGCCACACCTCGAGTGCTGTGTTCATTTCTGGGCCCCTCACTACAAGAAGGACATTGAGGTGCTGGAGTGCGTCCAGAGTAGGGCGACAAGGTTGGTGAAGGGGCTGGAGAACAAGTCCTACGAGGAGGGGCTGAGGGAACTGAGGTTGTTTATCTTGGAGAAGAGGAGGCTGAGGGGAGACCTCACCGCTGTCTACGGCTGCCTGAAAGGAGGCTGTGGCAGAGCGAGTGTTGATCTCTTCTCCCAAGTGACAGGTGATAGGACAAGGGGAAATGGCCATAAGTTGCACCAGGGGAGGTTCAGACTAGATATTAGGAAGAATTTCTTTACTGAAAGGGTGGTCAGGCACTGGCACTTTCTATAAGAGGTATCTTTTCTGCTTATCCATTTGATGCTGAGGTTGTCCAAACACTTAGTTTTGGGGAAAACCTTTCCCTTATGGAGCTGTCTGCTAATCTCTGCATGAGGCACAGTCTCTGCCATGCTCTGAAATGTTATTTGTCAGGGAAAGTTTAGGCTTGATGTGAGGAAAAAGTTCTTCACTGAAAGGGTGATTGGTCATTGGAATGCGCTGCCCAGGGAGGTGGTGGAGTCGCCGACCCTGGAAGTGTTTAAGGGGAGACTGGATGAGGCACTGAGTGCCATGGTTTAGATGATGGTTGGTGTTAGTGTGGGTGTCGGTGTTAGTGTTGGGTTATAGGTTGGACTTGATGATCTCAGAGGCCCTTTCCAACCTTATGACACTGTGATACTGTGATACTGTGATATTTGTTGGGTTCTGAAAACCCAGCTGAGCTGGGAGAAGCCGGCTGTGTCAGGCTGCATCCACTAGCAATCGTGTTTCCCTCTACACAGCCTTCTGCTCACTCCTCTCTGGGGATCTGGTGAAGCTTTCAAGCCCACTGAAGACGCACAAGGCACCACCAGCCCATGCATCTCACGGAAGGGTCCCTCTTCCCAGTTCCCTGACAGCAACTCCTGCTGCTCTATTTCCTGCTGCTCTATTAGGAAGAGGCCACTATCACGGGTCACTGCTGGTCCTACAAGCAGCTGCCTAGAGGAGGTGGCACGGGGGGTGGGGGGAAAGGAGTTCTGGGCTGGAGCTGCTCGTGATGGCTTAGCTGTATTGAGAGCTGTGTCCATAGGAGACACTTTCCTTAACATATTTTAGACAACTTGAACAAGTTTGTTTGGTGGCATCTACTCCTTTTACATTGATGCACTGCTCTCAGCTGAGGAGGAAACTCTGTTCTCCTATTACCCAACCAGGACTCCCTGGGGGAATGGTAAGAAGAGATTAGTTTGCATCAAGTAAACCAAAATGCTGATTATCCTCCTCGTCAGGCTCCTGAGGAACTTGGAGATATTTAACAGCAAATTGAATTTAGGCCAGAGGAACAAAACTCTGTACCCTGTCATGGGAAACTTCTATTCCTTTCCACTGTAGACAAGGGAAATGGCCTCAAATTGTGCCAGGGGATATTTAGATTGGATATTAGGAAAAATTTCTTCACTGAAAGAGTGGTGAAGCCCCACTGGTGACACCCAGCCTCCTCTTTATCCCTCCTTCCTTGGCATCCCTGCCCTTCCATGTTTGCATCCTTCATCCCTCCTCCATCCTTTCCTCCTACAAACCACTTCCCAGTTCGTCCCAGTCCTGCCAGACTGGAGAGCAAGCCACTGATTTTTGCAGAACCACATGGGGGGACCAGAAGGGGACTTTTATGAGGAAATAAGTCCCATTCTTCATAGAGGACTTATTTTCTACAGTCAGATCTGGTCTCATGGAGCTACTTGGGTGGAAGGGTGGCACGGGGTCAGGATCTACCCCCCCCCTCCGGTGCCTTTGCTTATTCAATAAAGGAAAAATCCTGTCTCATTCTCTGACTAGGAGAATAATCTTAAAAAATCCTGTCATCTCATTATACTGTCGAAGACCCTTTCTTGACTCAAAAGGCTGACTTTTTAAAAAAGTGAGAGTGATTAAAAAAAAACCCCACAACATGTTAAAAGATACAGTTTTCTTTTTGAAACAGCACTACCCTCCTTGCTCATCTGAGGGCAGCCAGGAAGGTTTTCTTCTCTCTTCCTCTGAAGGAGACAGTGAAAAGGCAGTGCCCACTTGAAGTTCAGACATTAATTATCATGTTATAATATTTTGCTAAATTACACAGCATGGCCCCAGGAAATAACAGGCACTAAGAGAAGGGAGGGGAGTGGATACATGCTGCACTGCAGACTCAGACGTGGGGGAAAGGCAATTAGACAGGGAGTGTTTATCCACCCTGCACCACCACCCTGAGGCTTTCAGTTAGCAATGTGTACCAAGGCAGGGAAGCGATGGGAGCATGCCAAGATTTTAAATGATGCTGAAATGAGACTGTGGCTGTCAACCAGACTG
The DNA here is from genome assembly GCA_033556795.1 of Tapera naevia. NCBI lineage: Eukaryota > Metazoa > Chordata > Aves > Cuculiformes > Neomorphidae > Tapera > Tapera naevia. Next base: position 2,473,379 of record JAUMJJ010000004.1, on the reverse strand, counting down.
GAGGTAGGAAACAACTCCTGCAGAGGAGGAGTTCTGCCTGCTGCTAATCTGCCGTGTCTGCTCCTGGCTGCCTCTGTGGGGCTGATTCACTGCTCCCAGGCATTGCTCTCAATCCCCAGGATTGGTAATAAGACCATAAAAGCATCTGTCTAGGGTCAGGTCAATGCCCACATGTTCCTTATTGGTGGTGATGCTTAGGGTGATACCCCAAGGGTACCTACCCAGCCCCAGCAGCAATAACCCCCTCGAGTAGGAGGGACCTCCTTGAATCGGTCCTGCAGCCACAGCCTCCTGCATGAAGGAATTTTGCGGTTTAATTAGTCTCTCAATGATGAGTTGCTTCCCAAAGCTTGCTCCGAATCTGTCTCAACAGCTCCATCTGATGCACCTGTGGATGCTGAATGGGATGGTGCGGCAGCAAGGCTGCTCCCTGTCACCTCTGGAATACAATCCCCTTGTATTCAAGTTAGGACATTTTAGGTGGACAACCAGATTGGGTAAAAAACCTATTTGGATGGGTGGGCTCAACAGTTTGTAGCTGTTGGATTACAATTCAACTCTGCCTGGAGGCTAATGATGAGGTGTCTGTCCCAGGACCTGCCCTGTTTAGCATCCTTATCCATGACCTGGAGGAGGTGAAGAGCATGTTCTTGTGAAGTTTGTAGATGACACCAAGTTGGGGGGGGGGGATCACTCAATGTGCTCAAGGAGATGCCATCCAGAGGGACCTCAGAAGGCTGAAGGAAGGAGTCAAGAGGAACTTTAAACATTCAATAAGAAATAAGCCCTGTGCAGGAGAAGAGCACAGGGGCATGGGTAAGGGGTGGGATAGGATTATTATGGGGAGTGAGAGCCCACCCTGTTTTGCTTGCACTTGTGGGACCCCAATTGGTAAGGTGCCTTGAGGGGACTACAGTGACATAGCCACCTGGCATCTTCATGAGCAAAAGGTCCCACAAGCCAATTTTTCCACCTCCTCATTCTGCTGCTGTAGGCAACTGTTTAGGTTACCTGTCTGTAAAGCCAGGTCTGACTGTTGAATGGCATCATAAAAATAAACAAATGCATCCAAAGCAGCACTTGACACCGATCACCTTGGCTGGAAGCGGCTCCTTCTGGCAGAGGGTTGGCAGGAAGGTGTCAGCTCCCAGGCCCAGAGGCACCTCCTGGGTTGGCATCTCAACAACATCCACTGAGGATGAGATCAAGACACATGAGGAGCAAAACCTCCCAACACTGCTGATCTGTCCCGGCTTCTGCAGAGCACCATTATGGCTCCAAGCTGGCTATGATCCTTCCTTCCCTGCAGACCTCAGCGGTATCCAAGAGCTGGGACAAGTCTCTCAGGATCCAGTCCTAATGCTTCTCCTCCACAGTAACGCCAGGGGATGAAACAGGGAGGGCAGCGAGCTGGGCTGGCCCATGCCAACCCCATGAACACAGCCATGGGCAGCACAGAGCTGGATGAAGAACAGTCAGCTCCAAACATGCTTAGGAAAGGGCTAAGAAAGGCAAAAGTGGTATTAATTGTTGAACAATAGATGACAAGATATTATTTATTATCTCTACATCTTCAGTAGCCAAGGGGCATTTGTTGCACCCTGCACAGGGCCCTGGAGTGTTCTTGCCCCAACTGATGGTTCAACTGGAATCTGGTGGACCCGATCTTAACCCATTTTCTACATTTTTCTGAGTCTGCCAAAGGCCACAGAAAAGAAGAAATATGGCCAGGCTGCAAGAACCAAAATCCCTTGGTTGTTTTCCTGGTTTCAATTGGTTTTGGGGAACATGCAACGTGAAGTATTGTTGAAGCAGGGCTGAATGTGGTAATCAGCGTTTGGGCACAGGGCAGAGGCTCTGGGATGTCCGCACATTCACTCCCACCGTCCTGGAGAGGCAGAAGGAGATGTACAGAGACAAATTCAGTGTGATTTTGCAAAATAAAATGAGGCCAGAGTTGAGAGCACATGGGCTGTAGGGCTATGAGAAGACAGCAGGACATCCCTCTTGCTTAGACCACCAAGCATGGGAGCCAAGGCAACTTCCTAAAACTGCTAAAAGCGCTTTCACTGAGCCAGATAGAAGACTCGTGGGGGAACATGGCCTTGGAAGATGCTATCACTGGTCCCATATAAGGACAACCAGGGCTGGAAGCAGACAAGGGCCAAGTCCATGGTGCCCTGTCAGAAGCACAACCAACCCCAGAGAAAATCTTTCTAGGGCAACAATGCCCTCTTCCAGCTTGCCTTTGATTCCCCAAAGCTCCAAGGGAAGACTAGAAGGAAAGCTCTTTCTTTTATTTCTATTTAACTTCTCTGCTTTGTTATTATTTCCTTAGATTCCTCAGATTTGATGGCTGCAATAGTCCTCTGGTTCTCATCTGCAAAGGGCTCTCCTCTGGTCGCCATCAAAATCCCTCCTTTCCCCTAACCGTGTTCAATGCTGATCTTTGGGCTGAGCTTCTCCAACCTAAACTATGCACTATTCCAAGCAGCAAAAACGTGCTTTGTTCCAAACCACCATCCAAATTTACTGTACTCCATCAAACCAATTTTAATGAGAGATGGACCCACCTTTTACTTCTCTTGGCAAACCACCTCTTTGCCTAAAATCCCGACGTTGACCCCACCAAACCTTGTTGTGAAGATACTCTCTGTCTGCAAAAATCTCACCCAAACTCTCAGAATGGTTTGGAAATTAAACTTTTTGATTCTTTGGGGATTCAGCTCCTGGGAGATGCAGTCACCATGTTGGACGTGGAGGTAGACTCTTCTTTCTTCCCCCATCCTGCTTTCCAGCACACAGTTCAGGCAATGCATACAGAGGAGAATGTGGCAGAGCCCCCCAGGACTGGAGCTCGACACGGACCATATTTGTGCCAAGGGGCACAGTCACTCCCTTGGCTCCTGAAATGCTGCCTGCGTGAGGTAACAGCTCTGACCCAAATTTACTTTGCTGTTATTAAACACCCATTCCTGTGGCTGACATCAAAACGCAGCAGTCTGTCTGCTTCCCCAAGGATGGTGATGAATGCTAGTCTGATTAACCAGCAAACCCCAGCATTTATCACTCCAGCCTTGCATGAAATAAAATTCTCTTTTGATTTTCTTTTTCAGCCCACAAAACCAACCCACCCACATTGCTCAATAAATAACTGGCATTGCCACCTGATGCCTCAGCCACATTCCCAGCTTCTCACTGGGCCATCCAGCACTGATGTCCTTGCTGCCATCCTCACTTCCTCCCACCTGGTCCAGCTCCACAACTAATAGTGGTGTTAATAAGCTTTTATTTGGGGGGGAAAGGAAAGGAGCTGGAGAGCGGAAGCTTTGCAGGGGGAAGGGAAGAGACATTCCTGCCTCAGTCATCAGGTAACTTTCCCCTTCCTCTTGCTCACTCCCTCGCTGACCTTTGGCTGAGTCTGCCCAAGCTATAAAAGAAAAGCGAAAAAAAGGGGAAAAAAAAAGATAAACTAAGAAGCAAGAGGAGCTGAAAGGACAAGCAGAGGGAGAGATGTTATCTCACCTCTGGTAATGATTTCTTGTGGATGGAGGCAAAGGGAGTTAAGCATGATTGCAGACAGCACAGAGGGGCTTTGCTTGGGGGGGAAGAAAGGGGGAAAGTTAGGAGTGAGAAGCTGAGACTGTACACAGGGACATATGTGCTGATGAGCAGGAAGGGGAAAAAAACCCATGATGAGTGCTACTACACCTTGTGTCCCGATGCAAGTGGAGGTCCCAAACCTTATAGGCCATGATGACATCCTCTCCTGCCCTGGGACACCAGCCCACGTGCTTCATGAAGGGATGAACACTCTGTACAATTAGGGAGTTTCCACCATTTCATGGAGAAACCATCAGAGCCAGCATGTGCAAATGTCCCTTTCCTCTCTTGAGTGCAGCTGGAAGAGCTCACCACCACCTCTTCAGCTGGGCCTACAGCCTGGCTTTGACTCTGGCATTTATCTCAGAGCCTGGCACCTATCACTGCTGATAAATAGGTGGTTCTGTTCTCCTGGGTTGGCCCTATGCATCAGGTTTAGCTGATGGCAGCAAAAAATGGAGGCGAAATGAAAACCCATTCCAGAGACATGGAACAGTATGAGTCAAAGTCACAACCCTGCAGAACAAGCAGTCACGGATCAACGATTTTGGGACAGGAGAGCTGGAAGACTCAGGCTGACCCATGCTAGCTAAGCTAAGAGTCTTCTTCTCTGACAAACAACACCATGAAGACAGAGCTGTCCTGCTAATGAACAGACAGATGCATTTTTTCAGAAGTAAATTTATGCATTACATCTTGATATAATCAATCATCCAGTTCCAGCCCCCAGCCATTCGCAGGGACACCTCCCACTAGACCAGGTTGCTAAAAGCCTCATCCAAGCTGGCCTTGAACACCTCCAGGGATGGGACATCCACAACTTCCTCGGGCAACCTGTGCCAGTGCCTCACCAGCCTCACAGGAAAAAAATTTCTTCCTAATATCTAATCTAAATCTCCCCTCTTTCAGCTTAAAAACTTTTCATAGAATCATAGAATCATCTGGGTTGGAAGAGACCTCCAAGATCATCAAGTCCAACCCTTTGTCCAATGTCCTCATGATTACTAGATCATGGCACTAAGTGCCACATCCAGTCTTATTTTAAAAACCTCCAGGGATGATGAATCCACCCCCTCTCTGGGCAGGTCGTTCCAATGCCTGATTACTCACTCTGTGAAGAACTTTTTTCTGATATCCAGCCTAAACCTTCCCTGGCAGAGTCTAAGCTCGTGCCCTCTTGTTCTGTTGCTGGCTGTCTGGGAGAAGAGACCGACCCCCACCTGTCTACAACCTCCTTTCAGATAGTTGTAGAGAGCAATGAGGTCACCCCTGAGCCTCCTCTTCTCCAGGCTAAACAACCCCAGCTCCCTCAGCCTCTCTTCATAGGACTTGTGCTCAAGTCCCTTCACCAGTTTTGTTGCTCTTCTCTGGACCCGCTCCAGCCCCTCAATATCTTTCTTGAACTGGGGGGCCCAGAACTGAACACAATACTCAAGGTGTGGCCTCACCAATGCCGAGTACAGGGGAAGGATCACTTCCCTCGCCCTGCTGACCACACCATTCTTGATGCAGGCCAGGATGCCATTGGCCTTCTTGGCCACCTGGGCACACTGCTGGCTCATGTTTAGCCTCCTGTCAATCAGTACTCCCAGGTCCCTTTCCACCTGACTGCTCTCCAGCCACTCTGTCCCCAGCCTGTAGCGCTGCATGGGATTGTTGTGGCCAAAGTTCAGGACCCGGCACTTGGCCTTGTTGAACTTCATCCTGTTGGACTCAGCCCATCTCTCCAGCCTATCAAGGTCCCTCTGCAGAGCCCTCCTGCCTTCCAGCAGGGTGACACTCCCTCCCAACTTGGTGTCATCTGCGAATTTGCTTATGATGGACTCAATCCCCTCATCTAAATCATCAATGAAGTTGTTAAACAGAACTGGACCCAACACTGATCCCTGGGGGACACCACTGGTGACCGGTTGCCAGCTGGACGCAGCCCCGTTCATCAGCACTCTCTGGGCCCAGCCATCCAACCAGTTCTTAACCCAGCTGAGAGTGCACCTGTCCAAGCCATGGGCTACCAGTTTATCCAGGAGTATGCCATGGGAGACAGTGTCAAAGGCTTTGCTGAAGTCCAGATAGACTACATCCACAGCCTTCCCTTCATCCACCAGGCGGGTTACCTGATCATAAAAGGAAATCAGGTTGGTCAGACAGGACCTGCCCCTCATAAAGCTGTGCTGGCTGGGTCGGAACCCATGTCCATCCTGAAGGTGCTGTGTGATTGCACTCAGGATGATCTGTTCCATAACCTTGTCAGGCACTGAGGTCAGGCTGACAGGCCTATAGTTGCCCGGGTCCTTCCAGCAGGGCAACACTCCCTCACTACAAGAAGGACATTGAGGTGCTGGAGTGCGTCCAGAGTAGGGCGACAAGGTTGGTGAAGGGACTGGAGAAGAAGTCCTACGAGGAGGGGCTGAGGGAACTGAGGTTGTTTATCTTGGAGAAGAGGAGGCTGAGGGGAGACCTCACCGCTGTCTATGGCTGCCTGAAAGGAGGCTGTGGCAGAGCGAGTGTTGGTCTCTTCTCTCAAGTGACAGGTGATAGGACAAGGGGAAATGGCCATAAGTTGCACCAGGGGAGGTTCAGACTAGATATTAGGAAGAATTTCTTTACTGAAAGGGTGGTCAGGCACTGGCAGAGGCTGCCCAGGGAGGTGGTGGGGTCGCCATCCCTGGAGGTGTTTAAAAAAATGCGTAGATGAGATTTTGAAGGACATGTTTTAGCAGAGGATGAGTACGGTTGGACTCGATGATCTCAAAGGTCTTTTCCAACCGGAAGATTCTATGATTCTGTGAAGCTAGCCCAATGCAAAGTGCCATCATCACACAAAGCTCCTGGGCTCAAATACATGAAGCAGAAATTAGTCTTTCCAGACAAGTCCAGTGCATCCTGCAAGAATTCTGTTGCTTTCTGAGTAGATAGAAAAATTAAATCTCCTGTTTCCAGCTCTCTCCTCTTGCTCTGTGTGCTGATTAGAAACCAGATGAAAATTCAAATAATATTAAACCACAGCATCAGGACTCTCACCTTCTTCAATGCATTTTCTGCTGAAAATTTCTGCTCTTTAAATTTCACAGTGAAAGCTTCCTCTTCATCGCAGACAGACCAACACATTTATAAGGCACCTGAGAACATACCACACATCCAAAGGGTGAAGTCTCTCTTCTCCACAAACTACCAGAACTTCAACATCTTGTTTGGAAAAATAGGTTTGAGTTGCTGAGTTCAGACCTAGCCTGCCTAGTTGGGGGTCCATGTGTGCCAGTGCTGAGGCATAAATTCTCTTTTTATCACCAGGAAAGGAAAGTAAATTGAATACTGGGAAGAAAATGGGACAGACTGCTGGCATCATGCCTTTCTTGGCTTCTCTTCCACTACAAAAACAGGATGGGGGAGCTTGGACCTCCATTAGGCTTCACCAAAATAAGCACCTGAAGTGAATTAGTAAGTCAAAGCATTACTAGACAAGCAAATAAGGAGACCACCAGGTCTTGTTCATTAATTGGGGAGTGATGCAATAGTGTGGCATGTCCCTCTGTACCAGCCTCCTCACTGGCTGGGCATTTCCTCACCCAGGCGGTGTCTCGCCATCACCCTCCCGTATCTGCCCTCTCCCTTGTGATGCTCTGGCACAGAGCAGCCCTGGGATCCTAGAGCAACCCAGGAATCCTGGAGAAAACCAAGGATCTCTGAGCAAACTCTTCCCCCCTCCAAACACATCACCCATCCCTTGAGGACATGGTGCCACTTACACTGACCATGGGACAGAGTCTCTCCTGTACACTGCACACCTAGAAACACTGGATAACAAATTCAGCTAGTTAGAAGCCAGGCTCAAAACCTCTATTTTTGGCTTTTCCTATTTTTTCCTCCTCTTTGCTATATATATCTTCCTTCCGGAGAGGACCCACATTCTCCCTAGTCTTCCTTTTATCACCGACATACCTATAGAAGCTTTTCTTGTTGTCCTTGACATCCTTGGCCAGATTTAATTCCATCAGGGCTTTAGCTTTCCTAACCTGATCCCTGGTTGTTTGGACAATTTCTCTGTATTCCTCCCAGGCTACCTGCCCTTGCTTCCACTCTCTGTAGGCTTCCTTTTTGAGTTGGTCCAGGAGTTCCTTGTTCATCCATGCAGACTTCCTGGTGTTTTTGCCTGACTTCCTCTTTGTTGGGTTGCATCACTGCTGAGTTTGGAGGAGGTGATCCTTGAATATTAACCAGTTTCTTGGGTCCCTCTCCCCTCCAGGGCTTTATCCCATGGTACCCTACTGAGCAGATCCCCGAAGAGGCCAAAGTCTGCTCTCCTGAAGTCCAGGGTTGAGCTTGCTGCACACCCTCCTCACTGCCCTAAGGATCTTGACCTCCACCATTTCATGGCTTCCCTTGAGCTTCACATTCCCCATCAGCCGTCCCTTGTTGGTGAGAACAAGGTCTAGCTTAGCACCTCTCCTCGTCGACTCTTCTATCACTCAGAGAAGGAAGTTGTCATCAATGCATTCCAGGAACCTCCTGGATTGCTTGGTCCCTGCTGTGTTGTCCCTCCAACAGATATTGGGGTGGTTGAAGTCCTTCATGAGGACCAGGGCTTGTGAACACAAGGCTGCGCCTATCTGTCTATAGAGGGCCTCATTCGCTCACTCTACCTGGTCCGGTGTCCTGTAGCAGAGCCCCACAGTCACCTGTCCCTGCATTCCCTTTAATCCCGACCCATAGGCTCTCAGTCACCTCCTTATTCACCCCCAGGTGGAGCTCCATGCACTCGAGCTGGTCATTGACATACCTCCTCCTCATTTCCCCTGCCTGTCCTTCCTGAAGAGCCTATATCCCTGGATCCCAACACTCCAAACATAGGATCCATCCCACCATGCCTCCGTGATGCCAATGAGATCATAGCTCTGCAGGCACGCACACATCTCTAACTCCTCTTATTTATTTCCCGTACTACGTGCGTTTGCATAGAGGCACTTGAATTGGGCCCCTGATGAAGCTGTCTTACTTGCAGGAGAGCCTTTATGCTGCTCTTCAGGTGCTCTCCTGCTGACCTGTGTTCCTCCAGCCTCTAGGTATGTTACTAGCACTGGCATCAAGCTGGGATGGATTGAGTGAGGTTCCCCCTCCTCCAGCAACTTAAGTTTAAAACCCTTTTCACCAGCCTAGCAAGCCTATGAGCAAAGATGCTCTTCCCCTTCTCTGACAGATGGACCCCATCAGCCCCCAGTAGACCAGGTTTCTCAAAGCTAGTCCCACAGTCTAAGGAGCTGAACCCCTGGCTGTGGCACCAGTCCTGTAACCATTTGTTGATTCTCCAGACTCCACTGGCTCTTACAAACCCCATCCCTTTGACTGGGAGGATTGACGAAAAAACCTACCTGTGCTCGAGTGTCCCTTACAGCTGCTCCCAGGGCTCTGTAATCCCTCTTGATATCCCTCTGACTGCTCCTGTCTATATCACAGTATCACAAGGTTGGAAAGGACCTCTGAGATCATCAAGTCCAACCTATAACCTAACACTAACACCAACACTAACACCAACCATCATCTAAACCATGGCACTCAGTGCCTCATCCAGTCTCCCTTTAAACACCTCCAGGGTCGGTGACTCCACCACCTCCCTGGGCAGCCCATTCCAATGGCCAATCACCCTTTCAGTGAAGAATTTTTTCCTCATATCAAGTCTAAACTTTCCCTGACAAAGCTTAAGTCCCTGCCCTCTGGTTCTGCAACTGGTCACCAGAGAGAAGAGACCAACCCCTGCCCGACTACAACCTCCTTTTAGGTAGTTGTAGAGAGCAATGAGGTCTCCCCTGAGCCTCCTCTTCTCCAGACTAAACAGCCCCAACTCCCTCAGTCGCTCCTCATAGGGCTTGTGCTCCAGCCCCTTCACCATCTTCGTTGCCCTCCTCTGAACACATTCCAGCATCCTGACATCTTTCCCAAACTGGGGGGCCCAGAACTGGACACAGTATTCAAGATGAGGCCTGACCAGTGCCGAGTACAGGGGGACGATAACTTCTCTGGTCCTGCTCACTACACTATTCCTGATGCAGGCCAGGATGCCATTGGCCTTCTTGGCCACCTGGGCACACTGCTGGCTCATGTTGAGCTTCCTGTCCACCAGCACTCCCAGGTCCTTTTCTGCCTGACTACTCTCCAGCCACTCTGTCCCCAGTCTGTAGCTCTGCATGGGATTGTTGTGTCCAAAATGAAGTACCCGACATTTGGACTTATTAAACATCATCCCATTAGAATCGGCCCAGCTCTCCAATCTGTCCAGGTCCCTCTGTAGGGCCATCCTACCCTCTAACAGATCAACCCTTCCTCCCAGCTTGGTATCATTTGCAAATTTGCTGATGATGGACTCAATCCCCTCATCCAAATCGTCAATAAAGATATTAAACAGGACAGGACCCAACACCGATCCCTGGGGGACACCACTGGTGACCGGCCGCCAACTGGATGAAACATCATTCACCATCACTCTTTGGGCTCGGCCATCCAGCCAATTCCTAACCCAGCACAAAGTGCTCCCATCTAGGCCACGGGCTGCCAGCTTCCCCAGGAGTCTACTGTGGGGGACAGTGTCAAAGGCCTTACTGAAGTCCAGGTATACCACATCCACAGCCTTCCTCTCATCCACCAGGCGAGTCACATGGTCGTAAAAGGAGATCAGGTTGGTCAGGAAGGACCTACCCCTCCTAAATCCATGCTGGCTGGGCCTGATTTCTTGACCGTTCTGCAGGTGGCGCATGATTTCACCCAGGATTATCTTCTCCATGATTTTACCTGGGACCGAGGTCAGGCTGACAGGTCTGTAATTACCTGGATCATCCTTACGGCCCTTCTTGTGGATGGGCCTCACATTAGCCAACTTCCAGTCTTCCGGGACCTCTCCAGTGAGCCAGGACTGCTGAAAGATGATGGAGAGTGGCTTAGCAAGCTCATCCGCCAGCTCTCTCATCACCCTAGGATGGATCCCATCCGGCCCCATAGACTTATGAGGGTCCAAGCGGCTCAGCAGGTCTCTAACCTCCTCCTCATGGATTGCAGGAGGGCCATATTTCACCCTGCCCCCATCAACCACTTCAGAGGGCAAACTGTCAAGCGAGCTGACATCCTTGTTTTTAAAAACTGAGGCAAAGAAGGCATTAAGTACCTCAGCCTTCTCTGCATCTCTGGTTACTATATTTCCCTCCACATCCAACAAGGAGTGGAGGTCGCTGCCGCCCTTCTTTCTGCCATTGATGTATTTATGAAAACTCTTCTTATTGTCCTTAACAGAAGTGGCCAATTTGAGCTCCAGCTGGGCTTTTGCTTCCCTGATTTTCCTCCTACACGACTTAACAACATCCTTGAACATGACCTGGCTTACATCCCCTTCTTTCCAACGATGATACATCCTCTTTTTCTTACTTAGTTCCTTCAGAAGTTCCCTACTCATCCAGGCCGGCCGTCTGCCCCTACGACTCTTCTTACAACACACAGGGACAGCCCGCTCCTGCGCCTGCAAAATTTCATTCTTGAAGTGTATCCAAGCTTCCTGGACCCCCTTGCCACTAAGAGCTATTTCCCAGGGTACTTTTCTGACCAGTTCCTTAAATAATCCAAAATCTGCCCGCCGAAAGTCCAGCATCGATGTTCTGTTCCTGGCTTTTCCTATTACATTGTTCAGAGAGAACTCAATTATCTCATGATCACTACACCCCAGACATCCTCCGACAACAACATCACTCATCAGCCCATCTTTGTTTGTAAACAGCAAGTCAAGGAGAGCCTCACCCCTGGTGGGCTCACTCACCAGCTGTGACAAAAAGCAGTCCTCAATACACTCTAAGAACCTCCTGGACTGCCTCCTCTCAGCAGTATTAAGTTTCCAGCAGATATCTGGAAGGTTAAAGTCTCCTAAAAGAATAAGGGCAGCCAATCTAGAGGCAGCCTCCAGCTGTTTAAACAACAGAAGATCCAAATCCTCCTCCTGGTCGGGCGGTCTGTAGCACACTCCAACCAGGAGGTCAGACTTGACTGCCCCTCTGACTCTTACCCATAGGCACTCAACCTGGTCATCACTAATCTCAACTTCAACAGCATCTAGGGTTTCCCTAGTGTAGAGGGCCACTCCTCCACCCCTCTTCTCACGCCTGTCTCTCCTGAAGAGCCTGTAGCCTTCCATGGCAGCACTCCAGTTATGACAGTCGTTCCACCACGTTTCCGTGATGGCAACTATATCGTATCTCTCCCGTTGGACCAGGACTTCCAGCTCCTCCTGTTTGTTCCCCATACTGCGTGCATTTGTGTACATGCACTTCAGTTGGGTTACTGACAACCCCCTTTGGGATGGCTCATCCTCCACGGGGACATCTTTGGTGAGCCTAGTAACTCCCCCCTCCCCCGTCATGCCTAGTTTAAAGCCCTCTCAACAAGCCCTGCCAGCTCCTGAGCTAGAATCCTCCTACCCTTCGGAGTTAGGCGAGACCCATCTGGGTCAAACAGGCCAGGTGCCGTAAAGGTTTCCCCATGATCAAAGAACCCAAAATTCCTCTGCCAGCACCAGCCCCTAAGCCATCTATTAACTGCATATATTCTCTTATTCCTGTCTGTATCCATCCCTGCCACCGGGGGAACTGAACAGAACACCACCTGTGCTCCTGCCCTATCTATTGACCGTCCCAGCTCCTGGAGTTCCTTCTTAACTACCCTTGACCCTCTTTTCGCTAGCTCATCCCCACCAGCCTGTACCACCAGAAGCGGGTAATAATCGGAGGGTTTAATTAGGTCCGGGGGTCTCTTGGCGATGTCGCCTACCCGGGCTTGGGGAAGGCAGCAGACTTCCCTATGAGTTGGGTCCATCCTACAAATAGGTCCCTCCGTCCCTTTCAGAAGGATCTTCCACTACAATGACCCTCCTTTTCTTTTTCTTACTTGAGGTCCTGACCCGTCCGATGGGCAATGTGAGGTCAGCCTCTTCAGGTGAGCTCTCTGTCAGACTATCCTCCACCTGAACATCAAATTCCAACTCCCCAAACCTGTTTTGGAGGGGCAGCTGGAAAGGTGGCATTTGAAAGGGAGGTCTATAACCCCCACGAGAGCAGACCTGCTCCCAGTCCTCCTCACCAGTCAGGTCACTCTCCTTACCCTGTTGATGAGGAATATGGCATTCCTCAGCCTCCTGGGGAGGATTACTGGGAGGAGAGAGGGTTCTACTCCACCAGTCAATCTCCCTTTCACTTTCGCGAATACTTCTCAACGTCTCCACTGGTATCACTGGTGCCCATGTGAAACAATAGAAATGGATAGTAGGCAGTGGGCTGTACGAGGCTTGGCAGCCTCTTGGTGACATCCCTGATCTCTTCTCCAGGCTGAATAATCCCAACTCCCTCAACCTTTCCTCATAGCAGAGGTGTCACAGCATTTTGATTATTTTTGTGGCCCTCCACCCAGGGCACTTTGGTCATCTTGGTTATACTGGTGTTGCTTTGGTAGCTGATGATGTGACTTATTTATTTTTAACCAACCTGGCAGGAAAATCCTCATTGCATGGGCAATCGTAGGGTGCTGTTGGGTCTATCAGCTATAGGAAGAATCACAGGGAAGCAATGCAAGAGCTGTCCCCAGGGAAGACAGCCAAAGACGAAACGATGCTGCAGTGTTTTGTCGTCCAACAACCTCAAAGTGCCTTTTGTCAGAGGATTTGTTTTCAGCATCTCCCCTTTCCCCACAGGGAGGCCAAGGCAGAAAGGAGGGAAGGGGCTATGGTTGGACCTTCCCCCACCACAGATCTTGCAGTGAACCCGTGGCCACCAGATCCTCGTATGTGCAAACCCTTTCACTCATGAGACTGTCCTTCAAAGCTGCTCTTTTAGTGTCATGTAGTGCAAAACAGAACCATCTACGTGATGCTATTTCAACCAGCCAGAACTGAGGGAAGGAAATATAGCAGCAAGTTCCTCTGCACTAGGAAACCAATCTGTTGTTGAAATGGCTTTCTCTTTGGTGGAGTGTTTCCTGCATGGTTCCTCAGTACTGGAAATGGGTTAATCCATCTGCACATTGTTTTCCAGAAAGACTTCATGGAGATGTTGTCAGCAGGTGGTCATTGGAGCGAATATGAAGTGAAATAACTTCTTTCTTTCTCCTGCTTTCAGTTCTTGAATATAAATATGCTGTTGCTGGTAATCACTTGTAATGAGCACAGACTTTATGCCACCAGATTGCTCTCCAAAATTATCTGATAACTGAACTGAGTGGTAAGGGCAAGCAGAGGTTGATGCTTTTGATGGGTAAAAAAAGGTCTTATGGCATTCTCCATGTCACACAATATCTTTCCATGAGACTTGACTCATTTGAAGAAGCCCAGCAGCACTTCAGTGGTGTGACTGCATGGTTTCATGGGTGACCTGAAATTTTTGAGCACGACAAGTAGCCATCCTCTCTGCAGGAGACTGTTTCTTACTCACTCCCTCACCCTGCAATCCTAAGTTGGGGACATTGGCCCCGAAGACCTGGGAGGGATCAATGTGCTCTGCAGGACCTCCTGGCATGGTTAGTGTTTGCAAAATAAAGTCAAACCACTGGAAATACTTTCCATTCCCACTCTTGTCTGAGCCCAAAATATTACTATTAAAAATATTGCATCTATTATATGCAGCTAATATCTCTACTGGCATGTAAATCACCCAGGGATTTTTCATCTCCATATTAAAAAAAGTTAACTATGCTCTATTTTTGGATATTTTAAATGTTTCCATTATTCCTACTAAAGCCACAGCAGTCTGTCTCCAAGGGACCATCTGCGGGAAAGAGAGTCCCTAGATTGATTCTGAAGGTGCCGGGGTCATTAACAGGCATGAAGGCGCAGAGTATCTGCTCTTTCTCTGATAATGTTTTTATTTAGTGTGACAACCTCCAAGGCATGAGTGGACAACAGGCTGCTTTATTTCATTTAAGCTAACATTGCTCCATCCATTCCTAGCTTTGTGCAGATGCTATGAGCCATCCCGATTTCCCAATTAAAGCTGAGAGTGCTGGTCCCCAAGCAGTAAGAACTGCAGAAGGTGACCCAGCTCTGTGCCTTCTCCCCAGGCAGTACGTTCCCATCCAAACTGATAAGCAGAAAATCATTCAAGAGAAAGAAAATTTTTGGAGTGGTTCAGATCCTGACGCGGCTCAGCACATCCATGTGACCATTAGGGGTAGCATGAGAGAGGAGGCAGGAATGGGGTCAAGAGGAGGCAATCCTTTTGACAGAGGGACAGACTTAGGTAAACATTTAGGGAACTGCTTAGTATTATCACTACGTTGCAGTAAGTCAATGTCAAAATCAGTCCTAGCTCCTAAAGCTCTATGCTAAATGCTATAGCATGCTGCATCATTTTTGAAGTTTATTTATTGTGTTTGATAAAGGCAGCTCTGCTCCTTGGGTTGGTGTTTTACCAGATCCCGGTGTTGGAAGTAATTGCTTACCATTGACTTTGGGTAGACTCACGCGTCTGGATAGCTGTTAGGAGATCATATCAAAGAATGTCAGGAAAGACATTTATTTCTTCGCTAGAAAGCACTGGTATAAATAGGATATGGAAAAAAACCTTAGGATGTCTCCTCACTTGCAGATCGAAGAGTCACAGAGGTCTAAAGGAAGACAGCTGAACCAAAAAGCAGTAGGTTTGGGCTCGTATGTACTATTTAGAATGTGTCTAGAGGGACAGGACCATGGGGGGGGGGGGGGTGGACTGTGTCTGTTTTAAAGTTTATATCTCTTGGAGGATTATCAGATCTTGGGATAACTGATCAGCCTTGGTGTATTTTTAAAAGAGGCAGCCTGGAGTCTGAGATAGTAGGCAGTGGGCTGTACGAGGCTTGGCAGCCTCTTGGTGACATCCCTGATAGGAGTCCCTGGTAGGCAGCACACCTCTCTGGAGACTGGGTTGGGTTGGTAAATGGGTGTCTCTACCTCTCTGGAGAGTGGGTCGGGTCAGCAGATGGGTGTCTCTGTACCTCTCGGAAGAGTCTCCCACTACTGTCACGCCTTTTCTTTGTTGTGCTGGTTGTTATCCAGGGAGCAGATCAGGCTGCCTTACCCAGCTCCAGCATTTCTCTGGGTGCAACAGGTCTTTCCTCTTTGGTCTGCAGAATGCTGAAGCAGTTCAGGCTTTGGGGGAAACCTCTTCCTCCTTGCGGTCCTTGCCCTTGCAGGCTTCAGCATTCTTCTACGTTGTTGTCTCCCCTCCCTTCAGTGTGTGCTGGTGGGGGATTTTTTGGCTATTTGGCTGCACAAAGTGAGTCCACAGCAGACCGCTTAGAACCAGCTATCCAGCTCCTTCTCAGCCTCTCTGATGCCTTCTCACTACCTCCTGCACCTCAGCCACCTGCTGTAGGATCTCCTCCACCTGAGCACACCTTTTGCAGGCACCCTCCCTGCACGCCCTGCCTGCACAAACTGCCGCACCAAATCCTTCTGATGTGCCACACCCTGTTCAGCACACTCCTGCTCTATCACACTCCTGGGGGCTGCTCTTGCAGATGAGGGGGTTTGGCTGCCCACGCTGCATCAGAGCTGCTG